>OY101444.1:7329177-8625031 GCA_956483585.1 Gymnocheta viridis
AAAAAAAAATAACTAACATAATTTTTTTTAATTAATAGAAAAGGCTATAGCCTTTTCTTTTGGAGCGTTACTGATACGCCAATAAAAAAAGACATGTGGCACTCGAGAACTGCCGCGGCAAAGCTATTGCATAGCATTTTGTTTTCAATAAAATGTATTAAATTAAAAAAAAAAATAACTAACATAATTTTTTTAATTAATAGAAAAGGCTATAGCCTTTTCTTTTGGAGCGTTACTGATACGCCAATAAAAAAAGACATGTGGCACTCGAGAACTGCCGCGGCAAAGCTATTGCATAGCATTTTGTTTTCAATAAAATGTATTAAATTAAAAAAAAAATAACTAACATAATTTTTTTAATTAATAGAAAAGGCTATAGCCTTTTCTTTTGGAGCGTTACTGATACGCCAATAAAAAAAGACATGTGGCACTCGAGAACTGCCGCGGCAAAGCTATTGCATAGCATTTTGTTTTCAATAAAATGTATTAAATTAAAAAAAAAATAACTAACATAATTTTTTTAATTAATAGAAAAAGCTATAGCCTTTTCTTTTGGAGCGTTACTGATACGCCAATAAAAAAAGACATGTGGCACTCGAGAACTGCCGCGGCAAAGCTATTGCATAGCATTTTGTTTTCAATAAAATGTATTAAATTAAAAAAAAAATAACTAACATAATTTTTTTAATTAATAGAAAAGGCTATAGCCTTTTCTTTTGGAGCGTTACTGATACGCCAATAAAAAAAGACATGTGGCACTCGAGAACTGCCGCGACAAATTAAAAAAAAAATAACTAACATAATTTTTTTAATTAATAGAAAAGGCTATAGCCTTTTCTTTTGGAGCGTTACTGATACGCCAATAAAAAAAGACATGTGGCACTCGAGAACTGCCGCGGCAAAGCTATTGCATAGCATTTTGTTTTCAATAAAATGTATTAAATTAAAAAAAAAATAACTAACATAATTTTTTTAATTAATAGAAAAGGCTATAGCCTTTTCTTTTGGAGCGTTACTGATACGCCAATAAAAAAAGACATGTGGCACTCGAGAACTGCCGCGGCAAAGCTATTGCATAGCATTTTGTTTTCAATAAAATGTATTAAATTAAAAAAAAAATAACTAACATAATTTTTTTAATTAATAGAAAAGGCTATAGCCTTTTCTTTTGGAGCGTTACTGATACGCCAATAAAAAAAGACATGTGGCACTCGAGAACTGCCGCGACAAATTAAAAAAAAAATAACTAACATAATTTTTTTAATTAATAGAAAAGGCTATAGCCTTTTCTTTTGGAGCGTTACTGATACGCCAATAAAAAAAGACATGTGGCACTCGAGAACTGCCGCGGCAAAGCTATTGCATAGCATTTTGTTTTCAATAAAATGTATTAAATTAAAAAAAAAATAACTAACATAATTTTTTTAATTAATAGAAAAGGCTATAGCCTTTTCTTTTGGAGCGTTACTGATACGCCAATAAAAAAAGACATGTGGCACTCGAGAACTGCCGCGGCAAAGCTATTGCATAGCATTTTGTTTTCAATAAAATGTATTAAATTAAAAAAAAAATAACTAACATAATTTTTTTAATTAATAGAAAAGGCTATAGCCTTTTCTTTTGGAGCGTTACTGATACGCCAATAAAAAAAGACATGTGGCACTCGAGAACTGCCGCGGCAAAGCTATTGCATAGCATTTTGTTTTCAATAAAATGTATTAAATTAAAAAAAAAATAACTAACATAATTTTTTTAATTAATAGAAAAGGCTATAGCCTTTTCTTTTGGAGCGTTACTGATACGCCAATAAAAAAAGACATGTGGCACTCGAGAACTGCCGCGACAAATTAAAAAAAAAAATAACTAACATAATTTTTTTAATTAATAGAAAAGGCTATAGCCTTTTCTTTTGGAGCGTTACTGATACGCCAATAAAAAAAGACATGTGGCACTCGAGAACTGCCGCGGCAAAGCTATTGCATAGCATTTTGTTTTCAATAAAATGTATTAAATTAAAAAAAAAATAACTAACATAATTTTTTTAATTAATAGAAAAGGCTATAGCCTTTTCTTTTGGAGCGTTACTGATACGCCAATAAAAAAAGACATGTGGCACTCGAGAACTGCCGCGGCAAAGCTATTGCATAGCATTTTGTTTTCAATAAAATGTATTAAATTAAAAAAAAAATAACTAACATAATTTTTTTAATTAATAGAAAAGGCTATAGCCTTTTCTTTTGGAGCGTTACTGATACGCCAATAAAAAAAGACATGTGGCACTCGAGAACTGCCGCGGCAAAGCTATTGCATAGCATTTTGTTTTCAATAAAATGTATTAAATTAAAAAAAAAATAACTAACATAATTTTTTTAATTAATAGAAAAGGCTATAGCCTTTTCTTTTGGAGCGTTACTGATACGCCAATAAAAAAAGACATGTGGCACTCGAGAACTGCCGCGACAAATTAAAAAAAAAATAACTAACATAATTTTTTTAATTAATAGAAAAGGCTATAGCCTTTTCTTTTGGAGCGTTACTGATACGCCAATAAAAAAAGACATGTGGCACTCGAGAACTGCCGCGGCAAAGCTATTGCATAGCATTTTGTTTTCAATAAAATGTATTAAATTAAAAAAAAAATAACTAACATAATTTTTTTAATTAATAGAAAAGGCTATAGCCTTTTCTTTTGGAGCGTTACTGATACGCCAATAAAAAAAGACATGTGGCACTCGAGAACTGCCGCGGCAAAGCTATTGCATAGCATTTTGTTTTCAATAAAATGTATTAAATTAAAAAAAAAATAACTAACATAATTTTTTTAATTAATAGAAAAGGCTATAGCCTTTTCTTTTGGAGCGTTACTGATACGCCAATAAAAAAAGACATGTGGCACTCGAGAACTGCCGCGACAAATTAAAAAAAAAATAACTAACATAATTTTTTTAATTAATAGAAAAGGCTATAGCCTTTTCTTTTGGAGCGTTACTGATACGCCAATAAAAAAAGACATGTGGCACTCGAGAACTGCCGCGGCAAAGCTATTGCATAGCATTTTGTTTTCAATAAAATGTATTAAATTAAAAAAAAAATAACTAACATAATTTTTTTAATTAATAGAAAAGGCTATAGCCTTTTCTTTTGGAGCGTTACTGATACGCCAATAAAAAAAGACATGTGGCACTCGAGAACTGCCGCGGCAAAGCTATTGCATAGCATTTTGTTTTCAATAAAATGTATTAAATTAAAAAAAAAATAACTAACATAATTTTTTTAATTAATAGAAAAGGCTATAGCCTTTTCTTTTGGAGCGTTACTGATACGCCAATAAAAAAAGACATGTGGCACTCGAGAACTGCCGCGGCAAAGCTATTGCATAGCATTTTGTTTTCAATAAAATGTATTAAATTAAAAAAAAAATAACTAACATAATTTTTTTAATTAATAGAAAAGGCTATAGCCTTTTCTTTTGGAGCGTTACTGATACGCCAATAAAAAAAGACATGTGGCACTCGAGAACTGCCGCGGCAAAGCTATTGCATAGCATTTTGTTTTCAATAAAATGTATTAAATTAAAAAAAAAATAACTAACATAATTTTTTTAATTAATAGAAAAGGCTATAGCCTTTTCTTTTGGAGCGTTACTGATACGCCAATAAAAAAAGACATGTGGCACTCGAGAACTGCCGCGGCAAAGCTATTGCATAGCATTTTGTTTTCAATAAAATGTATTAAATTAAAAAAAAAATAACTAACATAATTTTTTTAATTAATAGAAAAGGCTATAGCCTTTTCTTTTGGAGCGTTACTGATACGCCAATAAAAAAAGACATGTGGCACTCGAGAACTGCCGCGGCAAAGCTATTGCATAGCATTTTGTTTTCAATAAAATGTATTAAATTAAAAAAAAAATAACTAACATAATTTTTTTAATTAATAGAAAAGGCTATAGCCTTTTCTTTTGGAGCGTTACTGATACGCCAATAAAAAAAGACATGTGGCACTCGAGAACTGCCGCGGCAAAGCTATTGCATAGCATTTTGTTTTCAATAAAATGTATTAAATTAAAAAAAAAATAACTAACATAATTTTTTTAATTAATAGAAAAGGCTATAGCCTTTTCTTTTGGAGCGTTACTGATACGCCAATAAAAAAAGACATGTGGCACTCGAGAACTGCCGCGGCAAAGCTATTGCATAGCATTTTGTTTTCAATAAAATGTATTAAATTAAAAAAAAAATAACTAACATAATTTTTTTAATTAATAGAAAAGGCTATAGCCTTTTCTTTTGGAGCGTTACTGATACGCCAATAAAAAAAGACATGTGGCACTCGAGAACTGCCGCGGCAAAGCTATTGCATAGCATTTTGTTTTCAATAAAATGTATTAAATTAAAAAAAAAATAACTAACATAATTTTTTTAATTAATAGAAAAGGCTATAGCCTTTTCTTTTGGAGCGTTACTGATACGCCAATAAAAAAAGACATGTGGCACTCGAGAACTGCCGCGACAAATTAAAAAAAAAATAACTAACATAATTTTTTTAATTAATAGAAAAGGCTATAGCCTTTTCTTTTGGAGCGTTACTGATACGCCAATAAAAAAAGACATGTGGCACTCGAGAACTGCCGCGGCAAAGCTATTGCATAGCATTTTGTTTTCAATAAAATGTATTAAATTAAAAAAAAAATAACTAACATAATTTTTTTAATTAATAGAAAAGGCTATAGCCTTTTCTTTTGGAGCGTTACTGATACGCCAATAAAAAAAGACATGTGGCACTCGAGAACTGCCGCGGCAAATTAAAAAAAAAATAACTAACATAATTTTTTTAATTAATAGAAAAAGCTATAGCCTTTTCTTTTGGAGCGTTACTGATACGCCAATAAAAAAAGACATGTGGCACTCGAGAACTGCCGCGACAAATTAAAAAAAAAATAACTAACATAATTTTTTTAATTAATAGAAAAGGCTATAGCCTTTTCTTTTGGAGCGTTACTGATACGCCAATAAAAAAAGACATGTGGCACTCGAGAACTGCCGCGGCAAAGCTATTGCATAGCATTTTGTTTTCAATAAAATGTATTAAATTAAAAAAAAAATAACTAACATAATTTTTTTAATTAATAGAAAAGGCTATAGCCTTTTCTTTTGGAGCGTTACTGATACGCCAATAAAAAAAGACATGTGGCACTCGAGAACTGCCGCGGCAAAGCTATTGCATAGCATTTTGTTTTCAATAAAATGTATTAAATTAAAAAAAAAATAACTAACATAATTTTTTTAATTAATAGAAAAGGCTATAGCCTTTTCTTTTGGAGCGTTACTGATACGCCAATAAAAAAAGACATGTGGCACTCGAGAACTGCCGCGGCAAATTAAAAAAAAAATAACTAACATAATTTTTTTAATTAATAGAAAAGGCTATAGCCTTTTCTTTTGGAGCGTTACTGATACGCCAATAAAAAAAGACATGTGGCACTCGAGAACTGCCGCGGCAAAGCTATTGCATAGCATTTTGTTTTCAATAAAATGTATTAAATTAAAAAAAAAATAACTAACATAATTTTTTTAATTAATAGAAAAGGCTATAGCCTTTTCTTTTGGAGCGTTACTGATACGCCAATAAAAAAAGACATGTGGCACTCGAGAACTGCCGCGGCAAATTAAAAAAAAAATAACTAACATAATTTTTTTAATTAATAGAAAAAGCTATAGCCTTTTCTTTTGGAGCGTTACTGATACGCCAATAAAAAAAGACATGTGGCACTCGAGAACTGCCGCGACAAATTAAAAAAAAAATAACTAACATAATTTTTTTAATTAATAGAAAAGGCTATAGCCTTTTCTTTTGGAGCGTTACTGATACGCCAATAAAAAAAGACATGTGGCACTCGAGAACTGCCGCGGCAAAGCTATTGCATAGCATTTTGTTTTCAATAAAATGTATTAAATTAAAAAAAAAATAACTAACATAATTTTTTTAATTAATAGAAAAGGCTATAGCCTTTTCTTTTGGAGCGTTACTGATACGCCAATAAAAAAAGACATGTGGCACTCGAGAACTGCCGCGGCAAATTAAAAAAAAAATAACTAACATAATTTTTTTAATTAATAGAAAAGGCTATAGCCTTTTCTTTTGGAGCGTTACTGATACGCCAATAAAAAAAGACATGTGGCACTCGAGAACTGCCGCGGCAAAGCTATTGCATAGCATTTTGTTTTCAATAAAATGTATTAAATTAAAAAAAAAATAACTAACATAATTTTTTTAATTAATAGAAAAGGCTATAGCCTTTTCTTTTGGAGCGTTACTGATACGCCAATAAAAAAAGACATGTGGCACTCGAGAACTGCCGCGGCAAAGCTATTGCATAGCATTTTGTTTTCAATAAAATGTATTAAATTAAAAAAAAAATAACTAACATAATTTTTTTAATTAATAGAAAAGGCTATAGCCTTTTCTTTTGGAGCGTTACTGATACGCCAATAAAAAAAGACATGTGGCACTCGAGAACTGCCGCGGCAAAGCTATTGCATAGCATTTTGTTTTCAATAAAATGTATTAAATTAAAAAAAAAATAACTAACATAATTTTTTTAATTAATAGAAAAGGCTATAGCCTTTTCTTTTGGAGCGTTACTGATACGCCAATAAAAAAAGACATGTGGCACTCGAGAACTGCCGCGGCAAAGCTATTGCATAGCATTTTGTTTTCAATAAAATGTATTAAATTAAAAAAAAAATAACTAACATAATTTTTTTAATTAATAGAAAAGGCTATATAGCCTTTTCTTTTGGAGCGTTACTGATACGCCAATAAAAAAAGACATGTGGCACTCGAGAACTGCCGCGGCAAAGCTATTGCATAGCATTTTGTTTTCAATAAAATGTATTAAATTAAAAAAAAAATAACTAACATAATTTTTTTAATTAATAGAAAAGGCTATAGCCTTTTCTTTTGGAGCGTTACTGATACGCCAATAAAAAAAGACATGTGGCACTCGAGAACTGCCGCGGCAAAGCTATTGCATAGCATTTTGTTTTCAATAAAATGTATTAAATTAAAAAAAAAATAACTAACATAATTTTTTTAATTAATAGAAAAGGCTATAGCCTTTTCTTTTGGAGCGTTACTGATACGCCAATAAAAAAAGACATGTGGCACTCGAGAACTGCCGCGGCAAAGCTATTGCATAGCATTTTGTTTTCAATAAAATGTATTAAATTAAAAAAAAAATAACTAACATAATTTTTTTAATTAATAGAAAAGGCTATAGCCTTTTCTTTTGGAGCGTTACTGATACGCCAATAAAAAAAGACATGTGGCACTCGAGAACTGCCGCGGCAAAGCTATTGCATAGCATTTTGTTTTCAATAAAATGTATTAAATTAAAAAAAAAATAACTAACATAATTTTTTTAATTAATAGAAAAGGCTATAGCCTTTTCTTTTGGAGCGTTACTGATACGCCAATAAAAAAAGACATGTGGCACTCGAGAACTGCCGCGGCAAAGCTATTGCATAGCATTTTGTTTTCAATAAAATGTATTAAATTAAAAAAAAAATAACTAACATAATTTTTTTAATTAATAGAAAAGGCTATAGCCTTTTCTTTTGGAGCGTTACTGATACGCCAATAAAAAAAGACATGTGGCACTCGAGAACTGCCGCGGCAAAGCTATTGCATAGCATTTTGTTTTCAATAAAATGTATTAAATTAAAAAAAAAATAACTAACATAATTTTTTTAATTAATAGAAAAGGCTATAGCCTTTTCTTTTGGAGCGTTACTGATACGCCAATAAAAAAAGACATGTGGCACTCGAGAACTGCCGCGGCAAAGCTATTGCATAGCATTTTGTTTTCAATAAAATGTATTAAATTAAAAAAAAAATAACTAACATAATTTTTTTAATTAATAGAAAAGGCTATAGCCTTTTCTTTTGGAGCGTTACTGATACGCCAATAAAAAAAGACATGTGGCACTCGAGAACTGCCGCGGCAAAGCTATTGCATAGCATTTTGTTTTCAATAAAATGTATTAAATTAAAAAAAAAATAACTAACATAATTTTTTTAATTAATAGAAAAGGCTATAGCCTTTTCTTTTGGAGCGTTACTGATACGCCAATAAAAAAAGACATGTGGCACTCGAGAACTGCCGCGGCAAATTAAAAAAAAAATAACTAACATAATTTTTTTAATTAATAGAAAAGGCTATAGCCTTTTCTTTTGGAGCGTTACTGATACGCCAATAAAAAAAGACATGTGGCACTCGAGAACTGCCGCGGCAAATTAAAAAAAAATAACTAACATAATTTTTTTAATTAATAGAAAAGGCTATAGCCTTTTCTTTTGGAGCGTTACTGATACGCCAATAAAAAAAGACATGTGGCACTCGAGAACTGCCGCGGCAAAGCTATTGCATAGCATTTTGTTTTCAATAAAATGTATTAAATTAAAAAAAAAATAACTAACATAATTTTTTTAATTAATAGAAAAGGCTATAGCCTTTTCTTTTGGAGCGTTACTGATACGCCAATAAAAAAAGACATGTGGCACTCGAGAACTGCCGCGGCAAATTAAAAAAAAAATAACTAACATAATTTTTTTAATTAATAGAAAAGGCTATAGCCTTTTCTTTTGGAGCGTTACTGTTACGCCAATAAAAAAAGACATGTGGCACTCGAGAACTGCCGCGGCAAAGCTATTGCATAGCATTTTGTTTTCAATAAAATGTATTAAATTAAAAAAAAATAACTAACATAATTTTTTTAATTAATAGAAAAGGCTATAGCCTTTTCTTTTGAAGCGTTACTGATACGCCAATAAAAAAAGACATGTGGCACTCGAGAACTGCCGCGGCAAAGCTATTGCATAGCATTTTGTTTTCAATAAAATGTATTAAATTAAAAAAAAATAACTAACATAATTTTTTTAATTAATAGAAAAGGCTATAGCCTTTTCTTTTGGAGCGTTACTGATACGCCAATAAAAAAAGACATGTGGCACTCGAGAACTGCCGCGGCAAATTAAAAAAAAAATAACTAACATAATTTTTTTAATTAATAGAAAAGGCTATAGCCTTTTCTTTTGGAGCGTTACTGATACGCCAATAAAAAAAGACATGTGGCACTCGAGAACTGCCGCGGCAAAGCTATTGCATAGCATTTTGTTTTCAATAAAATGTATTAAATTAAAAAAAAATAACTAACATAATTTTTTTAATTAATAGAAAAGGCTATAGCCTTTTCTTTTGAAGCGTTACTGATACGCCAATAAAAAAAGACATGTGGCACTCGAGAACTGCCGCGGCAAAGCTATTGCATAGCATTTTGTTTTCAATAAAATGTATTAAATTAAAAAAAAATAACTAACATAATTTTTTTAATTAATAGAAAAGGCTATAGCCTTTTCTTTTGGAGCGTTACTGATACGCCAATAAAAAAAGACATGTGGCACTCGAGAACTGCCGCGGCAAAGCTATTGCATAGCATTTTGTTTTCAATAAAATGTATTAAATTAAAAAAAAAATAACTAACATAATTTTTTTAATTAATAGAAAAGGCTATAGCCTTTTCTTTTGGAGCGTTACTGATACGCCAATAAAAAAAGACATGTGGCACTCGAGAACTGCCGCGGCAAAGCTATTGCATAGCATTTTGTTTTCAATAAAATGTATTAAATTAAAAAAAAAATAACTAACATAATTTTTTTAATTAATAGAAAAGGCTATAGCCTTTTCTTTTGGAGCGTTACTGATACGCCAATAAAAAAAGACATGTGGCACTCGAGAACTGCCGCGGCAAAGCTATTGCATAGCATTTTGTTTTCAATAAAATGTATTAAATTAAAAAAAAATAACTAACATAATTTTTTTAATTAATAGAAAAGGCTATAGCCTTTTCTTTTGGAGCGTTACTGATACGCCAATAAAAAAAGACATGTGGCACTCGAGAACTGCCGCGGCAAAGCTATTGCATAGCATTTTGTTTTCAATAAAATGTATTAAATTAAAAAAAAATAACTAACATAATTTTTTTAATTAATAGAAAAGGCTATAGCCTTTTCTTTTGGAGCGTTACTGATACGCCAATAAAAAAAGACATGTGGCACTCGAGAACTGCCGCGGCAAATTAAAAAAAAAAATAACTAACATAATTTTTTTAATTAATAGAAAAGGCTATAGCCTTTTCTTTTGGAGCGTTACTGATACGCCAATAAAAAAAGACATGTGGCACTCGAGAACTGCCGCGGCAAAGCTATTGCATAGCATTTTGTTTTCAATAAAATGTATTAAATTAAAAAAAAATAACTAACATAATTTTTTTAATTAATAGAAAAGGCTATAGCCTTTTCTTTTAAGCGTTACTGATACGCCAATAAAAAAAGACATGTGGCACTCGAGAACTGCCGCGGCAAAGCTATTGCATAGCATTTTGTTTTCAATAAAATGTATTAAATTAAAAAAAAATAACTAACATAATTTTTTTAATTAATAGAAAAGGCTATAGCCTTTTCTTTTGGAGCGTTACTGATACGCCAATAAAAAAAGACATGTGGCACTCGAGAACTGCCGCGGCAAAGCTATTGCATAGCATTTTTGTTTTCAATAAAATGTATTAAATTAAAAAAAAAATAACTAACATAATTTTTTTAATTAATAGAAAAGGCTATAGCCTTTTCTTTTGGAGCGTTACTGATACGCCAATAAAAAAAGACATGTGGCACTCGAGAACTGCCGCGGCAAAGCTATTGCATAGCATTTTGTTTTCAATAAAATGTATTAAATTAAAAAAAAATAACTAACATAATTTTTTTAATTAATAGAAAAGGCTATAGCCTTTTCTTTTGGAGCGTTACTGATACGCCAATAAAAAAAGACATGTGGCACTCGAGAACTGCCGCGGCAAAGCTATTGCATAGCATTTTGTTTTCAATAAAATGTATTAAATTAAAAAAAAATAACTAACATAATTTTTTTAATTAATAGAAAAGGCTATAGCCTTTTCTTTTGGAGCGTTACTGATACGCCAATAAAAAAAGACATGTGGCACTCGAGAACTGCCGCGGCAAAGCTATTGCATAGCATTTTGTTTTCAATAAAATGTATTAAATTAAAAAAAAATAACTAACATAATTTTTTTAATTAATAGAAAAGGCTATAGCCTTTTCTTTTGGAGCGTTACTGATACGCCAATAAAAAAAGACATGTGGCACTCGAGAACTGCCGCGGCAAAGCTATTGCATAGCATTTTGTTTTCAATAAAATGTATTAAATTAAAAAAAAAATAACTAACATAATTTTTTTAATTAATAGAAAAGGCTATAGCCTTTTCTTTTGGAGCGTTACTGATACGCCAATAAAAAAAGACATGTGGCACTCGAGAACTGCCGCGGCAAAGCTATTGCATAGCATTTTGTTTTCAATAAAATGTATTAAATTAAAAAAAAATAACTAACATAATTTTTTTAATTAATAGAAAAGGCTATAGCCTTTTCTTTTGGAGCGTTACTGATACGCCAATAAAAAAAGACATGTGGCACTCGAGAACTGCCGCGGCAAAGCTATTGCATAGCATTTTGTTTTCAATAAAATGTATTAAATTAAAAAAAAATAACTAACATAATTTTTTTAATTAATAGAAAAGGCTATAGCCTTTTCTTTTGGAGCGTTACTGATACGCCAATAAAAAAAGACATGTGGCACTCGAGAACTGCCGCGGCAAAGCTATTGCATAGCATTTTGTTTTCAATAAAATGTATTAAATTAAAAAAAAAATAACTAACATAATTTTTTTAATTAATAGAAAAGGCTATAGCCTTTTCTTTTGGAGCGTTACTGATACGCCAATAAAAAAAGACATGTGGCACTCGAGAACTGCCGCGGCAAAGCTATTGCATAGCATTTTGTTTTCAATAAAATGTATTAAATTAAAAAAAAAATAACTAACATAATTTTTTTAATTAATAGAAAAGGCTATAGCCTTTTCTTTTGGAGCGTTACTGATACGCCAATAAAAAAAGACATGTGGCACTCGAGAACTGCCGCGGCAAATTAAAAAAAAAATAACTAACATAATTTTTTTAATTAATAGAAAAGGCTATAGCCTTTTCTTTTGGAGCGTTACTGATACGCCAATAAAAAAAGACATGTGGCACTCGAGAACTGCCGCGGCAAATTAAAAAAAAATAACTAACATAATTTTTTTAATTAATAGAAAAGGCTATAGCCTTTTCTTTTGGAGCGTTACTGATACGCCAATAAAAAAAGACATGTGGCACTCGAGAACTGCCGCGGCAAAGCTATTGCATAGCATTTTGTTTTCAATAAAATGTATTAAATTAAAAAAAAAATAACTAACATAATTTTTTTAATTAATAGAAAAGGCTATAGCCTTTTCTTTTGGAGCGTTACTGATACGCCAATAACAAAAGGCATGTGGCACTCGAGAACTGCCGCGGCAAATTAAAAAAAAAAATAACTAACATAATTTTTTTAATTAATAGAAAAGGCTATAGCCTTTTCTTTTGGAGCGTTACTGTTACGCCAATAAAAAAAGACATGTGGCACTCGAGAACTGCCGCGGCAAAGCTATTGCATAGCATTTTGTTTTCAATAAAATGTATTAAATTAAAAAAAAATAACTAACATAATTTTTTTAATTAATAGAAAAGGCTATAGCCTTTTCTTTTGAAGCGTTACTGATACGCCAATAAAAAAAGACATGTGGCACTCGAGAACTGCCGCGGCAAAGCTATTGCATAGCATTTTGTTTTCAATAAAATGTATTAAATTAAAAAAAAATAACTAACATAATTTTTTTAATTAATAGAAAAGGCTATAGCCTTTTCTTTTGGAGCGTTACTGATACGCCAATAAAAAAAGACATGTGGCACTCGAGAACTGCCGCGGCAAAGCTATTGCATAGCATTTTGTTTTCAATAAAATGTATTAAATTAAAAAAAAATAACTAACATAATTTTTTTAATTAATAGAAAAGGCTATAGCCTTTTCTTTTGGAGCGTTACTGATACGCCAATAAAAAAAGACATGTGGCACTCGAGAACTGCCGCGGCAAAGCTATTGCATAGCATTTTGTTTTCAATAAAATGTATTAAATTAAAAAAAAATAACTAACATAATTTTTTTAATTAATAGAAAAGGCTATAGCCTTTTCTTTTGGAGCGTTACTGATACGCCAATAAAAAAAGACATGTGGCACTCGAGAACTGCCGCGGCAAAGCTATTGCATAGCATTTTGTTTTCAATAAAATGTATTAAATTAAAAAAAAATAACTAACATAATTTTTTTAATTAATAGAAAAGGCTATAGCCTTTTCTTTTGGAGCGTTACTGATACGCCAATAAAAAAAGACATGTGGCACTCGAGAACTGCCGCGGCAAAGCTATTGCATAGCATTTTGTTTTCAATAAAATGTATTAAATTAAAAAAAAATAACTAACATAATTTTTTTAATTAATAGAAAAGGCTATAGCCTTTTCTTTTGGAGCGTTACTGATACGCCAATAAAAAAAGACATGTGGCACTCGAGAACTGCCGCGGCAAAGCTATTGCATAGCATTTTGTTTTCAATAAAATGTATTAAATTAAAAAAAAATAACTAACATAATTTTTTTAATTAATAGAAAAGGCTATAGCCTTTTCTTTTGGAAGCGTTACTGATACGCCAATAAAAAAAGACATGTGGCACTCGAGAACTGCCGCGGCAAAGCTATTGCATAGCATTTTGTTTTCAATAAAATGTATTAAATTAAAAAAAAAATAACTAACATAATTTTTTTAATTAATAGAAAAGGCTATAGCCTTTTCTTTTGGAGCGTTACTGATACGCCAATAAAAAAAGACATGTGGCACTCGAGAACTGCCGCGGCAAAGCTATTGCATAGCATTTTGTTTTCAATAAAATGTATTAAATTAAAAAAAAATAACTAACATAATTTTTTTAATTAATAGAAAAGGCTATAGCCTTTTCTTTAAGCGTTACTGATACGCCAATAAAAAAAGACATGTGGCACTCGAGAACTGCCGCGGCAAAGCTATTGCATAGCATTTTGTTTTCAATAAAATGTATTAAATTAAAAAAAAATAACTAACATAATTTTTTTAATTAATAGAAAAGGCTATAGCCTTTTCTTTTGGAGCGTTACTGATACGCCAATAAAAAAAGACATGTGGCACTCGAGAACTGCCGCGGCAAATTAAAAAAAAAATAACTAACATAATTTTTTTAATTAATAGAAAAGGCTATAGCCTTTTCTTTTGGAGCGTTACTGATACGCCAATAAAAAAAGACATGTGGCACTCGAGAACTGCCGCGGCAAAGCTATTGCATAGCATTTTGTTTTCAATAAAATGTATTAAATTAAAAAAAAATAACTAACATAATTTTTTTAATTAATAGAAAAGGCTATAGCCTTTTCTTTTGAAGCGTTACTGATACGCCAATAAAAAAAGACATGTGGCACTCGAGAACTGCCGCGGCAAAGCTATTGCATAGCATTTTGTTTTCAATAAAATGTATTAAATTAAAAAAAAATAACTAACATAATTTTTTTAATTAATAGAAAAGGCTATAGCCTTTTCTTTTGGAGCGTTACTGATACGCCAATAAAAAAAGACATGTGGCACTCGAGAACTGCCGCGGCAAAGCTATTGCATAGCATTTTGTTTTCAATAAAATGTATTAAATTAAAAAAAAAATAACTAACATAATTTTTTTAATTAATAGAAAAGGCTATAGCCTTTTCTTTTGAAGCGTTACTGATACGCCAATAAAAAAAGACATGTGGCACTCGAGAACTGCCGCGGCAAAGCTATTGCATAGCATTTTGTTTTCAATAAAATGTATTAAATTAAAAAAAAATAACTAACATAATTTTTTTAATTAATAGAAAAGGCTATAGCCTTTTCTTTTGGAGCGTTACTGATACGCCAATAAAAAAAGACATGTGGCACTCGAGAACTGCCGCGGCAAATTAAAAAAAAAAATAACTAACATAATTTTTTTAATTAATAGAAAAGGCTATAGCCTTTTCTTTTGGAGCGTTACTGATACGCCAATAAAAAAAGACATGTGGCACTCGAGAACTGCCGCGGCAAAGCTATTGCATAGCATTTTGTTTTCAATAAAATGTATTAAATTAAAAAAAAATAACTAACATAATTTTTTTAATTAATAGAAAAGGCTATAGCCTTTTCTTTTGGAGCGTTACTGATACGCCAATAAAAAAAGACATGTGGCACTCGAGAACTGCCGCGGCAAAGCTATTGCATAGCATTTTGTTTTCAATAAAATGTATTAA
The DNA here is from genome assembly GCA_956483585.1 of Gymnocheta viridis. NCBI lineage: Eukaryota > Metazoa > Arthropoda > Insecta > Diptera > Tachinidae > Gymnocheta > Gymnocheta viridis. Next base: position 7,344,509 of record OY101444.1, read on the forward strand.
ATTAAAAAAAAATAACTAACATAATTTTTTTAATTAATAGAAAAGGCTATAGCCTTTTCTTTTGGAGCGTTACTGATACGCCAATAAAAAAAGACATGTGGCACTCGAGAACTGCCGCGGCAAATTAAAAAAAAAATAACTAACATAATTTTTTTAATTAATAGAAAAGGCTATAGCCTTTTCTTTTGAAGCGTTACTGATACGCCAATAAAAAAAGACATGTGGCACTCGAGAACTGCCGCGGCAAAGCTATTGCATAGCATTTTGTTTTCAATAAAATGTATTAAATTAAAAAAAAATAACTAACATAATTTTTTTAATTAATAGAAAAGGCTATAGCCTTTTCTTTTGGAGCGTTACTGATACGCCAATAAAAAAAGACATGTGGCACTCGAGAACTGCCGCGGCAAATTAAAAAAAAAATAACTAACATAATTTTTTTAATTAATAGAAAAGGCTATAGCCTTTTCTTTTGGAGCGTTACTGATACGCCAATAAAAAAAGACATGTGGCACTCGAGAACTGCCGCGGCAAAGCTATTGCATAGCATTTTGTTTTCAATAAAATGTATTAAATTAAAAAAAAATAACTAACATAATTTTTTTAATTAATAGAAAAGGCTATAGCCTTTTCTTTTGGAGCGTTACTGATACGCCAATAAAAAAAGACATGTGGCACTCGAGAACTGCCGCGGCAAAGCTATTGCATAGCATTTTGTTTTCAATAAAATGTATTAAATTAAAAAAAAATAACTAACATAATTTTTTTAATTAATAGAAAAGGCTATAGCCTTTTCTTTTGGAGCGTTACTGATACGCCAATAAAAAAAGACATGTGGCACTCGCGAACTGCCGCGGCAAAGCTATTGCATAGCATTTTGTTTTCAATAAAATGTATTAAATTAAAAAAAAATAACTAACATAATTTTTTTAATTAATAGAAAAGGCTATAGCCTTTTCTTTTGGAGCGTTACTGATACGCCAATAAAAAAAGACATGTGGCACTCGAGAACTGCCGTGGCAAATTAAAAAAAAAATAACTAACATAATTTTTTTAATTAATAGAAAAGGCTATAGCCTTTTCTTTTGGAGCGTTACTGATACGCCAATAAAAAAAGACATGTGGCACTCGCGAACTGCCGCGGCAAAGCTATTGCATAGCATTTTGTTTTCAATAAAATGTATTAAATTAAAAAAAAATAACTAACATAATTTTTTTAATTAATAGAAAAGGCTATAGCCTTTTCTTTTGGAGCGTTACTGATACGCCAATAAAAAAAGACATGTGGCACTCGAGAACTGCCGTGGCAAATTAAAAAAAAAATAACTAACATAATTTTTTTAATTAATAGAAAAGGCTATAGCCTTTTCTTTTGGAGCGTTACTGATACGCCAATAAAAAAAGACATGTGGCACTCGAGAACTGCCGCGGCAAATTAAAAAAAAATAACTAACATAATTTTTTTAATTAATAGAAAAGGCTATAGCCTTTTCTTTTGGAGCGTTACTGATACGCCAATAAAAAAAGACATGTGGCACTCGAGAACTGCCGCGGCAAAGCTATTGCATAGCATTTTGTTTTCAATAAAATGTATTAAATTAAAAAAAAATAACTAACATAATTTTTTTAATTAATAGAAAAGGCTATAGCCTTTTCTTTTGGAGCGTTACTGATACGCCAATAAAAAAAGACATGTGGCACTCGAGAACTGCCGCGGCAAATTAAAAAAAAAATAACTAACATAATTTTTTTAATTAATAGAAAAGGCTATAGCCTTTTCTTTTGGAGCGTTACTGATACGCCAATAAAAAAAGACATGTGGCACTCGAGAACTGCCGCGGCAAAGCTATTGCATAGCATTTTGTTTTCAATAAAATGTATTAAATTAAAAAAAAATAACTAACATAATTTTTTTAATTAATAGAAAAGGCTATAGCCTTTTCTTTTGGAGCGTTACTGATACGCCAATAAAAAAAGACATGTGGCACTCGAGAACTGCCGCGGCAAAGCTATTGCATAGCATTTTGTTTTCAATAAAATGTATTAAATTAAAAAAAAATAACTAACATAATTTTTTTAATTAATAGAAAAGGCTATAGCCTTTTCTTTTGGAGCGTTACTGATACGCCAATAAAAAATGACATGTGGCACTCGAGAACTGCCGCGGCAAATTAAAAAAAAATAACTAACATAATTTTTTTAATTAATAGAAAAGGCTATAGCCTTTTCTTTTGGAGCGTTACTGATACGCCAATAAAAAAAGACATGTGGCACTCGAGAACTGCCGCGGCAAAGCTATTGCATAGCATTTTGTTTTCAATAAAATGTATTAAATTAAAAAAAAATAACTAACATAATTTTTTTAATTAATAGAAAAGGCTATAGCCTTTTCTTTTGGAGCGTTACTGATACGCCAATAAAAAAAGACATGTGGCACTCGAGAACTGCCGCGGCAAATTAAAAAAAAATAACTAACATAATTTTTTTAATTAATAGAAAAGGCTATAGCCTTTTCTTTTGGAGCGTTACTGATACGCCAATAAAAAAAGACATGTGGCACTCGAGAACTGCCGCGGCAAAGCTATTGCATAGCATTTTGTTTTCAATAAAATGTATTAAATTAAAAAAAAATAACTAACATAATTTTTTTAATTAATAGAAAAGGCTATAGCCTTTTCTTTTGGAGCGTTACTGATACGCCAATAAAAAAAGACATGTGGCACTCGAGAACTGCCGCGGCAAATTAAAAAAAAATAACTAACATAATTTTTTTAATTAATAGAAAAGGCTATAGCCTTTTCTTTTGGAGCGTTACTGATACGCCAATAAAAAAAGACATGTGGCACTCGAGAACTGCCGCGGCAAAGCTATTGCATAGCATTTTGTTTTCAATAAAATGTATTAAATTAAAAAAAAATAACTAACATAATTTTTTTAATTAATAGAAAAGGCTATAGCCTTTTCTTTTGGAGCGTTACTGATACGCCAATAAAAAAAGACATGTGGCACTCGAGAACTGCCGCGGCAAATTAAAAAAAAATAACTAACATAATTTTTTTAATTAATAGAAAAGGCTATAGCCTTTTCTTTTGGAGCGTTACTGATACGCCAATAAAAAAAGACATGTGGCACTCGAGAACTGCCGCGGCAAAGCTATTGCATAGCATTTTGTTTTCAATAAAATGTATTAAATTAAAAAAAAATAACTAACATAATTTTTTTAATTAATAGAAAAGGCTATAGCCTTTTCTTTTGGAGCGTTACTGATACGCCAATAAAAAAAGACATGTGGCACTCGAGAACTGCCGCGGCAAATTAAAAAAAAATAACTAACATAATTTTTTTAATTAATAGAAAAGGCTATAGCCTTTTCTTTTGGAGCGTTACTGATACGCCAATAAAAAAAGACATGTGGCACTCGAGAACTGCCGCGGCAAATTAAAAAAAAATAACTAACATAATTTTTTTAATTAATAGAAAAGGCTATAGCCTTTTCTTTTGGAGCGTTACTGATACGCCAATAAAAAAAGACATGTGGCACTCGAGAACTGCCGCGGCAAAGCTATTGCATAGCATTTTGTTTTCAATAAAATGTATTAAATTAAAAAAAAATAACTAACATAATTTTTTTAATTAATAGAAAAGGCTATAGCCTTTTCTTTTGGAGCGTTACTGATACGCCAATAAAAAAAGACATGTGGCACTCGAGAACTGCCGCGGCAAAGCTATTGCATAGCATTTTGTTTTCAATAAAATGTATTAAATTAAAAAAAAATAACTAACATAATTTTTTTAATTAATAGAAAAGGCTATAGCCTTTTCTTTTGGAGCGTTACTGATACGCCAATAAAAAAAGACATGTGGCACTCGAGAACTGCCGCGGCAAATTAAAAAAAAAATAACTAACATAATTTTTTTAATTAATAGAAAAGGCTATAGCCTTTTCTTTTGGAGCGTTACATAATTTTTTTAATTAATAGAAAAGGCTATAGCCTTTTCTTTTGGAGCGTTACTGATACGCCAATAAAAAAAGACATGTGGCACTCGAGAACTGCCGCGGCAAATTAAAAAAAAATAACTAACATAATTTTTTTAATTAATAGAAAAGGCTATAGCCTTTTCTTTTGGAGCGTTACATAATTTTTTTAATTAATAGAAAAGGCTATAGCCTTTTCTTTTGGAGCGTTACTGATACGCCAATAAAAAAAGACATGTGGCACTCGAGAACTGCCGCGGCAAATTAAAAAAAAATAACTAACATAATTTTTTTAATTAATAGAAAAGGCTATAGCCTTTTCTTTTGGAGCGTTACTGATACGCCAATAAAAAAAGACATGTGGCACTCGAGAACTGCCGCGGCAAAGCTATTGCATAGCATTTTGTTTTCAATAAAATGTATTAAATTAAAAAAAAATAACTAACATAATTTTTTTAATTAATAGAAAAGGCTATAGCCTTTTCTTTTGGAGCGTTACTGATACGCCAATAAAAAAAGACATGTGGCACTCGAGAACTGCCGCGGCAAAGCTATTGCATAGCATTTTGTTTTCAATAAAATGTATTAAATTAAAAAAAAATAACTAACATAATTTTTTTAATTAATAGAAAAGGCTATAGCCTTTTCTTTTGGAGCGTTACTGATACGCCAATAAAAAAAGACATGTGGCACTCGAGAACTGCCGCGGCAAAGCTATTGCATAGCATTTTGTTTTCAATAAAATGTATTAAATTAAAAAAAAATAACTAACATAATTTTTTTAATTAATAGAAAAGGCTATAGCCTTTTCTTTTGGAGCGTTACTGATACGCCAATAAAAAAAGACATGTGGCACTCGAGAACTGCCGCGGCAAATTAAAAAAAAATAACTAACATAATTTTTTTAATTAATAGAAAAGGCTATAGCCTTTTCTTTTGGAGCGTTACTGATACGCCAATAAAAAAAGACATGTGGCACTCGAGAACTGCCGCGGCAAAGCTATTGCATAGCATTTTGTTTTCAATAAAATGTATTAAATTAAAAAAAAATAACTAACATAATTTTTTTAATTAATAGAAAAGGCTATAGCCTTTTCTTTTGGAGCGTTACTGATACGCCAATAAAAAAAGACATGTGGCACTCGAGAACTGCCGCGGCAAATTAAAAAAAAATAACTAACATAATTTTTTTAATTAATAGAAAAGGCTATAGCCTTTTCTTTTGGAGCGTTACTGATACGCCAATAAAAAAAGACATGTGGCACTCGAGAACTGCCGCGGCAAAGCTATTGCATAGCATTTTGTTTTCAATAAAATGTATTAAATTAAAAAAAAATAACTAACATAATTTTTTTAATTAATAGAAAAGGCTATAGCCTTTTCTTTTGGAGCGTTACTGATACGCCAATAAAAAAAGACATGTGGCACTCGAGAACTGCCGCGGCAAATTAAAAAAAAATAACTAACATAATTTTTTTAATTAATAGAAAAGGCTATAGCCTTTTCTTTTGGAGCGTTACTGATACGCCAATAAAAAAAGACATGTGGCACTCGAGAACTGCCGCGGCAAAGCTATTGCATAGCATTTTGTTTTCAATAAAATGTATTAAATTAAAAAAAAATAACTAACATAATTTTTTTAATTAATAGAAAAGGCTATAGCCTTTTCTTTTGGAGCGTTACTGATACGCCAATAAAAAAAGACATGTGGCACTCGAGAACTGCCGCGGCAAATTAAAAAAAAATAACTAACATAATTTTTTTAATTAATAGAAAAGGCTATAGCCTTTTCTTTTGGAGCGTTACTGATACGCCAATAAAAAAAGACATGTGGCACTCGAGAACTGCCGCGGCAAAGCTATTGCATAGCATTTTGTTTTCAATAAAATGTATTAAATTAAAAAAAAATAACTAACATAATTTTTTTAATTAATAGAAAAGGCTATAGCCTTTTCTTTTGGAGCGTTACTGATACGCCAATAAAAAAAGACATGTGGCACTCGAGAACTGCCGCGGCAAATTAAAAAAAAATAACTAACATAATTTTTTTAATTAATAGAAAAGGCTATAGCCTTTTCTTTTGGAGCGTTACTGATACGCCAATAAAAAAAGACATGTGGCACTCGAGAACTGCCGCGGCAAAGCTATTGCATAGCATTTTGTTTTCAATAAAATGTATTAAATTAAAAAAAAATAACTAACATAATTTTTTTAATTAATAGAAAAGGCTATAGCCTTTTCTTTTGGAGCGTTACTGATACGCCAATAAAAAAAGACATGTGGCACTCGAGAACTGCCGCGGCAAATTAAAAAAAAAATAACTAACATAATTTTTTTAATTAATAGAAAAGGCTATAGCCTTTTCTTTTGGAGCGTTACTGATACGCCAATAAAAAAAGACATGTGGCACTCGAGAACTGCCGCGGCAAAGCTATTGCATAGCATTTTGTTTTCAATAAAATGTATTAAATTAAAAAAAAATAACTAACATAATTTTTTTAATTAATAGAAAAGGCTATAGCCTTTTCTTTTGGAGCGTTACTGATACGCCAATAAAAAAAGACATGTGGCACTCGAGAACTGCCGCGGCAAAGCTATTGCATAGCATTTTGTTTTCAATAAAATGTATTAAATTAAAAAAAAATAACTAACATAATTTTTTTAATTAATAGAAAAGGCTATAGCCTTTTCTTTTGGAGCGTTACTGATACGCCAATAAAAAAAGACATGTGGCACTCGAGAACTGCCGCGGCAAATTAAAAAAAAAATAACTAACATAATTTTTTTAATTAATAGAAAAGGCTATAGCCTTTTCTTTTGGAGCGTTACTGATACGCCAATAAAAAAAGACATGTGGCACTCGAGAACTGCCGCGGCAAAGCTATTGCATAGCATTTTGTTTTCAATAAAATGTATTAAATTAAAAAAAAATAACTAACATAATTTTTTTAATTAATAGAAAAGGCTATAGCCTTTTCTTTTGGAGCGTTACTGATACGCCAATAAAAAAAGACATGTGGCACTCGAGAACTGCCGCGGCAAAGCTATTGCATAGCATTTTGTTTTCAATAAAATGTATTAAATTAAAAAAAAAATAACTAACATAATTTTTTTAATTAATAGAAAAGGCTATAGCCTTTTCTTTTGGAGCGTTACTGATACGCCAATAAAAAAAGACATGTGGCACTCGAGAACTGCCGCGGCAAAGCTATTGCATAGCATTTTGTTTTCAATAAAATGTATTAAATTAAAAAAAAATAACTAACATAATTTTTTTAATTAATAGAAAAGGCTATAGCCTTTTCTTTTGGAGCGTTACTGATACGCCAATAAAAAAAGACATGTGGCACTCGAGAACTGCCGCGGCAAAGCTATTGCATAGCATTTTGTTTTCAATAAAATGTATTAAATTAAAAAAAAATAACTAACATAATTTTTTTAATTAATAGAAAAGGCTATAGCCTTTTCTTTTGGAGCGTTACTGATACGCCAATAAAAAAAGACATGTGGCACTCGAGAACTGCCGCGGCAAAGCTATTGCATAGCATTTTGTTTTCAATAAAATGTATTAAATTAAAAAAAAATAACTAACATAATTTTTTTAATTAATAGAAAAGGCTATAGCCTTTTCTTTTGGAGCGTTACTGATACGCCAATAAAAAAAAGACATGTGGCACTCGAGAACTGCCGCGGCAAAGCTATTGCATAGCATTTTGTTTTCAATAAAATGTATTAAATTAAAAAAAAATAACTAACATAATTTTTTTAATTAATAGAAAAGGCTATAGCCTTTTCTTTTGGAGCGTTACTGATACGCCAATAAAAAAAAGACATGTGGCACTCGAGAACTGCCGCGGCAAAGCTATTGCATAGCATTTTGTTTTCAATAAAATGTATTAAATTAAAAAAAAATAACTAACATAATTTTTTTAATTAATAGAAAAGGCTATAGCCTTTTCTTTTGGAGCGTTACTGATACGCCAATAAAAAAAGACATGTGGCACTCGAGAACTGCCGCGGCAAAGCTATTGCATAGCATTTTGTTTTCAATAAAATGTATTAAATTAAAAAAAAATAACTAACATAATTTTTTTAATTAATAGAAAAGGCTATAGCCTTTTCTTTTGGAGCGTTACTGATACGCCAATAAAAAAAGACATGTGGCACTCGAGAACTGCCGCGGCAAAGCTATTGCATAGCATTTTGTTTTCAATAAAATGTATTAAATTAAAAAAAAAATAACTAACATAATTTTTTTAATTAATAGAAAAGGCTATAGCCTTTTCTTTTGGAGCGTTACTGATACGCCAATAAAAAAAGACATGTGGCACTCGAGAACTGCCGCGGCAAAGCTATTGCATAGCATTTTGTTTTCAATAAAATGTATTAAATTAAAAAAAAAATAACTAACATAATTTTTTTAATTAATAGAAAAGGCTATAGCCTTTTCTTTTGGAGCGTTACTGATACGCCAATAAAAAAAGACATGTGGCACTCGAGAACTGCCGCGGCAAAGCTATTGCATAGCATTTTGTTTTCAATAAAATGTATTAAATTAAAAAAAAAATAACTAACATAATTTTTTTAATTAATAGAAAAGGCTATAGCCTTTTCTTTTGGAGCGTTACTGATACGCCAATAAAAAAAGACATGTGGCACTCGAGAACTGCCGCGGCAAAGCTATTGCATAGCATTTTGTTTTCAATAAAATGTATTAAATTAAAAAAAAAATAACTAACATAATTTTTTTAATTAATAGAAAAGGCTATAGCCTTTTCTTTTGGAGCGTTACTGATACGCCAATAAAAAAAGACATGTGGCACTCGAGAACTGCCGCGGCAAAGCTATTGCATAGCATTTTGTTTTCAATAAAATGTATTAAATTAAAAAAAAAATAACTAACATAATTTTTTTAATTAATAGAAAAGGCTATAGCCTTTTCTTTTGGAGCGTTACTGATACGCCAATAAAAAAAGACATGTGGCACTCGAGAACTGCCGCGGCAAAGCTATTGCATAGCATTTTGTTTTCAATAAAATGTATTAAATTAAAAAAAAAATAACTAACATAATTTTTTTAATTAATAGAAAAGGCTATAGCCTTTTCTTTTGGAGCGTTACTGATACGCCAATAAAAAAAGACATGTGGCACTCGAGAACTGCCGCGGCAAAGCTATTGCATAGCATTTTGTTTTCAATAAAATGTATTAAATTAAAAAAAAAATAACTAACATAATTTTTTTAATTAATAGAAAAGGCTATAGCCTTTTCTTTTGGAGCGTTACTGATACGCCAATAAAAAAAGACATGTGGCACTCGAGAACTGCCGCGGCAAAGCTATTGCATAGCATTTTGTTTTCAATAAAATGTATTAAATTAAAAAAAAAATAACTAACATAATTTTTTTAATTAATAGAAAAGGCTATAGCCTTTTCTTTTGGAGCGTTACTGATACGCCAATAAAAAAAGACATGTGGCACTCGAGAACTGCCGCGGCAAAGCTATTGCATAGCATTTTGTTTTCAATAAAATGTATTAAATTAAAAAAAAAATAACTAACATAATTTTTTTAATTAATAGAAAAGGCTATAGCCTTTTCTTTTGGAGCGTTACTGATACGCCAATAAAAAAAGACATGTGGCACTCGAGAACTGCCGCGGCAAAGCTATTGCATAGCATTTTGTTTTCAATAAAATGTATTAAATTAAAAAAAAAATAACTAACATAATTTTTTTAATTAATAGAAAAGGCTATAGCCTTTTCTTTTGGAGCGTTACTGATACGCCAATAAAAAAAGACATGTGGCACTCGAGAACTGCCGCGGCAAAGCTATTGCATAGCATTTTGTTTTCAATAAAATGTATTAAATTAAAAAAAAAATAACTAACATAATTTTTTTAATTAATAGAAAAGGCTATAGCCTTTTCTTTTGGAGCGTTACTGATACGCCAATAAAAAAAGACATGTGGCACTCGAGAACTGCCGCGGCAAAGCTATTGCATAGCATTTTGTTTTCAATAAAATGTATTAAATTAAAAAAAAAATAACTAACATAATTTTTTTAATTAATAGAAAAGGCTATAGCCTTTTCTTTTGGAGCGTTACTGATACGCCAATAAAAAAAGACATGTGGCACTCGAGAACTGCCGCGGCAAAGCTATTGCATAGCATTTTGTTTTCAATAAAATGTATTAAATTAAAAAAAAAATAACTAACATAATTTTTTTAATTAATAGAAAAGGCTATAGCCTTTTCTTTTGGAGCGTTACTGATACGCCAATAAAAAAAGACATGTGGCACTCGAGAACTGCCGCGGCAAAGCTATTGCATAGCATTTTGTTTTCAATAAAATGTATTAAATTAAAAAAAAAATAACTAACATAATTTTTTTAATTAATAGAAAAGGCTATAGCCTTTTCTTTTGGAGCGTTACTGATACGCCAATAAAAAAAGACATGTGGCACTCGAGAACTGCCGCGGCAAAGCTATTGCATAGCATTTTGTTTTCAATAAAATGTATTAAATTAAAAAAAAAATAACTAACATAATTTTTTTAATTAATAGAAAAGGCTATAGCCTTTTCTTTTGGAGCGTTACTGATACGCCAATAAAAAAAGACATGTGGCACTCGAGAACTGCCGCGGCAAAGCTATTGCATAGCATTTTGTTTTCAATAAAATGTATTAAATTAAAAAAAAAATAACTAACATAATTTTTTTAATTAATAGAAAAGGCTATAGCCTTTTCTTTTGGAGCGTTACTGATACGCCAATAAAAAAAGACATGTGGCACTCGAGAACTGCCGCGGCAAAGCTATTGCATAGCATTTTGTTTTCAATAAAATGTATTAAATTAAAAAAAAAATAACTAACATAATTTTTTTAATTAATAGAAAAGGCTATAGCCTTTTCTTTTGGAGCGTTACTGATACGCCAATAAAAAAAGACATGTGGCACTCGAGAACTGCCGCGGCAAAGCTATTGCATAGCATTTTGTTTTCAATAAAATGTATTAAATTAAAAAAAAAATAACTAACATAATTTTTTTAATTAATAGAAAAGGCTATAGCCTTTTCTTTTGGAGCGTTACTGATACGCCAATAAAAAAAGACATGTGGCACTCGAGAACTGCCGCGGCAAAGCTATTGCATAGCATTTTGTTTTCAATAAAATGTATTAAATTAAAAAAAAAATAACTAACATAATTTTTTTAATTAATAGAAAAGGCTATAGCCTTTTCTTTTGGAGCGTTACTGATACGCCAATAAAAAAAGACATGTGGCACTCGAGAACTGCCGCGGCAAAGCTATTGCATAGCATTTTGTTTTCAATAAAATGTATTAAATTAAAAAAAAAATAACTAACATAATTTTTTTAATTAATAGAAAAGGCTATAGCCTTTTCTTTTGGAGCGTTACTGATACGCCAATAAAAAAAGACATGTGGCACTCGAGAACTGCCGCGGCAAAGCTATTGCATAGCATTTTGTTTTCAATAAAATGTATTAAATTAAAAAAAAATAACTAACATAATTTTTTTAATTAATAGAAAAGGCTATAGCCTTTTCTTTTGGAGCGTTACTGATACGCCAATAAAAAAAGACATGTGGCACTCGAGAACTGCCGCGGCAAAGCTATTGCATAGCATTTTGTTTTCAATAAAATGTATTAAATTAAAAAAAAATAACTAACATAATTTTTTTAATTAATAGAAAAGGCTATAGCCTTTTCTTTTGGAGCGTTACTGATACGCCAATAAAAAAAGACATGTGGCACTCGAGAACTGCCGCGGCAAAGCTATTGCATAGCATTTTGTTTTCAATAAAATGTATTAAATTAAAAAAAAAATAACTAACATAATTTTTTTAATTAATAGAAAAGGCTATAGCCTTTTCTTTTGGAGCGTTACTGATACGCCAATAAAAAAAGACATGTGGCACTCGAGAACTGCCGCGGCAAAGCTATTGCATAGCATTTTGTTTTCAATAAAATGTATTAAATTAAAAAAAAAATAACTAACATAATTTTTTTAATTAATAGAAAAGGCTATAGCCTTTTCTTTTGGAGCGTTACTGATACGCCAATAAAAAAAGACATGTGGCACTCGAGAACTGCCGCGGCAAAGCTATTGCATAGCATTTTGTTTTCAATAAAATGTATTAAATTAAAAAAAAAATAACTAACATAATTTTTTTAATTAATAGAAAAGGCTATAGCCTTTTCTTTTGGAGCGTTACTGATACGCCAATAAAAAAAGACATGTGGCACTCGAGAACTGCCGCGGCAAAGCTATTGCATAGCATTTTGTTTTCAATAAAATGTATTAAATTAAAAAAAAAATAACTAACATAATTTTTTTAATTAATAGAAAAGGCTATAGCCTTTTCTTTTGGAGCGTTACTGATACGCCAATAAAAAAAGACATGTGGCACTCGAGAACTGCCGCGGCAAAGCTATTGCATAGCATTTTGTTTTCAATAAAATGTATTAAATTAAAAAAAAAATAACTAACATAATTTTTTTAATTAATAGAAAAGGCTATAGCCTTTTCTTTTGGAGCGTTACTGATACGCCAATAAAAAAAGACATGTGGCACTCGAGAACTGCCGCGGCAAAGCTATTGCATAGCATTTTGTTTTCAATAAAATGTATTAAATTAAAAAAAAAATAACTAACATAATTTTTTTAATTAATAGAAAAGGCTATAGCCTTTTCTTTTGGAGCGTTACTGATACGCCAATAAAAAAAGACATGTGGCACTCGAGAACTGCCGCGGCAAAGCTATTGCATAGCATTTTGTTTTCAATAAAATGTATTAAATTAAAAAAAAAATAACTAACATAATTTTTTTAATTAATAGAAAAGGCTATAGCCTTTTCTTTTGGAGCGTTACTGATACGCCAATAAAAAAAGACATGTGGCACTCGAGAACTGCCGCGGCAAAGCTATTGCATAGCATTTTGTTTTCAATAAAATGTATTAAATTAAAAAAAAAATAACTAACATAATTTTTTTAATTAATAGAAAAGGCTATAGCCTTTTCTTTTGGAGCGTTACTGATACGCCAATAAAAAAAGACATGTGGCACTCGAGAACTGCCGCGGCAAAGCTATTGCATAGCATTTTGTTTTCAATAAAATGTATTAAATTAAAAAAAAAATAACTAACATAATTTTTTTAATTAATAGAAAAGGCTATAGCCTTTTCTTTTGGAGCGTTACTGATACGCCAATAAAAAAAGACATGTGGCACTCGAGAACTGCCGCGGCAAAGCTATTGCATAGCATTTTGTTTTCAATAAAATGTATTAAATTAAAAAAAAAATAACTAACATAATTTTTTTAATTAATAGAAAAGGCTATAGCCTTTTCTTTTGGAGCGTTACTGATACGCCAATAAAAAAAGACATGTGGCACTCGAGAACTGCCGCGGCAAAGCTATTGCATAGCATTTTGTTTTCAATAAAATGTATTAAATTAAAAAAAAAATAACTAACATAATTTTTTTAATTAATAGAAAAGGCTATAGCCTTTTCTTTTGGAGCGTTACTGATACGCCAATAAAAAAAGACATGTGGCACTCGAGAACTGCCGCGGCAAAGCTATTGCATAGCATTTTGTTTTCAATAAAATGTATTAAATTAAAAAAAAATAACTAACATAATTTTTTTAATTAATAGAAAAGGCTATAGCCTTTTCTTTTGGAGCGTTACTGATACGCCAATAAAAAAAGACATGTGGCACTCGAGAACTGCCGCGGCAAAGCTATTGCATAGCATTTTGTTTTCAATAAAATGTATTAAATTAAAAAAAAATAACTAACATAATTTTTTTAATTAATAGAAAAGGCTATAGCCTTTTCTTTTGGAGCGTTACTGATACGCCAATAAAAAAAGACATGTGGCACTCGAGAACTGCCGCGGCAAAGCTATTGCATAGCATTTTGTTTTCAATAAAATGTATTAAATTAAAAAAAAAATAACTAACATAATTTTTTTAATTAATAGAAAAGGCTATAGCCTTTTCTTTTGGAGCGTTACTGATACGCCAATAAAAAAAGACATGTGGCACTCGAGAACTGCCGCGGCAAAGCTATTGCATAGCATTTTGTTTTCAATAAAATGTATTAAATTAAAAAAAAATAACTAACATAATTTTTTTAATTAATAGAAAAGGCTATAGCCTTTTCTTTTGGAGCGTTACTGATACGCCAATAAAAAAAGACATGTGGCACTCGAGAACTGCCGCGGCAAAGCTATTGCATAGCATTTTGTTTTCAATAAAATGTATTAAATTAAAAAAAAATAACTAACATAATTTTTTTAATTAATAGAAAAGGCTATAGCCTTTTCTTTTGGAGCGTTACTGATACGCCAATAAAAAAAGACATGTGGCACTCGAGAACTGCCGCGGCAAAGCTATTGCATAGCATTTTGTTTTCAATAAAATGTATTAAATTAAAAAAAAATAACTAACATAATTTTTTTAATTAATAGAAAAGGCTATAGCCTTTTCTTTTGGAGCGTTACTGATACGCCAATAAAAAAAGACATGTGGCACTCGAGAACTGCCGCGGCAAAGCTATTGCATAGCATTTTGTTTTCAATAAAATGTATTAAATTAAAAAAAAATAACTAACATAATTTTTTTAATTAATAGAAAAGGCTATAGCCTTTTCTTTTGGAGCGTTACTGATACGCCAATAAAAAAAGACATGTGGCACTCGAGAACTGCCGCGGCAAAGCTATTGCATAGCATTTTGTTTTCAATAAAATGTATTAAATTAAAAAAAAATAACTAACATAATTTTTTTAATTAATAGAAAAGGCTATAGCCTTTTCTTTTGGAGCGTTACTGATACGCCAATAAAAAAAGACATGTGGCACTCGAGAACTGCCGCGGCAAAGCTATTGCATAGCATTTTGTTTTCAATAAAATGTATTAAATTAAAAAAAAAATAACTAACATAATTTTTTTAATTAATAGAAAAGGCTATAGCCTTTTCTTTTGGAGCGTTACTGATACGCCAATAAAAAAAGACATGTGGCACTCGAGAACTGCCGCGGCAAAGCTATTGCATAGCATTTTGTTTTCAATAAAATGTATTAAATTAAAAAAAAAATAACTAACATAATTTTTTTAATTAATAGAAAAGGCTATAGCCTTTTCTTTTGGAGCGTTACTGATACGCCAATAAAAAAAGACATGTGGCACTCGAGAACTGCCGCGGCAAAGCTATTGCATAGCATTTTGTTTTCAATAAAATGTATTAAATTAAAAAAAAAATAACTAACATAATTTTTTTAATTAATAGAAAAGGCTATAGCCTTTTCTTTTGGAGCGTTACTGATACGCCAATAAAAAAAGACATGTGGCACTCGAGAACTGCCGCGGCAAAGCTATTGCATAGCATTTTGTTTTCAATAAAATGTATTAAATTAAAAAAAAAATAACTAACATAATTTTTTTAATTAATAGAAAAGGCTATAGCCTTTTCTTTTGGAGCGTTACTGATACGCCAATAAAAAAAGACATGTGGCACTCGAGAACTGCCGCGGCAAAGCTATTGCATAGCATTTTGTTTTCAATAAAATGTATTAAATTAAAAAAAAAATAACTAACATAATTTTTTTAATTAATAGAAAAGGCTATAGCCTTTTCTTTTGGAGCGTTACTGATACGCCAATAAAAAAAGACATGTGGCACTCGAGAACTGCCGCGGCAAAGCTATTGCATAGCATTTTGTTTTCAATAAAATGTATTAAATTAAAAAAAAAATAACTAACATAATTTTTTTAATTAATAGAAAAGGCTATAGCCTTTTCTTTTGGAGCGTTACTGATACGCCAATAAAAAAAGACATGTGGCACTCGAGAACCGCCGCGGCAAAGCTATTATTAAAAATAACTAAAGCAACGAAAAATACAAAAAAAAAATAGAAATAATTCAGCTTTGCTGCTAAAAATGATTCTAGAAGACGCTCGATTCATAGAACACACCTGAGATCAAATTTCTGAAATAGAATTGAAATAGAAATTTCGATTGATATCGATCGAATGCCGTAATTTGTCCTCTGAATGTATGTAAGTATATGTGTATGTATGTAACAATATTTTAGGAATATTCCACAGCAACATCGTAATTACTTAACCCTAAATTTACACATGAAAGTAATCGTGCTCGTTTTCTAATTTTAATAGATTGTAGTCGGTAGCCTGCAAGGGTCATTTGACTCGTTTTCATATCTCATTGCCAATATCTATTTTATCAGTTATTTTTCAGAATTGGTATTTCGTGAAATTTATTAATAATGCATCATTTATTTGAAAGCATTTAATTTTATTGAAGTGTTCCAAACACATAAATAGTACAGTTAACATTTGACCCATTTGCATATGTGACTGGTAAATATATCTTTTATCAATTATTTTTTGCGAATTTTTATTTCGTGACATACATTTCGTGCACCAAAGGCAAATATGCAATATTAAGTTGTTTTTTTTAATTATCAAAAAGTTATTTCTGTTTCAGTTTTCTCTGAGAATGCAAATTATATTGCCATGTAATTTTAGCCATTATTTTTACTGCAGAGTATTTTTCATCAGTGCGTGATAATTTTGTAAATTGAAAATTTAAACCAATGGCGTTTTCTTTCTTCTAAAAAAAGTGCAACAATTTTTTGCCTTTTTACTGAAAATTTGCTATATAATGATTTTTTGAAATAGTGAGATCATTAGAAATTATTCATCAGAAATATATCATCACTTACGATGCAAAATTTTTGGCTTATAAAAACTTTGACTAGCAATATTTTAATAAAAAGTAAAAGAAATGTTACACTTTTTTCAGAAAAGAAAACGGCATAAGAATACAAAATGGAAAATGAAATTTTTATATTTTAAAATTAATTCAAATTTATACATTTTACACCCCAAAATTTATTTAAAAGTAGTTGGGGGTCCAATGATCAGGGTATATTGATTTTCCAGTCTTTCTAGGGTTAAAACATGAGGTGTCAATCGATCCGGTTACCACAAAATGTCGTCATTTCATATAACGATCGTGGGCAAACGTGTTTGCACTGAAATGTTGCGAAATTGTGTTTTATTTTGTGTTTTCTTAAACCTAAGGGGTTAACCAAGTTCAGCCCTATACCACAGAGTATACAATGTGCCTACACCAGGTTATAATTTAAAACTCAATATTGTTTTTTTCAAGTCATTTTTTAATTATCAGCTTAAGTCATAATTTAGGCACATGATTTATAGAAATTTTTTCTAATTACATTAAAAAATACGAAATAAACAATTTGTACAATATATATGTATGTATATATATATTTTTTTTCTTTGTAAAAAAAAAACAAAAATCTTTTAAAAACTTTTTTCCTAAGCACAAGAAGTTCCTGATGCACAAACAATAAATCAAACGTTCAATCAAAAATTTTTATGAAAATCAATTACAAAAATAAGTGTTTTTCATAGAAATTTTCAACAAGACATCTGTGTTTCTGTCACTGAATCGGGAAGGCGGCAAATGAATGGAAGCTCAAGACAAATATAAGGAAAACTTATACACTTCCTATTTACAAAAAAAACTGTAAAATTTGCCAATCTTTCATTTGGGCTGTTTTTAAAAGGAAACCAAATGTTTTGTATTCCAAGATGTACATTATTAATTTGAGCAGACTTCCTAAATTTAATAATTTAATAGAATGATTTTGTTTTTTATACGTTCAAGTAGGTCCTTTATCACTGTTTTTAAACTACATGCAAATTATCTAAAGAAAATAAAATAAAACTAAATATTATAAAAAAAATTAAATTTCTTTTTGTTATAATTATGTTCCATGTAAATTCGGATGTTGTCCAGTTGTATTGTTGACAGCTTTGGCAATTTCTTCTTGTAATGTCGACGGTGGATCGGATAATATATCTGTCTTCATTGATAGATATTTTAATTTATTTGAAACGGCTAAATGAAAAAAAATATATATATATATATTTGAAACTTGATTTAGAGAGTTATAATAATACCTGGCCTTAAGTCAATTAATGAACAATGTTGATCCACCCATAAAAAAGCTGTGCGTCTTAATTCATCTAAGCTAGCACTAGACACAGTAGAGGTATACGACGTTAAAAGTGGCTCCAGAATGAGTCCCAGCTGTAGAATATCAAAGCAATAATTTAAATTAAATACATAGATGCACATATAAAATTATTCCTCAAAATTTTTTAATGAAATCAATGAATAAAAAATTCAGGGGGCAAATTACGGCATTCGATATCAAACGAAATTTCCATACAAATTGAAAAAAATTTGTATGGGATTTCGTTCGCTATCGAATGCCGTAATTTTCCCTCAGTTTGGTTTCAATTAATTTCGTAATTAAATCAAAATAAAAATGTTCTAACAATTTTGAAAAATTTCCAGTAATTTAAAATTACAATTTTAGTAATTGAATATACAATTTTCGTCGAAGGTTGAACTACAAAAACACAAATAACTGAATATGCAGTTTTCGTAATTGTGCTATACATTTTTAATAAGATAAACTGCTACATACTCGTATATAAGAATATAATATTTTATTTTAAAAATAATACTGGAAAGTGCTGTATTAAGCTGCCCACACACGGTTGATTTGTGGGTGTGATTCGTTTGCGCACCATTTCTCCACAAACGACGAACAAATCTCAATAACCTTAAACGTCAATAAGAAAAAATAATACTGGAAAGTGCTGCATTAAGCTGCCCACACAACGACGAACAAACCACAATAACCATAAACATCAATAAGAAAACATGGATTGTGAAGCGGATGATGCAATTTGATGCACTTTTGATAATTTATTTGTGTACACAACAAAAAAAGATGCAAATGGCTTAAGGCGAATTTATAACAGGTGGTCTCGACAGCTCAGCTGATTATTTTGTATCTCCTTGAATTTTGATCTGTTTTGTTTGTCAAAATTTGTTTATGTTTGATTTATATATAGTGTTTGATTTTGACAAAGAAAGCAGGTATTTTTCAAAGCGAAATGAGGCGAGTCTACCTGTTATGAATTTCTCACATTTACTTTGCCAAATGGCATTTTCTTCTTTTAAAATTTGAATAAGTTAAGTTAGGTTTTAACGTTGGGGTGAAGTAAACCCCACACCCTCATCCAGAGACCAATAAGGTCTATTGCGCTGCCTTACTCTTTACACAGAGAAGGAAACAGAAAAAGAGAAGCAGATACAAAGGGCATGGAAAAGAGAAAAAGAACAGCCCTGTCAACAAATCGCCTATACACGCCCTGCACCCAGTCCCCTGGTACATAGACATGACATTCCCATTACGAATCCAATTAGGTTCTCAAGTCCACAGCCCTAGAAAACCCCTAATTCACTCAAGAATCTGCTACCCAGCCATCTTATGCTACTTTTCTGTAGCCTGGGACAGTGACAGAATGTGTTCCACTGTCTCCAGGTCCGCAGGGTCATTACACAATCCGCAAATATCCGACAAGTCGGATCCTAACCTCACCGCCATTCTGCCAAGCAGACAGTGGCCCGTGATAACACCCATAGTGGTTCTAATGCATTTGTTACTTCTGCGAATCCGAATTCAATAAATTCAATTAAAAATTGTTTGCTAGTCATCATCACAACACATTCGCTTTTACCACAAACAATACTTTGACTTTTCGTTGTAAACAAAACTAAAAATTTACGAAGAATAAAAAAGAAAATGTTTGTATGTTGTATGCTAAATATCTCCGCAATCGATACAATTTGACGTTTCGCTGTACACTAAAACGAAAAAATTGAATAACGTTCGAGCACAAGAAATTTAAAATTTTCAATTACTTGTGATTTGAAAACGCAGAGCCCCATTAACAAATAACAAGACGTCGAACACGAACAAATCATACGCACAAATCAGTCGTGTATGGTCAGCTTTAGGCTGTGTCGTATCATTCACCAATTTATTAAGTAAACATATTAATTTAAATTTTGAATATTCATATACAAGATTTCACTAATAAATGGTAATGAGTGATGACATATACTTACTACCCAAAATTTCCAATTGTCTTGGGTTCTGCAGCGAACATACTGCTCGTATAGTTGTCTCACATGTTCGGTGCCTTGACGAGTTATTGGCGCTCCATTGGCCGGTAAAATAGAATGAAGATGTCTACAAATATATGGAAATGAAAAAGCTTTAACCTCTAACGTTACAAACACACGATCAATAAATACTTACGTCAATGAATTATTTAAGGCATCGCGTTCCATACGTAAAGCATCCATGCGTTCTTTTAATACGTTGCGTTCATTTCGCAAATATTTAATATGTTCAGCACCTTTTTGAAGCATTGCAGCTTTACTCAACTGAAATGAAAACATAAGTACATTTAAAGAAAACAGCAAAGCAAATATTAAAGAAAATAAATATGGAAAATAAATTTGAACCGACCTTGGCATTATTTTGCTGTAATTGCGGTATTAAATCGTGTAATTGATCAAAACCATTCTTGATGTTATAACGTCTCTTTTGCTCGGCATGAATATGACCAGCACGACGTTGATTGTCACGTGGATACTTTAAACTTTGTGTAGGCGAGAGTGGTGAATCCTGATCATGAAATGATTCTGGTGATAGACTAAGATGTGTTGAACAACCTGTTTGAGAACTTGCAGTTAAGGGATAACTTAACATCTGTAATATTGAATACAATTAAAAAGATATAATATGTATGTAGATAAATCCAAAGTATTTATAAGTATTTAAATAAACTTACTTTGCTGGCTGGCGGACTACTTAATATTGATGGTGCTACCGGTGATGGCAAGGAGGTTGATTTCTTTGGTGATTTATGAGGATGTTGTTGCTGCTGCAGGTGGAGCTGTTGGGTTTGTAAGTGTTTTTGTTGTTGCTGCATTTGTTGTTGACTCTGATCGAATTGTTTTTGCTGTTGCATGCTAGTCGGCGATGTTGCATTTATCAATGTTGGAGATGAAGGCGATGATAATGATTGCTGCTGCTGCTGATGGTACTGCTGTTGCAGTTGCGCCGTTGTTGTATACATATTCCCACCTGGGCCCGTTACAGTTGATACTTTATTTTGTACATTCAATTGTGTCGGTTGCATGTGTAGCCCTGTCATCGATGACATGACCGCATTCGCTGTTGTTGCTATGCTACTTGTCGATACACTTTGTTGCTTAGCTAGTGTTGAAACACGGAAATCTATTATAAATTACATCTTTATCATGGTAGAATAATACAGGTAGTGTCGAAGCGTTAACGGACTTTTTTTGTGGGTTCGGGTCTATAAAAATTTAATTACACACCCACACGACTAAAAAAGCACACTTTAACATTTGTTTCAAATAAGAAAAGGAATAGAAACAAAATTCTTTATAGAACAGAAAATGCAACCATTTTGCCATTTTTCTTTAGTGCTTTTTGACAGATTCGAACCTAAAAGCAGTGTTGTTGTAGCTTCGACACTACCTGTATTATTCTACCATGATCTTTATCGTATTCAACAACTTTTAATCAAATGCAAAAAAATGTAAGAATCTAACGGCAACTAAAAATTTTATTTGTACTTAATTAGCTTGAGTGGCCGGTTACGATTTCATATTTTGTTATTTTAATTTTGTACTGTTATTTTTTTTTTAGTTAAACGTTTGTATTATTAGCAGCAAAAAATTAATTAAAATTGAATCTTCACTATTTTTACACAAACGAAATAAAAGCTATTTGTAGAAATATACTATGGATGTACATTTATAAAAACTAGTTTATCCAGCGGTCGAATCAATCTAGAAATTAATATTAAACATTTACGATAAAATAAAAAAACAAAAAAAAAATTCTAAATAAACAACTTAAAACTCTGTCTCACTTCTATGCAAAACACACATGCAAACTTCGTTTATTTTTCAAGTTGAAGCTAATACATGCATGTGTAAGAAGTGTGCAGGTGTTAGTAGCAAGTTTAAACCCTTATAGCTCCCTAAATATGGAACCGATATAAATAAAATCAAGATTGTGCCCATCTATGTAAAACCCCATTTAAAAACATAAAATTTTTCAAAAATCGGTTCACTATTACGGTTTTAAAAAGGATCTAAAAAACGTATTTGCCTATTAATAATAAATTCATTTAAAAAAATCTACAATACAAAAATTTTACTATGAATGTTTAACTTTTAAAAAATCTTTAATATTACGATTATATTATTATTTTAGCTTTAGTTCTTTTATTTTGAATTTGTAATATTAAAGGAAAATTAAACCACCGAAAATTCGATAACGTAATACACACAATCACCCTTATTCCATTTGGCGACATCGACGTCACGTCAACACAATACCAAAAAATTGGTGATTGTCTACCCGTTTTCCGGGTACCTGTAAGCTTGGCAACATTTTCCCCATAATTCTTTCCCATATTAGAAAGGCAAAAAATATTGCCAAGCTAACAGGTTGCCTGGAAATGAGATTGCATTATGCCTATCAATAACTTGGTCTTTTTTTGATCTGAGTACTTTTTACGGTCGAAATTTTTGGATAGGAACTTATTCTTATTTTCACATTCACTGTAGCTTGCGAACCATAAGAGATATTGGAAATTCTAGCTGGGTGTGATTTGCTGCTTTAACAAAAAATTCTAAAAATTTAATTGTGATGAAAATTAAAGGATGTCCCCACGTTTAGGCTCTAACACCACCACTCTTAATAGTTTGAGAGCTAAAAATTATTAGCCAATGAGAGAGAACACACGTTGTGTGACGTGAGAGTTCCTAAATGCACAGAAAACTTTTATTATGCCTGCGTGATGTCGTAATCTTGTTTTATCATTCTTGAGTAACTAACAAAATCGCGAAAAAGACTATTTCATTATAAACACACACACCTTGAAAATGACATTTAGCGGTTAAAATCCACTTCAGTAAGACTTACTTGTTGTTAGAAGTTGAGCTAATGTACTATTGAGCATTGGATCACTTGTTGCAGCCTGTAATTGAGGATTTATATTCAGATTGCCACCACCACCAACAGCACCAGTGCCACTGTTAACAAGCATTGCTTTCGAAGATGATGATGCCGACGAAGAGGGTGATGAATGTATCATATGCTGATGCATAGAATTGCTGCGAGAACGAGTCTTGCTACTTTTACCCACATGATATTTTGTTGGCACAGCGAAATTGTTGTCGTGTTGCGTTAAGCGTGTATCGACTTTTTGCAGCGAAACATTCAATGGCAAGCTATTCGAACGAAAAATTTCTTTTGGCACCAAGTTATTTGTTGATATTGTTGGTTGCGAAATTTGGTGTTGTGGTTGTAGCTGGTGCTGTTGCTGTTGCTGCTGCTGCTGCTGTTGTTGTTGTTGTTGCGAGTTTAACATGGTTAGTAAATGTTGTGCCTGATTAGGGGATGACTGATGATGTTGGTGCGGCTGCTGCTGCTGTTGTTGTTGTTGAGTGGGGTGCTGCTGCGTGGACTGTGAAGGTAAATTAAGTTGTTGCCCTATGTTACGTTGCTGACTAGTCTGTTGCATATTTGGTGGTGATAATAGTGGCGGTCGTGTTTGCAAAGCATTCGGTAGACCAGGCAAATGCATACCCAATGTAAGTGGCAATGATTGTGCGTGTATTGTACCACATCCTACACCAGAAGATGATGACTGATCGTGTTGTTGTTGCATGTACAATTGATTGTTGGAGGAATTGCCACCACCTCTTATATTTATAAACGTACCAGTAGAGGCTGATTTCTTAAAGTTACCTGCAAGATTGTATGGTTTATAGGGTGAGTATCCCTCCGCTGATCCCTGCGACAAATTAAACATTGTTAGAACATCCGGAGAGGGCACTTCAATTTTTATATTTTGTAAAGTATTATTGTTCTGTTGATTGCTTGCATTTAATTGCGCTGTGGCTTGAGAAGATGTCAAAAGACCATAACTTCCGGCCGCATTATTGCTGTTGATATTTTGTCCCTGAACCTGACCAGCTAATTGACCACTCACTATATTTGCAATACTTTCCGTTGAGTTTCCATATGTGCCTGAGTTATTTAATAAATTCGTATTATACTGTTGAGGTGATTGTGTGAAAGTGTTGTTGATCGTACGTTGCTGCTGTTGCGTAGGCTGATAAACAGTGGCCTGGTGTTGCAGGGTACTACCTGATAGTGTGGGCTGCAGCAGATGTTGTGTATGATGCTGTATTTGTTGATTCTTTTGCTGTTCAGCCAGCATCTGCTGATAGATAGAGGTCTGATGCAGAGTCGGCTGGGCCTTGTCGTAGTTATGCGGCTCTCGCCTAAACAATAAAGTAATTTTTGGTTTGCCCAAGATTTCTAAGCATGTTAACAATAAAAACCCTATAAATTACCTAAACGGTCTCTGAGAGCTCTTCGAAACACGTCCTTTCTTCACAGGAAAATCATTATTACTTTGACGTCCCATACTGTTGCCCGTTGAGCTGATAATGTTACTACTATCGCCTCCAACACCTGCCCCGCCAACTATGGCACTGAGTGAAGTGCCAAAATTTTTTACCTGTTGCCGACTAACCTGTTGCATAAGAATAATGTTAGTGGCATTCTCATCTTCGCTCATTAAGGCATCATCGCTTGTCAGTGATTGCATTTGATTGGCGGGTACATTTGTGCGCGTTACAGATGGAAGCATTTGTTGTCTACTACCGCTTCGGGTAGCAAATTGTTGTTCGATATCAGAAAACTGCAGTGTATTAAGGGGTGTGTTAAGTTCCAACATACTTGTATCATCATTTGTATTTGGCATTGACGGAGCACCAGTTGATGTGGAGACATCCATCATACTACTAGAGTCTATTTGTTCGGCTCCTAAAAGTAAAAGATCAGCGAAGAATCGTTAATTGTATATGCACACAAACAAATAGGCATATCTTACCCATAATGGAAGAAAAGGCATAATCAACATTTTTAATCATTTCATCGGTACCTTCTTCTGGCACGGGAGCTAAGCGGGAATTTTGTAACAATTCTAAAAGGACATGAAGTATTTTTGTTTTTAAGAAATTGAATAATTGAATTGTATTGAAACGTCAATCTAAGTGTTCTAACGGTTGTATGTTCCAATGTCCGTATTCATAAAAAATAATTTGTATTTGAGATGTATTTTATGGCAAATTTTTCATAAAAAAATTTTCTTAAAATAGATTTCAAACCCAAATTATTTTTAATGAATCTGCAATAAGTATTTAATTTAAAATAGTTTCTTATTATTCAATCGTATAATTTTTCAATATGGAGAATATAAAAACCACTTTTAAAGTTTTGAGAAAACTAAACACTCATACAACAATTAATACACCTTGTGAGTTCATTGATTGTGTCTCGTTTTCCCCCATTAAAAATAAATCTATATACATACCAGCAAATGTAAAATCAATATCATCTAAATTCGGTTGTAGTGGCCCTAAACTGGGTTGTATAAAATCTGCTATACCCGCACCTCTTGCTGCAAATACAATTTCTTTATTTGTTCAAAAATAAACATTTCAAAATATTACCAATTTCTCTTGAATCTGGAAACGGAAAAGGTCCATTAATAGCCGAAAACAATGTATCACTAGTCCAATCGTCCGATAGCATTAAACTTCTGTCATTCAGTGGTGACCATTCTAAAAAGTCAAATTCACTTTTCTATAATAAAAAGAAAATAGTTTTAATTATTATTTGAATATATGAAAAAAAAATCATTTGTTGGGGGTTGAGCTAGTCTATATGCCTGCATTTCATTGGAGCATATGCCATGAGTCCATGCATATGTATGTATATTCTCAAACAAGTATATAATTTTTGATAGGTTAGATCGCAAGGTAAATTTATACCAGGTGAACTCAGCCTCAACTAATTCATTATCAAGGCGAATTTACAACAGGTGAACTTAAGTTAATTTGTTAAATTATTTTGTTTGTTTGAATAAAAACTCGAGTCATTATTGTTTAAAAAACTTTAAGTGAAGAAAACTCTGATCTTGCTGGAAGGATCGTGTCATGATATTTTACATTTTAAGGCATGAGGGCTTGGGGATAACGAAATTTCTGACGAGAGAACCGCCTCCAGTTTTGAACACAGCTGATACAGGCCTTTGCACTCTATTCTTTGAAAAGGAATTGCTTGGGCATCTGATTTCCATCATTACAGTGCACTGAATGATCGGACAGATCTCTGTGGGAACAGTTTGTTCGAAGAAGAAGTCATAATCATACTTTGCTCAGTAAAAAGTATCCTTATACAAACTTTAGTATAATTTTCTAATGCAGCGCAGTACTGCAATTACGAATATATTAACTTATTTTATACTTGTATACAAAGAAATTAATTGTTAACATTCATAAACAAACTAAGCGATCACAAATAAAAGCCAAACTTACCGTGTCATAAATTAAACATCCTGAGACTTTTGACTTATAATTTCTTCTCCACTTTCTATATTCGGCTTTTATTACCGCCAATTGACGTTTCCAATATTTTCCTTCAAGTACAACACTCTGAAAAAAACAAAAAATTAACAAAGAAAATATCATTATAAATAGCGTGTATAAGTATTTGTTGAATAATTAGAAAAAATATAAGCAAAGGTTATCCAACAACTAACATGACAATGAGTACAAAAATAATCTGCCTCGGCGACTAAGCTGACGAGACAGGGAAGCATCAACATGTTCCTGATCGAGGACACGATCGATGGACTGTTCGATATAGGAAAAATCCAGCTCTGCGAAACAAATGAAGGGAATATCCAAGTACTTCGTAAGGGTGTGGAAAAATATAGAATATCCTTACGGTTCTCAAAGATGTGGCATAAAGTTTCCACAGCTTATGATACGCAAGCATAGCTTCCATCCAAGAAGCATGAGTGTATGATGAATAGCACTCTCATTCTCGTGGAAGTTAAAGCTTCCATTGTTAAGAACGACACGACTCATGAACTTAGACGAAAACTAAAAAAAAAAATACTAATGCGTTCATTAGCACTAAGGCGACGGCTCAGAGATCAGGCCCAACCAAGAGCTCTCAAGCCGCATCCTCGTGTGAGGAACGTCCATCCATGAAAAAGGCTACCAAAACGTCAGAACTTTGGAAATAGTTTGTTACTACCGAGGATTCGCTATAACCAAGTTCGCTTTAAAAGAGATTTACAAATAAAGAAGTGGCTTAAGATACTCCAGCCTTAAAGGAAAAAAATTAACACCCTTCAGCTCTCATCACATCAAATCCATCAGCCCTGATAATAAAAAGACAAGAAAGTTGTGAGAATAATGAAATACTTACTTGTGGATTGCTATGAATATCAACATCTAATGGGGAGGCAAATTGGCACACTGGTGTCTTACGCTTGAGTATAACTAAAAAAAATAAAGAACATAAATTAACAAAAATTATTAAATCGAAAACTAACGTGTTTAAAAACTAAAAATGGAAAAATGGAAAATAGCTCAAGTTTCGTTTTAAATCACGAAAAATTCTACTCATGACAGTTCATTCACGGCTAATTTTTTCTATACTTAAGTTTGGGCATTTTATTATAAAGTAACTCAAAATAATGCATGCTCATGCATGAGCGGTGAAGATTTCTAATTTCAAAACGAAATTTTCGATTGTGTTCTGAGAAAACTAATTCTACTGACAGCTAAATTTGTCTAGTTTTTTTAAGTTTTCTATTTTTTAGAACCTAAATTAAAAAACAGCAATAGGATCAATATTTATTTCTGAAAATGGCGCGATTTATAGAACAGGCCCATATTTCTATTAAGATTTAGCAAAGGCTTTAAAAATGCCTGCAATATGTTGAATATTAAAAGTTTTTCTTACATATTCAGTTTTACTTTCGCCTGTCTGTGCGTTTGCATTGAAATCTTGTGAAAATTTTTACTAATATCTATCTTCTTATATATACATATGTATAATTAATAGGCAAACACGTTTACAGCCGATTTAAGAAAAAAAACGTATATCAGTTAGAAGATATTTATTCACAAATTTGCACAATCTATATTTTGTTTAAAACGGTTCAGTATTTTGGGAGATATAAGCGTTCAAAGCTGCTACTAATGCATCCACACATACTGGACATGCACGTTTCACCTGCAATTCAACTTAAGTTGAAAAATAAACAAAACATGCATGTATGTTTGTCCAATTAGCTTTTGCACAGAATTGAGACAGAGCATTTTACATACAATCTTTCCAAAATCGGTTCAGTATTACGGGAGTAAAAGGGATCTAAAAAAACCTATTGGCCTACTAATTATATGTAGATTACTAGAATATGGTCGTTTGCGCCGGCCATAGGATATACTAGCATTGATTAATCCGAAACTTTGCAAACGCTTAAGTTCCCGTGTCTATATAAAATTATGTAGGCAGTGCCACTCCCATACAAATTAAATATTACTAGTGTATCCAGCGGTCAATGGCGATTCGACCGCATTCTAGTAAATAAATATTAATGGCCTTATTCACAAACGATTAATAAAGTTATTGTAGGTTTAATGTTTGATTTTCATATGGGAAAACTAGTTTTAATGCACACATTAACTTTATTAAGCTTTTGTGAATAAGGCCATAAGCATTTACATATAAATAAAATATCAAAAAATATTCTAAATGAACAACTTAAAACTCTCTCTTAATACAAAGAACATGTAGAAAAAAAACTCTCTCATTTCTATGCAAAAGCAAATTGGACAAACACACATGCATACTTTGTTTATTTTTCAAGTTGAAGCTGATACATGCATGTGTACATGTGTTAGTAGCAACTTTAAATGCCTATAGTTTCCTAAATATCAAACCGATTCCCCATTAAAAACATATAAATTTTTCCAAAACCGGTTAAGTATTACGGACGTAAAAGGGATCTAAAATATCGTGTTTGCCTCTTAATAATATAGATTTTTCAACTACTGCTCGTTAGATATTTTTTTAAATATTTTATATAAGTATATATATATTTTTTTGTAATTAATATGTACTTGTTTTTATTATCAAAACAAAAAATATTCCAATTAAAATTTTACAAAGGTTATACAAAAAGTCTGTGGGGTATATTCTTAATTAATTAAAATTTCAAATTATTAATCTTGAGCATAGCAACAAATACATTTTTGCGATAATAATTCAACGGATTTGTTTGTTTTTATTAATACTCTTGCCATCTGTGTAAAATAAGTGTCAATCAATAATTAACTGTTTAATATTCAAAGTTATTAATTTGAAAAACATACATACATATGTAGACATATGTACATACATGCATACATACATGTACATATAAACAATTGTCATATACTAATTAATAATTAAAGATTCTAAAATTCAGAGACATTAAGTCTAATAGAAACAGTTCTACACATTTTCTCTAATGTACTGTAAAATGTATGTACATGTGTACGTAAGTACCCGAAAGGAAACGTTGGGGTATGTGTCCCCAAGTCACCACTTCTGTCTACTATTTTGGTGACTATATGGTGTCATTGTCACTATAAGAAAACTTTAAAAAGACTGAAATGAATTAGTACCTTATTTTTAGTACCTATATTTTTCAAACGACTGTTATGAATTAGCGCCTTTTAGTCTTTTATTTTCTAAACTCCAAAAGTTAATAAAATTTACATTTTCATTATTGACATCTACTTCAGAAAAGTACCCAAATTGTAGACTAGAATTACTAAAACGTACTAGTAAATCACTGGTTTCAATGTCCCAAAAGAACTACCTAGTCAATAGTACCAATGTCAGTAGTGGATTTTCAATGACACGCACATGTTAAATGTCTATAGTAAACAGCATTGTCCGGGGTATTATAATTTGCTAGTACTGCTGACTGTTTCAATAGTAAGTCAGTACAGTGTCACTATTGACATTTCCTGCAAGGTATGTACATTTTGAGTTAGAAGGTTCAAACAAATAAAAACAATTGCAAATCTATATAATTTATATTTAATGTGATTTTTTTCGAATTATATTTCCTTAAAAGATTTATACACATATAAATAAAAGTTAACTGCCAGGCCCACGATGTCACACGTATTCGTTCTTTCGTACAATTACATTTAAAACAAAAACAAAATTTTAGAATTTGCGTCTGACATCGTGGGCCTCACAGTAAAATTTAACTTGCGACCTACACAACGTGACCACCGGTTAAATATATCAAATACACATGAACATTGACGATGGTGGTTGTGGCGCCCTCCGAAAACAACATTGCTCTGTTTTGCTTTTGTAGTTTGAAATGGTTTGATGTCGATACGATAACAATAACGATACTTCAAAAAAGATATCGACGATACCGATACTAGTAATAGTATTTAGAAGTTGTACAATAGAGATGGGAGATTTCTTTTGTCTGCTTCCTCTGTCTTTCCTATTTCATTTTATAAAACAAAAGTCTTAACAATTATGTTAAAACAGCAACATGTGTTGTATACGCTTAACTTTAACATGATGTTAAAGCCAATGTTAGTGAATTTTTGTCTGTCTAATGTAGACGTAACTTACCGTCTTCATTAGACAGAAACCTTGCAGATATTGCAAATCTAGCATACGTGTCATATTCTGCAAGACCACAACAACAAAATATATAAAACTGAGACTTGCATCAATTGGACCATAATACAGGTAGTGCCGAAGCTGCATCAACACTGCTTTTAGGTTCGAAGCTGTCAAAAATCACAAAAGAAAAATGGCAAAATGGTTGCATTTTCTGTTCTATAAATAATTTTGTTTCTTTTCCTTTTCTTATTTGCATTTTAAACAAATCTTAAAGTGTGCTTTTTTAGTAAAGTGGGTGTGTAATCAAATTTTGACAGACTTGAACCCAAAAAAAAAGTCCGTTAACGCTTCGACACTACCTGTATTATTCTACCATGCGTGTGCATTTAGCTCTAGTAAACAGTATTAAGGTTGTTGGGGTCAAAAGAAATGTCATCGCACACATCGAACAATTAATTATAAACAAACACTGAATAATATTATTAGAATACAACTATCTTCCGTAATGACAAGTTCAACAACAGATTTAAGTTTGTGATTATTATAAGGTAATAAATATATTTTTATATTATACATAATATTAATTCAAATTTTTTTTAATGCTGATTTTATTGTTTTAAAAATATTCATTTGTTTTACTTGTTATTCAGTGATCATCCCTCGACGGTGACTAGTCGAAAAATATCTTTTAGATTTTTTATTTAACATAAAAGTGTTGAAAAGTTGTATTTAAAGTGTAGCAAAACGGTAGCTGCTCATCAAGTATGAATCGTAAAAATTTGTGTTGTTGTAATAACAAGAGTCGTGTAGTGTTTGGGAATTTCTATAAAATTCACAGTAAGTAAAAAAAATGCAAACTAACTTTGGTGCAGTCGAAGGTTTAAGAATTGGGGCAGGTCAATAATGTTGACTGACACGACTGGTGGCATCAAATGAAAAATCTATTGTTCATTAGACAATCAATGATGCCTGAGATTTGGGATTTCATGGTCTTTTTTATATCCCGAAAACGGGGAAAAATTAGTATTCCCGAGAATTCCCAGAAATTATGAGTTTTCTAAATTAATTTGATTAATTAGCTGAAAAATTGTCACTGTTTTGGTCATATTAAGGTTATTTTTAAACAAAAAATTAATTTGGTAACAATTAAGAGGTAAAAAATTCTAAGTTTTTTATTAAACAGAATTCAGGCAAATGAGATATCTATTAAGTTATCAAAAAACAAACGCCGAGACCTTAAAGTAACGGCGGAGGAGGTTGGAGTACTTTGTTGATGTTTTTGATTTGATTGATTTGATTAAAGTACACATTTTCAACGAAATTCGAGGATATTCTGAAGTTCTTTTAATTGTAATTTTTATTTAATTTTATTTAATTTACTTTAATTAGTGTTCTTGATGCACTTTATATTCACTAAGTTGATCCACATATTACTTAAAAATACATTTAACTTAATTTTGTCACCACACAACACAAAAAGCTTAATAAAAGCAAAGCAAAAAAAAACCTGATAGCTGTCAAACTACTCAAAGTAGCCAAACTTTAGCTCTTTACGTTGGCGGAGACGTACAGAATTTGACAAAGCAATAAGAAAACATGTATTTCAACTTACTTGTCAGTTGAAAAAAGCGACCTATAACGTACGACGGATTCTATGTGGATCGGCCTTATGGAGAATAAAAAATTTAAGAAAGTCCTAATAAAGTAAGTCCCAATGAAATGGGATCTAAAAAGATTAAATAAGTTACAACGAAATTCAATGAAATAAGCCCCCAAAAAATCTAATTAATCCCAAAATATGTAAAAAAAACTTAAATTAATCTAAAAAAAAATAAATTCATCTCAAAAAAATTAAATTAATAAAAAGAAATAATTTAATCTAAAAAAAATTTATTAAATCCAAAAAACTACTAATCCCAAAAAAAATTAAATTTATCTCAAAAAAAATTAAATTAATCCCAAAAAGAAAAGAAAAATTAATTATATGCAAAAAATTTTATTAACCCAAAAAATTTACATAATACCAAAAAAATTTTATTATTCCCAAAGAAATTAAATTATTCCCAAAAAAAAAATAAATCCCAAAAAAAAAAATTAATTAAATGAAAAAAAATTTGATTAACCAAAAAAAATTTTATTAATCCTAAAATAAATTTTATTAATCCCAAAAAATTAAATTAATCCCAAAAAAATTTAATTAATCCCAAAAAAGCATAAATTAATCCCAAAAAGAAAAAAAATAATTAAATGCAAAAAATTTTATTAACCAAAAAAAATTTATTAATCCCAAAAAAATTTTAATAATCCCAAAAAATTAAATTAATCCCCAAAAAAATTAAATTAATCCAGAAAAAATTAATCAAAAAAAAATAACTGCCAGTTCCACAATGTCACAAGTATTCGTTCTTTCGTACAACTACATTCAAAACAAAAACAAATTCTAAAATTCTGTTTTTGTTTTAAATGTAATTGTACGAAAGAACGAATATGTGTGACATCCTGGGACTGGCAGTAAATCCAAAAAATTTTATTAGTCCCAAAAAAATTAAACTATCCCAAAAAAAAAAAATAAATTAATCCCAAAAAAATTTAATTCATCCCAAAAAAAAATAAATTAATCCCCAATACGAGTAAAATTAAATTAATCCCAAAAAAATGAAATTAATCTCAAAAATATTATCCAAAAAATTAGGATATTTTTTTTATAATGAAATAACTCCTAAACTGTATTAATGTATGGGAGTTAGTTATTTAAATTATTTTTGTTGTTGTTTTATTTTTGGGCGTTATTTCATAGAGCCCGCCAAAGCATTTAACAAAAAATTACTTGTCATTCTGTGTCTTATATCTTATCTTATGTCAGTGCCGAACACTGATTATTGGCCAGGCTTAATTTTTAGTCGAATCCAAAGCCTGTCATATGAAAAAAAAAAATTATTTATGCTGTGAACAATGGCTATAAATATGTACTTTTTAATGATAAAATAATAAACTTATTGATAATAATATTTACCCTAACTAACTGTTGCTAAGTTGCCAATTATTTAACGTTTGTAACGACTCCGACGCAATATACAAAATATATTGTGACAGCGGCAGTAAATGTTTAACATTTTTATTATAACGATGATTTTATTTGGCCAGAGATAACAAATTATCTGGTTAATACGTATAAATAACACACAAAACTGTTTAAGTTTATTAAGATGAAAAAGAGAAGAAATTAAAAAGACAACAAAAAACTCAAATTATGCACTTGAATTGTTAATAGTTGTTGTAGAGTAATCAATGCCACAGACAGATGCTGCCGAAATGTACTTCAAATATTCTCATATCGATTTTGTTGTTGCAAATTTTATTTAGTTTGTTCTTGTTATTGATTTTTTTCTTAATTGTTTTGGCACACTATCGTTAAGTTCTTTAATTTACAATGAATTAATTCCACGTTTTCTGAGCCATAATAATTGACTAACCAGCCGAACGACTCGTTTACTCATTAACGATTTAATCACTGTTCACTGACCTACTGTTAACACGCAAACCCAACAAACGAATTATATTTATGCAAAGTTCCACGTCGGTATGTTTGTTATACGATCAACACAAACAAACAACAATTCAAACGATCACACTGAAGTATGAGTGTTATATGAATCGAGTATACGCCTCAAGTGCTGTCAACAGGCTTATAAAAGATAACTAATATTTTATATGACGTTTGTATGTATGTACCTACACACGTATGTACATATGTATATGTGTATGTATATTTTCTTTGTTATAACTATCATAAACATATAAGCAGATACTACTACTCTTCCCTACTTTCTGTCGTCAAAAGGTTTGAAAGGTGCAAAGGAAAAAAAGAACGCTGCCACACACACTACAATACATTTGTTAACTATTGACGACTGTTAAGCTCTCTGAAATCATTCAAATAATAAGATTAATTAATAAATTTATGGATTCTTTAAGAAGAATTAAACGTGTATTTTATATTTACCTACGGAGGAAAATCATTTTTAAACGTGATTGTGAGCTGATGAAATTGTTGCAAACTCTTTTCACATTCAAGTTAAAACATCAATTTCTAAATGATCGGCCACTGATGATTGCATGCAACACAACTTAATTGCATTTTGTCTTATCACTTATTTATTATTACTAAATAAATAGCGTTTTGTAGGGATATTTTTTTACTAACTTAAAATCTTCGGGCTGATGTAAAAATTTCATTCTGTGATGCCAGTAGAACATAGTTTTTAAATCCCATTAAATCTCCCAATTAAATTATTATTAAGGCACTTTAATCATACTATAGTATTGCAAACTTGATCTGTTATCGTGAATTAAAGGATCTCTATAAAATTCCTCTTTCGTGTATTTTTCGAGGCAAGCAATTTTGATGAGACTTTTTTAAAATATATTTTTAAAAATTTTCTTATACAATCAAAATGCCTTAAATAAATATTGAAATTCTATCGATTTTAAATATCTTCATTTGAATCAAAATTAAAATTCGCTGTCACTTATTTGTATGTTTAAAAGGGAAATAAATAATAGTGTAAAATGGACTTTAATAATCACCCATCTTATCGTAACGAAAAGACGAAAATTAGCTTCACGTAAATTATTTTCCATGGTGAAAACATTCTGAAACACCGAACAAACACTCCAAAAACACAACAATAACACAAAATTGGCGATCGCAATTTCAGAGAAAGGGAAAAAGATTGACGTGAAATTTTATTCCCGATAAGATTGAATATGTACGAGTAAAAAACACTTAACAAGCAAGACTGAATTGTAAGATATAAATTATTAGGATGAGTGCTTCTTTTTTGTAGTACGAGTAACATAATCAGGGCAACCAAAAACATATCATATCATTTTCAATACGTCGTACAAGCACATTAGCACATTAGGCGGTTGCGTTTCACAACGATTTAAGAATTCTGACATCGATTTGATCCAGCATATTTTGCTTTTAATAGCATATTTTTGCATATTTTCATTTGTTTTGGCCGATCCAAGAGTAAAAGTGCGTGAGATTTCTGATGCCATAGGCATTTCATATGGCAGTGTGGTTTCGATTTTAAGTGATCAGCTGGGTTTAAGAAACTTGTCTGCAAGATGGGTGGCGCGTTTGCTCTCAATTGACCATAAACGTAAACGTGTGACAACTTCAGAGGATTGTTTCGAGTTGTTTAACCGCAATCCGAATGAATTTTGCGGCGTTTTGTAACTGTAGATGAAACATGGATCCATTACTGTACTCCGGAGACAAAACAATGGGACCTCGAAAAATCCAATTTTTTTTTTTGGAAGGGATACAAAAAACTGGAGAAACGTTGGACTAAGTGTATTGAGTTGAGGAGATTATGTTGAAAAATAAATTTTTGTGTTGCAAAAAAACTTTGTTTCATTCAAAAAGTCACGGACTTATCGTATTAGACGCTTTCAATCACTCGTTTTTCAGAACAAGCCCCTTTATTAATTTCTTAACAAAACGTTGGATATTTAAGTATAGAAAGAACGATTTTTACAGAATACCATTCATATTTTAAGAGCAGTGCACGCTTTCCAAATTGCGTGGCTTTGTAGCACTTCCCAGGATGCACACAAAGAAGGCAGAGATCTCAAAATATTTTAATTTCACACTTATTGATTAAATAGAAGGAAAAAAACTCAAATTAATGCACACGATTTGTTTTCTTGTAGTTTAACGACTTCATATAAGCAACATCGGAGTTTGGTGATGATACAATAAGACGAATAGACACGATTTTGGCACGCCTTCTGGAAGCTCATTTCGAAGCAGGAGGTACAACTACAAACAAACAACTTTCGCTTACAAACCTGCTTTGGGCGAAGTAGTGGCTTTTGCTGGCATTTTGTAGAGCATTTTTATGCACATGAAATACTTTTTTCGAACATATTTTTTGGTTTCCCTGATCATAAGATATTTCTAGTTGTAAATCTTTAATTTTAGCAGCCTTAAAACCAAGTTACCTATCCCTATCTGAACTCTTTTATTGTTATGCGCCTAAAATTTTAACTCATTTTTCAAATTATTGTTTGTGCAAAATTAAACAATTGAAAGATAAGTAAAACCAAAAAAAAAAATGATAACAAGTAATAAAATAAAATGAAATATTAATAGAATGTTTTGCGTTAAAAATGAAACGTAAAAACAACTAAAATTATTATGATTTACAATGATAAGATGGTAAATGAAAATTCCACACAACAACTAAAACTAATGCAATAAAAATTAAAAAAAAAATAGAAGTCAACTTTAAAGAATTTTAAATCTTTTTTTATTAGGACCAGTAATCAGGGGTGTCACAATTACACAATTCGATTCGAAACAAATATTGTACGAATTCGAGCAAAAGGAACTGTGCAATAAGATTATCGCAAATTTATTTCCGAACGTTCGAACATTTTTTTGCCCTTTTCGTATTCGCAAATCTTCCTTTCGAAAATGCAACTGTGTAACAGGAAAACAAATGCCAAAAACGTTACAACTCTTCGTATTTCATTCGAAAGACATTTTGGTAGTGAAAGTGTAGAAAAATTAAAAATGTACGTATTTTTTATATAAAATCATAAAAAATGCTTTTAAAATTGAAATAAAAGCCCTGTGTAATTTGCAGCAAACTAAAGCTTGCATAAGAAAAGTTTGAATTAAAAAAAAATTAATTGGAACAACCTAAAAGGAAAATGGCTCAACTGCAATTAAAAAAACAATTGTTTGAGTTAGAATCTGCAAAATATAAAATATGAAAATTATTTTTTTAATTTTTTCAAATAATGAGGATAAAATGAGGGATCTTTTTTATATAAAAAACATATAAAATTTTTGTCAATATTTCACTAACCCTTCAGGACAAAACATAAATTAAAAATAATATTTACATAACCATTGAACATTTTTTATTTGTAAATATGTATCTATAAAATTTTAATATACGAGGGCGGATTGATATTAAAGTTAGCGCTAGATGGCAGCACAAACACAAAAACTCTTTTTTAAGAAATTGCGATCTGTCAAACGTCAGCTGTTTCACCCAAATTCATCGATTAGTTTATTTTTCGTAGTCGTTTGAAGAAAGCAACTTTTGAAAAATGGAAAAAAGTGAATTTCGTGCAGTGATTAAACACTATTATTTGAAAGGGAAAACGGCGAAAGAGACAATAGAAAAGCTCGATATACATTACGGTGAGTCTCCTCCGTCAGATTGCATGGTAAAATATTGGATTGCTGAATTTAAACGGTGCCGAACAAGCTCTGCAACAATACCATCAACAGGAAGGCCAAAAGAGGTGGTTACTGAAGAAAATATTAAGAAAATCCTCGATATCGTTATGAATGATCGCCGAGTCAAGTTACGTGAGATTTTTGAAATGGTAAACATATTATATGAACGTGTGTTCAACATTTTGCATGAACATTTGCATATGAAAAAGCTATCGGCAAGATGGGTGCCGCGTTTGCTCAGTGTCGAATAACAACGAGTTCGACAAAAGACCACTTCACAGCGGAGTTTGGACATGATAAAGCGTAATCCTGTTGACTTTTGGCGTCGATTAATAACTGTTGATGAAACGTGGGTCCACCACTACACACCTGAAACCAAAAAGCAATCGAAACAATAAGTGGAAGCTGGTGGAAGTGCTCCAAAGAAGGCGAAGACAGTGAAATCGGCTGGCAAGGTTATGGCCACTGTATTTTGGGATGTACATCGATTATCTTGAAAAAGGATCCACAGTCACAGGAAAGTATTATTGGGAATTATTGCATCAATTGATTGATGCAATCAAGAAAAAACGACCACATTTAAAGAAGAAAGAAGTGGTCTTTCTTCAAGACAACGCACCGGTTCACACAGCATTAGATACGATGCTAAAATTACGTGAAATACACTTCGAATTGGTTGATCATCCACCTTATAGTCCAGATTTAGCTCCTAGTGACTTTTTCCTGTGTTCAAACTTGAAAAAATGGCTCGCAGGAAAAAGATTCATCTCAAACGAAGAAGTGATTACCGAAACTAAAGCGTATTTTGAGGGGTTCGTATTATTCAGATGGTATAAAAAAGTTGGATTTTCGTGTATTGAGTTAAAAGGAGACTATGTTGAGATATAAATGGTTTTTGAAAAAAAATGTTTTTTCCTACTTAGGTAGCTTCAATATCAATCCGCCCTCGTACATCTAATGTGAATATAAAATGCCTTCCCAAAATAAATTTTTTTAATGAATGCAAAACAAAATTTTTACACAAATTTATCTACTTGACATCCTTAAGTTTGCTATCTTTTCGATGTTAGCGATGTTTTCTCTGAGTTTTTGTTATTCTTTACATTTTTTGCGATATTTGAAAAACTAAAACGAATACTGGTCAGCCTGTGCCAATTTAGTCGCCATTCGTCAACGTAAGAATGTCAACGTGTTCTCGTCAGTCAACGTCCTGATTATCCCCGTTTTCGTGCACACATCGTCGCCCCGATTTTATCTTCGGGGAGTTTTCGAAACTCTCTCCTACTAATTCTTTCCCCCTAATAAAATCTAAACTATCATATTTTCAACAAAGGAAAGCAGCTCGTACTTTTTTTGCACATAAGATTTATTAGACAAACACTTCAAATAAGCACACACGCACATACACACACACACATACACACGTACACTCAAGATCAATAAAGATAAAAAGGGTGCAATTCCTAGAGATTAGAAAATGTTGTCAATAAGCAGTGAATTGAGTTGTTTATCAAACTGAATTTGACAACAAAAAATAAATAAAAAAATTTTCCCAAGTAAACGAATATAATTTAATTAAATAATCTTATTACAAGTTACAAGTTGTTTGCAATAGTTTTATTGTTTTAACTAAAGTGCTTCATAAAAGTTTACTTACATTGCATATGCCAACATCTCCAGATGACGTTGTTCAAACGTATTTTATCTTTCCAGCGCAGACGTACGCCCTTGAAATGATTCCATTTGGGTGATGTTAATTTTTGGCTGAAATATTATAATTGAAAATTGAAATAATAATTAAGAGATTTGTAAAAATATATAAATTACAAATACACAAAATAATCAATTAATCAATCAATTAATAACATAATTAAATTCCCATACTATACCAAACAATAGCTTTAATTAAAAAAAACCGATGATAATTTTTTCTGTGCAAATAAATAAATTAAAATTTTGATTACAAATAAAAATATACCCTGTAATAATATGTAAAAAATAATATTTTATTAAATAACCTTGAAAGCCCAAATATTGCGAATATATTCATCATCAAAAAAATTTTTGGAATTACAAAAAAGGTCAAATATTTAATCTAAACAAATTAAATAATTTTGTTTGTTTGTGCGGGAACTTCCAAAAAATATATATAACAATGAAACTAACTGCTGGTGTGCAGCACTACATGCGGATTAGCTTTGGGATTAGTCCGATGTAATGCAAATCCGAACTTCTACATATATACATAGTCTAACCCGAGAAACTCGAAATGATAAATGAACCACTTTTATTGCATATATTTGGGCTATTCCTGGACTACTTGTGACCGACCCCGACCGAAGGTGTATGCGGCCACTTGCGTTGCATTGAAGACATGCATGCCATCAATGCCTGTTGTTTTTGTTGTAAAAACAAACGTAAATAGTTGGATAAATATACTTTGCATACATACATACTCGTATGCATGTATGTACATGTATTTATAAACAAAAATTCTTCAAAAATACTTTTGACGATGATACATAATTTATGTAATTCACAATAATAAAATTTAAAATTGCATGGATATCATATTTTTCTTTTAAAAATGTATTCAATTACATTGAACTGTTTAAAGAACAAGACCATATTTGTATACAAATATTATATTTATTAAAAGAATTATTGCTGATTTAGTTTAAAAAATAGTTAGCAAAAAAAAATAATAATAACAACAAAAATAAAGCTTAAAAACAACAGTTACAAACACGTAATCATGCTTAAAACAAGTGGTCTTGTGGTTCAAAATAATTAGGGTTTGCCTATAATCGAAGATTTTCATAAACGCGATTACGATTAAAAATTTCGATAAATCGTTATTATGAATTAATCACAATCAAAGAAGATAATATATCATTATCTATTCTGTAAAGTTCTGAATTCCAACTGTTTCATTCATTAAAATATTGACTAAAACCAAAAAAATTATTTACGAATATTGAAAGGTGCATACCGCCCTTTATACAGTTTTAGAATCGATGGGTGTGAAGATAACTTCGTCAGTTAGCTCCGTTTGTACCATTGCTGTTAAGTTAACATTGCTTTAAATAAGAGACTGTTAAGTTAACAGAATTAACAACAGAATATGGAGATGAGAACTAGACGAGGCACAAAGATGTTTAAAATATCTGGATACAAATTAATTCAGAATTTCCGGGACTCCTACGTTCCACAAAGGGCGTGGTAAAATATGGACTGAATGAATGATACTGCCCTCCGAAAAACACAATGGCAGCTCCGACCACCATGAAAGTGGTGAAAATTAATTTTCATAATTTCCAAGCAGCTTCGGACGAGCAACTGCGTGTCATTGAGAGTGAAGACAAACATGTTCGTGGCATTAATCCAAGAACACTGACTAGTAGCCAACAAAGGTCGAAAACTGCGGTAACGTAAGTATACGCTCCTTTCTCTCTCTCTCTCTCCATATATATATATATGTATATATATATAATCCCAGAAGGTAAAATTCGAAACTGTATTCCGCCTTGGAAGGGTATTAATATGTTTTTTTGTGTAATTACAGATCGGGTGATTTAACGGAGACATCGCGTGGCCATCATATTCTGTGGGGGCGCACCGACATTAACCAAGGAGGTGAGGATTTATTAGTTTCTCTTATTTACTAATCTTAAGATAAGCAATAAGGTCAATAAGCCAACGTTTTCCCATAGGATCAGGAAACGGGTCTTTGATATAACTTTGGTTAGTGATAAAAACTCTATTGAGATTTTTTGATTTATTTCGGAGGGTACTCTTTTTCCGATCAAAACAGAATTATCTTTACAATTCAATTAAAAACGACTATAAATAACCCTTTCGGAAGCCCTTGAAATACGAACTCGTGACCAGCGTAAAAGGCTGAAAGACTCTACAACGCGTTCGCCTGGAACACTGATGTATATTATGCATCACGTAAGCAGCGGCAACTATCAAGGAAACTTCACCAATTGTAGTGGAATCCAAGACTTAGGCAACTACGGACAGAATGCCGCAGATTGTTTATCAAAACGAAGCAAGATAGGGATGCCCTTGACGGGGACAGCTATTGACAGGGATTCAATGGTTTTAAGAAAGAAACTAAAAAACGAAAAGAGATTCTTGGCAACGTTTCTGTGCCGATTTAGGGAGCATCTCCGAGGAGTCTTGTCTGAGAAATCTGCTCTCAATGGGACCTAACGTGGCAGGATTCTTAATGAAGCCGGACGGGATCTACTCATGCAAAAACTCTTTTCCGCGATGGCGAGGATGAAGAGAACGGGTGTACTATTAAGGGGGTCTCGCCAATACAGAATAACTCCTCTAGAGTTTTAAGTTATGTTCGTATTGGACTTGGCACCATTTTACAGAACGTAGGAGAGAAAGTACTGAGAGATAAACGGACTACATGACTTCTGTCATGAACTACTTTGGCAAACCCTTTTTAGTCCATATACCAATTTCATTTATATTTACGTATTTTATTTTACCTTCAACAAATACCGCTTTGTTCTGCTAATATTTTGTACTAATCGATTTCACACCATGAGGTATGTTCACTCGGTTCCATGAGATTAAAGAAAATATTAAATTATAATCATGTCAATTTGAAGTGAATAACAAATCACTTAAATGTATTGGAAAGTGCTTAATCATGATATCTATATTATTAATAGGCAAACACGTTTTTTTAAAAACCATTTTACAGCCGTAATAATGAACCGATTTCGGTAAGATTTATATTTTTAATGGGGATTATAGATAGATATGCACAATCTTAATTTTATTTAAATCGGTTCGATATTTAAGAAGATAGAAGCGTTTAAAGTTGCTACTAACCCATGCACACTTATTACACATGCATGTATCAGCTTCAACTTGAAAAATAAACAAAGTGTGCATGTGTGTTTTGCATAAAAATGAGGCAGAGTTTTAAGTTGTTTATTCATAATGTTTTTGTTTTTGTATTTTATCGTATATATTTATGTAAATGTTTAATATTAATTTCTAGAATGCGGCCGATTGAGTCGATCGCTGGATACACTAGTAAATGATTTAAACAACAAATATGAATGTGGCATTAGATTTGCCGAGTTGTAATATAAAATATTCTAAATATCGTGAAATAAAAATTAGATTAAAAAAATGTTTGATAGATGTTTCATAAATTGTTGGTTTAAAACAAGTGAAATTTTTAATCGTAATCGAATTTTTACTCGTAATCGAATTTTCAATCGTAATCGAATTTTTAATCGTAATCGAATTTTTAATCGTTATCGAATTTTTAATCGTAATTAAATTTTTAATCGTAATCGAATTTTTAATCGTAATCGAATTTTTTTTCGTAATCGAATTTTTAATCGTAATCGAATTTTAATCGTCATGGTTCGATTATGATTACGATTAGTGGCCATTACAATTATTATTAATTTGCAAACCCTAAAAATAATCAACAAATTTGTACTTCCAAATGTAAAAACATTTTTTAGAAAATTATTTATTAAAAAAATTAAAAAAATGTTTAATAGATGTTTCATAAATTGTTGGTTTAAAACAAGTGAAATTTTTAATCGTAATCGAATTTTTAATCGTAATCGAATTTTTACTCGTAATCGAATTTTTAATCGTAATCGAATTTTTTATCGTAATCGAATTTTTAATCGTAATTGAATTTTTAATCGTAATTGAATTTTTAATCGTAATCGAATTTTTTTTCGTAATCGAATTTTTAATCGTAATCGAATTTTAATCGTCATGGTTCGATTATGATTACGATTAGTGGCCATTACGATTATTATTAATTTGCAAGCTCTAAAAATAATCAACAAATTTGTACTTCCAAATGAAAAAAGGTTTTTTAGAAAATTATTTAAATTAATTTCTAAAGAATTTGTATCACTTTACGTTTTAAAATAAACTTACCTGTAGGCTAAATTCATACATTTGAAGAGTTTCGTTAATGATGTTTCAATTTCCAAATGGGAGGTAATCAAACCATGTGATTCACTATTGCCGCCGTATCTATTTTGATGCGCTACTTTGCGTGGCACATACAGTTGCACCTCCATGCAGTTATTGGCTCCATCATCCACTTTCAATAGACTGGGATCTTCAGGATCTAACATTTTAATTTCACTATCGTCGAGATCATCTTGAGCTTCTTCCGCCTCAAATGTTGAGACCATAAATTGACCAGAATGTATCGATTCTCTTTCGGCTTTGCCAGAATTTGATGTCACCGAAGAATTAGAATCGTTTGAAAAGTTGCTGGGTGCCGCCAAAGTAAAACCTCCTGAAGACGGGCTTGTTGATGATGAGGCTGCAACAGCTGCAGCTGCTGGCGAGTTATTTGAACTCATGCCCCTTACATTTCTGGCCGATGAATTTTGAAAATTATTAAATTTATTAGACATATTTAAAATTATAACAGTCTACAGTAAGGTTGACGTTTCGCAGCGTTTAAGCTTTGCGCTACCGTTTTGTAGTTTACTTCTATATAACGGTTACAGAACACACGCGCGTAAACACAGACACACAATAAAATTAATTTTTATCGTCTGTTAATTTTGAATTTATTTAATCAGTGTTTTTGTACGGATCGTATTAATTATCAAGACTTTTTTATCATTAGCACCATCACAGTCACAATTATTCTCATCGTAATTATTATTATTGTTATAAAGCATTTAAATGTGATAACAATTGTAATAAACTATGCACACTATTATAATTATTGTTTTTATTATATAGACGATTTAAAGGCAATTTTAAGTGATTTTTTTGCTTGAGAACTGTACACGAAAAATAGAATTTTTTATAATCTTTAACACTATCACAGTTTGTAATTTCAAATTGTCGAGACAGCGATTCCAACAACGACCAAGAAG
The DNA here is from genome assembly GCA_956483585.1 of Gymnocheta viridis. Lineage (NCBI taxonomy): Eukaryota > Metazoa > Arthropoda > Insecta > Diptera > Tachinidae > Gymnocheta > Gymnocheta viridis. The sequence goes on from OY101444.1 coordinate 7,389,213, forward strand.
AGAATTCGCAACAATTGTTTTTAGGCTTAATCATTAGCGTTATTGCCGTTGTAATTTTGGTTTCTGTTGATTTTGCTGGTGATGATATCTTTTCCATTTCACAATCAGCACTAAATAATAACGTTTTTAGCGGGCAACATTTACTTTTTTCTTCTCTCCTCTGCTACTATTTTTCCTTAATTTTTAATTTCTCGTTTTTTCACACTTTTCAATAAAAGTATTTTTTTAATCTCGGCTCGCTCTCTCTTTTCCTGTCTTTGTTCTTAATTTCTATATGGTTTTTAATTAATTATCTTTTATAGTCTGTTTAAATTTCTCTCTCTCTCTCTGGTATAAATGGATGGTGTTTGTTGTTGGTGGTCAAATACAATTTGGATTTGTTATCAGTTTATATTTTTTTATAATTTTTCTTTAACTTGAGTATGAGTTTGAGTTAATTTCTGAAAAGAGCCATCAAGATTGTATGTTTCACCTAAACGATTGATTATTAGGGACTGTATAAGTTTATACTAGCAGCACAATAACAATAATAAACAAGTTAAGTAATCAGTTATAATTTCAAAAAGTACAAAAACAAATATTTACATAAATACTTGCATACATAATATAGCTCTGCAGTTATAACACTGTTTCCATATAAGTTTCAAATTAAAAAAAATATTCAGCGATTTCGTTTAATGATAGGAACAGAATTGAGACGGACGACGAATTTCGCCCAACTCGTCGAATTCGTCGGTGATAATTCGCTAAGCAAATTCGTCGTATGAAGCGCAATAACGACGAAAAAATAACAGCCGTTATAATTGATAAAGTTGTTTACCAGTCGTAAAGCAACTCTGTGCGAGTAAATATAGTTTATTGGCTTTCGAGAGTTCTGCGTCTTACTCTCGTACGTATTAACGGTCTACCTCGACTATCTGTGCCGCGCTACGGTTTCCTGTGGAATTTTCCACTACCGCTTGCAATCGTTTTTAACAAGTTATTACTGGTGGAGTCCATAAACCACTTCCTATACGAAAGTATAGGTCGCTTGGCAGTTGCTGAAGGAAGCACCTATTCGTAGGATACCCTGGCAATTTGTGTATTGCTCTGCCATTTTTTAAATAAAAAAAATACAAACAAAGTTTTTTACTATTTATATACATAAGTACATATATTTTTTCGACCTTTTTGTAATTATGTTGTTTTTTAAGAAAATAATTTCATGCAGACTCCCAAGGTCAATTACTTGAATTTAAATGCAAATAAAAGACAAATTTTATTTCAGTTTTACATCTGACGTTTCGTTGGGATTTTCCAACATCTTCAGGGATAATTTTATTTTAATACATTTCATCTTTTTAATATAATTTGCACTTCAATTTCAGCGACATGATAACGTACGCATGAATGAATACATGGCTTAAAAATGATTGCAAAAATAATCAAAAATAAAATAAAATATCACAGATCAAAGTTACCTTAATTTCCTAATATCACAGTTGGAGTTATACCTTAAAAGCCTGCATGGAAGTTTTTTACTATTTGTGCTGGATAGTGTGACCATTTAAAAAATTATACTTACAAAATAATAAAATTGACAAAAAATTAACTAAAAACAATTTTTGGTAGTTATCCATTTTGTGTATTTATTTTAAATGCAATAAAATAAAAACAAAATCATTATTAATGTAAACAGTAACTTTATTTACCAAAACACTTGAAAACTAAAGGCCAATTATCAATCAAGGTTTCTAGAGTTGGGCAAAATCGTTCCTTTTGTGGAATCGCTCCGACCGATCCGAAAGATGAAAGGAACTAGGTCGTTTCTTTCGTTCATTGTTCCTTTTTTTACTTTGAACAATGTAGGAACGAGGAACGATTGAAGTTATCGCTTCTAAAAACGTCAATAAACATTTGTTATTGTTTTAATTTTCTGGCTTTACTAAAAATGTTCTATAAGTGCTTTCGTAAAATATTTGTAAAAAAAATAATAACTGTTTGAAATAAATTGTAAATATATTGTCCATTAAGTCTTCAACACTGATCTCCCTTAGAAATAGACAACCTTGTTTTAAGTGTTCGAAATAATTTTAAGAAAAAGTCTTCAGTCAACGATTTGCTTTTCATACAGGTTTTGTCATTTATCAGAACAAATTAATGATTCCTCAATACAGTTTGCAATTGCGGAACGAGGAACGATAAAAAATTAACTTTTAGATCGGTCTGCATCGTTCCAATTAGGGAATCGTATAGTGGAATTAGGTCATTCCGGAACGACACGACTCTAAAGGTTTCCCATTAGGTAGCATTTCAATTTATACATTTCTTTTTATTTCTGATCAGGCCCATAATTTCCAATGTTCCTCAAACTATAAAAAAAAATTAAATCACGCTTTTTAACTCAAATTAAATATTTGTATAGTCTATTTAGACTTATTAAACATTAAGCAGTATACATATATCGCTCTTGTTTTGACAGCTAATCAGGTACTAATATATATTTTTTCGACCTTTTTTTTAATTATTAGTATTATTCTTTAAATTAAGCTAGAGGTCACTTTTTTATATTTAAATTTTTTATAATTTTTTTTCTCCTTCAGAAGTTACCCAAAGGGTAACAAAATATTGAGAATAAATAAATTTGGATGATTTTCATAAAAAAGTGACTTCAAGCTTAATTTAAAGAATAATGCTAGTCAGGTACTTTCTACAACAAATTTTGTATTGTTGTAGAACAGGTACTACATGGCTGATCTGCCTTGTTTGGAATTTTTTTAAATAGTACTAGGAAGCTCTATTTGAAAATTTTGTGTTTGTCAAAGTATCAAATGAGTCAGCGGTGTTATAGGGTATATTTTTTAGATCCCTTTTAAGCTTATATCATACAGACGTTTTGGAAAAAACTTATATCGTTTTGAAGATATTTATTCACATATGTACACAATACATATTTCGTTAAAATCGCTTCAGTATTTTGGAAGCTATAAGCGTTTAAAGTAGCTACTAATGCATGTACACTTATTGTACATGCATATATGAACTTCAAGTTGAAAAACAAACAAAGCATGCATGTGTGTTTGTCCAATTTCATATATATTTATGTAAAATATACATATAATTTCTAGAATATGGTCGATTGCGTCGGCCATACAAAATACTAGTTAGAATTATTTGAGTTTCTGTAGAAATTTAAAGCTGTACTCCATTAACCAAACAAAATTAAAATACCTGAATCAATTAATCGCTCGAACACAGCTAAAAGGAAAAAGTGCGAATAAAAATATAAAAAAAATTAAACAAATAAAAGCAGAATAATTCGATGCTATTGTCTAAATAAATATTTTTCCATGTAGAAATAATTTAAAATTTTCAAACGAGAAATTCCTGCAGAAGTCACTACTGGCTTTTAGGAAATATTTTAATTTCTAAAAATTACAATATATTCTACTCAAATAGGGATAATATCTACACAATGCAATTATATCCACAATTTTTGTATTTTGTAGCACAGTGTAATCAGCTGCCTCTAAACTTAGATAAAGAAAAGGAGAAGCAATGACAAAGTGCCAAATAAAAAAAGAAAATACGATAAGTAAACCAACATACAACATTTTACTCGCTTTCCATCATTGTTTATACACACGTATGCATATTACACATTTTTATTTATATTTATTTCAAGCAGACACACAAATAACACAAAGTGGGCTCGTCGGTATTGTTTCTACTTTGTACAAAATTTTCATCAAGTAGTAAACATTACTTTTACGTTTGTTGATTGTTTTTTTGGGATTACTAGAATACGTTTTCCAACGTTATTGCCTCCGCTTTTATAAATAAATTTAACTTTATTATTTCATGGACCTGCACATACAATGTAATGCATATGTATTATTTTAAAACAGCTAAAAACAAGTAGTATTGTAATATTTCTTGAAATTGTAAGAAAATACTCGATATAAAACGATTGTTAAACGATAACAAATAGTCCAACCGAGATTTCTCAATGTTTATATATGTAAATTCTGTTCATCTTAGGAAATAATTTATTTGTACTTTTCATAGTCAATAGCGTAGCATACAACGAAACAATTAACTGATGTCCGAACAACTGATCTTGATTGCATTCCACCACTACACCAGAAAACTTTCAGTTTATTTTGATATTTACAACAGCGATTCAAAAACCTTTGTCCACCTATCATTGCAGGGATTTTATAAATTCACTCATACCAGCACAATTATTATCTTGACACTTGGCTTTTTGCTGCTGGCCTTTGACCAATATTCTTTTTTTAATTTAATACTTTGTTTTTATTGCATTTCTAATTTCTCTGATCATTCATGATTTACTTTTTAAATTCTTTGTTCACGTAATTGTTAATTATTTACTTCGGTCTTGTTTTACGATTATGTTTACACATTTCTGTTATTTTATGCGAACACAGTGAAAATTCCTATTCCTTTAGAAGTTTTTCGTTATTATTTTATCGACACAAGTATAAAACCATTTGTAAAATGTAAAAAGGAAAACATCCAGAATTCTATAAATGCGATGTTTTGGGTGGCTTATGTGACAGCTTAGGTGCTGCCAAGTTGGGGCTTTAAGTACATAAAAAGCTACCAGAAAGTCAACAGGGATCGGATAAAATGTGCATGTGTTAGAAGCTGTTCATTTTTGTGTAAATTTCCATTATATTTATACTTCGCTTCGCGCCTTTCTATAAAATAAAAGAATATCTCAAGGCTGTGAAGTAAGGATACTTTCTATTGATCAAACTGCTAACGAAACGCGTTTTAAATTTTTAACGTATATAAATCGGCAATTTCTAGAGGTGATTAAAAAATTTTGGTACTCTTTTTGGTACTAATCAGATTACATTCTAATTGGGTGAAATTTTGTTGATGAAGTCAATAACACCAATTTTGTATACCGTTTTATATGGTGTTTGTACCGACAGTGCCACTTGGTTGTATATATGAATATGTTTTGACAATTCCAAGGTGTTTTCTGAAACAAATTTTGTATTGTTGTAGACGAGGTACTACCTGATTGAATATGCTTTACTTTACCCTAATCATTGGATTCGCACATCTGGCAGCATTTCGAATAACGTGGATATTGTGGGAAATTTAAAAAGCGAAGCATATTAGATTAGCTAATTATTATTAGATTAATTAAACTGTCAAGCTCTCAATGAAATAACATGAACCATTTTTTTCGAATATGAAGTTTGATAGTTAGCTATCTATGAGGAATTTGTTTTAGTAATATGGTTGCTCTCTTTAACTGATTTCTCAGCTGTGTTACATGACGACAAAATAGGCAAGGTAAACCCGTTAGTACAACAAATACATGTTTAATTTCTGACTGTCAAACAATTTCCTTGGTTGTATATTGTTTATGTTGTTTTCTTATTGGCTTTGACATTCAGCAAATATATTGTAAGCGAATAGCCTTAACGGGTCTACCTTGTTTATAGGTTATAATATGCTCTAAACTGAGAGGTGTGCATCAATGAACAAATTCCCTTGTTGTTCAGTACATTTTCCCCAATGAAACGTAAAAAGTGTGAATATTTATCTAGTGTTTTTCTTGCATTGATTATAAGGTGAAAATGGATATATAGTCAGATTTGCCTCCAAAGCAAGCAAAAGCACCCAACGTGCCCAAAAAGTTTACAAATTTTATGAAAATGTTTATCAAATTAGCGTGAGTAAAAAAAATGCTATATGCTTTTAATTTTTTGGTTATAAACAATAATGACTTACGTTACTGCAAAGGGGTTTTGCCATATTGTTAAATGTGTGTGTTTAATTGATTGTGTATGTTTGGTATATTGTGTTAAAAATAATTTTTGAGGGGTATAGAACGAAGAGGTTTAAATTCTGGTGAAATTCTTTTATAATGGAGAATGAAATGTTAGCCTGTTTATATACTTTATAAATGTTGTAAATAAAATGATGATGGGGGGTTTGTCGAACAATTTTGTATACAAACAATGTGGCTGACGCAATTCGTGTTTCACTGGCAGAAAGCTGTGCCGACTAGTTCTGTCAGCGACTGCGGCTTAATAAAACATTGTTTCCGGCGGCTTAAAACAGGTTAACATGAAATTAGTTTTAGGGGAATAATTTTATACTTTTGAATAATGAAATTATTTTGTATATATATATATGTACGTAGTATATACCCTTACCTTACCCCATGACTATTTTTCGTCGTCACATTAAGTCAACATAAAAAAATAAGCTAAGGTGGATTAAACATTGTGTTCAAACATTTTGTTTAAGCTGTGAACACAACCTACTAGTATTCCTGTTAGTACATGTAGAATTTTTATTACAAATCCTTTAAAATTATAACACATACACAAAATTATTTATATAAATTTATTACGGACAATTTTTATTTAAAAATAAAAAGGATGGAGAAAAGTTTTATCAATAAAAAACATAGGGTGTCTTATAATGTACACCACCTTTATGTATCAAAACTATATTTTAATGCTTTTTCCGAAAAATACTTTAAACATTAGCAGGAATTTAACCTTAAGCGGCCCATACATTATACAATATTATTAAATATCTTATTGATCATATTATCTTCGTTATGCCCTGTACTTTTTAATAAGTGGCATAATACCTAAAGCAGAAATAGTGCAACAAAATAACTACAAAGCATATCGCACTTTACTTTGTTGTTAAATAAAAATCATAACCTTTTTTGCCAATATATTCGTATTGTGCCACATTTTAATATAACATAAACATAATTATTGTACAATATGAAAATTGCACAACTTAAGTTTGCGCTCGGTTTTCGCAACTGATTAATAACAAGACCTGTCGTAGAAACTGACCTTTACCGATAACCGAATCTAAAATTTAATTACAAACCAAAACTATAGAATATCCACTTTTAATTCGCTTTAGAATCTATAATTTTTAGTTTTATGCCCATATAAATCGATACATTTACGACGGCGGCCGTAAAAAATATCGGCGGCTCGACTTAACCGGCTTTAGTGCATGTCTGTTATCTGTGCCATTAATATGCGGATAAAAATCATAATATGTACATAATATGTATGTACATATATGTACATTACCTGTTACTTTTAACCCGATTTCTCTTTATTCATTTTTGAATCAAGATAGACGAACATGCTTTAGCTTGGAATTTTGATATTGATAGTGTTTTTTTATTTTATTATTTTGTTTTCTTTGACAGTTTTTGACCACACGTTCTTGTATATGGGTGATTCCACGAAAGTTGACCCCTTGCAAGCAAAAAATAAAATTATCAACTTTGACCCATTTTAGCTCTTTTGTTATAGAAAATATACGTATCCATTACATCCTGGGGTGTATGATTTTTTTTTTTTTTTTTTTTTTTGTAAAAAAAATCTACTTTAACTTGGTGCATCATACACTTTTTCCCCCTTTATACTGAGTCTTTTTTTAAATCACTTGACAACACTTTTATAACGGTAGTTAGCAATCAAAACAATTACCAGCTGACAGTTGTTACTTTTGTCTACGTTCAGCAGAAAATTTGCACGTGTAGCTTTCAAATTATAATTTTGAGAAATTTTTCAAAATCACTAATTTGTGTCACGACCGTGACCACGCAAATAAAAAAAGTTTAAATTTTGTGAAAACTGTTAAAGCTATAAAAAAACACAGTTGCTAAGGGTGACAAGGTAAGTAAGTTAAAGAGTTTCATGTAGCAAAATAAGCGCTCGGAAGTCATTTCAATTTTTTTTTAATTTATTGAGAATGTCACGACCGTTACCTTATTGAAAATGGTGTTCAACTTTTTCTTACTAACTATAGCTTAACAAACCATGGACTCCCAAAGCAAGATGCAAAGATATCGGAAGAGATTGAAGGAAGATCCAGTAAAATACAAAGCTCATTTGAAAAAAGAAAGAGAAAGAAATAAAAAACGGCGGCTGGCTGCAAAAGTCATTGAGTGAAGAAATGCTTGCTCACAATCGGAATACTGATCGCGAACGTCAAAGGAAGTGTCGTGAAAAAAAGAACATAGGGAAGGAGAAAGTTGTTGAAGCTGCAGCCTCATCATCAAATATAGGAAGCTTTAAGTCCGATCGTTCACTTAAAAAGGCAGTAACAAAAGTTAAGGTCAAACTACCGAGCAGCCCCTCGAAGAAAATTGCAGTTGTGAAGAGACTTGCTTCTGAGGTAGTTGGTCCTGAAATGGATTTGATTTTCACCAAGCGACGTAGCGGAAAAATTAATCGCCTATCTGATGCCGAGTTAGAAAAAGTCAAAAACTTCTTTTTGAGGGACGATGTAAGCTACCAAACACCAGGACGAAAGGACACAAAACTAATAAACGGAGTACAAATGCAATTGAAGTATATGGTGATGACGGTTGGAGAATGTTATCAGCTTTTTAAGGAAGAAAATGCACAAATAAAAATTGGGAAGTCTTTGTTTTACGCAAGTCGGCCAAAACATGTACGCCTCAATTCACAAACTCCATCAAACATGTGCGTCTGTATTTACCACGCCAACTTTGAATTTTTGCTTAAATCAGTTTCTGAAGTGGTCTCTACAGTGCCTAAATCTGCTAAGGATTTGATGAATGAACTTTGCTGTGACACAACAAATGAGGCTTGCATGACTAGCAGTTGCAAGAACTGCGACACAATTTTTGATATATTGCCATTGAATTATAGTTCAGATGCAACTGTGCGTTGGAAACAATGGACCAAAAATGAACATCATACTCAAATAAGCGAGGAGGAAGGCACTTTTCAAGTTTTACTTCAAACATTCGAAAGCAAACTCCAAAGATTTAAGCAACATTTTTATGTGCACCGAACACAGAGCGATCAATTTCGCGAGGCTAAGGAGCGGATTGAATCAAATGAAGCGGTCGTTCAGATAGATTTCGCTGAAAATTTCACGTTGATTTCGCAGGACGAAGTGCAAAGCGCACACTGGAACCAAGCTCAAGCAACTGTGTTTACAGCCTGTGCTTGGGTGAAAACTGAATTGGCCCTGAAATCATATTCTTATGCAATCATAAGTGATGACTTGACGCACAATAAAGAAAGTGTGTGGTACTTTTTGAAAATGATTGTTGAACACCTCAAAACGAAAACTGAAATTAATACTGCACACGTGTTTTCGGATGGATGTGCTGCTCAATTCAAAAATAGGTTCAATCTATTTAACTTATGTTTTGCAAAGGAAGACTTCGGTGTAAATATGAAATGGTCGTTTTTTGCATCTGGACATGGCAAAGGCGCTGTGGATGGAATTGGAGCCACTATCGAAAGGTCTTTATGGACAGCAATCATGTCTCGCCAAGCTAAAATTAATACTCCAGCAGAAGCTTTCAATTTTTTTGTTCAAAATAAAAAGTTGGATGGAGTGACTGTTTTGTATTGCGATAAGAACCAAATAAAGCAAAATACAGGCTGTTTAAAAAAAAGATGGGAACATCTTAAAGCAATCAAAAACATCCAGAAGATGCACTTTTTTCAAAATGCTGGCTTTAACTGTTTGCTTTGTGGAATAACTGGAGTTTCGGCGCTAAAAATGAGCAGCCTTAAACGTCTGGAGTATAATGATGTATATTCTTCAACTGAAAATTAATAAAAACGAAATCGAGCTTTAAAACATTGCTGCCTTCTCTAAGATAACCATAAACTTCCATGTAATCATTTTGATACTGTTAAATATACGACTACAAAAACAAATCCGTTTTATTTTTTATGCTGTCACGACCGTTACTTTTTTTTGTCACAACCGTTACCTTTTCAAAGTTATTTTTTTTATTTGGCTACATCATTTTCACACAAAAGTAGAGTTTTCTTACACAAAACACTGCAAAGAATTTAATAAGAATTTTTATTTAACGCATTCCTTGGAAAATTTTACAATCTGAGTTGCTAAGACCGAACATTCAAAAACAGCTCATTTGTAATGTCACGACCGTTACCTTTTCATTGATCTAAAAAAACCTTAAAATGCAGTTTCTATGCAATGATTCTTATTGCTTTTAGGGGTTGAAATTTTATATTTTTAAAATCAACAAATCATTTTGACATTGTATTTCAGGTTAAAGTTTTATTACGAAATTTCGTGTAAACCTGTCACGACCGTTACTATGGAAACACCCATATATTTGTTGTTTTTCATGCACATGCTTCCTTAACAATTGTTACACCAAAATGCCAAATCACCGACATTTGCCAGCAAACAGTCTGATTCGATGAAGACATATTGCTATTGATGCCTTCTAAATTTAAAGAAACTTTTTGCTGATAAACAACTTTTGTGTTATTGAAATTTTCATCCCTGTCACTGAAATCCCTTACGATCGAAAAGTAATTTAAATTCCGAGAATTCATTCTTCATTTTATAATGAAAGTATAATTGATAGACTTGATTGATTGGCACTAAAAGTATAAAAGATTCATACTCATGTTAATAAATGCTTAACTAATTGACGCTTTCGATAACGCGCTGATTCGATCTGACAGGTAATGGACTAATCGGATTATCCGACTATGTGAAAGAAACCGGATGGTATGATGAGGCGGTGGGACAGCTGTAATCTTGTTTCACCTGCTCTAGGGTATCAAAACTTTACCGAATTGGCGAATCCAAATGAGTCACCACTTAACCTAACCTAAGCTATTGCACATAAGCACTTCTTATGCCACAAAGCGCCAGTTTAAGCTCTTAAAAGCATACGCCAAATATTTGTTATTTTATGGAGACTTTGTCTCCATAGCTGTATTGGAGTTCTATTTAGCAACCGACTATGATTATGTCACAATAAAGGATCAATATGTATTTGGGTTTTGTGACACACTTGCATTTTTCAAACGTTATGCTTAATGTTTGCTGGGAAATCTCACCATAGGTTTCGTAGACTTAACACACAACAAAAATTGCAAAGTTTGCAATTTTTATATTAAAGTTTACGAGTTGCCAGGTGGTGACGATGATATACATACATACATATGTACATACATACATAATATACATACATAACTATTTTTAAATATATTTTTTATAAATAAAATAGGCAAATATATTTCCGAAAATATTTATTTACATTTATTTTACTAAAATATTTGACACACAGTATGAAAGTTCATTAATAAGGGGTTATTCTTATCTCCCCTCAGTAAATATGCCTATAAAGGGTATTTTTTTGCTGTTCGGTTTTTCAGTGTATTCGTCACATGTGACCAGATTAGGCTAGACCAGAGATGAAACAATAAGTTTATGTTTTAGCTTAAATCAGATTTTTTCTCCATCAGATTATAAATGAAAAGATATGGAAATATAATTTATCAATGGTTGCAAAACATTAAGTTTGATTATCAAAATTCGTGCTGTGTGAGCAATATGTTTCTTAAATCATGGTCGTTATAATCGACCCACCGAACAGGCTATTAAAGCCTGGAACCACCTGGAAGATTTTACGTAAAAACTTTGGTATTAAACCATGCAAAATACAGCTGCTCCAAGCACTGAAGCCAGGTGACATACCACAAAGTCGTTCGTTTACTGAATGAGACTTAGAAAAGTTGAATGGAAATTCATTTTCCTATCGAAAAATTGTCTTCAACGAAGAAGCTCATTTTTGTCTCAATGGCGTCAACAAATACATATGTATATAGAATGACCGAATTTGGTGTGAAGCGCAGCCGTACTTCTTCAAGAATGATGATAATGGAAATGTTACAGTCAAGGTGGTATTACATGCCATACGGCACTCGATACCAATGGTGAGCAATTAATCTCACGTTTTGGAACAGAGCATTGGCCGCCAAGATTATGCGGTTCGACGCCACTTGACTATTTTTGTGGGGCTACGTGAAGTCTCTCGTCAGGCGCAATTCCAGCCTTGGAAGGCTGGAAAATGTATGCCGAAATTGGAGCATACGGAAGGACATGAAATAAATAATACTTACAAAGTAAATGGCAGGCATTCATATCACCCCAAATAAATATTTCATTCAAACCCAAACGGTTAAAAAATCAACTTTTAGTAGTACGAAATAGTTTTTGTTATCAACAATTTTAGAAATTGTTAATATGTATGTATGTATGTATGTAAGTATTTATTTCGCTTTTAATTTTTGTGTTCTTCATTTGCAGCCATTTCTTCTACAACACGTTTTAGCAACGTTAGTCGTAATGTTGTGTCTGTAAACCCCCGCTAACTACAAGACACCGGAATTGCATAACAGCAAATTGCCTAACAGCAAACAGCAGCCGTATTCTTTAATTCTCTAGAGCTAAATCTCCATGGCTAAAAATATATAAAGTCTATTTATGTTCAATGTCATAAAAATTGAAATCGTAGTTTTAGCGTTTGATAACGCCGCAAAGTTTTTTGTTTTATGTATGTACATATATTCATTCAGCATTTTAGCGATCGAGATTTAGCTTTAGCTACGAGAATTACAGAACATGGCTGCAGGTCGAAATAAATTTTTATAGAAAGAAAAAGCTAAATGTTTTCTGTTTGTCATTTACAAATACAATTAAAAACATATGTACGTATTTGCTAACGTATTGCTTTTTAATGGTTTTTGTCTGAATTTCAGACCGCACTTAAAATAAATATTTTCACTTAAAGATCTAGACGATAAAGCTTAGCCTGAAACAAATAATTTCAACTTTTAAAAAACACTAAATATTTCATACTAAACAAATACGCCATTGTGTAAATATGTAAATTTGTTTTAAGTAATTAATTCCCCATTTAAAATACTGAAATTGAAAATCAGACATTTTCATCATTCTCTTTTGAACTTGAACCTTTTACAATGCAGAAATTGCAAGCCAGACAGATGCGCTTTGTTTACTTGATGTATGTATGTATGTATGTCAAGATGTGTATTTACTCGGAGTGAAAAATTACGAAAAGTTGAAAAGAAAATGAACAGTACCGATAGCCGTGTACTACACACTCTAGCTTTTCGATACCTAGAAGCACATATGCGTATCATCGTATGTCTGCATTTCAATTTCAGAATACTAAAAAGGCAACTAAACGAAAGTTTTCAGAATAAAATCAATCATCAATTTGAATTAACCATAATATAAGATAATTTATGAAAACACAGAAAAAAAACGTTATTTTAATTATTTAACTTTAACGCTAATATAAACTTAAATATTAAAAACAAAATGTTTGGTTGTGATTACGCTTTTCCTCGTTTAATTATTCTAAAGGAGATTGGAATAGGACATAATTCCATAAAGGGAAAAAACTATTGAAGTAACTTGGTAGTTTAATTTCAACCTATACGGAAGAACAGAAGGTTTAAATGCAGAAAAATAACATTGAGCTCATTTTGGAATATGCGTCGGATGCTTCGCACAATTTCATGTGATGTGTTTTTTTTCGTATATCACCATAGCGTTTGGCAATGCTGTCTGTGTCATTATAACGATTTATAGCTGATTGTGATTTTCCGTCAAAATATAATGGAAACACGTTTGTTTTCCATTTCGAATAAATTTTGTTCTATAAATTTTACATGCAAATGGTTGTGGCGCATTAACTAGGTGAAATTATTAGTACAACAATTACAACAATACAAGAACAACAGACATTTTTATACTGTTTCAGTCAAAAACATCTGTGGAAAACAGTTACAGAAAAATATAAAGACACCCTTTTTGACATTCCAAATATAAAGAATAAGCAAAGCAAAAAAATCAGCTGCTGTAATGGTGCCCCACCTGGTTAATACGTCTTGGCCTAAGGCTGTATCGAAGCATATCTTGAATAATAAATTTACTATATAAATATTATTTATTTTTAGAAATATTAAAATTTTGTTTATAATATCACTTATGTGATGTGCTTTAGGTGAAAAACTGAAACCGCATTTAATTAATGTATTAAAAGACGTAAAAAACTGGCAATAAAGTTTAGTTCAGACTACACGAATATATGACGAAATAAGCGTAACCACTAAATACTATTCCTTTCGAATATTATATTAACTTCTTTTATTATATAAATAAATATCATATAAGTTAGCACATGAACATTGGCCACAAATAGAAGCAATAAACAATTAAAATAACTAAATCTTTTTGTTATCTTTTACAGAGCCATCATGGCTTCCCCAACTTCGGAAAGCGTCTATTTAGGACAAGATTCTTTACAATCACAACAATTTTTATTACAACCAACGTCAATTTTAACTTTTATTGACTCCATCAACGGACATCATCAACAACAATATGAACAACACGACAATGGAGTCGTTAGCATTACCGCACGACCTGTATTGGGACGTGAAATTGGAACCCAATTCACCTCCCACCAACCAGCTATTTTCCATCTTTGAAGATCTTGGTGGAAATGCTCTGGATGGTGAAGACTATTTTGCAAACGGTATTTATTTTATCTAAATTCAGTTTTTTATGATGATGATATTAATTTTGATTTTTATTAACAATTTTTTAAAAATAGATATGACAATAATTTGTAACGAAGAGCTTGAATTAAAACATGATGATATGGATTTTACACAAGAGTTAATTGGGGAAGAACTTGTTGTAGAGTTGTATAATTTAAAAGAAGGTAAGAGTTTAAGTGAAAGTAAAACCAATAACTAAGTATGTACGTATGCTCTAGCTCATTAATATCCAGTATTAATTCAAGTTATTTTTGTTAAGAAAGAAATACAGGAAAATCTTCACAAGATAGAAGAATGGCATAAATAGTCAAGTTATAATAATACTGTGCTAGTTGCAAACTCTAAAAAAAAACATCAATAAGAAAAATAAATTTTTTAAGTCGATCTATTTCCATCACATATTCGAATATTTTTCTATTAAATATAAACTACATTATAAACTACAAGCATTTACATATGCAAGTGCAAGTTCAAAAACTCAATAGATTCGGAATTTCTTTAATCAATTCCCTCATGTTTTCCTTACTTGCAGTGAACTTGCAGTATAAATTGGAAGAGATTTTAGAAGAGAGTGATTTTTTGACAAATTAGTTTTTGCAGCCACTTAATGATGAAACAGAGCAAAGTCTGCAACTTCAGGAACAATCGCTGATGGCGCATAGACTGTGTTTGGACGCGTCATGTCTTATTGACATGATTCTTACTTTTTTTCTTTGAACTTTCATTTTTGTTTAGACAAATCATGTCAAGTTGACGAGATTTACTTGCAAATACCTTTAGGCTTAAATTTTCGAATATGAAAGCAAATCGTAATGGCATGTATGTACTCGTTTCTTCTCCCCTCGTCGCTCTCGCCTGTAAAGTAGCAATCATGTCAATAAGACATTAAGTGTCTAAACACCGACATAATAAAATCGACGGCAGCAACTTCAAATACTCTCTTATTATTGTTTGATTTTCTTTTGTTTGAATTTTTCGTATGAATCATGTGGGAGATTTTATGAAAACACGGTAACATTGTTGAGAGAATGAGTGTCTAAAATTGAGACCATAAGAACAAACGCTGTAAAAATAAAATAAATTCTATTTCGCCGCAATTTCTGGTAAAATTTTATGTCGAACTTAATGGAAAGCCCCAGTTATGTTTCATCATTTAGTGTGAAAACTATAATTAGAATTGCCAAGTAAAAAGTTTTATACAAACTTACTGTATTGTGGTAAATTAAAAATTACACTTTTAGCTTAATTTATATAAATATGTGCATTTAATAATAATTGTAATGTTTTTCTTCAAATATGCATACAACCCAGTTATAAAAACAACTACTTCCTACGGCCGATATTCTAGTAATTAAATATTAAACATTTACATAAATACATACAACAAAATACAAAAACAAACAAAAAACATTCGAAATAAATCTTATTAGCTCTCTCTCTCTCTCTTTTTGTTTACAAAGTATGCACAGAAAATACTCTCTCATTTATTTTGCAAAAGCAAATTGGATAAACGCACATGCGAGCTTTGTTTATTTGTTAACTTGAAGCTGAAACATGCATGTGTAATAAGTGTGCCTGTATTAGTAGCAACCTTAAACGCTTATAGCTCCCAAAATACTGAACCGATTTTAACAAAATGTATATTGTGCAAATTTGTAAATAAATATCTTGAAAATGATATAAGTTTTATCAAAATCGGCTGTATAAAAACGGATATAAAATGCTTGGGGAAATATTCCTCTAATTATAAATTCGCAATAGAAAAGGATGGAGAACAATTAAAATTCCTCAAAGAATTTTTAATGATAATAGGCAAAAGGAAAAAAGTTAGAAATTTCATGCTGAATTTTTATTCATGATTTATTGATGTGATTTTAAAACATTTTTCTAATTAAAAAAGTAATAATATTTAAATAAACTTTTTTCTCTGCAATGCATCCGCTTAAGTTTTTGGCGATACACATATTTATTCAACTTGCAAACGAACTTTCACTTGACTGAGTTTACATTCAGGCAACTTGCATAGTATTCGAGTTGGACATTTTCGATGTTAATTGTACACTCCAATGGAAAATAATTACTTAAAGTTGTAAATGAAGGCTTAATGACATAAATAAGTACATTTTTAAAATCTTATCAATACTAATCAATACTAAAAAAAATTTTGGAATCGGTCGAATGTTGGGCCCTAATTGGTGCCATTTTGTGGCGAACGAAGGCCTACCTACATCTCCTTACTTAGTTCAGTGTTTTGCCCTGAACCCTGAAGACCCGATAAATGAGTACGGTCGGTCTGTCTGTAATATTTTTGTTTTCATTTTAATCTGCCGAACGAAAGTTTTACTGGCAGTCCCACGATCTCGCACGTAATCATTATTTCGTACAATTACATTTAAAACAAAACAAAATTTGAGAATTTGTTTTTGTTTTTTTTTATAAAGGCCTTGGTGTTGAAGGCCCAGCTGACTATTATATGCCTTGGTGGCTGTATATTTTAGAATTTTTGTATTTTGTTTCTTGATGTTTTCTGGATTTTTGGCTATAGACAATAATATGCTGCACTAAAGAAAGAAATATTTTTCTTTGGAGCACATGGATACAGAAAATTAATCTAAATAATAATGTAAATGTGAATGTAGTGCACTTAAATCTGTTAGAAATTATCTTAAGTTGTTAAGTATCATTTTGTTTCGTTTCATATACCGATACCGAAATAAAGAAAAATGTAATAATACCGGTAACCGGTTTTAGTTCATAGCCCTTCAAAAAAAGAATTAATTTTATAGAACTATGTAGAACATGTTATAGTTTTCTAACATGTTCTTCTTTGTGTTTCTTTGTATGTAAAATATTAAAAATTTGGACAAAGTTCAATAAAATAACAGCAATTAAAAACTACAACCGTCAAAAACCATGAATCTTCCAGTTTTCCTTGAAATAATAAAATAATAATTTTAATAATTTTATTTTTTTTTACTTTATTTTTACTCTTTGATTAACAAAAATAAACTAGAGCATACTTTTAGGTGGTCATTACATATTTCCTTGACATTTTTATTTAAAGAGTTTTCTTGCAAAAAAAAAAAAAAAAAAAACAAATAAATAAATTCAATTTCATATGAATGCATACTGGTTTTGCTTATTATTTGTGCACAAATTCAAAAACAATCCAGTTCATTTACCCGCTATGTGCCATTTTTATAAGGAAAATAATAATAAAAACAGCTTTTGAATGTTTTTATTTCTATATTCAATAATTCACCATCTAATGAACTTTGCAGATATATTACGAATATTCTTAAGATATTAGCGAAAAACTCTAAATACAATATAATTGATTCTTTACAATTTACAGAAAGGATAAAGAACTTGCAGATAGAAAATGAAAATTTAATTTCATTTGATTTGATGTATTTCTATTTCCTAGTATACCAATAGATATTATTGCAGGAAAGTGTGATATGAAAATAATGTTAAAATGCCAAAAATTTGGGGCATTTATCTTAAATGTGTAGATAGAAAAAGGGCACTAAAAAATGGAATTTATATGGGATTTTAAAGTGACAGAAATAATTAATTTTGTGCAGTTAAGTCAAAAGTACTCTTGAACAAAACGCACCTAAATCAAAACTACTGCAATGATTTACGAGTATATATCGGTGCTGTTTATGGGAATTGCTAAAATTTAGTTTTATTTATTTTTTTTAATTTATAATCGCGGTTTTATTCCCAAAATTGATATTTTATATATTTAGTAACCGCGCCCGACGCTGCTTAATTTCGGTGATCGGACGAGAACCGATGTATTCAGCGTGGTATGGTCGTTGGCGAAAGAACATAGTTTAACAAAGTAATTATATGAAAGAAATAGAAATTAAAAAAAAGGCTTTGCATTGCTTTATAAACATAACAAAACGAAACATTTAAACTTGTACACATTCATCTGTATTAAGTGTTAGAAAAGAAAAAAAATAATTATGCTCTTGTAGTTAAACAGTTTTTTGTTTATTTGTAATTTTTGCAGGGAATTTTATAGTAAATTTTTTTTTAGTTGTTTTATTAAAAACAAATTTGAATTGTTTATTGAGGGCTATAGCTAATTCCTATGCGCATTTCACTGTTGCTAATGCAGATCATTAGAGAACCTTTACCCAAATATTCACATTGAAACAACAATGAAAACAACTCAAAATTGTTTTTATTTTCAATATAAACTTCCAAACGAAATGAATTTTTTTTATTATCGAAAACAGGCAGTTAATAGAAGTATTTTTCTGGGATTATATGGAAACGTTTACCATCTACATATGTATATACATATACACATATTTTTGTTTTCGAAAATAGAAGTATTTTTCTGGAATCTAAAGGGTGTTTTATTTTTAATACCGATAGAACTTTGAACTGACAGCACTGCTTTGTTTGACAACCGATTTGACAGCTGCCAGTTGCTTTGTGGTTTGAATAGATCTAAAGAAAAAAAAAAATACTGCAAAAAAAAAACAAAAAAATATAAAAATATATAAAAAAATTTGGGGAAAGGGAAAACACCGGATTTAGATTTACATAATAAAAAACATATGAGTGCTGCACGGATAATAGATGTAAAGCACGGTTAATAGAGGTATAAATCTAAAGCACGAATAATACAGGAAGAAAATGAAAAGAACCGCATGCCGGTTAAAAGATGTAACCGATTAATAGAGGCCCGGTTAATCGAGGTTTAACTGTATTCATCAAGCCGTCTCTAAGACGTAACTGTTGGGATCAACAGTTGCACTACAGTTGAGCTCAGCAGCTGCGTCTTATGAACGCGACCAGTATTTCATTATATATATATTTAAAAAAAAATTTCTTTGTTTTTTCTTAAATTTTCAAAATCCAAACGTTTAAAAAAAATCACCCTAAACACAATTCATATATACGAGTACATACATATGTAAATATGTATGTATGTATCTACATTATATTTATTCAGTTTGTTCTCCTTATTGTTGTTATGTATTTACAGTATATGATATGATATTATTTAAATTACTTAACACTTGTTTTGGTCTGTTTTCTCTTTTAAAACAATAAAATGCGTTATTGGTACCAATTGCTTTTATGTTTAAATTATAATTTCCAGTTTGTTTGTATTTTAAAATTTTTATAAACGTGGTAGACACAACAATATAAACCTGTTAAATAAATGTAAATTATTTCTGTTGACAAAAACATTTGAAAGAAAAAAGTTTTCAAAACTTGCAGTTTCAAAATTTATGTACATATTTCAGATTAACTTCTTAACAATTGTATATTTTTTTGCTTCGAAAAGTGTTCGTATTTGAAAAATTCCAAAAGAAATGTGTCATTGGCTTTCTTATCAATGTCAAGAGCGATAAATATTGCACTAAAAAATGCACTTTTGAAGATGACTGATTGTTATGACATTTTTCATAATTGAGCTGATTGGTTTTAACAAAAAAAAATAAAAAATAAATGCAATATCACATTTCTTAATAAATTTATTTTCGACATAAATGTTAATAACCTTTAAAAGTTCTCGCAGCTAAAATTTACTGTTAACGGATGTATTTATGCATGTATGTACATATGTATGTATTTATATGCAAGGCATAAAGAAAAGAAAAAGAAACATAAGGAAATATTAAGTTAAAATATGTCAGCGATAATGCGGTTGAAAAAGAAGCAACCATTCTTTCATAACTGTACTTCCTTATTTGTTTTAATATTAATTTGTAAGCTATTGCATTGCTTTTATCGCGGGCTTTGAGCGCGGCGACCGCATCAAGAAATTTCGTAACGAAAATAAAACAACATTAAGTTTGTTTCTTATTTGTTCTTGTTTGTTTTTTTAAGTATTTGGATCGGCACGCTGCAGCGTATGTTAACCCCTGAAGTATGCCATTGATTTCATTAACATACAGTATTGCCAGAACTGATTTTTACATGTAGGAAAACACAAAATGGCGTACTTACGAGCAATCGTGCTTGACAAAAAAAGGATATACACAAACAAACAGACAATTCGTAGGTTTTTAAGCGGTATTTTCCAAAAATTTAGAGGATATCAAGTCTCAAACTTATGTTTCTTATTTCAGTTACCATAAACCTATAGTTTCTTTTGGTGTAAAAATAATTTTTCCATAAAAATAAGCGCAGTGAAATTCTTGCATATTAGATTTATATTCTGTATTCATCTTTTTATAAAATCTTAAAATTTCAATGAAGCAATAAAAAGGCCACTGAGTCAATTATATCGCGATAATGCGCGACATTTTTCAATATTTAGAAAAAGCCGTAAAATCTTCTGAAACGAGTTACAAATGCAAGGAATATGAAAAATTCGCAAAAAACTGCAAGAATGACGAAAATTCGCAATAACTTCTAAACATTGGGGGGAAAAAATGTTTAATATCATTTAAAAATCGATATAAAACAATAAAACATAGATAAAGTCACCCACATTGCAGAAAACGCGAAATTCCACAAAATTTTGAAATGCCGTAAAGTGTCTTAAAACGAGCTACAAATGCAAGAAATGTAAAAACCCTACAAAAAAACTACTACTAATTGCCGAAAATTCGCAATAGCTTTTAATCATTGGGAGAACAAAAATGTTTAATATCATTACAAATTCGATGAAACAGTAAAAAAATAGAAAAAGTCGCAAAAAAATGCGAAATCCGCGAAAAGTTGCAAAGTTTGAAAAAGCCGTAAAATCTTCTAAAAAGACATACAAATGTAAGGAATGTGAATGCATATCGCGTTCTTTAAGTTTTTACCTCCATTTAGGAAGTTTATTGACTGTTTCAAGATTTGTCAACCTTTCGCGGTTTTTAGCTATTTTTGCGATATAAGTGATTCTTTGTCATTTTATAGCTGCATTTAATTGTACTTTTTGAAAAAACGTAACTTTAAAAAAGCAAAAAAAAGAAGCTAAAGTAGCACCTCTGATAATATAAATGAATCAGCTCCTTACTGTGTAGCTGTCGTTTTCAAAATAATAATTAAGTAGCTGGCAACAATTCGACATTTGTAGCCAGCGACATTTGTAGTTATGTAGCTGTGTAGCCAGCTGTTGTGAATGTGTTTATAGCTTGAAACGTCTTATTGAAACACCCTGTATATAAAATTTCTTATACTGTTTTTTTTTTCTTTGCATGAAAGTATAACGTGTAAATTTTGCCAACTACTTTCGTTTGTCTGCGTTCAGACGCGTCATGACAGTACATGCATCAGAGTACTCGTTTCTTTTCCTCTCAGCTCTCTTTCCTATACAGTAGCAATGATGTCAATAAGACATGACTCGTCTGAACGCAGACTTTGTTGGCTCATTTTTGAATAATTACTCAAAAATTGGATTCGCTCTCACTGATGTTCTCACTTCTGGTAATTTCTTTTGCTCTACTTTGAATAGCAACGAAACCAAAAGTGATCAGGGAGTTTGCTCTCGATTGCGATGCGAAAGCAAAATGGTATGAAATCGAACTATTCGTACGCTGCTTTCGCGTCGCAATAGAGAGTATCCCCCCAGTAGTTTTTTTATTTTGCATCTGTACAGCGTTTCGGTGTCATTGCTATGCGTAAGTAGTACGTAGTTATACATAAATTCATGTTAACGTGAATGAAATGATACATTTTGAATGGCATCCTTCTTTCTATCATTTAATTTGTTTACTTCGTGTGTGTTTTGTGGTGAATACTATCATAGTATTAAGCAAACATTCACGATTCATTCATTGTTTTAACGGATCGCGTTTAATTTTCCGGTTTTCAAAATATTAAACGATCCATCAATACTTGTGTCGCTACTTGTGTCAATACTACTTGATAAACTTTCAATAAATATCGTGCTACTGGATTGGGGTAATTATATATTGTATGAGTATAAGTGTCCTAATTCGTTTGAATCCAAAAATGATAAAAAACAGATTGCGCATTGCGCTTTTTTGTTTTTTTTTTATTGTAAACAAAAGTCAGCTGTTACTGTGTGACGTCACATCAACAGAGAAGTTTTCTTGGGGCGTATGACTTAAAAGAAAAAATTTAAAAAAGTTTTGTTTAAAAGACGATTAAAAGTGAACAAAAAGTTAATGTTGTTAATTTAAAAAAATAAAAAATTATAATTAATAAAAAATGAAAAGCGCTGTAATTAATTGTGATAGTACCAACAATTTCAAGGCATGTGAAATTAGTTTTTTCTTATTACCGAGTGATGTTACAATTCAGAGGCAATCGGCAAAATTTTCTGGACGAGGAAGCAAAATTAACCCAAAAATTTCGTATGTTTGCATGCTGAACTTTGGGCAGATGGTATTGAAAATAGCTTGCAGTATGAAATGGGTATATGGTACATAGTACATGAAATTAACTCTAAAATATGATTATAAATATCTGTATTGTTCCAAGGATTCGCTAAAAAGAGAATTTTAAAACGTGGAACCATCAATAGCACCGGCTTCAATTCCAAATACTAAATTGTAGGAGAAAAGAGCGCCAAGTACTGAAAAACGGCATAACAGAAATATTTGTTTTTATTTATTTTGTAGGCATTATTTTTAGCAGCATAAATTTAAAAGAATGTACAGACAGGGCTGGGTAGTATTTTAAATACATACAATAAATAGAAGTAGTTTGTATTTAGTATTTTAAATACATACAAAAAATGGCAGTATTTCTCTGTATGATTCTATAGCACAACTTATGAAAAGTAAATCCAAATTAAATGAATTATTTGGTAAGTTACGTAAGGAAACCACTTTCGCGTCTATAGAACTGGAATATTTAGCGGAATTCATTGTAGTTTCGAAACCAATTGCCACTGCTTTAGATTACCTTCAGGGTAACAACTGTTATTACGGAAAACTTTTGCCGACTTTAAAGTCTATTAGAAAAAGATTAAGTCGGGCGAATGGAAACAATTTAAGACACTTAAGTCCCATCGACACTAAAAGAGAGTTTGCAAGAAAGATTCGATAAGTTTTTTAAACTATCGCCGGAAATATATAGAGCTATTTTGGCTTCCTGGTTATAAGATGTGTTGGCTGCCAGAAAACATCACGACAGAAGAAAGGCAAAGAATCCAAAATCTTGCAATTTATACTCTGGAGGAAAATGACAAAAAACTTAAAATGGCATATGGAAATATCAGAAGTAGAAGCACCAGTAAAGAAGACGATGATTTTGTAGTTTTCGTAGATAGGCGTGATGGTTAATCTAGGACATCAAATTTGGAGTTGGAATTTGTCAGTTTCCTCAGTGACAAGAGTAAATAAATTATCACTCTTGACAGCTATCCAAATATAAAAAGAGTATTCATAGAATTTAATAAAAGTTTTTGCTCATCAGGACCTGTAGAAAGATTATTTTCTTCAGTAGGTTTTTATTTATTCCCCAACAAGAAACAGTTTGTCTGATGCTAGAATCGAAAATGTGATATTTATGAAAGGAAACAATTGTTTTGTTGATTAGTTTTATCTAATGTATTTTTTGGTTTGAATAAAAATTGTGTATTTTGTATTTTAAATACATAAATGACATGGAAGTATTTTGTATTTGAAATACCGCAAACCATGTATTTTGCCCAACTATGTGTACAGACAACATTGAACCGGATGAACTAAATGATCTGGCATATGAGGGCTGAGAAAACTTGGCTGACTACATACATATGCCACAGACCAAAAGATCAAGAGCCCAATATTTCTGTGGAAAGAAATGAGATGGACGTTCAGCCTTAGACATGATGTGTAAAATGCAAGCACTTCACACAATTTTCAAACAAACAATAAAGAAGGTTTGCGTATTTATCACCGAAGTTTTTTTTTTTAACACATGGAATCGGCCTTAAATGTAGAGTGCAGCGATGAAAGTGAAAAAAAATTCTTCTCAGCTCGTATGTATTTTAAAATTAGAGCTCTAAATTACGAAATTGCCGCATTTTCTAACATAATCCACTGATTTTTATTGTGATATACAGACATACATACTACATATACACGTGTACATACAAACATATATACGTAAACAAATAAAGAAATTGATTTTGATTCTTAAATAAATGTATACTCGTACATTTTTAATAAATACCGGAATTCCCTTAGTTTTCTTTCATTTGTGTATATAAATTTGACTGTTTGTTTATGTTTTGTTTTTCCCTTTCTTAAACGATCGAATAATGTGACGTAGATGCACAGAACGAACACATTTTTACACTCTGAATGCGCAATCTGTATTTTTATCATTCTTAATTTGAATCGATTCATGCAGATCTTTATTATGTGTGGACGAATTCCAACATAACATGGTACTCTACATACACACATCCATAAATCCATACTTTGTTAAATCAATATTTGTATTTCATTTCTATGTCCCGGTTCAGACTATGAAAGTTTTCTTTCTGAAATTTTCTCTAGTTCTCTTTTGAACTTTCATTAATGTCTATATATTGAAATTTTTTGTAATGAAATTCAAGATTTTTGCATGTTTATCTTCACATTCTTTTTTTCCCCAACATTTTGCTAGCACCACCATGAAAGAAAAGAAAAGTAAAAGAAAATCAAAAATAAGGCGTATACGCCCCCGTACACCTTCAAACTAACACTTTCAGAAAGAAAAAAATCATAAGCTGAAAGTCCACACCACGTGCTTGCGTTTCATGCGTTTTAAGCATTTGACGCTTTAAAAACGGCAAGTTACACACCACGCTTTATACACGTTTTTGCTTATCAAATTTCAAGTAAATTTTGCCGACTTTTTGTTAGCTTTTTTAAGTTTTATGCTCTTTAAATTGTTTTATCTCGTTTTTCATCAACTGCTTACGAAAATTGCTTATACAGCACTTGTGACGCGTAAAAGTAGAAAGCTGTTCAACTTTTTACGCGTCACAAGCGTTGCAAACTTTTGTTTTGTAACTCGCTGTATGAAAATACTCTGATTCAACTTTCTTGAGAATCGCATAGGACGCAATACGCGTAGAAAGCGTGGTGTGGACTTTCAGCTATAGCGTGAACCGTGACTATTTCAATGTTTTACACTCTCTGAGAGAGACTCTCTCAATACAGTTTTTTTTTTAATTATCCGAATTGAAAGTTTATAGTTGTGTCAGATTTTTGAATGAACATTACCAACAACAAAGATACAAAATACTCTAAAGTAAATATGCTTTATTTGTCTACGCAATATTTATTTGTTCAGCTTTAAAGTTATTTAGAGGATCTGAGAGCGAGAAAGATAACTAATAATACTTTCAAAATTAAGTGTGGTAGTATTTTTTATGTCAATAAAATCAACGGAAAGTTAAACATAAAAAATATAAAAACTAATTTCAAAACCGTTCTACTCTTATTTCATTTAAATCAAAAGAAAAATTTTGTTGAATTTTGTATGTATGTTAAAAACTTTACTGATTACCTGCCCTAAAATTAAGTACAGTAAAAATTCGATAATCCGGATAAGTGATTGTTGCAGACCCCAATCCGGAGCAGCGAATTATCCGGATTACTACGCATGTACATATGTATTTATTACAAATTATAATAATTCATAGCAAAATTAAACATAAAAACATAAATATTAATTTGTACAGTTCAGTTAAAATAAATAAAGTCTTGTGTGCTCTCTTCACTGAAGGCATCTTGCATCAATACTAAACTAAAAACGCATGTGCAACGTTCCAAAGCATACTCATATCACACTATTCTAACTGTATTTTTCAAAGCGTGCTGTGATTTGAATAAAAAAATAAATAAAAATGGTTGTTATTCAATCCGGACTATAGAGTTGCAATCAATCCGGATTTTAGAATACGCAATGAGCTGCAAAATTCTGTCCGGATTACCGAATATTCCGGATTAGTGGAGTCCGGATTATCGAATTTACACTGTAATTTTTTCCTTTATTGCTGTTTTTTAATTCATAGATTTGAATGTAACATAATCCAATAATACAGATCTGTTTAATAGTTCAGCTGATTTTTTGAAGCGTTGTGTTTTTTAATGGTCGAAAATTGTTAGGCTGTCAAAAGTTTTGTGTGGAAATCTGTGATGGAAATTACATTTTTCTTCGATACAAAAAACATTTCAAATAGTTCTTTTTTGAGCCGTTTTACTCCTTCGGTTCATTTAGTACTTTCAAACTAATTTGATTTCTATGTGTTCAACAATCGCTTTCCACAATATCTCAACATATAAAACATAGTGAAAGTATTTTTAAAGAGTAAAACGTCTTAAGCTTGTCTTTAAAAATGCTTTTGCAGATCTCGCTACATATTCAAGTATTAAACAATTTCGATATCAAATTAAGAACGATTTGCAATAACAGCTCTCACATGAAATAATTTCCAACCAAAATGAAAGAAGGGCCAACGGGGAAAAAATGAAATAACAACTAAAGTGCAAAATAAAATTATTTGTAAATTGAATGATTTCTAATACAATAATTCCAAAAGAAATTAAATATCTCCCAATGAAAGAAGTCCTAACAAAAGTAAAAGAATTCTTTATACAGAAAGTCTCAACGAAATGAAATAGCAAACAAATTGTCTCAATGAAATTAAATAAGTCCCGAGCAAAACTTAATTAACTTCCATTTCTAATATTTCCCCAATTTAAAAAGCCGCACAAAAAGTAAATAACTCCCCATAACAGACATGAAAATGTGATAACTCCCAACTATATTTCTTTGGGTGTTAGGGCTATATCATTTGAAAATAATTTGAACGCAACTTCTGAAAAATAGGATTCTCCATAAAAGTTGGTTTTTTTTCTCAACTTGAGAAATGTGTCAATTCTTAATATGTAATTGAAATTAAAACCTTGAATTAATTAATTACGATACTCAAAGGACGATCTAATATAACGGGTGGTTCAAGTACAAGTCACTTTTTGATTGATATGCTACTTTAACACTTATAGGTTTTTTCTGTCCGAAATATTGACTATCGGTCAGTATCACAAGAACGAGGACCTTTACGCATGAACAACGTTTTGAAATACTGCAAACTTGTTAGCGCACAAACAACAAAGTACCGAAGAAAAATTTAATTTTCCGTCACTAACATATAAAATACAATTTTCTTCAACAGTTTTTGGAATTTTTGCGATTTTAAACAAAAACAAAATGCCTGTTGTTTTTTTATTGTTTTATTGTTGTAGTACTAAACAGACCTGTATTATTAGATCATGGGATGTAATAGATTTTAAAATAAAAAATAATAAATAAATAATTGATAATATTAATTATTAATGGGAAATCCGTATTTTATTTGTAGTCTAGTTTTTCCATGAATGTTGTTAGAATCAGTAAAAAATTGAATTGATTTGAATTTTAAATATCTATTCATATGTGTATGTAAAACGTTCGGTTTGCTTAGGAATACTAGACTTTTTCGTAATTTCAATTAAAAAATTTGAATAGAAATAATTTATCTATTAGATACATACACTGCGCTCCTTTATTGCAACGTAGTCATATCTCAAAAAATGTGATTTTTTAGTTAAGAATGCAGAATTAGTCACCGTATCGTTCTTCATCTTGAGTGAAAAATTCATAAAAATATCGTTTTTACTCCTCTCGATTTCTGAAGAACGGGTGTTTTTTTTTTGAGATATGACTACGTTGCAATAAAGGAACGTTATGTATTTCGATATTTAAAATACGAGTACATTTTTTCTTTAATATATTTTTACTTATTTCGGCCGTTGCAACGTTTTTCAAATCAGTTGTAATAACTTTACAAATATTATTTGATTGCATTCGAAAGATATTGATTTTTTTATTCCAAAAATTTCCACTATTCGCATTGAAGTAATTTCTCTTCTCTTCTCTTGTTGTTTTGTTGTCAATTTGCTTGATGTAGATCATTTATAGTGGCGGCTAAAATAAGAACCTCACCTACCCCAACTACGAAAAGTGTTTGAAATGTCAGAGTAAAGTCCAATTTTTTATTTAAGTGATTTATAAAATTATTCTAGCGGTACTATTTAATAACCCGGTTAGCTGCTTTTATACTAAAACGCTGATTTTAAAGTTCAAAAGCTACATTTCGGCAAACATTTGAAATGATGAACGGGTTCATATGAAGTTGGGGCGGGGCGCACTTTCACCACTAAGTGTTAACTCTTTCAAGTACCTATTTAAGTTTTTCACAGTTTGTTACTTTCAGCACGAAAAGTTTTCACTTATGGGTGAAGCTGTAACTAAATGATAACTAACTAATAAATTCAAGGAGCTGGTTGATTTCTATTGCGTAGTACAAAAAAAAACACACACTAGAGATGAGTTTTTGGCCATCAAAGCTCTATTGAATAACTTTTCTTTTACAGCCCCTTATTTTTTTTAATTGATTTATATACAAACTATGAACAAAAACTGAATTTTTTTAGGATTTGTATGAATGTTTTAAAGAATAAAAATTGTTTTTTAATAGCTTATAATAAGCTTTTTACTTAATTACAGTAACTATCGTTCAAAATATTATCGACATTTTGTTATCTCTAGATGCCAATATGCAGATGTTACATCAGCTAAAAGTAGTTGCTGCACTAGTTATGATTCGTGAATACGATCTATAACTATCTGTGAACTATTTTTTAGTTTCTGTTTTACTAGTTTCGACTTTGGTTATGATTTCTGAATATGCGCCAATGTTACGAAATAAAACGCTTTTTGTGGAAAAAAAATTTAATTCATCCAGAACGTCATGGAATTATCAAACTTCCCTCGTATCTAAGCAATATTATTGAAATTTTATACGTCAACAATAGGACCACAAAATGGGAGGGAGTAACTTCTGCCACTTAATTTCACGTTAACGCCCCCCGCAATGTTGAACACTTTCACATATCGAATTTGCTTTCAAATTTTAAGTGAACCGTTTTTAATATTTCATAGTTATTTTCTTCCTTGGCAAATTTTATATAAACCACATTTCCTGTATATTCTATAAATTTAAACAATGCTGTTGTGCACATATGTGCACTTGTTTAACGAGTATATTTGTTTGTATGATGTCGCCGTAGACTTGATAAGGTTATCATCATCATTAATTTCGTACAGACTCAATCTCATTTCACTGCAGCCTACATATGTATGTATGTATGTATGCATATCGGTGGGTGTCTGTATGCTCTCAAAAAACCCGACTTTCAACTTTTTCCTGCTTTCGTCCAGTTGTTCAGTTGATTTGATTTAAATGCCATTTGTTCTTTATAAGTTTTGTGCATTTAGGTTGGCAACAGTTTTATTTATTGTTGTTCTTTTTTTTATTAATTTTTTATTCATAAAAATACATTTTAATAATTTGTGCAGACAATAGACAATAATAAATATGTGCTGCATTCTATGATATGATATTTTTTTTTAGATATTTTAAGTTGAAATGATATTTAAGTTTTTAACAATACAAAAAAATGTGTACGCAGATATTTTTTTCTTTGGAAGAAATATTGGAAAAGATTTTTATTAGTAACTACAGGGTGTCCGCCGGGAAAATATACTACTTTGTTTGTTTATAACTTTTGATTAAATGAAAGAGAATGGATCTTATTCCAGGGGCAAATTTTTCGCTTACAAAACCAATGATTTCATCCACACAAGTAGGACAGTAATGCACACAATCTAAATTACAACATATTATATTTTTTCGAATGCATTGCCGCATTTTTCGAGTGAACTCCTTCCACTTGCATACAAAGTAAGCGGTATAGTGATGTGTTCACCTAATTCATATAAACTGATTACTCTCTCACATACAGTGTAAGCAGGCAGTAGACAGTCTATATACAATCTCAATTACTTCGTGGAAAAGTAGAAAGAGTATCGAACACAACTTCGCACACATTGTAAACAGACTGTGGACAACCTATACACATTCTGCTTTACTTCCACATTATAAAAGATGAACGGAATTCATTTTTGCAAATTCCATATACTCCCTCAATACACTTTGTAAGCTAGAAATAATTGAACACAGACTGTGGCAAATTTCATTGAAGAGATGGAATGTGGTGTGCAATGTTCGCCGCTGGGATATTGATAAATGTTTTATTTAATATCGGCAATTATGTATGGAATACAATATCAGATAAATGTCCGCCTCTGTTAGCCTCACAAATGCGAGCCCTTTTGAGCACATTTTTCATTACATTCTCACACACTTAACGCGGTATTTCATTAATTTCGCCACGAATATTTTGTTTGAGTTGCTCAAGCGTTTCTGGTTTGTTTGCATAAGCCTTTGCTTTTCAGATATCCTCACAAAAAGAAGTCCGGAGCAGTCAAATCAGGCGACCTTGGAGGCCAATCAACATCACCATTTCTTGAAATAACTTGTAATTCCATTGTAATCCTGGCTGTATGCGATGTGGCACCGTCTTGTTGATACCACATGTTAATCAAGCCCAAAGCATGCAGTTGTGGCGTTAAAAAGTTTTCAATCATATCACGATATCGCTCTATAGTCGCTCCATATAGTCCAGGTTTTCATTACATCGGACTAACCCAAAAACTACTCCATGTCATTCAAAATGGACCACACACAAGAAGTTTATTAGGCACGAGTAAGTTCGTGAAATCACGAACAATTGTCGTATAGCAATAAGTTCTCGTTTGAAAATTACATACTCCATGACTGCATTACATCGGACCATATTGTAACTAGTCCGTTTCAGCTAAGTATAATGGACCACGTATTCCAATATTATCTGCAGGGTGTCCATTGAAAAAGTATTTTGCTGCCTTGCCCAAGTTTTGTAGACTTTATAGTAAACGCGCTAACTAACATACGAAGCTGTCCAACAGTGCTCTACTAGAAGTCTATAATCGCTTCTCGTTAGTGATAAAAGCAGTTTACACAATTTAGAGTCGTAAGAAGTTTTACAAGTTTTTGTGTCACGCCGAACTTTTTAAAAAATTGACGGCGACGGAGCCACCGAAGAAACTGCCTGTGCTGGAATGAAATTGAAGTTAAGACTGCTGAAAGAAATATTGCTAAAATAATAGAAATTCAATGACAAACAAAACTTTTAGAAAATTTATACATAAACTTGCTTTGCCTGAAAATATTATTGGCGGCGTTCGCGTTGTAATATTGTCTGCGGCTTAGATTATTCATTCAACTCTGTAAACTCTAAAATCAGATTGCCAAACGCTTGAAGAAGACACTCACGCTTTGTAGCAGAAAATCATGGTATGTGTGTTGAAGTTGCAGATGTGCAACGAATGATGATTCCCGTTAGTGTATACGAGCTTGAACAGTAAAAGCAATACATTCATGCCATGAATCTAACATTTTTGATTTTCCATCCAGCATCATCGGTGTCACATATACAACAAATTTTCACCAATACCACTATAATGCTTCATTTGATTTTGTCAAATGGATAACGTGAGGGGCCTTTATGATTTATAATAGAAATTTCGAAAGAAAAGATATCGATAGGATGGAATATTAAAATGATTTGATAGCATTTGTTAACTAACAACTTTTTCTCGCTGCACACTATAAATGATCAAATCTCCTCTCAAACGATCATTATTTGTAAGTTCTTCATTCATTCACACACACACCTTTTATTTAATTTATTTATTTTTTTTTTTTTTCGCTTTCCCATGTTATTGTGTCCATTAAGAACACGCGCCAAACAAAAAAGAAAACCTTTATTAATATGAAGCTCTTAATGTTTGTTATTGATGTCCATCAGCTGATAATAAAAAAAGCAACAGCAACTTTTGAAATCAGTCTGCTCATTGAGCAGCGAGCAAATTTCGCAGTCAGGGTTGCCATTTTGTTTTAAAAATTTATAAATAAAATAATTTGCAATTTAATGTGTTGTTTTGCCGACGAGTAGTTAAATGTAATAGTGCATTTCCCGCGCAGTAGTAATTAAAGCTGACTAAAAAATATTTTTTCAATTACAATTAAAAGAGCAAAAAATTATGCATATATATTTTCCCGTGGGCGTAACAAAATTATTCCACTTAATTCTACCTAAGACTAGATATTTTATTTGACTCTATGTGCACATTTATCTGTGAGTTCTGCGCCCATCAGGCTTCTCCACGTATTTCACGGTATTCCTCTCCTGCGGCTTCCCTGTGGGTTCCAATCGCGGGCAGTGCGCGCTATGTCGTCTTGTGGCTTTCTGAGTGTTTGGCCAATCGTTTTCCATTTGCGATGTCGGGTTTCTCGGCTTACAAGCTCTTGCGTCGTGGTTGCCCTTTAGGGCAATCTCGATTAATAAATTAAAAAACTACTTAATTATTTTCCGTTTTGTCTTATAAATACTTTTATTGTCAACCAAAGGGCGTCTAATTGTACAAAAGTTGTAAAGAAAATAAAATATCGAATATATAATTTGTTTGTTGGGATTTTTTAATAAATTTCAAAGGCTACTATGCTTATCTATACTTTTGTAATTTTTAAAAAAATTCTCATTGGTTTTTTAAAAGTTTTTGTATAAAATAAGAGGTTTGAAACATTTCAAAATATGGTTTAAAGTCTACTGATGATTTGGCATTAGCACCAATGAAATACATGTACATATGTATATAGACTAGATAAAAAACCCTCAACAAACAAAAGTGTTTTGAAAATCTTTGAAAAAAGATATCGAGGCAATCTCGATTAATAAATTTAAAAAAATTTTAATATATTATTATTTTTTATGCTTTGAGGTGTTTCTTCCAATTTTCCAAAGCAAATGTTTTCAATGTACTGTTAGTCAGCCATCTTGAAAGCAAGTAATTGCACAAAACGTCAAAACAATATGCAAAGTTATGGAACTTAGCCTTTGTGACTATGATTATGGGCCATTGCTTTAGAACATATTTTGGATGCCCTGTTAATTTCTCTTTTTCTAGCACATTTATGTTATCGATTTGGCTTTTGTTCCGCCCCCCCCAAAACTGCTGGCAACACTGCTCAGAGCTGACGAACTATTGATGTGAGTGAGCTAAATGGGATTTATCAGCTTGAGTTGTTATGATCGTTATGTTAAGTTGTTTTGTAGCTGTGTTTGTTGTTTTCGGTTCATATTCAAAGACAGCATTCCGACACGAGTTCAGTTTCAATCTTACGATCGTTCGTGCTGTTTGCCAATAATTCTTGTTTGCAAAATACGCTTGTTTTTAACAAAAAAAAAATATACAATTTAGAAAGTTTTTTTCCCCACTTAAAAACAAGAGAAATAAAAATGCAATATAAATAATAATTGCAAAAAAGTTTATGAATCTGTGCGTTTTTATAATGATATTGCAATCTTTATCACCCGCTTTAATTGAATTTGATAAGAGCAGCAACAAAGTAATTTATAAAAAAAAATAAAATAACGCAGACATAATTAAAATACACAACTGCGGTTAACTACAAGCGTACTTTTTCACAATATTATGTTGTGTGAAAAAATATAAAAAAAATAAACACAAAACTATAAACAATAAATCTAATATAAAAAATATATGTATATTTTATAAAACGTTATCTACGCAATTCATTGTTAATCTTATGTATTGGTGCAGACATTTAACGAGTGATACATATAATTTACCGGCCCTTAATTCCTAAATACTAAATGTAATCATTAATTGAATTTAATGCGTTTTTAACCGTGTTTTGGGAGAGGTCGTTAATTTAATACACACCGTTAAAATTAACGTAAAACTGAAGTTGTGTACGGATTTAACTACTTCAACAGTTAATATAAACTATCACAACGACGCCGAAAAAGTGTTTACTATTGCCAAAGTCACCGTGAGCATGATACCTCACTGTGGATACCGTTATACTTGGAACCGCGAAATTGTGTTCAACTCGCAGAAGCTGGTGAAGCGGCGTTAAATTATTGCAGCAGCGGTAGCAGCTACAACACGCATGTGCTTACGACCAATAAAAAACTGTATATTACAAAAAATAAAAATAAAAAAAAATCAACATTTTAACGGTTTTTAACGGTTACGGTTACAAGAATAGGCGACGCGACTTACTTCTCGCTACTTTTTGCTTTCTGTCTATTTGTTGCTACTACACAATTACAATTTACCTAAACTTAAAAAAGACCACTCACAAGAGACAATAATTCTTTAAAAAACTCTTAGAATTATATTTTTCATTTAAATTAGTTATAATTCTATCAACAATTTAGTTCTTTCCCCCTTATCGTTACGTTAATAATTTTTTAATTGTATTTTTGTCTTTCTTATCTTAATAATAATAACAATAATAATAATAGTAAGCCTTACTGCAAACATAATTAAGTGAATTTAAAGTTTATATTCCTTTTTAAAATCTAAAAAAATACGCTTGGCAAATAAGTCAAGGCCTGATTGTACGAAATCAAGCAATAATCATTTATAAATAAAAAATTCTGTGATTATATTAAAATTTTTGTTTTTGTTTTTTTTTTTTAATTTCTTAGCTTATAAGTTTGTTGAAATTTTGTCAAAAAATAATTTATATAAATATAATTATTCTGTTTTCCCTAATTTGTAAGCGAATTCTTTTTAGTAAAATTTTTAACCTTTTTTTTTTTCTTTTTAATATTTTTTTATTTTAACCCAAATACTTTTTTTTGTTTGTCATTCGTTTC
The DNA here is from genome assembly GCA_956483585.1 of Gymnocheta viridis. Lineage (NCBI taxonomy): Eukaryota > Metazoa > Arthropoda > Insecta > Diptera > Tachinidae > Gymnocheta > Gymnocheta viridis. Next base: position 7,424,230 of record OY101444.1, read on the forward strand.
TTATCGTATCGTATCGTTTCGTTTCGTCTTGTTTATTTTTAACTTTACTCGTTTCTTATATTTTTTTGAAATTTTATTTTGCATAATTAAATTGAATATTGCCATCATAACGGGTGCCGCTGCTGCAAATATGAACATGTTTATGACACCTTATGTTTATGGTTAGTATACTGTATGACATTTTTGTAAAATCATATAAAAATTTCCCTCCTTTGTCCACATTATTACAAACTTCATTTTTTTTCAACAGATTTCCTTTATAGTTATTTTTATAAATATACTGATTTTATAATTTAACCATATTTTATGTAAATTGTTTCTTTGTGTGCCAAAGAATATTTGCATTTTTATTTTAAATTAAACCAAAATGCAGCTGTTGGTTGGTTGGTTGCTACAAATCTGCAGTTGGTGTTTAATTGTTGAATTTAATCTTGTTTTTACTTGTTTTCATTATTAAAAAAAATTATTATAAGTTAAACAAAGAATTGTTTTCATTTTACTATACATATCACTAAAGTGTATGTATCTCCTCCGAGATTGTGTTAAAAATATTTAATCAGTCTCTTTTATGGTTTTAGACAAACAACAAGTATTTAGTGCGTAGATATTTCCTATTTGTTTTTAACTTGAACAACTTTTCCCATTGAAGAGAAAAACAAGTTAGAATCTTAAAGATATTGCATACGCTTGTCTGTTTTGTTTGTTTTAGTAGATATAAAACTATTACGCACGCAAATGAATTGAAAATAAACTTTTATTTGCCTCTGAGAAGCCTAATTTTATGGACTCAATAAAGTAACAAACACATCGTAGGAAATCAGGGGGGTTATGTATTTCGATTCGAAAGGAAACACTTTCGAAACCCAATGCATATGCCATACAAATTCGAATGATTTCCGTTTCGAATCGAAATACGTAATAATCCCCCAGGGTCTTTGTACTGGGTATTCTGGGGCCATCAAGAATTTTTCATTTTCCCACTTTTAGTATTTTTTGTGCGGAATCCTGGGATTTAAAGATTCAAAATTTATAACGTGGCAACTTTTATACAAACTACGGGAGAAGCAGTGTTGCCACCAGCGAAAAGTTATACTACACATGCATCACGCCAAAAATTACACATGAAATTAGGAATTACACATCGTCATATGATTTCAATAAAGCCCTAAGTTACACAAAATTCAAAAACGACTTCTTGGTAGATTTCGATCCACCATATCAAAATGCATATCCCTGGAAAATTTTATTTATTAAAATTGTACTAATTCGTCAATAAGAAATAAGCTTAAACTAAAGAAATTTTGAAAAATGTTGCTTAAATTTTCATATTACAGAGTTTTTTGCGTGTCCTCTAAAATTTTTTCAATGTAACTTAGGGCTTTTATGAATTCATATGACGACATGCTTTCTTATCTTTCAAAATAACGTGCTTTGCTTTGTTTAGATTAAATATTTGACCTTTTAGGTGTAATTCCAAAATTTTTTTGATTAATATATTTTTTTTACATATTATTCTTACGTTTCGTTGGTATTTTTCAACTTCGTCAGGGATTTTTTTTAGTTTTTGTACATATACATACATAAAATCTTCTTTAGACCAATTCTACATCATTCTCCTTAAAAATATCACAGTTTTGCTTTGTGTAAAAAGGACAATCACAAACAAAAACTTAATAAATGTAAAGCAAAAAATTACAAAACAGGTTCATAAATAACTTCCTGGCCCACGATGTCGAGCGATATTGTTCTTTCTAAAATTTTGTTTTTGTTTTAAATGTAATTTCACAAAAGAACCAAATCATTCGACATCGTGGGTCACGCAGTAAATTAAAATATTTGTCGTCATCACAGTCGTAATCACAATAAAAAAGTAGTGTTCAAAAACGATAAAATTTTAAATTACACATGCAGCCAATTACACATGGGCTACACATGAAAATTAAAATTACACATGATATGTGTAATTACACATAAGGTAGCAACACTGGGGAGAAGGTTAAGAACTCTTTGCAAAAGGGTGGTTCATCTACCGATTCTTAATTTTTTTTAACACTAATAGTTTTCTTTTCTACACAAAAACTTACCATTCTGGAAGGTGCATAAAATGTATAAAATGTCTTTGCCAACCCGATAATAATGCAATTTGTTTTTCTACTAGAACAGAACACAATTTATGAAAAAGTAGCACATCCTGTTTTTAACCGCTGACAGCTCAGTTTTGTCTATAAAAAAGGAATTCCAACAATTCGTTTGACACGAGAATGAAGGTCGAGGCACATAGAATCCGTCGTACGTTATACGTTGCTCTTTTCAACTGATATTAAAGTGTCGGCGGAGGAGGTTGACAATGAGTGTTTTGTTGAAGGACATTGATTTGATTAAAGTACACATTATCAATGGAATTCGAGGATATTCTGGAATTTCTTTTAATTTTAATTGTTAGTTTTATTTTTTGTGCTAAAACCGATATATCGTTCGATTTGTATTGATTTTTGATATAGTCTATTATAAAGAATTCAAACCATATAGCTCACTCTGCGTCACCCTGTACTTCGGAAATAACTTCGCTTTATTTAGATTATTATCTTTTGACAGAAACACTTGTCTTTTATTCTTTTTTCTACACAAATTGTCAAAGATGTTTATTTTTTATTTACATATTTCACATGGTAACTTTTTTTGTTTTCAAATTGGTGTATTGTGTTGCAGAAAAGTCTCACAATTTGCTTATATCAAAATCTTTAAAAGACGTACATATGTGTACTTTTATGTGTTCTAAAACATTCATTTTATTTTTTTACAAATAAATGATATACATACTTATTATAAAACCAATATTTTCATATTTTCTACTGTATTTAAGGGAAGGACATCTTTATATCATATAATTTTTGTTACTATAAAACTACAGATTTCATGTAACTCAATTTAGTAAAAGATATTTATACTTTTCTGTGCCACTGTATGTGTTTTTGTTTGAATTTTATTTTTTGTCTATAGAAATTACTAATGATTAAAAAAAAACCAGGCAGTTATCAGCGTATATAAGTTTGTGTGTGGTTCAGTCAATAATATTATTTATTAAATATATTTGTAGCTGACCTCGTACGAAATTGTACCTTGAATTGATTTCTACATTTTTGTTTTTGCATTTGCTGCTGAATTTAATAGAATGTTCTCAAACATATTTTTTATTTAAATATTATTAGTTACATGTCAAGTAAAAATTTATTAAATACTAGCCACGTGCAAGATTACTATTTTTTTGTGTTATTGCATTAACTACGATGTGAAAAGAAAATGAATTAATTTTATTAACAACAGCAGCAACTTAAAATTAAAAGGCTGCATATATAATAAAAAAAAATCCATAATGTTTAAATAAATATGCTAAAAAAGATTGACTCAAACACTGTAGTTAGGAAGGAGTTTGTTAGTGTATTTTTATTTATTAGATGTTGCAAATACAATTACATATTTAAAAATAAAAATACAAAAATATTGTAAATTATTTTGAAATATAATACTTTAAAAGGACTGTTCTATGGTCGATAACGCACACTATAGAGCCTTACATTTAACGTGAACACACTTGTTTTGAAAACCCTCTATTTAGAGACTTGTGAAAACAATTTCTTTTATTTGAAAAAAAATGTCTAACAACCACTTTAAAATATAAAAAATGTCCTCCATAAAATCATTTCGTTTTCAAAACACTTTAATTTGAAATTATTTGAGTATTTCTTACTACTAGTCCACTGTTCGTGACTATTTAAATTTTTGTTTAGTTCTTAATAATTTATTTCATCGTTTTTAATATAATTCTTGTTGTTATTTTTTTTATTACTATTGTTGGCATTGTTATTACAATAACTTTGTACTTTTCACACTAATACAAAATAAAATATTATGCAAATATTTTATTTTTTATGCATTTGATTTCATTAATATTAATTTATTCTTCATTCTCTGTTGTATTTCGCTTTTATTCGTAGTTGTAACTATTTGCCGTATTGTTTTTGTTATTGTAATTAACACGTTCAATGAAAAAACGGCAAATGTTTTTGTTGTTATTCTTGTTGTTATTATTATTATTACAACTTGATGTAAACAAGATTGATGAAATGCAGTTGACTTTTGTAAAGTAGTGCTGCCAAGTTGTTGGTTTGAAAAAAAAACCGACAGGATGAACATGCAAACCAAACACACAAACATGTAATCAAATACAATCATGTGTAAAAGCCGAACGCAGAAGAAAGCAACTTTGCGAGTACATCAAAGTTTGTACTCATACTTACATACCCATACTTCTTTCCCTTCTCACCATCAAGCCCAAGGTTGCAAAGAAAACTTTGCCTTTGGAAAAGTGGTATTACTATCAATATTAAAAAACGAATAATTTAATATACATATGTAAATACAAATATGTAGCATTTCATTAACTTGCAAAAGTTGTTAAGTGTTTAATTTTTCTTCTCATTAAAAATTGGAACGTACAGTACGAGCTCGATTTGTGCAACTACCGATAACTGCAACACCCCGATTATCATAACACGCAATTTTTTTTTACATTAGAGTCTTTGTAAGTGCAACTTTTTCCAAAAGCCAGTCTCGATAAGTGCAACTTTTTGTGCTTTATAAAATTGAATGGAATTTTCTCTTTGAATTAATTTCTTCAGAAACGTAGTTTTAACAAGTACTTAAAGTTTCAGCAAACTCAAAAGCGATGATGGAAGAAACTTTGTCATAATGTGTCTGCCTTCAAATTGACCAGCTTTACTTCAACCGCTAGATCAAAATGCAATAAATTTAACAAAAATGTATTATAAAAAAAAACCTTTTAACACATTTAATTGGCACAAAAGGCACAGACTTGGAAAAAAATCTTAAAGGTTTTAATATTCGTATGAAAGTTATTCTTTTAGCTAATGCATGGGACAAAGTTTCTCTACCGTCGCCATTAAGAAATGTTGGAACGGTTCAATGTTAAAAAATTAACAATGGACTGACGAAGACGATCTAGCATTGGTTTTTGTTACGGAATCAGAGCAGGATGTTTTACCGGATATAAACTTAGCAGATGTTGAAATTGCAGAATGGATCAGAGAAGACTATTCAGAGAAAAATGTAGCTATAGACATTTCAGACGAAGAAATTGTAGAAACTGTACAAATTGAACATAAACAAAAAGTTAACGTAGATGATTGCAGTAAGGCCCTTGACATTTGTATGGAGTGGGCAACAGAAAATTACATTTCGTATGAAAAATTAATCGCTCTTCAAGAAATCAAGGAAGCTGCGATTTCGCAAAAGGCTAAAAAGTCTAAAACTGAAACAAAAATTTTAACATTCTTCCCCTTAAACTAAGGGTTTGTTTTCATAAATAGAACTCATATGTGTACATATCGTCATATGATTTCAAAAAAGCCCTAACTTTCAAAAAATTTAAAATCGACTTCTTCATTGATTACGATCACCACATTAAAATTTATATCCCTGGAAAATTTTTTATGTTCAAATTTTACTAATTCCTTCATAAGAAGTAAGCTTAAACTTAAAAATTATTGAAATATGTTGGTTAACTTTTCATATTAGAAAGTTTCTTGCTTGTCCTGTAAAATTTTTTCAATGTAACTTAGGGCTTTTATGAATTCATATGACGATATACGAGTATACATGTGTAAAATACTTAAGAAGATTATTTTTTGCTTTGCTTTTTATTTATTTTATTTACAAATCATTTTTTTTATGTTAAAAAATAAAATTTAATGAATTTGAGCTAAACGGTGGTGAGTTTTTAAATAAGATTTTTAGTGGTCGGTTAACACAACTTTTCAGTAAAAGCAACAACCCCGGTTTCCTTTTGGTTGCGCAAATCGAGCTCCTACTGTATTTCTAAATGTTCAGTCTATTTTTTAAGAAAAATAAGAGTATAGCAAATCTCTGCGTATTAACTACAGATTTAGGAAACTATAAGATTTGAATTTTTCTTACCTTAAAACTTTGTGGACAATTGCAGAATATTTCTTCAAGTAAAGATAATCTTTTTTAGGCAGCAAGTTCAGCCGAATTCATGCATCAGCAAGCCACTGACTGCATCATTACCAGTAAAATATTCAATAAAAATAATAAGTATTTCTTTTGTTGCTACATGTTTACCCATAATAATATTTAGACTGATTTACATACAACATGTGTTAAAAGTATTTAGTTTATAGCAGCTCTAATGTTGTTGAACTGGTATTTAAATGACCATATTTATTAGTTTGTGGTGTGTGGTGGACGCACCTTAATCAGAATGCTGCCCTCATGTAATTTCAATTTGTTAGAAACAAAATAAATTATTATTAAATATGTACATATATATTTTTTTCAATAAAATATTATTTATAAAAAATACAATAATTGTTGTTAATGCAGTAGTTCTGGTCTAAAAACACACACACACACACACACACTCGCATGCAAAACAGGTGGTGCCAGCAAAAATGCAGGTTTCATGTACTCGTTCAATTAAATTGCTTTATTTGTATGTACTTATATCTACGAGTATGCATATTTATTTGTAAATATATGTATAACTTATTAACTTATTAAATATGAAATTAAGTACCCACTTTTTTCTTTTGGTCAGAGTGTTGGGCCATATTCAGAGTTTTCCTGAAAAACTGGACCATAAATATTTGTCAAGTGTTAGTAGGTGGCCAAAGATTGCAAAATAGATTTTTTTTAAGAGAAGTAACACTCAGGCAATTATGTCTACCAACCAGTAGGTGTGTTACCTTCTTTGGGAAAGGGATAGTGAGAGAGGACAGATGGTGAAAGAGAGAAAGCTTAATTTTTACAACTCTGATATTGCGCGTTGTGTTAGTTTTTAGATCAGTGTTGCAGCGCCTCTGATGTCAAGTAGGCGCATTAAATGTGTTTTAAGCTGTGTAGCCATGTTTTATCAATTATTTTACTTCGCCGGCGATTTTGCTACAATACCGACGAAGGAGGGCGCTGTGATGTACGCTAGCATACACCAGTATCACTTGCTGTCGGTACTCTTTAGTGACCAGTGCTATGCCTTCATCACTTTTTAAACAGTCCAACAACAACAACAAATACAATGTCATGCTAATGCACATCTGAAAAAATGCTGGATGTTATGACTTGTCTGAAGCTGGGTTCGAACCCACGTTCTTAGACATTATTTGCTTTGTAGTCAACGCGTTAACTACCTCAGCCAATGCTTTTCAGGTTGCTCCCAATTTTTTTTCGTTAAAAATTTTTTTTGTATTATTGTGGGTCAGCTAGACTATTTACATGTAATTGAAAGCTCCCATAAGTAAATTGAAGATGTTCGTTAACAAGAATAAAGCAATAATATTGTTTTAATTTGTTTGTTTTTCTTTAAAAATAAAATTGGCTTGCCTGGTACACATGACACAATAAACACAAAAATTAAGACAATACAAAAACAATAATTTATACTGGCACAAACAAGTTATGTTGAATCGTGCTCGATACACATGCCATACAATAATACTGGTGCAATATTCATTTCTTTAAAATTTTTGGACAGCTGAATTGTTGCAACAGATGCGCACCGCATTTATTATTGATATTGTTGGACGGAAAGTTCAAGTAGCTTTTATTAAAATAGCGCCAATAATAAAATTTTACTAAATACACAAGGTTGTATTAAAAGTGTTTAGTACAATGTTGCAGTAATAATTTGTTTTTCAGCAAACAATGTTTTTTTAAAGTATTTTACTGTGATGTTTACTCTTTGACAACTTTTCCCAAATTGAGCTAGATTCACCATACACAATACCAGAAACAGGCGCCATCAGCAAAATATCAAATTCTGTTTGATATCGCTATAGCAAAGCGTACAATCACACAAAATGCTCATACACGACCAAATCACGGGCATCAACACTTGATTGCGCGTGCATGCTGGTGTAGTGTATGGGACCCTTTACCTACAAATTGTATACATATACTTACATAATTTGTATTGGATTTATCGCATTCTTACACATACATACATTGAATTTTCGTCTACATACGAGGTATACCTCTACACCTAACACTAAGTTAACCCCAAGTAAACTGAATCCGAAATATATCAGTGCATTCTCTCTCCAAAGGAACAAAACGAAAAGGTGAGCATACCCTCTCGACTACGAACGCCTAAAGAAACTAATTCTATTCTCTTTTACCCACTATCCCAATTATAATTGCCCAATTGCGAGCAACTATAGTTAATTCCCCCTTTTTGCTAGATCCACTCTTTATATATTCTCTAATACACCCCTCTGCTAGCTACCCAAATATAAAGGGAGAATTCTACATACTTGGCCCAAAAGTATTCACTTTTCGTTACAAAATTAACGTGCTTTTAAGAAACTATAAATGTGTACTTATGTATAAAAATCTGTGTTTGCAAATCTCCTTGAACAGAAGTTGTTCAAATGCAATCTAGATTGGCGTTTTTTTCTTTTTTTTTTTTTTGAAGCAATTAATGAATTCATATTTTTATGTACTTCAGACTCTTGAAACTCCATTTTGTACCAAATTTTATTAATTAAATTAAAAAAATAAATAAATAAATAAATGCCTAGATTATTAAAAAACTTTAATAACTTACATACACACATGCATATTTTTAATGTATGCATGTCCTTGTACGATTTAGATTTAAAAATGAACACTTGTCACTTTTGTTTGTTCTAACAACAAGTTCTCCCTCTCTCTTTTTTTATTTCTATAATTTTGTGTAACTATCTGTGCAATAAACTCAAAACACATACACATACATAAAAACATACGTACGTACGCATTCATAAAGACATCAACATACATGCATATAAATATATATGTATGTGTGTACGTATTATTAAGTACAAATTAATAAAAGTTTGACGCAAATAACAATTAAGATTTGTATGAACTTAACTTACAGCGAGTGGCCAAATAATTATGTGTGATCAGATATTATGTTCATATAACTGTTTGAAAAGCAAATTCGGCTGTTTTATTTTTTTGTTTTTGAAATATTCTTATAGCCTCATTCACAAACGATTAATAAATAAAGTTATTGTAGGTTTAATATTAGATTTTTATATGGGAAAACCGGTTTTAATGAACACATTAACTTTATTAATCGTTTGTCAAAATCAACGTCAAACACTATATACGAGAATAAATTAAACATAAACAAATTTTGACAAACAAGGAGCATAAAATAATCAGCTGAGCTGTCGAGACCACCTGTTATGAATTCGCCTTGACTTGTTCTGTGAAAGGAATTCGCTGTTTTTAAAAGCAAAAGGTAATCAAAAGAAAAACATTGAAATTATGAACAAAAAGTTTTCGTAAAAATTATTTTGCTTAAATAACTAAAAAAAAAAAAAACAAGAAACAAGTTAATAATTTAAAAAATTAATATTTTGTATGATTTTGACTCTGAACTTTCGGTTGTAGACGATGTAATTTTAGGAAGGAGTTTTTAAATGTGTGTAAAATGTAACAAACAATAATGTGTCAGAAGAAGCGTTGTCAGCGAAGGTGGTACGCCAGACCTGTTAATAGGCTCTTCATTGTCCATTGATTTTTAATTGACAAAAATATGTATATAAATGTTTAAAAAAATCTTGAATTAAATCAAAATTTTCTATCTTTAAGCAAGAAATGTGTAAACTTTGACACCACAACAAACTAATACAGATGCACTCTTGGCTGTCACTTTCCTGCTAGCAGAGGATGTTTGTTAGACGATTGTGTTTAATAACCGACTCCTAAAAGAATCTTCTGATGATGATCTGACGAGTAGCAAAAACTAAAACATATACTTATTTTTTCTTGATTATAAATTTTGCACACATTTTCTGACACGCTCGTCTTTTAATCTTGGAATGTTTCATATGCAAGTCGTAAAAAAATCTAATGATTTGAAGAGTACGAACGCAACAATGTAACACTCTGTTTAACTACACAAATCTCAACCGATTCCCTCTGCGATTAATATAAGCGTCTTTCGTTGTGTTATGAAAGAATCTCACAGAAGAATCAGTTCGTGTAACAGTTTTTCCCGTGCAAGGAATTTTATACGATTAAAAAATGCGCTCGTCGACGATTAAAAACGGTCTTCATGAGATTCTCAGTGGGCTCTTTCACGATAAAAATGCTAGCTGGGTTAACCTTGAAATCCATTTTCTACAGAACAGAAAAAGGAACAACAAACCACATATACAGATTTTAAAGAAACTCCGTCTTTCGCCATAAAATGCCAACCAAAATATGGGGGACTATTTCATAAAGATAACAAGCTCTTAAGTTTATCGAATATACGAAATTGTTTATATTCCCTATAAGTACCCATAAACTATATTATAATATTGAGTACATTATTGTCATTATTATTGATGTTTTGCTCCACGCTATTCAATAATTTGCACAATATGTATGGCGCAATTTTTCTTGCAGTATATCGTCGCGTTTCTTCTTAAAGCACGTAAGCGGCTTTTCTTAAATTTACTTTTTTTGTTTTTATGGTAGAAAATAACATTTGCGTACATAAAAACCGAAAAATTCAATATCGAAAAAATGTAAAAGTAAACAAAGCTTACGCACACATGGGTTCGGTTCTGCTAGCTTTTCTTTTGTAGATCTCTTATTATAATTTTTTTGTCACTGAGTACTTTTGGTAATAATATTTCTTTTTTTTTTTCTAAATATTTTATTAAAGTATTTTTTTTACTTTTTATTGTACAATGTTGTCAACACATTACAAAATATTTATTTTTTTGCACAGTATAAATCAAATGACTGGATTTTATCCAATATATTTTGCCAATTGCTAACATTAATATACAAACAGGCAATTAAATTGTGTAATATTAATTATTGCGCAATAAAATTGCAAATGTGAGAGCAGCTTAAGTATAAAAGTAGAAAATCCATTGTTCAAAGTAAAAAAATAAAAATTATAGATTTTGTAATTGATAGAGAAATAATTATTAAAGAATTTTATCGACAACAAAATTTAAAGAGAGGATGTAATTGAAGTTTTTTTGTTGCATGGTGGAATTAGGTTTAATATAATATTAAACATAAAAAATCCATGCAAAACGTATTTCTTGGAACGATCACATCAATTTGTTCAACCACTGTATTTTTGTGTTTTTCATTTGTGTGTGTATGTGTGTGTGTTATCATCATCTTTTTTTTCGTCACACTAAAGTCGTTTGGCTTTTTCTCCCTAGAAGCCTTTTTCTATGATTTTGCGCCAATACGCACTTTGAATTTGTAACTGGGTCACTGCATTTATTGTGATTTACAGATACCGGATGATAACTCTTTGTTCTCGCTGTAGACTTTTTAGATTTCTTTTTATTTAATTCAAATATTATTATATTTTAATTAATTTAAATATGCACAATATGTATGTATGTATGTGTGTTTACAAACTGATAATTTTTTTATATTCAAATAGCTAAATTGCAGGCTTGTGTTTGCATTTTAATAAATGTAATGATTTTTCCTATTTCGTACTGATTAGGATTCCTATCTTGAAATTCTAACGGCATCTAGGTTGTTTACATATTTAATTAATAAGAGACATGGTCACGAATCATTAGAACTTTAAAGGAGTTAAATCGTTTTGTTAAAAGTGGCTTAGTTTTAAATTTCAAAACCCGTCTACATTTTAAATAACAGCTAACTGGCAACTTTTTGAAAAATTGTTCTTGCAAGAATCTTTCGCTTTCTCAAATGCGCTGCAGAGCTCTGCAGACGACTAACTATGCAGTCATTTTATGAGGAATTGCCTTTTTAAAAAGTTACTTTCAAAAACATTAAAAAAAATATTAATTTAAAGCCAAACATAAATCAGATCAGGGTACAAATTACGGCATTTGATATCGATCGAAAACCCATACAAAATTTTTTGAATTTGTATCGAAATTTCGTTTGATATCGAATGCCGTAATTTGCCCCCAGATTGCCAATGCGTTTTCTATCTGTCAAAAATCCTCATTGTCATACAAAATATATGAAGCAAACCGAAATAGCGCGGCATCAACACTTTGCAATTGGAAAATCCGATTTTGACAAGCGAGTTAAGCATGTTCTGTTCATCATTTCGTGCGAACTGCCGTCAAAAGTCCATATCAAAAAGAAAAATTCATGCGAAATAATTGCAAAACCATACTGCTGCAGTTGTACTCTATTTATTTTGTGAAAACGTACGAAATGTTTCTGGCAACATATTTTTCAACTGCGAAATAATAGCTGCGTTCGAGTACTTTTACAGTAAAATCCAGTAAATGAGTAATTACTGAGTAAACTGAAAAATTTACTCTCAAAAAAAGCTGTTGCTTAAAAAAGTACGCGAACGCAAAAATTTTAAAAATTAGGAGGATCAAGGAAACAGGTGATTGCAAATAAATATAGTGTTGAAATATATTGACACTTTGCATTACTCAACTCTTTTTCTTGTTGGTACTCGACGCACTATTTATTATAACACGAATATTTTAAGAAAATATAAACAAATTATATTCTGTAATCTATTCCATGTGTTTATTTTCATTTTATTTGATTTTCCTAATTTGTGTCTGATTAAATTTATTCAAAATTATGTGATTATTTGCTTTTGCCATTGACTACCTTAACAGCAAGTGCAGTACTAAGTAACCATGTACTTAGCATTTTCGCAACTCTAAAGAAATAACAAAATAAGAACGAAAATGGCCATAAATGGTTTCTACAACATTGTCTTCCTTTTAAAAGGCATATGCATACATGTTTAACGAAGAAATAGTTTAAAAATAATTATTCACTTTTTAATATTTGTTGTTTTGTTTCCGTTTTTATTTTTTTTTAAATTTTTTCACAAATTATGTACTTTTTATTTTCTTACTTTTGTTTGTTTTCCTTTTGAATCTTATTTTTTTTTCTTTTTTACTAAATTTTACCACAAGAAATTTCTGCAATAAAAATTTTTAAATTCTCAGCCATGAACTGTCACTTTACGCTCTCAAATTTGTGTTCTCATTTACTGTAACTTGAGTAAACGAACGCAATTTAGTAAAATGCAGTAAAGTTCAGTCACAATTTGTAAAAACTTTTGGGTACTCGAACACACTTAATATAAACATCAGTCTTTTCCAACGGAATTTTAAATAACAGCTGATCAGAATTTACTTGCAATTGTTGTTTTAATTTTAGGCTTGTTGCGCACAAATAATTTTCGTTTCTTTCTTGAAGGTTAGGACTTTTTGCAGAACGTCTGTCTTCGTAGAGCTCCTCCGCAGCAGCTGCAATTTGCATTAATTGATACGTTGCAGCACAAACTCCTAATATTATTTTTTTGTCCATTTGCTTTCACTTATTTAAAATTTTTCCCATTCGAAAAACAAAGCAGAGCAAAGATTTTATTTTTAAAAATTACTTTTACAGGTTATAACATACACAAGGTGTGTTCATTTACTTTACTAGTAAAAATTAGCAACGACAGAGTAACAAGAAATTTTCCAAAATTACTCTCAAAAATGTGAAAAAGTAAATGGACACTACTAGCGAAAATTTGCAAGTTAAAGTAGTGTTGTAATGTATAGATATATATGAGTACTCAATAACTACCCCTATTTTTTTGGACCAATTATACATACAAATATGTATGTTATTATAAAAATAATGTGATTATGGTCATTTATATTCAGCATTGTCGTGACTGGCTGGCGTTTTTCGAATACGGCTTGTAATAGAATAATGAAAAGTTTTGCAATTTTATTTTATTTAGTACTGGGCGTAGTCGAAATACGCTAAACACGATAAGAGTGGATAGCTACGTTTTAATAAAATGAATGAATAAAATATCTATTTTAAATTAGTTAATTCGTTATAACAGCCTGCCTACACATAACATTTTTATTTCAAACATCGGAAATAACGACAGAATGAGGTCGCAGAAATGTTTATTTCCAAATTTTGTGTTTTATTTTCCAAACGATTTTCATAAAATGTTGTTTCAATGCGTGTTTTATTCATAGCAATCTATTTAAGCAATTTTCATTTACATTGTAATAAAAAGCTTTATTAAAAAAAAATATCATGTTGCTGCCAGCATTAAACCCCAAAAGTAGTAAAAAAGTAATTTAATAAATTATGTGTTAATTTAAATTTATTTGCAAATATATATCTGAACTAATTGAATTATTTGCCTGCTTAGTGTAAATTACCGAGCAGCTGGGTACTCATAATATTTACAACACTAAAAATAACAGCTGGTCTGCTTAAATTAAATTATTTGGCGGAGCATCCTTTGCCACTGATGTACCAGCTACCGTGTTACTTAGTTCAATTCCATTAGACATCTTATTTTGCTTCTGTTGTTCCTAAGTTACACAAAAATAAATTTGTTGTCTTTTTAATACTTATTATCGTTTTAAAAGTTTACATTTACTTGCAATTTATTAAATTTTCCAAAATATTTTTATTTTCAACTTAATTAAGAAATATTGTTTTGTAAACACAAAACAGCTGTTCCAATAATTATTGCAAGTAAAAATTTTACTTGTAAAAACTTGCAAGAATTTTGCTGTCTAAATTTTTTACGCTCTTTTGACGCTCTCCCGTTGCAAATTTTTTGGGTTAATGAACGCTTACTTACTAGTAACAATTGTTACAAATTTGTACAAATTTTTAGTAAATGAACAGAGATATATTCGACTGGTTGGCACGAAATGTCAAAAACAAGAATATTTATTTAAAATTTATTTTTAGCAAATTTGATTATAATTTGTAGCCGCCAAACAAAAGTACCTTATTCTTTCTTTAGAGCAACATACATACATACTATTTATTATCTATGGACAAAAATAACATTTAAAAACACCAGAAAACGCAAATAATAAAAAAATTGTGAAATCTACAGCCACCACAACGAAACTATAAATCAGTTGTGCTTTCACCAGAACCTGTAAAATGAATTCACCTTGTGACTTACTCAAGGCGAATTCATATACCAGGTAAATTGGACAGCTCAACTGACGCATTGTGTTTTATAATTTTTTATTTTCCAATTTTTGCTTTTTTGCACATGTTTCTGGTTTTAAATTTGTCTTGAACAATTTTTGTTTACATACAAGAATGTTATGTATTGGCCAAGGCAAATTCTCTTGCGACTACCTGTATGCATTTGCCTTGGACTTCGATTTAATTTAATTTCTCTGTATTAATAAATTATTTATTAATTTTCTTCCAGAAAATTTTTATTCACCATCTCCGCTTTTGGAAAATTCTCTAGAAGGTGTGGTCACCAATCCAACGCAGGTGATTAAAGTACAATCACCAAATGATGGCAATCATTTTGGGCTTGCAAATCATGGAGTATCAGTTTTTACATCATTGACACCACCCAGCTCTCCACCACAAATCGTCGCTTCACCAGTACCACAGACATTAGAATTATCAGCAACTGCAACAGCTGCAACCACAAATTTGCCAATAGCTGTAAGTTCAATTATTGTTATTAACGAATCAAATGAAATTTAAACTTGAAACTTGATTTTAATATTTTCCACCAGATCAATGATGTTTTACAAAATCCTACAGCATCAGAACCCACTGCTCCAGTTCAAAACCAATTTGTCTTTGCCAATTGGAATAACCATCATAGTACAACTGACACAGCATCTTCGAATGTTGCTTCGTCGCCCACCTCGAGTAGTTCCTCGAATTATGACATCTTCTTGAACACTCAAATAATCGATGACATTCTCAAGACCGCAGCAAATGAATTCTTCGAGGAAAGTGAATCACAATCTTCGGTTTCGACTCCTTCCACGTTAGACTATACTAGTACAGATGACGAATGGACGCCATCATCGGGCAGCTGCTCGCCCACACAAATTGTTTCCGCTGAAATGTTAAGTGACTCTTCCGCAAATTCAGCCACCAAGAAACGTACCCGACCCTATGGACGTGCTGTGGAAGATCGCAAAAAACGCAAAAAGGAACAGAACAAAAATGCTGCTACCCGTTATCGCCAAAAAAAGAAGCTCGAAATGGAACTAATTCAAATTGAAGAACAGAAACTCAATCAGCGCCATGAAGTACTGAAACGTCAGTTGGCCGAACACAAACGTGAAGCGAAATATTTGAGACGCCTCATACGCGAGTTCTATTCCAAAAAATAAATAGTTTAATCGTTGCAAAACTTGCAAAATACCCCAAAACGGAAACTTTGTCACCATTTATGTGTTTAAATTACTTCTTTTAATTGTATAATTCTAATCTTTTAACTAATAATTTGTATTTTTTTTATATTCCATGTTTTATTACAAGTTTTTCTTTTATATATATATTTTTTTGTATTAAGTAAAAAAAACAATAATTCTATGTTTATTTGTTTGCAAAATGATGTCTTCATCTTGAAAGTTACATACACAGTCCCCTGTAATGCTTAAAGTTAGTTTTTTTATAATATATTTCTAATATATTTTATTATTCTAGTGTATATGATTACAATAACATTTGTTTATTTATTAAATGTAGACACTCATGACATGACTTGTTTTCCTAAACGGTCATCGAATCTATTTTGTCAATTTAATTAAATAAGCTCGGAAGTAGAACATCTCTTCCATGTTGTGTTTGTAGATTAAATAACAAACAAGAAGAGAAACCCCTTGTTTTTGAAATCTAGAAACTCACTAGAAAATATTTTAAGAAATTACATCAACATGTATGTATTTTAATTTTCAAAGTTTACACAATAAAGGGTTTTACAAATAACACAAATTATGTATGTGGTATTATTATTTTATTTTATATGCAGATGCCAGCTCAACTTGAGAGAAGAATTTCAAGATCAAATGAAGATTCAATTCAAGAATGCAACAATGACGCAATAACTTCGTTGTATCATCCTCGGCTTAAGCAGGTGCCAGTAAATCGTTATGATGAAAGATCTTTAGTGACTTGGTTCCTGAGCCATAAGCAATTACACACCAACAATGTAGAATGATGCCTACTAGATTGACTTAGTGTGTGGTCGGCTGACTTCCAAAATGGCAATTGCTTTTTCTTCTAAGAGCACGTTTACATTAGCGGTAATGTCCTTGCCACACGTCGCTTGCGACTCGAGTTTGTTTTGTTATGTATGAGGTACTGTTGCCAGTGAGCATTCACAGACGAGAACAATTTTTGTTCTTTTTATAACACACGAGACTAATTCGTCTGGCATAAAATGTATACGTACCCTGCAGGAAATGTCAACAGTGAAACTGTACTGACTTACTATTGACACAGTCAGCGGTACTAGTGAATTATAATACCCCAGACAATGCTATTTACTATAGACATTTAACATGTGCGTGTCATT
Organism: Gymnocheta viridis; assembly: GCA_956483585.1. Taxonomy (NCBI): domain Eukaryota; kingdom Metazoa; phylum Arthropoda; class Insecta; order Diptera; family Tachinidae; genus Gymnocheta; species Gymnocheta viridis. The sequence goes on from OY101444.1 coordinate 7,441,610, forward strand.
GAAAATCCACTACTGACATTGGTACTATTGACTAGGGACCATATGTAGACATTTGAACCAGTGATTCACTAGTACGTTTTAGTAATTCTAGTCTACAATTTGGGTACTTTTCTGAAGTAGATGTCAATAATGATAACTTTTGGAGTTTAATTAAAAAAATGTAAAAGACTAAAAGGCGGTAATTCATAACAGTCGTTTGAAAAATATAGGTACTAAAAATAAGGTACTAATTAATTTCAGTCTTTTTAAAGTTTTCTTATTTTTACAATGACGCCAAATAGTCACCAAAATAGTAGACAGAACTGGTGACTTGGGGACACATGCACCTATGTTTCCTTCAGGGTATACACAGCTTTGTGTGTATTAGTGTTTTTTGTATTCATTTGACATGTGTGTTTTATTTTAAATTGTGTATGTATTAGTTTTGTGCTGCTAATGCGGGGTTGTAGCTGGTTGAAAAATTATGCCAACCAAAAATCATTCTCTTCACCGAATTCGCCCACAAGCTGCCATGTTATGCCAGCATAATTATGCCCGTGTGTGAAAGTTCAGTGAGACCATTTTTTTGACTTGTATTCTTCAAGAATTTCTTTCTTGGTTAAATCAGATATTTTGCTTGACTGACTCTTGCGACCAAAAAGTCTTAATGGAAACGCATCAGGATTTAAGAAGGGATTTCTAAATGGATGAATATGGATGCACAAAAATGGCGCCGGTAACTACACCATACGTCCAAGATGTTATTAACAGTATTTTAAAAATGTTTTTATGACTGACTGTACCCGACCGATGCCTTCACATAGAAAGTAGCTACGTGGTTGTCAACGAAATTCGACAAAAGAGCCACAATACTATACGGTTATCCCTGGCAAATCAGTCAAACAGTGCGAGCGAGACCAAAAACTCTTGAAGGCCAAACAAGACACACAAGCCTGAGCGCACTTAAGAAATAATTACGATGACGCGAGAGCTCTCCTTCAGCCCAGAGCTGCTTAACGACTGACACATAAGTATATATTTTTTATATTTTTTCGCGTGTGATTGCTGCAAAACTGTACTCGATACCGCTAACTGACGCGAACCACCAATCGCACGCGAGAGAGTGAGACGCAAAACTCTGGACAGTGCCATGGTTGCCAACGACTCGTAATTTTTACCCGCCCAGAGCTGCTTTACGACTCTACACCTATATTTCATATAGTCAACATAAAACAAGCGCACGATTGCATTGCTTCAGAACTTTGCATATGTACGGCCTATTTTTTTCTATTAGTTACTATTTTTCAAAATTTTTACTCGGTCAATGCAACAAACTCTAGAATTTTTCAACAACATCCTCACCAAATTGTTGCACAACTCGAGGTCGTACTGTATGTAGATTATGTACCCATTTTATAGGGAACATGTGTAAAAAACACTCGTATGTATGTACGTAAGTATGTATGCTTGTGTGTCCCCATAAATATGCAGCTCAAGTTTAATAAAAACAAAACAAATCCACACATACGAGTAAATATTTAATATAATCCTTTTTATTTTATTAACTTCTTTTCATTTTATATTTTAAGTTATTTTAGTTTGTTTTAGTACTTATAATTAATAATAAAAAATATTCATAAAACAAAAAAGAGTTGTTGCACAACCGCCCGATACGAAGATAAATGGATGGATGGATGATACGTCTACTTGAGCATTAAATGGCTGTGAGGATGTGAGGAAGATTGAACGTTTGCATTTTGATCCGTAATCGGATTAGCGCGATATCCACATTCATACAGAATCGATTTAATGCGATTTGTATTGAATTTTGTATTTTTCATTAAACTAAAAATACAATTAGGAAACTCATTAAATGTGTTATAAGCAAAAATAACAAAACTAAGAACAGGAAGATATTATCAAGAAAAACTGCTGAGTGACGAGAGGAAAGATTGATACAAAGTGTTGTCGCTTGCTGTCGATGATTCAAATTAAAGACAAATTGATTTTCACATTTAAACTGATATTTGAAGAGTTCATTCCTTTTCATTTACACTTTTAGCTAAAATAAATGTTTAAAAATGCATAAAAACAAAAGGTAATCAGTTTTGTCGAACTTCATATCCAAATTTCGATGAAAATATCCAGGCATTTTTTTTAGTTGTACACGTAAAGTTCTTTTCTTTTTCGAATGTAGTATATACTTTCTATCCCGCTCAGCACACAAGCAATGAACAATTATGTAGTCACAGCCAAATATGTTCTTAAATAACTGAACATATAAATATGTGAACGTATAAAAATGTGAACATGAAAAAAGGAGTACTGCAAAAATTATGTTCATTTTTTTGTGGTACAACAGGAATTTGTAAATTACGAAAATAAGTACATAAAGCATGGTACTCTGTTCATCATTTCCTACGAACTGCTGTCAAAAGTCCATATAAAAAATTCATGCGAAATAATTGCAAAATAATGTGGCCGAAGTTGTACTCTGTTCATCTTGTGAAAACATACTAAATGTTACTGGCAGCATTATTTTTTCAACCACAACATGTTTCTGGCAACATATTTTTCAACTGCGAAATAATGTAAGCAGCACTTATTTCGTGCGGAATTGCAAACAACAGCTGATCAGATATTTCTGGGCGTTGTGGTTTTAATTTTAAGTTTGCTGCCGAGAAATAATTAAAATAATGGAAAATATTGTAAATATAATATGAAATGAAGGTGAGTGCTTTTTGCAGAACGTGTGTCTTCAATGAGCTCCTCCGCAGCAGTTGCGATTTGCATTAATTGATAATCTTGCAGCACAAGCTCCTACAATTATTTTGTTGTCCATTTGTTTTAATTTTTTTTAAATAAACACATTTTTTTGTTTTTATAAGAAAAAAAATGTTGCTCATTTCAAGGCAATAAAACGGATAAATTTGTTATAAATCGTGTTATTGTCGCTACTGATCAATTGTCAAAGTTTTCAAATGAAATAATCAATGTTGCTCAACATTTTTCGCAAATTTGAACAGAGTACTAAGCTTAAGACAAAACAATTGTTATTTTTTGTCGCATTTACACATTTCTTGCAAGCAATAAATTTTTATATGGACGTAGATTTTCATATTATCATCTGTGAGTTTTTTAGGAGTTTAGGCTTTTCCTATGGACGAGTATTTGTCATGGTTTTTTGAAGGTGTCGGCTTTTTAGAAGGCAATTAAAAAACGAGCATAAAAAGGAATTCATTGTAATGCAATGCAAAATTTTTAAATAATGCTATTTTTAACAATTAACAGACACAATGTGCACAATATGCAATCCTAAAGCAATCCATAGACGTTGCGACCGTTGGTACAACTCGGTTGGTAATCAAGTTGTATACTTGTCGCACAAACGATACAATTAGCTGTGCGATCTCATGCATAACATCGTTGTCGTCCGCAAATAATAATAATATTTAATGTTTACTGCAAGATGGCCACAACAATACTAAACACATATACTACATGAAATAGTGTGCGGCAGGTACACAAACGTTGCGACAGTGTTGTACAACTTGTCAAAAAATCAAAACTTTTTGATCTTTCGTACAACCAAGAAACAATTTAATACAACCAGCCCACAAACGTTACAATCTCGTGCACAACCTCATCATGTTGTACCAACAGTCGCAACGTCTATGAGTTGCTTAATACATTGGTTGCTACAAGCAATTTATGTATGCATGTTGGTACATATACACATGTTAATAATAATCTCCGAAATTTGTACCAAATTTGATGTTAATTCCTGAATAATTTACAAATGACATAAGATGTTAAAAAAAAATTATGCAAAAGTTATTGCGTGGCCGCAGCCGGTGTTCGAGATACAATAGAGTAGAAAATAATTGCGACCGGCCAAAGGTGAGGCCGGACCAGAAAATGATTGCTTTTTTCTGAATGCTGCCAATGTAGAAATTCACGTTATTTAAGATGTATTCTCTTAAAGATTTAAAGAAATTGACAAATTAAAGGAAATTAAACAAATTTCAAAAACAAAATTAAATACGTTCGAAATTTTTTTTCGACGAAGCAGCACCTAAATCAACATGTTTAGGATTGAAATTATTCTCAAAAAATTAATGAAATTATTGTAAAAAAAAAATCAAAAAATATCTAAAAAATTGGAAATTATTTCATAATGAATTATTTCGTAAAATATACGAACACTTTCTTGGAGTTATTGGATTTTTTTTTTGGTTTTTATTTTAGCCTTTTTTCACATTTACCTAATTCAGCACCTTTAGAATAATAATGAAGATACTGTCTAAATATCTCTTTGTTTGTTAAAGACCTTATCCTTACAAATTATTTTGATTTATAAAAAATTTTCAAAACGAATTTTTATGCAAAATTTGTTTTTTTTACCTTTTTGCACCTTTTCTTGTTGTGATACTTCGAATAAGTGTTCATGATTTGCCACTACAAGAGTACTTCACGTGTATAAATTTAATTGTGTTAAAATTTAGAGGTTGTCCCATCCCAAAACAGGTACGGTATGCTACACGTGCAAGTCGGACCCGCACTTGGGTGATTTTTTGAAAAATTCAATAAATCATTGATTTCGATGAGAAAATTGTATGATTTTTAAAACATAAATTTTCGAATACATTAAATATTTTTTTTAAAGTGATTATTATTCGAACAAATTGGTTGTTAGTAGTTTTTAATCCAAAGTGATTATTATTTTTTGTCTAATGTTCGTAACGTTTTTAGTCAGAAAGAATTGGACATGAGACAATATTCCAAAGAAACAAGGGAAAATTTTTAACACTGATTAATTTCAACTTACACGGTAGAACAGAAACAACATTATTTTTAGGGAGCCGCTACACTCCCATCATCCGTGCTCATGTGCGTTTCCATATATCCGCCACTGTTTAGGTGGTGGCTCGGTTGAATGTAATTTCAAATTTGTGTTTATACAAATAATGTCTAGAAAAAGCATACGAGAGTTATTTGTATTGTGGAAGGTATTATTAGTTGTTTTTACAGTAAACACTGCTTTACCACTATCAATTCTTTCTGACTAAAAATGTTACCAACATTAGCAAAGATAATAATCACTTTGGATTCAAAAATATTAAATATTTTTGTTTACAATAGTCAGCAGACGAAAGTTCACCACTTATTGGATTAGGAATCAATATAAAAATTACTTCTGGCATGACCCAAATAACCGATGGCGAAAATCGTTACAATAACTTTTGGATTTTTCTCAATAAACTTTTGTATTTCATTTTTACAATTTGCGTTCTGTTCCACTTTGAGTTCTTTCAAATATTTCGATTTTAAGCATCGTAGCGCAACACAGCTCAAATTATAATTTCCAAACACAGTCAGGCTTCTAAGATTGTCACACTTTTCGAGAATTGGATGCAACAAATCGTCAGTTAATTGACAATAACTCAAATCGAGAAAGTACAATTGCGCTGCCACAGTCGTTAGAGACTCTCGAAAAGTTTCATCAAACTGAACATAATGTAAAGTGAGAAATCGGAGAGCTTTCTGGCAACAACAGATCGGTTGCAGATAATTCAGCGTTAACGCTGTACATAAAGAATAGCCCGCACTTATGTAAAGACTTGTTAAATTGCGGCCTAAAATCTCCAGTTGCGGTGTCGTTAACGGTGGCGGATCTCTGAGATTTATGGACAAATGTTTCACCAGAGCAAGTCTTTCGTAAACGATTTCATCGATTCTTCGGCATACGCAGCCCAATAGAGAAAATGTTTCATGAATGTTTAAATATTTAAATATCTCCACGAGACAATCATCATTTAAATCCATAAAATGTGTTGTATCATTGTTGTCATCTTCCACTGAGGCCATCATCTGAAAAACAATAATGAGGGAAACGGAAATACGCAATTAAAAAACAAGACACTTGATACTCGTTTTACAAGTTGATTCTGTAATTACTGGCGAACTCCTCTATAAGAAACTTCTACATAACGAATTTTACTTTATAGCGAATTTTGTATGAGAACACTGCATTTTTGTAAAGATTTCCTCGAATTTTTTTCAGTCCAATTATGAATAAAAAGTTCGCCGGGAGATTTTTCATTTTCCCCAAAAAGGGGATGATCACATACATTGTTCACATGTTAGTTTTTCGCATATTATATGTGAACAGCACCTTTTTGGGAAAAAGGAGAAATCTATCGGGGAACTTTTTATTCATAATTGGGCTGTTTTTGTTCTTCCTATAGGGTGGCATATGATTAAATACCCTCTCGAAAGATGTTATAATTTTTGCGAATGGCTTCGTATGTCTATCGTATCCGCACAAAAACATAAATGTGAAATATAAAGACAAGTTCGTATTCAAAAACTTCGGCCATTAAAAGTATTGAGATCAAAAAGAGGACCAAGTATTTAATTTCTAGGCAAACTTCCAACTTGGCAAACCGACGTCTTGATTGATTACGATGCACCATATCAAAATACATGTACGTATTTCCTTGATAAGAAATAAACTTAAACTAAAAAAAAATTTTGAAAACCGTTGCTTAATTTTTCTTATAAGAGCGTATTTTTTTGCTTGTCCTGTAAAATTGTTTCAATGTAACTTGGGGCTTTTATGAATTCATATGAATGTATGATGATATACAACTTTATACATCGCCTGTGACGACATGTTCTCAAATCGTCTATCACAAAAGAAACTACGTTCCCAGAGCTCAAAGTTCGCTGCCGTCAAAAGAAATATTTTAATGCAGGACTTTTAGGTTTGCAAACAACAAAAGCACCACAAAATCTATTTTTATCTTAATCTCTTATTAAAATTAAATTTGAAAGCAAAACGTGTGTTGTTATCAAACTGAATAAACTAAAACAAATGTCGAGATTTTCTTTTCATCTGCTTTATTTAAATTAATTGCAAAAGAACAAAATTCAAATCCCTAAACGAAAACACTATACACTCGGCCGGCCGTTCAAGAGCAACAAAAAATAAAAGAGATACGTAAATATATAATAATTCTATTTGTTGCAATTTGATTATTTATTTCGCTATTTCGTATCTATTCGAGTTCTACACATGATGTTGTCACACATATGTACATACGCTCGTAAATGGTAACCCAGTTGACCAGGACATTCGGTAATAAATTCGAATGAAATTTCTAGAACAAAACTTACGATAATGAAACGAGAATCAATCACTTGAAATGTATGGAGTATGGAGCACCTGATGAATCGTAAAGAAACTCATGATATTTTATACAAATTTCTTCTTCTATTCATTAGTAAAATTTCACAACAAACACAAGTCTTAGCGGAATGACGCAAAACAATCACAGCAAAATTTTAAGTTCGTTTTCAAAAATATTCCAAAAAAAACATGGGACTTTTTTTACAGCACGTAGGATATGACTTTTGGAACACTTCTGCATCATTAACTCCATTTCTCAAATAAGTGGACTTAGAACTTTTTTGCAGGACACCGACGGTATGTACATACATACTTATGCAGTTCGTTAGAATGAATTTGTAACATTACAAATTTTAACTATCGGGCAATTGTATAGAATAGTTCGATATTGTGAACGTAAAATTATTAGTATTCTTTTTAATAGTTTCGATATTTTCTCCAAGTTTTATTTTTACGAAATCTTTTCGACGTCTCTCGCACATATATTTTCTCATCTCTGGTCAACTGGGATATTAAATGTTTGTGTGAATGTCAGCTATGTTTACACAGAACGGGCATAATCATTTTTCATCAAAAGCTTTACGTATTTCAACTGAAAAATATACGAAATACGTGTTGGCAAAACTGGTGCTTCTATGGCCTGGTCCACTACGTTTCTATAAATGATTTAAAATAAACAAATCAAAACAAAAAGCAAACAGTCCCAAAGAAGAAGATGTATCATGAAAGTATATGAGCGAGTGTCGACAATTTTTACTACTAAACTAAATTTTCCACTTCGTTAATTTATATTAATATGATTCGTTTATGTTATTTAGCACTTTTCACATTTTCACTTTTGTGAGTCTCAGTCAGAATCAACCTCCTCCATCCACCCTCATATGGCAGTTTGCTATTGCAGTGAATAAGAAAAGACGACCGACCCCAAGTGGCATTCATTGTCAAAACCAACATGTTTGTTTTTGTTTAGTTTTATTTTGATCGCACCCTTATAATCTGATAAGTATATAATATACATATTTATTATATACACATGTACATATTTGTTATTTACTTTTCTATTTTAGTAAATACAATTGAGTGTAATCGCAATACCGGCTTTTTTGATTTCAGCCGCTTTGACAAAATTGCTTTAAAGTGCTTACAAGCGTTAAATTTCTAAACAGAATTCCATTGCTTGCACAGTGGTACAAATCAGAGTTTTTGTGAAGGTAAAAAAGAGTGGGTAGCAGATAGTATTGATGTGCAGAGTCGAATGACTAAAACCACATTTATGTGAAGTCGAAACTTAATTCTTAAAAATATGCTAAGACGCGGTTTTGTATGCACAGTGCCGTTAAAAATAATAGCACTATGGTCATTATCAATGATTTTCTTCATTAAAAATTTTTATTCCTTATCGTTACACTACCATGTAGTACAATATGTATCGTTATGTTATTCTAATAATTTCAAGTGATGTTTTCATGTGAAATAGTTTTCTGAGTGAATTGTAAAATCTACTAGGAAAAAAAATATTATACTGATCATAATTTTTCTTTGAAACTTTGTTTTTAGTAAAAAAAATTAAGTTCATGTGCGTAGTTACACTCAAAATATTCTGTACGTAAAATTAACTGAAATTGTTATTTAAAATAAATGAAAGTTCACTTAAAAACCGGTCTACTCATTTTTCATTTAAATTGAACCAAAAGTTCATTTAATTTTTAATGTTTAAAAATTAATTGACTTAAGCCCGTAAAAATAAAAGATTTTTCCTGTGTTTGTGTAGGAGAGGAAATCACAAACAAATCAAATAAAGCAAGCAAAGAAAAAAACAACGGACAATATTGAAAGTAACCGAAAATCCGCATTAATATGTCCTTAGTTTCTTGAATGAATGTTAGAATCAGTTAAAAATAAAATTGCTTAAAATTTTAAATGTTTATTCTTTTAAAAATGACTGAACGGATTACTTCCGTTACTGTAATAATATGGTGAGTGTACGAGTATCTATCTATCTTCTATATAATTAATAGACAAACACGTTTTTTATATCTTTTTATTATACAGCCGATTTTGCAGATATTTATTTACAAATGTGCACAATATATATTTTGTTAAAATCGGTACAGTATTTTGGGAGCTTTAAGCGTTTAAAATTGCTACTAAGCCATACACACTAGGAGTATAACTTATTCTAATTTTTTGCAAATATCAAAATGGCCCTAGCATAGTCGAATAGTCTATTTAATACTATTTAAAAAAAATTATATTAATTTTTAGTGGTTTTCAAAAAAGGTCACCCATCCACAAAACGAGGTAAAGTTGGAAAATTATTTTTTTTTATTTGTATTTGTACTTATACATTTATGCAAAACAACACGCACAATAAATTTGAAATTCATGTCCTTTAATAATTAAGAAACTTTTTAACTTTTTCTCCATTTATTAATAAAATATTAAAAATTTTTTAATAAAATTTTTTTCTTTAGAGATTTTAGAAAATCGCTTTTGTGGGTGAGGTTTTTATTTTCAAACGACCCAAAAAAATTGTTTTCATCAATAACACAATATTCGCTAACGCGTAGTGTTACGGCCAAAATTTGGTTATACCCCTAATGCACACTTATTCCACATGCATGTATCAGCTTTGCTTTTGCAAAGAGAGCAATTATAGAAGTTAATGTTTGTGGTGGCTTATAAACAATGTAAACAGCTGTCATTCATATGAATGTGACACAGCTGGCACTATCGGTTTGCCAGTATTGATAATCTAAAGTTGGTAACATTTCAATCGCTTAATCCTGTGCAATCTTTGCACATTTTTTCCGTTGAAGGTTATAAAAACTGCTCTAAGAGGGGCTATCAGTTGTGTTAATTGACTTTATGATTTTACATAATTTTTCTGAACAAGGAGATAAGTAATTAAAAAAAAATAAATAACTAAATTTCATTTATTAAAAGAAATTAACATTTTTTATAAGTTCACCAGACTTTTTAGTACTTTGAAAAGTACTTTTCTGACGTGGCTTATTACGGTATTTCGCAAATCAAAAATTACTGAAAAAAGTACAATAGTATTGAACCTTCCATCCCTGCATGGGAAGCTTCACATTTTGACAATCGAAGTAAATAATGCCGAGAATCATTTAAAATAATAGCGAAAAGTTTCGATGCAATCATGGTAGAATAATGCAGGTATGTAGTAGCGAACCGTTAACGGACTTTTTGTTTTGGGGTTTGCAGCTGTCAAAATTTGATTATGTCTTATTAACACACACACCCACACTACTAAAAAAGCACACTTTGAAATTTATTTCAAATGCGAATACAAAGAGGAAAAGAAACAAAATTCTTTGTAGACCAGAAAATGCAACCATTTTGCCATTTTCCTTTTGTGCTTTTTGACAGCTTCGAACCTAAAAACAATCAAAACCAGTGTTGTTATAGCTTCGACACTACCTGTATTATTCTGCCATGAATGCAATGAAAAATAACAGATGATGGAGAAAGTGCAAAAAGTAGGACAAGTCTAAACAATCCCTGAAAGAGGAGGACCCCTAAAAACCACCGCAGTGCCCAGGGAAAAGAGGAAGGATGGCAACCCTAGTCCGGACGATACTTCCATTCAAAAGACAGAATTATTGATCGACAAAAACGCTTTTCACAACTCTTTCCAAATCGCGAAAAAAAATATTTGGCAAATGTTCCACAGTGAAATACTTTTATGTTAAATTTTATTAATTTTATTTAATTTATTTTAGCTTTTGTTGTCATTATTTGTGTGACCGGGTGTTTGCGTAAATTTCCTTTTGTGTGTGTGTGTGTGTGTAAACTTCATAGACGTCACATTCTAGCTTAACTGTGGCGCGACCTATGGCGACGCAATGTTTATCTAAATTGTTATTTTTTCACACTCACGCAGTTCAATGAGTTCGGAAAAATTACGTTTGGGATTCTGTGTTTTGCTTGCGTGTGTGTGTGTATGTGTGTATGGCGCGCTTATACTTGGTCGGTGTCACACACAAACACTAACTAATCAACGGTACAATTCAAAAGGCCTTAGTGTTTCCGGCCTTCTAGAAGTTCTATTTATAATTTCTTTTTGATTGTACATATAAAAGAAAACATAAATTATTTATAGAGATATTTAGTTTCCCATAGACAGCGTCCTTGCAAACTACGCTCAAAATATGGTTCAGTGGTGGTTGATTTTTATTTTGGAGCCACACACTAAATAAATACATACACATAAATAAAAATATGAAAATTCACTTATTTGTCGTTGAAATAGTAAATAGTAAATTGCTGAAAAGTGTATGTGCCACTGTGCGTATACGTTGTTGCATACAACTAAATAAAATCCTATGTAACGTATACGTAGCGAGTGGCACATACGTGCAATAAAATTTTAAAATATTAGCCCCGGATTTGAGATTGCAAATTTATGCAATTGTAAATATTTACACTCAATTATGAACGCTGCTTTCTAAAAACATGTTGCAAAACATGAAACTCCTCTCTTCATTTTTTAGTGCGCTCAATCTTCTTTGAATTCTCTCAATTGGTTGCTGCAAAATGAAGTGTAAATATAAATTGCAGGTTTTTCTGTTGTTTATTTATACACGAGTAGCAACTGCATATCTTTATATTTTGTTAGTGGCGGTATTCAGTGTTTGGTGCAAATGCTCTTGCGAAAGTGCAAATGCAAAATATCGTAGCTTTTTTGTGAAATTTAACGGCAACTCTGTGTATTTTGTTGTTGGATTTTACAAAAAAGCTACGATATTTTGCATTTGCCTTTTCGCAAGAGCATTTGCACCAAACACTGAATACCGCCAGTGTAGATTAAAAATATGCTACACCACTTTGCGAATGCTACGATGCAAGACTATTTGCACAACATTGGGCTATTATACTTATAAGTCCGAGCTTAGCCAGGCGAACATTTGGAAGACAAACATCTGGAATTCTCTTTTTATTATTTAATATTTGTAATTCTCTTTTGTCTTTTAATTCGCGTTAACACAGACGAACATATTGTCGGTAACATTCCATTATTATTTGCAAAAAGCAAAGTAAATGTCAACAAAGAAAATGTGAACAAAGCGTGTAGCCGAGTACCACAGGGTAGACCAGAGATGAAACTTTGAGGTTATGTTTTGGTCCAAATACGCTTTTCCCCATCTACTTTTTGTTAAAAAGAGATAGCAATATAATGTAGGAATAAGGGAAAATAAACAAAATAAAACAAAATTAAAGCATTTCGCAGGTAACAAATGATGAATTGTAATGGAATTTACTTCTTTTATAGATCATGAAACAATTCTTAAAATATTTTATTTTTAATGTTATATTTCCATTCGCATTTTTATTGCTTAAATTAATATTTTTCTATAACTTTTTTTATTTCGGCAGAAATGAGTAAGAATACAAAACGACAACAAAACATCAAAAATTCTTTGTTAACTAATTTTTTTTTCGACAGAGTCAACAAAACAACAAAAAATAGCATGCATGCTCGTGTCACCTCTGGTCTTCTTTGTACCGAGTACCCAATACATTAACGATGCTCTCTTCTCCGCCCGTAATATGCAACCAAACTAAAGGTTTCCCTGACCAAACGTAGACTAATAGACTTTCCACAAGTTTTATTTCTCTAGTTTAATTTAAATTTCTATTTAATTTAAAGTTCTATTGTTTAGAAAAAGCACCCTTTAGATATGTACATATATCAATTGGTTGCTTCCCAACGCTTTTTTATGTACAAAACAAATATTTAAAAAAATTAAAAATAAAAGAGGTCCGTCAGTCCGCGTGGAAGAAATAAGTTTATAGTCAAAAATACGGTGAGGGAGGGGACGCCTGACTTAGAAGATAAATATTCACTGTCATTATTTTTACTATCTGCAGCACTGCGTGCGTGCGTGACTGCTAAATAAGGCTTTTAAAAAGGCCTTTCAATTATTACAATTCACCGCCGCTGTTGTTGTTAAATTTAAACCTGAAAGACCAAACGTTATGGTTGTTTGTTTAAGGTTGTTTGTTGATGTTTCCTTGTACGAGTACACGGTCGTACATACATATTTCATATTCAATACAGTGACACAAGTCATATTGAGAACGAAGTATTTGCACACTTTAACTGCAGTTGAAAGGAAAGGAAAATTGCTTTTTTTTGGTATTGAATTTTTTTCGCATTAATTATTTCTTATTTAAATTATAAATATGTAAACTAGGCATATAAATACTTACATATGTACATATTTACTATACTTAACGAATTTTGACTAAACTTTTGTCACAGCACCACTGGGATGGCCGATGTTGTGCAAGTAATGAATATCGGCTTTTTAACTTATTTGGCATTGGCATGGTGTGATACACATTCCAAATTTTAAGCCTGTGTATGACAAAAAAACCCCTCATCAGAGACGGCACGCTATCGGCGGCGAAACAATTGACTGTTCAATTTGCTTTAAAGACTATTCAAACCTGATCAAATGAAAAATCTTATCGCTTAGAAAAATTTCTAAAACTGGAAAACCAAGGCAGATTCACAACAGGTAGTCTCATTCGACTTCGCCTTGAAAACAACAGAACAGATGTGTCAAAAACGGTTGACAAATTTATAAGAAGAAGAAAAATGTGAGGAATAATGTAACAGAAAAATGTACAAAATCAAATTTAAAAAAAAAAATGTGCTTAAGAAAATTTAAATAAAACATAATAGAATTTGTGATTCAATACGAGAAGTATTACCTGGATTTTGATCTTGAACTCAATACGTTTTGTGCATAAGTGTTTTTAAAGTCCTTAGAAGTATCTACAAATACTTTTTTTGACAAAGAAGATGCACAACAAACGATCCAGTATCAATGTATGCCAATGTGTTTAAATAAATAATAGCGAATAATTACAGTTTATAAATTGTTTTTATTATTAAAGTAAACTTAATTCGCAAGCTTAAGGGTGTTTTACATTTTATGTTTTGTATTGAAAGAAATTGTTTGGTTTGAGTTCAAATAGGAGTTTACCAATTTTGTTTTTGTTTGAATTTTCTCCTCAGCACTTGCTTTAGAAGCATATGAATGCTCCGCCCAAGTGGCCAATCCAATAAATGCCTTATTAGTTTTTTGTAAGCAATGCAAGCTAAAAATGTATGTACATATATTTATTTAAATACATAAGCTTGTTAAATTGAAAACATTTTGACCACTTTGCATCGTTTTATAAATGGCTCTGCGTTTGGTAATAGCAGTGATTTGGTGCCTGCGCGTATAATGCTAGACGGTAGGAAGTGATCGTCACATATATGTGCCGCTGCTGAGAGGTTTTTTCGCTCATATTTCGCTCCACTTCAATCTGGTTTCCAAATTGTTTGGCACACTCAAAAAGGCGCCTCCTCCTTTCATATACGGTTTAACACATAAACAGCATGAAGGCATTTTCACTTTTGTTTTAAATTTTTTCACCGTCCACAAAAGTTCAACAATTCTTTCAGAAATTAACACTTTTTCCACTATTTTCACCTATAAATTTAAAATTAAGACCTTAACAGTCTTTTTATTTCCCTTATTCAATTATAATTGGAAATTTAAATTTTAAATGTAACGATTTTTTTCAGTTTTTATTTTATTTATTATTTTTTTCAAACAAAACAAAATAGAGTAAACAATTTTTGACAACCAAAATTCGAGCGAATTGGCCACTTGTTGTGAATTCGCCTTGTGGAAAACTCTTATGTTATGTCAAATTTATTATCGTATTATTTATCATTTTAATAATATTTTTCTTTCACACTATCACACTTGAACGTATTATTACAGTTTTTGTCAATTCTTAATACAAAGTATTAGAATGTGAGAGGCCCTTAACCGTTACCCAATCTGCTAAAAATGTAGCCAATAAGTCGCATAGCCAACCTGACGTATAAATGACGGCAGTAGTTTGAAAAACTATTTTTCCAATTTTAAGACCCCACGACGTTTAGTGTTTTTTTGAGCCATCAAAAATAAACAATATCAAAGAATAAACCGGTCACATGGAATAAACCGGTCACATGGAATAAATCGGTCACCGCTATGCAAACCTTTTTTATTAAAACTAAAATCTAAATTATGTCTTAAGCTTTACAAATTAATTAATTAGCATTATTATATGTATTTAGTTTTTAAATACAGAATTGGGACTACAATTATTTTAGAAACAGGTCTGTAATCGTTTAGTAACAGGACTGTAATCTTATAGTAACAGGACTGTAATCTTTTAGTAACAGGACTGTAGTCTTTTAGTAACAGGATTGTAATCTTTTAGTAACAGGACTGTAATCAACAGTCGTGGTTTATTGTCCTGTTAATTGAATTTTACAGTTACATGATTTTTATTCTTTATCAATTAAAACTTAATATTTATTATTAATTGCTGTAATCATTTTAAAATGTATCAATTCTGTTATACTATTTATAATAATTAATAGAGCTAAAAATAATATATGTGTAAAATACAGCCATTTATGTGGTTGTTCTCATATGAAGTGGGAAACAAAGTTGATGGAAGGCCTTGCCAAAATAAATGAAACCTGATAGCTTCCCAAGAGTATTATTAAAGAAGTACCGCAGACGGATGGCCTGTGTTCCCTAGTAGAACACATTAAAAGTATAGCAGGAAGTGAAAAATTACTCAGTTGCTGCAGCAATAAGAAAATATTTTTCAAAATGAAAATTTATGGCTTGAGTTCAAATCTGAGTTCATCCATTTCTTCTTAATTTAAGAAATTATTTTTGGATAAATTCATTATTTTTATTAGGAGAGTACTTCTTAAATTAAGAAGAAATGGGTAAACACAGATTTGAACTCAAGCCATAAATTTTCATTTCATTATAAACCTTAAAACAGTTCAACAATTACGTATAAATGAAAATATTTTTCATAAAATTGACACCAAATGGGTGCTGAACAGTGTCTGCCATCATCATCAGCGTCGTCATCGATATCATTAACACCAACAACAATACTTAACTTATCAAGAGAAATAGAACAAACAGTTGAATTATACAACTAAAATGTGTGCGTGCGCTTTGGAGAGAAAGGAAGTTGGAATTTTAAATTTTAAGATTAAATAAAATAAAAATTCAATTTGATTTTCTATTAAGCTTAAGCTGTTATTAGCAGCAACAGTTGGAGAATTCGCAGCAGCAAAGGAACGGAAGCAGCATTTAACACGCTTTTTAATAAAATTGCAATGTCAAAAATTTAAAGAAAAGCGAAATAATACTGATACTGTTTTATATGGGAAATGGAGTCGTGAGTAACTTTTAACTCACATTCACAGGCAAATAATAAATATAAAATACTCATGCACGATCGTTTAGATATAAATATGTGCTATATATGTATATAGTTTTTCAATAATGAGTTTGCACATTAAAAATAAACACGGTTAAGTTAAATTATTAGCAATTAAATTATAGTTTTTGTTAAAAAATATATTATATATATTTACATATCAAGGCGAATTCACAACAGGTGGCCTCGTGGGATCAGGTGATTAAATTCGCTTGAATTTTGGCAGTCAAAATTTTTTAAATAAATGTTTGTTTGTTTGTTTGTTTAAATATAAGAAAGAAAAAATTCTTCATGTATTTTAATCAAGGCAAATTCATAACAGGTAGACTCGCCTCAATTCGCTCTGAAAAATAACTGCTTTCTTTGTCAAAATAACAGTCGAACATTTTTTGGGACAATACAGATTCGAGTTATGGAAGTTTGACTGTAATTTAAAAATATTTCTTAATCACGAAACCATGGTGAAATAAACAGGTGGCTTTACTACGCCATATGATAATTTTTTCCTCTAACATTGTTTTTCCAATCTTATGTCAGATTTGTTTATTTTGGAGATGGGCACTGCTCACGTGATTAGCGTGAGTCATCGTAATTAATTTTTTTATTCACTTACGTGAGCATGCATGAATGTACAAAGAAATTGAGCGTGCTTAAGTAGATTTTTGACGTGATTGCTTCGTGATTTTTTTTGCTATATTGTTATTTTTTCGTATACTTTTGTAATTAATATTTCTACGTAATTACTTAAATTGTTTTAAGTTTATGTTGAAAGGAATTGTTTGGCTCAAGTTTAAATATTACTTTACTCATTTCTTTATTGATTTTAGAAATTGTTTTGATAAACTAAAATTATTTTCATTAAGAAAGTATTATTGGAACAGTCTATTCATCAGAGTAGCAGAATATTAATAATATTTTCTTAATTATTTAAAATTTGTTTTTGTGATTATTTTGTGAGTGTGAGTTTTTGTGATTGTGCATAACTTGTTTGCCTGCTCACGTGAGCATGCATAAACGGGAGCCAAAAATATAAGGACGTGCATGAGTAAAATGTTTTATCGTGAGCGTGATTGAGAAATCACTCGCGATCCCACCTCTAGTTTATATTTACAAAATATCCAAGCTTTTGTTTGTTAAATTTGTATTTATTTTTTTATTAAAATTTTCAATAATTTCTTATTGGTACTTATATATTTGTGCTTGTCTTGAGAGTGGCACTACCTTCTCTTTGGACCGCAAATACTTTCAAAGTAATCCACACTTCCTTGTCGTGCTCATTTGTAGCGTCCAAAAAATTCAATGGCTTCTGTTAACTTATTTTATTTAATTTTTGTTTACAATAATTTTTGACAAGGGCTTAGACTTTACTCAAACGAAAATTTCTTTTTTTTGTTGTACTGTTGTAAATGTAGCCCTAATAATGCCACCTGTTTATTTCATCATGCCCGAAACCAATCACAAAAATTCTACGCATGCGCTAACAACGAAATTTGTCATGAACTTTGATGTGACTGAACAAAGAATTTAGTCACGCTAATCACGTGAATAGTGTTCATCTCTATTTTACATACAAGTATCCTGTGTATTTATTTACTTAATTCTTTTCTATTTTCTATAGAGATTTAATTTGGCTTGTTTTCCAAAGACTTTTAAATTAATACCTCTGTGTTGTTTTGTATGTGTATGTATGTCTGTCTGTTTTTTGTTGTTGTTGTTGTTGCTGCTTCACAAATATTTCTCTTGATATAATTTCCATAATTCTCAATATCCAGCCATATAATTTCATTTTAATATTTTTGTTTGCAGCATTTATGACCATAATTAACATCTCCCGGAAACTTCATTATTGTCATCATCGGTTGACAACATCAGCAACAAGTAGTGGAGTCTATTTAAAAGGACATTTGTTTAATTTTATTATATCACAACAATAACAACAGCAACAACAATAATAACAACAAGAATTAAATAGTATTAAAAGCAACAAAGGCAACTAACTTGTTCTCCATAAAGATGCCATTATATTGAATTTAATTACACAGTTACGGAAAAGAGAACAAACACTTCGTTTTCAGACCCATCAGCAGGAGGCACTACATTTTCAAGAAGTTAATTACAGTTTGTCGCATAAATATGTTACCTACAAAAAAAAGGAAATTAACTGGCTCTGCAAAATGTCTTAAGTTGAAAATAAATAGTTTTAAAGTCAAGAAAATTCTTCGCTCAAAAATGTACACCTATTCCTAGATTTACACAGTAGAGATAGGCTGCTTAGTGCTGGTTCTCACACAGACAAAGTTTACTTTCTCAAATTTTAAATAAGCTGGGAGAAAGACAGCAAAAGAAATTACTCGTCTCTCTGTCTCTCTCCCAGCTGCATTAAAATTTGACATAGAAAACTTTGCCTGTGTGAGTGAACCTGCACTTAGATAATCAGGTGAATCGAAATATACAATTTTGTTATGCAAAAAAATACAGTCAAGCTTCCTTAACTCGAACTTTTATGACTCGAATTTTCTCTAAGTCGATACAATTCGATTGGCAGTAGCATTAAGACAGAAAATAACTTACAATTCTCCTTCCATAACTCGAAGTTCTCCATAATACGAACGAAATTATATGCTTATGAATTCTATAACTCGAAGGGATTTGCTTACTTATCAGCTGTTTTGTTGCATACACCTTATTGAAGCGCACGGTTTTGAATTTATTTTTTTTTTATTCGGGGGCTCCCCTTCATCATTTAATATACGGACATAATAGGAATTTGTTTCAACAAATAAATTCTATAACTCTAAGTTTCCATAAGCAGAAGTTTTTTTTTGGGATAATGGTGATTCGACTTGTGGAAGTTCGACTGTATATCGAAAAATAGACGGGGTTCACACAGGGCAGTTTTTGTTACGCAAATTTTAATGCAGCCAAGAGAAAGACAGAGAAAGCAACACAGTTTTTCTCTGTCTTTCTCCCAGCTGAAGTAAAAGTTGCGCAACAAAAACTGCCCTGTGTGAGCCCCGTCTAATGGCAGATTGGTTTAAACCTCTAATGACTAAGAGTGCCATAAGGCACTCTTCACAAAAGTTGCACTGGGGCCCAACATATATTTTTTATATATTAAATAATCTTAATTTACAGTTGCTAAAAGATATAGCAAAGTGTTTGTCAAAGCTGCGAAAGCTCTTTTTTATCTCTTTTTTGCCTATTTTTGTCAAGCACGTGCATTTGCAAGCAAAAAATTGTGCACTTGCATGTCGTGTCATGAAAAATATAAATTTTAGTGTTTTTGAGTTCCCCGATTGTGACGATAATTTTTTATCTTTTGGAAGTTGGGTTTTTATTAACACTAAATGCCCAACGGTGCCTTAAGGCACCCATTAATGCTTTCTCAACTGGAGGGTAAACGACCTATTGTACGGGCTTCCAAATATATTTTTTCAAATCAGAGGCCCCAAAATACTCCAAAAAAATGATTCGCATAATATTTTCCCACTTTTTCTTAAGCTGCGCATTAGAGAATCAAGGATTTCAGTTACATATGGGCATTTCCATAGAAATGCCTACTTTTTGTCGCCTAAGTTACCCCCATTTAATTGTTCGTACACAGTTTTTGCGTAGGTTGTATAGTTAGGACGTGTTACTTCATTTTTATATCAAACCGCTTATTGGGCATAGTATTTTAATGTCTACATTTTTATATGGTTTAGAAGTTTAATCGGGTACCTTGGGATATTTGTTGTAAAAATACCTGAGCAACTGTCAAAACTTGTACATAATCGGGTGGCACTGTTAGCACAGCTGAATCTCTAACAAATGTCAAACATCATACAAAGCAGTTTGACATCTGCCATGTTGTTACGAGTACAAATTTATTTTTATACAATTGACATTTAGTCAAGTAAATCAGCTGTTGGATTGCTACTACCCTGTTGAACTGCCTTGACACCAGTGCCGGATTTACGCCTAGGCCCATGAGCCCCCGGCCTAGGGCGGCATAATTTAAAGGGCGCCAAAATTTAAAGGAAAAATAATGTAAGTGCAATTCAAATTCGAAAATTAATTTGGCCAAGTTTTGCTTTAAACGAATACGAAATTTCTATTTATTAAATTATACATCTTAAGTAATTCAATTGTTGAATTTACTTTTTAATTAGTAAGTCGACTTAGATGGTTATCGATTCTGACCACAGCTATAAAAAGTCTTAATTTATATATTAAACATAACAAAAATCAGATTTGTTTATCAGATATATCTTTGCCGAATTACCGAAAGATGTGTTCTGTCTGTATGATATATTTACACTTTTGTGTGGTGTGGTACGCAATTACACCGTAATAAAAAGGACAAAAAGCAAAGAATTAAAAATTCCTTACATTTTCCTCAAAATGAAAAATCTGTCCTCTTTTCCCTTCGCTTGAAATTTTCCAATAAATTCCCTAAAAAAATAATTTTTTCCACTGTTTTCAAAATCGCTAGATTTGACGGGAAAATAACAAATCCCCATCACTGCTCAAAAGTTTTTAAATAATATTTTTTTTTGAGTATCCCTGCTACAAACTGTTCAGCAGAAGGATATTTTTCCACCCTGAAAAGGGTAAAAAACTATCTACGGGCAAGTATGGGCCAAGATAGACTTCATTCTCTTGCATTATTGTCTATCGAAAGACAGAATTATTTATTTTTGAAAAATAGTATTCATACTAAAAACTTATATTTAAAGTTTATTTTTCACAAAAGTTTTGTTTTTTTTTATTTTAACTGCATATTTTAATTTATTTTATTTAAAACCTCATAAAATAATTGAAAAATTTATGAAAAATAAGACTGATATGAATCTGCTTTGAGTTGGTAAGCAAATTAAAAAAAAACATATATTTTATTTCCGCAAACGTATTCAAATTAATAAATCGGGCCGTTATCCATAATGTTGTTAAGAAAAATGTAATATAACTCATATTTTATGAAAAATACCCATGACAACGTTATTTTTCCAGCAATGGGTATGACATTCAATTTTATAGCTTTAAACAGTATCTAAATTAATAAAAATGAATACACGATAATTTAAGTATTTAAAAAATCTGTGTCACTTATATATAATGTAAAAGGGCGGCATATTAAAGAGTGCCTAGGGAGGAAGCAGACCTAAATCCGCCACTGCTTGACACTACCTGTATTATTTTATTATGGTAAATAAATTATGTTCTTTACAAATGACAGCTTTAAAAGCGAGTGATGACAACGCAATGCACATAGAAAATAAAAGCCATACGATTTTCTGTGTTGCTAAGTTGCAACAACGTGGCAAAAGCTACGATATTTTGCATTTGCACTTATGCAAGACCATTCGCAGCAAACACGGAATACCGCTTATATACATATGTGATAGACATGTTTCACTTTACTAGATCTTGTAGAAATAGACAATCTTTAAGAGAAATTTAATATTTTATTAAGAATTTAATATTTTATTATTAAGAAGTTTCATATCTGAAACCACTTTTAAAATAAATCCTTATGATGGATGATGCGGATCTATGTACTACTACGGTTCAAAGGAATCCATTTTCATTAAATCATTAAATTTAATTTTGCTGCTGCAGCGCTAAAAGGAAACGAAAGAACAATATTTATACAGAAGCTTTATGACTACTAACTTGGCCATAAACAATTGGATAATGATAAAATTTAATTATGACATAAAGAATATTGTAATTAAACATACACAAATACCAACACACTATCATTGGCATGAGTGTGACAGTAGAAATTTGTGTGTACAGTCGAAACCCGGTATAACGAATGATATAATGTCGGACGCATTCGATAAACTGGGAGATTCGCTAAACCGAACAAGAGTCATTTGGCATTGAATTGAAATTTTTAATTTTATTTATCTCAGTAAACGTACTTGTAAATAAATACACATCAGTTATTTAAAAAATCTGTAATAAATGACTGTTTATATGTCAGAAAATGTTGAGTAATCAATTTTATTTTCATCACATCATAAGAAGCAGGCTTCAAACCGTTTTATAGCATCTATATTCTTAATAGTAGATACTTCTGGTTCCACTGGTGGACCATTATTTTCGTTTTCTTCATTCTCAACGTTGGTATAGTCAATAGCATCCTCATTCGATCCCTAGAGGGAAAAGAACCTGTCACAGGATACGTCAGTCACGTGACTGGTTCCTAGGGACTAGCAACCGGTTCGAGTTCCGGAACTTTATATGAGAGGTACCGGTAACTTTTGCATGACGTTGCCATTGGAGGGGGTCAATTGACATAATTAAGATATTCGGTGACAGGCTCTAGGCCTAACCTTTACGTTCTTGTCCTGTGGTAGTATCCTTAGTACCTGTTAGGGTTTCTTAAAAATCGGCAATAGAAATATTCTAGAGCAGAATGTAACCTATATGTATCCTATTAGCTTTTCAATGGGTATAACTTCGGTTTTGATTAATATAATTTTCTAAAAATTTGTTTGCTCCGAATCAACAAATGCATTATTATTTTAATCAGATTATAATATCCTTAATTAATGTAAATTACATTAATCACCATAAATAATAAAAGAAAATAGAAAAAAATACGTAACCTTTTTTTGTGTGAGGGAATTTTGTAGGCACTTTTGTTCTAGTTTTGTGGAACGTTCCCTTTTCACCAGGCACGACCCGGGAACTTTTTGTACCATTCCTATTTTCACCAGTCATAGGACAGGTATTTTCAGGACAATGGGTAGAACATTTCCCGTAGGGATGTAAGCAACGTCTACATTAAATGTTATCTGAAATTTTATCAAATAAACTAAAATATAAAGAAAATCACATGAAAAACAGCGCTTAATAGACGAACACCACGTCTCTTGCACTCAACGTTATCTTGTTGTAAATATATATGACAGTGGAATATCTTTTTCCATTATGGGATATTCACCTTTTTTAAGAGATTGACGATTTTTAGTTCCATTGTTTGTATATTTAAAGTATTCCACAATTTTATTTTCTAACTTTTTTATAGTACATATTGAAAATTTTGGTTGAGCTACCACTGACAGGCTTAACCCTTTCTTATAATCGTCCAAAATTTTAGTCTTTTCACTGAATGATATTCTTTTTCGATTCACCATCACCAGTTTTCGCAAAACATCAAACTCAACTTATGCTTGAAAATAGCCAACATTCATGCGCTCCCACTGAAAAGTTGATCGCGGTCGATTATCGACTCGAAAGTAAACAACAAAAGCCAAGAGAAACACTAACGATATTGTAACGACTTTCGGTTTTGGCTTTTCTGTACCATTCGCTAAACCGGGCGTAAAATAAGTTGACCATTCGTAATATAAGGCAGCTAATGGAAAAATTCGGTCATTCGTTGTATCGGATTTTCGTTAAAGCGCGTATTTGTTATACCCGGCTTCGACTGTACTTGTATTTGTGTTTCTATAACGCGACATGACACAAGTTCGTGAGGTATTCAATTTACTTAATAGGCGGTGTCATTTATGACTCAAATCTAGTCACTGGTTTCAACGTTTGTAAGCGGCATGTTTGTCGAAAACTATGGATTGATTAGTTGTCCAATGGACAATGTCCACTTGCATAATGGCTTAAGCAATAAATATGATAGGTGCTTCGTAGTCAATCCATTCATACAACGCACTGTGTCGGAACTGGGCCCATTTTTTTGTAGAAAGAGGAATTTCGGTATGAGTTTTTCAACATAGAAACTGAAAGAAAAGGAGGCCTCTGCAGGTAGTTTGTTTCACACGAATGTGCGACTAGAAGAGGATTTTTCCTGCAATGAGTGTTACGATTAAGTGGCCCATCGACCACAAACAGATGCGCTATTTCTGAACTGAAATGCATGGGAAAACTAACTTGACAAATGATCGGCAATGTGACAACTATTTCATCTTTTCTGCCACAGATCTCTAATTATTCCAAGTTCTTTATTACGTTTCGAATGAAAGTCAGTATAGAGGTTGGGGAGCTGATCTAATATAATCTGAGCACAGAAGTTCAAAGTTGAAAACACATCATTATTTATTATTATTATTAAGACATGTTCATAATTGCAATTCATTGACAATTTTAATTTCAACTTCGTCTATTTACAAATGATATCTACTCTCTCTCTCTCTCTCTTTATCACTCTCTATCTTGCTATGTATCTTAACTGATTGTAGGATTTACTAGTTTCTTTAGCTACAGTATTTCTCCTTGATGTTTTTGGTCATCCAACGCTTCGATATCCCTGAGGGTTCCATTCAAGTGGAACCTCAGACTTTTCTTTTCTCAGACTGTGACCCAGCCAACTATATTTATGCTTCTTAATTTCAATTCCAACCTTTATTTGTTTAGTCCTTAATAGGAAATTATCGTTCGATATTCTTTGAGGCCACCATATTCTTAAAATATTGCAAAGAGATCTATTGATCTGCAATTTTTTTTAACTATTTCTCTTGTGTGAATAACCATGTTTCACACCCATATAACAGGATGGATTTTACGCAACCCTCAAAAACATATTGTTACGTTTCGACCTTTTCGATAACGTTTACTTGTTTGAGTTCTTTTAATTAGTCAAAAATAAAATAAAAACACAACGGAAATTGATTTTGAACTTAATGATGTTTTATTTCCTTTAATACTACTGTTTTACAAAATACACGAAGTTTTCTTATCGACTTTGACACTATGAAAGCATTTTAACAACTGATCTGTGCACGTTGTTCACCATGCCGTAGCTTAGACAAGACTGACTTCCCTGTGACTGGCAGTATCGGCTTATATACCTGTTGGCTGTTACGGTTCTCAAGCGAAGTAGAAAAATCCTCACCATGACAATAAGTTTGCTTTGTCTGTGTTGTTATTCAGCTATGTTATGGAAGCGGCGTGTAGATGGCAGTAAATTTTAGCCGTAATTCAATCGAGGGCGTTAGTCTTTGTTTACACATTCCTATGGAGATTTTTCATACAGAATTCTTAAACAATCTAGTAGATTCTCGTTGCTGTTTCCGTTAGTTTGAATTTGAGTGCTCAAATTTGCATACACACGGTTGATTAAACTGTGCTTAATCATCGCTGTATTTGTATGTCCGCTAAATTTGAATCTACATTAAAATTTTGTAACAATATTCATAGAGAAATCGGCGTCCTGGTTTCATCCGCTTCATCATTTCAAAATTCATTTGAGTGCTTAAAAAATACAAAGAACATCTTTCAAACAAGAAAGTGAGAGATGTTTGTCTGTTTCTTGGAAAATCTTATTCTCAATTGAAAAGCGATACAAAGTGAAAACTTTCAACCTTGAAAACTTTTTTTTTTAATTTATTTTGTTGTTTATCAGTAGAAAGAAGTATGTAAGTAGATTTTACTGCAATTGTTATTTGTTATAAATTTGGCATGTTGCTTATCTAATCAACAAGTATTTTCGATTTTTCATGCTTATCGGCTTAACAACTTAACACGCATTGTCATCGTAAACATTCGTTTACATTTAATGTGTTGTGTGAAAAATCAACCACCCCTTTTTTCCCAACCAACAGCAGCTTTTAAGGGCAATCAAATTATCAATAAAATTTAACACATTGAAGGCATTAAAAAAAGGGTTTTCCAATACATGTACATATAAAGTTGTATTTGTATTTGTTACACTGGCACACACTCACACACACACACACACGCACACACAAAATGTATTCTCGTAACACAGTTTTTGTTTTGCTGATGTGATGACTTTTTAGACCATAAAACCCCAAACAAATAAATTTGAAAACAAATATGGAAAAGTGGAATCGTTGCGAACTGAAAATAAACTAAATAATTGAAATGAATATAAAAATGCGGGAGTTTTAAGCCAATTTCAATTAATATAAAAGTGGCTGTTTAAATAGAAAATGTTTTCAATTTCATCACCATCTCTAATAAAATGCGATCGATATGTATTTAAATTGTATTCTTTTGTGTTTATTTAGAATCAATTCAAATTTGCCAATCACTTGAGTTTGATTAAAATAAAATAACACATTTCTGTTTAAAATACAGACATATTTAAAATTTGAATACTTTAGGCGGCTCCTTTTTTTAGCACTTATAAAGGTTTATTTCTTGCATAAATACAGATCTTGTCTTTGAATCATTTAAATCTAAGATCCAGTCAGGACATGGACTATAACTTAAAAATACTTCTGTGCAATTTTCTACAGGATCATGAGCATTAAAAAAACTCTTCTCTCTACGAATGACGACTCTAATGAACCAACTCGCCAAAAATTAAAATGCATCAGGTTCCTTTATTTTTTTTAAAAGACAAATAACCCTGGGGATGCTCCTGCCTTCTTGCTTCTGCAATGCATTTTGTTGAAACTAATGCCGTTTTCTTTTCTGAAAAAAGTGTAACATTTCTTTTTCTTTTTATCAAAAAATTGCTATTCAAAGTTTTTTTAAGCCAAAAATTTTGCATCGTTAGTGATGATAAAATGATTTCTAATAAACTCACTATTTCCAAAAATTAATATATTGCAAATTTTCAATAAAAATGGGCAAAAAATGTTGAAATTTTTTTTTAGAAAAGAAAACGCCATAAGTGCCTTGTCTAACAATAATTCGTGAATATCCGCAGGCGATAAATTTATCACAACAGCCTTCTCTTCCAACATCATGAGTTATTGAGAAGATTATGTTCAGAAATAACACACTTTACTGACGAAAATTTTTTATTTTATTCAGAAAGTCGCGGAATTATCAAACTGTCCTCTTAAAAATATTTTGGAAATGCTTTTTGTGCGAATTGAAAAATTTGCATCGAACATCCCACTGGATTTTTATGCCAAGAACACAAAGACCTTTCAATTTATAGAGATTTACGGGGTGTTATGAGGGCGGATCAATAACTCGGTGACTTTTTAGTGAAACACAGTTTTATTTGCAAAACAAAAATTTATTTTTCAACATAATCTCCTTTTAACTCAATATACTTAACAAAACGTTTCTCCAGTTTTTGTATCCCTTTCAAAAAATAGGATTTTTCGAGGTCCTTCAAATAGGCATTTGTTTGATCAATAATTTCATCGTTGTAGCTAAATCTCTTGCCACCGAGCCATTTCTTAAGGTTTGGAAATAGGAAGTAGTCACTAGGGGCTAAATCCGGAGAATATGCCGGATGAGGTACCAATTCGAATTGCGGTTAAATAACTCCAAACAATCCTTTGAAGTTGTCACACGTTTACGTTTATGGCCAATTGAGAGCAAACGCGGCACCCGTCTTGCAGACAACTTTCTTAAACCCAGCTGATCACTTAAAATCGAAACAGCACTGCCTCCACACTGCGTTACAAATCGTCAACCACTTTTGAAAAAAGAACTGATTCACGTACATAAAAATGTTTATATTTAAATAAAATTTATACGTATACATCATTTAAAAGTTGTAGGGATTTTTGTACAGAAAATTTTTTGAACGCTTAGGGAAAAATAGGGATTTTATTCGGGCTGCGTAAAAACTTATCAAAAAAGTACATAACATCACTGGATTAGATTTACACTATTTTCTAATTAATTAATATTTTAATTGTTAACCGATTCGTTTGTCATCCTGAGAAAGCTGCAACAGAAAGGAGTAGCGAAATATTGATAAGTCCCTTGAAAATTTAGTTTAAAAAAACTACGATTCGACGAAATTTCTTAAGTTCTTATTTAGGTGAAGTTTACATGCAGGCTTGGAGCATCCTTTTTGCTTATTCAAAAGTAGCAATAATTTCTAGTTTATTTAGAATTTCAGCTAATTGAAGTTTTATAAAGCCAATAAAAGGTTTCGTTGCTACAATATTATTTTAAATATTTTTTTTATTTATCAACCCAACATTTGTCAGAGCAACTGCATACAGGAATTTATTTGTTTGTCGTATGAAATTTTTCATGAATTTGACATGAATGCAAGTTTCGTATGCATTTGTGGGAGCATCTGAAAGGCAACAAAAAAAAAAAAAAAAAAAAACAAATATAAACAACATCCTTCAATTAGCGGTTTTCCTTATGGCAACAACATCTTTAATCTCCTTTCCATTTTGAATTTTCGTATCAACGTGTATGAATATGAGATGATGCGGTGAATGTTGTAACAAGTGGTACGTGACATTTCCTAAATCACTTCTAGTTGTTTAAATTCTCATGCATGTCTTGTTTTTTATTTGTTGTTGCTGTTGCTGTTGCTTTTCTATTCAATAAAAGTTTATTTAAGGGTAATTTGTTGTTGTTGATGTTGTTGTTGTTGCTGTTGTTGTTGATGCCTTTTGTAATACGAATTTGAAAGTGCAATTGTTGCATCATTCATTGTGTTGCATTTTCATTATCAAATGCACTTTGTTGGTCTTAGACAAATAAATTTGTTTTGATTTGCTGCAAATGCATCAAGATTGTCATGCACTAGAAAGAAGCTCAGAGGCTTGAAGGAGTGATGTGTTTTATAATTAATAAATCTCAGATAAGAAATTTTATTAAAAAACTTCTTTAAGCTTAAGCTGCAACAATAATAAAATAAAAACTTTATTTCTTTCCAAAATATTTCGTTTTCTCTACGGGGAGGTACTTCGGAGATATGAATAAAATTATTAATTAAAATTGTTTAGTTTTTTGTTGTTTTTTTTAACAATAAAAAACTTATTAAAATGAAATCTTTGGGTTAGAAAACAAGGAAAAGTTAAATCGATACAAATTCAGCAGCATCTTTTTAATGACTTTGAGCAAAAGGGAACATCTCAACTCAGCGGTTTATTTTTCGAAATTTTAGTTGGGTCTCCCAAAACGTGTTACGATAAGAACAAATTCTTAAAGATTTCTGAATTAATGTCTCTGCTATACAAAGAACTCTGCATTTCTTTCCTGTAAAATTTATTTTTCGTCTTTTGTTGCATTTTAAAAATGAGTGCATTTTCATGGGCACTTTTATTATTTTTCACATTAATTATTTTCAAGGAGTATATTTTTTATTATTTTTTTTTCAACATCTATTTGTTGCTTTTATTGACATTTGCCCCTTTCCCGTGCACATTTTGACATTTTCATTTAACCCTTTTGTTTTTATAAACAGATGTTGTTATTATTGTTTCTAATATTTGTATGGTACTCAATTGATGTTAAATCGGTTAAATGTTATGTAAAAAATGTTAATCATTATTACGTAGTCTTAGTCGCTGTTTGTCCTGGACACACAAACACACACACAAATACACACAGGCCCACACACACACAAAATAAACTCACTAACAATGAACATTAAGAATTCATTGTCGTCCTGTTGGCGTCAATTGCCTGCCAACAGGGTTGAAATTATTCATTTGCCCTGGGTGTTAGTTGTTAATGTTATTGTTGTTGTTGTTGTTGTCATCGCTGTAGTGAACCCGAATCCAGCGTTGGGAATTAAGAACGCCTTATTAAAACATGCAAATGTCCAACCACTACACCGATTCGTTCTGCAATTGAGGGCACCGCTGTTTGTCATAAAATGTCGAGTTTTTTATTACGAGATTTAAGAAAAAAAAGTGTTAAGCAAACTGCTATGGAATTTCCATGAGATTCGGGAACAGTGGCAAAAAAAGCGAAAAGTAAAATTCAATTGAGATTAGAAAACAATAAATTAAAAAGCAAAACAATCCAGAAACAATTGCCAAAAAATCCAAAAAATTTTATTAAAGGGTGACAGTGAAATTAGATAAGAAACAAACTTATGCCCTTTTCTTTTCTAAAAATAATGTAAAATTGTTTTACTTTTATTCAAAAAAATTGCTATTCGAAGACTTTTTACTACAAAAATGTTACCATGTAAATGGTGACACAATAATTTCTAATAAACTCACTATTTCAGCAAATCAATATATTGCAAATTTTCAATTAAAAAGACAAAAAATGTTGCACTTTTTTTTAGAAAAGAAAACGTCTTTAGAAACATCAATTTGGTCACGATAAACAAAGTCCTGTTTATATGTGATCATTACGTTATTATCATGCATAATGCAAGCCCGTACACGTTGCGACCGTTGATGCAACTTGAAGAGGTTGTGCACGAGGTTGGGCTGATTGCATGAAGTTGTGTCTTTGTTGTACGAAAGATGAAAAATTTTTGATTTTTTGACACGTTGTACAACAAATGGGCATGTCGCACAACCTTATTTTATTTGTTGCTTGTTTCCACAGCGGAACGTTTTTAGTCAGATAGAATTTGGTAAAAGACAAATTTCCAAAAGTGCAAGGGATAGAACAGAAACAACGTTGATTTTCGGGAGCCACTATCACTCCCATCATCAGTGTTCGTGTGTGAAATCACATTCAACCGATCCATCTAAAAAGTGGCGAATACATGGAAATACAATGAACACTGAACACTGTGGAGGGGGGTGCAGTGGCTCCCGAAAAACCAACGTCGTTTCTGTTCTGGCATGTAAATTGAAATTAATTAAGATTAAATTTTTCTTTGTTGCTTCGGAATATTGTCTTATACAAAATACTTTCTGACTAAAAACATTACACTTTGGATGGAAAATTACTCGTATGTCTTTTGTTTCATATTCAAAGCAAAGCGGATCAGTTATTTGTTTTTTCATTGCTGGGAGCGAACTACAGCATTCGATATCGAACGAAATTTCCATACAAATTCAAAAAAATATTTTGTATGGGATTTCGTTCGATATCGAATGACGTAATTTGCCGCATACTTTTCAATTGTATTATATTATATTGTATTATACTCGTATAAAGATTATTATATTATGTTTAAAATATGTAAGCTTCATTTATTTATATTTCATTGATGGAAAAAATTAAAGCAAAAAAAACAGTAGTACCCGACTTCTTAGTAACTTCTCTTTTAATCTTGACCACTAAAGGTTCGTACGACATTCTGTGAAGATAAAAAAATATTGAATTACATCACCCTTGGCTTTAATTACTGCATTTATTGTTTTATTCATAGAATTAATTAAATTTTGACACTCGATTGATGTGATAGAGTGCCAAATTTCTTTGATTTTAGATTTCAATTCCATAATAATTGTCTGCGGGTCATTTCCAAGACGACGCTTTATTATTGCCCATAAAGTTTCCATCGTAATGAGAAGTGGACTGTATGAGGGACAATCCAGGACAGTAGTATGGTTTTCTGTTAATATTTTTTGGTGAATTTTGTTGTATGAGCAGGTGCGCCATCTTCTCGGAAGATGTATTCATTGAATGTTGTTTTTTGTTTTTTTTTTTGGTATCGATGGCAATAAATTTTCTTTCAGTATGTTAATGTAACTTACTGCATTTATGCAGTTTTCTACAAAGCATAGTTGGCCTAATCCTTTGGCAGGCATACAACTCCAAGCTATTACGCTAGCGGGGAACTTAACGGTGCGTTTTAGACAATCCCTGTGATATGCTTCTTTCGTCGTACGTATAACTTTTGAGCCTGAATCGCCTACACTTAACTCAAATAGGGATTCATCATTGAAAATAATTGAGTTCCAGGGTTAGCAGTGGGTTTTCTTTTGCCTTGGATAGTGTATTTTTATTATGAAAATACGTAATTCAATTGAAATACGTAATATAATTTTCTCAAATTAATTCTCATAGTTTCATGTATTACAGGTTTCCCAATTGTCAATTATATGTTGTTCGGTTTACTTCGTAAGCTGCAGTTTCATTTTGTCATTTTTCCACTTTTGGATGACAAGCTACCAAACTTCGTTTGATACAGCTTTACCATGCGTCATTAACAAAGGTGACAGCATTAGGAACACAATTACAACAATACAAGAACAACAGGCATTTTTGTTTGTGTAGTTTCATTGCGTATGTCAAAAACCTATCCCAAAGAAACAAAGAAAATAGATACAGAAAAAAAAGTATTTTGTATGTATTTTGACATTCGCAATGAATAGTCAGCTGCTGTAAACCTGTCACCTTGTTAAATACATCTTGCGTACTTCAAACTTTAGTATATTTTGTTTCAACAATAACTAAATTTAATCCGAAATTTTTTCCAATGAAGGCGCGATTAAAAAATAAAAGCAGTTTTTTATAAAGTTCGAACGTTTTTGGTCAATTTCAAAAGGTTGCCTTGTTAAGGAATGGCTGTATAAAACGGCATTTAGCAGAAATAAGAGTGTTTTACTATTTTATTTCAATGGTCTATAGTCCAGCTATGGAAAGTCAAAAACTACTCGAAAAACATACTCGAATATTCTAATTTTCACAGGTGTGTTGAATGTGATGTATAAGAAAATTTACAGGGAGTGTGAACCTTAAATGGGTAGAGTAGAATAGCAAATTAATCCTCAATAAGTAAAAGTTTACAAAATTGAATTTGTGAAAACCACAACAATATTTAATACCATTAATTTCGCTATTGGCCCCACTGTACACGGTTTTAAAATCGTTTTAATTGTTTGTCTTTCTTTGCATTTTAACAGATTTAAAATATACTGGGATGGATGTCTGTATGGTTCTTATGTCCTTTTAAATATCTTGGTTTCTTATAGCAGTATTGGTAGCACCAGTAGCAGCGGCAGTAGCAGTGGCAGTATTTGTCATAATGCTCATTTTATTGCACACTCCATTTGTAGTATGATTTACAATAATATCGGTCATTTGATGCTTAATTAATTTTAACGACGAATTAAAGTTGACTTTAGCTCAAGTGTTTGTGAAAGAGGGTGTGAGCATGTTAAGCATGAAGTTTTAAAAAGCAATTGATTTTTTATTTATTTTTTGTTAAAGTAAATCCCACATAGGGACTTCCAGACATACATACAAATATACATACATACATCCTTACAAATGTGGTGAATTACATATACAAGGGAATACGATATTACATTTTTGAATATCCTTAAATTTAATACTTTCTAGTTTGTGTGACCGCATATTATTTATTTAAATATTAAATGTGTGTACATGTACAATTTATTTTGAAATAAATCTGCTCGTGTAAGTCATATTGTAAAATGCAGTTGAGTTTTAAATTTGAGCTCATCTGTTTGTGGCAAATAAAATTGTAAAAAAAGCTTGAAAAAAAAACGATTTCATTATCAAATGATTATCGAGAAAATTGCCATGTAATTGGATTTTTATTGCTGCAATGGGTGATTTATTTATTAAAAAAGAAGAAAGAAAATGTTTTTTTTATTTATTCGTATAAAGAGCATAAATAAAATTTTTTTAAAAATATCAACAAAAAAACATTTTTAATCGGGGCTTTTTATGGGAATTGCTAAAATTTTGTTTAAGTCAGCTTGTTTCTCTATCAGATTATATATGAAAAGAGATAGCAATATCATGTGTCCATTAATGTCAGAGTATCGTGCGACAGTGATAGAATAACAATAACTACAACGAGCTTACAGTCTCGTGACATTTCTAGGCTTCTTTGTGATAAAAGCGATTATAACAATTCAGAAATTTCGATGGAATAAAGAACAAATTATTTAGAAAAGTTAAATTTTTTTAAAATTTATGTTAAGTGGAGTTTTTTTTTTAATTAAATTTTAAACGTTTTATTTTGCAGATAAATAAAATCATAGATAAATAGGACTAAGGGCCTCATTAATTTTTACTTTTCGTTGGCGTTCTTTTCTGTAGAAATTATTTCTTACTTGTTCTGTGTCTGAACTTTCGGATGTAGACGATGTAATTATGGAAATGAATTTTGTAAATGTTTGCAAAATGTTTTTGATTTCACAAAAATATATAAATCTTTAAAAAAATGAACTAAAATAAAATTTTCTGACTTTTAACACAAAGATTTTAATATTTTACACCACAAAAACAAACTCTTGGCTGTCAGTTAACGTTGAATTCTATTTTCTACAGAACAGTCCGCAACAGAACAGAAAGGAAAAAGTAACAACAAAGCACACATACGGTTTTTCAATTGAACAGAAACAGAACAGCTGATTCGTAACAGAACAGAACGTACAAAATAATTCTGCCTTAAGAGTATTCAACCGAATATTCTTCTTCGATTATTTGCCCGAATTTATTAAAAAAAATAAATAAATATTCGTTACTACACTCGTATGAATGTATGTACTCATGTCATTAGCATTAACATTTATAAGGTTTTACCACAAATAACTTTTTCATTTCAATTTCTTATTTTATGTTCCTTCGAATCCATAAAATAACGACATAATTAAAATATTAATTTATCCTTCTCATTTCTTTTCTAAATAAATGAACAAACAAATGACAGACAAATAGGACAATTTTGCATGCTAGATCATGCACATATCATCATTCGTTCATCAAGTATACAAACCCCTACTCCCACCCCATGCTACGTATACATACACATATACATACGTATAAATTTTACTCCAGATGAATAAATACTACTTAACAAATCTAACAGTGAATTTGTTGTTGTTCAGTTATTCAAAGAAATATTGTTTGGTTTTTGTTTACTCTTCTCTTTTCTGTTTAAATTGTTTTTGTGTGATGTTTGAATATCAACAACAACAATTATGTAAATATGTAAGTAGGCCAGACCGAATTTTTATATGTAGTATACACAGAAAAAAAACCCAATGTAAAATCAACATGAAGAAATGTTAACATCAAGTCATTGTTAAATTGTGGAACAATCCAATTGAATTTACTTTTAACATTGTTTTAAATTAAATCAATGGTTAAAATTGTTAATTTAGTATTAAAATATGTTGATTTAAAATTCATCACATTGCAATAACATTGTACATTTTTGTTAATTTTTTTTATTGTTAAGTTTTTTTTTAATTATAAGCAAATATGCGCCCAATAAATATTTGAAAATTAATCAACGCGATATAGTATCTTAACATAATATTGTAGAAATGACGAACGGAATGATAAGCTAAACTGTAGGGTGCTTCCACATGAGGGGAAGGATTTCTCAAAGTACTCTTCAACCAATAAATTTTCATTCGTTCTTCATTCATTTGTTTTCCTGAATAAAGTTGTTTTTTATGCTCAGTATTTTGTTAGTTAATTATACTCGTATGTACGTACAGTGGAGAAGAAAAGGAATTTGCAACACATATAAACCTACATCCACATATAGTACATACGCCTCTTTTTTATACTGCCCGCCCCAGCGGGCCAGGTCAGCTATGATTTTGATTTAATTGGGAAATATTCTTCCCAAAGGTATTACTTATATAAATTAACAAAAATGCAACCCCGATATAATAAATTGTTATTTTTTTTGTGTTTTTTAAATAACAATACCATAAGCATTGCATTTTGGTTAATTTACGTAATATTTGTATTATAGTGTGAAATGGCCTTAAATAATACTTTAAAATCTATTTGATTAATCGGCATGCAATATTAGATTTGAACAAATATTTTCAATTCTGCCCTACTGTAAAGCAAAATTGTTTAACTTTGTATGAAAACGACAAAACGAATTGTGTTTGCATAAAGCAAAATTCAATGACGTCGATGTTTATTAAAGCCATTCTAATACCTCAACTATGGTATTTTTATTTCTCACTAGACTGCTCTTGACTCATCATCAGCAACGTTTCCCAAATGTATGCATGTGTGCGCATTAAGGTTTGGGGTTTCCCGAACTTTTTCACATCCCGGCAAATGGGAATTAAAAAATCGAAATATTATTGACTGAATTCATTGTTTTGTTACATTAAATAATATTTTTAAACAAAAATTATTATAATAACAATTAGGGATATTATTACAACTTTCCGATTATTTTTTTTTATCCATTAAATATTATTATTATTATTATTATTATTGTTATTATTAATAATAAATAATAACAATAAAAAAATGAAAGTTGTAATAATGGCCCTAATTGTTATTATAATAATTTTTGTTTAAAAATAATATTTAATGTAATAAAATTGTTGTAAAATGAAACGATTCTATAGCTCTCTGCAGACGGTCGTCAGATCTTACAATATTGTCAGTAAAATGTGTTAAATATGTATCAAAATCGTGTGAACCGGCAATTTTCGTCTGGCAACGTTGTCATTGTCAGTCCATTGTATGAGTGCCAGCTGACAACAATATTATCAGGAATCATAAATATATTGGCATCATTGTCACACACTTCCGCTGTTTTTGGTAATTATTTCATAAAAAACACTAGCTTAACCCGGTGTGCTTTGCTACCCCCATCATTAAAAAATTAAATAAAAAGTGTTTACGTAGTTAATAAGAAAAAACTATTTTATTATATGTAAATTAACTGTTGTAACACTCTAGGATATACAACATCTGTAGTTTGTCCATGCGGAGCATAAACAAACAAATTGTTACCTCCTTAGGGGGGTGCCGTTTCCCCCTCCGTTATCTTCGAGATTTTCCTAGAAGTTTTACTTTCTTTTGAGAGCAGCTTACAGTAAATTTGAACAGTCTCACTGTTGTAGTTATACAGATATGGGGAAATTAAAAATTGCTTTGTAAAGGGGGATGCCCTAACCACTCAAATTTCCAAAAAAATAGCCTATTTGAATTTCCTTGTCAGCAGTAAAGGGCCAAATAATCTACACAAACTGTTTGACAAACACGCACTCTCCGTTTGCAAATACACGATACAAATACAATTTGTATAAATACATGCACGAACATACAAACATTCAAAAAAATGTGACAAAAATTTAAAATTTTTGATTTTCGTACAAACGTGATTGAAACTTTTGTGCAAACGAGCAAACATCTCCATAAATAACGCAAAAAGTTTGTACAAACGTAAACTTTGCACTTTTTTGTCAAACCGTTTGTGTGGTTTATTTGGCCCTTAAGACATTTCTGAAATTTCAAAATGATCGGTTGCACCGTTTGGCGTCCTATAAGGAACATACAAACAAACAGACAAACACATAAACACAGATTGATTTGTATATATACATATAGATTAACGTAAATACGAGTGCCTGGAGCTTTATAAATATATATTTGATTTATTATGTTTAATACATTTTCTTCTCCACGAGTAAAATTACTTGGAAGAAAAATAAATTCCCGTAATAAAATTACTTAAATTTATATGTGTACAAACTTTTCCTCTCTTACTCCTTAAAGTAGACTATGATCCGAGAGTATGTGAGACTACATATCGCTCCTTTATTGCAACGTAGTCATATCTCAAAAACCGTAATTTTTATGTTAAAAATGCAGAGTCGTGTCGCTCTTCATTTTGTG
This sequence comes from Gymnocheta viridis, assembly GCA_956483585.1. Taxonomy (NCBI): domain Eukaryota; kingdom Metazoa; phylum Arthropoda; class Insecta; order Diptera; family Tachinidae; genus Gymnocheta; species Gymnocheta viridis. Next base: position 7,479,297 of record OY101444.1, read on the forward strand.
TAAAAAATGTATACAAATATCTTGTTTAAACTCGTTTTCTGACGAACGAGTTTTTTTGAGATATGACTACGTTGCAATAAAGGAGCGATATGTATGTATATACTCTGAGAAAGTCTGATAACAGATTCTTATAATTTATATTATTTAGAAGCCTTTCCCATACTTCAAGTTTACTTTGCAAAGTTTTAAGTTTACCATCAAACTTCAAAGGTAAAGAAGAATGGAGGAAAGCACAGACTTTGAATTTGTTGTCTGACAACGTTGTCAGATAAAGTTATAGCTGGATCATCTTCTGACAATGAAATTGTAAGCTTGTCTGACAAATGTCCTGCAACCGTGTGCACTGACAATCTACCTTTTCCCATTTTTTCAGGTAAATGAACAAAAATTTTCCCGGGAATACTCGATCGTCAAACCCTAATGTACACATTTAATGTAGGTGGTTTGGTAGTTTAATAAGGAAACTTTTGGTACATTTGGTTGGTGTAAATATAAATAAATGGATGATTTCTGATTAAACATTGGCGGCATGTCACTGTGGCGCCACAACATGGAAGCTATAATGTTTTTTTGTTTTTTCTTAACACGACGTTCGCTAAAATTTCTTTTACTTGGAAATTGTTAATAATTAGTAAATAAAAATCAATTTTAAAAACATTAAAATACGAAAGAAAATTAATGTCAATCAAATCATGAGTGAAATTTAACAGTTTAGATCAGAGACCGAAAATGACTGTGAATGAAGTATTTTTAATCAAAAGAAAAATCAGTATGAAAACAATCTGTAAGAAATACTTTGAGTATGCGAATAAATTACTAATGACCAGGGCGAGTTAAAAATGGCACGAACTTTTTTTATAAAGGCATACAAAATGACATTAAAAAGCGGTAAAAATGGCACAAAAAAATCTAAATAAATAGAAATTTATAGTCCGATTATGGAGAGTAACCAAACTTCAGTTGGTTTGCCAGTCGGCAATTAAAAATTTGTGATTGCCAGAAAAACATTAAATAGCAACCGATGGCCAGTTGCCATCTGTAACATAATTTGCAATAACTAGCAACCCAACTGAGATTTAGTTGCCATCCATAATCGAGCCCTAATAAAATTTTATTTGATTAAATTTTGATTGCACAGCACAATAATTTATGTACTTTTTTATATGTTCAAAGGGAAACGATCTTAAATTTAATCATCTTATTGTTGAATAGAATGGAATGGAAGAGACACGTTCAACATCGGTTCATGTTACTGGAGCTAATTTAAATGCATTCAATTGAGCTGAAAATAAAGTTTCAATATACGCATCCGTTTTGCTTGAATGCTCGCACATACGAGTGCATATAAGATCCCTTATTGCAACGCAGTTATACAGGGTGGCCCGAAATTGCCGAAGGGGTTTGAGTTCTCTTAAATCAAATTATTAAATGAAATTATTTGTTTTAAATACAGTAAATTAATGGAGAATACTTTGATTTTATTATGAAAAATTATAACTCGCAAGTGGTGGCCATTTTCTGCTTCGCATTTTCGTGCTTTTTCCAAAATATTTTCCTTAACCTTTCGCAAAACTTCAGCTGTTATGTTGTTGATTTTGTCGCGAATATATTTTTTTAATTGCTTTATGGTTCTACACTCTTTAATATAAACTTTTTCTCTCAAATAAGCGCAAAGGAAACAGTCTGGAGCGGTTAAATCCGTTGAACGCGGAGACTAAATAAAATCGCTTGTACGCGAAATAATTCGTTCAACAAAGAAGTCGCGTAAAAGACACATTGTGTCCCTCGCAGTGTGCGCTGTGGCTCCATCCTGTTCTAAACATACTTGCGGATGGTTTTCCCGGACTGATTTTAAAAAGAAATTTCCAATATTGTCTGATATCGAACACCAGTGATAGAAACGGCCACACCGTGCTCATTTTCAAAAAAATATGTGGATGTAATTGTCGCTGTTGAACTACTCTTGGATTTTCCGTAGCCCATATACAGCAGTTTTACATTATTATCGATCGCATTTAATTAGAAATGGGCTTCTTCGATCATAATTGAATTAGGAATCAAATCATGATTTTCTTCTGCTTTTTGCCGGAAATAAATTGCACAATCAAGTCGTTGCTGGTTTTAATCCCTGGACAAGCTGAATTTTTTATGAAAACTTTCAGGGTTGTCACAGAATCCAAATGTTGTCGGAATATGATTTGAAAAGGCAACAAAAAATTTAATTTGTATGATGAATTTCATTGTTATGGGTTTTATGTTCAATCTAGAATCACAAGGTATCTGTTTTTAACATAAAACCATAACATTGAAATTCATCACACAAAAGTATTTTTTGTCGTATTTTCAAATCCAATTCTGACAACATTGGATTCTGTGACAACGTCGATTCTTATTGCATGCGAAATTCTCTGCAGCGACTCTCGTGAGAGCCCAGTTTGTGTTGAACTTCTTCTGGTTGATGTTTCCCGAATACCCTCCTGTATCCGTTCTAAAGTTGTGTCGTTCCGGAACGACCCAGTTCCAGTGAGCGATTCACTTAAATGAACAGTTCGGACTTTAACAGAATTTCCTTTCTTATCGTGATTATTACAAAGGTGGTCTTATTGTTACAACTGCATACGCACAATCACGCATGTGATGTCAATCAAGCGATTTCAAATCACACAATTTCCCAAAACGAATCATTGCCAAATGCATGTTTTGTAAATCGGACGATGTTCTGGAATTAACTTGAAGTTCTGACGAAAAACTCGTATTTTAAACGTCGGAATCAATAAAAAAGAATCCGCCAATTTGCTTTTAGTGGAATTTGACTTTTGAAATCGTGCGATTTGAAATCTATCGATATCCATCACATTCCGGAATATTGTTGTAGGATTCTTTTCGCATGAAGTTTGAGATCTGGTTTACAGATTTTATTCGTATTGACATGAAATTTGACAGAGGTGATACGAATTTGCGAACAAACTAATGGCTCATCAAGACAGCATTTTAGATATGCATACTTTGTGACGTTTTTAGGAATGACTTTGAAGTTCTCTCGTTCCGCGTTCATTCAATGTTCAAAGTAAAAGAAAAAGGAACGACATGAACGTCTTAGTTCGTCAAATCTTTCGGATCGGTCCGAACGATTCCCAAAAAGGAAAGATTTTGCCCAACTCTAATCCGTTCAATATTATTATCCTTGTGCACCGTTTGTCGTCTGCCAACGCCTGGAAGGTTTCCTACTGTCCCTTGTTGTCGAAAATTTTCAAGAAGACGGTCGGTGTACTGTTGACTCTGAGAGTCCAACTCGCACATTAAAATAACGACAAGCTGAGTCAAAACAACGGACCGGTGATTTAAGAAATAAAATTCAACGATTTGGCCACGTTGTTCAATTAAGTACTCTTCCATTTGAAATTCCCCAACTCTTCTTTACAAAATACTGAAAAGAAATATTAGAAAAATTATAAGTAGATAGTAGATAGCGTACTAGACTATTAGTCGACGTGTCGCAGGTTCGATTCCTGCCTAGACCCTGGCTGTTTCTGCAGACAAGCCAAAATGGCTTCGCGGTTTGTGTTTGTTCCTTAAAAAAAACTTGGTTATGCTTTAAAAAAAAGCCCTTCAAAAATTTTGGGCCACCTTATATATGTATCTAAAAAAATCAAACTTGCCAAAATACTGGTGGGTGGCATGAAGAGTGGAGAACAAAAACGAGTGCGAGTATAATTTGTATAATTTTCATTTCATTTAAATTTTAATTATATTTGTGTTCATTTAGTTTGTTGAAATGTTAATAAAGTAATTAATTATACATATTTTATTCTATTTTATTCTCTTTTTTTCTTTCTTTTTTTCTATTCCAATCGAATAGAGGTTTGAAAATGTCAGTTTTTTTTTCATTCAAGTTTGAAGGAAAAAACTTAAAAAAAAGAAACAAAAACTTGATAATAAAGTTAGAACTTGTTACATTTTTTGTTGTTGCTGTTGTTGTTGTTGTTGTACGACTATTTGCATATAAATGATAAAACTTAATCTTTATCTACAATTTTGTTACCAATAAAACCAATAGACCATAATTATACGTGTTTATAATATCATGCAATCTACTTTTAAAGGTAACTAAACAAAATTGAGAATGAAGTGCTGTTGTGTTCTAAATATATTAAAAATTATTCTTTTTTATTTGTAGATTCATATATTTCGTTAACCAAAGATAATCAGAGACAACCCTTTTTGTGTTGGAAGTGTTTGACGAGTTTCCATGAAGCCAGCGCGTGTGAATTGTTTTCAATACTTTTTTCTTTTGAACATAAATTGACCTAAAAACTTGAGCCAAAAGATTTGTTGAACGCAAATCACAAACGTATTTTTTTTTTACCTTTTGAGGATTACTAAAAATCGTTACATTATTTTGGTGCTCCTAATCTTTTGAAAAATTAGATTAAATAAACTTAGCTAAACTAAATTTCTCTTTGTATATCATGGCTTTATTAGAAATGCTGTCGAGTAGATCAAGATTCTGTATTTGAAATTTCCGGGACACCCCCAAAATCTGGAGTTTCGGGTAAAAAACCGGGTTTTCGTACCTCTATGCACTTATAGGTCTGTACCTTAGTTGAATATTAACCGATTTACTACTACTACTACTAGAAAAATAATATCACATCCCAGGTTTTTTTTTGTCACACTGTGTTAATGGATTAATAAAATTTGTATAAAATGTTTAAAAGTTTATTTTCATGAAAAGTTAAATAACTCAGTCAATAACTTATCTATTTTTAAACCCAAATATGCGTTGTAATCGTAAATAAACGTACTTTTTGAATATATAGTATTATAGTTTCTTAATAAAATAATGTATAAAAACGTCACCAAAGTTGAAAAATTTTTGAAAAACCTACAAAATTTGTGTTTGCTCGACAATAACACCCAAAAGATCTCAGTTTCTTCTTTCCAAATCTAGTAAGAAATTAAATTAAATCAGATCATTATCAACAACATTACAGGCTTATAAGTGCGCAAAGGTACAAAAACCGGTTTTTTAACCGTAAATCCGGATTTTGGAGGTGTCCGGCATATTTCACTATTGGAATCTAGTTTTACTCGACAAGCCCTACAAGAAAAATAATATCCGGTCCCAGGTTTTTCTACTTCATTCAATTTTGTAACACTGTGTTATTTGTGGAAAACTATTTTGTTCATGAGACTGCTGCGGTTAGCAACATTAATGTTGCGGAAATAGGTGCATTCATTTACTTTACAAGTAAAAATTAGCAACGAGAGAGTAACAAGAAATTTTCCAAAATTACTCTCAAAAATTTGAAAAAGTAAATAAACACTTTTCTAGCCAAAATTTGTAAGTTAAAGTAGTGTTGTAATTAGACTTGCCAGATGAGCTTGATTTAGTTTGATTCTCAAGATTTTTTAGGACTTCTCAAGAATTAAGATAAAATTGTAATTCTCAAGCTAAAAGAAATTTTTTTAAGTTTTTCTTAATTTTTTAACATAAACTCAAATTAAAAACTATTATTTTGTAAAATTTGTCATTTGCGAATTCATTCATATTATTTAAATTTTTATAAATTTCAAATACTACATCTATCTATCTTCAGTAGTAGTAAATTTCCCCCTTTACTCGTCATTAATAGCCTATTTCTGATTTAAGAAAGTAAACTTAAGCGAATGAAAGGCACTCGCTCGAATTCGAACCAATAGAGATTTCTCATTGGCACTCACTTTCATTCGCATTAGCTTACGTACATATGTACGAGTACATATGTCAATTAAATAATAAATAAAATAAAATAGTAAAAAAAATTAATAAAATTTTTTTAAATATTTTCTTCCTTATTGTTGATTTAACTAATACATTTAAACTTGCTGCTGTTGTTGTTTCAAAGACGTTAGCCATCCTCTTTGCTGATTGAGTTTGCACATCAGCAGCATCAGCCATTCTTTTTAAAGAATTAGCTTTTTCTGTAGCTGAAAAGCATTCATTGTAACATATGTATGTATTTATGTAGTTTATTTTGGTGCTGGGAAATTTTCCGGGTTTGCATTTGGTGTAACCACTGCAACAGCTTTAATGCACTTAGCTGGTAATACTTTGTTCTGTTTATGTGGTACATTAGCGTGTGTGGCCCATGGTGATTTTTAATGGAAATATGGCCGTAACAAGTGATCTTCGGGTAGTTAAATAAATGTTTCAAATTTGTTTCTGAATTTAAACCGGGCTTGCAATTAAGCTTAACTGCTTAGAGTACTTCATAAGGATTTTCAGGCCAATGAAATAATTCTTTTATCTAAACATATAGTTTTTTCCCTTTTGCGTAAAATGTGTGAGAATGTAATGAAAAATGTGATCAAAAGTGCTCGCATTTGTGAGGCTAACAGAGGCGGACATTTATCTGATATTGTATTCCATACAAAATTGCCGACATTAAATAAATTATTTATTAATATAAAATCCATTCCCTTTCATTTAAACAAAAATTATAAACAAGCAAAGTAGTATAACTTCCCGGCGGACACCCTGTACAATGTACATACATACTCATACTATGTGTGCACATACTTACATACATATGTATGCATTTATGTAGTTATTACCAGCTGAAGGCTGAAACCTTGAGGGCAAACAAAGAGCCAAATTGGAGCCAATTCATTGACTACAAAACGTAAATCTCTATAATTTACACAAATAAGTAGACTTTTTGATTTTCCTGCAACACTCAACTTAAGTTTGTCATTTTGCCCGACCAGTTGTTTGTTGTTTTATTGTTGTACTAAAGTCAGTCGAGCTGGCCAAAAGGCAAAACTTATTACGTTATTAAAATGAATGGTTGAGACGCTTTACAAGAAATCTTTTTCATCCACAAAAACAAAAAAAAAAGAAAAGAAAAGAAAAGAAGGAATGTTTTCCTTTACGAGCGGATTTTCATATTTCTTATTCATTCTCTCTTTGTTCAGTATTCTATAATTTGAGATGCTGTGGGTTATGATCCGCGTGCAACTGGGTTGACATATTGCTATTGACACTTGACAAGTGTTGTCACGTTGTTATGGGGGTACAAGAGTATTTTCCTTTTGTTTGAGTTGGGGCGGGTGGTTGCTTGCGAGCAACTCAAAACGCTGCAGAGCGACGACCACTAAGACGATGAACGAGGATTATGAAAAGGGAACAAGTTATTTTGTTAAACCTGATTGTTTCAACGTGGATTTCGTTTGCTTTGAAAAGCTTTAATATTTTTCTTAATTTTATTCACAGCACTGCCAGTCCTTATCAGAATTTTAAATAACTGCGGGTGTGTTTTGGTTTTTTACGCTTTTCGCTTTTCCTTTTTCAATCTTTTTGGTGTTGTGGTCGGGGAAGTGTTGATTTATCAGCATTTATGGAACGTAGAAAAAATTACGAAGCATCAATAATACAAGTAACTTGTGTTTAGTTAAATCTGCCCCGTTGCAGGTGTTCTGCACCTCATTCATTGCAGTTGGCAACTGACAGGAATATATCGAACCCTGTGCGCGAATTGATCGTATGTTACGCAGTTTTTTGCATTTTGAAAAATTGTTTTCACACTATCACACTTGAATTGCGACAAAAACACTATGCGACAATATGCGACAGTCAAAATCGGGATGGGATGAAACCAACGGGAAATGTTATACCGGTAAAAAAGAAGTTATACGTGTCCCGGCGTTTCGCTGTGTCAAGTCTAGGAATCGAGATATATCGATTTGAAGTTAGTAACTATCACATAGGGGTAATTGTCACCTTTCGTGGTCTTTTTTTGACATAACTCGAGAACCACTAGTCCGATTTTGCTAAAACAAATTAAAAAAAATTTGGAATTACAATTCCTTTAATCTGTTCATACAACGTTTCGCTACATAAGCAACAGTTTCGGAGTTATAAATAAATGTATGAAGAAAAAAAGTATTTTTTGCATAAAAAATTGAATTTTTTTATTTTTAATTCATAAAAAATCCAAAACGGTAAAAAAAGTGTCTAGAGCTATTACTTTCACGTAAAGTCACATAACCTATGAACAAAGTGAGACATAAATCATTAAAATCGATGAACGCGTTTCGCTTTTATTCACAATTAAGTGAAGGTATCTCATTTTGACAAGAATATTGATTTCATGTTTCAATGAATTTTTGAAATTCATACCTTGTATGACTATTGGGTATTCATCTAGACACGACTACAAATCTTCCCCAAAAAATATTTTTCGCCCATCTCCTACCATTTGTAAAAAAAGGACAAAGTTCCTTTTTATGCAAATTTTTTTCAAACGTGTTTTTGTACGTGCATTACTTCGAAATATGTAGTTTTTATAAATATATTTTAGAAAACAGTTGTTGTTAATATGATATTTTAGTTTTTCTGGTTCATTTTGTTTAAAAATGTGGTAATTTTTAATGCAAAAGGACAATTTTTTATGTTTAACAGAGTTATGTTAGTATGTTAACAGAGTCCTGTTAACCTCTATGGTTTGTGTCTAGGGTGATAAATTTTAAAATTTATCTTCACGCACATTTTTTCTTTTTGAGTGTATCTTTCATATGGTAGCCTTAATATTCCGAAATATTTTTTTTTCCAAATGAATGAATCGTCTTCCAGAAAACTCTCAGTTAACAAAATGTTGTCAGGACAAAAATGTTGTCTGAAACAAATGCGTGAATCCACCTTTACTGATCCATATTTTTTCATATTTGCTATTAAAGCGGTTATATGTGATGTCCCTTTTAATGTATTTTAAATTTTAACACTTCATTACCCGAATGGGGCTGTTTAATGAAAATTATGTTTTGTCGAAGCCTCAGGCGATGAGTGAAAGATTAAATTTCATTTATTGTTAAGTATATTAGAGAAGAGAGAAACTCTTTACCTCTATTCACTTTGTCCAATATAATTTATGCTAAACATGTTTCTTTTTAACTAAATCATGCCAGAACACAGAGATTGAACATTTGCTCGCTGCTCCTTGCACTCACTCACTCACTCAGTCACGCGTTCGTACAGGAGTCTCAAATGATTGAATGTGTCAACGTTTAAAATAAACTGTTTATTAAATTTTTTATACAGAGATTATTATTATTATTTTTTTTTTGTTTTTTTGTTTTTATGACCCAGAGGCAGATTATCATTGTGCAGGCAATTAGGGTTGAAAGAAGGCTCAATGTGTTAAAACGAAAATGTCAATAAGACATGTAATTGTGGGTTGTCAGGATTTTTCTTTTTTTTTTGTATTACGAGGGCAGTTTGCAAATTCTGTGTGACTTTTTATATTTCCAAAGGTCCAATCTTAAATCCAACACTGATACTGTTCAATGTTATTCATTACTAGACTATTGTCGAATTTTGAGGAATTTGCTTCTATTAGTTTGCTTTTGACAGCCATTGAAAAAAAGTGAATTTCGTGGGCAGATTAAATATTATTTAGGTGAAAAAGTTTGCAAGTAAAGCGTGATCCATTTCGAGATTCCCTACTTTTTTAAAGAAAAAACACAGAAAATTCAAATTTAATGGAGACTGTTTATTATCATTTGAAAGAACATTCTCTGGCATTTATTTTTTGAAGATTATGTCTATCAAATATTGGCCGTTGCTACATCACAGATGGTCCATCCATTGAGTCCTATTTTCGATGACTCGTTCGAGCATTTCGACTGGTAACTTGCGAATGACACGCGTGATGTTTTCCTCCAAGGCCTGAATCGAAGCGGGTTTGTCCGCATAAACTTTAGACTTTACATATCCCCACAGGAAAAAGTCTAACGGTGTGATAGCACACGATCAACCGGCCCAAAACGTGAAATTATGTGCTCATCGAAATGTTCTCTCAATAAATCTATTTATTGATGCGATGTGTGGGAAGTCTTGCTGAAACCAAATGTCGCCGAGATCACGAGCTTCAATTTCAGGCATCAAATAGTCGGTTATCATGGCACGATAACGGTCGCCATTGACGGTTTCGTTCGCAACAGCATCATTTTTAAAGAAATATGGACCGATGATTCCACCGGCCCACAAACCACACCTATTCAGTCTATTCGGTCGAATATTATCCAATAATGAATGCTGGGTCTCAAAATGGGTGATGGTGTTCCGAATATTATGCTCAGTAGGCCGATTATGTTGACCATAAGTTGAGCGAAGTGCACGAAACACATTCCTCACAGAATGTGAATTTTCGTAATAAAGTTTAACGATTTGTAAATGTTGTTCAGGCATAAGTCTTTCCATTATGAAATGCCAAACAATACTAAACAAAAATAACATGACAGCATGACACGACTCACACGTAATCTGTCAAAAAAAGGCTATTGAAAAAAGTATCTCTACTTGAATCACCCATTATAAACAACTGACAACACTACGACGACATATTAAAATAAAATATTAATCAATAAAAATAAAAAGAACTTAAAAACAGTTCTTTTTTTTAATTTATTAAACAAAAGAAACAGACCTCAAGCCGAACAAATAATTCCTTAACTCATATTTTTTAACCCATTAACGGCCAAATGAAAACCATAATCACATTAAATAAAAATTAGCTACTGGCATGAGCCTTGCAATGTTTACTGTCACATAACTAGTTAAAATTGATCAAATAAATCAAAAAAACTCAGCTAGTTGACAAGAAAAACAAAAAAAGCAATAACACTTAAGTATTAATCAAACCAAAAAAGTTTGTCTTAAGTAAAAACAAAAATTAGAAAGAAAAAATGGTACATGAGATAAAACAAACATTAACAAGGGGTTAATTTAACGTTAATTAGTGATGGTAAAATTTGAATATTGATAGTGGTAAAACAGTGTTTACTGTAAAAACAAATAATAATACAAATAACTCTTGTATCCTTTTTCTAGACATTATTTGTATAAATACAAATTTGAAATCACATTCAACCGAGCCACCTAAACAGTGGCGGATACATGGAAACACACATGAACACTGATGATGGGAGTGTAGCGGCTCCCGAAAAACAACGTTGTTTCTGTTCTGTCGTGTAAGTTGAAATTAATTGGTGTTAAAATTTTCCCTTGTTGCTTTGTTGTCTCATGTCCAATTCTTTCTGAATAAAAAATGTTACGAACTTTAGCCAAAAAAATTAATCACTTTGGATTAAAGAAACCATTGAAAACCATACACAATTTTAATAATTTAATGTTTAGTATCAGCATTAAAATAAATTTTTTTAAATAATATAAAAGAAAAAATAGAAAAACCATATTCAAAGTTGGTCCTTTAGAGGTGTACTAAGTTGAGTACAATGGGCGGCGCTTAGGATTGGTATTTTGCAGAACATCCTCTTTCCAAACATAATATTTTCAGGCACTTATTACATGATCTTTTAACTCGATTTGAAGCATATAACACATAAAGGTTGGCTTGGTATTTATTGGAATTTATGACCATTATTTTTCCTATCTTCTCCATCAATTCTAGAGGATGTTTGCCTAGCTTTATTGTCCTTCTTGTCACACTGATACGTGCGTGCTATATAACTGCAAAACCATAACTGATCAACACTATCATCAGGATTTTTAATGCCAGTATATCCTTCATGAATTTGATATATGTAGTTATATCGACTACGAAAGTAAACAAGACCCTCCCTCAACCACTTCTGCCTTTCACTGCAAATCGGAAAATTTCTATAGACTGGTTCATTTGAAATACTCCTGCCATGGCTTTATTATAACTTTAGAAAATATGTTGTACGTTTACACACACTTTTTCTTATCCCTTTGTTCATTATAGGCTCTAAAGTATCGAAATTTGTCCCAATCGTGCAAACATTGTTATTTTCCAACTAACCATAAGGACCTCGTTGTCTTGTCAAAGGTGTGGTCATATTCAGGCCAAGGCCTTTTACGCATATCCTTTAATAAAATAAATGGACAGCGTTTAGGTTCTGTATTCATACAAGGTTGCCGTAATTCTGTATTCAAGGCTCTTTAAGTACAGGGTGGCCCAAAATTAACGAAGGGGTTTAAATTGCTTATAACTTTTTTATTATAATTTTTTTTTCTTTTCAGTATTTTGTAAAGAAGACTTGGGGAATTGAAACCGACAGATTACCAGCAACGATTTGATTATGCAGTTTTTTTTCCGGCAAAAAGCAGAAGAAAATCATAATTTTATTCCTGATTTAATTATGAGCGACGAAGCCCATTTCCAATTAAATGCGATCATTAATAATGTAAAACTACTGTATATGGGCTACGGAAAATCCACGAGTAGTTCAACAGCGAGAATTACACCCACCTAAGTGTACGGTTTGGTGCGGTGTTTCATCGGAAAGGATAATTGTTCCTTATTTTTTTTGAAAATGAACACGGGGTCGCCGTTTCCGTTAATGGTGTCAGATATCGGACAATGTTGGAAAATTTTTTAAGGCCAGCCGTGGAAAACCATCCGCAAATATGGTTTTAACAAGATGGAGCCACAGCGCATACTGCAAGGGACACAATGTCTCTTTTACGAGACATCTTTGGTGAACGAATTATTTCGCTTACAAATGATTTTAATTGGCCTACGCGTTCACCGGATTTAACGGCTCCAGACTGTTTTCTTTGGGGTTATTTGAAAGGAAAAGTCTACATTAAAAAGCCCAGAACCATCCAGTAATTAAAAAGCAATATACGCGACGAAATAAACAACATAACAGCTGAAGTTTTGCGAAAGGTGATGGAAAATTTGTTGTAAAGAGCACGAATATTCCCCATTTATATTCTGTATAAAAAAAATTCATAATTATGTCTTAAATAAAAAAGTTATAAGCAACTTAAACCGCTTCGTTCATTTTGGGCCACCCTGTATAAAAGAAGGTCATAATTTGTAAAAAAAAAATTTTCAAAGTAAACCGCATCTTCTTCTGGTTTTGTTGGCGTTTTTTTGCTAGCAAACCCATCACAACGGGAGAACCAAGATGATTAGTGGCAGCAACGGAAGTTTTTCCACAATATATGACAAAATGTATAACAATAACCATCAAAGCTGGTGAACGCCCAATTACGATATCCGTATCGCACAGGTTAGCCCATTATAAATTGTTTGGCTGAATGGTGGCCGAAGCACCATTGATTCGTCAATGGAAATGAAAGGGTGAACGCATTTTGAACATCTTATCAGTGGATGTCATAGCCAAAGCGAAAATTAGAAAAACGGGTGAAAACTTTAACTAGAAAGCACAGTAGAAAAATAAAAATGAATGTCTTTACGGTACTACTTTATCTTACTGAAACGCCCACTGTACTAAACTTAGTACAGCACCACTTTATATATTACAGGACGAACAACTCTATACAACATAAACTGTTTTGTGTAGTTTTTATTAGAACCAGAGATATTTTCGAGTAAATATATTGCTTTTTGACGCTTTTGAAAACAAAATCATGTAAAATAAACTAAATAAAAACTCTATGGGGACTCTGGACCACCAATTTGAATAATTAAAAAGTGGTTTACCGAGTTTCGTTGTGATCGTCGTACCAGCACAAATGATGTCAAACGTACAGGTTGTCCAAAAAAGATCGTCACGCCCGAAAAAAGCCGATAAAATACATTGAAATGGCATTGAGCGATCGGAGAATGAAAGTGTGTGAGATGGCTGAGGCTGTAGGCATCTCCACCGAGCGACTACATCACAGTTTGCATGAATATTTGGATATGAACAGACGTCCGCACGATGAATGCCGCGATTGCATCCATCATAAACCCAACCACGAATTGGGCTACAAACTGCTTCTCCAAGCAGCGTACTTTTTGGATTTAGCCTCTCGTGACTATTTACTGTTTACAAATATTAAGAAATGGCTGGCTGGCTGGCGAGAGATTTGGGTCAAACGAAAAGGTCATCATTGAAGCAAACGCCTATTTTGAGGGTCTTGAGAAATCTTATTATTTGGAGAGAATAAAAAAAAAAAACTAGAAAGATGCTTGACTAAATGAATCGAGCTTAAAGAAGATTATGTTCAGAAATAAAAGACTTTTTTGGAGAACAAATTTAATGTATTCAGTCACGGAATCATCAAACTTCCCTCGTATTATGGTTTTGGTATTTAAAACCAAAAAGACTTATGCATGTATATTCAATAAGACATTTTAATCCCCGAGAACTGAAGTCTATAAGGACGACTTCTTAATTTGCTGCTGAATAATTACACAAGAAATTACAAGTTGAACAAAAAAAAACGAAATACCAAGAACATTTACCTGCATCCCACACACACAAACATGTGTGCACATATGTGTAAGTGTGTGTATACACTCATACCCCGGTTAGCGGCGCTAATTGGAACCGGAAAAACGAGACGCAAATGGAACGACATTTGTATTAATTTTCATTTCATTCGTTCCGAGACTCATAATTTTAAACTAAAAAATATTTTTCAATATAAAAATGGTAAAGTAAGAAAACAAAAACAATTGGTTGCTTATTGAATTCTTGTTACAACTTTGATATTGTTTAAACTTTTCATTTGTTTTAATGAAGGTTTAATATAATATCTCCAGTTGTTCTAAGAAATATTTGGGTAAAGTTCCCTGATGATCTGCATTAGCAACAGTGAACAAGCTATACCCCTCAATAATCAATTGCAATTTGTTTTTAACAAAAGTTTTTAATGTTTTACCGAATAAGTAAAATATTAATTTTGGGAAAAAGTGCGAATAAAAATTTAAAATAAGAAAATACTATTTTATTATTATTTGTGTAAACATAGATTTTATTAAAATAAAAAAACTTCACTTTACCAAATGTAATTTGAAACTACCAATACAAAAATTTATTAACGACGCAACTTCGAAGCCATGCGACGCAAACTGAAGCAAAAACGATGCAACATCGAAACGACGCAAACCGGGTTATGAGTGTATTAAATAAATAAAATGCATAAATAAATAATGAATGATTTAAAAAAAATAAAAACTTACAAAATGTGACAAAAGCTTACGATGCAACAGGTTTTCAAGTCTTCACTAAATAAACACATTCATATGATGACATTGAACATCCCCTCCCATCCAATCCCATCGCAACCTTTCACCATCCCATTCTAAGAAAATATTTCAACAACAGAAACTTCAACATTCGATGGCATCCTTAAGTCCCCCTTCAAATGCAGTTGTCAATGAAAAGAAAATGGTATTATGCAAGCAGAGATTTGCCACGCAAGCGACGATAGTGCCAAATACAAATTGCTTGATAAAACATTCCTCCTGATGGGAGGAACAAATAAGAAAGAAAAAGGACGAAACTAAAATATATAATAATAAAATTATTGGAAATTCAAAAAACAAATGGCAGCCACAAAAAGCAATATGCAACATTTATTTATTGATAATGATGATAAAAAACAATTATTAGTATTCCTGCCTGCTCTGCGTCAGAGACAATGCAGTGAAGGGCTCTTGGCCCAACCCACCCCCCGCTAACCCACATACCAGGCAAACGCTTCACGAAGGAAGGCCATTATGTAAATATTTGTTGGTTAAGCTTTTTGTTTATTGTGTGTGTGTGTGTGTATGTGTTTTTTTTCTTGACATGTTTTTGTTCAACTCATTGCTGTTGTTTTTATTTCTATTGGAGTCTTAGATTGAATTGCTTTATTGTTTGTGATGTCTTATTTTACTACACTTAGAGAAAAATATTTGCTAGTTATAAGAAAATTTGGTATCAGCTGACAGCAGTGAACGACAAAGGTATACAATTTTGAATACATGGCACATATCGTCGATATTCAAAAGTGTAGGATTATTAAAATGTTGGGGTACGAACAAATACGTTCACAAAGAGCAATGACTACAAACGGGTTCCATTATAAATAAGTCCGTATATCGATAGGTGTAGCATAAATAAATAGAAAATGCTTTCTGTATCGCTAGGAATACGTACAAATATTGATATGTGTCGTTGGGTATCCATAAATATGATTATAAGAAACCATGTTGTAGTGTTTGAAGAAAAAAATTGGTTGCAGAAATATAACAATAAGAAATAATTTATTTTTAACTTACATATATTTGTTTTAGGTATTATCTTCTTGTGTAAAGAAAATTTTTGCAATGAAGCATTAAAAAGTCACTGAGTCATATCGCGAAAATGCGCAAAATTTTCTAAAATTTCGAAAAAGCCGTAAAATCTTCTCAAACGAGCTACAAATGCAAGGAATGTGGAAAACTCTTTTAAAATTGCAAAAATTAAGAAAATTCGCAATAACTTCTAATAATTGAGAAAATTAAAATCTTTAATATCATTTAAAAGTTGATGGAAGCAATAAAAAATATAAAAATTCACCCAAATTGCAAAAAACACGAAATTCCGCAAAAATGTAATTGCTGTCAAAACCTTCTTTGACATATATATATACTCGTAGGTATATCACATTCCTTAAGTTTTTACCTCTATTTAGGAAGTTTTACGCCTTTTTCTCACTCGCGATATGAGTGATTTCTTGTCATTTCATTGCTGTGTTGACTTCCAAGTGAATATTAAATATTTTAAGTTTTCCAAGGCTTGCAAGTTTTTGCGAACTTTCGCAAAATTTCTGTTTAATATTAACGTTCCTTGCTAATTTAGTTCTTTTTAGAAGATTTTACGAATTTTTTCAATTATGCAAATTTTTCCGGATATTCGCAATGTTCGCGAGCAGCTTACTTTTTTCGTTTCGGTCGCTACTTATAACTAGAGATCTTCATCTATTTTTAAGCTTTTGTTATTCTCAAAAATGTTTGCAAAAATTTGTTTCGAAGTAGAATTGTTCACTATTGAAGTTAACGCGCATTTTTCAATACAACTTTATCGCATAATAATTACGAAACGAAATCGATAGTACAACTTTAGGCAACATTTCTGGCAATAATTATCAAACAAAAATTTTAAAATAAATGGAGTACCTATCGATACATATAGGTGCGCAGGGATATAAACAAATATGAGCATGAATACATCCAGGTATAAAACAAAATGCGCACCGCGATACATACAATTATGAAATTGAACAGATACGAAAAATATTTGTATTAAAAATATTCAATATATGCTAGAGTAATTTATTTATTTATCTATTATTCGTTCTCTGGCTGACAGCTCTTTCTACGTCCACATTCAGACGATTCATGTCTTATTGAGGCAATTCACACTAGATTAATTATGCTGGCAGAACATGGCAGCTTGTAGGCATTTTCGGTGAAGAGAGTCGTTTTTGTTTGGCATAAATTTTCAATCAGGCCCAACCCCGCATTAGCAGAACAAAATCACTACATGTGCATTCACATACCCCAAATGAATACAAAAAACACTAATACAAACAAAGCTGTGTTTACGCCAGATGAATTAATCCAGTGTGTTTTGTAAAGAACAAAAGTTAAGCGGACTAAAAATTACTCTAGTGTGAATTGGTTCATTGACATGATTGCTAATTTATAGGCGAGAGAGAATGGGGGAAAAGAAAGAAGTATTCAGGTCTATGTGCTGTACAGACTATCCAATCGATTAATCTTTATTTGATTAATCGAGTAAAGTTTTTCCATTATTTGATCGAATAATGAAAATAGTTAATATCTATTAACGAATAACTCGAACAATTGATGTCAATTTATCGAGTAAAATGACGTTGCCATTAAGGACAGTGTTGGCAAAAACCCGAGTTTTTTTTAATAAATACCCCACCTAGTGGGATTTTTGTAGGGTTTTATTGGGCTTTATTGTGTTTAAATTAACCTAAGTATACGTAGTCTGTACATTTATTATATTTTTTCATTGTGATAAACGTTTGCATTAGTTTGCATTCTTAGGCAAAAATAATCCCCTTATTCCACTATTGAAATTCGCATGTTATCTTCAAGACCTTAGACAACAGAAATAGACTGTCAGTAGCACTAAATTGTTCTCGAGAGCGAGTAGAGAAGCCCCAATTTTTGTTTTGGTATTGTATTGACGTGACGTCGGTGTTGACAAGTGTAATAAGAATGAATATAAATATTTAAAGTTTGTTTGAATTTGGAACGATTTCCGTTGGATCAAAATATACGTCACTCATTTCAAATTGTATAGAGATATAAAGAAAATCAATAATTTATTTAAATTACAACAAGCAATGCTCAACGTTTAAACAAATTTAAAAAGCTGAAAGCATAACTAATTCCATTACAAAAAATTATTCCGCTCTGTTGTCAAACTCCAAAGTGTGTATTTGTCTTTAAGGTTTTTTTTTTAACAAAAAGTGAATTTTTCCTAGTAAATTTGCATTTTTATTTAAAAAAAAACCCCCACTGGGTGGATTTTTTCAAATAAAATACCTAATAAAACCCAGTGGGTTTTTTGGGTTACCCAGTGGGTTTTTGGGTTACCCAGTGGGTTTTTGGGTTACCCAGTGGGTAGCCAAGCCTACTCAAAGAGGTCAGTAAAGATTAAGCAACATTAATTGTTTAATTTAATTTTTTCCAGTGTATGTTTATTCGTTTTTATTGCATGTTAAACAATCATCATCTGCCAGCAACATTTTGAGTCGGATTTTGAACAACTAAAAGCTGTTGAATGCGTTAGTTTCAAGTACTGTTGCTGTTGTGGCTGCCTCTGCCTCAAGTCTTCTCAAATATGTAAGTTGTGTATTTTAGTAGTTTATTAACGAATGAGTGTTCGTTCGGTCTAACATATTAAACCGATCATTGTTCTCGACAACTTGTTACAAAATGCGTTTTGCAAATGATGTCATGTTAAACCCAAGTATTTGCAAAAATATCCCATCCTCTGCAACATTTTTCGTTGGGTTTTTATTCAAATATTTTATTTGCATTGTGACTATTTGACATGAGTTTTAAATCAATAGATATGAAAAAAATAAATAATAGAAAAAAATAAAACTGGCAGTTGTAGTTGTAGATATTGCGGGGTGGAGGGGAAATGATAATAAGTATTGTTTGCATAAGAAGCCAGATATTGAAGGGATGTGGGATTTAATGTGCAAACACTTAACGGTCCTTATTGAAAGCTGCTTTTAATGGGTTAAGTGAACTTATTACTTCTGAAATATGTTATTATGAAATGTTTATCAAGCTGAATTATTTGCAAAATCTATTTATTATTTTATTCGGTTCGCTTTCTATCCAGCAAAAAAAAAATATTCATGTTTTATAATGTTTTTGCCATCTGGCGGTTGGGAAACGGGAATTGCCGGGAAAATACTCATGTTCCCGGGAAAATGGAAAATTGAGAGCATGCATTAATTATTACATAAATAAATGTACTTTATTTCGTATTTTTTCTATTAAATATTATATTTAATTAAATTTAAATAAATCAGCTGAAAATATAAAGTATGTTTCATAGTTATAAGAACAATTATTTTTTTACAAACTCTCTTCAAATCTACAACAGATCATTATTTTTTTTAGTAGTAATATCTTTTAACATTTACTCTTTTATATGTAAAAAATTTAAATCTGGAGGAAGTTTTACGTTATTTTTATGTTTCCTATTTATAAGAACAATTGAAGAAGACATTAATATGAAATTTAGTAGAGCACTAAACCTTTGTTGCATTTCAAGTTTAATTAAAGTTATTTTTTTCTTTTTCACTATGCCACGTGGTTGTAGTTGGACTGAAATTGAAGAAGCTCAAATTTTGGCCTTTAAAGAACAAAACTTAAAATTGAGGGAAATTGCAAGAAAATTGGGAAGAAGCGCTCTGTTCTTCCGTACAAGTTGAAATTAATTAGTGTTAAAATTTTTCCTCGTTCCTTTGGAATATTGTCTCATGTCCAATTCTTTCTGACTAAAAACGTTACGACGAACATTAGCCAAAAAATAATAATCACTTTGGATTAAAAACAACTAAGAAGCGTTGTGAAATGTTGTGCGAAATTTTTTAAGTAAACCTGAAAATTATGGAAAGCCTAAGAGGTCAGGACGGAAGAAAATTCTTTCTCAGCGAGAAATATCGCGCATAAACAGACTAACCAGTGATTCAACATTGAGCTTGAAAGAAACAAAAGCGGAGTCGGAAGTTTCTGTATCAAAAACAACCATTTGGAGGACGATTTCTAAAAAAGAAAATTTCAGATTTTCTAAAATGACACAAGTTCCTCGTTTACTGACACGACATGTTACATAAAGACTACAGTTCGCAAGAGAAAACATGCAAATCAACTGGAACCAAGTGTGTCAT
Source organism: Gymnocheta viridis (assembly GCA_956483585.1). NCBI lineage: Eukaryota > Metazoa > Arthropoda > Insecta > Diptera > Tachinidae > Gymnocheta > Gymnocheta viridis. The sequence goes on from OY101444.1 coordinate 7,499,473, forward strand.
TTGGACGGTCCAGATGGAAACAAAGGCTATTGGAGAGATTTAAGAAAATAACACCTACGTTTTTCAAAGAGAAACTTTGTTCGTGGATCGGTGATGGTTTGGACAGCTTTTTGTCGAGATGGATGTCTTGAGATGCAATTTGTTTCATCAACAAATTAACAGCAGAGACTATACCAGAATTTTACAAATAATTTTATTGCCATTTATAGACCAAAGGCCCCACAAAGAGCTACATTTTCCAACAGGACAACACCGATATCCACACAAGTACATTTACCAAGAACTGGTTTAGTTCAAAAAATATTAAAATTTTAGTTTGGCCAGCGTGTTCACCTGATTTAAACCCCATGGAAAATCTTTGTGGAGTATTATCCAATAGAGTTTATTCGGGAAATAGGCAATTTGAAAACTTGGATATATTAAAAAATGCAATTTCTCACGAATGGTCAAATTGTGACAAAAATATAACAAAATCGTTAGTACGTTAGAAAGTATGAATTCTAGAATATTTAAATTAATAAAAATAAAGGTGCCTTAATTAGTAAATAATTAAATAAATTGTGTTATTTCCCTAAAAGTAATTGAAATATTTTTATATTTCTGAACACTTCTTGTTATTAAGAATATTACCAGTTACAACAACATACCTCTGAATATTAGATCCAAAAATGAGTTACATTACAAAGTTAATGTATAGAAAAGTTTTATTTATAACTAATGAAAGTCCTTATAATTCAAAGTGTTAATATAAAATATACTTTAGATCATACAAAATGGCAGCAAAGTTTATTTTGATTCATATGAAGTTTTTTTAAATCGTTCAAATTTTCAATTTCTATTTAAGACATTGCAATAGTGCATTTGATTGCACAAGTAAAATTGTAAATATATTACAGAAAAGTCTGCCTAAAATTCCTTGTCTAGAAAAGTAAAAGAGAGAAATCGTTTCACTCACGATATCAGTGCTTAATCCTTGAATCCTTTCTTAAAGTAAAGCACACAATTGAAACAAATTTAAAAAAATTAGTGGCCGCTTGAAGTGCTGTTAAAGAAGCTGTAGAGTTTTCGTTCCTTTACTACTCAAATTTTTAAATAGCTGTCGTAGATTAATGTTAAGACTCCGTACAAGTTCAAGTTCAAAATAAAAATTAATATGCAAAACCCATGAAATTTAGAGCAAATTTAGAAAGCATTATTAACGATACGACTGACTTGCTTTAGAGGAAGTTAAATTATTTTTCCTGTCGCTGAAAATTTGGCAATTATGGTACAAAACAGATTGAAAAATCATATTTCCCGGAAGGTGAAAAAGTCCTGGAAATTCTCAATCTTACTTTCATGTCTTACTTACATAAAAAACAACATTTTTTCAACCGTTTAGGTTTCAACGAAATCCAGGTGACTGAGCTGGGCATTGACAAAGGATGTGCTTAACAGTTTCTTTCTCCTCTTCATTTTGACAACTTCTGCAGAAGTCGTTGTAATAAAGTTTCAATGTGTTCAATGTTGGACCATGTATTCATACTATTTTCTGTGCAACATTAAATAATTGCGCTATGAAAAAAACTAAATGAATAATTCAAAAATTCTAAAAATGCTAGCGGTTAAATGTGAATTTAAAATAAAATAAATATTTGGAAATTTAACTGCAAAAATGCTAAAACTGTCACACTGAGTATAATTTATGAATTCCGTAACAAACATTCCTTTTACGAAAGAAGTGAACAGCGCCCATTTTGTTTTTCAAACCGGAAGGGAAATAAGTTCTACGGAACGTATGAGCAATTTTTAAAACAAATTAATATACAGAACGACCGAACGTTTTTGGTTTCAGTGTTCAGAAAAATGTTTTCCGAACTTTATATGCATCTTTTACTTGTTTGTTTATCATCAGAGCTACGCGAAAATTAAACTTTGTAAAATATTATTGTACTAAAAGGACAACGTTGTCAAAATAAAATTTTTTTTTAAATATATAAATTTTATTTTTATAAAATAAAAAGAAAACTCTGAAAAATTTAAATTGCTTCTATTTAATTAAAAAAAAGTTCGGTTTTGAATTCAGGTTCGATCTGAAAAATCTACCGAAATTCGGATTCGATGCGAAAAAGTGCGTTCGATCGAAATCTACAAATTAATGATCTAAATATTTAGAGAATACTTCGCGTTGCAAAAACTTTGCAAAATAATACAAGGAACACAACTGAGACGAACGACAAATTTTTAGCCAACGCGACGAATTAGTCGATGAAAATTCGTTGCTTAAATTCGTCTTATGAAGCGCAACAGCTGTTATATCCAGTGTTTTTATAGAGTGATACAAGTTTAAATCATAGTAAGATATTTTTGATATCAATTAAACGGTCATTATTGGATAGAAAATTTTATGACATTAATTTTTAAATATGATTTCGGACATGTGGCCGCCACGGCTGGCGCGTAGACGGCGCAATCCAGAACACCAATTTTCACAAACTTTTCGCAGCATTTGCGGCCATATTACGCCGATAACTCTTCGAATGTTGATTTCCAGACGTTCAATTATTTGTGGTTGGTTTATCGACGTAGACAAGTGACTTTTAACATAATCCCAAAGAAAATAATCTAATGGGGTTAAATCACACGATCTTGGGGGCCAATTAATTGGGCCATTTCGTGAAATTATTTTTTCGTCAAAAGTTTCCTTGAGTAAATCAATTGTAGCGCCCGCTGTGTGGCATGTGGCTCCGTCCTGTTGGAACCACTTATCAGCAAGATTAATGCCAGCTAATTGAGGTACGAAAAAACTTCGAACCATGTTCCTATACCGTTCACCATTGACAGTAACATTCTGACCATCATCGTTTTTGAAGACATATGGGCCAATGACTCCGCCAGCTCATAAAGCGCACCAAACAGTAATTTTCTGTGGATTTACCATACCGACATAAAATGGACGGAGTGCTCGATAAGTTTGACGAACAGAACCATTATTTTGATTAAAAATTTCCACAATTTGCACGCGTTGCTCTGGTGTAAGTGGATCCATAATGAAATGTCAAAGCAAACTAAACAAAAAGCAACTATCAGCTGTTAAATGGGTGGTCAAATAAAGCAGTGATGCCAACTCAAAGTTGTATCACTCTGATAAAGTTGTTGACTGTTTGTGCTGGTTAATGTGACCATATTAAAAAAGAATATTAACAAAATTAAAAATTAACAGAAACACAACTAAAAACAATTTGTTGTAGTTATTTATCCATTTTGTATGTTTTTTTTAAATGCTATAAAATAAAAATAAAACAATTATTAACGTAAACAGTAACTTTATTTACCAAAACACTGGAAAACTAAAAACGAATATGGTCACATGGTACTGATTTGTTAGGCGTTCGCCAACGCCACGATTGGGTGTGCATTTTCATATACACAAATGTCTTTTATATTGAAAGGAATTGTTTGACGTAAGTTCAAATATGAGTTTAATTTCAGAAATTTTTTATATAAATTCATTGTTTTATTATTCGAACAATTTATAATAATTCAACAGACTACCAGGACGTATTAGTCATAAGATCGAGGTCGCTACACCATCTCATCAGCGTTCTTTTTGTTCGATTTTACCACTTGTCCGTTTACACGGTGGATACTAGTGATGTATTTTATTTTTATCGACTAATATTCGGGGCCGAAAGTTCGTCGTTTGTCCCACCTGGGCGTATTTAAGGTTGTACGAATATGACGAAATATGAAATTAAAATTAATTTTATTTTCTAAATTCTATTCATTTATAAATTTCGCTTAAACGCTTAAAGTTCGATATAATCTTTGTATTCTTATCACACAATTGACACTTTATCAAATCGCTGACAAAAATTATAGAGAAAAAAATGATAGAGATAACAAATGTTGTTGTTTTCAGCAACAAAAAAATAATAATAAAATAATCAAAACAAATAAATAAAGCAGTGACAACAACAACAACAATAACAACAACAATTGCGATAACGATAAAATGATTGACACGAGCGGGCATCATAAGAATTCTCCGCAATTGTGTTTTAATAATAATTTGATACTCTTGCAAAAGAGTTGTCCTGGATTTGAACTTTGAATTTAGGGGTTCTTTTTATGGGATTTTACTGTTTGCTTGTCTGTACAATAAAAAAGGTGAGTACACTCATACCCCGGTTTGCGTCTTTTAAAATTTCCGCTATTTCGATGTTGCATCGTTTTTGCTTCAGTTGGCTTCGAAGTTGCGTCGTTAACAAATGTTTGTATGTACAAAGCAAATATAGAAAAAGGGGATTTCCCGTCGAAGTCTAATGCAAATTTGTATGTGAAAATTGTCTACAAGTTTGTTTTCGTTGGTAGTTTCAAATTTAATTTATTAAAGTGAAGTTTTTTATTTTAATAAAAACTATTATTGCACAAATTATAATTATATGGTAGTATTTTCTTATTTTAAATTTTTATTCGCACTTTTTCCCAAAATTAATATTTTACTTATTCGGTAAAAGTCAATTGCAATTTGTTTTTAACAAAATGGTTAATGTTTTACTGAATAAGTAAAATATTAATTTTGGGAAAAAGTGCGAATAAAAATTTAACACTAAAATTTGAAAGATTCCCATAAAAAGCACCAATTAAAAACTTTTGTTAAAAACAAATTGTAATTGATTATTGAGTTGTGTAGCTTGTTCCTATGCCCATTTCACTGTTGCTAATGCAGATCATCAGGGAAATTTACCCAAATATTTCTTAGAACAACTGGAGATATTATCTTAAACCTTCATTAAAACAAATGAAAAGTTTAAACAATATCAAAGTTGTAACAAGAATTCAATAATTAACCAATTGTTTTTGTTTTCTTACTTTACCATTTTTCTATTGAAAAATATTTTTTTTAGTTTAAAATTATGAGTCTCGGAACGAATTAAATGAAAATTAATACAAATGTTGTTTCGTTTGCGTCTCGTATTTCCGGTTCCAATTAGCGACGCTAACCGGGGTATGAGTGTATTAATACTATATTTTCCAACTGATCACCATCAATTTTCTTTCAAAAAGTATGTAAACTTTGATCGTGGAAAAGGACTCTTTGACAAAGTCTTTTCAATTTTCTTTTAAACTTTGTTTAGCTGCTCCACACGCAAAGTTTACTTTGAAAAAATTTGTGTTCGTTTGGTGGATGAACATGCAAACGAAACACACACATGCTACCAAATACAAGTATGTGTAAACGACGAACGAAGCAGAAAGCAACTTTGCGAGTACAGCAAAGTGTGTACTCATCCCCTTTCTTCTTTCCCTTATCACCATCAAACACAAGACTTTGCAAAGTTAACTTTAACCATGCAAAAGGGCTCTATGTAAATAAATACATACACATATGTATACATATGTATGCATATGTGTATGTTTATTATGTAAATATTTAAATACATGCATGGCTTATTGATGTGTAATCACTCTACTTGTTTGAATCTGTGTTCTAATATTTTTAAGTTAAACTTTTGGTCTAATTTAGCCCTTTTTGTGTGTTCGTGTGTGTGTGTTTCCTTAAGTGTCCCAAATATGAATAATTTTCAATTCAAAAATAAACACACAGCACGTGTCTCTCCCAAGAATATGTTAAGCTTGTCGCTTGTCATTGGTTTTTCGTCCTGCCGTTAAACGTGGTTTTAGACGGAATATTTTTTTTACATCTGACTTGTTCGGTGTGTGCGACATACATATGTATGGATGTGTGTATGCATGTATATGTTGCGTCGGATTTAAAATTGTTGCTTTCAAACGTACTGATTTTGTGTCACAATTTTTATAGTTTTTGCTTACAATATATTATTTTAAGGGCGAATTTTGTTACAAATAGTTGCTATAAATAAGATTTGTGAAATATATTCAACAAGCGATATACCGATCGCAAATTATAGACAGAGTTATTATAATATTTACTCAAATTCACTTACATATACTTATAATTATCATTATATTTGATATTATTCTTGGCGAATCGTTATGAAATTAACCAAAAGCCGATTTTTAAGGACAAAAGTTTTTCGATATTGTGCCATCGATTTTTCGCTGGCTTTTGGCATTAGGAAAAAACAAGTTCGACATATCAAAAAAATCATTTTCGAAGCGCCCAAAAAATTTCAATTCAAATTTAAAATTTTCATTAATAAATAATTCAATTTCATCAAAATTAATTCAAAATAATAATACAGTGTAACTTCGGTGAACGCAACCAATAGAAATTTTGGGCTGTTGCGATAACTGAGTTGTTGCCCAAACCAAGTCACAAATTTCTAGTCATATTTTTCTATCTAAAAGCTTATTTTATTTAAGCCAATCACGAATTTTATAAAAAAAACTAAGGTTAGCTTTTAATAATCGTATTTATTTCATCGAAATAAAGAATAAAAACAGAAAAACAAAATATACATTTAATAAAAAAATTAATAAAGTACACATTCAAATGTATGTATGTTAATTTGTACGGATGGTTGTTATTAAATAACGCTTACCAGGTCCAGATTCAGCATTTGCCACAAACGTCTTTACTCCTTGTTCATTTTTTTATTCTACATAATGTTGATTTGTGAACATTGTATTCATTACATATCGTTTTGACAAATATGCCACTTTCAAATTTTTTAAGAATTTCACTCTTTTATTTTATTGTTAGTTTAACAAATTTTGTCATGAAGGGCATTTCTGTTATTTTGATGAAAGAACCATTCATAAACAAAGAAGTTTCTAAACTAAATTGATTTCAAAAACAGAATATTTGTCACTCTTAGAATAACGTTAAATCAAAAAGATTATTGCACTTAAGCATAAGATTTTACATAAACATCTTTTAGTTTTGAATTTATTTATCAAAAACCTAGCTAAAAAAACAAAACAAGCCTTACTTGTTTTGTGATGTTGCTTTGTTTTTTGAAAAGTTGCGCTTACAAAGTCATCAATGTTAAGAAATTGGGTGTTGCGTTAAGCGAGGTGGTGCGCATATCGAGGGTTGCGTTCAACGAGGGTACACTGTAATACATAAATAAATTTTACCTTACGATCGTAATGCAGAATACATACAATCGAAAAGGAAATCGAAAGGGTACGAGGGAGGAACGAAACACAGAATACCAAATTTGCGAAAAGGAGATAATTTCGATTCGAATCGAAATGCAGAATAGGGATGAATAAGCAAAATTAATGATAAAATAATCATTAAAATGAATCTAATTTATCTCGAGCTTGAGGTAGATTTTTTATATAAAAAACGTTTATAAATTTTGTATTTAAACAATTTTTATATTTCCCTGAAGAAGCCACATAAGGAAGTGACGAAATATCGGTTATCTAATTAAATTTTATAAACGTTTTTTATAGCTCGAGATAAATTAGATTCATTTAAAAAACAAAAGTTCGAAAAAATATATAAGAACATTAATAATTAAAAATTACATAATTTATTTTCAAAAAAATTAAGCTAAATTTACACGATTGAAATTTTCTTCAAAAGTGCTCTTCAAAATGCTTTAAACTCATGTAAACAGCAAAATTTCTTAAAAATTAATTGATCAAAATTTATTGAACAAAACTTTTGAAGATTTTATTGATGCCGTGTAAATAAGCATCAAAATCGCATCTGTCAATATTGATAACTATAAATAATTTGACAGCATGTTCATTCTTTTGATTCAGTACATTGGGAAATACTCTCCCATTCCTCCTCTGTTGCTGGCATCTGTACCAATAGATACTATTTTTGATATGTTTCTTTTTTTTATTTAATAAATTAGGTTTTACCTTTAAAAATTCATCTTTTAATAATTTATATAATGCAGCGCAAACTTAAGGCACAATATTGGATATCGATGATCTGGATCTTTTAAACAAGAACATCAGACTTGCGTAACTGTCCCCAGTCGCTAAAAATCTCAAAGTAATTGCCAGACGTTCTCTGGGGCATATAGATTCCCGAATATTAGTATTGGCCTTTTCTATTGATGGGGTGACGAGATTAAGCATATAATCAAAATCGTCTGGTGACATTCGCACAAAGCTTTTTTCCTTTTCAATCGCTCCCTAAAAGAGACATTGCCTTCCAAAAGAAAAGGTCGAAACCAATGTTCCTTTTGTTTTCTTCTTTATTTTGCATTATTATCAGCTACTTCTTCCTCCAATATTAAAAATGTTGATGCTATGATGATTGCGTCGTCGTCCATACTTATTAGTTGTTTTTTTATAATAATAAATTATTTTTTATAATAATAAATTATTTCACAAAAGAAGCAACACAGCTGATCAAAATCAATATTTTCAATATAAAAAGTTTACCAATAGTGTAAATTAGTTTCAACAAATTTTGATCAAATTTATATTAAAAGATATTGAAATACAGTGTAACCTTGGTTAGTCATATTTTTCTATCTAAAAGCTTATTTTATTTAAGCCAATCACGAATTTTATAAAAAATACTAAGGTTAGCTTTTAATAATCGTATTTATTTGATCGAAATAAAGAATAAAAACAGAAAAACAAAATATACATCTAATGAAAAATTAATAATAGCCTATTTCTGATTTAAGAAAGAACACCTTCATTTGCATTCTATGAGAAAGAAAATTAATTTCAATTTCTCTACATTATTAACGAAAAGTTACTCGAAAGACAACTCGAATGAAAACGTAAATGTTTTCATATAAAATCCGATTTCTGTTCTACGAATGTGTCGTTAACATTCAGAATGAAATGTTAAAATCAGTCACTTGTGGTTTTGCTTTCGCAACAAAATTTTTGAGTTTAATAAAAATAAAGAGCATTTAAAAATTAGTTAGAAAAAGCAGTCCAACAAGTTAAATTCGCTTGAGTAAGTTCGGGTATTGTGGTATAGGCAAGCAATGTGCTAGAGAAGGTTTCCTGACAAAACACGGGCTTATACAAGACGCTTTTTCTATAGTCAACTGTAGCACCCGGGGGTAAAGTATTTGGTGTAAAGCCCCAATCAATTGATGATTGTCTTTTTGCACTGGTGGAGTAACCAGCTAGGTGCATTAAAGTTGTTGCAGTGGTTACTCCAAATACAAACCCGAAAACTTCCCAGGACCAAAATAAAGTGTGTAAAAATGAATGATTTGCACCCCAAATGGCCAGCAAATATTCAAAAAAGTAAAAAATGCCACAACGACACAACTTAAGCAAAATTTCTTATTTGAGCAACCAATCTCCCGTTCGGCAAAAAAGGAAAAATCCGCAGATAGCTAACAGTTGCGATGAAAAATGCGGCGACAGCTACAGAAAAAGTTAATTCATTAAAAAGAATGGCTGATGCTGCTGAGGTGCACTGAATTAGCAAAAAGGATGTCTTACGCCTTTGAAAATCAGCAGCAGGTTCCTCAGTTAAATCCACAAAGAGGAAGAAAATATTAAAAAAAATTTATTACATTTTTTTATTATTTTATTTATTATTTTATTGACAAAAAACGTAAGCTAATGAGAATGAAAGTGAGTGCCAATGAGAAATCCAAATTGGTTCGAATTCGAGCGAGTGCCTTTCATTCGCTTAAGTTTACTTTCTTAATTCAGAAATAGGCTATAAAATACACATTCAAATGTATGTATGTTAATTTGTACTGATGGTTGTTATCGAGTTAAAGATTCATGTTTTAAAAGAAAAAAGTCTGTAATTTTCGACTGAGCTTTTGTGCTTTTCATATTTTTTTGAACTGCAATTTCACGAATCTTTCGCAATACCATTATATCCTCCAAAGAACAGCTGTTCTCCTCAGCCTGTTCTAGACCAACGTTGAAGCTTTTTATTGCATTCCGACATCTTATTTTTGAAGGTATTGGACCTAACTCAACATTTTCATCCTCGTCTTCAGTTTCACTTTGTTCTAATGTAATTTCTTCTTCAGTTTGAATAGCGGTAAATCAAAAAGACTATTGCACTTAAGCATAAGATTTTACATACACACGTTTAAGTTTTGAATTTATTTATCAAAAACCAAATTAAAAAAATAGCCTTACTTGTTTTGCAAAGTTGCGTTAATTGAGGCTTTGTTTTTTGAAAAGTTGCGTTTACAGAATCACCAATGTTAAGAAATTTGGTGTTGCGTTAAGCGAGGGGTTGCGTATATCGAGGGTTGCGTTCACCAAGGTTACACTGTATATTGAAAGAATATTTTGATCAAATTTTTTAAACGTGTAAATAGAACATCAAAATAAATTTTCAAAATTTTGATAAGACTTCAAAATACCTTCAATCGTGTAAATCCTGCTTTACAATAGTTACACTCTCTGATCTAAATAATAAATAAATCGCAGAAAAAGCCTTGCGGAAATTCTGCATGGTACAATATGTTTTCACTTCCCCGCGGCGAAAAATACTTGGCTCTGAAATATTTTTATCTGTATATTCTTATGTATGTTTGTATGTACATAGATTTCCTAAAAATTCTTATCCCTAAAGCAGTTTTTAGAAATGAAACAGTGACACAGTAATCTAAATCGGCGATTTTTTTATATCTATTTTTAAATTAAATACGCTTAAAATTTAAACAAATGTCTTGAGTGTGCGTGTGAGTGTGAGTGTAGTAATTTTATTATTTTTTTTTCTTTTATGCAACATTCTTTAAATTTTCATATTTATGTATATTAAAGGATACAATGTACGTAATGAATTCTGTAATGCAACATCATTATGACAATGACTGTGATTATGATTGTAAGACATCATACGAGGAGATATTTGTAGTTTTTAATCTAAATATAAACAAAAACCCAATTGCAGACAAAACAGTGGAAAAAATAGAAAATAGAAAACACAAAAACATTTAACAATGTGCAACTATCAATTGGGTTCATCACCATAATTTGTATATATAAAACACACACCCCCTCCCCAACACGCTTCCTTTATGTTCTTCTCTATTATAGCAGAACTTTTTTTTCTTCTTTTTGCGTATTTTCATGTGGGTGCTTTTGTTAGCGATAAGAAAATATTACCATCACTCAAAGCACTTAACACACTCAAATAACTTTTACTCAATTGTTCGAGTATGCAAGAATTTGACTCAACACTCATTAGAACGAATACACACACACACACATTTGAACTCTATGAACAGTTAGTGGAAGTTTGTCGCATGCGCCATTTGCATCACAAATGTACAAATGTGGGTTGTTAAACCAACCCATTTTATGTTGTTTTTGTTATTTCCCAAAATCGTCGTCGGCATGAGCCGAACAACAACATTGGAATCATTGTATAATAGACTTGTTGCTTTGAAATAATTGTTGCTGCCAAAAAAGTATTTCGCTCGTAAAATGTTGTTCGTTAATGTGTGCGGTAGAAGTGTGCGTTCGTTTGTCACTTGTTGCTTTACTGCCGGCGGAGGAAAGTACTCGCATTATGTTGGCATTCCTGTATCATTCCACAAGTGGTATCATACGTTTCCGGTTACGTTGGCATCCGCTTAGTTGAGTTTATACGTTGGCGGAAGCTGTTTGAAAATTTAACGGTCGGTCTTTAAGGCTTGAAGAAACAAAAATTGTGTTAAAATTAAAAATTAAAGAAAAAATTATTTATCGGTGAAAATAATAATTTAAAAAGGAATTTTGTAAAAAGACCTAAACACACCTTCAAAAGTGTTTATAGAAAATTATAAATAAATAAAAATTGCAGAAAATAAAACCATTAAAATTAAGGGAAATCTTGTTAATTTCACTATTTAAAAAATATATATTTTTTTAATTTAAAATCTTTAAATTGAAAGATTTATAAAGAAAATATTGAAAAATGTTTGATCATACTGTGTTACAAAGATAGATTTCAAAATACTAATAAAATAAAACAAATTCAATTGATTAAAGGTAAGTTTATCAATAAAATTTCTGCAAAAATACATCCGTGAAATTTTGAAATTAAATTTTGAAAAAATAATGGCCTTATTCACAAACGATTAATAAAGTTATAGTAGGCTTAATGTTGGCTTTTTATATGAGAAAACCGGTTTTAATGCACACATTAACTTTATTAATCGTTTGTGAATAAGACCATAAATCCTAAATATTATAAATGAGAAAGTTAGAGAAAGAAAGTGTCCTGTGACAGCCGCTCAATGGATTTGGATGAAATTCGGCAGACGGATAGAGCTGATATATAATAATTTTTTTTTTTAAATAGGACCACTATGAGGGAGGGAGGGGTTAACTTATGCTACTGAATTTCACGTGAACGAAGTCACGGGTAAAAGCTGGTACTTGTATAAAGAAAACAAACGAAAATTATTGTGTTGGGCCAATTAAATGGAAAAAATCGTTTGTACGATCAATACCCCAAAGCCCTCTTCCACTAAATGGGGATCTTGGCTAAAAAGCTGCTATATATTATTGCGCCAAGTTAATGGAAATAAGCACCGTTTTAAAGGATCTCTCTGATGATGAGGCAGAGTCGATTTATTTAAGAATTCATCGCAAAAAATAGATTTAGCTTACATTAAAGATAATTTTGAATGTATTTGCTAGGATGGGATCGTGAGTGACTTTTCACTCACGCTCGTGCACGCTCATGCAGACTCACGATAAAAAAATTTCACTCATGCACGCTCACGCACGAACTCATTTCGTAGACAAATAATAATAAATAAATAAATAAATAAATACATCTACACACAGTGACTAAAGTATACATACGGTACCTTTTTCAATATTTTTGTAAAAATGGCAAACAAATTTTTAGGTTAAATTAATGATTTTTATTTTTCAAATTATTGAAAAGAAAATGAAACGAAATGAAAGTAAAAACGCATTTGAATTTATTAAAAAAATAAAAAAAAAACAATATCTTAATCTTCGTCGAATAAAAAATTAGAAAACTATTTATTTATGGAAGTTTGTGGCTTCCGTAGCAGCTGTAATCTAACAGACTTGAATTGCGCTAATATTGTATTCTGCATTCAAGAAGATTGAATTCATTGCTTCTATAAATCATATTTCAATGTTAAAATATTGACACCAGATGATGGTGGCGAATACGAATACTCTTTATAGATTTTAACTAGCACATTGCTCAAGTTGGGAAAAACGAAACTTTTGTAGAGAATCCTATTTTTCAGAAGTTACGTTAAAATAATTTTCAAAAGTTATCACATTTTCATGTCTGTTACGGAGGTTTATTTACTTATTGTGAAGCTTTTTAAATTTGGGGAAACATTGGAATTGGCAGTTAATTAATTTTTGCTTGGGACTTATTTAATTTCATGGAGACTCATTTAATTTCTTTGGGAGTTATTTTATTTGTCCTAAAATTGCTGTTCATGCAAAATTCTTTTGTTCTTATTTCATTTCTGTTGAGATTTTCTGTATAAGAAATTCTTTCCCTTTTGTTAGGATTTCTTTCATTGAGAGATATTTAACTTCTTTTAGAATTATTGTATTCGAAATCATTTAATTTACAAATTATTTAATTTTGCACTTTAGTTATTTCATTTTTGTCCGTTGGCCTTTTTTATTTTACATGGAAATTATTTCATTTGCGAGCTGTTATTACAAATCGGGCTTAATTTGAGATCGAAATTGTCTATTACCTGGACATGTAGCGAGACCTGTAAAAGTATTTTTAAAGACAAGCTTAAGACGTTGTACATTTTTAAAATAGTTTCGTTATGTTTTATATGTTGAGATATTGTGGAAAGCGACTGTTGGACACGTAGAAGTCAAATTAGTTTGAAAGTACTAAATGAACCGGAGGAGTAAAAAGGGTCAAAAAAGAACTATTTGAAATGTTTTTTGTACCGGAGAAAAAATTTAATTTTTCATCACTGATTTCATCACTGATTTCAACACAAAACTTTTGACAACTTAACAATTTTCGGCCATTAAAAAACACAACGCTTCAAAAAATCAGCTGCACTATTAAACAGACCTACCTGTATTATTGGATCATGTGTAACTTGATGAAAATTTCAATTATTTTTTTTTTTGAGAAATTAAAAAAAGGAATTTTTACTTTTATTTCGTTTTATTTTCTTTTTATTAATTTGGAAAATAAAAAGCGTTAATTAAATCCATTTTTTCGCATTTTTTAAAAAAATAGTGAAAAAATTTGCCGTCTGTATACTTTAGTAACTGTCTGTATATTATTAATAGGCATACACTTTTTTTAGATCCCTTTACGGCCGTAATACTGATCCGATTCTGGAAGGATTTATATGGTTTTATAGGTTTTCTTACATAAATGTGCACAATCTTAAATTTATTTAAATCGGTTCAGTATTTTAGGAGATATAAGCGTTTAAAGTTGCAACTTTATGCACACTTATTACAGATGCATGGCATCAGCTTCAACTTGAAAAATAAACAAAGTATGCATGTGTGTTTGTACAAATTGCCTTCGCATAGAAATGACACAGAGCTTTTTCTGCATGTACTGTGTAGTAAGAGAGAGAGAGAGAGAGAGAGAGATAGAGAGAGAGCGAGAGAGAGCTAATAAGTTCTAAAATGTTTATTTAGATTCTAAGTTTTAGAATATTTTGTTTTGTTTTTGTATTTGATCGTATGTTTTTTATGTAAATGTTTAATATATATTTCTAGAATGCGGTCGATTAAGTCAGCCGCTGGATCCACTAGTACAAAGGATATCATAAAACAAACATTTGTTTAGTTAATAGCAAATTTTAAAAATATATCTACATATTTTATTTACATTTCATTTAAAATACGATTAATTAATTGTTTTGTTCTCTGCGATATATCCTCCAGCTCTATATTGGTTTGCAATAGGATCACATCTTGGGCCTGATTTAGCTGATCAATGTACTTCTGTTTCTTCTTAAAATACAGCAGCAATTCGTTAGCTGCTTGTCTTATTGCCTGACGTTTCTTTTCCAATGTCTGCTGATAATTGGATATAAATGTGTCTTCACAAATGTAACCATATTTTAAATTCCATTGACCATCGGCCCAGGTGAAATCGTTCGTTTTCGACCACATATGAACGCAGGGTTGATTGCCGCCTAAATTATTTGGCTCACCCTTTTCCCAATTGGCAAAATTAAATGCTTTGCCGCTTGAAGACCAAACAAATTTTCGTTGAGAGCTTTCCGCAGTTGATTCTGTAGCGCCAATCCATAGATCCAAGCCGGTACCTAAATAAGAGTATTTTCTTTTTTTGTTCTAGACACGAAAATATGTATCTCTTAATCGCAGAAATCACAACTTACCGAACCTATTTTTTAATAAATTTACTAAATGGAAATTTTTCTCGGCCGTATCGATTGCCACCAAAGACAAGTTTCTTTTAGCACATTCCTGTAGAGCCTCAAACCAGGTGTACTTGGGGAAAGAAATATATTTTTCTTATAACGAATTTCTTTTGAAAGAATTTCCACTTACATCATATTTACTTTCGATTAAGTAGTTCTTACCATCCTCAGTCATGGCCCATTCGGGTGCACTTTTTACAAATTTTAAGCGCAAAATTATAGCAAAAATTGCTAAAGAGCGATTATTTCTAAGTTGTTTCATTGTTAGACGGCTGTAAGCAACTGTTTTATTTTAAGAAACAAGTTTTTTGTTTTTTCACACTTGATTGAATAAGTTACAGATAATTGAGATGGCACCGTGATCTACAGCTCAGAATGTTTTTAAAACGCAGTGGTTTTATTCTTCATAACTAATTGACCTAATCAAATCCGAATACAATGATGCAAAAAATGAGCGTACTTCATACACCTCGAAAAAAGCGGACAACCATTCAATACATAAGGGATCATAATCATTTGTTTGGACCCAAGTGGCCTGGCTGGTACTCTTAATTTTACTACTTCACCAGCAACCTGTTTTCAACCGTTCAATACATTAAGCGGAGTAAATCAAGGATGTCTTCTCTCTCACTCTCTCTCCGCTTCTTTTTATCACAGAACTCGATATTATTCTTGCATATACCAGTGATCAAAACAATTGGTATCCAATGGAGAATAGACCAGCAACTCGAAGATCTAGAGTATACTGACAATATCATAGTACTTCCCACAACGAAAGACAACATCACGCAGAGAAACATTGATGATCTGTCCGCTAAGAGCAGAACAAGAAACGCATCAAAAAAACAACATGCATCACAGTAAAAGTAAAAAGTAATCAACCAACCAACACCATTCACTCTAAAAACCAACCACCCAATTCAACATTTAAATAACTTCTGCTATCTTGGATGCAACATCACACCCGACGCACAGTGGCGCCATTTCAGTTTTTTCGTTGCAAAAATCATAACTTTTGAACCAAATGAGATAATCAAAAAATTTAAAAGGCATTTGATAGATAATTTATCAAACTAAGAAACGAATTTTTGAAAAGATTTCTATCTACACCTTTTAGATGGCTACTTATAGGTTACCAAATTTTATGTGAAGAAAAATTAGTACAGTGAACTCGCGATAACGTGAACACGTCGAGTACTCAAATTTAAAACAAAAAATGACTCTCTTTAATATAAAAAATCATATGATATAATTAATTATTTTATTAATTTTTAATAACAAAAAATTAAATGCAATATATTAAGTTCACTTTGCATTCCATAAATAACCAAAAAAAATAAATTATATAAAATAAAAGATACAAGAATATCATTTTTAATTAACATTAACAGCAAAAAATAAACTAAAACTAATAGGAACTTTTTTTGGTTGGATAATCAGGAATCAGTTCAATAAACTTTAAAGGAGAAAATCATTATTATTTTTTTTGTAAGTTTCTTGTTTTGCCATCTTTAAAAGGGGTTTTTCTTTAAGGTTTCTCAGAACTCTAATGTCACTTTGGTCTAACATCTCGATATAAGCCCATATTAAAGCCTTATTCAAAGCTTCTACAGCTTCCTTGGATTTAATTGTAACTTCTAGCTGGAATATAATCGAATCATCATCATCGTCGGTATCATACTGAATTTTAATAATTCCTACTTTTGTGCAATTTTCTTCAGGATTGTTGTTTCAAACTTTGACCGTGAAATTTGTTTTTGTTGTAGTTTTTCTTATATCAAACTGATTAAAAGTTTTTTTTTCAATATGATATCTTTAAATATCTATGAATTTATGATACGATCATATATATAGAAAAAATGAATTTTTTTGAACAAAAAGTATAATTTAATTGCTAACAATTTAGCTAAACCGTATTTATTTTTAATGTGCAAACTTATTTTTGACAGACTGTACATAAACGGAAAAAATGTTTAAATATAAGTAAACAAACAAATAACCTCTAATTCGGGGATTTCCCAACTTAAAAACAAATTAGAAAACAAATAATAAAAATGTTCACTTTTTAGAGCTTTCAGATTTTGTTTACGTTTTAGAATACTCTACGGAAAAATAAATTTGTTCACGTTACTGAGACGTTCACACTTTCGAGTGTTGAAGTTTTCTCGAGTTCACTGTATATATTTTTTAAAGTTTTTAATTTTGTTATGATTCTTTTTAAAGGCGACACAGTGTCACGTAACTCAATTTGGTGGATACTCATTGAAAAAGGCTTATAACCTGGTATTACTTATTTCGAATATATATTTTTGAAAGAAAATATGATTAATCCAGAAGTTAATTAACTGTTTTAGTCTCATGGCGTTTTCTTTTCTGAAGCAAAATGCTGCTGCCCTTTCGATGGATAACACTTTTTACATTTTGCCAACACTTTTAAGAAGTGATACATACGAGTACATACATATTTCAAAACCACAATGGAACAAAAACTATTCTCGGTTTCGCACTTAAAACATTGATGTACATATGTGTGCTAGGGTTGTCAATTATTCGTGTTTTTTATTTGTTCGAAAATTATTTCATGATCTTTTTTTTTTGTTCGAATAAACGAATAACTTTGAAATTTTGTTTGAATAATTCGAACGAACAAAGAATAAAAAATTTACAGTTAAAACAGCATTAAAGATCAAGTTCGTATGTTCTTTTCTACGATTTTTCTAAATAGTTCAGATCATCATTCTTCATTGTAGTTAAGGTCAGTCGGGGAGAGCCCCGTGGACTAGTAGATAGCGTACTAGTCTAGTAGTCCGGGGGTCGCAGGTTCGATTCCTGCCTAGACCCTGGGTGTTTCTGCAGACAAGCCAAAATGTCTTCGCGGTTTGTGTTTGTTCTTTAAAAAATGCTGCACATTAAAACTTTTCAAAATTACGTATTTGTGCCGGACTATGAAAATAATATAATAAAATTAAAAGGCGACAAAAAAAAGTTTGCTTAATTTTACTTTAACTGAAATTGCAATCAATACAAAAGCATCTGAATTTAAAAAATAAAAATAATGTGAGAAACTTGCTGGTTAAGCAATTCGGCGAGGAGTGGCCTAAAAACCAGGAGCTCTCTTTTCAATGACAATGACAGCAATGACGTTGAAAGTAATAAAATGAAAACGATCGTGAACATTGAGAGAATTGTGATTGTTGCCGTGAACATGAAATTGCTATAAGAATTTCAAAATAAATAAAACATTCTGTGATTCATTTCTTTTTTTAGTTTTACTTATTTAAAGATAAACCTCAGGTTATTTTAATAAAAAATAATAGAATCAATACATGATTATTTGTCTAGAGCACATAACAGAACTAGACTACTCCAATCAGTCGCATCAAAACTAAATTATTCCATTTCAAAAATTTTCGATTTATTCAAAATATATTATTGCTAAATTTTTGAACACTGTACAGAGCAACGACTAATTTTCGTCATCTATAATAATCAAACAAAAGTTCGGTATAAATAAATGGAGTTACATTCCGGAAAAACTATTTTCTCAAATTGTGCAAAACACAAAAAGTGGAATAATGAAGTTTTGAAGAGAGACTTCTTATTTATGGCAATTGTTACATTTTATTCTCATTAATAGAAACCCAAGTGATTTTTGTTAGTGAAAATTTTCGTTAAAAACAAAATGATAAGCCGGATTTGTTAGTTTGGCCAGAACAATCACCGCACTTGCCCATCTCTTGTTTGCATTTATTTATTGAATTTCTTATTTAATTGCCAATATTAAATTTAATCATAGTTTTAATTGTGCATTGAACTTGGGATTCCCAGTAGAATAATTAGCAAAAGTTTTATTTTTTTCTTCAATAAAAACAACTCAAGTTGTGATTGAATTCAGATTTCACTAAAATTATTGATGGCTCCAGAGAATGTGGCACTGTGACGTAAAATAAAAGAAGTGATAAACACCCTTATTCCAATTGGCGACATCGACGTCACGTTAACACAATACCAAAAAATTGGAGCTTATCTACTCGCTCTCAAAATAATTATACATCAAAATAAAATATCAAAAGTTTTTGATTTTCATCAATCAGAGCCGACAACCTATAGGTGTACCCGAAAAAGCACGACAGCATGCACATACTTAGAACGTTGACGTATTTTTTTTATCGTCTCCAGGGTACTTTAAAGTTCCACTACGACATATCAAAAAATCATTTTCGAGACGACCAAATTTCAATTCAAATTTTCCTTCATAAATACGAGTAATTCAATTCCATCAAAAATAATTCAATAATAATTTAAAAATAAATTTCACCTTGGAAAGGTTTTATTTAAAAAAAAATTTAATCGGCCAATTTTGTTTTATTGCCTACTAAAAAAAATTTTGAAATAAAATTTATTTATTTCGTAGTAGAACTTTTTTTCCTCAAAGCCAAAAGCTATCGAAAAATCGATGGCATAATATATCCATTGCTAAATTGACCCACCCTAATTTATATACATATCAGTGTTCATATGGAATACTAGCTTAAGTCAAAAATTTAAGCTTTGAACAATCACCAATTTAGTGTAATTTTTATTCCAATTGTTTTTTTTTGTTTAAAAGTAAAAAGTTTATTAGAGAAAAAATGTACACATTTTAGAAAAGTTTCGGTAAATAAAGAAGATTTGGCATCTTTTCTACTTAAGCTCTTTTTCGATACAATGATTGTCGTTTTAGTGGACCTCAAATAGGTAACTTAAGCGCTTCTGTTGCAATAAATACAATGTAATGCGTAGTTTTAAGTAAACATGAGATTTTATATTTAAACTTATAAAAATATAATACAGTAGATAAGCTTATCGCTTACACACAAAATAAGCAAAGAAAAATTAATATCGAATTCTAAAATTAATGATAATTTTGATATTTTTGAATCAAAAGTTGTGTATATTCATTCAAAAAACTCATCAGATTCGGTTAAATCCGGATGGAAGTCCATCATTTCTGCAGTATTTAAGTTTAAATAAAAATCTCTATAATTTTTGTTAATAACAGGCAACATGTCAATTAAATTTGTTTAATTTTTTTAATTTATTATTCGAGAGAGGTCTCGTATAATTTTTGAAAAATTATATTTGTTTCTTTTTTTTATTGATTTCAATCGGTAAAAAATAGCGATTTTTTTAAACTATTTCTATTGGTAGAGATAGTGCCCGTTTTATTTAAATTAATTTTTCTGAAAGGCGCATTTGCAGCTAAGGAACTCTTAAATAAAACGGAAAACGGATCTAAACTCTTTTGTAAATCTTAACCATTTAATATCGGCCCAACTGTATTTATGCCCATCATCGTGCATCGTTATCCACAAAAAAAATCCTTACTTTGGGGTTACACGATCACGTTTTGTCTATCAAGTTTCAATATACTCACACTTTTTTTACTAATACATTCATACTTTTAAAACTTGATATGAACTTGCTTTTTAAACTCTCTTTCCATTCATGTCATTAACACATGGACCACTCAGAAGTAATTAGTTTGTTCGTTTGCCACGAGTGCGATCGCGAAAGCTCGAACAATTTTCATATAGCAATAACTTCTGGTTTGAAAACGACAGAGTCCATGACTGCATTACATCGGACCATGTTGTAACTAGTCCGTTTAGACCACGTAGTCCAATATTATCTACAGGGTATTTTTTTTAAAGAACAAACACAAACCGCGAAGCCATTTTGGCTTGTCTGCGGAAACACCCAGGGTCTAGGCAGGAATCGAACCTACGATCCCCGACTAATAGTCTAATACGCTTACTACTAGTCTACGAGAGCAAATAAATTGCTAAACCCTTTTCCATGGTTCGTAGCATAACATCATAACGAAAATAATATATACACTTTTTCCAAGAACGCAAAATATGATGCCTGCTTTAAAAAAATATTCAATAAAAATTTATTTAGTTGTTATCTGCGAGGCAAAAAACAATATTTGTTGGATGTAATTATGATATTTAATGAATAATTTTTTTTCGTTGGCTCATAACTATTACAACTAAGAAAATAATTTTATCTGTTATCTATCTATTTTCTTTTATATAATTAATATATTTTGACAAAACTCATATCATTTTGAAGATATTTCTTCACAAATCTGAACAATCTATATTTTGTTAAAATCGGTTCAGTATTTTGGGAGCTATAAGCGTTTAAAATTTCTACTAACACATCCACACTTTTTACACATGCATGTATCAGCTGCAAGTTGAAAAATAAACAAAGTGTGCATTTGTGTATGACCAATTTACTTTTGCATTGAAATAAAACAGGGCTTTTTCTATAAAGTACATAACGAAAAAGCTCTGTCAATAAGAGAGAAAGAAAGAGAGATACCTTAGTAGGAGAGCTAATAAGTTTTAAGTTGTTTATTTAGAATGTTCTTTTGTTTTTGTATTTTATCGTATGTATTTGTGTAAATGCTGAATATTTAATTACTAGAATATGATCGATTGTGTCGGCCATAGAAAATACTATTCCATAATTATTATGAAAAAAATTGTATTTTTTATGTGATGCATTAAACACAAAGGCGGCAGCAGGCTACCGACTACAAACTATAAAAATTAGAATGCACACGTTCGTATGGAGCAAATTTGTAGCTGCCGCCCACTCAGGCTAATTTATTTTCCTAGGCGACAATGAACAGATTAATGGCGCAAGGGAGGCCAGAAATTGCCGTGTTCAAAATATTTAAGTTGCTGCCTACACGACGGCGATTGCAGGCAACGTCATTTATAGACGAGTAGGCGCAGTCGTCAGTGTGTTCAAGGGATAATTTTGAACAACTATTTTTCATATTTTCTTGATAATAATTTTCTTAATGCTTATTTCGATAAGTATACATTTGAATCATCTGACAAAAATAATTTTTTTCAGAATAAAATAGTTTTGCAATTAATTCACGAGGGCAGTTTGATAATTCCGTGACTTTTTATATTTCCAAAGGTTCAACCTGAAAACCAACACTGGTCCTGGTAAATTTTATCTTTTAATAGAATACTGTCGAATTTTGAGGAAGCAGCGTCTATTTTTTTTTTGCCATTGAAAGTACACAAGTTCGTTAGTTTTAACGCAAATGAAAAAAAGTGAATTTCGTTATTTTTTATGTAAAAAAACCATCAGCGAAACCAAAGAAAGGCTTCATAAATACTATGGGGACTCTGCACCACCAATTTAAATGATTAAAAAGTGGTTTCCTGAGTTTCGTTGTGATCGTCGTACCAGCACAAATGATGTCAAACGTACAGGTCACCCAAAAAAGATCGTCGCGCCAGTGAAAAGCCGATGAAATCCATTGAAATGGCATTGAGCGATCGGAGAATGAAAGTTTATGAGATGGCTGAAGATGTAGGCATCTCAGCCGAGCGATTACATCCCAGTTTGCATGAATATTTGGATATGAAAAGCCGTACGCGAGATGGGTGCCGCGATTGCAACAATATGACCATTTCAATAGAGTATTTATTTGGCAAGCTTTAAGCGCAATTCGAACGAATTTTTTCGCTGTTTTTTAACGAAACATGGAACCCAGCAGGGTCTCCAGATTGAGCACCTGGTTTTCAAATTTAAAAAAATGGCTGGCTGCTGAGAGATGTGGGTCAAACGAAAGGGTTATCATTGAAACAAACTCCTATTTTGCGGCTGCTGAGGAATCTTATTATTATTTGGAGGGAATAAAAAAAATTAGAAAGACGCTTCACTAAATGTATCGAGCTTAAAGAAGATTACACTCAAAATATTGTGTACGTAAAATTAACTGGAATTGTAATTTAAAATAATTGAAAGTTCATTAAAAAACCGGTCTACTTTACATTTTTCATTTAAATTTAATCAAAAGTTCATTTAATTTTTAATGTTAAAAAATTAATTGACTTAAGCCCGTAAAAACAAAAGATTTTTCCTTTGTTTCTGATATTTTTACGGCCAAATAATCTACCCCAAGTTCCCTAAAAATAAAATAATTTTCCTTTGCCACTATCATATATACTCGTACATGGTGGTTTCAGTGTTTAAATTTTTTGGCGATCATTAAATGAATACATACAGGCATGTGTCGAGGAGAAAAGTATAGACAATAAGCTTTCATTTCATGTAATGGTTGATTCAAGTAGAGATACTTTTTTCAATAGCCTTTTTTTGGCAGATCACGTGTGAGTCGTGTCATGCTGTCATGTTATTTTTGTTTAGTATTGTTTGGCAGTTGATAATGGAAAGATTTACGCCTGAACAACGTTTACAAATCGTTCAACTTTATTACGAAAATTCACGTTCTGTAAGGAATGTGTTTCGTGCATTTCGCTCAACTTATGGTCAACATAATCGGCCTACTGAGCATACTATTCGGAACACCATCACCCATTTTGAGACCCAGCATTCATTATTGGATAATATTCGACCAAATAGACCGAAGAGATGTGGTTTGTGGAATCATCGGTCCATATTTCTTTAAAAATGATGCCGTTGCAAACGAAACCGTCAATGGCGACCGTTATCGTGCCATGATAACCGACTATTTGATGCCTGAAATTGAAGCTCGTGATCTCGGCGATATTTGGTTTCAGCAAGATTTCGCCACTTCCCACTCATCGCATCAATCAATAGATTTATTGAGAGAACATTTCGGTGAGCACATAATTTCACGTTTTGGGCCGGTCGATTGGCCACCAAGATCGTGTGCTATCACACCGTTAGACTTTTTCCTGTGGGGATATGTAAAGTCTAAGTTTATGCGGACAAACCCGCTTCGATTCAGGCCTTGGAGGAAAACATCACGCGTGTCATTCGCCAGTTACCAGTCGAAATGCTCGAACGAGTCATCGAAAATTGGACTCAATGGATGGACCATCTGTGATGTAGCAACGGCCAACATTTGATAGACATAATCTTCAAAAAATAAATGCCAAAGAATGTTCTTTCAAATGATAATAAACATTCTCCATTAAATTTGAATTTTCTGTGTTTTTTTTTCTTTAAAAAAGTAGAGAATCTCGAAATGGATCACGCATTATAATATGCTGGAGTAGGTGAAAAATAAATTAAATAAACGTGCAGAAATATAGAGTGAGCATTTTTAGGCCCATATTACGAGTTGCATTCGATGTTCGATCTTCGCTGGCTATCGAACAGCTGTGTATATACGAGTATTTATCAAGTCTTCTAAAAGAAACTGAAAATTATAATAAATTTTGCTAAATTCAAGAAATTGTAAGTAAGTGCTGGTTCACACACATCAAGTTCGACTCTTCAAGTCTTGGGTTTTTAGGAGAGAGGGAAAAAGAGAATGGAAAGGGATGCAGACTTGACCGCACTAGTCAGTTTTATTTTTTTCCTTTTCGTTTGTAATCCGTAATATTATACGAAGTTCATTCTGAAACAAAAAACGAAAATTGTTGAAACGTCCTTTTCGTGGGCAAGTTCAAAAGAAAATTCAACAAAAAGTGATCAGATAAACTTGATGTGTGTGAACCAGTTCTAAATATAAATTTTTAAAACGATAAAATGTATTTATACGATAGAAAACAAAATTTTTCCTAATTTAGAATCAACAGAACCAAAATAAGATGTCTAAAGCCATTAAATTAAGGATCCAGTACATCAGGGTCAGTCAGAGGATGTTGCAGAAAATGTTGGTGATTTTTTTTGAACTAATTAAAGACTAATTAAAGACTAATAATTTTTCACAGATCAGCTGATAGTTTTAATATTCTAATGTTAAGAGTACCTAGAAACTCAGTACTTTGCGCTTTGGATGCTAAAACAAACACCGTCGATTGTTGCAAATTTGATAAAAATCGATTCGGTTGGTCTGTTTGAGAGTTATCGTTGACAAAAAAATTCCAAAAAATCATTTTCTCTTAATAACTTAAAAATGCTTCGTCAAATATGTAGATTTTTGACGTTCAATTAATAATGCTAGTATTTCCTATGGCCGACACAATCGATCATATTCTAGTAATTAAATATTAATCATTTACATAAATAAATATAAAATAAAATACAAAAACAAAAGTCCTTCTGAATAAACAACTCAAAACTTATTAAGCTTTTGCATAACTTTAATCGCGGGCTTTGAGCGCGGCCACCGAATCAAGAAATTCACCACGCTCAAAAAGTGTAACTTGAATTAATATCAAAGAAAAAACTTGAATTAATATCACAGAAAAAAAATATTGCATAAATAAAAAATAAATAAATAATTATAATTGCAGAAGTTGATAAAAGAAATGCTATGCAATAACTTTGCCGCGGCAGTCCCCGAGTGCCACACGTCTTTTTTGCTCTCTTTTGTTTACAAAATACATATGTAGAGAAAATGCTCTGTCTCATTTCTTTGCAAGAACAAATTGTACAAACACACTTTGAAACTGATACATGCATGTGCAATAAGTGTGCATGGATTAGTAGTAACTTTAAACGCTTATAGCTCCCAAAATACTGAACCGATTTTAACAAAATATATATTGTGCACATTTCTGAATAAATATCTTCAAAATGATATATGTTTTGTCATAATCGGCTGTATAATATCAGCGTAAAAAGGATCTAAAGAAGCGTGTTTGTCTATTAATTATGTAGATAGATAAGATTAGTTTTGATGGCTTTCGGTTCGTTTAGCGGGAAGTTTTGGGCATTGGCCTGCAAGGTCAACCAAATGCCATTTTTGTTTTGTTAACACTTTTTTTAATTTTGTACCTGACGATATAAATTTACAAAATGTGAAATATGTAAATAAAATGTTCTTGTTTTTTGCAGCCAATTAAGTTTTAGATTAGAAAAAGATGTTGGGATTTTTTTTGTGTGCTGAGAAAAATAGAAAATTTTTTCCGACATGCGGGGATTTGTAAAAATTTTTGCTGGCATCACTGCTGCTGGTACTGTTATTATCACAGTTTACAGCACGGCCAGATAAACGGCCTTAATTGGGGATTAATAAATTACATTGCCAGAAATTCTGGATTGCTCTTCAATGTCTACGTTTCACGACTCAACGATTTAGTAACAAAATAAAACATTTTTAAAACACGTTCCCACCTATAATATTAATTTTATTATCATACAATTTTTTAATTAATGTAAATTTAGTCAAGTTGTTTGCTGGCTAATGATTTAAGCTTTTGCTTAATAAACTATTTTCATAGAATTCATTTTTTATTTACTTGATATCAAAATAAAAATCATCGTCTTTATTTATAGGAGTACTATGAATTGATCTTCAAATTAATTGAACTTATGGGAATAATAATTAAGAATATTATCAGACATATGCCGCATGCATATTTCTACAAACTTCCCCAACATTTGTACAACAAAGTTGTTGCCTCACAAATATAACCGTACTTCAAATGATATTGACCATCAGCCCAGCGAAAATCTCTTGATATTCTCCAAGTATGAACACAAGGTTGATTGTTGTCCAAATTATTGGGTTCACCCTCTTGCCAATGGGCAAATTGAAATGCTTTGCCATTTGAAGCCCAAACGAATTTGCGATTGGAATTATCAGCCGTAGAAGCGGCGCCACCAATCCATAAATCTAATCCATTGCCTACGGAACATGAAACAAGAAGAGTTGTAATTTCAATTACAGCTTCCACAGATATGTAGTTTGTTTATATGATTTCCAAATTACCATAGCGATTTTTCATCAGTCTTACAAAATCATTGTTTTTCTCTGCCGTATCTAAGGTTACCAGCGATAAGTTGCGCTTGGCGCACTCTTGTAAAGCCTCCAGCCATGTATACTAAATATTTAAAAAAAGCACCGATATTTATGTAAATGTTTTCTTTGTAATTTGAGATTAAAAAAAAATAAACAAGCTTACCGCATATTTGTCTTCGATTAAATACCTTTTGCCCTCATCCGTTGTTGCCCACTCGGGTACATTTTCAACGTGCGAAGACAGAGAGATCACCGCCAGCACTAAACAACAGATTCGATTTTGCCAATGTTTCATGGTCAAGAACACAACTTAAACTAATTGAAATGAGTGTAAAAAAGCTTTTTGTTTCATTTTGATTATCTAGCAAGCGGCAAGCTTAGCCAGAGACGTAGTTATGTATCTGATACGATTAGTAAGTATAACGACGACTGTATTTAGAGTGGATGTGTACATACAAATACCGGTTTTGGGGTTTAATAGTACTTAAGTGGCTATTTATAAAATAAAAAAAAACCGGTATGATGCGTCTTAAAGTAGCGAACTGTCTTCATACATGCATACTTACATGTACATATATACATGTGTGTGTGTACACTTACAAAAAAATAATTGATGTCTGTGTTTAATTCATTTTAAATAGCACAGTGGAGTGAAATAGAAAAAAAGTGCGAATACAAATATTTATCTATTTATTTATTTATTGGCAAATATTCTACGAAGTAAATTTGCAGAATATGGTTGCACAAAAATGGCGCCGGTAACTAGACTATATGCTCATGATGTTATTAAAAGTATTTTAAAAATGTTTTTGTGACTGACTGTACCCGACCTATGCCTTCACATAGGAAGTACGAGTAGCAAGGTGGTTGTCAACGAAATTCCACAAAAGAACCGCAATACTATACGGTTATCCGTGGCAAATCAGTCAACCAGAGCGAGTGAGACGAAAAACTCTCGAAGGCCAAACGACAAACGCAAGCCTGACCGCACTTAAGAAATAATTACGATGACGCGAGAGCTGTTCTTCAGCCCAGAGCTGCTTAATGACTGCTAATATAAATATGTATATGAAACTTCTGAGCAATTTAGGCGATTTTTATTTAAAAACAAAAACATTTGTTCAACTCACAAGCTCGTATTAACGTCGTATGTGTTGTGTAATCGTCTAATTATACAATATTGTATTTTTGTTGTTGGTAATTTTCATACAAAAGTGTGTTATAATTATACGTTTGAATTTTATATGTTTTATAAATGGTTATCTTGAGGACAGATATGGAAAAATTTGATTTGTAAAGCTAAGTTTTGACGATATGTTGAATCAGCATATTTATGCTGAAAAATTTGTTGAAAACCACCCAGATTGCAAAAAACGCGAAATTCCGCCAAAAGTTGCAAAATTTAGAAGAAATCGTAAAATCTTCTAAAACGAGCTACAAATGCAAGGAATGTGGAAAACTCGCAAAAAAACTACAAAAACGGCGAAAATTGGGAAGATTAAAATATTTAATATCATTTAAAAGTCGATGAAACAATAAAAAATAGAAAAAGTCACCCACATTGCAAAAAACGCTAAATTTCGCAAAAAGCTGCAAATTTTTTAAAAAGCCAGAGAAATTTGTAGCCATGTCCCCGTGTAGCCTGCTGCCGTGAATGTGTTTATATCTTAATTTATCTCGTTTTTTTACTTGGTAAGCTTTGCAGTAGCTAGTGATATTTCCACCGACGACATCATTTATATTTATTTTTATTTTTTTATTTATATTAATAAATTTTATTGCAAAAATTATACGTAAGTTGAATAATAATTAAAAATCGTTGTCAAACTCACTAATCTCACAGACTACGATGAATTGACATTTAATATACAGCAAAACGACGATACAACAAATTTGTCTGTTCACAAGCCCATAAACAAATATCGTATTTTTTTAAACGATAAGACATACGACTGAGCTGGCGAATTGAACAATTGTATTTCATAGCAGAGTACTTAGGTATTACGATTGCACTTACGATTACCCTCTATTTATAAAATTAGATTTGCCGATATATACAGTGTCGGAAATTATAATAGGGACGCACAATATATTATTAAATTTTTATCTATGCACACAGTAGTGCGCCAGGCCAAGTTCCGGCCACACAGTGAGCATTAATACACGAAACCATTCGAGCTGTTTTTACCACCCTCATAACTTTGCTCCACTTTATCATAAAATAATGAAACTTGAAATTTCAAAGTTCTACCGTAAAAGCTTCCCAAGATATTAAGGTGTGAAATGAGATGGTATTGTACCCATCAAGAACTTGGTCTTTATTTTGATCTGAGTACTTTTTACGGTCGAAATTTTTGGATAGGAAATTGGCCTTAATTTCTCATTTATGTTTTTGTGCGGATTTTTTTTACGGAAATAAAATGAAATATACTAATTAAACTAAATTTGTAAATTCGAATATGTAGTTTATCTATATCGAAAATTTAAAGAAAATGTACACTGCAGCTGCATTCGAAAAAATAATGTTATTAAAGAAATATGCCCTGGCAAAAATAATAGAGACATTTTATGTTTAGAAAACCAGCTTAGTTTTTGCTATCTAATTCAAATATTATTTTAATCCTTTCATTTTAATTACTTCCTCGCATTGAACTCTCAAGATTGCAGCAGGTATCTGGGGGAAATGGAGTATCAAGCTTCCTGAAACTTATGACACATTATCTGCTTATTCGTATCCTTATACATTGCAATTTCCCCAGAAATGTTCTATGGGGACTCAAATCCGGCAATAGCGATGACCTCCCCATAACGGGTACTTGATTTTGCTCAAACCACGATTTTACACTTCGGATGAAGTAAAGGGTCCGCCATCTAACGTTTTTTTTCAACTAGTGCTTATTTCGTGAATGGTAACACTTAGATCATGTCTGATTTGACAGATAATTAGTTTTATCCTTCCGCTGAACGAATTTGGTTGTGTATACGCTTGAACAACGCTGGGAAATATTGCGACATTACTTTGAAAACCATGGTAATGATGCAGAATGTGTGCTAAAATTTCGTACGGATTTTGGAAGAAGAGAATCACCGTCAGCTCCGTATGTTCGTTATCTCGTGAAAAAAGTGAAAGAAACTGGCATCCTCATCGATAAACCAAAGCTTGAAAAGCCAAAAACAGTGCGTACCTCCGATAATATTGCTGCTGTGGCAGAAAGTGTGCGTGAAGCGCCATCAACATCAATTCACCGTCTTTCTCAACAATTGAACATTTCGGAGACATCATTGAGACGAATTTTGCATAAAGACCTTTGTATGACGCCATACAAAGTCCAATTGGTTCAAGAGTTGAAGCCAACTGACCATCCAATGCGTTTTCGCTTCGCTAATTGGGCCTGCGATCGACTTAAAGAAGATGCCGATTTTGCCAAAAAAAAATCATCTTTTCAAATGAAGCTCATTTTGATCTTGGCGGGTATGTAAACAAGCAAAATTGTCGCATTTGGGGCACAGAAAATCCGCATGCATACATTGAAAAGCCGACGCACCCAAAACGAGTCACTGTTTGGTGCGGATTTTGGTCCAGAGGCATAATTGGGCCATTTTTCTTCGAAAATTAGCAAGGAGTGGCCGTTACAGTCAATGGCGATCGTTATCGGGCCAAGTTGAACGAATTTGCTCGATGATTTGCTCCCCGTTTTTGAAGATCGCATTATCAGCCGCAGAGCTGATGTCGTTTGGCCACCTCGGGGCTGCGATTTGACACCGTTGGACTATTATTTGTGGGGTGCCGTCAAAGATAAGTGTTACGCCGACAAGCCCGAGACAATTGACGCTTTAAAGGACAATATTCGTGAAATCATTGGTGAAATACAGCTGCACACAATCGATAATGTGCTTAAAAATTGGACCGATCGTGTTGGCTACTGCATTGCCAGCCGAAGCAGCCATTTGAATGAAATTATTTTTCATTATTA
This sequence comes from Gymnocheta viridis, assembly GCA_956483585.1. Lineage (NCBI taxonomy): Eukaryota > Metazoa > Arthropoda > Insecta > Diptera > Tachinidae > Gymnocheta > Gymnocheta viridis. The sequence continues at coordinate 7,530,396 of OY101444.1, forward strand.
ACCGGAAGGATTTTACTTTTAAATAAAAAAAGAAATTTGTGAAAATATTCAGTAGTTTTTTTAAAGCATTTTCAAAAAAAAAAGTTATCTGGCGGACCCTTTACCAACGAAGGAGGGCGCTCTGGATGTTACATTGGAATGTATAGCAGCTGAAGTTGGTACTGTTCAGTGACCAGTGTGAACCATGCCTTCGCCACTGAAACCTTCCGCCAACAACTGACAAAGGCACACTAATGCACATCAGAGTGAAATGCGTGGTGTTTCTATTTCATGACTCTGTTTGACAGTGGGTCTGAACCCAGTTCCTTCGGTTTGTAGTCAACGTGCTTACTACCTGAGTCAACGCCACATTGAGTTTCATCAATAAAAGTTCAACACAAAAAAGTCTATGACATGTTACTAAGAAGAAAGATAACCAGGCATGTTCTACAAAAGTAGTGAAATTGAAATATGAAAAGAAAACTTTTAATTTTTGATGTTTTGGAAAAGTAAAGTGTATTTGTATTGAATATTGAAATTCAAATGTAAAAAAGAAGAATGCAGAACTTAAAAAATGAAGTGATTTTTTTTTTAACTGAAGTGTTTTTAATTGAACTAGAGTACGCCTAGTGGTCGAAATTCGACCGCAGGTTTAAACGTATACCTGTTTTAGTTGCATTCATTTAAAGAGAAAAAACTACTTAATTACTTATTCCCTTCTCCACGGAAAAAACAATAAACCAAATAAAACTGAATACAAACACGCACATTTATAAAAAAATTGTATTACTCATATACATACGAGGGCGGATTGATATTGAAGATATCTAGCGCTAGATGGCAGCACAAACACAAAAACTTTTCTTTTTTTAGAAATTGCGATCTGTCAAACGTCAGCTGTTAAAATTTCACCAAAATTCATGGATTAGTTTATTTGTTGTAGTCATTTGAAGTAAGCAACTTTTGTGTTTCTTGAAAAATGGAAAAAAGTGAATTTTGTGCAGTGATTAAACACTATTATTTGAAAGGGAAAACGGCGAAAGAGACAAAAGAAAAGCTCGATAAACATTACGGTGAGTCTGCTCCGTCAGATTATATGGTAAAATATTGGATTGCTGAATTTAAACGCGGCCGAACAAGCACTGCAACAATACCTTCCACAGGAAGGCAAAAAGAGCTGGTTACTGAAGAAAATAATGTCAAGAAAATCCTCGATATCGTTATGAATGATCGCCGAGTCAAGTAACGTGAGATTGTTGAAATGGTAAACATTTCATATGAACGTGTGTTCAACATTTGGCATGAACATTTGCATATGAAAAAGGTATCGGCAAGATGGGTGTCGCGTTTGCTCAGTGTCGAACAAAAACGAGTTCGACAGACCACTTCACAGCGGTGTTTGGACATGATAGAGCGTAATCCTGTTGATTTTTGGCGTCGATTAATAACTTTTGATGAAACGTGGGTCCACCACTACACACCTGAAACCAAAAATCAATCAAAATAATAAGTGAAAGCTGGTGGAAGTGCTCCGAAGAAGGCGAAGACAGTGAAATCGGCTGGCAAGGTTATGGCCACTGTATTTTGGGATGCACACGGAATATTGCTCATCGATTATCTTGAAAAAGGATCCACAGTCACAGGAAAGTATTGTCGTGCATTATTGGATCAATTGATTGATGCAATCAAGAAAAAACTACCACATTTAAAGAAGAAAAAATTGCTCTTTCTTCAAGACAACGCACGGGTTCACACTGCATTAGATACTATGCTAAAATTACGTGAAATACACTTCGAATTTGTTGATCATCCACCTTATAGTCCAGATTTAGCTCCTAGTGACATTTTCCTGTTTCCAAACTTGAAAAAATGGCTCGCAGGAAAAAGATTCATCTCAAACGAAGAAGTGATTGCCGAAACTAACGCGTATTTTGAGAGGTTCACAAAATCGTATTATTCAGATGGTATAAAAAAATTGGAATATCGTCTTACTAAGTGTATTGAGCTAAAAGAAGACTGACTATGTTGAGAAATAAATGGTTTTTGAAAAAAAATGTTTTTTCCTACTTAGGTAGCTTCATATATCAATCCGCCCTCGTAAGTGAATGCGTGTACATGTGTATTTTCAGCATTTGTAGTGGTGTCAATTTTATGAGCTTTTTATTCCTTTAATAATGAACCCATTTAAATAATATATAGTCGGGTCACTAAAGCTCAACAATGTTTGCCATTTGGTAAAAGAATGAAGAAAATCGGTTGGCAAACAAAGGAGAAAAAGGGATCTAAAAATTTGTCTTTGCCTATTTATATATAGATTCCACTTCAAAGTGGAATTTAAAACATCCGTCTTTTATGTCATTTTCATTTTAGGAAATTTCAAATCGAATGTCCTCAAACACTACTCTCCATCTATTTTAATTATGTACCAATATCCAAATTTCCTAGTCCTTGAACAATGCATTACCTGAGTAGGTCTCACTTCCTGAGAGCTGGTTTAATTACGAAAAGTCAGCAATTTAATTTTGCACTAGAAAAGTATGCTGCCGCACCAAAGTGCAACCAACGTTAAACGTTGATTCTTAATATAGATTTCGTTATGCACACTTGTTTGTGCGTAGAAGATGGCAGTCAATAAACTTGTTTTATCCAAAGTGCAACAGTTGCTGAAATGCATTATTTTACACTATTGAAAGTTACTGCAGCAAATATATTTAAAAAAAAATTCTTTAAGTCATACTTGTGTACAAACTGTGAATCAAGGATGTTGTTCCTGTCCCGGTCCCTCGTGCACTCATGCCAACTTATTTTTTTCTTCTTACTTCTTTCTTTCTTTCTTAAATGTCATACTACAAGTGTAATTTTGCAATGTCGCTTTTGGTTTGTATGCGACTTGAGAAATGTGTGATTTAGGTTGTAAACAATAATACAAGTACGCATTTCAAAACATTAATATCAATAACTTGTGTTCTTGCTTTTAAATTTATTTATTTTCTTTTATTATTTAAGTTTTGTTTTGTTTTTTTTTTCTTTCAGCTTTCCCTTTTGTTTTCTTTTTCATCATGTTTTAACAATCAAATGACCTGTAGGGGTATTTTGTTTTTCTACCCTTCGCTCAACGCACTGTAAGTTAAAGTTCAATTCAGTTTTTTGCAATTGTTTCTGGTTAAACCGTGTTAAACAGTGTTTTCTTAGGATTTCTTTACTTTTTATACACTTGAGTTTTTTTTTTTTGTTGAATCCTTAATGTGGAGGTTGCAAATGAACAACCGAGAAATAAGGTTATAAGGTTACAATCATTATAACACAACAAACAGGCAGGCATTCAAACACACACACACACCAGGCAACAAGTGGCACCAAAAGTGCTGTCCGTCCATCCGTCCGTCGGTCGCTGTGTAACAATAAATGTTTTGCCACTGGTCGGGAACATTTTGATAAAAACATTTATTACTCGTATATGTTGCTTACAAGCAGCTTGTAAATAGTTTTTTAAAGTAACAACGAGTCGTATTAACTGTTTTATAATGATGGCATACAAACAGATGGCAGAACATTGAAAGAATTGATTCAACAAATTTAGCTCTTACCCACTTTAGTTTTGGCATCAATTCATTGAAGAGCACAAGGAAATCAAATTTATTCTTATGCAGCAAGAGTTACTTAATACTGGGAACACAACTGAGACGAACGACGAATTTCGCACAACGCAACGAATTCGTCGGTGAAAATTCGCTGTGCAAATACGTCTTATGAACAGTGTTGCCGAATGGCGGGTAATTACCCGAATCGGGTGTAATTCGCGGGTAATTTGAAATTCTTTAGTTTTACAGCAATATTTTTTGTCTAATTTTTATTTTCGTTTTTCAACACTTTTCAACCACGAAATAAATAAGTACGTAGGTCCCCTTTCTAACACTCACATAGTTAAATCTTAAATGAAATTTACATTGGTATTGAAGCACATGAATCTTTAGCATTGTCTTCCAATGTCGAAAGGGTTATCATACTTGAAAACTGTAGAAAATTTTAAGTAGAAGTGATTGCTCAAATAAAATCAAGATTTGATTTTAGTGAGGCACTCAAAATATTCTGTACGTAAAATTAACTGAAATTGTAATTTAAAATAAATTAAAGTTCACTTAAAAACCGGTCTACTTTACATTTTTCATTTAAATTTAATCAAAAGTTCATTTAATTTTTAATGTTAAAAAATTAATTGATTTAAGCCCGTAAAAATGAAAGATTTTTCCTTTGTTGGAGAGAAAATATCAAACACATATGTCAAATAGAGCAGGAAAAAAACAGCACTTGAAAACAACGAACAATATTGAAAGTAACCGAAAATCCGTATTAATATGTCCTTAGTTTTTTGAATGAATGTTAGAATCAGTTAAAAATAAAATTGCTTAGAACTTTAAATGTTTATTCTTTTAAAAATAACTGAACGGATTACTTCTTGAATAACGTACAGTACGTTACTGTAATAATATTGTGAGTATGAAATTTATAATATTATGGACATTGTGGATCCTAAAAATGCAGTCTTTTCAACCAAAATCTTTATATTTTTCCCAAAAGAGGTTTCCATCTTTTGAAATAAACTTGCAAAAAACTTCATAAAGAGTGACGTCAACATGGGCTCTTGGATTTCGGTAAATGATAATTTAGAGCCTGAAATTTAGTGGAAAAATGTGTTTAAACACAAAAATTAGCTTGCGGAAAATATATTTCCAACAAATGCTTCTGCTGAAAGGTTATTTAGTAGTTTTAATAATTTTAAAACTGATCTAAGAAATAAATTATCGTCCGATACCGTTGCTGAAATTTTATTTATGAAAGAAGGTATCCAAAAAAATGGTAATAATAATTTTGGAGCTCTCCTAACAATAGTAGTAAAAATTGAAATAAAATAGATTTTTATGTTCCTTTTATATGTAATTTTTTATAATTTTTTAATTACTGTACACTATAACAAACATTGAATTACATTTAATCTATTTATTTGCTGTTTGTAAGAAGCTTTTATGAAATAAAGTAAATACGTATTTGTTGTTGTGTGTTTAGCTGGTCTATATCCTGCATTTCATTGGGGTGATATCGAATCATCAATAGAGCTTAAACAAATATTTCTTTTAATATAAGGTTTAATTTCATTTAAATTGGGTAATTTTGGCTCCTACAAAGTGAAATTTTGAATATCTATCTTGGCAACACTGCTTATGAAGCACAATAATGACGAAAAAATAATAGCTGCTATAATTGATAAATTTCTTTATTGTTTGTGCTGGACCAAGCCGAATTAATAACAGGTAATTGCATCACGGCAACAAATACAAACACAGGCATTTTGTTTGTGTAAAATATGTCTGGTATTATCAAAAACAGCTGCCATAAATTTGACAGAACGGAATGGAAACACCTAGGCAAAAAACAGAATCACCTGTGCTCTCGCAATTACCTGTTATGAATTCGCCTTGTGCTGGACATTGCCAAAAACTGAACTAAAACCAATTTTCCTAGTTATCCATTTTGTATATTTATTTTAAATGCTATAAAATAAAAATAAGACAATTCTTAATGTAAACAGTTAAAGGTACGGCCGGTCACCCTTGGCAAACATTTGCCCAAGAAAACGTAACCACTACTTTTGCTTAGGGTTAGTGTGATTTAACTTGGTTTTTATATCACAAAATGAAGTCAATTGTGCCGCAAAACGCTATTTTTATATTATTTTTAATAAATGTGAACCCATATTTACAAAAAAATATTAGAATTAAAGAAAAGGCAAATTTAGCTTGTCTGTTGGTCACGTTTTTTTCGGCAAATATTTGCCAAAACTCTTTAAAAATTAAAAAAGAATATGGGGTTACATGGTACTGATTTGTTCGTCATTCGCCGGCGTAAGAAATGAAAATAAATCTATTGCAGAGTTCGCCGCGTATGGTGAATTTCGCCGACGCCATGATTGTGTGTAGTTTTTCATATACACAAAAGTATTTTATTTTTGGCAACGAATATTCGCGGCCAAAAATTCGTCGTTCGTCCTAGCATTAGTTAAAGCTGGATTCACCGGTAAAATTTTTGTCCGGAGGCCTCTCTTCTTGAAAGAGAGAAATAGTTTTGTTGATTTTTTTGATTTGGTTAAATTTTTATTTTTATCCGGACAAAGTTGAACTGAGTTGCCACATTTTACTGTTTCAAAATCGGTTTTACAGCAACTGTGTTATTTTTAGTTTTTTTTTTTATAAATGTTCTTGAAAATAATAACAGAAGCACTTGTCTTTTATAATTTTTTCTACAGAATTTATCAAAGCTTTTCAATTTTTATTTCTTATGGTAGCTTTGATTTTCCAGAAAAATTTTACAAATTATTAAATCGTGTTGCAGAAAACTCTCAGTCAAGCAAAATTTTTGTTCATACAAATTTTTTTTATAAAAAAAAATTACAGTATTGCCGAATTAATATCATTATGATATTTCAAAAATGTTAGGTGAAAAATTTATGTACTGAAAATTCCCTCACCAGTCGTTGCCGCTGGCGGCGTACTCTGGCTTTCCACTACAATGCTCCGCAAAGCAATATTTTGTGAGAAGACGTCAAAAATATTCTGTATTTTTACAAACAAAAAACTGCGGAGCATTATGTATGTATGTCATGCCATTTGTTTCCTACTTGATTCTCCAAACCTTCCCATCAGCAACAAAACAGTTGCATGACACAAAGTTTTATCAATTGAGCACTTTAAATTTCTGTACAAAAACTTACGCCATCCACTAAGAAAATTTTAAATCCACGCGGACAACATTCCAATTGTTCAAATAAAAATTGTATTACAGAAATGTTTTCTTTTAAGAAAATTAAAAAAAAAACAAAAAATTAAAAATCGTTTTTATTTAAAAGTCAACAAACATTAGTGTTTCTCTTGGAAATAAGCAACAGTTATGACTCCCATACAGACTTATTTCATCATCACAAGAGACATCACCATCGTCATCATCATCAGCATCATAATAATGTTGCCATCAGTGCGGCGCCAAATACATCATCATCACAATTATAACACTTCCATAGAAACGCACGAGTATCAACACCAACACCAACCATTACGGAATCCTTTAAATATATTTTACAAAATGTAACGAAAGAAGTCAAGAAAAAAAACAAAAGGAATCTACTTTTTGACTCACGCTGCTAAACACATAAGAAATGCATCCTAACTGCAGACATCCTCTCTAAGCACCTGCGGCTTTTTATTGTTTTAAAGAAAAATTATTACATGATAAATAAATGATACGAGTAATAAGTAGTTCTCTAAAAACACAACGACTTTAATCACTATCCGTTAAAAAAAAAATAGTGATGTAGACCATTTGCAAGGGGCTGGCACATGTCTCAATGTTCATGTACAGTACAACCTCCATAGTCCGAACAGATATAGTTTTAGCTACTGTCCGGATTAGTGGATCGTCCGGACTACAGTTAAAATAAAATTTTAAATGCAATACATATATGCACATACTTGTATGTATGTATAATTCATATTTCTATTACCGAAAAGAAAAATCAATACACATTAGAATTCATACGCAACACATCCCCAGAACATGACAGACCCTCCACCACCATGGCTCACTTTTTGACAAGCTGGTCGTTTCTTTTGATGTACTACCTTTGGCAATCTTATTAAAAATTTCTTTTTGTATGAGTTATACTCAAAGGAGCTTTCATCTGTGCCTAGAACTCTTCTCCAGAACTCCTTTGGCTTGTGCAGATGTTCCTTTGCGAAAGCTAGTCTTTTAAGCTTGTTTGACTTTGTTGTGTACGGCACGTCCTTACCTTCAATTGTCTTAAAATCTCCTTCATTTAAACGTCGTCTAATAGTGCGCTCGCTCACTGATTGGGTACTCGGCCGTTAAATTCCATTAATTTACAGCATTTTGTGAGCTGCTGGAAAATTTGGAATAATTTAAGGAATTATTCAATCGAAACTGAAGGCAAATTCATGACAGGTAGACTCGCCTCAATTCGCTTTGAAAAATACCTGCTTTCTTTGTCAAAATCAACGTCAAACACTGCATAATAAATCAAACATAAACAAATTTTGACAAACAAAACAGATCAAAATGCAAGGAGATGCAAGGAGCAAAAAAAAATCAGCTGAGCTGTCGCGACCACCTGTTATGAATTCGCCTTGATCGAAACCCTTTAAAGAAATAACTTTCTAATATTATGTACATACATACATATATATTTCTTTTAGAAAACAACCCGCCAATAAGATAAACCATAAAATGAATCATGAATTAATGTGTAAATTGAATATGCACGATAGTCAAGTGATCGAATTAATGGGTACTCATGATTTCACTCAACTGCAGCAACAACAACAGCCCCAACAACAGCAACAACAACAAGAAATGCTCAATTACGCCATGACAGAGACACAAAATATACCAACCGTCCAACATGGAATAGAAAATAGCAGTAATCAGGACAACAACAGATCCTCAAGACCCATAAGACGAACTAGTCGTAGGACACCCCAGGTAAGTTAAAAAAAATATTGACTAAAAACAGAAGTAAGTTTTTAGTTTCTGGCAAAATTTGGAATTCTTTGTTAATAAACTTTTTGAATGTAGTAAAGAAATACCCGAACAGTTTGTCAAGTAAATGTTTGCACAGCAGAAAAAAAATTTAAGCATTAGATTAATGCATTCATTTTGTTGTAATTTTTTGCACAAGAGTATTAAAACTAAATGTTTAAATCAGGGTTTTGAATTACTATATTACATATATTAGTTGTCATATCCAGCAAATATCAACTTTTACCAGTCGTCATGCTAAAAACATTTTAAATAATTAAGCTTTTAATAAATAACATTGCTATTAAGAATTGCTGTTCTCTGTTCAATAGTACGAGTACTATACGCAATTGCAACGTAAGGTTACAATTTCTAGTAGCTTCTGTAAATAGTATTCAACCGTATTCATATTTATATGCCACAGTAGCACATAGACCGAATTTGTTGAGCTTAAATCTACACAAATGTGTGTTGTGTAAAATAACGAATAACTCTCACTAAGAACGTGTGCCAAACGGTAGCAAAGTACTATTGTACGGGGGCGGGTCAATAAGTCCGTGTGAAACACATTTTATTTTTGCAAAACAAAAATTTATTTTTCAACACAATCTCCTTTTAACTCAATACACTTAGTCCAACGTTTCTCCAGTTCTTGTATCCCTTCCAAAAGATAGGATTTTTCGAGTTCCTTTAAATAGGCATTTGTTTGATCAATAATTTCATCGTTGTAGCTAAATCTCTTGCCACCGAGCCATTTCTTAAGGTTTGGAAATAGGAAGTAGTCACTAGAGGCTAAGTCCGGAGAATATGGTGGATGAGGTACCAATTCGTTGCCCCATTCATAGAGTTTTGCCATTGAGAATGCACACGTGTGCATCCGTGCATTATCTTGATGAAAAATACCTTTTTTCTTTTTAAATCCTCATTAAATCGGTCTATTAAGTTGGCATAATATTCGCCGTTTATTGTTTTCCCCTTTTGAAGGTAATCGATGTGGATTATCCCGCGTGCATCCCAAAAAACTGTTGCCATCGCCTTATTGGCCGACAAACTTACCTTGGCCTTCTTTGGAGCAGGTTCACCCGGAGAAACCCATTGTTTAGATTGTTGCTTGGTCTCCGGAGTACAGTAATGGATCCATGTTTCATCCACAGTTACAAAACGAAGAAAAAAACTCATTCGGATTGCTGTTAAACAACTCCAAACAATCCTTTGAAATTGTCACACGTTTACATTTATGGTCAATTGAGAGCAAACGCGGCACCCATCTTGCAGACAACTTTCTTAAACCCAGCTGATCACTTAAAATCGAAACCACACGGACATATGAAATGCCCCTGGCATCAAGAATCTCACGCACTTTTACTCTCCGATCGGCCAACACCATATCGTGGATTTTTTCGACATTTTCGGGTGTACTGACCTTAATTGGCCGTCCAGAACGTTCAGCGTCATTTGTACTTCTTGTGCGACCACAACGAAAGTCAGTAAACCACTTTTTTACCATTGAAATCGATGGTGCAGAGTCCCCATAGTATTTATTGAGTATTTCCTTGGTTTGATTGACGGTTTTTTTTTCGCAAAAAATAATGTTTAATGAGGACTCGGAATTCACTTTTTCCATTTATAATTAATGTTTGTTTTAGAAAAATACACGAGATTGTATGTTTTGAACAGCTGTTAAACGCAAAGTAAATGACGACATTTGTTCAAAATGTTACAGTAGTCTATTAACAGTAGTCTATTAACAGGTGGCATTTCATATAACTACGAGGGAAGTTCGAAAAGTCACAGACTTATTGATCCGCCCTCGTAAGTAAATTTTTTACAGTTTTTTTCGTAAATGAACTTAGTTCTCTTATAAAGTGCAAACATTTACTTGACAATCTGTGTTTACTGCATTGAAGATGTTAAATTCTTTTTTATAAATATGTATATTTTTTATTATTTATATTGAAACGATTTATTTTGGCTCAAGTTCAAACCCGAGTTTACCCAATTTTTATTATTTATTCTAATTTTTTTTATTTCATAATATTTTCAATATTTCAATTTAATAAAAAAATAATGAATTTATCCAAAAAAAATATTCTAATAAAATTGAAATAAAAAAATTAGAATAAATAATAAAAATTGGGTAAACTCGGGTTTGAACTTGAGCCAAAATAAATCGTTTCAATATAAATATACACTATATAAGTTTGACTAATTACTTACAAACATTAATTATATTTTTTATTTTAATAATTAATTACGGTTCATTATTTCTTTCTGTTTTCTTTTTATTTTGCATCGTACACGATTTATGATTCCGATGATGCAAACATCCAGTTAAGCAATAGTTATGATATGGAAATGACAGATTCAAGTTCGCAAAGCGATGACACAAGTGGTGGTGGTGGCAGCAGCAACGGCGGCAGTGGTGCCCGTCCATCAAGTCGTGGCCGTAACTCATCGGGTACCAGCCAAAATCGTCGCCGTAAAGGTGCTCTTAATGCGAAAGAACGCAATTTAAGACGTTTAGAGTCCAATGAAAGGGAACGTATGCGAATGCATAGTTTGAATGATGCATTTCAGGTGAGTGGTTTAATTAGCATATGCACTTACTCAAACAACGTCATAACTAGAAAAAAAAACTCGATCTTCAGAAAATGAGTTTAAATGGAGAAACAGAATGAAAATATTCTCCTCTCAAGATGTGATTAAACAAGATATTTTTGTATGAAATTTTTACAAAATACAGAAAACGATCTAAAGAATATATGTATCTGCATTCTTAACTCGAAAATCATGTTTTTTGAGTTGTGACGTTATTGCAATAAATATGTATGTTGTATAAGAAAATATATATGTAAGTAATGTATGTACATAGATATTTTTAAATATATGAAAATATTTAATACGAACCCTTTTGCACACGAAAAGTTTACTTTGACAAAGTCTTTTCAATTTTCTCTTTAAAACTTTGTTTCACTTCTGTACATGCAGAGTATACTTTGACAATTTTTGTGTTCTTCTGATGGATAAACATGCAAATAAAACACACAAACGTGCTACCAAATACAAGTACATATGAGTAAACGACGAATGAATCCCCATTCCTTTTTCCCTTCTCACCGTCAAACTCAAGACTTTGTAAAGTTGGTTTTGAGTGTGGTCTAATCTTGAGACAGACATGTGAAGTTTTTGTGTTGAAACTTTCTTTATGAACAAAAGATTTAGTTACGAACTGGAAAACAGGAATTTTTACTTGCGCACAGGGGACATACAACAGGCTCTCTACTCGGCGATCAGATTGAGCGGCAGAGGTCCATGCATAAATACATACGATAAAATACAAAAACAAAAACATTCTAGATAAACAACTTAAAACTCTGTCTCGTTTTTATGCAAAAGCAAATTAGACAAACACATGCATAAGTTGAAGCTGATACATGCATGTGTAATAAGTGTGCAAGTGTTAGTAGCAACTTTAAACACTTATAGCTCCCAAAATATTGATCCTATTTAAATTGAATTAAGATTGTGCACAGCTATGTAAAATATTCTTTAAAAACATATAAATCTTTTCAAAATATGTTCAGTATTACAGTCGCAAAAGGGATCTAAAAAAACGTGTTTGCCTATTAATAATATAGATTAACTATAGTTAGAATATGATCGATTGAGTCGAAAATATGAAATACTAGTTTATTTTAATTACCAAGTTCTAGCCACGAACACAAACCCGATGTATTAACTTTATAATATAATTTATATACTTCTTATTGAAATTCCTAGCGAAATTAAAACGCTTTTTAATTTTTTTTTATTTCAGTCCCTCCGCGAAGTGATACCCCACGTGGAAATGGAGCGAAGACTATCGAAAATCGAAACACTTACCTTGGCCAAAAACTACATTATAAATTTGACCCAAATAATATTAGCGAAACGCAACGAAGAATCCGCCCTCGAATTCAATGGCGTTCTTATGAATGGCAACGGCGACAACACGAACACCAACATCAACAATGCTGTTGGCGATGGCGACACCAATACGGTGCTGGGTCTTAATGGTGGTGGTGCTGGAGTGGTGGCAAATGGAAATGTCTTGGTTGGCTTGCCAACATGTTATGATGACGTTCTAACCAGTAACGGTGCGAATGCCTACAATTGTAGCCTCCTGGCTGAACATCATCAAAGTCCACAAACACAATCGTTAACAACAGCAACAACTACCATACAAATACAACAAAATCAGCCACTTAATCACATGCATCATCAGTCGCATCATGTCACGATATCGAATCTAAGTCAAATATTAATGCCACAACAACAGACAACAACGCCAAATCAACTGCAACAACAGCAGCAGCAACAACCATTGCTACAGACACCGATTCTAATGAACGGTTATGCCGACTCAGCCGGCGACAACAACAATTACGACGAACCATTTCGAGAATTTTTATAAGTTTTCAAATGGGCCAATGGACTCGAAGAAGACAAGAATTTATAATCTAATTCATAAGTATATTTAAATTAAAAACTTAAGCAAAGTACGAGAAGAAGTTAAAGCAAAATGAACGAAGAAAGTACATCAACGAATATTGTTTTCAAAATTTAAGTTGTTTTTGTTAAAAAAATTGAAAAACAAAATTGAATATTTAATTCGATCCAGAGAGTATTTGGATACCGACAAATTCAACAAAAAAAGTAGTAACTATATATTATATATTAAAATATATACATACATAATTATCGAAATACTAAATTAAAACTATTATTTAAATATTTATTTAATATTTATTTAATATTTATTAAGACGTAGTAACAATTCAAAACATCTATTTAGATTCTATAGTCCAAGTAGTGAAATTATGTGTAAAATTTCTGCAATTCTATTTTAAGTTGGATTTATTGAATTCCATGTTTTGGCGTTAAAAATTAAAAACAAAATTTAAAATAATATTGAAAAAAAAGAAAAACCTTGAAAAAAAAACCAAATTAGTATCGTAACGGCAACCAAAATTTGCAATTAAATAATCAAATTAAGTTGAGAAAGGGAAAATGTTAAATACTTGTAATTGAACTTGAAGAATTATTTGTTATGGTAGTAATAAATATCAATAAAGACAAATTATCAAAAGGAGATATTTCGAATAAACAAATTTAATCTTTTAAAAGAAAACATTTACAGGCTATTTTTGTTGTTTTTCAGACGCGTTAAAGAATTATTTGGATTAAAATCGCAATTGCATATTTAAAGTAGAGATTAAATGGCCACGATAAAAAAACCCCATTCGTAGCTGAGGCGACGCGCCGTCGGCTTCGAGCTATTCGGCTTGTTTCTCTGCTGTCAGTTTGCAATTAATTGTTGCATACGCAGAGTAAATATAAACTAGAGGTTTTCGGAGTTCGCAATTCATGGGGAATTTTTCACGATTTTGTAATTTTCAGGGCTCCATATGCGTAATATACATATGTACGTTTGTGTGTACAATTTTTATACCCTTCAGCAAAAAATTTGGAAAGGGGATATACATGTAGGTTTGTCATTCCGTATGTAATTTCTTCATTATTCATTTAAGACCCCATAAAGTATACATATATTCTGCATCCTTATAGATAGAAAATTCGCACGAGCGATGTCCGTCTGCTATATTTTGGTGTATGTAGAATTAAGGCCTCACACAACATGAGACATAAATTTTACACCATTCTCTTGGAATTTTTCATAAAATTGTTGGGTTTGAAAATAACAAAACTCGGTCCAATAATTAATGAGATATAGCCAAAAGACTTTTTTTGTAATATATCCTATTCTGTTGTTGTTTTTTATGGCCCCAACTATCCCACGGTCAATTTTATGAAGCAGATCTCTTGTATGGAGTTCTACGAAGGCTTAGACTGAAAATAATTGCAGTCGGTTCACTAACGGCTAAAATATGGGCAAAAAATGGTATTCGAAATAATTTTACTTATAAAAATTTTTTGAAAAAGTTGCGTTGGGATTCAATCCAACAACCTACTGGTTGGTAGTCACAAGCGCTTCTTATACACCACAGAGCAGTTGTACTTTTCATAGTAGTTTACGCGTTTAAGTACATAATATATCTTATTTACTATAATAAAACAAACTTAAAATGCTTGATTCTTCCCTTTTTGTCACACATCAATCCATACTGAAATGCGTTCATGTGCACATGTACACATTGTGGGTATGCATGTGCATAACTAAACAGTCGAAAAGCAAAGATTTGTTTTGTTTCTTTGTTTGTTTCTTTAAACTTATCTTTGTATGTTTATTAGTATAATATTATGCATGCATATTACAGTATTTTTTATCGCTTATATTTTCTTTTCGTATATAAATAACCATAATTATTTTTTATATTATTTATTTATATTATTTATATTAAAGAAATGTAATGGATCGTCAAGACACTATGCACGAGTAAATGTACAAAATCAATGAAATTGAATTTTAGTTTTGTTTTAAAAAAGTATTAATTTTTCATTTTTTATGACTATTTGTGATTTCAGAAGAAAGGCAAAATTGATGCTATACCCTGCTTTATGCTTGCGTGCACAGAATAATAATTTTAATTGCTTTCTATATTCAGGTGCAGAGCGTACTTGCAGTATATCAGAACCCGGTATTATTATTGTAATTGTAGAATGTGATAAAAATCTCTTGACAATCAAAATATTGTTTGGATACTTAGTAACACATAACAAAGCAGAAAAATCTCTTCCAAATATTTTCTAATTAAAACTTTCAGTATACATATTTACTTTGTATTTTTCTAATTTTTGGTTTTTATATTCACAACTTGGTATTTGACTGTTGCTTTCAATATAAACTCCCATAAGAAATGTTTCTTTCATTCTGTAACATCAGTGAGTTAATCTTCAAAAGCACTTCAATTAATTTCCTTTTCTATAAAATGAAAACAAAGTTTGATTTAAGAATTTAATTTTATTAAATAATTTATTCATGCTTTAGGTCCACAAAATAAATGTAAATGATTTATTTAATCCGATATTTCGCTTTCTCAGTGGAACAGTTAATGTTTTCACAAACCAATAAAAACTTATTTAACTTTATTGGTTTGTTATTATTAATTTTTAATTAAATATATCCCTGAAGAAGCTTTCCATTGAGAAAACGAAATATCGGATTAAATAAATCATTTTTATTTATTTTGTGGACCCTAAAGCTTGAATAAATTATTTAACAAAAAGGTCGAATAAATCAGAATAATTGTAAGAATTTAATTTGATATCAAGCTCCAAAATGTAATTAGCAAAGAAACTAAAAAATTGAAAACCCCGCGAAAATAGCGCATATTCTGAAAATTGCAATTGCAATATTGGAAATTATTGCCAAAATTTATTTAAAAAAACAAACTTCTGTAAAATTTGAGTTTTGCGGTTTACGTTATTTTAGCGGTTAGAGCTTAATATATACATACGAATGAAAAGCTTGATTTTCTGAGAAGGTTTGTCAAATTTCCTATGAACGTTTCAATAGGCCGCTTTTGCAACGTCGACACACGTACATGAAAAGCCATGAAGCACAACACAAATGTAATAGTATGGGTTTGGACATCACTGACTTATTAAACGATTCCTTTCGTGCTTCTCTACATAAAAATAAGTAAAATGTCACATCATTTGTGCGATAATGTAAATGCTTTAACCTTGGACATATCGCTCATTTATTTCTACAACGTCATAACCCAAAAAAAATATAATTTTTTTTTGGAAAAAATTCATGGCTCTCTTGAGACCAGAATTTATTTTATTTTTCCATTGTAGAGTGGTGTCTACATAAATTAAACACTTTAAACTCGATTTCTGAAGAACGAGTTTTTTTACTTATGACGTTGTTGAAGTAAATGAGCAATATATGTATGTATAAAAATATATGTACATACATATATACTTATGTACATTCTCGAATTCATGTCCACACAAAAAAAAACGTTTCCTAGTTTTCTTATAAAACATTAACAGCTACCCCGCTACTAAATATTATTTCATTAACGAAGTGTCCTGTTCTAACAAATGCAATTTTATAAATTAATTAAAATCAATTTTCCAAAATACAAAAATAATTCGTATAAACTCTCTTATAGAAGTCCCACTGTGATTTCCCACAATCTAAAGGAATTAACGACATCAATAAGTGCAAACACACATCATTCACAATGGCATGTGTGTGTCTGCGTGTGTGTGTGTGTATGAGTTTATGAGTATATATTCCAGGACGATAGACGTCTGTCTCATTTACTTTAAATTGGGTTTTATTAACAACATCAACACAACAACAGTGTGTCAATAACAACAATTCTCTAAGTGATATTTTTTTCTACTTATTATTAGCAGCAGACTTGTCTTTTCATGCACCGCATGCCATCATCATAAGAGGTGGAGAAAAGGAAATAATTACAATCTCCTCTTGAGCAACTTTCATAGACGCCCTTCTCCATCCATTTAAGTGCTGTTTATTATTGCTGCTGTTGTTGCTATTTTTTTTTTGTAAGCTCTTAATTAGTGCTCAATTTAATAAGTGTAACATAAATAGGGATATTAAGGATTCTTTCATGTTTATGTACATTTGTGTGTATGTATGTATATACATATGTATGTACATACATGCAAGTACAATGTGTGTATGAGTATGTCAGTATGCCTGTATTTTGTTACACACTTGCATCAAAATGATCGCGGGTGGTTAATTTAATGTATTTTAGAATTACTTACATATTTATAATAAATACTAAGTGTTCGATACTTTTCAAATAAATTTACTGGATTTAAAATAAAAGTCTAAACTTAGCGGACAAACCTTAAGAACTGATTATGTAGCAAAAGCACCATCTATGAGTTATCAGCCACGGCATGACATGGCAAGGCATGAAATGAAATAAAGTTTTTCTGTATGACACTTTTAAGCAACATGTTGTCTTTTGCAGCACTTTAATATATCGTGCCCTAACCGCCCAAAAAAACTCAAGCGCCAAAAACTAAAATTTACAGCAGAAACATATTTTTAAATATCTTTGGACCATGTCTAAGGATTACGGTGAAATTTGGTTTGTAAACATTGCTACTTCTGAGCAATATATTGATTTTGTATATCTCCGATATAACGGCTATTTATGGCGCTAAAGTCTTTTTTGCTGTCGCACTGAATAGGTCTTTACCAATGTTAAGTTTTATTAAAACACAACTTTCAGTTTAAATCTTTTTTTATTTTTTCAAATTATTTCTGTGTATAAAATTAAAAATAACGTTAAATTAAATCCAGTGGTTTTTATAAAAAAAAATTAATGGTTTTTGTTATCAAAATTAATAGAAAATTACTTCAGAATTCGAAATAAAAGTATATATAGGTAAAAAAGTTAGAGAAATAACTTTAAAGTAAATATTATGTCTTCTTGATCATTTTCATGTAACGAATCTTTAATAGTTTCATCGTATTTCAAATTTAATAATTCGTTGTGAAATTTTCCAGGAATTATGTTTTTATCACAAAGTGTTTCTAAATCTTTGAATTTTTTTGAAGAAATTTTTAAAAAGTTATCATATAAACGGATGGGTCCATTTTCTATCAAAGCAGTGCTATGTATGTATGTCTTGATCGAGATCTTGATTGAAACATTTCCACACTTTTTATTTGCACATGGATTCGTTTGAACGCTGTTTCTTATTTTGTATTCGCTTTGGTATTTTTCTTTGCACGTCTCCTTTTCTCTGGTTAATGTCTCTGAAAATTCCGAACTGGAACGTGTTTGTAAACAATGCTTTTGTCCAGAATAATAAGTACCACTATACGGAACAAGGCCAGTTTTGGTCGAACTCTGAAGTAAAATTTTCATTACCAGAAATTTATAGAAATTCTATCTATTCTTTAAAATAAAACGCTTACAGTCTGTGCATGGAACGCGTCAAAAATAAAGAGAAACTGGGAGACACATTAACGAGTAAGTAACAAATAGGGTTTGTGTAACACGTTTTCAATTGATCATTGTATGATATTTAAATTAATATTTTGAACAACTTTTTTGTATATTTTTTTAATTTTTATTTAGTTTGTTAATTATATTTTCCTCAGCGAATAATTTATTCTATTCGTTTTGCTTTCAGCTCTTTGACATTTAAAACGCGATACGCAGACCAAAAAAATTTGCCAGTTGTTACGAGTTTTGTTTAAATATGTACTTGACATTCGTGTTGCATGAACCCAAACAGGAGAAACGTTGATATTTTTACTTGTTGTTTTAGTTAATTGTGTTCGATGAACAGGCTGTTAGCTACCACTTGTTTCCATAACTCCATTTTAAAAAAGCACTGATATAAAATTTAATATTTTTCTATTTTGCCACTAATACGAATTAATTTATAAAAACGAATAAAGACGCGTTAGTGGTAACAAAATTTGTAAACAAACAGTGAATTGTACTTAAGTCTTTATTGTTTTTGCTGTAAAATCATAACGGTAAATTTTACAGCCCTGATATTTTGTGAGATGATGCAGATGATCATGAGTAATAAATTTTAATAATAAAACGAAAATCGTCCATCATGTCGCTACAGCCCTTTTGGCGGTTATGGCTCGATATAGTACATTAGTGCCTTTCACTGTTGCTTATGCCAAATTATCATACTGCTGCTAGTAATGCACAAAATATACAATACTTTATTGTATTATGTGTCACGTTGGATGAGAAAGTGTAATTTTCGTATTAACTCTTCAAAGACTAAGGCATTAATTATTAAACCGCCAAACACTTCGATTGATCTATCTATAACCATCGATGGCCAGGCTGTTGCCTTTGTAGATCGTATGAACTGTCTTGGTGTGTTATTAGACAATAATCTCAGATTTTAGCACCATATTAGTGGATGGATTAATTTCTAAAATCAATTTCACCCTAAGGAATTTATATTTCCCCCTTCATATCAGAAAGATCGTAGCTCACTCCTCATTGATGTCTAATTTATTGTATTGTATAGAAGTCTTTTCGGGTTGTGGTGCTGAAGACTTAAATAGGTGTATCTTACTTTTTAACTGAATAATTCGTTTTGTTTACAATTTAAAAATTCATGATCATGTTTCAATTGTTCAATTCACAAGCTCGTATTAACGTCGTATGTGTTGTGGAATCGTCTAATTATATAATATTGTATTTTTGTTGTTGGTAATTTTCATACAAAAGTGTGTTATAATTATACGTTTGAATTTTATATGTTTTATAAATGGTTGTATTGAGGACAGATATAGAAAAATTCTATTTGTAAAGCTAAGTTTAGATGATATGTTGAATCAGCATATATATACTGAAAAATTTGTTAAAAAACACCCACATTGCAAAAACTGCGGCGAAATTCTGCCAGAAGTTTTGCAATAGCTGGTGATATTTCCACCGACGACATCATTTATGTTTATTTTTATTTTTTATTTATATTAATAAATTTTATTGCAAAAATTATACGTATGAGTACATAAGTTGAATAATAATTAAAAATTGTTGTCAAACTCACTAATTTCACAGACTACATTGAACTGAAATTTAATATGCGACAAAATGACGATACAACAAATTTGTCTGTTCACAAGCCCATAAACAAATATCGTCTTTTTATACAAATATATGTATGTGAATGATTTTTTGGGCTGTAGCTTTAAAAGCTTCGTAAGCATTAGATCACTTCTATTCTTTTATAAAGTTATGGTCTCAGATTGCCTTGAGTATCTTCGGAAACATTTTAATTGCCTGTTAGAAATCGTGTTATATATGTATGACAGATCCTTTCATGGACGAGTTGCCAAGTGTTGGAACTCTTTACAACGTTCTTTAATCGTAATTCGTTCACGATCAAGCTTGTTGAATATTTTTCCTTGCAGTTGAACTGATCCAATGCAAGATCGAACAGGTTAATGTACGCGCAAAATAAAAACTTTGTATATTTATATTAATATTTTTTGTTTTTATTTTTTTACTTTTTACTATTTTTGATTTGCTACGTATTATAGTTATTAGTTTATAAGTTGTTGCCTACATATGAATTTAATATTGTAGATCACCAGCTATATAAGGCCCTAAGGGCTCGGCTGGTTACTTAAATAAATAAATAAAAAATAAAATAAATAGCGATAATTTTTCACCTTAAGCTAAGTACTCTGTTCATCATTTCGTGCGAACTGCTGTCAAAAGTCCATATAAAAAAAATTCATGCGAAATAATTGCAAAAATAAATGGCCGAAGTTGTACTCTGTTCAAATTGTGAAAACATACGAAATGTTTCTGGCAGCATGATTTTTTCAAATACAACATGTTTCTGGCAACATATTTTCCAACTGCGAAATAATGTAAGCACCACTTATTTCGTGCGGAATTGCAAACAACAGATGCTCAGCTTTTAATTAGCATTGAATTTGTTGCGCACAATTAACTAAAATAAAGGAAAATAGTGTGAAAATAACATAAAATGAAGGTATGGGATTGAATGAGAACGTGTGTCTTCAAAGCAGCACAAGCTCTTAAAATTATTTTGTTCTCCATTTGTTTTCACACATGGTTTTTGTTTACATAAGAAAAACAATGTTGCTTACTTCAAGGCAATAAAAACGATAAATTTCTTCTAAATCGTAGTGTTGTCACCACTGGCTAATTGTCAAAATTTTCAAACGAAATAATCAATGTTGCTCAACATTTTTCGCAAATTCAAACAGAGTACTTAGCTTTAAAGCAAACTTACTTTTTTACTATATTTCACAAATCTTTTCGGTATATGTATGTATGTGCAACGCAACATTAATGTTGCGAAAGTGTTTCAAACGAAACAACTGTTTTAAGCACATGTTTAAGTATGTTTGTGCAAGACTCTTAATAAGTATTCACATTACTTTTTCGCATCTTTAGCTTAGTACTCTGTTCAAATTTGCGAAAAATGTTGAGCCACATTATTTTGTTTGAAAATTTTGACAACTGATCAGTGGCGACAATACTACGATTCATAACAAATTTATCGGTTTTATTGCCTTGAAATGAGCAACATTGTTTTGCTTATGAAAACAAGAAAATGTGTTTATTTTATTAAAAAATAATAACATATGGACAACAAAATAATTTTAGGAGCTAGTACTGCAACGTATCAATTAATGCAAATCGCAGCTGCTGCGGAGGAGCTCATTTAAGACACTTGTTCTGCAAAAAGCACTCACCTTCATTTTATATTATATTTAAATTATTTTCCATTATTTCTGGGCAGCAAACACCATGAAATATCTGATCAACTATTGTTTGCAATTTCGCACGAAATAAGTGGTGCTGTTGAAAAATATGTTGCCAGAAACATGCTGTGGTTGGAAAAATAATGCTGCCAGAAACATTTCGTATGTTTCCACAAGATAAACAGAGTACAACTTCGGCCATCTTGTTTTGCAATTATTTCGTATGCATTTTTTATACAGAGTACCCTGCTTTTGTCAAAATATAATAAAGAAACAAGTTTATTTTTTTGCAATCAAATTTTATTAAACTTAAAAGATGCAATTTAAATGAAGCTCCAAGCATTCTTTCTATTATATTAAAATAAGCAGTTTTAGTTAATCTCATACTTCAGCTAAATACCATATTAATAGTTGTTATATAATCCTGGAGAAAATTGTTCTCATTTAGTTCTGTAAAAATATCCAAATAACGGTTATTTATTTCACTAAAGTTCATGTACATAATATAAAACATCTGGCAATGTGAGAGATAAATATTTCTATCTTGTGCTCTTTCGAGACTATTTTTTAAATTTTTTAAATAGGTTTTCAAAAATAGATTTAAACTAGAACAAAAACTTTTATTTTCTAGACAATTTTTAAAAAGTGATTTTCCAGCTTTTGATTTTAAAGCGAAAATAATTGATGGCATAAAGGAATTCATAACTTGCTCGTACGAAGTTTCCATTTTATTACATATAATATCACTTATAATAGTACACTTAACGAAATAAATACTGCTAGAGGTTTCACAAAACACATATCCTAAAATTTCAAAACCCACCGTCTTAATTATAGTTTCTATGGCATTTTCAATGGCTGAACAGGGAAGAGCAAACAGGCGGTCAATTATAGTATACAACTTTTTTCTGTTCACATTGATATTACTCATTCTTTGGGAAATTGCACCCAATTGTAAATTATAACTTAAACACTTGTTTACATAACTTAATATATTATCGAAAATTATGCCACTTTTTATGCTATTCGATGATTTTAATAAAATATTTTCTGTCATAATTTCAAAATTGCCGGAGTTCATATTTTCATTATAAATAATTTTAAAGGAATTTTCAAGCAGCCACTGATCATCTTTTGATAGATGCCCAAATTGATCTCCATTTGCTGATATACTTTCGCAAAATGTAACAAACATTTTCATTAGGTTCTCTATATCGCTCCATTCATAGTCTAATACAAAATGTTTAGATAAGTTATGTACGATTAAGCGACTTATTTCGAGAGCCCCATTTTCCGTTGCAAAAGCATCGATAAGTAAATCAAAAATGTCTGAATCCATAGTGTCTAAAAATATACTTAAAATAAAATAAGATTGTTATTTAATAAGCACGAGAATGTTGGAACAACAATAATTATAGAGTCTTCAAAGTGCCAATGCGACAGTTTAAAAAAATGCCAGAATGGAAACAAAAATTGCTAGAAATTGCTAGATTTTTAAAACTATAAAAAACTGCATTATTTATTCCAGTAATTAAATATTAAAAATTTTAATGATCGCATTTTTTTACTTTAATATCATATAGACTTAAAATTTGTTTTTTATTTCATATTTGTATGCGGATTTGTACATTTATTTCATAAAAAACTGTTTAATGAGATCAACTCTACTTTTTTGTTCATGAATGGACAAGATAATACAAATGGATGTTCTGTTCGGCCAACGTTAAATATGTTCAGCCGTGATGCCCATTTCTGAATGACACCGAACATTAATCTGATTATATGTTTATGAGATTATTTGGACGAACACCATATAACGACGAAAGATGGACTTAAACTACGAGAGGAAGAACCCAGAAAATTCGCTGATGTTTATATTTAATCCTATTTGGTATGGTGGTCAACCGTTGCACTAAGGAAAAGAATTTGGAGAATAAACTATTAAAACCATGCAATATTATCAGAGTTGTCACAGAATCCAATGTAGTCGGAATTGGATTTGAAAAGACGACAAAAAAAATACTTTTGCGTGATGAATTTCAATGTTCTCGGTTTTATGCTCAAACCAGATAGTAATTCTGTATTGAGCATAACACAGATAATATTGAAATTCATAACACAAAAATATATTTTCGTTATCTTTTCAAATCCAATTGCGTCTACCTTGGATTCTGTGACAACCCTGTATATCCGTGCTGTTTTTAGTGGTGCATTCATATTTTATGAAGAATTTTCCTGTAGCCGCAAACAAACAAAGTAACGGCATGTGCAAAGAAAATATATACATAATTAAAATTAATTGTGTGCTTTTTATGGGAATCTTTCAAATTTTAGTGTTTTAAATTTTTATTCGCACTTTTTCCCAAAATTAATATTTTACTTATTCAGTAAAACATTAACCATTTTGTTAAAAACAAATTGCAATTGATTATTGAGGGGTATAGCTTGTTCCTATGCGCATTTCACTGTTGCTAATGCAGATCATCATCATTAATTGTTCTTGTAATTCTTTGAAAACAGAAATTTCATATTCGTGATTTGAAAACATTTATCCGACAAACTGAATGTATGTGATGTATTTAAGTATATTTAAATGAAAAACAAAACTTAATCAAGAAGATTACTATAAATCTAATACAGAGCACTTAGAGGTACACTTTGTAATTTTTTAGAAAAGCGAATGCATTGAAAAGTTATCCGCCCGTTGTGCCTCTTATATAAATATCCATTATGTCTGGATTTGCATGGACAAATTGACGCCGTTTTGCCACCGGTTGTATATGGGGCAGACGAGCACCTCGCTGTACATTTATGGCCAAAAGATTCTGCTGTTGATCTCTTTTCAAATGTTCTTTTCTTTGACGTTTAGCCGCTGCTTGTGCACTCGTAGTCGGTTGACCATCACCATCTTCAGTTGACGTACTCGATGCTGCAATTGAACGTTTTTGAACATTTTTGTTGTTGTTTGCAACATTGTTTTTATTATTTGATAAAGACGATTCTTCCGAAGAATAGGAGCTTATTAAAGAACCATTTTGTGCTTTCATGGCTAACGCCCGCTTCATTTTGTATTCGTAGGCAATTCCTATATCTAGCTTACATTTTGCACAAACTTTTTCCGATGGCAAGTAGTCAGGAAAGAATTTGTTGACGAATCGTATATGACGAGGATTAGTTATGAACTCTCCGGAACCACGCAGCAAATGTTTACCAAGAGGACAATGCATTTTTTACGAAAATTCTTCAAGACCGTGAAATTTTTGGGAAAGGGTTAGAATTGTTTAAAGTTTTTTGTTCGTTTTATTTTCTAAGTGTTGCCAGATGACGTTTTTCTACAGAGTTGTTTGTTGACATACGACAGTAGTTTCAAGGAGTTGATTCTTTCATTATTTCAATGTTTTACCCATATTCTATGGTTTTACATATTTATTTAAAATTTTACCTTAGAAATAAATAAACCAACAATATCTATTCGCCATTTTAAAATGCAGCAAAAGAATAAAGTCATTTATTTAAAAAGAAATATGAAAAACTCATAGTATAAATAAAGGCGAATTGATAATAAAGTGGCCCGCATCAGCTCAGTTGACAGACGTTTTTTAGATGCTATTATTATTTTCGTTATCAAGACAGATCCACAGCAAACAACATAAAAGCATTTTCACTTTTCAGTTTAAATGTTTTTCACTACGCACAAACGTTAAAGAATTATTTCACAAATTAGCACTTTTAACACTTTTCTTACCTTTAAATTCGAAATTAAAACTTTTAGTCTTTTTATTGTTCTTATCCAATATAATTGGAAATTTAAATTTGATATTGAAACTATAACGAGTCTTTTTACTTTTTATTTTACTTCTTTTTGAAACAAACAAAATAGACAGCCGAAATACAAGCGAAATGAGACAGTCAGCTGGTCTATCGAGGCCACATGTTGTGAATTCGCCTTGTTCGTTATCAAAAAATAAAAATTTTAAGCCAACTTGTTCGAGACGAATTTACAACAGATGGCCTCTAGAGATCAGGTTGTCAACATTTTTTAAATTAAGTATTTTGTTTGTTTACATAAGAAAGCACAAATTATTCATGTATATTAATACCAAGTCGATCTGCCCAAGGCTAATTCACAATGTTTATCTGCCTTGAACTTGTTTTGCAAATACATAATTTTAAATAAACAAAAAAAACCTTTCTTTAAACTGACTTTGATTACTTGACGCTTCTTTCCTTAAGATGTATAAAAACTGTTTACCTAGTGGTAATAAGCAGAGAGTAAGGTAAGTTTACGTAGTGGTTTTCGGCCGGTCAAGTTTGCTTGCAGGTTTTGCCTCAATTTCTATATTAATTATTATCCAATAGCTTTATCAGATCAAAAGTCGGCAATAATTTGGTCAATGTTCAATTTGCTTATTGATTTTATAAGTAAAAAAGTTTATTAATGAATGTTTTTATAATACATATGCATCCAAATTAAAGTTGATTAAGAATTTAATAGTTTAATAAGAAATTTTAAAATTGGAAAAATATAAAAGTAAATTAAAATAAAATTGTAAATCAAACTGAAAAAAAGTTGTTGATTTTCGTTTGCCCTTTCCGCACCATTATAGTTTTCTAAACTTGAAATTTTTGTTATTTTACATATAAATCCGTATACGGACTGTCCCAGTCTCTTTTAAAGACGCTTAACAAATCTTTGCGTATTGTCGAAGATGCATTAGGATTATTTGCTACTTCTGTGGTATCGGGCAAAACTAAACCAACACCAGCGGTATCAGTAAAATAATCTCCCGACCAATTTGACGTTCCAATATAGGCTGTATTATCGGTCACCATATATTTGTTGTGATTTACTCGGCCATATGGAATGTTAATTTGATGTTCATCTGCAGGAACAATAAAACGTTTTATTTGTATATCAACATCAGGCATCGATCCTGAAACAGCTTGTAAAGATTTCAAAAAGTAATCCTCCGAAGGATTCGAATAGCGCCACCAAGAAATCAGCATTTTTATTTTAACTCTTCTATTGATAGCTGCCTCTTTAAGGGCATCATCAATATATGGCCAATAAGTTTTGTTCTGTGTATATATAATCAAAGGATAATAGTCCATAACTGCAATGTTTATGAAATGTTTCGCGTTCTTTATTATTGCCACTATAGCAGCAATATCATCTACTCTTCCCTTAGGTGTTAAGGGTGGTGGAGAACTTGAAAGTAAAGCAAATTGTTGATACTCATGGTTTACATTCAAGATCATGGGGTTATCAAAATTATAGGTTGTTGAGTATATTGAGGGCCATTCCCTGGGTATAACTGAATCATTAACGCTAAGTAACCAATATTCCTCAAATATTTTGCAAAGATCTCTGGCAAGTGTTGGACAGTTTAAGGCCAAGATGCCCAATTCCTTGACTTGAGTCAAAGATCTCCAGTCCATATTTGCACTACCCAAATATATGTGTTTATTGTCTGAAATCCAAAATTTTGTGTGCAAAACACCGCCTACCAATAAACGTGTAAAATCCATAGAACGAATTTCTGCAGCACCTTTTTGCTGCAAAATTTGTGTGTCATGGTCCGGTTCCTTATCCGTTGGCATACTTTGAGCAATGCGTATTTTAACTTTGCCTTCCAAACCAAGATCTAGTAAGCTTTGGAAAATATCTTCACCTTGGGCGGCTGTTGGATCTTCTACAACATCTGCACCTCTCAGAGTCCAATAAAATGAACCAATATCTAATGAATGTTCTGAAGAATTCAACAGTAGCTTCCATGCCTCGTACGAGGACATAAAAGATGGACTCTTTTCCGAAAAATTAAGATGTTCTGGAATACTTTCCACCAGTTGCATTTGGCATTGATCACTGGAGCCACTCTTGAATGTTGTTAGTGTTGAAATATTCTCAAATTTTAGCAATTTCATCAAATAATTGTTAAATACCAGGGTCATTGCAAAAATGACCAATGACAACAGCAATAAATATAACAAGTAAATCCATTTGAATTTGGCCATCTTATACCAATAAACAACCATTTTGTCAGAATCAGCCTTTATTAATTTTTTATCACATTTCTTTGGTAAATCAACATAAACACTATCTGCTTGACTATTTTCCTTTCCATGGATATGAAACATTTTGCTTATTTTCAAAAAATGTTTTTTATATAATTTAGTATTAAAGTATTATTTTGTTTGACCCATCAATGTTAAAACAGTTATTTAAAATTATTATGTCGTATAAATTAATTTTTAACTTACGTTCAACGAAATGAATAATACCGGCCAAGGCAGATCAAACAAGTAGTAGCGGCTAAACCATTATAAAATAAACAAGATAAACCCGTTATTAGCACATAAAACCAATTTTATTTTATGGCTGTCAAACACAAGTTCAATAAATAAAAAATATTTTTTTATGTTTATTTTGGTAGATATGCCTTGGCTAGTTTTATCAACCAAGTCAAAATCATACCAGGTAATTTAACATCTCAGCTGATTAATTGTTTTTCAATATTTTTCATTGTCAAAAAGTAGTTTTCAACATAAACAACGCAGTCATAAATTCTCAAACTGTAGCTTAATTTGTTATAATAATATATGTAGGTTGTGTCGAAGCTAAAACAACACTGCTTTTTATTGTTGCTTAAGTTCGAAGCTGTCAAAAAGCACGAAAAAAATATGTCCAAAAATTGTATATTCACATGTGTGCTTAGTTGCATTTTCTGTTCTATAAAGAATTTTGTTTCTTTTCCATTTTTCTTATTTGCATTTGAAACAAATGTTCATGTGTGTTTTTTAGTAGTGTGGGTGTGTGTTAGTAAAACATAAAAAAAATTTTGACACATGCAAAACCAAAAAAAAATCCGTTAACGGTTCGCTACTACCTGTATGATTTTACCATGTGTGCTACAATAAAAAGGATAAGAATTCTAGTGCCATGGTCTGTTTGGCAAACCAATGCCATGTATAAAAAATTTTATCTGTTCTTTTCATATAGAGTATGCATTCAGGAAAAATAATATAACTTATCAGCTAATTTAAAGGATTTACTGTTTATTTCATCATGATTGTTATAGAAAACATCTTATTTCTTGTGAAAATAATTCATGAGCTAGGTGTCAGCACAGATGAATCATGAAAAATTTCCAAAAATCAACCAAAACAATTCGCATGCGCTTGACTAGTCAGCTGTTCCAGTGCTTATACCTGGTTGAACTGCCTTGGCGTACACCACGAAAATGGAGCGAAAAATAATTATCGTTGCTATCATCTGGTAAATGAATACGCCTTGAAACCATTCTTGTTTTGGCTTCTATTCCTTCTATTTCATTTTATTATCAGACAACGAAGGTATTTGAGCGTAGCGAAAACAAAATAAATACACAATTAAAAGTTGTCAGTTCTAAAAGTTAAATTGGATTTGTTTATTAACTCGAATTTTGCAGTGTAAAATATTGTGAGTGATTTAAAAAACAGTGAACAAAAAAGGTAAAATTGAATGAATGAAAGAAAACTTTCAATTAAAATTGTTTTAAAATTTTTGCAAATGTATACCTCTTTATAAAATAGGTGTTGGGGGTTTATTCTGCTTCATAACAGAGCCTTGCGACGCGAAGGAGATTCAAATAAAAACAAAAAAGTGGTTTTTGGGTTTTCTTTTATTATTATTTTCTATTGTGTATCGCAATTTATTGTTTTGCTTATATAAAGATTGTGTAGAGAAAAGAAAATAGAGATAATCCTTGTATTCTGTGAACCGATTAAAAAAAAGAGTTCTCAAAACCGAATAAATTTTAATTTGGCATTCCGTAAATTGAACGAATTATTGCAGTAGAAAATAAGTATATAAATTGGTGCGTTTCATTCAATATATTTTTTAAAATCTTAGCAGTAAATATTAATAATTTTGAGAGCCTTATTGAAAGATATTTTTCGTTTTTAAACGATTTTTCGGCTAGAGAATACTATGTTTAATGAAAGAAAAAAATTTGTCTGTTTGGGTCATATGGATTTTGATGAAAGTTGGTAAAAATACATTCTAAATAATTTTTCAGGATTTGAGAATTTGTGCCAACTAGTCTGTATTTGGTGTAATTAAAATGAATTCGCCTTGTATTATATTGTTTACTATGGCTAAAAAATTATAAAAATATCTAACGGCTCTAGAGAAATTCAGATTTTAAGGTATGAAATTCACAGATATAATTTCAAAAATTCTACCTAAACCTCATAAGAAAAACAAACCTACATTTCTAATGCAATACAATACGTACATAACTCGGGAACTATACGTTTCCCCCAATTTTTTATTTTAAATTTTCTTATTTCACCATTTTCTACACCCCCATATATATTTTTTTTCTTTTTGGAGCTGTCACTAAACTAGACTTGTTCCAGAATTTCTTCTATTGCTTATTTATTTTTGTTGCTTAATAAAATTTCTTCAACGATAGTATTGATATTCCAATGGAAACAGGGGGCGAATTTCGGCATTCGTCATCGACGGAAATCCCATACAAAATTTTTTGAATTTGTATGAAAGTTTCGTTCGATATCGATATCAGCTCTACTGATCGATATCGATATTAACTTAGCTCCGATATGATAGCAGATGGCTTACGAATGAACCGAATGGGGGTACATAGATGATATTTCTTAATCTACACCCCTTTCCTAGTAATACAATGAGATCAAATACGATTCGAGTGGGTCATTTTCATAATGAGTGGCAGCCTATGTAACCTAGCCCTATTAGCTCTTACTTAATATATTGCACATAAATTTTAAAATTAATAATCCGTACTGTAAGTTATTCCTATAAAGTATTTTTAAAAGTGCAGTTTAGTATAGTTTTAAGAGATTCAAAGGGAAAGTAAAAAATTAACTACATATTTTCGCTTTCTTGATGGGTTCTCATACATGATTGCACTCGTATCGTGGGTTCATATATGAAAATGTCAAACATGATACGAATAACTTACAACATTTTATATTTCCTTTTAATTGCATTTCAAATTATCGATTGGGATGAATTGGGTCAAAACTAAATTGCCAATGCGGGGTAGTAAGCCGCACATACATAAGTATTTATTATAGAGAAATAAAAAAAATAATATACGTACATATTAACAAAATATATAATAAATAAAGGGCTAACAAAATACATACATATATTCTTGGAAAAACTAAAACAAAATTATTGACATGACTTGACTGGCTTTTCATGACGCCTGTCTCTCTGCCTTTGCATCTAAATATGAACTTTGGCCTGCAACCACAGCAAAGAACTTGGCCACCGTGATTACATGTATGTATGTACATGCTAATATGTAAGAAAATATTGAAATTTGAATAAATAATAAGACAAAATAGATCTTGTGTATGCATGTATGTATGTATGTATATTAAAAGTGGTGTATGTTTGTGTAAAAAGATAAATATTAAGGGAACTTATGCAGCTGTTATTTAATTACACTCTTAAGTTGAGAGTTTATTTAATGTTTAAAATTTGATTGACCTCAATTGTTTGTATGTTATTCCATTTTTCACACGTTTAAAAAAATTCAATTAAATAGCAGTTTCGCTACTAATTGTGGAACACATTGAATGAAGATTTTTATGAGCTTTTCCACTGGGTTTGATTAGCTGAGGAAGAAGGGTTTGAACCGTATAAAATACGAAATGTTTAAAAAAATTATCGCATAATGTTTCACATCAAACATTGACAAAAGTATAGTGTACTTTAGGAAATGTAAATCAATTTGGTATATTCGATAGAATTAAAAACTTGTGTTTGCGAAATAATTTTTTTAATGATAGATTTTGTAGTTGATATATAAAAAACTATTAATAGAATTTATTGGCATTAAAATGTAAAAAAAAGACAGTAAGTGAATTTTACTTACTGCCTTTCTCATAAGCACGACCCCATCTATCATTTGGAAGATTATTTGACGAGCGCGGTCATTTAGCGACTCTTTTTTTTAATCGTCCAGATGATTGTTGGAGTAAAATTACTTTTTATTCTCCCAAATGATGCAAGTTGTTCTGACGATTGTTGGACAAGTTAATCGTCGTTTATGCATTTTGTAAATTTCTTTTTTCCATTTTAGATTTTTTCGATTGCGGTGCATTTTCAATATTCTCGCCATTTTTATTCATAAGGGGCTGTACAAATATTACTTAACGCACTAAAATGGGGAAGGGTGCTTGCTGAATTATTTAAACATTTTTTTGCTTTTGTAAGAAAGAATTAGGTCTACGAATTCGGAATCCCATCTTTGTATATAATCTCTATATTTCCCTCTATCTATAATTTAAATAAATAGCCTGACATTCATTATTTTATTGATGTTTGCCCTTATGAAGATTAGCCCGTTTTCTATCAAAAACTATTTACAAAATGTCAATTCAAATAAAATCATTACTTTGTTCTACTTTCATAATGCAATAAGTTTATGATTGATAGACATATGCGTACATATGTACATACATACATACATACGAGTATGTGTATGTACATATGTATGAATGTATCAACGATTGAGTATAACACATGGGTTTTTAAATTTAATTGACATTTGTAACCTGCAAATTTTTTTTTTTCATTTTGTCATGCATCAAGTTTTGTCAATTTGATTACCATTGATCATTTATGGATGTACATATGTACATAGTTTAAATATACATACTTTCTTACATATTTTTTGCTTCTTAGAGGTGCAGGAACTTTAAATTGGCAACACTGCTTTCTAGGTTTGGAAAAAATCGCTTCAATTCGAGAAACTCACCGGGTATTAGGTATTTTGTTTTTAATTTTATGTTCCTTATTCAAATAATTATAATACAAAATTTAATTAGTAGCCTCAGCACCAAAGCTGGCATTAAAGAGGCAAATTGACAACTATGCTTTTACATATTTCTATTTACATAAGAAAGTAGAAAATAAAAAAATAATAATATATGTAATAAAAATAATATCTATTTAATAAAAAAATTTATAAAAGAAGTATGTTTATGAAGTTAATAAATAATTATTTAAATGTATTAGTTCAATATTAAAAAAAATAAAAATAAATCTAAATTAGAAGTGTTTCGATATTGTTTAATAATTACTCTTTAAGTTCATTTGTAAACGTGCAGAATATAACAATATCCTTCAAAGAATTCGGTAAACCATTATAAGCTAATAGTCCAGCATAACAAATTCTTTGTTTAAACAATTCAAACCGACCGACATCTTGTTACGGGCAGATTCTGACTTTGCCTTGTGTGGCGATTAATAACTTGTGAATTTTGCTGAAGAGAAATAGAACAGTTGCCTATATTTTTGATTGATTTAAATACAAATTTTATAAGTTGCATTCTGTAAAGTCCTCTTATAGGGCATGACTGCATGATACTTAAAAAGCTCAAACGTGTGGTATCTGACTACATAATTTTTTTCTAAGTAACTTAAAAGTTTTAATTTCTTAAGATATGATCATGTTGCGTTAAAGGAGCGATGTGTAGTATACAATTTTTTGTAAACTCTAAACATGTATTAAGGAATCGATTGAAAAACGGGAATTCAAAGTCTATTGAAATTCATGATAGCATTTTAATCGATTGTTATTTTATTTTCGTTTATTTTGTTATCAAAAATATCCATTTCGTGTTCGCAATCAGGTCACAAAACAATTTATTTTGCTACAAAGATTTAAAGACAGTTAAAATTGCTACAACATGCATTCTCAAATTTTAATCTGTATTTAATATGCAGTAACGCATTTACTGAATGTTCTTTCAACCTCAGCGGAAAGAATTCATTTGCTAAATTTTTAAATGAAAGATTCTTGTATAAAAGAGAAGATTTTTGAGTGACGATTTTTTGACGACATCTTTTTTAAATACTAACAATTTTGACGATTTTATTTACAAAATTTTACGATTCTCTGAAAATATTACTGGCAGCCCTGCTTACATAAACTGTTCTTCATATACATAAATATAAATAAAAGAAAAGGAACTCACCTGTTTCTGATGACAGTTCTCATTCGCGCTGTTTTGTAGATATTCCGAAGTAATATTTTTGGTTATATATATAATTATTTGATTTAAACAATTATACATAGGCCGCACACAATAATAACTACCCGGGGCGAACCAATTTACATATTCATATATAGGAACTGAGTGAAAATATACATACATATATATTTTTAACTTAAGAAGATCAACTCCTTAAGGCACTTCACAAATTGAACACAAATTAGAAAAGGGGTGCTCCACAATTCAATCTACTATGAACGGGACACAATCACACAACAATAATAACTACATACTCGTGTGTATTGCACGAATCGATTTACATATACATACATACATATATTGAAACTGAATTAATTATTATAAGAAAATATGATATTTTTAATTAAAGAAAATTAACTAATTAAGGCTTTTCTTTTTCTGCACTTCACACACTGACAGCACTGAAAATTCTAGAACGGATGATGACACGAACGAATAGAAAAACGACCGGCTCTTATTGACACTAATTATTTTATTTTGGGTAAATTTTCCATATACATACATATGTACATACATACATATTTTATTTTTTAACTAATACACCCATTTTAATCCATTTAATTATATCATTTTAAAAATTTACTATTATTCACTAAAATCTGTTTAAGCGAACTGCGCACATCCAACTTAAGAAATTACTTTAAAAGAGACACAAATAAAAACAACAATAAAAAGACAAAACTACAAACATATTTGCAAAAGAAGAACAGGAAGGAAGCTATTGCAAACACTTCTATGGATTTGACTGCATGCATAATACAATAAACACGGACGAAAAAGAAAATGTACAAACAAGTTACAAGAAGAAGTAGCAAGCAGCTTTTACCAGCTAAAGGTAGAGCTTATTGTGTGCCCGCAATGAGAAAAAGCTCTACGATTGCAGATAAAAGCTTTTATTTTTTTTAACGAAAAAAGTACTAAAAATATGGATGGGAAACGGATAACGAAACAAAAGGAAATGTTTAATCATATTTCTTCAATTTGGGATTTTGTATGCATTTTGTTTAAACAAAATAATTGACTTTATCACAATAACTTATTTAACTGAATCTAATTTTTGTCGAGCTATAGGTCAATTTTTTATAAAAAACGTTTATAAAATTTTATTAGTTAACCGATATTTCGCCACATCCTTGTGTGGCTTCTTCACGGAAATATAAATATTTTTTAAATAAAAAATTTTTACAATCAAAAAGACAAAAAATACAAAAATTGTCAAAATTAAAATATCAAAAAATAAACAACTTAATAAATACGTATGCATACAAAAATAGAATATTATATCAACCAAATATTCAATTTCCGTTTCCGTTCTTATGTAATAAATATCTATGGATATGCATGAGCAACACTAGCTGTATCTGCTTTAAAATTAATTCTATTTCCCATTGGAAATAAAAATAAATAAATGAAAACAAAATATATAAGAATAACTAATTTAACTTCATTACTTTATGATATTTACTTATTTAACACTTTTCTTTTGCATTTATCAAAACAAGACACTCGCGCACGTCCGACACAAATTCCGCAAACACACTAATAAATGAACGCTAGGAGCTTCAAATACTTAAAAAAAAAACAAAAGATTTAAAAAACAAACTTAGTGTTAGGTTTTATTTTCGTTATGGAATTTCTTGATTCGGTCGCCGCGCTCAAAGCCCGCGATAAAAGCTATGCAATAGCTTTAAAAAAATTGCGCATACATAAACCTATTCGATCTTGCATTGGATCAGTTTATAACTGCAAGGAAAAATATTCAACAAGCTTGATCGTGAATGAATTACGATTAAAGTTAAATACTCTTAAAGAACGTTGTAAAGAGTTCCAACACTTGGCAACTGGTCCATGAAAGGATCTGTCATATATAACACAATTTCTAACAGGCAATTAAAGCTGTGGGCTTCTTCCAGTCTGCAAAAATATATAATAAATCTATGATCAATCTGTGACCACAACTTTATAAAACAATATTAGTGATCTAATATTAACAAAGATTTTAAAACTACAACCATGATCAACATGATCATGAATTTTTAAATTTTAAACAAAACGTTTTATTCTGTTAAAAATTATAATGCACCCTATTTAAATCTTCAGCACTACAACCAGAATAAACCTCCATAGAATACAATGAGTTAGACACCAATAAGGAATAAGGAATCACGAATTCGATTTGAGAATTTTCAGTTCAGATTTAGTTTAAATTTTGCAACATTCTTGAATTATTTTAAAAGATTTTTTTTTCTTACGTTATTTACAATCTGTTACCTGATAACAGATTTCTAATTGCTAAATTAACTAAGTCTAATTGGGTCTTGATATTCAAAAGTTTATTATTATTATTATTATTGACCTTTTGTTATTAAATTTTAAGTTAATATTAATTTATGTTACAATTATTTTTTTTTTTGCTGAATTGAATATTCAACACAATTGAGTACAACAAGCAACAGCATTAAAGTTTTTTTTGTTGTTCTATTCTTTTTAAAATGTAGGCTAATATTAATGAGTTCATTTCTCACACAAATCACACATATCACACTTGTTCAACAATACTGTATTAACTCAAAATGTTTAAAATTTTCAATAGAAAAAAAAATACTTTTTGAATTTACCTTGAAGATATATGAAAAACTTTCATTTAAATCTTTCATTTTGCTACCAAAACGTAGACAAAACGATGCGAATTTTTTACAGCGAGTAGATATAAATATTATCTGTAAATTTTTCATAAAAAGTGAAAAAGTAAAAATTTTGAGTTAATACACTATTGCTGAACAAGCGCGATATGTATGTACGAGTATGTATGTACAATATATGCGTACACTGAGCCACTGATATTTTGTTTTTCTTTCTTTTAATGGTAGTAAAGTTTAATAAGCAAAATATTGATTTATTATTGGTGGGCTATTGTAACTCTTCCCAGTTAACCAAACAGTTCGAAAAAATATCGCTTTCGAACGAGGAGAACGAGAAATAGCCTGTAATTCTCACGCTTCGTTTAGCTGGTGGCAGCAAATGTTTCGATTTAGAATATTCTTTGCTTTGGCGAACATTTGTTTCTTTTTGAATCTCGTCACACAAATCCCAGTTGACCAAATTGTCGTATACGGCGTTATCTTCGACGATTCATGTAAGTTCCGTCCGCTGTTGATTAGGTTTTTAAGCGACGATTCAAAGAAAGGCGTAGTTCATTACAATCACCCATATCGTGGTGAAAATCAGGCGTTTTAAAAAAATGGTGCCGTGGTTAGCAAAAACGCCAACAAATACGACACTGTTTACAAATCTATTACCGTGGTTGGCGTATTTGTCTGTCAAAAGTTGCAAAAACTGTCGTTAAATATTTTAATGGAGGCAAGCAAACCTTAAAATAATTATAATTATAGCTTGTTTTATGTTGATTTTCAAAAGTTCTTAATTGAAAATTACGACGCCATTACAATATTCAAAGTTGGCTGAATGAATTGAAAAAAACGCATTTGGCAAAAGGTAGAGGTTTAAATAAAATCAGAGTATGGGCGGCAAGTCTTGCTAGAAAACTAAATATTTCAACAATGAAAAATAATATTAACGTTTTTTTTCTCTACAATGATAAAAAATATATATAAATTACAAGCAGTAAGAAATAAAAAAGTAGGAATCAAATCTTTCAATAAATCAAAAGGCAGTACTTACATTTTTCAATAATTTTAAGCAGTACATTTTTAATTTGAATACTTTTTTAATTTGTTTAATGGATTCACTGATTTTACATATAAGAACGCAATACACATACGTTTGTCAAAATGCTTGACATCGAATTCGTGTACGTATGCTTGACATTGAGCCATACACTTGTCAAGCATTCATTTTGAATTTTCTTCTATAATGTCGAGAAGTATATTGGCTGCGGAAAAAACACCTGTTCTGTTTTCAATCTCTTTTGAAGTGTATACGTGCTTGAAGAGTAAAACCATTACATTCACCAAAATCGCTCGTCAAGCAGTTCAATTTTCACTAATCGCGCCATAATGTTTGTTGTGAAGTTGACAAATGTATAGGAAATGTAAATCAATTTGGCCTATTCGATAGAATTAAAAACTTGTCCTTGCGAAATAATTTTTTTAATGATAGATTTTGTAGTTGATATATAAAAAACTAATAGAAGAATTTATTGGCATTAAAATGAAAAAATACATTGTATTTGTTGTTGTTGGACTGTTTAAGTGATGAAGGCATAGCACTGGTCACTGAAGAGTACCGGCAGTAATTGACACTGGTGTATGCAGGCGGACATCTCAGCGCCCTCCTTCGCCGGTAGTATAGCATAACCGCCGGTGAAGTAACATAATTAATAAAAAAATGGCTACACAACTTAACAAACTTAATGCGTCTACTTGACATCAGAGGCGCTGCAGCTCTGATCTAAAAACTAACATAATGCGCAATATCAGAGTTGTAAAAATTAAGCTTTCATACTCACTTTCACCATTTGTCCTCTCTCACTATCCCTTTCCCAAAGAAGGTAACACACCTACTGTTTGGTAGGCATATTCATTGCCTGAGTGTTACTTCTTTTTATAAAACAAAGACAGTAAGTGAATTGTACTTACTGCCTTTCTCATAAGCACGACCCCAGCTATCATTTGGAAGATTATTTGACAAGCGCGATCATTTCGCGACTCTTTTTAAATCGTGCAGTCGATTGTTGGAGTAGAGTAAAATTACTTTTTACTCTCCCAAATGATGCGAGTTGTTCTGACGATTGTTGGACGAGTTAATCGTCGTTTACGTATTTTGGCGAAAGATGTGACTTGGTCAAAGATGTGGCCAACTGGGATATAAAACACACACACACGCTATCCAAAAGGCAACTGGTAAACTGATGTTATCGGATTCATTCAAACATCATAGAAAAAATAGTTTTGCGGTGAAGGTGGAAGTGTAGTGTGAAGTATTAATAATGCTTCAAAGGGTTTTTGTTTAACATGTGTTAAATAGAAATCTTTTTAGGTAACAATAATGTTAGATCAATAACAAACTATTAACAAAAACGGTCCAGACGAGAGCAAAATTCTTTCGCTAACAAGAAATTGTTAGATGGCTTAACTAAACGATGGGTCGTCAGAAAAAATGTAAATGTTCTTTGAACATAAAGGGCGGCAGGCACTTAAACTTATGAAAATCCCTGTAAAAACACACTGCTCAAGTTAAAACAATACATCCATCGTTACTTCCTATTGTTGTTTTATGAGCCACCTTTCCGTAGCATGCGTGAACAAATTTGTGTGTTTTTTTGGGGGAGTATTTGAGCATTTGAGTGTACGAATTAATGTGTGTGTGTGTGTGTGTGTGTGGTTGGTTTTGTGGAGAGGATTGGAGTGGATGGTATTGAAGTGGTTTTAAATGAAAGAAAATTTTCTTTCGATATTGTGGGAACGACAGGCATTTATTTTTAATTTACTTATCAGTGAAATGACACATTATTTAATTTTAAACAAGTAATGAAATTTTATTTTTTTCCAGATTGTTGCGACAAATACACAATGGCTTCGGGCGGTTTAACATGTGTAAAATATATAACATGTTTTTGCAACTTATTATTCGCCGTAAGTTTTGAAGTTACAAAATTTTTTTAATTCATAAATTCCAAAATTTGAATTATTATTGCAGCTAACGGGCATATTGATTTTGTCGGTGGGTGCCATGGTTCAGCTCAATTATGCCCACTATAAGAATTTTGTTAGTGACCATATTTGGACAGTTCCCATAATACTTATGATTGTTGGTGCCGTTGTTGCCTTTATCTGTTTCTTGGGCTGTTGCGGTGCATTAAAGGAGAACAGTTGCATGATTTTATCTTTCGCCGTTTTGGCTTTAATAGTGTTCTTCTTCGAGATTGGTTTGGGCATTGCTGGTTATATCAAACACACCGGCCTGCAGCAGATAATGGAGGCACAATTTAATAACACTATGAGACATTACAACGAACGAGATGACTATCGGGATGGTTGGACTCTATTGCAAACAGAGGTTGGTTGAGAAATTTCATTGGATTTATTTTAATTAATTATTGTTATTACTTTTGTTTTTGTTTTTTTGTTTAGATGGAATGTTGCGGTACTTACGGTCCCAGTGATTGGGAATCTGTTACAAATAAAACTTTGCCCTCGTCATGTTGTCCCGTAATTAATCTTAATGAAGCAGAGGTTTGCACTGTTGCTCATGCCAGTTCTGGTGGTTGTTTGAACAAACTATTGCACCTCTTAGATTCAAATACGCTTGTCTTAGCTGGTGTTGTTTTGGGAGTTGCAGCCATTCAGGTAATTAAAGAATCTAAATACATCGTACCTTCTAGCGCCAAATTATCGTATGCGGCAATTTTTGAAAACTTCTTTTATTCTTGAAACTAACATTTTTATGAACCTATTGAAAGTACAGGATAGACCTGAGTTGAAACAATGGCGTTAAGTTTTAGCTTAAATCAGAAAAGAGATTGCAATATCATTTATCATGTAATATCAGATTATCAGATTATCGTGAGATAGAGATAGAGAATAACAACAACTGCAATAACATGCAGTCTCGTGTCAGCTACTGGTAACATCTACTGCCGCCTTCCGTGAATTGACTTTTAAAATTATTGCAATTTTGAGGTGGATTTACGTTTTCAACCAATTCCTGACTTTCTCTTCACATTATTTCTGTGGCGGTATCGCGGTGCAATGCGGCAACCCGTTCATTTGTCAACAAAGACAAATCGATGGGCAACTTCATTTATTGATTTACCTTGTTCCAAGCCGCAAATATGTTATCAGCTGACAGCTGTTTTTATTATAACAGCCTTTTTTGACAGTAAATTTTTCGGTTTACTCAGTAATAAATGTGTTCGAGTACCCAAAAGTTTTTAAAAAATTTTTTACTGAACTTTACTGCATTTTACTAAATTGCGTTCGTTTACTCAAGTTACAGTAAATGAGAACACAAATTGAGAGCGTAAAGTGACCGTTCATGACTGAGAATTTGCAAATTTTTACTGCAGAAATTTCTTGTAGTAAAATTTAGTAAAACCAAAAAAAAAAACATATGATTCAAAAGGTAAACAAACAAAAGTAAGAAAGCAAAAAGTATACAATTTGTGAAAAAATTATTTAAAAATAGAAAAACTGAAGCAAAATAATAAGTGAACAATTATTTTAAAACTATTCCTTCGTTAAACATGTACTCGTATGTATATGCCTTTTAAAAGGAAGGCAATGTTGTAGAAACCAATTAAAGCCATTTTCGTTCCTATTTTGTTATTTTTTTAGAGTTGTGAAAATGCTAAGTATATGATAACTTACTACTGCATTTGCTTTTAAGGTAGTTGATACCGAAAACAAATGATCACATGTTTTTGAATAAATTTAATCAGACACAAATTAGGAAAATCAAATAAAATGAAAATAAACACATGGAAATGATTATACAAAATAATTTGTTTATATTTTCTTAACATATTTGTGTTATAATAAATATTGCATCGAATACCAACAAGAAAAAGAGTTGGGTAGTCCAAAGTGTAAATATATTTCAACAATATATTGATTTGCAATCACGTGTTTCCTTGATCCTCCTAATTTTGACAATTTTTCCGTTGGCGTACTTTTTTGGGCAACAGCTTTTTTTGAGAGTAAATTTTCCAGTTTACTCAGTAATTACTCATTTACTACATTTTACTGTAAAAGTACTCGAACGCAGCTAATGTGACAAAAAATTTAAGTCAAGTATCATCCTGTCAAAAAAATATGTAAAAACAGCGAAAAGCACAAAGGAAAATATAAAAAAAATTGTCAATTTGCTTCCACAATGACAAATATTGTTAAAAAAAAGTTAAATAGAGAATCACCCTATTGGTTGGTAGGCATTATTTGCCTGAGTGTAGCTTCTCTTTGAAAAATGCGAAAGCTCTATATCAATGAAAATAAAGTGCCTAAAATCCATAAGAGAAAGCGTGACATTATAATTACTCACTATATTTATTTTTCACTATCTATTTCAGATTTTTACTATCATGTTTGCCTGCTGCCTTTTCCGGTCCTTTCGCCGGAGCTACCAGACAGTTTGAATTACGTAGTCAGGATCCTTTGTGTCGCATCTAAAACCACAGACTACTTTATCTTTTGGACCAAGCCTGACTCTACACTAAGTGCGAACAAATAAACTAATTATTTTTTTTTACAAGTTTTACAAATTCAAAGTGAACAAAAATAATTTGAAGTCAATTTCAAATGGCATTTAAAAATAAAACTAAATATAATTTCACTTACTTATATAGACATAAAAATTAAACCAAAAAAGTCCTTTAGCTAACAAAAGTTCATCACTAATACACCCAACATTATAAGTCCCTTCACATTTATGTTCTTTGACGGCATTATTTGTATTTAGATAAGTATTTAGATATATT
Source organism: Gymnocheta viridis (assembly GCA_956483585.1). NCBI lineage: Eukaryota > Metazoa > Arthropoda > Insecta > Diptera > Tachinidae > Gymnocheta > Gymnocheta viridis. The sequence continues at coordinate 7,572,692 of OY101444.1, forward strand.
TATGAATGTACTATGTCAGGATATTTCATTTCATTTCTCTTTAGTATATTGTAGTTATATATCCATACATGCATACACACTTACATACATACATACATACATACATACAACTTTGATATTGTTTAGTATTTTTTATATACTATTTATTTATTTACTACATAAGTAGTTGCATACATACATACATGCATACATATGTATGTATGTACATGTTCATAATATTCTCATATTTATATACTTGAACCTTGCCCTACATATTTCTTTTTAATACACTTTATGTATGTTGTGCCACTTTTAACTCCCAAATGTCTGCCACCCACCCACATTTTTATTATCAATTTTTCTTTTTCATTAACTCTTTCGTCCTACCATCCTGTGATATTCATCCTTTTGAAGTATGTCGGTGTATTAATGGATTTTCATGTTATTGTTTTTTTGTTTTATTGTGTATGATTTAAGCATATTTTACTTAAATAATAAGCACCACTTACACCAGAAACGCATTAGTTGTTCTAACTTCTCACGGTTTCTCTTTTTGCAAATCAAATATTCATTTAGTTTTAGAATTTCGATTTTTTTATTGAATTTAAATTGAATTCGTGTAGTGAAGCTTCTAAAATTCAAATATTATTGTGAAATTTGCTGTTTTAAATATGTGGAACAAATATTTAATAAAGACTAGAATGTATTTAAAATGAGTCTTATACAGAAAAAATTATGATGACTTAAGGACCTACGAAAATTCTAGGGACGGCAATTCGGAAATGTTTCCTTTTTGTTTAAATGTTTACACTATTGTTAAACATTTGCGTTATGCAGAAGATCAAAATCAAAACTGGGGGCAAATCACGGCATTCGATATCGAGCAAAATTTCCATACAAATTCAAAAAATTTTGTATTCGATTTTACTCGATATCGAATGCAATCATTCGCCCCCTCAATTATTTCTTAAGTCGTTTCGTAAAAGTACTTCAAGCTAATGGGTACGTACAATACATTCGTAAATTCAGTAATTGCGGAATGACAAAAGTTTCGCTCTCCAAAAGTTGCTACAGATTCCTCCATATTACTTAATATTGCAATAATTTGCAGACAGATTGCTTAAATTTACTCCATTAACGGATTCAACTAATCACTTTGAAATTTAAATGCATTTTAACGGTCTTATTCATAAACGATGTGTGCATTAAAACCAGTTTTCCCTTATTGGAATCCTACAATAAACCTACTATAACTTTATTAATCGTTTATGAATAAGACCAAGATACATATATTAAAAACAGGTATACTCGATAGTACAACAACAACAACATTACAAAAACCACATGCATTTTGTTTTTGGAAAAACCGTCTAGGAATGTCAAACAATTGTTTTATTTTTCTTTTTTTCTTTTGAAAATTTTTAATATTTTTCTTTTTAGGAAACACATTACAGTTAAGTAAATGCGAAACGAAAATTATTTAAACAATTTTGTATTAAAAGTAAACAAATTTTAACAGCTCTGGGAGATAAACAAATATAATCAATCACCTGATCACTTAAGACTACCTGTTTTTAATATATCTTGAATAAGACCATTAAACTTTCTACATAATGAAATCAAAATTTAATTTTATAATTTACTGCCTGTCCCACAATGTCAAAGGAATTCTTCCTTTCGTAAAACTACATTTAAAACAAAACAACATTTTAGAATTTGTTGAACGAAATAAAGAATTCTTTGCGCAACGTGGTGCAGACAGTTTAATGTTTTCTATATTATGAAAATACAATATTTATTTACTCTTATTCTTTTAATTAAATTTTCCTGTAATTCTCATACACTTCACTCGTATTTCAATTCACATAATACAAAATATATTGAAACTTTTTATATATAATACATAAAGTTAGAAAACAATTTATATAAAATTTCGAACTAAAAAGACTTGATGTTAAATTATGAATATTTTTTCTTAATAGTAATATTCCACCTATTTGTTGTTTATTATATTTTTACAATAATTTTTATATACATAAATGTTTACAACAAAAAAAATTCAACTTTTTTCGAATTAGCATTTCAATATTGAGAATCGTAGATGTAGTTTTTGTAACCGTTTCTTTTCTACAGTTTTTTTGTAAATTAAAAAAATAATACTTTCTTTTCATCATCATCATTAGTTTTAAGGAACATGAAGATATAGATTGCGATAGTTGCAATACATTTACGCTTTTTAAAAGATTTACAGTTTTGGCTGAAAAGAAGATTTTTAGCATAAAATTTTTAAAAATCATTTGTGAAATATAATTAAAACAAATTTATGTATATCCAGAGATTTTAAAACTTAAATGCTCTAACAATTTGGATACATGTAGCTATGTTGCCTTAAAACATTAAATTTTGAAAACTTCTGTTCATTATTAAAACTGTAAGTCTTTTAAAACTATTAACTGTGGTATTAAAAATATTAATAATAATTTGGATTTCAAGTCTACTGCAAAACAAATTTTTATAATTTTTTTTCAAATAGGTTTGAAGCCCAAATTTTTATTTATGAATACTGCAGTAATTATATACAACCATACATATGTATATCGCATATTTTTTCACTTAGATATCGTCGTATGAATTCATAAATGGCCTAAGTTACTTTGGGAAAAATTTACAGAACAAACAAAAAACTCTGTAATATGAAACGTTAACCAACAATTCTCAGTTTAAACTTATTCCTTATTAAGGAATTAATAAAATATTAATATGTAAAATTTTCGAAGGACATGATGTATCTTGATATGGTGCATCGTAATTATTCAAGAGGTCGATGTTGAATTTTTTTGTAACTTAGGGCTTTTTTAAATCATATGACGATATAAACAATTAATAAATTTTTAAGTGTTTTATCTAATTTGAAATTTTAAATAAACTATTTAATGTACTCATGCGTATTTTATTTGTAATAAGTCAACTTAATGGATTTAAATTTAAATTAATACACAGATTTAACTACAACATATTATTGTTTGTAAAAAAATATTGAATTAAATAAGAAATAAATGTGCAGCACTGAATAAATATTTTAATTAAAACATACAAATGCTTTCTTATATAATGGATAAATCACCACTATCCTTGAATGATGTTCCTCCAAAAACTTTATTTATTTAATTAAGTCTAACTGAGAAGGTGCAAACCTAAACAGACTAATTATGTTTCCCCAATAAAAAATTGTACTCGTAATTGAAATTCCAAACTAACATTAATAAGGTACGGTCACACTTGGCAAATATTTGTCCAAAAAATGTAACCAGTACTTTTGCTTAGGCTTAGTGTGATTTAACTTGGTTTTTATATCATAAAATGAAGTCAATTATGCCGCAAAATGCTATTTTTATATTATTTTTAATAAATGCGAAACCATATTTAAAAAAAATATTGGAACTAAAGAAAATGCAAATTTAGCTTGTCTGTTGGTCACGTTTTTTTCGTCAGATGTGAACGTACCTTTAGACAATAAAGCAGCTCAGGGCAACCAATATTTCCATTGATCAGTTCAAAGATAAATAGTTTTGAATATACTTTACGTCTTTTTTTCGAAAGAAGTCATACAAATATATAAAATCAAAGCAAATCATAAGGCATAAAGCGTTTGATCACATTTCTTCTTAATAAGAGCAATATGAACAGCACAATAAGAATCCACATATGGGATCACCCTGGTCACAGTGGAATAATAAATTGTTTGACTTTTGAGGCTTTCAAGTGTTTACTTTGCATCTATTTTTAAAATCACTGAAAAAAGCTTTTGGCCGAATTAGCGCAAAATGTTCTACTGTGCGTCGTACAGTGCGCACAAAAAGACGATTTATACTGTGCATCGCTAACATTAATATGTATGTGCTTTTAAAATTTCATATCCGCATTTAAGAAATGTTCAATATATTTACTAAGGCGAGTTAATTAAATGAATTCGTCATGATATTTATTAAGAAAATTTCTAAAACAAATTGAATGATTTTGGAGAAATTGCACATGTTTACTTAATTAACAATTCCAAATTTTATGTATTTGAGCATGAGGAATCTGGAAGAATAAAATAATAAAATTGAAAAATAAAATTACTATGTATAACTTTATCAAATCACATACGTACGTACTCACTGGGTTAATTTGATTCTATCAGTAATTAAACAGCCGGCATTTTCAAAATAACGTACTCATATATTATACAACCCTGTGTTTAGTTTCTTTATCGTTGACGTAAACTCTTACGTTGTTTCACTTTTGTACGTTTTTTGACATTTTATTTTTGTTTCATTGCTTTTTTTTCATATTACCTTTTCTGCTGGTATTTCGCTTTGTTGACATGTAATTTTGTTGTTTCTTTTTTGTGTATGATTAAAAAGTGTGCAGAAGAATAGCGATTGGATTTTAATTGCTGTTGCTGTTTTCTTATTTGGGTTTCTTCTTTTTTGTATATTTCTTATGATTCTGATCATTAGGTAGGGGACGTTTAGAGGGGAGCTCACAAACATTGTGAAGAAGAAATACTCGGTTTTATTTTTTATTAACAGACATTTTTAATGTCGAATAAATATGAATCAGAGAACTTGATTAGTCGAGCACAGAAACTTCAATTTGAAACGTTTCGCCAAAAGAAACCTCTAAATAAGAATAACCAAGTTAAATTATTAAATTTAATACATAAATTGTGTGCGTGGTAAAGAAATATAATATAAAAATTCGCGAAAAAAGAATACATACATATATTAAAACGAAGTTGTAAAATAGTTTTTACACTTTTCACAAAAATCGCGGAAATATTGTGTCAAAAGAATTTGGAGCAGCTTCATTTACGGCAACAAAGAAAAACGAGAATTGTGAAAAAATAGAAAATTAAGCAAAAATTGTGATACTTTAACACAAAGTTTTATTTGAGAAGCTACCTACATAAATAAAGTTTAAATTTGTTTAAAGTTGTAAAAATTCCAATTAATCTAACTAAAAAAATCTTGTTAATTCATCTGCAACAATGGAAGATTTAGGTAAGTTGCTTTTTGATTTTTTCATGGGGTGGGTGGGGTTGTGCTATTTTACTTGAACATATTGAACATACCAAACCGGTGTTTCACATGTAACATTTATTAAAGTGATTTTATGTATAACAATTAGGGATTAGATAGAGATAAATTATGTTGCTTTTGTGTCGTGGTAATTGCTTCAACTTCCGCTACTGGAAGTCGTCATCACTATCGTCAGGGCCAATAAATCATGAAAACAACAATAATAACTTTTAAGTAAAGTTAATTTGAATACTAACAAAAAACCAATATTAATTCAGAATCTACTTTTGTGTGTGTGTGTGTGTGTGTGGAAAGAAACAGTTTGTCGCGTAAGTGCTTGCAAAGCAAATTAAAAAACATTGATTGTACATTTTTCATTAAACCAGTAGTTTCTGTAGATGGTTTTCCATGGGAGGAAAAATGGTATTATATCATTCAAACAATGACACTAAAATTTCCGATTTTATTAAATTTTTATTCATATTAAATACCTTTAAAGATACAGAAAAGTGTGCACATAATGCAAAAATAACAAAATGAAAAAATCTTTTTAGGTCATTATTTATTATGTCATATTAGCCATAGCTGATAAAAATAATCGCATAAAAATAAGTAAGTCCTTTATCTTCTCTATGGTTTTGAAAAATAACTCCGCATATTTAAGTGTTTTGTTAGTTACGGACCGACAATCAAAATGTCTCCCTGCATATGCATCAATTTGCTGTTTTACTCAGTCAAGATTTTCTGCCTAGACGGTCACAACATTTTTCTCGGTATGTTGTCAGAAAACTCTAAACGAAATATATTTACTCTTTAAACCCGCTTTTCGGCATATTCGGCGAACAAAAAAAGACGTGTGGCACTCGGCGACTGTCGCGGCAAAGCTATTGCATAGCATTTTTTTATCAACTTATGCAATTATAATTATTTATTTAAATTTTATTTATGCAATATTTTTTTTCTTTTATATTAATTTAAGTTTTTTCTTTGATATTAATTTAAGTTACACCTTAAAACCTACGAATTGTGTGTTTGTTTGTGTATATCATTTTTTGCCAACCACGATTGGTCGTAAGTACGCCATTTAGTGTTTTCCTACATGTAAAAATCTATTCTGACAATAGTGTATGTTAATGAAATCAATAGCATACTTTAGGCGATACATACGTTAGGCGATTCAAATACTTAAAAAACAAAAGACTTAGGAAACAAACTTAGTGTTAGGTTTTATTTTCGTTATGGAATTTCTTGATTCGGTCGCTGCGCTCAAAGCCCGCGACAAAAAAAGATAGGTAAAGAGCTACCAGAAATGTAAACTATATCGAATTACCTGAATGAAACAAACAAAATTTTGTTTATATCTTTTGCTTGGGTGATTGTTCATTTTTTTTATTTCGGCCAAGTGAAACCTGTTCAAGATAGAAAAATAAAGATACGCAGAAAAACCGCTGTAATAAAGCGTTTTTGCTAGCTTGGGTAACTTCGCAAAGGAAATTACATATTCTTGTGGTAATATTTATGAAACAAACTGTACTATAGGGTGAGCGAGTCGTATGTTGGAATCTGTATGCATCTTAACTTATACATGTTCCATCAAGAAATTGTGATTTATTCTATGCGTAAGGATTTATTTTGTTTATTGATATTGTGCCGTCTTCAAAAAAAGCTACTGAATTTATCCAACTTGCCGATCACCTTTTTATTTATTCTTATATTATTTTCTGGTTTTTATTATTCTTATTTTTGATTTTTTCACAATTTATTGACTGTGATTATTTGAATATGTGTTTGTTTATTTTATAGAATAAATATCTGCGTATTTGTAGATATAATTCGATGGCTATCTTTATTGTTTTGTTTATCAATTTCTTTAGGGACACCAAATAATATAATTTTTTTATTTGGGCAAACTTTGAATATAAATTTGTGATGTGTGATTAAACGATTAACTTTTTTTTATTTATTAATCGAGATTGCCTGGATATCTCTTTTCAAAGATTTTCAAAAACTTTTGTTTGTTGAGGGTTTTTTAGCTTTTCTATATACATGCATTTTATTGGTGCTAATGCCAAATCATCAATAGACTTTAAACAATATTTTTGAAATGTTTCCCTCAACAAACAAAAGTTTTTGAAAATCTTTGAAAACAAATATCTAGGCAATCTCGATTAATAAATTAAAAAAAAAACGATTATACATATATATATATATATATTCGTACTAGTGTAACCAGCGGCCGACTCAATCGACCGCTTTCTAGAAATGAATATTAAACTTTTAGATTAATAAATACGATAAAATACAAAAACAAAATACAATCTAATTAAACAACTTAAAACTCTGTCAAATTGGACACACACATGCATGCACACTTTGTTTATTTTTCAAGTTGACGCCAATACACGCATGTGTAATAATAAGTGTGCATGTGTTGGTAGCAACTTAAAACGCTTATAGCTCCATAAATATGCAACTGATTTAAATAAAATTAAAATTGTACACATCTATGTAAGAACCCGTTTAAAAACATAAATCTTTCCAAAATCGGTTCAGTATTACGGCCGTAAAGGGGATCTTAAAAAACGTGTTTGCCTATTAATAATATAGATGTATTTAAAAATATGTAACTTTATTTGCTTTTTTGGTTTATGAACATTTGTTTAATAACTTTTCTTTAATAACTTTTAACATATGTACGTTATGCATTTTTTATCACTTCAAATGATCAGTCTTACCATGTACTACTAAATTTAAATAAATGGTACTAAAATTTTTAGTATACAAATTATTAGAAATTAATATATTTTGTTGCATTTACCTAATTTTTTTATTTAATCTTTAATGGCCTTATTCACAAACGATAAATAAAGTTAATTTGTGCTTTAAAACCGGGGTTCCCATATAAAAATCCAACATTAAGCCTACAATAACCTTATTAATCGTTTGTGAATAAGGCCAAAAGTGTTTACGAAATATTCGAACTAACGTGGCGAATACAAAAATAAAAAATAGCCTTTCATTCTTCGGTACCGGAGATCTTCTGTCAACCTTCAGGGTCTGTAGTCCGGCAGTGTAATTTGTTTTACTTGCAATGATCTTGTTAAGAGATCGTGCAGAAGGAATTTATGTTTACGTTTCTCCTGGATGTCTATGAAAACATTGCCTCAGGAAGAGTATCGACCCTTTCACATTGATTTGGCCACTTTGGGGGCTGTTCCCTTGTATATTTGTACTGAAAATTATATTAAACGTATTAAGATATAAAATATTTGAAATCAATATGTGCCCATTTTTTAAACTATTTCCCTTTCAAGAAAAATGTTTTTTTTTCGGCAACACGAGGAATGTTTTTTGGTGCTCAACAGTTGCTTAAGACATCCAAATTAAATATAGATCTAGTTATTTAATGTAATTTTATTCTAGACAACAACCATAACAATTACCATTCCTTTTTAACCCTTGAGATGCCATTAATATCTTGAACACACACTTTTATCTGTTTTGCTTTATTTAAACAATATTAGTCATTCACAATATTTACTTCAAACACACTTCTTTCTTCTTCATTTTTTTTCGCACAATTTGCGATTTTAAAGCTTTATTTGTCATTTATGTTTAAATTTCTTTAAAAAAAAGGTATAAATTTTCTTATCTTTCTCAGTTAAGTAGGCAATTCAAAAAAAGTGCTTGTGTGTATGAAAAAGCAAAAATGCAGATGTATTTATGCGTTTTATTTGTGTATCAGAGACATTCCACAGTTGTGACTAACTTTGGTTTCATATGAAAAATAAAGAAAATTGTAAACTCATACTCAGTAGATACTCAAGTGTTTAAATAAACGAACTATTTAAACTCTTAAGATAAAAATTTTATTGCTGTTCGTACGTTTTTCTTCTTTCTTCATCTTTTTTTTTTTGTTTTGTTAAATTATTTATTGACTTTTATTATTTCTTTTTATGCAAAAATAACAAGAATTTTTATTTTTTGTACGAGATGACGTCACGTTTCTTTGTATTTTCTTCCTTTTTATTATTTTTTTTAGTTTCGTTTTAAAATGTAAAAAAAAGAACATAGTAAATCATGTATGCAAAATAAATCTTTCAAGTAATTGATCATTGATTCAGAACTGCGCTTAAAGCACTAAATTAAAATGATCTCATGTAAGCATTCAGTCAAACGGCAGATGTGTACATGCATGCATGCATATGTGTGTGTGTGTGTTGTAGTTGTTGATGCCTTGAGAACTTGTCGGTTTGACACTTTGTATTCAGTATTTACTTTTTTTAACCGCTTGGCCTCAGTAATTTAACAGTGTTTTATGCATATTGATAGAATTGTGCGAAATATACAAAGAGGTACATACATACATACATATATACATACATATATACATACTTACAGATGCACATACAGCTGCGGCAAAAAAATAGCACTTTAGAGCAACTTTGTCTTCATAACTGAGTGTAAAACGATTACTGGAAACATAAAAAAATATAATTACTTGCTATTTTATTGCATGACCTTTATCGTCTATAACGGCAGCGTATCGCTTTGGAATTGAGCTCAACAAGTCTTCACTTCTATTCTCGGGAATTATTTCCCTCGACTCTTAAATGGAAGCCCGCCCGGTGTAGCTTATTGTTAGCCGGTTTTCACACTGACGTGTGTTTTAGAACCTCAGCCCAACGACTCTCGATCAGATTTAGCTCTGGGGACCAGCAAGGCCAATCCGTTACGTTAATTAAATTGTCTACAAATCATTCCTAGGGATTTTTTGCTTGTATATTTTGGGTTCATAATCCTGTTTAGAGCTAAAGCTCAGAAAGATTTTGAAATATTAGAACGAAAATTTGTTTATCCATAATGGTTTTCTGAAAGGAAAATTAACCCTCTTTTTTTGTAGGCTGGGTCTGCTACACAGAAAGAAAAACGACGTAATAAATAAGTATTTTCTACTTACTTTGAGTACGAGAAGTATTCAAAATTTTTAGTACAATTAATAATAAAATGTACTTTAATCAAGCCGAAAATGGGATTACTTTATATAACCAGTCCGGGAGTTTCTTAAAATGAGTAAACATTTCTATAATCATGTGAAAAATATTGAATCAACTAAAAAATTGTCAAATTAAATTAAGCATTTAAATCTGTCCGTACTTAAATCAATCTTTCTGTACTTGATTTTAGTAAATCTGGGATTACCGTACTTTTAACACCGCTTGGGATTGATTTACGCACGGATAAATTGATTTTTTTTAGTGTATAAACTATTATATTCCAGTTACAATTATCACGCAGCATACGCCAGGTAACTTTTTCCGTCAACTATAAAAATGTAGCTCAGATTCGTACATAAAAATTTACTTCATTTTCTGGCGGGTCAGTTTAGCTTTCATTGTATCAATTGATTACTCACATGTCTTAAAGTCTATAGGGGGCTGGAGGCTTTTAGATTCTGTTCCCGCAATTCATTCCAAACTGTATTAGAATAAGAACGTGTTTCTATTTGCAGTTAATTTTTTAGCCTTAAACGGAGTCCTTTCGATTTCGCGAATCAATCACTTGACCCATAAATTGTTGCTTGAGAATTTTCTTCCACTCATTCCAAATTGTTTGATATAAATTATTGCGTGAAATATCATTGTGTTTGAACAGTTAAGAATTTGACCTATTTTACCACCGGTTTATAGCATTCCCTCTTTAGTCGTTATGGTGATTCCACGGCACATAGCTGCTTTTATTTTTAAAAATTTTTGCAAATGGACTATGGTATTTTAATAAAATTAACTTTTTTATTATGTGTTTGCGATACACTTAATATTTTTTTTTACTAAAAATAAAAAGTACTCTCTTAATAAAATAATAAATTTATCCAAAAACAATTTCTTAAAAATTAAGAAGAAATGGGTAAACTCAGATTTGAACTCAAGCCAAAAATTTTCATTTCATTATAACCCTTAAACAGTTCAACAATTACGTATAAATATTAATTAAAAATAAAATTTCTAAGGAAGATCAGTGATCAGTGCTATATTTCTAGCAGTAGATCTTACGTTTCGCAAAAACAGCTTCACATAAAAACATCGCTTGATATTATTAAAGCAAACATAACTTTTTCAAAAAGAATACACTGCATTATAGTCTAACAAAAAAATAAAAGACGGATAGTAGTTTGTCTATAAAAAATTATACATAATTACCATACTGCTATTATTTTTAACGGAACTGTACATCTGTACATATGTATGTACGTATTTAAAAAGACATTAAAATACGTGTATGATAAATTTAAAGTAAAGTAACAAAATTAAAACAAAGTTTGCTGACCATCCCTGGAACTGTCCGCTAATTTCAAGGTTAAACTTCTCGAGATTTGTGTATTTTTTGCGGTATGTAATTGGAAAAGAAATCGTTCTAGATAAGAGCAACGGACTCGACGGACATTTATACTGAAATAGAAAAATTAAAAAAAAGGACCAATCCTGAAGTAAGTCGTTCCAAACAAAGCAACAGTTTTGCAAATCGGTTCATAAATGGCGGAATTCTGGGAGAACAGACACAAAAAATAAAAAAGTCAGTTAAATACACTTCCCACGACATTTTTCGGCAATGAAACCTTTCGAACAAAAAATTTTAAATTAATTAAAAGTAAAATACTTTTTGAACACGGCACCTTGTCCTTCCTAATTTTATGTATTTTATACATACGAAATCAAACGCGTGTTTTCATGTTCTGCCATTATGTGATGAAGGTTTCTTACAGAAGGTTAACGAAGTCGCCCAATCTTAACCAAAGTTGAACGAATTTTTTCTTTGGGCAACTTCGGACAAGAATAAAATGATCAGGTGCTTTTGTGCTTAAATAAATGATAGTTGATAATTGAAAATAAATACAAATAAAATGTTTATTATTAAAAACCTTATTTTTAAAACAATAAAATGGAATATATTTCGCACTTATTGGAAAATGCGAGTGTGCATTTATTTGAACGAACACATTTTTTGAGTTTACATGGAACGAAATTATTTTTGCTATACATAATGTATTCAATTTTATTTAGGAGTAATCAAAGTAAATATATAAATTTTTATTCGAGTAATAATTATTCGACTAAAAATTATTCGAATAAAAACTATTCCAATAATAATTATTTAAATAAAAACTGTCCGAATAAAAATTATTCGAACAAAAGCTATTAGAGTAAAATCATCCAAATGAAAAAGTTCAAATAAAATAATTCGAATAGAATAAAGTTATTCGAAAACTATTATTCGAATAAAACTTTGCAAATAAAAATTCTTGGTTTAAAATTATTCGATCAAAAGCTATTGGAGCAAAAGTACCCAAATAAAAAAATTACACTTGTCCAAATAAATAATTTCAATAGAATCAAATTATTCGTCCTAAAGTTTTTCGAATACAAAATATTCGAATAAAATTTTCCAATTAAAAATTCTTGGATTAAACTTATTCGAACAAAAGCTATTGAAGTAAAATTACCCAAAATAAAAAAATTCTTTTATTCAAATAAATAATTCCAATAGAATAAAGTTATTCGAATAAAAAATATTCCAATAAAATTTTCCAAATAAAAATTCTTGGATTAAAATTATTCGGAAGAAGGCTATTGGAGTAAAATTACCCAAATAGAATAAAATTATTCGAAAACCATCATTCGAATAAAATTTTTCAAATAAAAATTCTTGGATTAAAATTATTCGAACAAAAGCTATTGGAGTAAAAGTACCCAAATAAAAAATTCCTTTTATCCAAAAAAATAATTCTAATAAAACAAAATTATTCGAATAAATAAATATTCGAGTAATATTTTCTAAATAAAAATTCTTGGATTAAAGTTATTCGAACAAAAGCTATTGGAGTAAAATTACCCAAATAAAAAAATTTCCATTTATCCAAATAAATAATTCCAATAGAATAAAATTATTCGAGTTAAAGTTACTCGAAAACGTATTTGTAAAGCTATTGGAGTAAAATTATTCGAACAAAAATGATTGCAATGCAATTTTTCGAATGGAAGTCTTTCGTACAAAATTATTAAAAGAAAGATTATTCGGTGCTCTTTATTGAATTTATTAAATTTATAATGGCACTTTTTCCCAAATGGGAAAGTAAAAACAATTGGTTGATTATTGATGAGTTCTTGTTACAATTTTCATATTGTTTAAACCGTTCATTTGTTTTCATGAAGGTTTAATATAGTAATTCTAGAAATACTGAGATATACTTGGGCAAAGCTTTCCTGATGGTCTGCAACAGTAAAATGCGCATAGGAACTACTCCTCAATAATCAATTTCAATTTGTTTTTAATACAACAATTATTATTTTACTGAATAAATAAAATATGAATTTTGGAAAAAATAAATTATAAAAAAGTTTTTCCGAATAAAACGATTTCAAGTAGTTGTTCGAATAAAATTATGTGAATAAAACCATTCGAATAAAACTTAAAAAATGAAACAAAATTAACGAATGGTTCCAATTAAAGACTGATACGGAGTTCTTATGAAGATTCTTATTTTCATTAGAACCGTGTGGAAGAAAAACATACGGAAATCCAGGTTTTTAATTTTATTAAAGAAATTCCGGCTTGCTATCACGGAATTCCAAAAGAAAAGTACACGGAATTTTGGACATTTACTAACTATTACAGAAATGTTAAAATAATAAGTGGAAACCTTTTCCGTAAGATGAAGCAAAAATTATAATACTATGGTGACTTTATTGTAATTAAATGTCTTTTTGCTTACAATAGGATTTTTAATAAGACAGAAAGGAAAAAGAAGGAAAATGAATATGTTTCTTAAGATTATATGCGTGTGAAGTTGGATGCAGTTCACAACTGTCAACAAACGTCTCTTTGTAATTTTAGTGCTGCCAATCCTCAGACCACCACGTACAGACATTTCGTTTTCTTGTTAATTTTATATTGTTTTGCTTATTATATTTTACGAAAATTAATAAATTTGTGTTTGTGTTTTTTTTGCGTGTCGAAATAAATGTAAATTTCCAAACGTTCCAGCCTTAACGAGTGTCAGTTTTTGACTCAGTTCATATTACGTCAATTTATTGTTACGAGTACAATAAAATGAAATTAAAATCTATCTGCCTCACTGTGTTAATATTAAAATAATACTTATTATTATTGTTATGCTTGCTGTTGTTCTTTAATTATTGTGTAAACCTCAAATTTGCAAACTTTTTTTTTCAAATAAATTTTACATATTTATTACGTGTTAAACTGCAACTATTTTTAACTTAACAATTCTATTGTATTAAGTTGTAGACGTAAACAAAATTCAATTACTGATCTCAATTAAAAACGAATGAAATGATGTAATTTCAAAAGCCCAACTTACAATTGAAACCGTATACTCTGCCATCTGGTATTAATTGCTAAGATCATATTGCACAGATGATCTTCTTCCCACTGCCACCGTTAATGCTCCTGTTCAAAAATTTCAAACATGAATGCATTCAATCAATTTATATTCAAACGAAAAAGTATGAAAAACAACCGATCACATTATTACTTTAAAAATCTTCAAGCCAGTAAAATTACTTAGCAGCCAGTCCACTACAACCCGCTTTAGAGAATGGTTGCAACAACAGATGTTTTGATAAAAGTATTGATGATCATTTGAGTGTAATAAAGAGATACAATTTCATTTAAGTGAGAAAAGAAAACAGTGGAAAAGTCTTAAATTAAAAAAACGAACGAACGATTAATGAAGCAGCCAACAATCGAAGGGAAAACTAATATAAATGAATTGTTGGGAAATATTATATATTTTTTGTTTCATTTAACCACAACATGAATAAACAATATAAGAAACAATTTTATTCAACTGAATTTGTAGAAACACAATATCTGAAAGGGGAAGTACAACGTTGGGCAGCAGGTCGAATTAATTTAGGTTGAGACATAAACCTTTAACATTTTTAAAGTTTCAAATGAAGACGGTGTACAAGTTACTTCACAACATCTGAACCCCTAATATATCCGACCAAAAATGGAATACAGTTCTAATATATGGGCTGGTGCTGCAAATTCTGTTTTCATTACGAGCTCATCCATTTGTGGTCGATTGGCCAAAGAATCGTACCACGCATTACAGAGAACATTAATTTTTTAGCCGAATAATTCAAGATTCAAATTGAATATTTTTAAACGCTACTCTCTCTATCATCTCTCTTATAACCCATTTTAGCAGAGATATGTGTACAATTCCAAAGCAATATAACCTCTACGAAAGGTTCGTTTCTTGACAAAATGTTGCTCCGCTTACTTCCCCCAACACCAACAATCGACAGCATTCATGAAATGATATTCAAATATGCAAAATTATACTCAACCACTCATTCGCCGTCAATCATTAAAGCATTTGAAGTTTATACGTACATAGTCGTATGTTTGTCTGTCTTCTGATGCAAACGCTGGATTTAAATTATGAAGAATACAAAAACATGCACCGCAAAAAGTCATCTCTTTGTACACAATGCAAATTGTACTTTGTTGATCAGTTATGTGGTGAAATGCTTTGGTTCAATTCAAATTTGGTTAAAATTTTTCTTATGTGAGAATGAAAATAATAATAACATTTGATAAACATATTGAGCAAAAGAAATTTAAAAAAGGAAATTACTTTATGATGGAGCGTATTCGTCAGCTGGGCTGATAAGGCCACCTTATTATCATTTCACCTTGCTTTGTTTTTAGTTCCAAGAATATGTAATATTATTTTAACGGTTCGATCTTAGCAGATTCAAACAAATCCAAAACGCTATTCTAAGTTGAAGTCCTTGTAATAAACAGGGAACACAAATAAGAAATTCACATACACATATTTTCCACAAATCTTTTAATATGAACCACCCTATTAAAGTTGTTAGCCTGACTTTGTTTATTGTCGGGGCAAATTTGCGCTGGCGTGTTTCATACGATTTTCCAGTGGGTTGAGAGAAGAAATTTGTATTTATTTTTTTTCTGTGTCAGTTGCCGCCAATTTGGAAAAGCTTTTCCCCACTCAATATAAGCACATACATAAATATCTTACTGTTTTGTTGTGGTTGTTGTTTCTTCTGCTCATGGTTGCTCTAGCAATAAGCTGTCATTGTGAATTATTTCGAGTGCTGCTGTTACCGTTTGTTGTTGTTGTTGTTGTTAGCTTAACTGCCCCAGTGTTTGGAGTGTATTTTTGTTGTCATACTCGTTCGGTTGTTTGACTAGCAAAGACGCTTTTTATCTGTTTATTATTTATTTATTCTTTCGTATATTTTGTTTGTTCTTTCGATTTTGTTTATTCTGTATTTCATACAGAACGAACGTCTGTCTGGCTGTCCTTAGTATTTTTAAAAAGTAAATTATATTTGCCTATTCATTCATCCCAATCCCATATACAAAACGACATCTCATCTCTAGGTGGCCCCCATCCATCTATTTACTATCTGCTTTTCGTCCATGTATTGTATTCATACACAAACATAAGTACATTCATGCATACAAGCGATGACGACGGCAGCAACAACGACAATAAATCGCTTTAGTCGGTCTGCTTAAAAAACTAATCGTTTGTTTTTAGTCGTGCATTACCTTTGATGAAAATCGTTCGCATCTCCTGAACAACTACCAAATGCGGTTTTATGAGAAAAAATACGAAAATTTGTAATTTGTAATTTTCGGCCGGTCTTTCCGTGTTTTCAAGGTGTCGGTGGTGTCAGAGTTCGTGTAATTCGGCGTTTGTTTGTGGTTTTAAGTGACAATACTGTTACAATTCACAGTAACTACAAAAAAAGGAAAACAAATACAAAAAGAAAGCAAATGCAAACATGCAAATGTGTACGTGTATGTGTTGAAAAGTGCTAACTGTAAATATAACAGTAAATGCAAATTTGTTTTTGAATTTTCAAAAAAAAAAAAATAATAATATACACAACAAAGCATTAGAATTCAAATAAAAAGAAAAATTAAATAGTGTCAATTACAAACACATGAAATGTACAGTGAAAATGCCCATAAACAATACACTCACTGCTGGCATATAATTTTTATTTCGCATGCATGCATTATTGTTTAATATGTATGTATATACTTACATACTAGTGCTGGCAAATTCTACTACCTTTCATTACTCAATAATATTCAATACTTTTCATTTGGGTACTAAATACTACTCGATACTTTTAACGGATTTTTTCAATTTGTAACGCATAGTTTTTATCTGCAAATTGAAGTAGTTTTTTCAAAAATTAAATATAGATCTTCAACTATTATTGGTTTTGCATGTTTTTTATTATTAAATAAAAAATAAATGTAAAGCTAACTTTTAATTTAACGTTAACAAGAACTTAAGAAATAATTTAATTGTTTTGATTTGATTAAAGAATCTTACACCTAGTTGTCTTTTTATACGGTGATGTATTTTTATCCACTATTTTAGCCACTCGACTTGCTTAAAAACACAACTCTAAAAGTATCAAGTAACTACTTTTGAGTATTGAGTTACCAAAAAAAGGAAATACCCGATACTCGGTACCCACTACTCAATACTTTGCCAGCACTATTACATACATATGTATGTACATATGTATGCACTTCTTTTTATAACCAATAAAAATATTGATTAACTGTGAAATTTATTGATTTATTTAAATGTTAATCTCTGAAAAGAAAAACATCAAAAATATACATACATATGTAATTGTAATGTGCTTTATTTACTTTTATTTATAAGTGATGTTAGTGTTGTTGTTGCAGCAAGAAATTGCATAATCTCCTACCGGTCTATTTACATATGTACACATTTATTAACAGAGGACGGTCGCTACTCTTTAACGATACGATATAAAATAGAACAAAACAGAAGAACATTACTATTGAAAAAAAATTCGTATGTGCACAATTCAATTGCAAATCTTATCTCGAAATGGAAATAAATATGAAACAATTGTAAAATTTGCTTAACGAGAGATGCAATAAGAAGAATAAGTATGTACATATGTGCGTATGATCAACGTCATACATATGAATAATTGAATACGTAGTAGAAGGGATGAAAAGTTTTTACTTTTTCATATAGAGCATCTTGTACATTAAGGGTATAAACAAATTTTGGTCCTAGCACTACGCGATAGCGAATATTTATTATTTATGAAAACAATTTTTTTGGGTCGTTTGAAAATAAAAACCTTACCCAGAAAAGCGCTTTTCTAAAATCCCTAAAGAAAAAAATTTTATAAAAATTTTTTTAATATTTTATTAATAAATGGAAAAAAACAGTTAAAAATTTTCTTACCCGCATTAACACAAAGTTCAGTTATGCTAGTTTTATTTGGAAGTTTACTTTCAGTTAATCGAAACTTAATTTTAAACTGGTACTTAAATATTTTCCTTAACAGTAAAAAAATTTTGTTAACTTGCTTTTATCTACTATACAAACAATTTATTTTTTGAGAAATGCAAAAGGATGTAAATAGCACCATCAACCAACCACCTCTTAATACGATTTCTGCACAAAAATTTGCCATTTTGAGATGAAAAGAGCTTCAATCACCTATTTTTTTTAACAGTTTGTGAAAAATATTTTTAAGATAAACAAAAAATAATTAATATTTAATGTCATAATTTTTTTCAAGTTAAGAAATCAGACTCAAAAAATATTTCAGTTAATTGTAAATAAAAGTTAAAAATGAACATCGCTTTTGTTAGTAAATTTTTACTAACTAAAGTTAAAATTTTTAGTTTAATGTTAACTTCAAGTTAATATTTTTATTGTTAACGACCCTTAATTTTCAAAGGAACAGGGCGATTCCCTAATAATTTCATTAAAAAAAACTGTGAGTTTTTGGCTAAATGTATAAGTACAAATAAAAATAAAAAAATAATAATTTTCCAACCTTACCGCGTTTTGTGGGTGACCTTTTTTGAAAACCGCGAAAAATTAATATCATTTTTTTACATAGTTTTTAATCCAAAGTGATTATTATTTTTTGGCTAATGTTCGTAACGCTTTTAGTCAAAAAGAATTGGGCATGAGACAATATTCCAAAGGAACAAGGAAAAATTTTAACACTAATTAATTTCAACTTACACGGCAATTCTTTCTGACTAAAAGCGTTACGAACATTAGCCAAAAAATAATAATCACTTTGGATTAAAAACTACTAAAAAAATGATATACTACTAAACAACCAATTTATTCGAAAAATATCATTTTTTACATAGTTTTCAATGGACTATTCGACTATGCTAGGGCCATTTTGATATTTGCAAATGGGAATAAGTTATACCCCTAATGTACGTACATCGTATCGCCTGAGTTGAATTACAAACAGACCTGTACAATATTATATCAAGCTATAACTTCTAATCCAAAATATTCATTCAAGTAGGGTGTGTTGTTCGCAGCAGTTGTTACTCCTTTAATCATAAGGTACTTGAAAATAAAAGATAATTTATCATATCTGTTAGTCTGGCCAAATAATATACATACATATGTACGTAAGTTGTGCTTAGGGAATGAATACGATCGGCTGAAAGTCGGCAGAAACCCGCCGCCGACAAATAATTTACACAATGAGCCCCCGCCAATGTATGGTGAGCCTTTAGCCGATGCAAGTGTACTGGATAAGTGATCTAAATACCGACTTAGCCGACTAAACACCGTTAAACTTGGTCATAATAAAACGGAACGGCGGAAACTAAAAGAAAAACAATATTAGAGCTATTTAAATAGAAAAGGTTTAAAAAACTCATACGTAGAATTTCGAAAAAGTTTTCATAGAGACTGATTTACTATTTACAGTGCCAAAAAAAAATTCCTTTTAAAAAAACGAAAGGAATCTTAAAAGTTATCCGGAGGTTAGAAGATCCCGTGAACTTGTTTAAACGGTGCAGTTTAAAATATAAGATATCGGTCGTGTGCGGGTGATTTTTATAGACCTGCGACTTTATAAAACAAACACGAAAAGGCCTAGGAAATCCCACGTAGTTTGACGTCATCCCATATGCGTCAATTTTACATAGTAAACCGATTTAGGAAAGATTAATATGTTTTTAAAACTTTTTTACATAGATGTGCACAATCTTAATTTCATTTAAATCGGTTCAGTATTTTGGGAGCTATAAGCGTTTGAAGTTGCTACTAATACATGCACACTTATTACACATGCATGTGTCAGTTTCAAATTGCAAAATTGCTTTGCATAGAAATGAGATAGAGCTTTTTCTGTATGTACTTTGTAATAAGAGAAAGCTAAATAAGAGAGCTAATAACTTTTAAGTTGTTTATTTAGAATGGTTTTGTTTTTGTATTCTATCGTATGTATTTTTTTTTTTTTTTTTTTTTTTTTTATAAAGAGAAGTAACACTCAGGCAATTAGTATGCCTACCAACCCGTAGGTGTGTTACCTTCTTTGGGAAAGGGATAGTGAGAGAGGACAGATGGTGAAAGAGAGAAAGCTTAATTTTTGCAACTCTGATATTGCGCACTGTGTTAGTTTTTAGATCAGTGTTGCAGCGCCTTTGATGTCAAGTAGGCGCATTAAATGTGTTTTTAAGCTGTTGTAGCCATTTTATTCATTATTTTACTTCGCCGGCGATTTTGCTACAATACCGACGAAGGAGGGCGCTGTGATGTCCGTAAATGTTTAATTTTCAATTAATTATAACTTAGAATAGGAATTACTAGTTACCATTAAATGCGGTGCATGCTCCCTTAAGACGTTTTATTGGGGTCCCCTTGTGAATGGATTGTTTTGCGTAATATTCGAAGGCGGTTATTTCACTCTGATCTTCTGCATTCAGATGATATTAGGCGGGCTTCTCCAGCCTCTGTACAGACAGTCATTAAGAGAACCACACAGAGTTTGGTACAATGTGGTGATCTACACTCAAAGAAAAAGTCAATCCATCCGTACTGGAATCTATCCCAAGCGGTGTTAAAAGTACGGTAATCCCAGATTTACTACTATCAAGTACAGAAAGATTGATTTAAGTACGAACGGATTCAAATGCTCAATTTAGTTTAAGAATTTTTAGTTGATTCAAGATTTTTCACGTGATTAAAGAACTTTGTACTCGTTTTAAGGAACTCCAGGATTGGTTATCTAAAGTAATCCCGTTTTCGGCTTGATTAAAGTACATTATTTTATTGTTATTTATACTCAATATTTTGAGTTCGACTTGTACTCAAAGTAAGCAGAAAATATTTGAATTTAATATGGCGTTTTTCTTTCTGTGTAGGGCACAAAATATCCATTACATGTCGCAGTGCCGTTCCTTGGACCAAATCTTTTCTTATTCATTCATTCTTTGGAATCCTTTGCAATGTTAATTTTAAATTAAATCTGACTTAAATTTTTTTATTTTGATTTCTAAGGAAGATCGGTCAATGGAAAACTTTACTGATTTGTAGTTGAAACATTTTAGTTGCACTTCTTCGAAAACATTTTTCACTAAGAATTTATTAAATTGTTCAAATAAAAAAATTGTGTCAATATTTTTCTCATCTTTTTAGACCTTTACTACGAAAAATTGTTTATTACTATTATGGAAAATATTACGTTATTTTTAAATCACTTTGAAGCAGTTTCTAATTGGAACAATTTAGATTTTTTCACAACACATGAGAAGAAAATATGCGTTCGTTTCTCTTTTTTTAATGTAGCAAAATGTTGTATTTCATTCAATTTCACTTTTCAATTAATATTTCTGTTGTTTGTTTCCATTTTAATGCTTTGCGACTGCGACTTTTTCAATCAATTTCTTCTTGATATTTCTTTGAGCTGATAATGAAAATTTATAGATCAATAAAAACCAATAAAAACCAATAAAAACACACTCTCGTAATGCACATACTTCATTGATAATAATATCGATTCAAGGAACTCAATAAGTGTCAGAGTTATTATGTATTTAAAAAGAGCCATTCCGTTTTGATTGTGAAAACCAATTAACATGATTTTGAAATTTAAAAAAAAACAGTATGTACTTATATATATTTATGTATATATGAAGTTATTGGAAAGCTATTTTTGAACAAAGATCTAATTTCTAAATGTTGCTCTCATGGTTAGTTTTGTATTGTAAAAATATGATTTATTGATTTTGTTGTTTTAGTTGGTGTTTGAAAGTGCTTTTGTTGTTGGCTTTGTTTTAATTAATATTAATTGATTTCTTAATTACCGAAAAGAGAGAAAACAAACGCTATAAGTTATCTAATGAATAATAAATTTTTTATTAAACAAAATTTAACAAACTGGTTTGGTTTAGTTTTTTTTTAGAATCTTACGAAAATTGCTGCTTAACTCTTTGCAGATCTAACAAAAACTGTGGCAAATAATAATCGCAACATACACATACGGGAGCCCCCGTAGTCTAGTAGTTAGTGTACTAGACTATTAGTCTGGGGGTCGCAGGTTCGATTCCTGCCTAGACCGTGGGTGTTTCTGCAGACAAGCCAAAATGGCTTTGCGGTTTTGTTTGTTCTTTAAAAAAAAAAAAAATAATAAGCCAAATTTTTTTCAAATCGTTTCACTAAATATATTGAGATAAAATGCTTAAGCTCCCTTTGAAGGAGCCACTTCCAAAATTTAGTCATTCCGATATTCTCAAATTTTTATTTTCCTATAAAGTTTTTAAATTTAAAACCATATTTTACACGACTAACTATATATTTGAAGCATGTATGAGCTTTAAAGCTCTATTCCGCGGTGGCATTTGTATGGGAGTTATGTGAAATCATACATCGATTTTCGATAATTTCACCGGAAATGGTGCTCAGTCTGAAAAAAGGATCACGGCCAATTTTATTATATTACATCGTTATTTAAAACTCTAGAACTTTTACAACATTAACAAATGCTTCCTCGAGCGGATGGACGCCGCATATGCTCCACCAAATTGTGAATATTTATGTCAGGAACTTTGTTTCCGATTCTTCTTGTATTCTGATTTAAAGTTGGTGCATGTGCAAAAAAAACAATAAAAAAAATTATTTAAGTTTTATTTACCGCGTAAACTTTCACTTTCTCGGCGTGTTTTCTCGAATGGCCACCACCATTATTTCGTTCCGCGGCATAAATGTGCTGTAACCAAAATGGTTGCATATTTTACTTTTTTTAAAATTTCAGAGATTTCCAACAAAACTTCCTAGGAATCGGGAATTTAAAAATTGATTTATTTGACCGGAATTTTTTTCCGACGCTTCGCGGGAACGAAACACTAGAGATAAATCGATATCAAAGAGAAACATGCTTGATTTTCTGAAGTTGTACTACGTTCAGATATGAATGGTTAATTGAGACAATTTATTCTTAGTTGAATAATTAAATTTAGTGTTCTTACATCTCAATTTGGCTTAAACAATTAGCATTTGACACTAGGGAAGTCAACCAGGTAGTAGCGGTTCTAGAACAATACTAATACAAACGTACTATGAGTTGTAGTACGGTTTTGTGATACGCTTGTACGATTTGTGTCTGCTTTACACTGAAATGCCTGACGTAAATAAGAGCGTCAACCAAGGCAGATCAACAAGGTAGTAGCGATAACACAGCTGATTTATCTGACTAAATGTCAATTGTGTAAAATTAAATTTGTGTTGATAATATAGTCGTAGCATTGCTGATGCCAAACACCACAGCTTTGCATGATGTTTGACATTTGTTAGACGTTCAGCTGTGCTAACAGCGCCACCCGATTATGTACAAGGTTTGACAGTTGCCTTGGCGTCAACGCTGTGTCATGAAACAGTATTGTTAACTTATCTTGTTTAATACAAGCCACTAAAAGCAATAAAAATTGAGATAAAATCGCCAGACTGACTTTAAAATCACTAAAACGGCATTACTTGCATTGCATTAGCAGCTAACTTCACTACTTAAAGCGCTGTCAAAATCGGATTTTCTCATTGCAAAGCGTTGACTCCGCGCTATTTCGGTTTGCTTCATACATTTTCTATGAGCATGATAATTTTCGACAGACAGACAAAACGCTTGAAGGGCTGATTTAGTTTTGGCTGAAAATTTGTTATTGAAAGTACCTTATTAGCTGTCAAAACAAATAAATAGCCGAGTTGGACTGTCAGCACAGATGATGTCGATTAGAATTAGAAAGCTTTTTTTTATTTAAGACAGCCACTTGATATTGTTCAAAGTCGATTAGAAAATTCATAACAGAACAAATCTGTCCTAAAAATCGCCAACTGATTAAAGACACCAATAAATATTAACAACAATAAAACTGCATTTTTTTTACTTAAAAATTAATTTTTAAACTGCTTTTGAAAATAAAAACGCCATAAAACAAACTTTGTTTCAAACTTTATTGTATATTTTTCTAGAGAATTATTTATGAGCTTCTGCTCCAACAATTGAAAATCATTTTTCGAAGTTTCATAATATATTTTAGATTTTGGCAAATATTGCTGTTTAGCTTTATGGTTAATAAATTCAAACTTATTTATTGGCACTTATTTTTACAAATAAAAGCTAAATAAGAAAAACAGCAAAAAAGTCAATATAAATCCACAATTTTATATTGATTTTTTTTAAATGTTTTTATTTTTTGCCAAAAGTGTTTTTCTATTATCTAAATAAGATCTTTTCTATTTCATAGACGATATGAAATCCAGATGTCTGAAAACGTATGTCTATTAAAAGTACATTAAAGCCCACGTTTGACATTTCATTGAGGATTTTTTAAATAATTATGTTTAAATCATGTTGTCTTTTATGTTATTTCTCATAAAATAAAACTAAATCAAGACACAGAGACCCACATATTTTCAACAATATTTTGTTCCCACGATTGATATTTTTGAACTATTTTATGTTGATCTAATTCTTGTACTACATTCTATGCTATTTTTAAAAGTCTTTTTTTCTAATGCTGTAATTTATGTTTGTTTTGTTTTTGTTTCGACGGAACAACATATTTAATAGTTAAAAGTTGTGGGCAAGTCATTAGGTGTTCGTGAAAATAAAATATTACACATATTCCTTTAAAATGCCGTCAATTTGAATTCATTTTATTGATAAAAATATGAAAAATATTTGAGATTTAAAAATGTTTGGAGTTTTTTAAATATGTATATTTGTTTGTTAGTTTAAAAATTATTCAAATTATTCAGATAATTATGATTGTTAGACTTGTGTCCAACAGCTATTTTGAACTAAATTGAGCTGTCAAAGCGAAAACGTCAATGTAAAATAAATGGGATGGAAACAAGGTTTGTTTCAAACATGATCGCAACTAGTTCAAACAGAGCTGTTGGACTCAAATCTAAAGGCATCATTAGTTTTTACTTTTCGTTGTCGTTCGTGTCGTTCTTTTCTGTAGAAAATATTTTTTTAACTACTTGTTCTATGAAAGTAATCAACTGTTCTTAAGAGCAAAATATAATCAAAAGAAATACACTAAAATTGTGCACAATAAGTTTTCATAAAAAATCGTTTTTTGAATAAAAAAAAAATGAGTATTTTGTATGATTCTGACTGAGTCTTTCGGATGTGGACGATATAATTGTAAGAGCATTTTAAACAGAAAAAACTACCCTAATACTTATTCCCTTCATCATGGAAAAAATAATATACCAAATAAAATTGCATACAAACACCCACATTTATAAAAAAATCGTATTACTCATATACATATGTGTGTGTATGTGTAGGTACTCTTAAAAACTGTCATCGCTTTGCTTAAAGCAATACTTACAGAAGTGATTCCGTGTACGTGTGTATTTTTAGCATTTGTAGTGGTGTCAACTTTATGAGCCTTTTTTGCCTTTCATACCGAACCGATTTAAATAATATATAATCGGGTCACTAAAGCTCAAAAATATTTGCCATTTGGTAAAAGAATAAACAAATTCGGTTGGCAAACAAAGGAGAAAAAGGGATCTAAAAATTTGTCTTTGCCTATTTATATATGGATAAAAATGTTTAGTCAAGTAAATATGTACACGTTTGATACAGATGTTCGATATGGACTTACGTCGAACGCATTAAGTAGCTCTTTTTAGATTTTTAGATACAAACTAGAACATTCCTAGAGGGAAAAGTAGCTGCCACAAAATAAATCCCTGCTGGTAGCGAGCGGTTCTAATTTTGTAACTTTACATGGATGGAACCTTTAAATTTTATATGGCGTTGTCATTGAACGGGTTCCAATTGGCATAATGATGACGCTGACAGTTTAAAAATCTATCATCGTTTAAAAAAATCATCCCTGTCTTCGATAATTGGAAAAAGTAGAGGGGATTGCAGGATACTGTTCACCTGGTAAAGGGAAATTTAAATAAAATTAAATGTATTTTTGTTTGTATATTTTACTTTCACGCACCCACGACGATTAACATTTCAATTAACTTATTTTGAATAATTTTTGAACATGTATGTGAAGATAAGTTTTAAAATGTATCATCCTAGACACAAACCATAATAGAGCTTAACAGAAAGAACTCTGTTAATATAATAACATGACTCTGTTAAACATTAAAAATTGTGCTTTTGCATTAAAAATTTAAAAATGATAAAATTTGTAAACCAAATGAAACAGAACAAGTGAAATGGAAGGACTCGCAGTCGTGTCCAAATAAATAATGCCCAAATAGTCAAAAGTCAGAATTGTTTTTCTTTTTATTTACGAATATTTCCATCATGAACTAATTAAAACATTTAGCTCATAACATTCATTTCAGTTTTACTTTGTAATTTAGCATGGCACTCTTACTTCGTTGGCCTTTGCATGTCTTTTTTCCCAATTAGGAGAACACAGCCCATCATTCTTATGAGGCAAAAGAGTGGTCTGTCTGAAGTGCACCATCCATTTTTTTTATTCATAAACATTTGCTTGCATTTGTGCAATTCCACTTGATTTCTTTTATTACTTTTTCAAGACATACACAACACTTCAAAACTACATAATTTACAAAGTGCATATTTATATCTTGTTTTTATTAAACATGGAAAAGAACATTTAAAAAAATATAAAAAAAAATTGCTGCAAGTGTTTTGTTTTTCCTAAAAGGCATCATTGAACTTCACTTCCGATGGGTGGCCAATAAGTTGTTCAAGTTCTCATGTGGCAAAGAAAATAACTAAAAAACACACTAATCGAAATACGAAGCCAAATTATTGTTAAATCTGTTCAGTCATAAATTTTGCTTCGAAGTAGAACACAAATGGTCATGGTCAATGTAAAATAACATTTTTATAGTTTTTTTAAATATATATTTTATTTTCTTGTTGCTAATGTTTTGTTCGTGGGGCAAAAAATAAAAAATAAACAAAAATTGTTTGTACTGCACAGATTTTAGTGGCAGCAATTGCAATGTTTGAGATAAATATATTTTCAAGTTGCCATCCATTTACTTGAAAATTGATGTGCACCGCTTGATCACGCATGATTGTGATAATTTTTTCTTTGGTTCCAATCTCGTGAGCGTAAATTTTTAGGCCTTATTGTAATTTTTTTATTTATCACTCACGTGATCGTGCATGAACGTAAATGTAAAAATGTAGCGTGAGTGAGTGTGCATAAGTAAATTTTTAGCGTGATTGTTTCGTGATTATTTTTTGGCCTTATTGTAATTTTTTCATTTATTTTTTTATATTATTTTATATTATGACTAACTTTTTTTCCACTCACGTGATCGTGCATGCCGTTAATATAAAAATGTAGCGTGAGTGAGTGTGCTTAAGCAAATTTTTAGCGTAATTGTTTCGTGATTATTTTTTGCTTTATTTACATTACATTTTTTATTTATTTTTTTAAACTATTTTATATTTAAATTATTTTATATTTTATTTTATATATTATATTCTATTCATGTGATCGTGCATGAACGTGACCCAACATTAGATTTTTTTTATCGTGAGCTTTAATGAAAAGTTACTCACGATCACATCTCTACTTGAAAGAACAGTTCCAGTTTAAAAAAAAGCTCGGCTAGGCCACTTTTCCGATATCACGAATCGAAATTGGAGTTATGAAAAAAATGCAAATGAACTTATAGGCCTGGAAAAGTAGTTTTGAAATGTCTAAACAACGATCCACCTTTGATTGATTAAAAAAAACATCTCAGTCATAAAGCTTTTGGAAGAACGGATACAGTAGACTCCCGATAGAAGGCGCTTTCTAATTTAAATCTCCCAATAATCTGAAGTTTGTTGCCCGTCTCTTGAAAAATACTCGATAAACTGAAAACATCCTCAACGATTCGATGCCTTTCAGTAATTTGAAATCTGGATTTCCTACGCTGTATAATATGAAGTCGTTAGCTGTTCAGAAATCGTTTTCGCTTGTATTCATTTAAAAAACAAAATTTTAAATTTGCCGGAAACAAAATTGACTTTAAATTTACGATCCATTAGATTTCTTGTACGGCCTAATTATTCACTAAAACAGAATAAGTCTGCGGATAAAGCCAATTGTCCTGTTCGCTGAGATGCGATATATTTCCCTTAAAGTCATCAAAGCCTTTTCAAAAAACTTCATTATGCGATATATTAGTGACGGACAATCCCAAAGAATACAAAATCTACATTTTGTTTTCAACTAGATATGGGCACTGTTCACGTGGTTGCAATTGATCATGATGTTTTTGTTCCAATCACAATAAGAATGCATGAACGAGAGTGTAAAAAATTGATTGATAAGTGAGCATCAGATAAATGCTCATAACTCATATCTTTCTATTCAAACATTATCTAATGCAGTTGATCATAGCGTAGATTTTCTATTGAAAGATCGGCGGATATTCATATATATTCATGGAAACGACCCCTTTAGAAAGTATTTGCCAATAATACCCGTTACTGTGTCGCTATTTTGGTGGCTCTCATTGGGAATTGCGCATCCCTATAATGAATCTGCATGGGACCAGAAAATCGCTTCATTATATAGAAACTTCATTAACAGAAATTATATTTTTTGCAATTTGATTTTAATGCTTTGTTTTTTTAAGTATTTGATAAACTGCTAAGAAGAATTCCAAACTGCTTTGCTATATCTTTTTTCCTCCATCTGAAACTTTATTAATTAATACTAATTTTTTTACAAAATAAATTCTACTTCGCTTAATTATTTTTGTTCATTGAACTCGGACAACTTGGATCACTAACTAAATTGTTAGTGATGTCACTTTGTTTCTTTTCGTTGTTATGTTTTTTTCATCTTTTGGGTATCCCCTATTTATATATTATTTTATTCTCGTCACACAGTGTTGTTAGTAGAAGTAACGGAAACTTTTTTGAAATAATTCATCACATGGACACAAAAGCACAAGAAACTCAAATTTACATCTGAAAAATTCATTGTAAAGAAAAATTCATTGTATGGCAATTCACTATAAGGAGATAAAAATACACTAACATTGGAACGAGTAAGCTGTGCTTTTGAAATGAATTCCTAGTAGGTAGAGCTTCATTGTATAGAAGTTCACTATAGAGAAGTTCGACTGTATTTATTTCAATTTGTTATCTTTTAATTTTTAATTGCTATTTATTTTCATGTCTCCTGTAATAAAAATCAACCATAAATAATGTTTTCTTTGCATCCAATATATATTTATATAGATGCTACCTATATTATTGGTCACATGTGTAGGCTGTTTATCACTTACTTATTGAAAAATCATAAGACTGTAATATATGGAAGTCTGGTTGACGTCTGTATGCAACGTCAAAGCAGTCTTTAAATCAAGCAATTATACTTTATAACACTGCAAATGAAATGCATTGTAATTTTTAACTTTTCAACTTTGTTCACGTTTAGGAACACTTCTTTGCTTTTCATCATTAAAATAATGGCAGCAAGAAAAATGATGTTGGAAACTTTTTTGAATTTATTTTGTGAAAACCGCTCCATGACCCACATAATAAATAATTTTTTTTTGTGTTATGCTAGGAACACAACTGAGACGAACGACGAATTTCGCCCAATGCGACGAATTCATCGGCGAAAATTCGCTGTGTAAATTCGTCGTATGAAGCACAATAACGACGAAAAAATTTACAGCTGTTATAATTAATAGTTATTGTGTACTGTTTATTCATTGTAATTCATTGGAATTACAGGCGTTTCACAATTATCATCAAGCAAACCACCGCCAGCTCCTTCGAAACCTTATTCAACGTTTGTGTGTGAATGGAACGAAATGCCGCATGAAAGAAGTCGAATGCAGTAATTAGATTCTTTTTATAATTAGAATGTTTTAAATATTCTATCTAATATTGCAGTATTATCCTAATTAGCATTCCGCACGGCTTCCAAAGGGCAAACATCCTTGGAACCGATATTAGATAATTTTTATAGATTAATTCACGTAATCGTAATATTGCAGAATACCAAATTGACCACACTTTCTTGAAATTCCTGCACGGAGTCGCTTGAAGGTTCTATACACAGTATATTTATATAAAATGGAGTAGCTTTTTGAAGAAATGAAACTAAGCAAATAATTCGTCCATGTGTTCACCAAAAATTTTTATTAAAGTTTTATTTCGTTTGCTTGTTTTGTATGACAGCTGATAGTGTGGCCGTCCTAAAGAAAATAATTCATACTTAAAAGAAACATTAACAAAAAGACAACTATAACCAATTTTTGTAGTTAAATATTTTGTATATATTTATATTGTAAATGCTACAAAATAACGATAAAATAATTATTAAAGTAATAATAAACTTTATTTAGTAAAGAACTTAAAAACTAAAAACGAAAATGGTCACATGGTACTGATTTGTTCGTCGTTCGCCGGCGTAAGAAATAGAAATAAATCTATTGCAAAAGTTTGCCGTGTATGACGAATTTCGCCGTCGCCATGATTGTGTGTATTTTCATACACACTAATGTATTTTAATTTTGACGACGAATATTCGCGGCCAAAAATTCGTCGTTCGTCTCAGTTGTGTTCCTAGCATTACAGTAATTTTGACTTAGCTGCATAATCAACTTTGCAGGATTTTTTGTGCAGGTAACTCAAAAATGCTGTTATCTCAAATGTATATATGTTTATGTGTATATACATACATGCAAACAAAATAGATGAATTTTAATGATGACAATTTGTGACTTGTTTGCGTTTTTTTAATACAAATGTCTTAATTTGGATTCAAGACAAATTCATAACAGGTAGACTCGCCTCAATTCGTTTTAAAAAATACCTGATTTCTTTGTCATAATCAACGTCAAACACTACATAATAAATCAAACATAAACAAATGTTGACAAACAAAACAGATCAAAATGCAAGGAGCAAAAAATAATCAGCTGAGCTGTCGAGACCACCTGTTATGAATTCGCCTTGATTTGGGTGTTTATGTGAAAAAGTGGCCACCCACCATATTTTTTTATATATGTATGTGCAGTTAACTTTGATTTTTTATAAGAAAATATTTTAAAACTGCCAAAAAATATGGTAAATATGCAGGTATACAAAATGCACTTAAACAAGGTTTAAGAAGAATAATTACAGAAAATACTTGTGTATTCATGGGCAGTTAAGTCCAAACGCAGCTAACGTGGATTTTAAATATGGAAATTATAAAATGCCAAAAATGTTGGGCATTTATCTTAAATGTGCAGGTACAAAATGTGCACTTAAAAAAAGAATTTGTATGGGATTTTAGAGAATATTGACGGTTATGATTAATTTCATGCAGTTAAGTCAGAAGTGCTGCTAACCAAAACGCAACTAAATCAAAACTACTGTAAAACGAAAACGTCTTGCACTTTTCCGCCATTGTTTATAAAAAGTATTGCCAATTTAAATAATGCCCTAGTTGCGTTTATTTACATATTAGTTGCGAAACAGCTGCCTAAGGAATATTTTTAATCTAATAATTTTTTCCTCTCTCCATCTTGATTATTTAAACTCCTCTTATTTTGCACTTTCGGTCAATTGAATTTTTTAACAGCTCCCATGAGTTTCAAATTATTCAGAGTCTACTGTATTTCATTTTCAATCACCTCTTATTATCATTAATTTTTCATAATTTTCGAAGCCAAATCTTTGTTTTTATTTAATCAGCATAATCACAAAATTAAATTTTCCAAGATAAAATTATTTTTAAAAAAAAAAAAAAATAACGAATATTTTTCTGATTATTATCATTATTTTGTCTAAAAATAATTTCTGTAAATATTTTAATAAAATTTCATTGTATTTTTAGAATAAAATAATTTAAGTAAGGAAGCAAAATGATGGAAGAAGACATGGAACGAATGCGGTAAATTTACAATTGAAATCTGTGCATTTGTCGTCATTTCCTGCACCTTTTGCCAAGAAATATATTTCTCTTTTTATTTAATTTTTTATTATTTGGTCTTCATGTCAACATGTAGACGATGTAATTGAAATTGAAAACGAATTTTATTTAAATGTATTTAAAACAATTTCTATTTTCAAAACTTTGTATATCAAATTTGACTTTCTTTCCATTTTAATTTGAAATTCGAAATTTGTTAAAATTTCAATTAATTCAAAGACACATAAAATTTGGTTGATCGTTGTAACGCTTTTTGTGTGTGTGTTTTTTATCTATCGCACATTTCCCTCGACGCAACCCATGTGTTTGAATGTTGATTGAAAGAAAATGCGAGCGAAGTTTAGGAATTCCCAGCAATGAAAGTGCAATTTTTTCGATTAAAAAAAACATGTCTGAACATGTCTCTCTCCTTAGCCGCATATTCTTCTGTTCTGTTCCACCTCCAGGTGAGACTGTCTCTACTTCATTGATAAATCAATATATCATTCATTTGTTGCCCCTGGATGCTCCTTCTGACAGCCTGATGAAAGTAGGACCTATATTTTTATACAAAATTCCTGTATTCCTAAGTTTGGCGAATTATAAGACCGCCGTCGTACAGCTGCCAGCAAACTTGTTGAATAGACATTTATTTCTTCAAAACATTTTAATTAAATAGAAAATATTCATGGACTCATGATCACCTGACGTCACTGTGAAATAAAATTAGATATTTTTTTTGTTAATAAAATAGAATCATTTTTATTTTCTTAATTTATATTTTCCATAGCAATCGTTACAGCACAATTTTTGTTTTGTTAGATTTATTAAAAATATTTTGCAAGTTTGTAGTCAGTCGTTGTAGTTCAAGGTATCGATTTGTTTTCGAGTTGCTAAAATTTTAAATTAACATTTTCTTTTAATAGTTAATAAAAATATTGTATCCCAAAATTATATTTATACAAACATGAATATATTCGAAGATATTTTTATGTGTTAATTAACATGTTTCTTCTGTTTATTTTTAAGAAAAATAATAATTTAGCAAATTTGAGTAGAAGAATGTACGAATAGTATTCGATAAAATAGATTTTGATAAAGTTAAGAGTCTCAAATAAAATTAAATTTATATGAGTTTTAAATTCAGTTTTCGAATTTCACGATTTGTTGTTTGGACAATTTGAAGATCTTGTGTATTTTGTTTGCTGAGGGGGAAAAAATGAACAACTAGTATCCAAACCCCCCCAAATACCTGATTATTACAAATAAAAGTGGGAAAAAATATAATGAAGTTTCGATATTATGAAGTGACTTTCTGGTCTCATGCAGATTCATTATAGGGAAGTTTAACTGTACTGGAAATGTCTCTTTAGCAAAATTAGTGTAACGTTACAACGAATACCAAAAATAGAATTCAGTTAAAAATTAGAGGGTGCGCCCACCTGATTGATTTGAATTTTTTTTTAATTTTAATTTTTGAAAAATTTTTGATTTATGCTAAATTTCTGGGTGGCTATTTTCTATTGCGATGGGAAAGAAAAATGGTACAGTGAAACTGCTTTCACTTCGTAATATATGTGTGAAGTTAAGCTCCGTCAGTTAGCTCTGTTTGTACCATTGCTGTTAAGTTAACATTGCTTGAGACTGTTAAGTTAACAGAATTAAGTCAAGATTTGTTCGCAAAAGTACTAAAAATTCCGCACATTATTTAAAGAAAAAGAAAATTAGTAAAAAATATATATATATTTTTCAAAAATCAAAAACTTTTTTTAAAATCTAAAAATTTACACAATTAAAAGTTCACATAATTAAATTAAAGGGTTATTTTTTTAAGGAGGAAAGTTCCGAAAACTCAAAACCCAATTTAACATATATTTCCGATGTTGAAAAATGCGAAATTTGAAATTTTAATTTTTTTTAATTTTTTGAAAAATCGAAAATCGGTAAAAATCGGCGTTTAGAAAGAACTCGGGCTATTACGGCAGAAAGCCAAGCCATTGCAGATTTCAGAACAGTCAGTGTTATATTCAGAATCTAAATCGGGAATTTTCGTGAATTTTTTGGGAATGCTTCTTAGTAATTATACCCTCCCTTATTTTATTTTTATTTTTTATTTTTTGAGCTAAAACCGTTATATCGTTCGATTTGTATTGATTTTTGCTATATTCTGACGTTTCAATACTTTGTGCACAAGAAGTATTTTAGAAGTTACAGCAAACTAAAATTTTGATTATTTGCCAAAAATAGGGGTTTCGGTTTACGGTTGACGCATTTTCGTCTTCGACTTCGATATGATGTGTACTAGATTAAAGAATAATGTTGTGTGCTTCTTTAATCTGGTACAACTTGTCAAAGTCGCCATTTTGTATTGAAATTTTTATGAATTTATCTTGCGAAAATTTTTATATTTTGAAGAAGTCTATAGTTTTTGTTAAAATTTCTATTTTTAGAGAAATTTAAATTACAAAAATATATAAATACATAAATATCTGTATGAATATGAATGCTTTGTAAGTATTTAAATGGTTAAATTCCCAAAACTTATTTATGAATCATCAAAAACAAAACTTTTTTTATTTAACGAAATTGATGTCATAAACGCTAAAATGACAACATAGAATTTTCAGTTTTCTATTTTTTATTTTCTTATTTATGGATCACGCCGCCCTCTTGATCTAGATCAGCATCCTTCAGATGAGACATTCCTATAAATTAAAAAAATAAAGAAATATAAAAATAATTTATATTTTTTTTTTGTCAAGACTTTCCAGCAACAAAAAAGCAACAAGAAAACATTTGTATTTAAAATAACATAAATATGTATGTATGTACATATCATAAATATCAAAGTAAAAACAGACAAACATAACACCATACAAACATACATATATATGTACGTGTACATTTGT
The DNA here is from genome assembly GCA_956483585.1 of Gymnocheta viridis. Lineage (NCBI taxonomy): Eukaryota > Metazoa > Arthropoda > Insecta > Diptera > Tachinidae > Gymnocheta > Gymnocheta viridis. The sequence goes on from OY101444.1 coordinate 7,607,913, forward strand.
ACTTGAAAAGCTAGTGAAATTATTAAAATTATGTTTTTATTATGGTCAATGTCAGTAATGGATCAAAAGAATCATTAAGCTGCCCATAAGGCTGGAAAGTAAATTATATGCTGTTGGGATCATCAATGAAGGCTTAAAGGTTGGCTTAGTTAAACTAGTCTTCTTTTAAAATTTAGTTTAAACGTAACAGCAGTAAAACTCTTCCACATACAGTGAAGTTCGGTTATAACGAACTTCGCAAAATCAGTCAATTTTGTTCGCAATAATGCGAAGTTCATCACAACCGGAGTAAATATGCTTTCTTTAAAGAATTAAAAATCATATTAAATATTTATTACAAAATTTAAATTTGTTCCGTTTTTTCTAGTTGTGTTGTCAAGTTCTAGAAATTATTATTAAACATTTACATAAATACATACGATAAAATACAGAAACAAAAATCATTCTATATAAACAACTTAAAGCTCTGTCTCAGTTCTTAGCAAAATCAAAGACAAACACACATGCACACTTTGTTTATTTTTCTTCTTGCAGCTGATATATGCATGTGTAATAAGTGTGCAAGTGTTAGTAGCAATTTTAAACGCTTATAGCTCCCTAAATATCGAATCGATTTAAATAAAATTAAGATTATGCACATCTATGTAAAAACCCGTTTAAAAACGTATACCGCTTTCGAAAATCGGTTCATTATGACGGCCGTAAATAGTATTTAAAAAATCTTGTTGGCATATTAATAATATAATTTCTTCAATCGACTTTGATTTTTTTTAATTCATTGAATTCATGATCACTATGTATTTATGAAAATAGGAATTTTTATGAACAAAAGCTTATGAAATTATTTTATTCTATTTATATTTAAAACTTTTTTCTGCGTATGTAGTTAAGAAAATAATAGCCCAATTCACAATCTTGTGCAAATGGTCTTGCATTATAGCATTTGCAAAGTGGTGTAGCATATTTTTACTCTACACTAACAAAAAACAAAGATATGCACTTTCTACTCTTGCATAAATAAGCAACACCTAAAGGTAGTAGAATATATTTGCACTCTACGTATGCAACACTTAATTGCAAACCAGAATACCGAAATGTTCTCTCGCCGCTCATTCATGCATGTGTATGTGTAAATGTTAATATATAAAAAAATCTTTTTTCACAGCTGAGTGTGAATTTGATGTTTTGCAAAAAAGTATTCCGAAATAAATCAACAAAGCCGTTCACGATTGCTGGAAAATGTTTACAATTGCAAAAATAACAATCTCAAAGACGAAAGATTGTGAATCGGGGTATTGTAAAGGGTCCGCCAGATAACTTTTTTTTTTAAATGCTATAAAAAAACTACTGAGTATTTTCTCAAATTTTTTTTTTATTTGAAAGTACAATCCTTCCGGTTAATAATGAAAAATAACTTCATTCAAATGGCTGCCTCGGCTGGCCATGCAGTAGCCTACACGATCGGTATAATTTTTAAGCACATTATCGATTGTGTGCAGCTGTATTTCACCAATGGCTTCACGAATATTGTCCTTTAAAGCGTCAATTGTCTCTGGCTTGTCTGCGTAATACTTATCTTTGACGGCACCCCACAAATAATAGACCAACGGTGTCAAATCGCAGCTCCGATGTGGCCAAACGACATCAGCTCTGCGGCTGATAATGCGATCTTCAAAAAAAGGGCGCAAAACATCGAGTGTAGCTTCGGCTGTTTCGCACGTAGCGCCGTCCTGTTAAAACCAAATGTTGCCAATATCCTCCTCTTCAATTTTTTGTGAACAAAAATGCCTTCAACATGGCCCGATAATGGTCACCATTGACTGTAACGGCCACTCCTTGCTCATTTTCGAAGAAAAATGGCCCAATTATGCCTCTGGACCAAAATCCGCACCAAACAGTGACTCGTTTTGGGTGCGTCGGCTTTTCAATGTGTGCGTGCGGGTTTTCTGTGCCCCAAATGCGACAATTTTGCTTGTTTACATACCCGCCAAGATCAAAATGAGCTTCATCTGAAAAGATGATTTTTTTTTGGCAAAATCGGCATGTTCTGTAAGTAGATCGCAGGCCCACTTAGCGAACCGAATACACAACCATATTCGTTCAGCGGAAGGGTAAAACTAATTATTTGTCAAATCAGACATGAGCTAAGTGTTACCATTCACGAAATAAGCACTAGTTAAAAAAAACGTTAGATGGCGGACCCTTTTTTTTTTTTTTTTTTTTTTTTTTTTTAAAAAAGAGAAGTAACACTCAGGCAATTAGTATGCCTACCAACCCGTAGGTGTGTTACCTTCTTTGGGAAAGGGATAGTGAGAGAGGACAGATGGTGAAAGAGAGAAAGCTTAATTTATACAACTCTGATATTGCGCGTTGTGTTAGTTTTTTTTAGATCAGTGTTGCAGCGCCTCTGATGTCAAGTAGGCGCATTAAATGTGTTTTAAGCTGTTGTAGCCATTTTATTAATTATTTTACTTCACCGACGAAGGAGGGCGCTGTGATGTCCGCTAGCATACACCAGTATCAATTGCTGCCAGAACTGTTCAGTGACCAGTGCTATGCCTTCATCACTTAAACAGTCTGACAACAACAAATACAATCGCATACTAAAGCACATCTGAAAAATGCTGGATGTTATGACTTGTCTGAAGCTGGGCTCGAACCCACGTTCTTAGACATTATTTGCTTTGCAGTCAACGCGCTAACTACTTCAGCCAACAGCACCCTCAATAATAACTGTCAGTTATGCCATGCTTGCATCAACCACGTGTCCTTTTGCCTTAATTTCAGCTTTAGTATTTATTATGTAACGAGCTCACGACACCATATAGAAAGGTAATTTGTGAAAATCAACTGGCAATTCGTAAATATACATACATATTATTCTGGAAACTTAATGTTGAATTAAATATATGTAAATGATAATAATTTTAAAGCGCTATTCAAAAATTTTTAATAAATAATTAATAATATGCGAAGAAATAAAGAACTTTTGATACTTTAGGTCAGTGACTAAATAATCTATCAGACTATTTTTTAATAAACCAGTTATAAGCTCAAAGAATATACCATATTTAAAAAATGCACGGCAAATTTACAAAATTCAAATTTTGCACAATTACCATCAAAATAGTGGCATCTAAACTATTTATTTTAGGTTTCTAAATTACTAAAAATCCTCCGCATGTGGTGCTTCGTTCCGAGAAATTACTGAAAGTTAAGCACCACTGTGCTGTTGAGTTAATATTCGGTGATGTTTAAAATGTCAAGCTTTCTTTATGATTCGGATGTAAATACTTGAAGTATGCCATGCCGTGCTGTTGTACTGCACCGCATAAAAGGCAATTGTCCTATTTGTTATATTTGTACAGTTGTTTATAAAATCTCCTTAATTTTTCATTTCACATATTTTTTTTCATTATTTCCTAGAAAATAATTCGCTAAACAAAAACAAAATTTGAATAGAAAATGTGATTAATGTCATCTGTCACAGTACATGTACACAAATTTTTCGTTTTCAAAATCTCACTGACATTTAAGTGACAATAAAAGCAACAACAACATAAACAGCAATTAATATTAAGCTTTGCGCGTACAGAAAGCACACGCCATGTGTCACATTTCATCACTGAGTTTATACGAGTATGTAACGCTCTGTTATAATTGTGGCAAATGAGTAGAGTATTAAAATCGATCAACCGTGATACCTCAATGAAACATAAAATAATTAATTTTCTTACCATTTGTAGTTTTAAATAAAACAAAAAATTAAAAAAGAATTATAAGAAACTTTTGATTTTGTGTGAAATTACAAGAAAATACAAAATAAAATAGTTGAACAAACAAAAAATAGAAAATAAAAAAATAATAGAATGGATCGAACAATGTATGGTAAAATTGATCCCGGTGCTCGTCAGCCATATCGTACAATAAGATCTAAAGGAATACAACCAGGATGTGAGTATAAAAAAAATATGTTTAATACAAATTTTTGTAAAATAGTAAATTCATCATTAATGTCGTTTCTTAAAACTCCACTGTGCACAACAGCCACTGTATACAACATAAACTCAACTGCAATTTGTTTGTATTTGCCTAAAATGTTAAGCATACTTTTAGGCTTTTAAGGCAAATAATTCATTCATTTTTATTTAATGTTTAATATTGTGTGTTTGTTTCCTAAGTCGTTTATAAACGGCTGCCAGATTTGTCGACTTGTGTGTAATTAAGGCGATTTTCACACAAAATTAGCAAAAATCGATTTGTCGCTTCTTTTCTTTTTAAAATGTCGATTGTTGTCCTTGTTTAATGTTAATGTTTAAAGATTCCCACCTTGAGGACTAATAAATCAATGCGATTTGATTTTTTTGAATTCCTCCGATTCTGTTTAGCTACTGCAAAACGCGTTCTATGAAATCTTAAACAATACAAAAAGATCAAAGCTTTATAAGTTATGTTTTTTTCTGGATCAGAGGTAATTATTAGTGTCCGACTGAATGCACTTTTTTAGGCCGAATCCGAACCCGAACCTCGGTAAATTTTGCATAGTTAGTTCGAACCCGAAACCGAACTTTTTGTCATTAAATCTGAACAATTGTGCTTTTTTAAATTTATTCATTTAAAACCAAATAAAATTTCAGGAATTCATGACATTTACACTTTCGTAAAGTTGCAAAATTAAAAGATAAATTGCACTTTAAAATAGCAAAACGATTTTATTAAAAAAAAAAATAATTAGTAATTGGTTTTTCAATATACTACGGGATTTCAATATAGACAGTATAAATATATACATATTAGTACATACTAGTACTAGTTGGTGGGGCTGAAAGGTACTTTCTGGTTATATCCTTAAGTCTTAGAAATGTACTGGAGTTCCAATATTCAAATATATCTGTATTTCGAGGATTTAAAGGTTCTTGCAAGTCAAATACATCTTGATTTCTTTTGCATCAACATTTTCGTCCTGTTCTTCTTGGCGTGACCTCGACATAAAGAAGCAAATCGATTCGCTTTTAGAAATCTTTCGATTCTTTTTGCGATTTTTTAAACAGAATTTACGATATTTTACGACGATTTTCATCTGGCACCTTGCGCATACCAGTCATATTTTTGTGTTAATCTTTTGATCTTTTTTATTGAATTATGTCTTTTTAGTTTTACATACAAAAAAAATTGAATTTTTATTGATAAAACTTAATCGCCCACTCTATTGTTCAGTGCCAAATATATTTGTTTTAACATTTTTGCTGCTATAAACTCCGTTCTCTCTTCCCTTTTTCTATTTATGCTCTTTATCGGAACTAGAAAAAATTTTTATTTTTATATCCGCTCAATGGAGAAATAAAAATATTCTGCTCTCAAGAGGTGAGTGTAAACAAGATATTTGCATGAATTTTTTGCACAAAATTCGCCGTATCGAATAATTCTGCATTCTTAACTCAAAAATCACGTTTTTGAGATATGACTACCTTGCAATAAAGGAGCGATATGCACATATGTACATAGATCATGTAAAACGCTATTGAATATGTTCTCAAAATAGGTAAATAAAATAATCAGTGTTGCCACCAACGAAATGTTAAATTACACATTCATCATGCCAAAATTACACATGAAATTAAGTATTACACATGTTTTCTTTCTTTTGCAAAATAACGTGCTTCGATTTGTTTAGATTAAATATTTGACCTTTTTGGTGTAATTCCAAAATTTTCTTTTTTATGATGAATATATTTTCAATATTTGCGCTTCAAGGTCATTTTATAAAAGATTTTCTTTTACATATTTTTCACAAACAATACCGTAATAAATTTAAAGCAAAAAATGCAAATCAGGTTCATAAATAAATTAAAATATCACAGCCATTTCTTATTTATCGTCATCACAGTCGTCATCACAATATAAAAAGTAGTGCTCAAAAACGAAAAAAAATTTAAATTACACATGATTTACACATGGGCTACACATCAAAATATAAATTACACATGATATGTGTAATTACACATAAGGTGGCAACACTGAAAATAATATTCTCTTATTTTTTCGACCTTTTTTTTAATAATAATAATTTTAATAAAAGATTTCTCCAAGCTTTAGGTCAATTTATATAAAAAATGTGTACTATTTATTTTTTAAATTTTTTAAAATATCAATATTTCGCCAATATCGTTGATTGGCTTCTTCAGGAAATTAAATTTAAATTTTTAAAATTAAAATGAAAAAATATTTTAATTTCCTGAAGAAGCCAATCAACGATATTGGCGAAATATTGATATTTTAAAAAATCAAAAAAATAAATATTACACATTTTTTATATAAATTGACCTAAAGCTTGGAGAAATCTTTTATAATTATTAAAAAAAAGGTCATTCATAGTTGAAAGATCGCAAAATAAAACAAGATATAAATCAGTGTTCTATAACTTTAAGAGCGTTGATATTAATAAAAATACTTTGATTTTACTTTATTGTGGGAAAATCTTTAATTAAAAAAGAAAAACTTCTCGTTTAAAATTTAAATGTCCTGCAGTTTGAATTTTAGCGCCTCTAGTGTACAAAACAAAACGCTACAAAAGTATATTATTCACTACACATGTACCGTTATCTGACAATACACTAAATTTAGTCAAAAACGGTAAAATGGACGGTCTAAAAACTCACGTGTGGCCGCAGTCTAAATTAATAAATAGTACGTGTGGATTTTCGAAAGGTCTCTATTTCACGAAAACGAAGAAAACTGTTGAATTCCCAGAGGACAACAGTTTTCAAAATTCATTTCATTTCTCACATTAACGTAGCCATTTAGGAAAAGTTACACAGCTTCTTTGTTGATCGCCGCAAAAGCAATTTAATGTGGAGTCTATTAACCGAACATACCAACACACAAACAACCTTTTCACAAACATCAACACAATGTGATTTTTATGTAATTTTAATATATATTTTTTCGTTTCAAATTTAATTAATAGACAATAAAAATCGACTATGACGACATTAGTGTGGGTTGTACAAAACTTTTCTAAATGTGTCTCTTGTGTGTGCGCGCGTGTGTGTGTGTCTAAACTTGGAAGTCAAATAATTTCGAATATGAAATTTAATGAATCTATATTTTGCTTTTTTTATGATTATGTAAGGATTTTTGGAAAAAATTAAATATGTTGAAATGGAAACTATGACAATACTATAAAGCAATTTATTTTATACCCAATTAAAAGTGTTTTATGCTTATAATATTGATCTAAGAAATGAAAATAGGTATGATCTCAATATACATATTAAAAATACATTCTCAATAATAATAATCTTCATTTTCATAAAAACTCGATGTTTTCTTAAAAATAAAAAAAATAAAATAAATAACAAAACACTAAAATAAATCAATGAGTTTGAGATTAGGGATTCCGAACGGAAAATACCGATTCCCGAGAACGAATTTATTATAAATTTGTTAAGCGAAAGTAAATATATATTAAAAAACTTTAATTTATTGTATTTTTATAATTTAAAAAATACCATATTTTATAAAAGTTTAATGACTATTTGTGACAAACGTGATTAATATAAATTACGAAAATTTAAATTATTATATTGGCATGAAATGCCTGAAGAACAGCAAAAGTAGTTCAAAGAAGTGATACCTACAAGAATTAGTCGAGAAAAATTTGAATTTTTTAGCGTTTTATTATGTCTCTGTTAGAAGGACCTCTACAATGAAAGAATATAAAAATTTTTACGGCATGCGTTCTGCAAAGAAGAATAGAATATGAAACGAAAAATACTTCGATGTGATTTTTGTAATAAAATGGTTAAAATATCACTAAACTGAAAAAACCACTATGAAACATAGATGGCATTTAGACGTTGAGTTTTTCACGTATTTGTTTAGTCTTGGGTTTTTAGATTGCGGGTAAACAAGGTGGTAAAGCAAACGGGATAGAAAAAAATATCGATTTGTGTTTTGCCTTTTTTGAATTTAATTTTCTCCCATCTGCGAAACCTCTTCAAAATACATACATAATTAAAAGAGAATGGTATTGAAATTCTTTGTTATGTGAAAAAAGATTGCACATAGAAAAAATATTAGATCCCGAACTCTCGGCAAATTTCGTTATGCAAATTTTCAAATCGCTGGAATTTCACAAAATCTATCGAGATGGCATTCATATCCCTTTTCAGTTAACATTTTCCCATGTTTTTTTCCTCAAAAGCTACTTTTTCACAAGATACTTTTTAGAAGTTAATTTTAATTGTTTTTTTTTTTTAATTTACAGTTTCAAAAAGAACTTGTTAAAAAAGTACTTTTTTCTGTTTGAAAAGGTTTCTTCTAAACAATGTACTTTCTTGAGAAGTTACTGTCTTAAATTACCTTTAAAAGTACTTTATGAAAAAGTAAATTTTTAAATAGTGCGTTTTCAAAGGTAGTTTTTAGAGGTCCCTTTTTATGAGTTACTTTTTCAAATTCAGTTTTTAATGGTAGTCGCTGAAAATTAATTTTTATCAAAATGTACCATTTAAGAAATTTTTAAATTTTCAAATGTATTATTTAAGTACAAGCCTTAGGTCAATTTATATAAAAAATTTAAAAAAACCATATAAAAAATGTAATTTGGAATGAATTTCTCAGTAACTGAGAGAACACTGAAGATGGCACATAGCCGAAACCGGTCTGTTTATCAACCAAATTTGACGTGGGATGACGGAAATTCATTCCAAATTGCATCAAACCCCGTCGGAAGAAAAACACAACATATAAAAAATGTATATTATTTATATTTTTATTTTTTTAAAATATCAATATTTCGCCAATATCGTTGATTGGCTTCTTCAGGAAATTAAAATTTTTTTCATTTTGATTTACATTATTTTAAAATTTTACATTTGAAAAAAAAACAAATATTGTCAAAATTAGAAATGAAAAAATTAAAAAAAAAACAAAAAACAAACAAACAATAAACGGATATAGTATTTTCTATTTCCTGTTTCCGTTTTTATATAATAAATATCTATAACTCTGCGCAACATTTGCCGTATCTGCACTAAATCTGAAAAAATCTGTTATAATTATTAAAAAAAAAGATCGAAAAAATAAGAGAATATTATTATTTAAGTACTTCTGAAAAAAGTACTTTTCTAAGACATACTTTCTTAAAATGTACTTTATTAAAAATTACTGTTTGGCAACGATTTTTTAAGTAACTTTTTTAAATGGTAATTTTTGATTAAAACTCAAGATATTTTTTAAAAAACTTCTTGTAATAATTTATTTAAAGTGCTTTAAAATTACTCCATCAACTTTTCTCAGCCAATAAAATTAGGTATCTTTTGTATAAAAATTTTCAATTCACCCTTAAATTAATTTCACTTAGTTCCCGGTTTAGTTTTCAAACAATTAAATCTAATTGAATCCCTCATTGAGGCGCTTATTAACAATTCTCACCTTAATATATCAACATCAAACACAATTTATTTGCACAAATATTTCACCGGTTGAAAGTGAAACGAATAAAACATTGACACTACGAAATGTCACATTTACTTTTAATGACCTTCGTCCATTTTTCATTTTAATGTGTTCGCTTTTAGAAAAAAAGTAAAAATAAAATAAGCAACAATTTTCAAGCGAAATTTTATTCACTGCTACAGCAGCAAATAGGAATAAAATTAAATAAAAAAAAATAAAATAATAAAATAAAAAATAAATAAAAATTATAGGTACATAAACTTAAGCAGTCTCATAGAGTGGACGCAAAATTATATAAATTATAGGTTTTAAAAGTTAAACAAGTAGCAGTACCTTTATGCAGATCAAAAATCTATTTTAATCAGGGTTATTGTATTCGATATTTTATCAAAGATTAAAACAAATTGGCAAGTACTGTCTTTAATCTGCCGAAATGGTCCAAACAAAATAAATGTAGAAATGCAATTACAGGCGGAGGCGGGACTTTAATTAAAAATTTGACATCGATAGGCCGGTCGACGGCAATCTGTTCAGATAAAATTTATTTTATTTCCCGGTCGGTTTTCATTATTCTCTCAGTTTTAGCCTCTCATTCTCTCAACAGCACTGTTGCCACAGTTTTTCCTAAAAATATCGCTAAAGTGGCTACGCTAAACAGCTTAACTTCAAAAATATTAAAAAATTTTAAATGTAACATGGGACGAGAGTTACAAACTTAAGGGAAACTAATTGAATTCGTTCAAACTTCACAAATCCCCAAATCGCCCCACAAATTTAATGATTATTAGATGAGTTAAATAAAAAACCAAACGAAAGCAATTAAGTAATTATTAATTAATTAATAGAAAGAAGGCTTCTTCAGTAATTCTTGAAAAAAAAACTGACTACAAAACAGTCAAATGTGTGCGCGAAATTTTATAAGAATCGCTTAATTAGAAGAAGTTGAAAAAGAATAATTATGTCGTTTGGGCATAATGTTGTGTTGTCACGTTAGCCAGTGTTATGGAAAATAGATATTTGAAATAATAAAGTCCATCTTTGCATTAAACAGAAACACCGTCCAATATATTTAGATGTGGGTGGAATGGTTAAACTACTTACAACTGTTAACAACATGTGGGAAGCTTAAAACGACAGCAAAACTTAAAATATTCTTTTATTATATCAATAAAAAATTTTATGTTTTAAGCAATATATAAAATTATACGTGGTCTCATCAGTCTTGTTTTATTTAATATTAAACTTTTAAACCCTTATTCTTTATAAATTATCAAATGTTTATTAAAGGTTTATAAAACAGTTTTACGTACATAATTTGTTTCATAAACCTTTTATACACTTTTGGTAAGTATTATAAATAAGGGGGTTAATATTTTCATTGATCAAAAGCATCAATAAGGAACATTTTAATATTATAAAAATAATAAAAAAATACTTTCATTGACACCGTCTGGCCCATCTTCTGGCCACAAAACCGAATTTTTATAGGATTCATTTGAATTTATTAATTACTAAAAATGCGCCAATTCAGCGCGTTTTTTATTAAACGCGCTAAGACGAAAAACAGCGCGTTTGACACAGTTAAAACGAGCTAAATCTAGAGCGAAACGCGGCAAGTAGATTCCTAAACTCAACTGGCCTTCAAAAAAGGCAAAGACCCCAATTATTTTGCTAATATTGTTTAAGTCGGGTTTCTGAAATGTCGGTCCAAATAAATAAGTTGTTTCCTGATTTGAGCACGACATTTTAAATATTCCCTCGAAACCCTAAATTATGTGGTGTGTGTAGAGTTATTTCCTCGACTGTACATATGTATTTAGAGTTAGATATTTAAAAAAAGTCCTAAGATCCATGCCGATTCAAAAATGACCTACATTTATGTATGTAGTATTTCCATTGTAGTTTTCGCTTGCCGCTGCCGTTGTAAACTTAATATGTTGTTGCAGTTTTTCTCGCCTCGTTGTCGCTGTCGCTGTTTGTTTTTTATTTGTTTTATTTATTTATTGCTGTCACCCCATCTTCCTCAATGTTTGTGTTTATGTTGAAAGTGATTGTCATAAATGTGTTGTTGCATTCTAAATTTAGTCAAAGTCAAATGATTCATTCAACATTAACAGCAACAACTTGTATACTTCGAACCACTCGTACATCTGTGGCAGCATTAATAGAACCATAATGAAAACAAACTAACAAACGTGAAATTTATTCATATCCCAGTTGGCCTTGTCGTCACAACGATCGATAAAAGATATAAAAAGAAATCCTCGACGACTTATGAGACAGCCAGAGCAAATCGTAAACAAGAGTTGTGTAAATTGAGATTAAAACCGACAATGTTGCTCATCTTGTCGCCAGTTGCTATTGATCGGTGCGTGATATTACGATAATGAACGCGTGAGAATGTGCTCTGCCAATTATAAAAATTTAGCTCACATCCTTTCATATAAAATTACTTAATTTTCTGACGGGTCAGCTTACTCACATGTTTTAAAGTTAATAGTACGCTAACAAGCTAGAAGCTTTTAGATTGTATTCCCGCAATTGTTTCCGAAATGTATTAACACGTCTTTCTTTTATTCATACACCACAAAATAAATCGCACAACAATTATTTGTTAAATCAAAACAAACAATTCAAAATAAAAACTTGTATTCCCAAGTAATTCACAATAGAGACTTAAACTTAAGTTAATATATGTATATACCATCTATATATCTGACCGAAAATGGAATACAACTCTCATGTATGGGCCGGCGATTCAAAGTCTATTTTGAAGTTCCTCGAGGGTGTACAGGAGAGGGTGAGGAAGAAGCTCATCAGTGACAGTAGTGTAGCCATCTCTATTTACTCACTGGACGTAATGTAAAATGTGTTTCACAGTTTTATCGTTACTGTAATGGAATGTTCTCCAATGAAATCAGAGAACTTGTTCCCGAAACCCGGTTATTTTTTGTGAACAACACGTTCTTCGTTAAGAGACCATCCAATTGTTGTGGTTATGCCAGTGGATCGCACGACGCATTACAGAGAAAATTCGTTCTTTAGCCGAACAGTTCGTATGTGGAATAAACTCTCTGCATAGGTTTTCCAGTTAATTTCAATGTGGGAAAGTTTAAGTCGAACGTCCACGAACACTACTTCCTTTATTCTGCTTACCTTAATTTTCCTAGTTCCGGCACAATGCATTGCATATGTAGCTTTTTATTAGCATGCACAAGTTTATTATTAAATACTTGTTTGCCACTGCTAGAAGTATATGCATCTTATACTTTTTACTGCAAGCGATTTATAGAAAAGATTTTTGTTTAATGTTCATTTAAAAACTAAAATTGGTTTGATAGCGAAGATATTTTACGTTTCTTGTGACATGGCTGAATGTTTGTTGTAAAGTTTTTCTTTGAATCGTTAATGAAAGAAGGTTTGGTTAACTGGGTATTTTCGTACTGTAATTCATTAAAATAACAAATACATAATACATGTCTTTAAATTTGCTCTCTATTAAAGGCAAAACTACAACAATTCCATAAGAAAAAGAGCTTAACACCCCCATGCCTGTTATTTTGCATAGATAGATACATAAATAAATCTTGCTCATTATAAAGAGCATATTGAAAATATGATTATTGTTGTTTTTCATGCATACTCCATTTGCAGCTAAAGTAAATATGTAATATGTAATTTTAATGTTCGGTGTAGTTTGTTTGTTTTCTTTTTCTCAATAATTACAAAACACAAATAAAAAAGTGTGTCAAATGCATTCTCTATTCCATAAGGGACACATTTGATTTACATATGAGTATGTGGTATGTGGTATTTTTGTAATAACAACTAGTTAAATATTTATTGTTTACATATTTATTTTTGTAACAACAGCTGATTGATCTCACTTCATATTGAAAAAAAGAAGAGAACAGCGGCTAAAGAGTAATTTAAAAAAAAAAACATGTATGATTGTCAGTGTTAATATTTAAGCGTTTTTGTGTGTTTATGCCTTGAAATAATAAATTTTGCTTACAGTATTTTTCGTTTAGCTGCATTTCGTTTAACTGCATTTTTCGTCTAGCTGCACAAAATACAAAGTATTGTGTATAATGGAAAACTTTTGTTAGAAAATAAATCGTGTACGTGCATTTTGTTTAAGTGCATATTGCGGACAACTGCATTCAACTTTTGGTCAACAATGTTTATTTTTAATACAAAATAATTTACTTAAATGCCTCGTAAAACAAAAAATTTATTATTATGCCAAAGATAATAAAATCGCAATTAAAAAATAGACATACTAAGTTTTAGAAGAGCTTTCTTGCCACGTGCAAAAAATTTGATATTAGGGGGAAGGATCCGAGATGGCATAAGTGGCGCCCAGAATTTGCTGTCGGCTTAAAAAGTCACCAGCGAGGAAGTGTACAAAAAACTAGAAGGGCGGTATCCAAAAGCGTGGGGAAAAAAATTTTCTTGGAAATTGTTTTCAACTAATCTTTAATCCCAGGGGGTAACTGGCTCAACTTTTTTTTCGAACCACCTTCATGTGCATACCAGGGAACGAACCCGATACTGATTTGGCGGCGGCATTGGTTTTTCGTTTTAATGAAATCCGAATTCATTTTACTTAGTATTTATGTGCCTATTTTATTGTTTTAATGAATTGTTTTCCTTTTTTAATGCTTTCATTAATAATAAATTAAAAACATTTAAATTGATTTGTTGTGGTTAGCTAATATACATATGTATATGCTATCATTTCGGTAGCTGCTAATGCTAATTCATCAGTTGATCTCTAAAAACGGTTCTACATTTGTTGTCCTCCAATGGAAGAACTATCAAATGCTAAATAGATGAACCACATTTGAAAAGTTTTCAAAACTTTTATGCTTATAGTTAGACTAAATTTATTTTTGCAATAAAAAACATTTTTTTTACATAAGAGCATATTTAGACAGATAAGTGAATTCACTTAGCAACATTATTTATGACGCTATGTGAAACTGCATAACAGAATATTTTGCTTATGTGCACGAATTTTCCTACAAACTTGAAAGTGTAGCTAAACGAAAACTAAACTGATCGAATATGCAAAAACGCTTAAATCATCTGATGCTCCATATGACTAATGGTTTTTCAGTCATTAAAAATGATATGAAAGATTTTTTATGTACACGTCGAAATTAAACATAAATTTCAGATATGTATATATGTATATATATATATATACATATATATATATATATATTGTTGTGATGATAGTAACAGTTTTTATGTCTTATGCAGACGAATTTGACTGATGCATAATTTTAACTGAATTTTTTTTTTTGTTGCTGAAAATGGAACACAACGCTCATGTATGAACCAGTCAGTGAGTGCTTCAAAGACTACTTTAGAGCGTCTCGACCTCGTACAGAAAAGAGCGACAGTGTTTATCGATGTCAGTAGGGTGTCGAACTCTATTGACTCAGTGTAGTATCGCTGAAATTCAGGTGCGACTCAGTGTCGTATCACTGCAATTCGGGTGCGATTCACAGTTTCAATGAAATCACGGAGCACTTCTCGATACCATCACTTTTTAACTAAGCGGTCATCTATTAGTGGTCGATTGTTAAGTGAATGCCCTACATGTTGCAGGTAGAATTCATTTTATAGTAACACCGTTCGACAGGTTTCTCCTGTCACTTTGCACAAACACTACTGGAATTTAGATAATTTTCCTAGTTCTAGCAAAATGTTTTGCATGTGTGGGTGGGAGACAAAAAAAAATCTGAATGCGACAATAAAGACGAAATTATTACTTTCCTCCAGTGGAGAAGATAGCCACATAAATATGCAGCTTGAGCCGCCACCTACTAGATATTGAAAAAGGATTCTATTAAAAACTATTAATTTCCAAAGGAAAATCTAGATGAATTATGTACAAAAACCGAATAATATTTTCTTCTGTAAGACTTTTCGATTTGCAGCTTAATAAATTAGGGTACCCGTAAAAAAATCTACATATAAAATAAATAAAAAGTTTAAAGTAAAAAATGATTCCTTATGTGACCGACCTACGCTGCGACTGTTTGTGCAAGTTCTACAATAAATTGTAAAATTTTAAGGCTCATTTGCTTAAAAATAGTGCGCTTTTGATGCTTAACAACACAATATCATTTAAATGATATTGTTTTTTTTTTAGTTATCAACACTCAGCGGATAGAAAATACGATGAAAATGTGTCTGTCTGCTGGCGCTTGAGAGAATATAAAGCAATTGAGCCCCAATGCTACAGAAATTGAGTGTAAGAAAATAAAATTAAAGAAAATCTGTATTTTGTTTTTTTTTCATGTTGTTGTTGTTATTTATGATCAGATAGATCTTTTTCTGTCGATGTTTAATACGCTCTTGCAGCATCATTTAGTTTCGCTGTCAGTCAGTCTAAAAGATTTTGCGAGCGATTTTTGTCACGTTAACGAGTTTTTGCGCGTAAACGAAAAAAGTGTGCCTGTGCTAACGTCTGTATATTTATTTAGCATTTTTTTTCTACCTTAAAAATAAAATTAAAAAAATCAAATTAAACAAAAAATTTAAATAATTAAATTGCCAGCATTTAAGAAACACAAAAAAAAACACAATCGCTGGAAATCAGTGCAATTGCTTAACAAATTAAATCGATTAAAAGTGAATTTCTAGAAAATTATTTTTTTTTGTGGAATTGAAATTTATTTATTTTTTTTTTTAATTTTAAAAGTGAAATTCTAAAAAATTGAATTATTTTTGTGGAGGTTAAAATGATTTTGAAAATTTTTTTTTTAATGTGGCGATGAAAGAAAAAGCTGGCAGAGAGAGGGCACAAGAACAACAATTAAATAATATATATTTTTTTAATTTTTTTACTACACATTGTATTTTGACCAACCAAAGTTCTCTGTCGGTGGATTTTGTTTTAATAATCATCAAGTGCAAAAAAATATACATTTGTAAAATAAAAATTTTCTGCAAATTGACCATGTTTGTTATTGTGTGTTTATTAGGGTGTTCAATCCGCTAACCGTTAACCTATTAAACGATTAATTACTACCTGATTAACTGTTCGAGTAGTTTAAAAACTGTTCGAGTAGTTTAAAATTGGCTATTTTCGATTAACGATTAAACCGGTTAATTCGGATCGATTAACCGATTAATCAAAATTTTCTTTTTTTAATATTTGAACATATTATTTTATGTTAATCTAACGAAGTTAGCCGAAACTATGAAACTTAAAAAAAAGTTAAAACAGAACTCAAATGAGATTAAGAAGAGTTTTTATGTTTAGAGAAACCCTGAAAAAGAATGGAAAAATTGGGATTACTTTTGATTTCTCTAACATCTTCGATAAGCGAAAAGATTTTTTCTAACTCAAATTTCTTTAAAACTTGAAAAAAGTAATTTAAAACCTAAAAATTTTAAGCAAATTATTTTTCTAAAATAATATTTTTAAATGCCTCCTATGAAACTTAATTATAAAAGGATCTCACTGAATTGTTCTTTTTAACTGATATATATTTATGAACTCTTTTTTCTGCTTGATTTATTTCAAGAATTATTATGTTTGTTTTTATTTACTATTAAAATCTTAAAATAGTAAATAATTTATATATTTTTATTTATTGAAATTAATTCTATTGTCTATAATCTATGTACATATATAATTAATAGGTAAACACGCTTTTTCTTAGATCCATTTTATGCCCGTAATACAGAATCATTTTTGGAAAGATTTATATGTTTTTAAAGTTTTTTTTTAATTTAATTTTATTTAAATCGGTTCAGTATTTTGGGGGCTATAAGCGTTTAAAGTTGCTACTAATACATGCACACTTATTACACTTGCATGTATCAGCTTTAACTGGAAAAATAAACAAAGTGTGCATGTGTGTTTGTTCAATTTGCTTCTGCATAGAAATAAGACAAGAGTTTTAAGTTGTTTATTTAGAATGTTTTTTTGTTTTTGTATTTTATCATATGTATTTATGTACATATATGTAAATGTTTAATATTAATTTCTAGAATGAGGTCGATTGATAAATAATAATTTAAAAAGATGCATTACATGGAGATGCCAGGTTGTTATCGTGGAACAATTCTTTTTCATTAGATTCCCAAACATTTCAACAATTAAACTTTCGACACCTACAAAAGACCCACATCCAAAATTTATTTATTTTTTTTATTTCTAACCAATTGGAAGCCAAAAAGTTAATTGCAAGCAATTTCAACACTCTGCTTTTCTTAAAAATTCAACCCACTGAAAATTCTTAATTAATATTGATTGATAGACGGCATGCTTGCTGAAAGGCCGGCTGACAGACAGACAGACAGATAGACATTAAAAACCTCAATTAATCATTGGACACAGCTGTTTGTTGACATCGGAACGGACTACTTGACTGCATAATTGTCATGTTTAACCAAAGTTTAAGATAATTTTGAAGACTTTTTCTTATTTAACAAGCAGCCATTCATTCATTCATTCATTCCTTCATTGAATAAAGTGGTCGGTGGTTGGCTGTCTGGCTGACTGGCTGGTCTTGTGCTTGATTTGGACACTCAAACGCATTAAGTTCAATTATAAAGAATGAAGAATACAACAGCAAACAGAAAAAGTTTTAAAGATGGATGGACGCATGGACGGATGGACATACTTAAACTCATGATACTCTATCAGTGACATTAACAACAACAAGCCGAAAACAACAACAACAACAATAATAATTTTTTAATGGACTATTTATTATATTGTTTGTTGTAAGTGCAATTGATATTTGCAGATTAACAATTGTTGTTATTGTAATTGCTGTTGTCGCTTGTTAACATTTAATGTTAATTCTAATTGTTGTTGCTATTGTAGTTTTAATTTAAAATGAAGTTTCAATTTAAAATGGAGTTTTAGTGTTCTTGTAATTGAATGGAGTTTAATTAAGGAATGTCAGAGTGCTTCATTTTGAATACTTTTGTAAGAGATTTTTTCAAAACTTACAAAGTGGCATAAGTACAAACCTTAAATACAATTAATGCGATAGCGAAATCAATAACAACGCAGCAAGAAAAATAATCTAGAGTATAAGAAATTATTGAAAAACATGTACATATTTCCTTTATGAGCAAAGATCAAAGTTGACAGATTATAATGAAAATTGTTTAGGTAAAAAACTTGATTTAATACATATCGAAGAAGTCCCAAGACTAAACTTTGCCAATTCGAATTAATAGTTTTTTTGTAATTTTTCTTCGTTTTTAAATAATACATTTGTTAAATTAAATACCGAAAACAATTTTGTCTGTATGAAAGTAATAAGCAAAACTGCTAAGGTTCGCTTTTCCAGAAAATCTCACCTTTGAGAGTTTGGCATAGTTTATTTATAGATTCCCAAACTGATTGAATTTTTCAATGTTATGTACTCCGATTTCAGGGGGAATACTCTATAATTCGATTCGAAAAGAAAACTGTTAGAATTTCTACTTAAATTGCATTGAAATTCGAAATCATTTTCTTTTGAATCGAATTACAGAGTCCAATGAATTCGGAGCTTTGCACATTTATATTTTATTTACATCAAGTTTCTGTAACAATACAGTTTTGTAAATATTAAAGTGGGCAGTGCCACGTTCATACAAAACGAATATTCCAAACTAAGTGAATGATCTAAACATAATATGATGGATGCTCTTCTTATGTTATGGCAGCCTAAATCATGTTTTTCTTTAAATGTCAGCAATCTCTTCGTTCTGGACCTGAGCTATTACTCTATAATTTAAGAAAGTAGTATGTAATATATTAATTTGAACAGTTTCCTTTTCGAATCGAA
Organism: Gymnocheta viridis; assembly: GCA_956483585.1. Classification (NCBI taxonomy): domain Eukaryota; kingdom Metazoa; phylum Arthropoda; class Insecta; order Diptera; family Tachinidae; genus Gymnocheta; species Gymnocheta viridis. The sequence continues at coordinate 7,627,187 of OY101444.1, forward strand.
TCAGTGTATGTATATGTACTTAACTATACTTTCCAAGCCAGGATGTGCCACTGAATCCCCTTCAGGCTTTGTGAAAGTTTCTGAATGCTTCTCAAGTCCCTGAATTTCCCAAACTTCATAACAATCCGTAAGATGTAAATGCTACTCAGGAAATCAGAATAGTCTGAAGCACATCCGAGCATGCACGCTACATGCTGTCTTTCCGAATAAACTCACCTTATGCTAGGCAAACAACTGGGACGAATGAGGAATATTTGGCCGCGTTCTTAGCATAACATTCAATATTGTTCTCTCTGAGAAATCATGGAGCATCTGACAAAGAGCAATCAATTTATACTTAAGGTGGATTCACCAATTTGTTTCGGACAAAATTTTCGCCCGAGCAGAGAGTTTTCTGTAACACGATTCACTCATTTAAAAAATATGTTCCGGAATATCAAGGCTACCATATGAAATATATAAATACAAATAAAAACTCGGAAACAAATTGTGTAGCTAAATAAAGTGATATTCTTTCTAAGGAAAAAAAAACTGAAAAATAAAAGATTTTTTTTGCTGTAAAATCGCTTTTGAAACACTATAAAGTAGCAACTCAGTTCAAGTTTGGCCGGACAAAAATCAAAATTCAGTCAATTCAAGTTGAGAGTTGTCTGAACAAAAGTTGTCTCCTAAAGAATAGTAGAGACATCAAACTACATACATATGAAAAAAAAATTGTCCAGACAACAATTTTATGGGTGAACCCAGCTTTAGATCCTGGACTAAAGATGTCAAGTTGTCACAACATTGGATACGAAAATAATACAAATAATAATTTTTTAAGGAGTTATAGTGAATGTTGGCATCTACACACATATACATACATAGAGGAGCATGTAAATAAACTCTAGGTTGTTCAATTAATCAGGTTTCTATGTTAATCGGCCAATAGCTCGATTAATTCAAAAAGGTTTTTGTGGATTAATCGGTAAACTTGCGATTAATCGGGTGATTTGGGCCCGATGAATGCACACTAGATTTTCCTATCGCCGACGCAATCGACCATATTCTAGAATAAAATAGTAAACATTTACATACATACATACATACGATAAAATAAAAAAACATAAATAAACAACTTAAAATTTATTAGCTTTCTTACTTAGCTCTCTCTTATTACAAAGTACATATAAAAAAAGCTATCTGTCTTGAGACATTATCATTTTTATGCAAAAGTAAATTGGAGAAACACACATACACACTTTGTTTATTTTTCAAGTTGAAGCTGGTGCGTACATGTGTAATAAGTATGCAAGTGTTAGTAGCAACTTTAAACGCTTATAGCTCCCAAAATACTGAACCTATTTAAATAAAATTAAGATTGTGTACAGCTATGTAAAATCCTCATGAAAAAGATATAAATCTTTTCAAAATATATTCAGTATTACGATCGTAAGAGGGATATAAAAAAACGTATTAATAATATAGATTTATTCGTGGCATACCATACCATATATTTTTGTTTCAATCACGTGAGCACAAAAAATTGGACGTGAGTGAGCGAGTTTTAGTGTGATTGTTGCGTGTCAATTTTTTCTTTGTATTTTTTTCAGTTAATTTTTTAAAATTATTTTAAAGTTTTTTTTTCGTGAGTATTTCGTGAGCGTGAGTTTTCGTGATTGTGTGTAGCTTTTCTTCCACTTACGTGACCCTGCATGAACGTGAGCCAAAAATATAAGGCCGTGCATGAGTAATTTTTTTATCGTGAGTGTGCATAAGCGTGAGTGAAAAGATACTCACAATCCGATTTCTATGTGCGTCATGGCGATGTGATCCTTTTAGACATTTTCTTGTTGTGACGTTAACAAATATGCAGTAAGGGATTATGGGGGTTATTTATATTTGATATAAAAATTTATAAAATAAATTTCACTCTTTCTTATGCCGTTTTCTTTTCTAAAAAAATTTAACATTTCTTTTACTTTTTATCAAAAAAAAATTACTATTCAAAGTTTCCTTAAGACAAAAATTTTGCCTCTTAAGTGATGATAGAATAATTTCTAATAAATTCACTATTTCAAAAAATCAATATATTGCAAATTTTCAATAAAAAGATAAAAAAAATTTAGCACTTTTTTTTAGAAAAAAAAAACGCCTTCAGTTTATTTTCCATAAATAAAATAGTTAATACCAAAGCAACATAAAATGAAACCCAAGAAAGGAAGGAGGCGAGCCGTAATAAAAATTCAACGGCGACGGTTAACCAAAGACACTGGCAACCGCAGGTCAAATGTTGTTATATAAAATTAATAAACCCTTAAAAATAAAGAAACTATATTAATTAATTATATTATTTATTATACATAAATACCACATTTGTGTTTGTGCTTTACGGCTAAACTGACAGACGATGAATTTTATTCACACACTGTGTACGTTTGACGACGTATAGGAAATTGGAAATTGGCCTTCATTGATTTAGGGCGGCGGCACGGCTTCGTTCTAGCACATTCTCCATTAGTGCAAATAGCCTTCTAGATTAAACTCCAATGATATCTTTACTCCAGTAGCTTTTTAGAAATAGTTTAGCAGCTCTTTGGCAGGAGCTTAGCTTAGCTATAAGCTAACTCCTTGTTTGTTATATTCATACTTTTTGTTTTTACATATCGTTAGCTGGAAAGCAAAACCTTTTAAGTAACAAATAATTCTAAAATTAAAAAACTCTATTTCCAATTTTTTATTATTTATTTGATCAAGCTCTTCAGCTAACGCTATTCAGACAAGTATTTACAGTTTAAAAAAATATATATAAATTTAATTTCTTATAAATCATAGTTTTTGTGTCCACACTCATTCAAATCGTACAATCTGAAAACAATAAACAACCACAATTTGTTTCAATAATTGCACGTATTTTTATTCAAAAACATAAAAATAATTTTCAACCAAAAATTCTAAAAATATTATTGCGAATTAAAATTTAATATACATAATTCTTTTATTTTTTTGCCTTCATTAAAATTTAAGCGAGTTATTTACATACTTATACCTATAAATTGTGAAATTGTATTTTTAACATTTTTATTATTTGTTTAATTGTGAATATAAAATTAGAGAAAAAGCTTTTTGTGTATATTTCCGCGTGGCGAACAGAAATTTTCAATTTTACGGAACCCAGAATTCGAAGTCTTTAATGTCGCGCTGCATGAGTATTTAAAATCTGCTGTAGGAAGGTTGGTTGGTTCGTTTCCTTTAAAAGTTTAAATAAAGAGAACAGATATGTTGTTGAGCAGAAATTAGATATTTTTATTAATAGTTTTGTTGTTATTGTTCTGTTTGTTGTTTATTTTGGTTTGGCATTGGCAATTTGGTTTATAAAAAATACAGGTGTTCTCCGTTATATTCCAATAGGTTTTTTTTTTCGTTTACACAGATACGGTAAAAATAATAGCCCTATTGCCAACGTGAATGATTTTCTTTGTACGAAATATTTACTATCCGTCTTTTATTCGTTTTCGTTACACTAAACTTAGTGTAACAGGTATCCTTCTTGAAAAGCTTATGTGTTGCCTCTAATAATACAGTGTGGCGCAACATTAGTCACCCTATCGACCCATGTATTGTAAATTTTTTAGTTATTTACTACACATGTTATGTTGCAATTTTATAGTAAAACTTAAAATGTTAATTTCGATTCTAAAATTTGCTGTAGTTCGTAGTCTGATAAAAAAGCACCTATTTTAGTGGCAATTTTTTTTTATTTAATGTGATTATTTTTCGAACAATTTTGTTGTTAGTGGTTTTTTTAATCCATTTATTTTTTGATTTTTTATAGAATTTGTTATAAGTACACTATAAAAAAAGGTATTTTTAATTTAACTAAAGTTTGCCTAGTGGTTGAAATCTCCAGCTTAAACATATACCTATTTTAGTTGCATTCATTTAAATAGAAAAACTTGCCAAATATCTTATTCCCTTCTCCATGGGAAAAAACAATAAACAAAATAAAATTGCATACAGCCACTCACATTTATTTTGTTTTTGCTTGAAGCTAACACATCCATACGTAATGAACATGCTCATCCATATTTAATTCTCACCTCTTTTAATTCTGATCTCTTTTTCAACTTCACTCACTTGAAGAGAAAAATCTTATTACTCCTATACATATGTATGTAGGTACTCTTAAACATTCTCATTGCTTTGCTTACGTTTTTACTCGAACTAATATTTACATAAGTGAATGGACGTGTGTATTTTTAGCATTTGTAATGGTGTCAACTTGATGAGCCTGTTATTCCGTTAATACTAAACCGATCTAAATAATATATAGTCGGGTCACTAAAGCTCAACAATGCCTACCATTTGGTAAAAGAATGAAGAAAATCGGTTGGCAAACAAAGGAAAAAAAGGGATCTAAAAATGTGTCTCATATATACATAGATAAAAAGAAACCAATTTTGTCTACTGAATCAAAGAAAAACTTTGAACGAAATTGATTGATTTTTCAAAAGTGCATACGAAGTTTTAATGCAGTAACTGTCTGCGGGAGCCTTATTGAGGCCCCACTGGCTCATAGCAGGTGTCAAACAAGTTGACAGCGGAGTTCTTAATTTACTCGTATTCTACTGACATTTTCATACCTTTTTTGTAAAGTAATTTTAAGCGCGGCATTGAAAAGGATTTCGTTTTTTGCAACACGAAGCCTGATGGTCGTTCTCTGCCGTGATATTGCACATTGTATTATTGTTTCACAAAATTGTCGGAATAAACACTGAAATCTTATTAAAGTTATACCCTGATTTCGAATGTCGAAGTCGAATTTGCGACTGTAATAATTTGTCATAGATTATGCATGTTTTCATAAATTTTCTTTCATCATCACTGTCGAAAATTCGACTTCGACATACATAATCAGGGTGATAAGTTTTGCCTGATTTTTTTAATGAGAAATCAACCATTAGAGTTTTGATTGCACTCTTTCGATCTCTGCTTTTGTTGATTTTCCCTAGAATTTTGCTTGTGGTTCCACATCACTGGAAGAAAACTTGCCCTTACATATCCTTGAGTTGCAGAAACAGTAACAAAGGTACCTATTTTAACGACCATATGTGTACATATTTTTGGTCAAAATATTTATAATTTGATTACTCTTCAATTCTTCAATATTTTCCTGTGGCCAAAATAATAAAATAAAAAAAAAACACAAATAAACAATTGTTATTGCGTGGCTGTCAATATGAATTTTCAAAATTCATATTTAATACAAAAATGTTTCAATCTAGTTTCTTTTTATGCTTTTTGATTGTGAATACTTGTAGTTTTTTATTTTTGTTAAATTATGTTATATTTCTTCATTTTCATGATATTTATTAGGTCCAAACTACTTTAAAAATCATTATTAGTAGACCCAACCCACGAACAGCAAATAAAATCAACCAAAGAACACAACAAGTCATTAACGTTTTTGTTTTTTTTTTTTCTCGTTTATTAATTTTCTTTTGCCGCAATATTTTAACGCAGTTAGAATGTTGGAGGTTTGTCTTTGTGATTTTATTTCATAGTTTTTTTTTTTAATTCATTCATGACTTCGATGAAGTATTAATAACTAAAAAACAGATAACTGACAGACATGGCTAAAAAAATAGCAATCTTATTTGTAATATCTTCGTGTTGTCGTAATCTTATTGGCTGCAAGTATTCAAAAACTGGAATCGAAAATTGTTTTACCGGGTTTTTACTCTCCAAAAACACTAACCGATTTCGAATAATTCAACAGGCCGGCCAAATTTTGTGCGTTTACCTATCTTTCCGTCGAATATACTTTTTAAGTTTTTTATATAGAAAAAGAGTTTTTTTTTGTAAAGTCCTATTTTTCATCAGGGTAGTTCACACGATTTCATGTGATAATATAAAAAACGGGAACGATAGAACAAGTAGAGGGAGTTTCATGCTAGCATAAATATTTGCAAGTCGCGTATTTTTTCTTCATTGAATGCAATTTCAAGTAGTAATAATGTTTCACAAAACATTTCCCAAGTGGCTGATTCGACGCTCCCGATTTTCTTTGAGTGATATTCCCTATTCTAAATTTTCGATTTTTAATCCCCCGAAATCCCCCAAATAAAGCTTATCTTAATAATAAATTAATTAATTTATAAAATATTTTTCATATTTTCAGTTTAGAATTTTTCAATTGGAAATTGTCTCGAAATTTCTGAATTTTTTTTTTAATATTGTGAAATTTTGACAAAATTCCGACCAATTTAGTAGTCGTTTTCTAAGACTGATTAAAAATATACAGACAAAAATATTGTTATCTATATATAAATAGGCAAAGACAAATTTTTAGATCCCTTTTTCTCCTTTGTTTGCCAATCGATTTTGTTCATTCTTTTACCAAATGGCAAACATTGTTGAGCTTTAGTGACCCGATTCTTGATTATTTAAATCGGTTCAGTATGAAAGGAAAAAAAGGCTCATAAATTTGACACCACTACAAATGCTAAAATACACACGTACACGCATTCACTTATGTAAGTATTGGTTCAAGTAAAAACATACATATGCAAAGCAGTGAGATTGTTTAAAAGTATATAAATACACATGTGAATGAGTAATAAGATTTTTTTATAAATGTGCGTGTTTGTATGCAAATTTATTTGTTTTTTTGTTTTTCCCGTGGGGAAGGGAATAAGTAATTCGGTAGTTTTTTCTCTTTAAATGAATGCAACTGAAATAGGTATACATTTAAACTGGCGTTCGACCACCAGGCGTACTCTAGTGAAAATAAAAGAAAGATAAAGAAAAATAAGTATCAGCAAAATATTGTTGTCCCAAAAATATCCCCGGATACCATCAAGAAATTCGTATCTCCAACACACAAAAAAAAGTTCTCTGACTTCATTTCACTCGTTTCCTGCGAAAAATTTTACAATGCGAGAAATACAGAAACAAGGTAGAGCAATTAAATTAATTTATAAGTGTACAAAAAATGGATCAACTCTGATTAAAGTTTTACTGAAGGACTCAATTTTTTGAACATATAAGAAGGTGATACACGACTATAATATGAGCAACAGAAATTATGCGAGTTTGAAGAAAATCATGGAATGAAGTGATATTTGCATGCAAAGAAAGCTCGCTCAATTAAGAAGTCATTCAAGATTATCAATTGTAAAAAGGAATTGCCGGACGAGTAGAAAAAAGGGTCGTCCTAAACAAAAATTTATTCAGGAATCTTCGAATTATTCGAAAAATAGCTTTTTTAAAAACCCCGGTTTCGAATATAGTTTTGTGCAAAAAAAAAACGGTTAACGGGTTTTTATAAAATGTACCCAGTGAAATATCAACTCCGTTTGTTGTGGGAAGTGCCCCCTAAAATAGCATAGAATAATCAGCTTTATATTTATATTTGATCTTTACCCAGTTTTTCTGCAGCCTTTAAGAAAGTTTTCTAAACGGTTCTATAGCAGAACTATCGCTTGATAACTTCTCATTCTATTTCGAATTTTAAATTTTTGAGGCCGTTTCTCGCTAAAAATCTATTGATTTAAATTTTTATCTAAAAATATCTTGCTTTGCATTGTGTAATCTTTGTCGAAACAGGCACGTAAAAATCATGCTGCTGAATGAGCCAGGGCATCATCGCTTTCTCTGCCGGGAGATTTTTACATTTTATCAATGTTTTTATTTTGCTCTAAATTTTTTATTGTAAATTTACTGTTTAAATCAACAAGTTATTACAACGTTTTGAGCATACAAACTTGATCCTCACAAAGTTTGAGACACATGTTTTCTATTTTCTCTTTTTTTTTTGCTTTTATATCGAAACTTTTTCGTGGATTTTGAAACACAATACTGTTGCGTGTGATTTTTTTATTCTTGCTCATTCGCAAATGTGTGTTTTGTTGTGTCTAGTGGTAAAATAGCAACTGACTATTACAAAGAATTATAGATGTAAAATTTCTTAACTTTCCGAAACATTGCATTGCCTGGACTACTGGATAGTCCGAATTAGTGAGTGTTCGGATTATAGAGGTTGTACTGTAATTGTTTTCATGCGATTTTTCTATTTTGAAAATCGTTGACAAAGAAATAAAATAATTGTTTTTGGGCCAACTCACAAAATGTCCCCGTTGTAAGATGATTTAAAAAATAATTGTTTCTAACAACCTTTAAAAGATAACTGTGCTATTATTATGCCCATTGCTATTATTTGCATACACATTTGAATCTAGTGGGTGTCTCAAAAAAAAAAAAGCTAAAACAACTTCATTCATTCAATATTTCAAGTAGCAGTAGTAGTTGTAGAAAGACAGGTTGTATTTTGGTCATGTTCACTATGAAATCTATTATGAATTCCCAAATGAAATACAGAAAAACATTATAAAATTTCATTAAAACAAAATGTAAACATTTTTAGATTGTTATTTAATTTAATAATCTACACAGAGGTTTGCGCAACAATTTATACATTTATTTATCTTTCTTTATAAGAGAAAATCTTTTTATTTATTTAATTATTATTTTGCAACCTTACAGACTATTCATAATAACAATAATACTAGTTTTGTTTTGCAATACCGCTTGCAAAATACCGCTATACCGCTACAGCACTATAAATAAAAAAAATACGACCTTACGGCGGAGGTCTCACCTTTATTTCTACACGGCAAAATGTTGTCTTCTGTAGAGAATTTTGTTTGTATACAAACAAATTCATTTAGTTTTTAATTTACAACAAACTAAAACAAATTACGAAAAATGTCTAAAATTCCGTGACCAAATTAATGTCTGAAGATTAATTTTTGCTTCCGCTTAAAAAAGTCTTCCAACGGACTCTGTTGTGGGCTGTTCTTAATACCTCGTTTCATAAAAACCCTACAGCTCACGTACGGTTGCGATGCGTCAAGTTGTTTTTGGACATCGACGGCGCCGAGAACCTTGGGGGTTTTAGTGCAGCGCTGCCTTGGCTATCTCGTTATCTTATCTCAATGTGTGACCAATCCATCCAAATGTCCTTTTCAGGATGTCGTACTGGATTGGCTGTTGATTCGTGCTTTGGAGAAGCTCATCGTTGGTCATTGTGTTGGGCCAGAAATATCGAATAATCCTTCGTAAGCAACGGTTTCTGAAAACTTGCAGCCATCGTACGTCGTTTTTAAATAAATATAGGAGTATGGCTTTCACACACGTGTTGAATACTTTGGTCTTCAGTTGTGTTGATATTTCGGATGTTACCCATACTTTTTTTTAAAGAATGCATGGTATGACGGGCCTTGCTAATTCGCGCAGAAACGTCTTCGTTTGCACCGCTATATTATTTTATGACTTTTTGTTTTTAAACTATTGTAAAATATTAAGACTTTATGACTGAGTCCCCCAATTATATTTTTTGGGTTTAGAGTTATTTGCATAAAAAAACAACTGAAAATTATTTAAAATTTTTGTGTACATAAAACTTTTTGCAACTTTTTCGTCAAGAGTTCAATAATGTTTAAATACCTCCTTCTACCACTGTATTTTCTTTCATCCACCACAAACAACAAACCACAAAACAAATAACAAAATCAATTTTATTTTTTCGCACCAAAAATGACGAAAAATCCTTAATCGGATTGATTCGCTTTTGTGGTGTGTCTCTTATGAACAAAATACCATTTTTATCAAGATTATTGAAATGTTAACAACATATTTTTGTTTTTATTTGGTTTAAGTAAAATTATATCTCAAATTTACTATTTATTAAGTCTTAAATAAAAGCAGACCCGGCATAAGTGTGAGAGTTTTAAGTAGAAACTGAATTAAAAAAAAAGACTTCTTGTAATTGTTTCTACTTGTAAGATTTGTTGGTAAATCAAAAAATTATAACAAGTAAAAAATGTCTTCGAAACTTTTGTCATCATCATTTTATAGTACCCCCACTGATTGTTTTAAAGTGGGCGAATTCGAAAGGCGTTTGGGTAAGTTTATTTAATTCTAAAAAAATATGAGAAATTATTTGCAAATTTAATTATTTTTGTGAGATTTAATGGAATTATTTTAATTAGTTTAGCTGTGACTAATTGCGGAATTAATGTGGATTGAATTTATTTAAAATTAACTGCCTGGACCACGACATCGAACGAATTCTTTCTTTCGTAAAATTACATTTTTTTGTTTTTGTTTTAAACGTAAATTTACGAGAAAAAAAAAAGAATATGTGTGACATCGTGGGCCATAAATAATTATTAAGTAAATAAATATTTTTCTTGTTTTGTAGGACTATTCCCGAAATTATAGTAGATTTTTTCGACACACACAAGATCTTTTTAAACAAATTTCAACAATTTTAATATAAATATGTACATTGAGCCGTCTTGTTTTTAATTTTTTACGAAATTCCTTCATGAACACGCAACTCATCATCTAAACTAAAAAAAATAAAAACTTAAATTTTTTAATATTTTTAATGTAAATCTCAGTGTCTCTTTTACTTTATGTTAATGTTACTTTATGAAATTGGAACGAATTTGGAAATAGGCAACTTTAGTCGTTTCGGCATTTAACCTGAAACTACAGTTTTTCTGATCTTTATCTTAAAATTTCCTACCATACTGCATTTGCAGAATATAAAAAGTTTGCCTCGTTCAATTTTTATATAAGAAAAGTTAAGTAAAAAATTGGAAAAAAATTATAAGTTCGTATTTGAAAATCTGAATTTGTAATGCTATGAATAAAAAAGCATCGAACAAAATGGCAATGTTGCTTTAAGAAACATTTAGGTAATATAATAAGCTTTCTAATGCATGCAATTAAGTGCAAATCCGCTAAGAACTGCTTGATTTAAAGGCAAATTACTAAAGCAAGATTTTTTAATTTTTTGGGAAAAAGGCATTTTTCTTAAAAAAAAAAACAAAAAACGATTTGAGAGACCACTTTCGTTCATAAATATTTAAAATTCTTAGTTTTTAGAGTAGATTAAGCGAATCGTTGTTGTTCATGAAGGAATTTAGAAAAAAGAATACAAACTGAGACGGTCCAATGTACATGCACACACATGTGGCCTATAAAATAGGTACCCTGCATAATTTTCAAAGACGCACGTTTTTCGTTTGGATGCAAACAAACAAACAAATAATTTCTGATCAATTTTTATTTCACGAAGAATCTATCTTTCCGACGTCGCAGACTAGTCACATCGTCCGTTTATTTTTAATCCGGTAGGCCATTTTCTCTGGGGATATATAAAGTTGCATGTGTACGTCGCTCAACGATACAAAATTAAGAACTGGAAATCACCGCGCGTTGTTGCCGAATCATAGTCTACCGAGAAGATCATGGATATTCAAACCATTTGCCTGTGATTTATTACAATTAAATATTATCCATCTAAAAAGCTTTGAGAGCTATGGGACCGCCATATGACGGATATTTCATTCCATAAAATATCTACATAAAAAATACGTGTTTTTATTTTTAACTGAAAAAGTGCATTCTTTCTGAGACACCCTTTAAAACTATTTCCCGGGAGTTCTGTTGTCGATAAACAGTTCGGCATCTCTTACACACGTAAACAAAAAATAAAACAAAAAAAATAGATAACGTTGCAAACTCAAAAAAATATTGTAAACAAACTCCTTTTTCCCACCAATAAGTACCCATAACAAATGGGCGTCTGACACTATTTTATCTACATATTGATTCAGTAACCCCCCTTCCTCATGTCACACCTTTGTTGTTGTTGCTGTTGTTGTGTTTTGAATGTCTCACCTTTAATTTTCATACGGTAAAACGTAAAAATGTGCCCGTACCGCACTGATAACGAACTCATTACGTACATACTTACGTGCATATGGTAAGAAGAGATAAAAATTTGAGCTTTTTATTTTATTCACTTTAAGTTCAATGTGTATTTTTCATTTTATTTCAATGATTAGTAATGCACGGATTGTTTTGCAGAAACTTTAAAGAAAAGTTAAAGTTGAAATAGAAAATATTGCAGAGTCAAGCAAAAAATAAATAAATTGCACTTTGTGTTTAAAAAAGCATATAAATATTGAATATAAACAATTATGAGTAACTCGGGCGATTATGATAATCTGGGTATAAGTAGTTTTCATTTACATATGTATTTGCTAGTTGTATTAAATATTTTATTTAAACAGACATAAATAATAATTGCAATTGCTATTTATAAATATTTATTCGTAATAAAAATAATAAATTCCTATAACAAAAGATTATTAAAGTATTTCTTTCGATTGTATGTTTTTTTACAGATGCGTTACTTGCCGATTTGCAAAATAGTGTTCCTGGTCATCAACCTCAACAGCAGCCTCACTACACAGCAACAAATACAGTGACATCAGTCCAACAACAACGTCAATTAGCGCAGCCACAACAACATCATCAGCACAATTATATTGAGTCGTCATCTGGTTATGGCAGCCTTCGCGGCAAAGCACCACCACCAACACAGGTATAGTCATTTATTTTTCTTTCTGCCTGCATTCAGAATTATAATTCGCTTCTTTATCTCCATCAAATATTTATTTAGCCTGTCTATCAAGAACATTATTCTGAAACACGCACATCAGTATCACCCTCTGCCGGGCCATCTCACCATTTAGGTGGTTACAATGGCAACAGCCACAATTCCTCTAGTCAATATCAAAATCAAGGAGCCATACCACGCCAACAATATAATGGCATAAATGTTGGACCCTCAGCAGCCTCGTTACATCAACAGCAATTAAATACGGCTAGTAATTTGTCGGAATTGGACTCACTATTGCAAGACTTGAGCAGTGCTCGTTACAATGGCAATGGTTATGACAGAAAAGGTTGGTTCAACTTTACATATTTATTGTATTATTTAAAAAAAAAACTGCCTTGGGACACGTAAATTTTATTTTATGGTATAGAATGAAAGAAGATTTATTATGAAATTAAATTATATTATTATTTAAATTATTTCATAAAAAAAAGTATTTTTTGAACAATTTTGAAAAAGCCACTATCCAAAGTATATTTATCCAAATACTGTCACTTCGGCAGCTGATTAGCAACTTATTTCACCTGAATTGTCAAATTTTGTTTACATTTTATTAAGGCGAATTTAATCCAGCCGTAGACGACATGTTTTTTACGTCTGACTTGTCACCTTTGTGACTCATATGTAGTATGTAATTGTGAATGTCTGTCAAAATTGTTATTTTACACAAGGCTCACAAAAGTTCATGTACAATTACGTCTGACATTGACCATGTGTATTTGCAACAGCTGATCTGAACGCAAATTTTATTAGAATTTTTTGTTAAAAGTATTTTTTTTTTGTTGTGAAATGTATTTAAAAAGTAACAAAATTTTTTTCTCAGGGCATAGATTTCTGGTAATACTTTTTATCACAATAAAAACAGCTGATGTCAGAAGGTTTGCCAGATCAAAATAGAACACGCTCTAATTGAAATTTTATCAGATGACTTTGCGCATGAGTTTTAAAGGTACCACACGATCGATATGTACGTATCAGGTAGAATAATACAGGTAGTGTAGAAGGTACAACAACACTGCTTTTAGGTTCGAAACTGTCAAAAAGGACAAAAGAAAAATGGCAAAAAATTTTATATTCACATGAGTGTTTGGTTGCATTTTCTTTTCTATAAAGAATTTTGTTTCTTTTCTTTTTTTATATGCATTTGAAACAAATGTTCAAGTGTGCTCTTTTAGTACATAATCAAATTTTGACAGCTGCGTACACCCAAAAAAAGGTCCGTTAACGCTTCGCTACTACCTGTATTATTCTACCATGGTACGTATTTTACAGTATCAAATTTGACAAGTCAGATGTAAAAAACAGGTCGCCCAAGGGTGGCATTAAATAAATTTGTTTTAACATTAAAATTTTCAATAATTTAAAAAATAACGGAAAGGAAAATAAATAATTTCATATATTATGCTTTAGTCAAGATATATTAAAAACAGGTAGTCTTAAGCGATCAGGTGATCGATTATATTTGTTTTTCTCCCAGAGCTGTCAAAATTTGTTTACTTTTAATACAAAATTCTTAAAACAATTTTTTTTGTGTTTACTTAACTGAATTGTATTTCCTAAAAAGAAAAAAATTAAAAATGTATAAAAGAAAAGAAAAATAATAAAAATAAAAAAGCAATTGTTTGACATCCCTAGACGGGTTTTCCAAAAACAAAATGCGTGTGGTTTTTGTAATGTTGTTGTTGTTGTACTATCGTGTATAACTGTTTTAAATATATCTTGGTTTTAGTGTTTTGTGAGAAATTCCTTTTGTTTTGCATTCTTTATGAAGATTATTTTAATAAAGTTAACTTTGTGATTTATTCAGGCTCTAGATCAATAAAACACAAAGTCAAATTTTGGAAAAAAATATAAAGTCGAATAAAAAATATACTAAACTAATAGATTATTTTAATAGCTTTGTTCATTTACTTTTTCATCAGAAACCATCAACGAGAGAGTAAAAAGAAATTTTGTAATATTGCTCTCTATAAAAAGCTCTATAAAAAGCCATCCATATCGTAAAGTATCGAGCTTAGATGCTCGTTACTATCAGCTTATCTGTGAAAAATTATTAATTTTTAAATAGGAAAATACATTAGCTAACTGAAATAATCAATATTTGCTGCAACATCCTCTTATGTACTAGATTTCCAATTCAATTGCTGCAGACATTTTATTTTGGTCCTGTTGGTTCTAAGTTAAACTAATATTGGTTTTCTATTGTCTAAATAGATTTTATCGTTTTAAAAATTTACAATTACTTACAATTTCTTCAATTTCGCACAATATATTTTTATGATTAACTTCTTTTAGAAAACTTAATTTGTAAATACAAACACAAAACAGTTGTTTGAAAATTTGTAAAAAGTAAAAACTTTACTAATAAAAATTTGTAAGAATTTTTTGTATCTTAATTTTTCGCTCTCTTTCGACCTCTCTCTCTCTCTCTCTCCTTGAAAACTTTTGGAGTTAATCAACAATTTCTCTTAATAATTGTTGCAAATTCTTAAGGATTTCAAGTAAATGAACAGACTGCTGTCAGCTGTTTTTCACAATACGAGTGAAAGTAGCAAAAACAAAATGACTGTTGTTTTTGTAGTTGTAGAATGAAACGCACTTGAATAAATATACTTTGATAATAACTAGATTTCTATGGCGTAAACGATTTCTAATTATTCTTAACAATCGTATAATTTTCTATGACATAAATGCAAAATTATTTAACAGCTCGTTGGTTAACACAATATTTTTAATTAGAATATATGTTCTACATACAAATATCTATAATGTATGTATGAATGTATACATATATATATAAACAAATATAGTGTCATATGATTTTAATAAAGCATTATTTATTTAAGTGACAAAAAATTCAAAATCGACTTCTTGATATGAACATACATGTCCCTGGAAAATTATACATATTAAAATTTTTCTAATTCGTTAATAAAAAATAAGCTTAAACTGGAAGAATTTGGAAAAATGTGGGTTAACTTTTCATATTAAGGCTTTTATAAATTCATATGACGATATGTATTATGAAGAACAATAACAATAAAGAATATATACATACATATATATATTTTTATCAGTATGACAATTCTATATTTATAATAAAAATCTTTCAAATATTTTTAAACTCGTTTAAATGACTATAAATAAATTATACAGATATTTCAGGCCCATCTGGTTTTCATAGTACGCCATCATCGAAATACAATACTTTCAATAGTTATGCTTCTGTCGAAGAACGTCCAACTGTAGATAGTTTATTAAATGAAATGGACAATGCCTCTTTATACGCTGTACCCAATGGGTAAGTATTTATCTAAATTATTTAACATAACAATAACTTCAATATATTTTTAAGGGCACGTACTAAATCACCAACTCCTGGCCGTCATGTAACGATCACTGTACGTGAAACTAAAACGGAAAATCTTGTTGGACCCGAAGGACCAGGTATATTTTATCGTATTTAAACTAAAATAATTTCAAAGCTTAATTATTTTTATGTACATATTATGTATAAATATTTTTAGTGAGACATATTGAAGATCAAGTTGTTAAACAAAAAGACTCGTTTACGCCAAATAATGCTGCTCATCAAGCTTATGCTTCATCAGCTACAAAAGAATTGGATGATTTAATGGCTTCGCTATCGGATCTGAAGGTAAGTGTTTCTAAACTTTAAACATACAATTTTCTGAATTGGGAAGATGAAGTTGATAAGTGAATTGGTTTTATAAACAAACATGACTACTTTTACAACAAGACGCAAATCTCAAAAATATGAGAATGATTTTTAAGAGTATTTTTAATGTCATTTGCTAAAAAATATAGATATTATGATTTTTCACAAAAAGTCTAAATTTTATTTTAAAAAAACACATAATTTTCATAAAATCTTAAAGGTACTCGTGTATAAAAAGTTTAAACCGATGCCATTTTTTCCGATTTTAAATCCAATTAAATTACAATTCCTTTTTATGTAGTGAGAAATGTGATTATCTTTTCATGCAAGAAAATCATAATTTGTGTACGACTTCTTAAATTTTCGTCCATTAATTTTGTACACGTGGTAGAAAAAATATAGGCGAATTATATACGCATCTATTTTTTTTGTAATTACAGATAAAAATTATTAAATATTTGACAAAAAATTTTAGTACAAAAAATCACAGAAGAAAGAAAGAATACTATTCCCAAAACCGGCACTAAAAAGTAATTAACTAAAAAAGATACATAATAAAAAAATCGGAAACTCAGCAGAAATCTAAATTTCACCAAAATAAAATAGTATATCACCAAAAAATATTATTCCTCAAATAAAAACTAAAATTTCACAAATAAAAATCTAAATATTTACAAAGAATCGAAAACGTACCCAAAAATATAAATTGTACATTCAAATGGAAATTTCACAAAACAGTTTTACAAAAAATAGAAACTTCACAAAAAAAATCAAAATTTAAATACAATTTTAAATTATGGTTTGCACGTATTTATTTGAACTGTTTTATGTTTATGTTGAAAGGAATTGTTTGACTTAAGTTCAAATCTAACTTTATCCTTTTCTGTTTAAATTTAAGATTTTTTTAATTTAAATTAAAATTGATTAAGAATTCGAAATTTCATAAAGATATAAATTCACAAAAACAAAAGTCTTTGAAAAAGATATCGAGGCAATCTCGATTAATAAATTTAATAATGATATAAATTCACTATAGAATTCTCTTCAAAAAATCAAAATTTCAACAAAAACTTTATCAAATTCGGAAATCAGATTATGCATATTGCGTTTCGAAAATAGTTGCTTTCGAATCGAAATATGTAACCCTCTTGTTTTTTTATGTGCTATAATTTTTTTTAATTTTATGTAAATCTTAATACAGTATGAATGTTTGTGAAACGTTTTATAATTTATACTGAATTTTTTTTAAAGCGAAGCGGGGAGGTGTCCTTTAGCGGTCTAAAAATTAAAAGTTGCGTTACGAACAGCCCATACGGTTCAATGTATTCTTACTGAATTTCAAAGATAAACAATTACAATGGCCCTGTTACATGAATATGCATGTAATTGTATGTATGTTGAAAAATAAATAGAGAATTATTTAAAGTGATTATTTTTCAAACAAATTGGTTAATGTTCGTAACATTTTTAGTCAGAAAGAATGGGGCATGCGACAATATCATAAGGAACAAGGGAAAATTTTTAACACTAATTAATTTCAACTTACACGGCAGAACAGAAACAACGTTGTTTTTCGGGAGCCGCTACACTCATCAGTATTCATGTGTGTTTCCATGTATCCGCCACTGTGTAGGTGGCTCGGTTGAATGTGATTTCAAATTTGTATTTATACAAATAATGACTAGAAAAAGCATACGAGAGTTATTTGTATTATTAGTTGTTTTTACAGTAAACGCTGCTTTACCACTATCAATATTAAAATTAACGTTAAATTAACCCATGTTACACGTTGTTTTTATCTCAGAGACAAAATGCATGCAACGGAGTATTTTATATAATATTAATAGACTAGAATAGCAACTCCAAGCAAGTCATGCTTTCTAAAAGATATTAAAAATAATTTAAATATAGATGAGCTCATAAATGATCTGACAGAATTTCATGAATTTGATAATAAAATAAAAAGTGATAAAGAATTTGCGAATTGGTTAGTAAGTATATTTATTTGTCATTGAACAGGCTCTCACCTAATGCACATTAATCAACCTTAATCTATTTGGCGTCGGGAATATCGTCGTCAATTTAAAGGCAACATCACTTTAACACAACATCAACACGATTGTGGTATTCTCTAACCGCTTAAGTTTATCGATAACGTTAAAAAAATAAAGTTCGCATATCTAACGCTTGTGTCAGCTGATCCATTTTATTTATTGTGGTGTACGCAACTTAAAAATTAAAAAAAAATTGTTTTTATTTGTGAAAATATTGCAAAAACTTAGTAAAAATTTTTTTCGCTTCTGATTCGGAATCTAGCGACGATGAAAGTATAAAGAATTTAATAGTGGATAGAAGACTACTTAGGCAGAAGTCTTATATTTTTAATTTACCCGATGAGAAGTAAATTACAAATTAATGGTCGTTATTTTCAATTAATGGATTTCGTCACTCTTTTTAAGATTTGAAAGTTATTTTCGACTCAATAAACAGTCATTCAAGTGTGTTCTTGAAACAATAGAACCTTATTTGAAAAAAGGGACTAGGTGAACTTTTATTTTGAAGACACCGCTTCCTGTTGCTCTACACTCCGCTTTATTCGTTACCATTTTTCCTTTAACTTTAAATTTTAAGTCCCTCGAAATTTATAAAAAGAATTTTATCAGACAGCATAGTTTTGCAACGCACTATTAACCTTACATTTTGCCATCCATCAGAAGTCCTAATTGGTTTGCCAAGGGAATTGATTGCAATCGCAATTATTTCCCATTGCCCCTTAAAATCATTTGGAACTGTACCCCTACAGAATCCTCTGGAAAGTGATGCATTCTTTTCCAGTTCTTCCACTAACTTTTCAAATTGAGAGAAATTTTTAATTTTAATTTTTTGCATATTTTAATTAATGAAAAATTTGGTTTTTATATTTAAATTAAATAAATAAATAAATTTTTTCTTCTCTTTTTTTGCAAATTTTTCTTTATAATTTATTTTATTCTAAAATTTTTGCTTGAACGACACAACAAAATACAAAATGAAACCCAATTAGAGGCAACAGCAACGTTAAATTTTCTTGCAGAATACCAAACATGTACAGAAAGTTATCGATAAACAATAATATTGCCAACAAGAATACGGATTTGAAAAAAACGGCGCCTTGTTGTGTTGCCGTCGTCAAGTAGAATGAGGGTGAATGTTTATACTTTTTTTCAATAGAGAGAGTTTTTATCATATAAAACGAAAGCCAGAAATCTGCATGAGGCTATAACGAATGTCTTATCAACAATTATGAGCCTGGATATTTAGCTAAAATCTAGTGGCTGTGGCAAACTCCCCTATTTGGAGTTAGTAAAGAAAATTCTAAAGCCACACAACTTTATATTGAATTAAATGGTAATTAATGTGTAACAAAACAAAATATACATTTATTTCATGTACATACAAATCGCTCATTTATTCAAACAACGAAATAACTAAAAAAAATCTCGTTCTTCACAAAACGAGCTTAAATTTTTTAATTTACACACAACTAAAAGGAAAAAATAAAATCTACTCTTCTCTCATGAGGCGACTTAGCAAGATATTTGTATGAATTTTCTAGGAAGGATGAAGAGCGATACGAAGAATAATTCTGCATTCTTAAATCAAAACTCAGGCTTTTTGAATTATGAAGTTTTTTGAGAAAATTAGCGATACGTATGTACATATCGCACTTGTTCAACAATAGTGTATGAAGGCGAAATTTTTACTTTTTCACTTCTTATGAAAAAACGTACAGATAATATTTATGTATATCTATCCGCTGTGAAAAATTCATAATGTTCTGTCTACATTTTGGTAGCAAAATTGAAGATTTAAAAATTATTTTTCACATATTTTCATTGAAAAATCCAAAAGTATTTTTCTTCTATAGAGAATTTAAAAATTTTTAGTTAATGTAGTATTATTAATATTAAACAAGTGCGATATGTGAATGAAATATTTTTATATTATCTGTTGTTGCAGATTTTTTACTAAA
Organism: Gymnocheta viridis; assembly: GCA_956483585.1. Classification (NCBI taxonomy): domain Eukaryota; kingdom Metazoa; phylum Arthropoda; class Insecta; order Diptera; family Tachinidae; genus Gymnocheta; species Gymnocheta viridis. The sequence goes on from OY101444.1 coordinate 7,647,395, forward strand.
ACAACTTGAAAGTGAAACAGAGTCCACAATTTTCTCTAAGTTAGGCCGCTGGTTGACTTCAGCTAAAGATCGTTCTTGGGGGAAGAAGCTCTCGTTTATAATTAAAATATATATTTTAGTTTGGTTCAAATCACTTAATAAAAAGGGTACAAATTTTAATTTTAAAAAATATATTTGAGCAGACAAACAAATTCATTATATTAACCCGCGCATAACTTATGAGCAGAGTAGTTTTGAAATGGCACGAAAAATTATTAAAAAAAAGATATGCATAAAACGGTAACGAAAAGCATTAACAATTACATAAAATAACACTTGCAATGTTGGCAACGGACACCGCAATTAATACCGATAACGATTAAACACCATTTAAATTGAATACCGGCATCTATACCGATACCGAAATTCGTTTCGGCTACAAAATACCAGTATTGAATTACCATTACGGTTTAAAAATCCTTATAATACGGCAAGTAAAATAAAATTATCAAAAAACTATTTTCCTTGCTATCTGTGTGTGTAGGCTATGAGGGAACTCAGTCTAAGTTTAATTCTAGCGATTACTATAGACTGCGCGATAAGAATCGAAGTTGATAACTACCAGTCGACTGTAAAAAATCACTAAGGCGCGCGCTGGTGTGATAGGTCGACACAATGGTTGACTGAACCGTCATCTACTGATGCACGTAAAGAAATCGAAAAGGTACCCGTAGTTGTTCGAAATTTATTTTGTATTAAATATTTTTATTTAATTATTTTTTTAATTTTATTAATCGAGATTGACTCTATATCTTCTTTCAAAGATTTTCAAAAACTTTTGTTTGTTGAGGGTTTTTTAGCAAAAAGTTTTTGAAAATATTTTTATTTAACATTCTATTTTCGAATCAATACGAACGATATTTCGTAATCGAATGTAGACAACTATAAAAAGGTTTAATGTCTTTAATTATGATTAATTATTGAGAATAGCGATCACTATTTACAGATTTTGTCTTAAAAACAAATATTTATAAACTTTAATATTTAATTGGAAGAAAAAATTTTGTAATTTTATGATGCATTTATTCAGTTCGCCTTCAAAAGTATAGTCAATAAAATCAAGGGAAATGTGCAACGTGAAATATATTATTTATGATTGAGGGATTTTTTTAGTGCGAACAATTTTCGCTAGGCGAAAATATTCACAATTTTCGGTAGGGGAAAATATTCACGATAGGAAGGGATTGATCGTAGCTCACTCCTTATTGATGTCTAATTTATTGTATTGTATAGAAGTCTTTTCGGGTTGTGGTGCTAAAGACTTAAATAGGTGTATCTTACTTTTTAACAGAATAATTCAATTTGTTTACAATTTAAAAATTCATGATCATGTTTCAATTGTTCAATTCACAAGCTCGTATTAACGTCATATGTGTTGTGGAATCGTCTAATTATGCAGTATTGTATTTTTGTTGTTGGTAATTTTCATACAAAAGTGTGTTATAATTATACGTTTGAATTTTATATGTTTTATAAATGGCTGTATTGAGCACAGATATGGAAAAATTCTGTTTGTAAAGCTAAGTTTAGATGATATGTTGAATTAGCATATTTATACTGAAAAATTTGTTAAAAAACACCCACATTGCAAAAACTGCGGCGAAATTCCGGCAAAAGCAGCAAAATTTAGAACAAATCGTAAAATCTTCTAAAACGAGCTACAAATGCAAGGAATGTGGAAAACTCGCAAAAAAACTACAAAAACGGCGAAAATTGGGAAGATTAATATATTTAATATCATTTAAAAGTCGATGAAACAATAAAAAATAGAAAAAGCAACTCACATTGCAAAAAACGCCAAATTTCGCAAAAAGTTGAAAATTTTATAAAAAGCCAGAGAAATTTGTAGCCCTGTACCCGTGTATCCTGCTGTCGTGAATTTGTTTATATCTTAATTTATCTCGTTTTTGTACTTGGGAAGTTTTGCAATAGCTGGTGATATTTCCTCCGACGACATCATTTATGTTTAGTTTTATTTTTTATTTATATTAATAATTTTTATTGCAAAAATTATACGTATGAGTACATAAGTTGAATAATAATTAAAAATTGTTGTCAAACTCACTAATTTCACAGACTACATAGAATTGATATTTAATATACGACAAAATGACGATACAACAAATTTCATAAACACAAATTTCATGTTCACAAGCACATAAACAAATGTCGTATTTTAACGATAAGCCATACGACTGAGCTTGTGAATTGAACAAATATATGTATGTATGTGAAGGATTTTTCGGGCTGTAGCTTTAAAAGCTTCGTAAGCATTAGATCACTATTATTCTTTTATAAAATTATGGCCTCAGATCGCCCTGAGTATGTTCGGAAACATTTTGTATTTTTGCAGACTGATAGAAACCCAAAGCTTCGCGTTATATGTATATGACAGATCCTTTCATGTACGAGTTGCCAAGTGTTGGAATTCTTTACCACGCTCATTAAGAGTATTTAACTTTAATCGTAAGTCATTCAAGATCAAGCTTGTTGAATATTTTTCCTTGCAGTTGAACTGATCTAATGCAAGATCAAACAGGTTAATGTACGCGTAAAATAAAAACTTTGTATATTTGTATTATTATTTTTTGCTTTTTTTACCTTTTACTATTTTTAATTTGGTATGTATTATGATTAGTTGTTTATAAGTTGTTGCCTATATATGAATTTAATATTTTGCCCACATATAAGGCCCTAAGGGCTCTGCTGGTTACTTTAACAAATAAAAAAATTAAGATTTTAAATAAAATAAATAGTTTTTAGTTTTTATATTTGGACATAGTTTTTTTTTATAGATTTACAAATAAATGCATTTGAAAAAAATTGTATATTTTACAAAATAATATGGTGGTGCGAAAGTACAAAATATTTCGTAAAATGTACATGCGTCACATTTCGTTTATATGGTGCACAGTCTTTTTCAGTGTAATATTATTGTATAGAATTTTTTGTTCTGAACTATATTCTACAGCTTTTCCAAGATAACATTTTAAAAGTAGAAATATCTTTTAATGCTATAAATATTTTTAAATTTTTTTATGCACATGCCAGTAAACAAATAAGCCACAACAACTAAAGTTGACTCTGTTCAATCACAAAAAGCTCAAATTCGGCCATACTTCAGGCAGTGTGCCGAAATTCTGTTTGGCTTAAGAACTTTGTTCGGTTGGACACTTGGAAATTTTAGTTTATCACCTGTTAAGCAATAATTATATTATTTTTAATACAAAACAAAATTAAAAAATAAACATTAAAATGATAATCAAAAAAATATAATGCAATTTGAACAAGAAGAATTCATAACAATTAGTATGAAAATATTTAAATAATGGCGAAAAATAAAATAACATTAAATATATATATTTTTTTTCTGTTGCCAACAATTTTAATGTATGACCGTCTGGTTAATTACATGGTTTCTTTCTTCAAAAGATCTATAAATATGAATGACAGAATTTGTTCTGTATAAAGTAAAAGTGTTTTATTTTTCGTCTTCTTTTACAATGTAAATTAATAGAATGTGTGTGGTGGGGGTTGAATATTTGTTAGGGGAGTTTGTAATTTATACCGAATAAAATTTAAAATATGTTACGAGACGAAATGAGTGTACGAAATACTAAAAATTATGTTACTTAATTCATGAACAGTCCCTTATGTACATATATACAGTGAAAGCACTCGCATGCGGACACCGATCATTGCACATAAGAGTATTTGAGTAAAAACTCGGAAAAAATTATTGAATGTATTACTTTTCTTTTTTTATGAAATAGAAGGCAACATTTAACCAAAATAACGTTGAATAAATTCATAATTAGAGAAGATAATAAAAAACAATTGATAGTATTTCACGTATATTATGGATGGAGGTGCAAATCCAAATGCAAAATAAAAAAGTGGCCTCGTTTGAACCACCACATTTGTTGGACGTTTTAACTATTTTTACGCGTTCGTCGGTTTCATAAACGATTAACAGCTGACAGCATTGCAAATTAATTTTTTAGCTAAATGATTTATTTCAATGACAACGTACTAATAGTTTTATTCTTATATTTAATTTTTCATCGCTTAACATATGAAAAACTATTTGTACAATAAACAAATTGAAAATAGACGTAAAAATATGTTCGTATTTTTCTTTACCATGTTTGTTATTTTTGCTGCGTTAAAAATTTAAATACACATTTAATGGAGAATCATAAATATTATTGAAATAAAAATTATAAAAGGTTTCCAAAAAATAATACGACACGAAATATCGAAATAAGAAAAAAATTTTCCGTATGAATATTGAAAAACACACAAAATCACAATCGAAAAGTGATGCGAGGGTTGCCTTTAAAGTGATGCAATAAGTTTGAAAAATAAAGTTTGGCACTTATCACAAAGTTGTCTAACAGGAGAGTGTGTTTCCTAAAGTAATATGAAATTAATTCAAAAGAATCATATTCGCTCCTGGAATGAAATCGAAGCTCAAAACTTTAATTCACTCAGGCTTGTCACAGAATCCAGTGTGTAGACGGATGAAAAGACGACAAAAAAAAATACTTTTGTGTGATAAATTTCAAAGTTATCGGCTTTATGTTTAATCTAGAATTAATCACAATTATTCCACTTGGCGACAACGACGTCACGTCAACACAATACCAAAAAATTGGGGCTTGTCTAACCGTTGTCGAAAACAACTGACTACTATTGACAGGCTCATGTTGCTTTCTGGACCTTAGAGAACAGAAATAGACTGTCTGTAGCACAAAATTGTTCTCGAGATCGAGTAGACAAGCTCCAATTTTCTGGTATTGTGTTTACGTGACGTCGATGTCGCCAACTGGAATAAGGGTGAATGTACTATGTGGTGCCCAAAATTTCCTAATAACTGCTGTGCTCCGTTGGCGGCGTGCAATACAATATTTTATGAACATTTACGCATCAATGAGATTTGTACACGTTTAACCACAACAATTTGCTAATCGTTTCAAAAAAATTCTTGTATTGATTAGTTCAAGAAATTTTTGGAAAAATTCGAACACCCTGCTTTCAAATGTCGCGTATAATATTATTCAATCATGAATCTATGCGTTTTTGCTGAATACAAAAGAGCAGTCGATGGTATGAAGGTCACAGATTGAGTCAAATCCGGAAAAATTTTTTGACGGCTGAAGCTCTTTAAAGCAAATGGTTACTAGTTTCTTAAGAAATACTATTGAATCGTTAGAGCATCACACAGGACAGCAAATTCTGAATGATGCACAATCATTTGTGTGCTAAAAGCAAAATGAATATGAATCTTTATTCAGCACGATAAATGCCAGCTCTCACTCATATACCAGCACCTCAGATGAACCATTGAAAGCATTGAATGGATGTCTTATTCGCCGTACTGTTCTGATAATATATATTTTTTTGCATTCCCGCGTATAAAAAAAATGGTCAACATTTTTCCTATCCGAAAAGACGTTGAATGTATGTAATAGTCTTTTTACACTGAACAACATCTTTGTGAAACGCATGGAAGATGTTGAAAACTTGAAACATGAATTTATATTGACAACATCTTCCATCTTTCATCTTTCAATTATTCAGTTGTCAAAAAAATAAAATAAAAAGACACATAATTTTTATTAAAAATTGAAAATATTAAAAAATGGGTTTAGAAAAAGTATTAATCATTGGAGTAGTTCTTGCTTTGCAAGAACAAACCCAACCTTTAATGCAGTACATTGAAATATTAAAGGCCATTCTGGAATAAGATGATGATGAAGAAGAATTTTTGGAATACATAAGTTTGTTTATTTTCTGCAATGTCAGTTTGCTAGTGATGGTACAAAGAAAATCGATTTTTTTGCCACTTTTTTAGTGGTGGCACTTAAAATCACGAAAAATGTAAGGCGGAATAGAATGAGAAAATATCATCTTCAATAGATGTAGAAAGATGTAGATTTTTTGCCCTGTATAATTCTTATGGGAAGATGTTAACATCTTTGCAAATTGATGAAAGATGAAAGATTTAGGTCAGTGAAAAAAGCCTATTAAATGCATGTTTTTTAGATGCTCAGAGATCAGAGTTAAAGAACCCAAAATTCCTGCAAACGTATGAAAAATGTATACAAAACAACAAAGACATTTTCATTAAAAATTTACCAGCTTTCCACACAATATAAATATTACCCCTCGTTTAACAGCCAACCATCTAACATTATTCAATGCCACTGGCGACATGGATTCCACCGAACATGTTGACATTCGTTAATACTCATTTTCAATAAAAAATCGTTTTTATAATTTATATTTTATCGCAACTCGAAATTTAAAATTATAACATGTCTGAGTATGTGCGTCTGTCGAATTGTTTGTAACATCTGAATATTTGTTGATTTCATTCAAACTTTCCAAAACAAATTTGAGTCGGCCTTATGGCATTTCGCTGCTTGGGTGGGAGCAGGCGAAATAGTTGTGTTGTTTTTTATGAATACTAAATATTTTTGTTATATTCAAATATATAAAATAAATATATTTCACCATGTAATTATAAAACTTTTGTTTGTGAACCTTTCTCAAATGCATTTTTTTAATAAATATTTATAATGTTGAATGTTACAATGGTGTATTTTTATTAAGCTTTCGCGTTAAAAGACGTTTATTTTAAATTTTTGTTTCAATATCTATAAAAAGCATTATCTCTTAATGTTAGAAAATCGGAATCTTAAAAAATCTCAGAATCCCGAAAAATTTCGGGATACCGAAAAATCCCGAAATCATCCCTAAAGCACGGGATTGGATTTTTTGAAATCCCGGGATTCCCGAAAACCAGTCCCGATTGGCATACCCAATTATAATGCTTGGACCTTGCCATTATGTATGAAATAAAGTGTCATTTAAATTGTACCGCCTCTAGATTGGTTGCAGCAGTTGATCCTTTTGAGGTTGTTTTCGACCATTCGCAGTTTCAGCACATTTGGGGTGGTATCTGGGCGTTAATTTGACGAATGTTGATTTTCAAATGACAAGGTCTTAAATGGAGCGCCATAAAAAAAGTCTAACGGCGTCAAATAGCATGACCTTGGTGGCCCATTGACGTCCCTAACACTTGTAATTACACGATCTAGGAACTTCTCATGCAATAAAACCCAAATCGGTCGTTTTGTGTGGCTCGTGGCATGGTCTTCTTGAAACCACATAATGTCCAGTTCAGAATGTTCGAATTCAGGTCAAAAAAGTGGGTTATCATATGGCCTTACCACTTTGAATTGACGGTAACGGCCCAGTGATACCTCCTGGCCACATAGTTGGGCAAAATACATGGTTTGCGGTATTTAAAATACAAAATACTTACACATCACGTATGTATTTAAAATACAATATACAATATACTTCCATTTATTGTAAGTATTTCAAATACAAAATACTTCTATTTATTGTATGTATTTACAATACAAAATACTTGCACGTCATGTATTTAAAATACAATTACAAAATACGTATTTGTATTTTAAATACTTATTTCAAATAAATGTATTTCAAATACTGCCTGGCCATAATGCGCACCAAGCAATTACTTTTTCCGGAAGCAATGGCTTTTCCACAATCACTTCTGGATTTTCCAAGCCGCGTATGTGGCAATTTGGCTTGTTGATGTAACAACCGAGTGAGAAGTAAACTTCATAGCTGAAGAAAATTTTGCTCGAAAAATCAGCATTGAAAGACTGTTGCTCTAGCACCCCCAATCAGCACCTCTACGGCGTTGTGAATGGTCAGCCGGCTTTAATTGTGTTGCGTGAGTTGGACTTTATAGGGATGAAGGTGCAAATCCTAATGCTTAATATGCCATAATTAGATGTAAGATATGCTGACAACGCTGTGGAAGTGACAAATTCTCAAACAATGAAATTTGTATAATTCTTTTGTACATGCGTGTTTGTATATCTTCAAAAATTTACAAAAATACAACCCTGTAAGATATCAAATTACGAACAGTAAAACGTTACCAAAATAAAAGATTTTTATGTGTTCTAATTTTTTATCAGCTAAATTAATAAATCAGAAACATTTTACTAGTCTTTTTCAATAAAAACAGTTCAGTTTTGGGATCAGATTTGTTCTGGAAAAGTGTGTTCGGTCGGACACTATATAATATAAATATGTATGTCCGTTTTTAAATCATTCCACACTTACGGCATTCTTACGAAATCATATTTCGTGCTATTTGGCCTCTCGCGGAAGTGCGACATTAAGACCTTTATTTTGTAAAACGCCACGCTAAGCATTTTTAGTGTGTTTTAGTTCTTTGATTTTTTCCATATAAAATTTATCAACGTTCACTGTTGTGTTTTCTAAAAGAAGACCATAAATCCTCATAACAACATAATAACAAATCGAAAGTTTTTTTATACCATGGATTATTTTATTTGTTGAAATACGAATGTTACGATCAGCTGGCTGATCATTTGATTTATTTGTTTAATAAACAAAACGCTCATACACCCAAACATGAACGCTCTCTTCATTGGACAAGTAAATCCAAAAAAGGAAGGACAGGCAAATGACTATATAAAAAACACAAAAACAACAATAGTCACAACTGTTCCGATATAACAACAACACGTAATTGCTTGGACGGATACACGGACAGACCGACATACGGACGGACGGACAGACAAATAAATGAACATGTTAAAGAAAAATCTATAAATTAGAACAAAATGTTTTTCTTGTTATTGCTGTTGCTGTTGTTGGTGCCCACAACACCACTTGACTCGTCCACGTTCGCCCCACCATCATATGATGATTGGAAGAAAATCGTAAGAACAACAACAACAACAAAAAATATTCTACCGGCCGCTTTTAACGGCCAATGATGAGGATTTTGTTTTTGGCAATAAATAATAGAATATAGAAACATAAACAATATTGCACACGGCCACCATCAACCATCATTATAAAATTAGTTCCTCTGAGTATCATCATCAGCGTCCACATCAAGTGAAGCGCAAAACACTGCCGCTCGCGCTTGTTAAATATAGTTTTTCATTACGCTTTTCTAAATTTATTTTTATTTCATATTTATATTTTTGTATTCCATTTTTTTTTTCGTTCATATTTATGTCTATATATTAATATTTTCTTTTTTTAATTTAATTTAATTCTATTTATTATGGTCGACAATAACAAGCACTTTAAATTAATGAACTCTTTTTTTATATTTTGGCAACAAATCTATTTTAACATTTGTGTCGTGGAAAAGTAATTTTTTATTTAAAAAACCCCCGAATTAATTATTAGTTGACAAGATCACGACGGAATTATTGTTCGATGATTCGTCTGATGATTTAACTCTTGCGTGATTTTCCATTTTTTTGCCGCCTGGACATTCGTTTGGACAAATACATATGTATATATGCAGAGCTGTTAATTAATGATTAATAATCTTAATGATTAGTAATCGAATTAAATTTTGTTTGTTTTTGTTTTAATTGATTAACTAAGATTATTTATTGAAATTAAGGATTAATAATCGATTAGGATTAAATTTAGGTCAGGATTAATGAGGATTTATTTAAATTTATTTATTTTTTAAAAATAATCCTACGATTAATACATTTAATGTAAAATATTAATCAATTAATATTTTAGATTAATTAGGATTAAACAGGATTAATCTATAATCAGGAAAAAAAATTTGTACATGTAGTTCAGGTACATTTAACAAAAAAAAAAATTAACAATTCATAAATATAAACAAACAAAAATAATATGTACTAATTTTGACAAAAAACATTGGACTTTAACAAAACTAACTTTTCAAATGACAGGTCAGATAAGGCATTTCGGCGAGGAGTATTCACTATTCCGGCGAAAGAAAATAACGTTTTTAAGGTGACTCACGCAGAGATAAGTATTTAAATTTAAATTTTACCAGCAAAAAGTTAAAAAGGATATACGTATTTGTTTCAAGATAGGGCTAGTTTTCCTTTGACCAAGCCCCTTTTTTAAAAACGTTTTTGTAAACATTAAAATTAGATTTGTCTGATTAGGACCGAATTTATGCACTATAAATATTTTTTATGTAAATTATGTATACTAGGACTATCAAAGTGATAAGAAACTTATTTTGCTGTTATATACAATTTCTTTTTAAATTTATTGGCACCGATCTGTGTGTTTTTAAGAGTAAAAGAAATAGAAAAAAAATTTAATATAGCTAAAGGTCACCCTAATGACCATACTTGTAACAGTTAACAAACATGTGCAAATTATTTTAAGTAAACAAACATGAAACTTTTTATATAGAGTTGCCAAAAAAAATTAATCCTGTTTAATCCAAATTAATCTAAAATATTAATCGATTAATATTTTAGATTAAATGTATTAATCGTAGGATTACTTTTAAAAATAAATTAATCCAAATAAATCCTCTTTAATCCTGAGCTAAATTTAATCCTAATCGATTATTAATCTATAAAAATTAAGTCAATTTTAATTAATCGATTAAATTAAAAAAAAAACAAATTAATTAATTGATTATTAATTTTAATCAAAATTTAACAGCACTGTATATATGTACATCCTTATCCCCTATGAGTCGCAGGAGTAGCCCTATCATAAAAGAGTCACAATGAAGTGATGTATTTATATTAAAAGATGGGGGATGTTCATTAATATAACCTATAGCCCGATAAGTAATTCACGTTTGACCAATTGAAAAGAGTTTGAGAGTCGTAAATTCTTTTCACCAAAACATTATCATGATCCAAAACCCTAAGCACAAACCATTTTATCATGTCACAAACAAATAAACCGACGGGAATGACTTGATTTTGAATAAAGAAAGACATTTGAATATCTTTTATTGCGTGATTGGTAGTATTTTCCGATACAACACCTCAAAACTTTTCTCTCAAAAATCTCAAATTCCTTTAATATTAGTAAGAGAAATGCTAAACCAAATTGGAAAAGCATATAAAAATACTGGTCTAATATTTGTTTTATACAAAAGAAGTTTTGTTTTCATTGGTAAAATTTTGTTTTTAAAAATTCTTGTAAAAATTTCCATTGTTTTATATGCTTTCTCAAGTGCGATACGGTTATGTTTATTCAATTTCAAAAGATTACTAAAATTAATTCCAAGGTATGTAATTTGGTTTCTTATTGGATTATCTACCCCATCAAGATAAAGACGAAGCAATTTGCTTTCCGGAACTACAAAACCTCTGTATTTGCCAGAAGCATTTCGGATACAAATCGCTTCACTCTTTGATGTGTTAATTTTGATTCCCCAGTTATCGTAAAAAGCCTTGACAACTAGCAAATGATTAGAAACTTTATGCAAAGCTCTAATTGGGGACTAATCGTATTATAGAATCATAGAATAAATAAATAAATAAATAAAATAATATTGAATTTTTAATAAATTTTTTTAATAATATTTAATATTTTTATTATTTTTTATTATTTTTTTATTATTATTATAAAGAATTTTCCTGGTTTGTTTACTCGATTTGAAAAAGATTAAAATTTCTACGAATTTGGCTTACAGAATTGCTATACATGTGGATTCGTTTTAAAACGAGAAAATTTAATCGTATTCGCCTTACAGCTCGTGTTGGTGTGGAGTTTCATTTATTTCCAGAAATCACTGGGATTTTAGAACAGGCCCGCTAACATAAATGACCTTTTTCAACTGTCATGATTATCGAATGCTGCTGAAAGTTTTTAGTGTTTTACAGCTCTGGTTTTTAAACAAGCGAATCTTCATTTAATAATTAAATTTTAATTCCGTACTTCTTGAAATCATTACATATGTACACACATACACATACACATTATTAAATATTAAACGCTTTTCATTGTCATTGAAGCGCGTTTAAAAATACAAAAAAAAGCGGCACAAGTTTTTGTTGATCACATTTCTTGTTTATAAAATTGCTTAGCAAATAAATAAATTAAAACAAAACTAAAAACCAAAAAAAAAAAAAAAAAAGAACGAAAAATAATAATAAAACTTGCGTCTGTCGACCGTCAAACACATTTACGATCTTCATAAATGTGGCCACTTCTTCGCTGCTGTTCTCACCACTTAACACAACATAATTTACAATATGTTTTACAAGTGTTGTGTACATTTAAAAGGAAAAAAATTATTAAAATAATACAAATCTATTTTTGATGACGTCTTAACGTAATAACAGATGGGTTTAGAATTATATTATAAATGGATAATAATGAAAATTAATCCTTTGGCGACCAAAAGCTGTTATACTCAACCACGGGGTTTTTTTTTTTTTTTTTTTGTTATTATCCAGATAACTTAGGGGTTACACGATCAAGTTTTGTTTATCAAACATATGTTTTTCCTTGCTTGTTGGTGTTTTGCGCAACAAAGTAAACAAAAAATTTGCGGACATTGAAAATTCACATCTCTTGGCGTGAAATTTAGACTTCATCATTTTTATGTTTTTTTTTTTAATGTTTTAAACTTTTAAAACATTGCAGCAACCTATCATTGTTGTTATTTTCATCCTGAAAAAGAATCCACATTAGAAATTTTTTTAAATTTTGTTCAACAGCAGTTTATATTTAAAAAAAAAATATGAAAAACGGTTGACCCTGTAGGCCATCTCAGGAACTTCCCGCTAAGATCAATTCCAAACACTTTATACATTTTCTATCACTCCAAGTTTTTCAGGCCAAAAATAAATATTTTTTCGAAGTTTATTGGCAATGAAAATTTCTCGAACCATTTAACCGATTCAAATGAAATTTTCGTTAATCAAAGCAATTTTTCAATTGTAAAAATGTAAATAAATCACGAAAATCGACTGAAGAGGATTTTCAGAGTTATGAAAATTCGAAGTTTTTATTTGAGTTTAAGAGCTGATTAGATTTATTATATTTTGGACTCGATCGCACACTGGGTGGTTTGAGCAACTTTTTTGGCCAAAATTAATTTTAGCCAAAGTTTTCGACCGATATGGCTGAAAATTGGAATTTAAGAGTTTTTCATGAGTTCTCACAGCTGGGTTTTTTGATTTTTATTATATCGGAAATTTTTATGGTTGCTACGATGGTCGGCACGATAAAAATACGCGAGGGGGCTAACAAAATGGTGTATAAGCCATGTAGAAAAACTCATTGGATATGAGCTTTTTGTCTGCGTAAATAAAAAATTTTTTTTTGGAATTTGTTAATAAAAAACTTTACAATTTTTATTTTTATAACTCAAACATGCATTTACTGATTTACCTGACACTCCTGCAGAATCAAAAATCTTTATCACTGATCGTTACTGCAACACTGCAATTTTCTTATGCATGACATGCGACACTTTTGTTGCATTTTTAATTTTCATTAAACTTATTTATTTGCAAGCCTTTAAAATGCCGCTGAAATCAAAAACAAAAACGTAATCAAGATCGGAAACACTTATTTTGAATCTCATTCACAGAAAGAAAAACGCGGTACTAAATTCAAGTTTTTTCTTCTTACTTTGAATACGAGTCATACTCAAAATTTTGAGTACAAATAACAATAAAATGTACTTTAATCAAGTCGAAAAGAGGATTATTACTTTAGATAAGCAATCCTGAAGTTTCTTAAAATGAGTACGAAATTCTTTAATCAAATGAAAAATCTTGAATCAACTAAAAAATTAAATTGAACACCTAATAGTTCGTACTTAAAACAATCTGTCTGTACTTGATTTAAGTATTTCCGTACTTTTAGTACCGCTTGGGATTGAATTAAGTCCAGATGGATTGATTTTTCTTTTGCGTGTTAGTTTTGAAATGACAATTTCCACCATAACGAATCTGGGCATATAAGATCTAAATCTAATTTTGTTTACATTCTTCTCAACAAAAACTTTTTGTGGTCACTTTTTCTTTTCCAAAGTCTCGACTATTCCGAAATTTCCTTTGTGTTCTTCCCGTGCTGCTAAATAAATCCAAAATACAAAAATGTTAACCTTCAGCAGATAAAGTTTATGGTGATTTTTAAACAAAGTGCACGGACAGACAGAAAACAGAAACAATCTGTTCAATATCTTCATGTGTGTTTCATTAATTTAAAATTGTGTGTTCTTGTATCTTTTATTCTTGTTTCATTTATTGAACACAAACTTGTTGCTTTGGCCTGATCTGCCTGTTAAACTGAATGTCTGTCTTTCTGTCTGTCCGTCTGCCATTCGGATTGTCTATCCTGTCTCTGCTCAAGATACATAGTACATGTATATGTACAGTACAACCTCCATAATCCGGACAGATATATGTAGTTTCAGGTACTGTTGAATCGCCAGGACTACAGTTAAAATAAAATTTTAAGTGCAATTCATACATATGTATATGCACATATACATACATATGTATATGCACATATGTAAGTATGTATAATTTATATTTTTATTACCGAAAAGAAGAATCAGTACACATTAGAATTCATTTGTATTTAATTGCTTTACAGTAGAGTTGTGTCGTTCAGGAACGACCTAGTTCCATTGAACGATTCCCTAATTCGAATGATTTGGACCGATCCAAACGTTCCTTTTTAATCGTTCCTCGTTCCGCAAATGCAAACCGTCTTGAGGAATCATTAACTTGTTCTGATAAATGTCAAAATCAGTATGAAAAGCAAATTGCTGACTCTTCAAGACTGTTTGCTACAATTATTTCGTTCACATATTCTGTACACTTAGAACAAGGTTGACTTTTTGTATAGACATCAATGTTGAAGACATAATGGACAGTATTATATTTACAATTTATGTTATAACAGTTATAATTTTTTAAAAATATTTTACGAAAGCACTTGTAGAACTTTTTTTTATTATATCCAATAAATGAAAACAAACAATAACAAATGTTTGTTGACGTTTTTAGGAGCGACAGACAATTTCACTCGTTCCTAAAGAGTTCAAAGTAAAAAAAAGAACGATGAACGAAATGAACGACCTAGTTCCTTTCATCTTTCGGATCGGTCGGAACGATTCCACAAAAGGAAAGATTTTGCACAACTCTACTTTACAGAAAACATAAAGAAACATACTACTCCTAAGTGTATTGAGCTAAAAGGAGACTATGTTAAGAAATAAATGGTTTTTGAAAAAAATGTTTTTTTCCTACTTAGGTAGCTTCAATATCAATCCGCCCTCGTAAAAGTGTCAACGAATATATATAAAAATGTCAACGAAATATTCATTTTGAAAAATAAGAATTTATTTTTGTTCGAATGCACATATCTTTATTTAATTTTTCAGCTCTATTTTTAACTTCTTTTAAAAATAAAATATCCTTATCTGTCGCGTTGGCTTGTTCAGCCCCTAAAATAGCTTTTGAAAACAGTTCGGCACACAAACTCAATTAAACTAAAATATTTTACGCATTTTTTAATTCTCTCTCGCTAACAAAAACAACACTTATCAGGACTATAGAGGAACAATTTCTAAACTGTTCGAAAAATATAAATGTCCGGATTACTGGATAGTACGAATTAGCGAGTGTCCGCATTATCGAGGTTGTACTGTATTTATTTTAATGTAAGAGTGCCAGGTTTTTTCCAATGTTATTTTTTCTCCAATTTGTGTTTTTCCCGCTCAACCACCCACCCGCACTTTCAGTTACAAAAATATATAATTCGAAAATATTTAAAAAAAATAATGTATTTTCGCAAAAAAATCGATATAAAACAAAAATAAAACAAGTATTTTGTAGAGTAACGTGTGCCATCATCATCAGCAGGCGCATTTGTGTTGATTTTGTTTCTTGTTTTTTTTTCTTCTTTTTCTTTCCTTCAAGTAATCGAAATGAAATCAACACAAATCGAAGGCAAATGCGTAAGTCATGAGATTTTCTTGAATTTATTTTTAATGTACGAACTTTTTTGGGAAGGGAATTCCTTATTTTGCTGAAAATTATTCAAAATAATTTTTGCACACAATTTTTTTATTTTTATTTTGCACCCCACTTCGCAACACTTGAGCCCACGCTGCTGAACACCAAAACTAAAACGTTTGGCGCTTGAGCACGACACCTTGAAATGAAATTTCTTTTCATTAATTTTGTCACTAATAGAATTCAACATAAATTAATTAAATATTTCGCTTAATTGGATTTTGATAATTTCATGGTGTTTGAAAATGAATAAATTGTCCGCTTATAAATTTTACATTCGCTTAAAGGTGACAATTTTGTAAAAAAAAAATAAACAAATCCTTCAAACTTTTATTGAAATCAAAGTCTATTAACAATAAATGGGAAATATATTTTTTGTTTTAAAAAGAAAAAAACAACGATTTATACACAATTATAATTATTTTACAACTTGTTGTGACAACTCATAGTATTTTTGTGTGGTGGCATCAAGAAAAGCCTTCGACAGCAAATCAGCAGATATTAAAAGCATAGAAAAGAAGCAGTTTAGGTGATAATGAACTGCCTTGATTAATGAAAAATTTTCATGATCAAGGCAATCAAAAATATGCTCTAATAATTATGACAAAAAACGAAGCGACTCCAAAACGGAGGGAAGGACGGCCCGGCAGGATAATCTGCCTTATTATGTAGTCAACGCAAAAAAATAAGCTCTTGCCTACTCATACAAGATTACGAGTATATCGGGAAGCGGGAAAATATTACTAAACTTGTTCTCATATTTTGATTATAAAATAATAAGGCTGTCTTCCTTCCTAATAGCCTGTCATAGAGTTTTTTGTATTGAACTTTTATTGATGAAACTCACTGTCAAATGCTTGACGTCAATATTAGTTTAATTTTTTACTCTGCTTTTTTAAAATTAATTGCTTTCTATAAAGAAAAAATTGGAAAATAATTAAATTTATAAGAAAAAAATAATTGGGACAAATTTATTTAAAACGTGTTAAAATTAAACATACAATTGTGTGTAAAGGTACGATCACATCTGACAAACATTTGCCGAAAAAAACGTGACCAACAGACAAGCTAAATTTGCATTTTCTTTAATTCCAATATTTTTTTAAATATGGGTTCGCTCGCATTTATCAAAAATACTATAAAAATAGCATTTTGGGGCATAATTGACTTCATTTTGTGATATAAAAACCAAGTTAAATCACACTAATCCTAAGCAAAAGTAGTGGTTACGTTTTCTTTTGGGCAAATGTTTGTCAGATGTGAACGTACCTTAAGAAATACATAAAAGTAGCAAAAGTCAATGAGCAGTGACTAACTTAAGTAGAATTTGATACAAATTTAGTTCGAAAAAATTATCAAATTATAGAAACGAAGATTAATTTGTTTGGATCGGATGGAAAGTCGGATGGTCCTGCCAAGTGCAATTAATAAATGTCATACCACTACAATCCGGACAACTACATAATAATCTTTCAAGGTATTAGTGGCTTTCCAGTTTCCGCAGGTGGTTCAGTTGATACTATTAGTGGTACGCTGGTTCCTGCTACGGCCCCAGCTCTATAGTCGGCTGGTATTGATAAGTAACAGCAAATAAACAATTTATAAAATAGAGCACAATGTATGAAGTATTTTTATATGAAAAAATCTTTTTAGTATTAATATGAATGAATAATTTTGTATACATAACATATCTTATGTAAACAAACAAAATAATTAAAAAAATGTTGGCAGCCCAAATTCGAGCGAATTCAGTAGTCACCTGATCCCTCGAGGCCACCTATGCCTTTCCCACAACTCCATAAATCCAAAAGTGGAGAAAAAGCTCCGTCTCATTGTTGTTCTCATTTATTTGCAAAAACAAATTGAACAATCACACATCCAAGTTTTGTTTGTTTGCCAATTTGAAGCTGATACATGCAATTCGAAGGAACTTGTTTTGTAAAACGCAGCATTTAGCGTTGATCAACTTTGTACATAATTTTTTTTTATTATGTATTTAAAGTTTAAAATTTCTGAAAGCAAATGCCTTTGAAATGATAAAATTGACTTATTAAACTGCATTAGAAAAAATGAGCTCGTATATTAATATCTAAATAAATGATTTATTATTATATATAATATAATAAATATATAATAAATTATAATAAATTATTTATTATTATTTACTAGATTACGCCTAGTGGTCGAAATTCGACCGCCGGTTTAAACGTATACATATTTTAGTTGCATTCATTTAAAGGGAAAAAACTACCTAATTGCTCATTCCCTTCCCCATGGAAAAAACAATAAACGAAATAAAATTGCATACAAACACACATACAAATTTATAAAAAAATCTTATTACTCATACACATGTGTATTTATATACTCTTAAATAATCTCACTGCTTTGCATATGGTTTTTCTTGAACCAATACTTACATAAGCGAATGCGTGTACGTGTGTATTTTTAGCATTTGTAGTGGTGTCAACTCTATTATCCTTTTATTCCTTTAAAACTGAACCGATTTAAATAATATATAGTCGGGTCACTAAAGCTTAACAATGTCTACCATTTGGTAAAAGAATGAAGAAAAGCGGTTGGCAAACAAAAGAGAAAAAGGGATCTAAAAATTTGTTTTTGCCTATTTATATATAGTTTTGCAGTTTTAGGGATTTTGATCAATTTCCTCCAATTTTCTTTCAACTCCGTGATTGAAAAGATTAAATTAATCCGGCTAAATCAAATTAATCATTAATTTCATTATCACGATCAATCACGATTACTCTTAAATCAGGATTAGCTAATCAAATTAACTAATCGATTAAAAAAAATTATTTATTGAGGCCACTGACTATAGATGATTACTGCTCCAACTTTTGTATACTCTTTAAACGTCCATTCTAGATACCGCAGAAAACTTTTTGGAATTAGTTGTGGCTTCAGCAATCACCTCAAAAATCCAAACATAGAAAATATTTATTTCCGAATACGGCAGACAACCACCAGATTTTACCCAGAGTCCCAGAAAACTCAATTTCGTTTTAATTGGGCTAAATAACAGAAACAACAGACAAGTATTTTTGTGTGTGGCGAACTTTCCGCAAAAGTTAATAAAAAAAATTAAATTTTCATTTCTTATTACCTACACAAAGAAAATGCAAACAAACACACACGCACACACACACACATACATTCACATTTTTGTTCATAAAAAACCCGAACCGATTAAATACGAAAATGCGTACGTACATATATAATTTTTAATATCAAGCCAATCCATCCATCCATCCATTCATTCATACAACCAACAAATGTTGAAAAACTGGGCAACAGCAACAGCAAAAAAAAACAACACCAGCAACAACAACAATCGCTAAAATATTCATATATTTTTGGCAATGATTACGACTGCGACGACGTCAGCGATGCTGCGAAAACGCCTAAATTCGGCCGATTGCTGCTGTTGTTTGTTGTTGTTGTTTTTGTTGTTGCTGCTGCTGCCGCCACAAAAATATAGACAAACGTCGTGTGCAAAGCACGAAAAATGTTTTTTTTCCTATTTCGAATATTATTTTGAAAATGTGTGTGAGTGAAATTGTAAAAGAAAAACTGTGTATTTTTTCGATTCTGTGACGCTGGCAAGCAAAAAAAAAATAATACAGAAAAACAAGAAGAACAAGACAAAGCAGCAAAAAAAAAAAGAAAGAAAATTGAAAAAGTTTTTGAGACTAGAACTTAATAAAAGTATTTTCAGTTTGAGAAATTTCATCAAACGTTACGGATCGCTCACATTAAAAACGTAAGAATTCGGTCCAGCACAGGGAATTAAATTTTATGAACGGAAGGAATAATAATAATAATAATAAAAAAACTAATTTCAATAAAAAAAATAACGAATATTTTTGTTTTTGTTGCAATTTTAGGTGAACAACGGGTCAAATCATTATCACCAAACGATAACTGATTACGCTAAACCCAACAAGGGCACATCACACTTGACTCAGACGATAACTGAGACCACCACTTCTACCCTCGTAGAAGATAATCAACCGGATCAATTGGATTCTATGCTCGGTAGTTTACAAGCCAACATGAATCGCCAAGGTGTCAATACTGTACAAAAAGGCTGCTGCAATGCCTGCGAGAAACCCATTGTGGGACAAGTCATTACCGCTTTGGGCAAAACCTGGCATCCAGAGCACTTTACTTGCAATCACTGCAACCAAGAATTGGGTACACGCAATTTCTTTGAACGCGATGGCTTCCCCTACTGTGAGCCCGATTATCACAATCTGTTCAGTCCTCGCTGTGCCTATTGCAATGGCGCCATTTTGGATGTAATTTTATGGATATTCTATTAAAAAAAAAAAACAAAGAGATTTCTAACCTTGTTTTATTGTTTTTTTCAGAAATGCGTTACTGCTTTGGATAAGACCTGGCACACAGAACATTTCTTCTGTGCCCAGTGTGGTCAACAGTTTGGTGAAGATGGCTTCCATGAGCGCGATGGCAAACCCTATTGTCGCAACGATTACTTTGAAATGTTTGCTCCTAAGTGCAATGGCTGCAATCGAGCCATTATGGAAAACTATATCTCTGCCTTGAACTCGCAATGGCATCCTGATTGCTTTGTCTGCAGGGTGAGTTGTTTTTTTATTTTTATTTTTGTTATTTATTCCAACAAACCAAAAAAATCACAAAAGTTTTTATTTTGATTTTTTTGCAAATCGTCGTTTTATATGAAATTGTCATTTCCTTTAATTATTTTATCTAGGACTGCAAAAAAGCTGTCAGAGGTAAATCTTTCTATGCCATGGAAGGCAAACCAGTTTGTCCAAGCTGCGTGGGTGTTGATGAGGAAGAATAAATTTTAAAATAGAATTTCATTGTTATTTAAGAACTTAAAAAACAAACACCTTTTTGATCGCGTTTCGTTTGTTATTTTGCATTAAGATTTTTCTTTCTTCAAAAGGGAAATCTTTTATTGAAATCGGCAGGCAGCTATTTTTGTTGGCATTTGTTTTCGAAATTGAAACCACTACTACCACCACCACCACCACCAAACAACACAACACAACACTCTAAGCAAACAACAAAATGCAATAAAAACGCACACCTACACACTACACAATAAAAGAAAAACAACAACATAATTTTTAAACTTAAAACAAAAAAAGTTTTTAGAAAATTAAACAAGAAATTCTATTTTATACAAAAAATTCTCCTCATCTTTCAACACAACATTTGGAAGAACTTGTAGTTAAAAGAAAACAAAACAATAAATCAAAACTAACATCATCAGCAGCGACATCCCCACCAACTCTTTGAACCCTTTGATAACGCCAAACTTTTGTGTCGATTCTTGCTACAAAAAAAAAAAGAATTGGCCTCTTGTTTGGTTAATGGAGAATTTTAAAAATTCTCTGAAAATGTTCCATTTTGCAAAAACAAAATAGAGAAAATGTTCGTCCCTGCAAAGCCCATGAGTGATTTTTACACTTTTTATTACAGCTGTTGCTGAAATGTTGACCCCCACGAACCCCCATTCAAAAGAATTTCGAAATTGAATTTCTAAAAACTAACAAACACTATGAAACAGTTTTATAAAATTAGGCTTAAGTCTAGGTACTTTATAATCACTTCTTTTTTAAATTAATTTATAAAATAATTAAAGCAATATTGTAATATTATTTATTTGTAAATAAATATTTAAAAAAAAATATATTAAAAAATTACAAAATAAAAAATTATAAAAAAAAATTTAAATATATAAAAAAAACGAAAAAACCAAAACAAACATTCACTTTTTCATGTCTTATAAAAAGTGTATTAAGACCTTGTATCGCTTGCGATTTAAAGGTCTTGATATACTTTTTATATTTCTACACTTCATAATCATGACCACGCTAAAGGTCATGTTGTTTCTGTTCATCCTTCATTTTCATAATCAGGTGTGTCCTTGCACTTGGTTTCTATTTCAAATTTCTCACTTTCCCTCTCTTTGTCGGAACTTTTCCCTCCCCATCTTTCTCTTTCTCCCTCTCCTGTCTCTTAAACACTCTTTTCCAATTCAAATTTCATCATGTGGGTGTTTTGTTTTGGTTTTTAATTAAATTACATCATTTTTAAATTTGTTTATTAAAAATATTGTTGTACTTTTCTTGCTCTTTCACATAAACAACAACAATTTAAATTGCAATATTGTTTTCTATATATTTCATTAAATGTATGTACATATGAATTTATTAGCCTATAAACTGTTTCATTTATTTTTTTCAAATTACGATTCTTATAAAATTACAATTTTCAATTGTCTATAATTTAAAATTTATTGGCTTCTGCTTTTGCGCTGCCCTTGTTTAATCCCTTTGGGAGGATTTCAGGCATATCTATAGACTTCCATTTTGTTTATATTGAGATTTTCAGTATATACTGGCAGAACGAAAAAGTAACAACAAACTACACATACAGTTTTTCAATTGAACAGAAACAAAACAGCTGATTCATAACAGAACAGAACGTACAAACTAAAGGCAGAATTAGTTTGTACGTTCTGTTCTGTTACGGATCAGCTGTTTTGTTTCTGTTCAATTTGAAAACTGTGGTTTGTTGTTCTTTTTTCGTTCTGTTCTGTTGCGGACTATTCTGTAGAAAATAGTATTCAACGTTAAGTGAAAGGCAAGAGTTTGTATGTATTATTTTTTTGTGGTGTGAAATATTGCAAATTTTGTTTTAAAAGTGAGAATATATTATTTTAATTCAAATTATTAAAGATTTATATGTATATATTTGGCAAGTAAAAAAAATTTTTCAAACATTTACAAAATTGATTTCATCGTCCACATCCGAAACTTTAGACACAGAACAAGTAAGAAATATTTTCTGCAGAAACGAACAACGAAAAGTAAAAACTAATGAGGCCTTAATTCTGTCTGAGAAACATCGATGTCTGTCTACGGTGTTAATATCGTTGACTTCCGAAAACACAAGAAAACTTGTATGGTATGCACATGATTTAAAATGATCAATTGTTTACAAGTGTCGTATAATTTTTTCTTGAGTATTTCATTTCTTTCTTAATGTTCTATAATTTGCAATTTTTTTTCTTGTAGCTGTTTTTTTTAACATTTTTCAAACAAAATTTAGTTCATAATATTTATTTAATAAGTTCTTTTAACTTATTTTATACCAGTACAGGGTGTTTCAAGAACACAATTTATTTTTAATTTTTTTGGGAGCCCCAGTAGGCTAAAGGATAGTGTACTAGACTATTAGTTTGGAGGTGTACGTTTGATTCCTGCCTAGACTCTGGGTGTTTCTGCAGACAAACCAAAAAAGGTTTCGCAATTTGTGTTTGTTTGAAAAACATAAAAAATAGGCTGCCATTTCAACAGTTATCATGCCACAACCTGCAACTTACTGACAGATGACAAGTAAAAGGAACGCCGTTAATAAAAATAGACCGATATACTACATACTACATACACTTCGACAACGCAATGAAGATATTAAAACTCCTTTTAAAAAATGGTACATAGAAATTTTCGCGATCACAGTTCGCAAAACTAAAGCATTTTTTTGGTTGTCGTAAAGCGCCTTCTCGGACAGCAATAAAATATTTTACAACTGGTAAATTGATAAATACTTACGTTTTCAATAAGT
This sequence comes from Gymnocheta viridis, assembly GCA_956483585.1. Lineage (NCBI taxonomy): Eukaryota > Metazoa > Arthropoda > Insecta > Diptera > Tachinidae > Gymnocheta > Gymnocheta viridis. The sequence goes on from OY101444.1 coordinate 7,670,959, forward strand.
TTTACAAACTGTCATACGGCTACAAAATTGTGTTCTATTGAATATTCGTTGCACAACGAAATTTTCGACAGTGCTGCCAGCTCATAATACGAATTTGCAATGCGGTACTCGATGTTCGATAGCCAGCGAAGATCGAACATCGAATGCAACTCTTAATAAGGGCTATTGTTTTCCGTTGTTAATGGCATGCCCACTCCTCTTTATAATTAAATAAACATGCGATGATTTCGCTTAAAAATACTCCTTATTTTTACTTATGAAAATGAAACCTCGTATTGGAAGACCCGATATACATATGTATATTGTATAAGTTAATACATTTTTAATTTTCCATAAGACGTAATATACAATATGTATGTACATACATATGTATTTATATATGCATGTATGCATGTACTGTTGTCTCCTTTGACGTTTTTGTGAATGTGACAATTTTACGACTTAAATGGGACAAATTGACATTTTTGTTTTGAAATGTGGGTTGACAATTTTTATTTAAATATTTATTGCATATTAAATATAAATTTGTATATACATAAATAAATGTTTTTCAACATGTTTCTGATTGATGGATAACGATTTGCTATTTTCAAAATACATACATACATATGTATGTACATATTTCTGTATTCTTTTGAATATGTACTGCATATTTTATTAACCTCTACACGCTGCCAATGATAATAGTCTAATCAATCTTCCCTGCAGATAAAATATCTAGTATGTGGTTAGAATTATACTAGTTGCTTTCAACTTCAGACTAGTTGCCTGTCTGTCTTTTTCTCATACATATATCGAACTATCGATTTTAACAGTAGGATGTCATAGGAGAGGAGCCCAACTAGTTCATTCGGGTATAGTCATATACTAGTTCAACTACTAGTATTATTTGAATCAATTTTTTACTAGTTGAGTTTTTTACAAATATGTATGTATATACCAATCCATCCTATACTAGTAAATTCACTAGTTATTATTAGCTGTAAATTTTAAGTTAAAAGCAACTAGTATAATTCTAGCCACACACTAGATATTTTATCTGCAGTATACTACACTAGTTTCTTTTACAATATACATACGTACATACATACATATTTATTTAACAAAAATTTCTCTTTAGGAGAATTCATAGGAACGAACACACATTGGTATAAATCGAAAAACAAAGTTATTAAAAATTTAATATGCATTTAAATTTAATTAAAAATATATAACACTAATGCTAGGAACACAACTGAGACGAACGACGAATTTCGTCCAATGCGTCGAATTCATCGGCGAAAATTCGCTGTGTAAATTCGTCGTATGAAGCACAACAACGACGACAAAAGTTACAGCTGTTATAATTGATAGTTATTGTGTGCTGTTTAAGAAAATAAAACAAAAACTTGTATCAAATAATTTAAAACTTTGTGAAACAACAAATATCTTGTTTTTGACTATATTCTATATAACACAATGAAACAAATCACGACTTTTAGAAAAGTAAACAGTATAGTTTCGATTGCATCGGATTTCCTTTTAAAAAAATGAAACAAATTCATTAGAACTACAGGTGTTTAACAATTATCATCAAGCAAACCACCGCCAGCTCCTTCGAAACCTTTATTCAACGGTTGTGTGTGAATGGAACGAAATGCCGCATGAAAGAAGTCGAATGCAGTAATTAGATTCTTTTTATAATTAGAATGTTTTAAATATTCTATGTAATATTGCAGTATTATCATAATTAGCATTCCGCAAAAATACCAAAGGGTCAAACATCATTGGAGCCGAAATGAGATAATTTTTATAGATTAATTCACACATATCATCTTTCTTTATCCATGAATCGCAAATTTTACTTGGTGTTAGTGGACGAACAATAATGCGCAATACCAAATTGAGCATACTTTCCTGAAATTCTTGCACGGAGTCGCTTGAAGTTTCTATACACAGTATATTTATATAAAATGGAGTAGCTTTTTGAAGAAATGAAACTAAGCAAATAATTCTTCCATGTTTTTACCAAAAATTTTTATTAAAGTTTTATTTCGTTTGCTTGTTTTGTATAACAGCTGATAGTGTGGCCGTCCTAAAGAAAATAATTCATACTTAAAAATGAAACATTAACAAAAAGACAACTATAACCAATTTTTGTAGTTAAATATTTTGTATATTTATTGTAAATGCTACAAAATAATGATAAAATAATTATTAAAGTAATAAATAAACTTTATTTAGTAAAGAATTTAAAAACTAAAAACGAAAATGATCACATGGTACTGATTTGTTCGTCGTTCGCCGGCGTAAGAAATAGAAATAAATCTATTGCAAAGTTCGCCGTGTATGACGAATTTCGCCGTCGCCATGATTGTGTGTATTTTCATATACACTAATGTATTTTAATTTTGACGACGAATATTCGCGGCCAAAAATTCGTCGTTCGTCGTTCTTAGCATAAAATGAAAGCTTCCGTTTCGTCCTCTAGTTTTTTTTTATTTTGGACTTGCTTTCGAAATTCTCTTTTTTCATAGCTGCATTCATTGCCTGGCGTAACATTGTTTTTTAATCCTTCTGTTCCACACTTATTAATCTTACAATGGAGTCTGAAAAAAATTCAAAGAAATTTGTTAACAATTCAAATTTTACAGCTAATATATAAACAATTTACCAATCTGTGCTTTGTATAGTTTTTTTTAACGCAATTTTCCATGCGTTCCGTCAATGTTATGCTGCATAACAATGTTCGATTGCAGTTCCTCCATAGGCTGCTCATTGTAGAGACCTAAATTCATGTAACGTTAAAATAATAAAAGAAATAGTATAACGATTTTTCAATTACGTGTACATATGTATATCGTGGTTGCCGGTGCTGATTTTTTCTTCAAATCTCTGAGCATTTCATCAGACGTCAATGGAAAATATTTTGAAATCAATTTAAAAAATATTTATATTTGTTGTTTTTTTTTATATTTTTTATTTGTGTTTTCATTCTCACAAACTGAATAGTCTCATTGCAACTAGTATTACAACTGCCCCAAAACAATGTAAAATACATTAATTTGATTTCTTCGCAATTTTAATTTCGAAAACTGTTTGAAAATAATTGTGATAATTTCATCAATAATTCGGTAACAAAAATTCCTGCGTTGAGTCTTAAAAAACACGAATAAAATATTGATTCTATATGATCAAAAATAATTCCCAAATATTCTCTCAGTAGTCATTATTAGGGAGTCCTCTTTAAGCTAACTTCCCACCTTATAGTCTGTCCCAAAATGTCGAATGTTATCATTTGCTGGTATTCTAAATAACAAATATCTGATTTGCATTCCGCTAAAAATTTGTGTTATTAATTTTTCATTGATTTAGTTAATTTCTGTTTTACAGCATAAAAGCAAGGACGACCACGCCGGCCTATTTCTTATATGTGCAGCTCATTATTGGTTTGGCACACCGACCATTTAAAAAATATGAGCCAGGAGTGCGATGCACATTCATATTTTGAAATCCCCTTTTTGAATAACTATAACCTCCTTCGCGAAATTTTTTATGGCTTCTGAGATAACAAGCATTCATTTTGCTCCATATCAACAATTTTAAGTTTTAATAAGTACATATTGGTTTGCTATACACGTCACTGTTTGGCGTTTGTACCAAATTTTCCTTAATTTCCATAACAAACAAAACTTAGTGAAAACAAAATAAAATGAAACCCAAAAACAAAAGGAAGGAGCCGTAACAAAAATTCAACAGCGACGGAAAAGTAAAAAAAAGTCATGACCAACTAAAATTAAGGAAGTCTGTTTTATTTCTTTTATTTATTTATACATAAATTATTTAATTTCATTTTATATTGCAAATGTACTTCAATTATAAATAAGATTACGGCGGCATTTTCTTGGCCGGCTTTAAGCCGATTGACTTGTTTCTAAAAAAATTTCGGAGTATTAAATATGGATACCATATGAAATATATAAATAAAAAATAAAATCTGTGACAAATTGTGTAGAAAAAATAATGAAAGACAAGTGCTTCTGTAAATGGGTAATGAGCTAAATAAAACTAAATTATTTCCAAGGACATTTATAGAAAACAAAACTAAAAAAAAGGATTGCTGTAAAATCGCTTTTAAAACACTGCAATGTGGCAACTCAGTTCAACTTTATCCGGATAAAAATTAAAATTAAACCGATTCAAGTAGAGAGCAGAGCTGCCAGTAAGAAAAATCGCCAAATTTTGTAAATAAAATTTAAAACTAAAATTTAAACAAAAGTCTTCAACAATTCGTCACTCGAAAATCTTCTGTTTTATACAACAATCTTTCATTTAAAAATTAACAATTGAACAGATTTATTAAAACAACAAAAACTTTAAACATTTTATTCAACTCAAAGCAAGATTTGGAGAGATTTTGTGTCGAAACAGGTTATTTACTTTTCAAAATAAACGTTAATTTTTTATTTTTTAATTTAAATAGAAATTCATAGAATATACTATTATACAGTTTTTCATCAATTTGCAATTCATGTGGAGATTTGAATTAATTTTTTGAACATACATATTTACATATAAAGTACGAAAGAAGGATATATGATATTGATTTAAATTGGATAATTACAAAATAAAAATACTATACAAACTTGTACATACATATATCATAGTTATGTTTTTTTATAATATTTTTTGTAATGCTCACATTATAACATTCAGAGGAAATATTTTTTAAATAATCTTTTGAAGAAAAAGAATCCCCTCAAGGGTTCCTGTTTCCAATGAATTTCTTATCTTGGTTTTATTAAGATTAATTTAGCTAAATCTTCTTTACAAATTCACATAAATTTGGAAAAACTGGTTGATTATTTGGTAGATTAATTCACTTTCCTCTTTTCCAAAATAAATCTGCATTGAATGCGCTGTCTCCAAAATTCAAAAATCCTTGTTCTCTTATTTCATGCTCAATATCTTGATATTTTTCTTTAGATTAGGAAAACCTTTTAATAAAAGAAGAATTTCGGAGTTTTTCTTTCCAAATCACAGATGGTGTAATTAAATTTAAATTTTTTATAATTTTGTCATGGAAATCAAATCTTTTTTTATTTGATAACACAATTCAATGTAAAATGTTGCACAATTATCAATAAATTGATTGAAGGTTTCAACATCAATTGTATGTATATTGTCTTAACATTTCTTTTACATACACGATCAATTTCTATCACATTTCTGAATAATTTAGCTTTGCTAGACAGAGACAACAAGTGCAATTTGCGATTGTTAACTTGTTTATGAGTTGGATACACTCAATCTGAATTTTTTAATAACTTTAATTTTCAAAGATTTTATCAAAAAAAAAAAGCAAAGAAGTCATATTATCTGTCAAAGAAAAAATATTCACAAAAATTTATTAAATATTAAATTTATATTAAAAAAAAGTAGAGGCAGCAGAGCATGAATATTAAATTAATTAAATCTACTTTTGTCTTGTTAAAATTGAAATTAATTGTATATTTGACTGCTTTTATTTAAAATGTTGTAGTCTGGCAAATTTAAATGACACTGAAATTTTACGTTTTTCAAGGTTTTTACTTTTATTAAAATTTAATTAGTAAAAGCAAATATGTATGTATGTAAGTTAAACAACAGATTTTGTGTTAATAAACTGCAAATATGTAGCATTTCACAAAAATATTAACCTAAAGATTAACAAATGAAACAACCAATTGAATTTTAATTCTGCCCCATTCGAAAAGTGGTTGCAAATTGAAACTCAAGATAAAAAAAATATTGTTTATTATAAACTGAAACAAAAAACAAAATGTTTATTTATTTTTTCTGAGCAGTTTAAGATCTCAAACTTCTCTCGCCAAACATATTGTCATGTCGGTATTGAACAAACACTGTACACTTTCATTTGCGAAATTAATTTGTGGCATAAATTGAAATGTCGTCTTTCCAAATGGCGAACTTATTTTTATAGAAAGAAACTTAATGAAAGATAAATTGCATCGAAGCTTGCCAAACAAATATAAATGTTCTAATTATTGTAAAAGAAATTACTAATTGTTGCACAAATTATATATTTTGCACAGTGGGGCGGAGCGAATAGAAAATGGTAAATTTTTTTTAAACTTGAAACGACAATAGCATGATGAACTGAGACTTTCAGAAATTAGACTTTCAGAATATGTATAGATGAACGTGTTAAACAACACTGATGGCGCTTCAATGAGCCATGAGATCGATTTACAGCAGTGAGCATAAAAAATGCAACACTGTATTACATGACATTCGACTGCATGCCTTTGAAGAAGCTTACCGTAGTCTTTTCAGTAAATTGTGTTTTTAAGGTCACTATACATTTGTCGAAATCCTTGATATCGAATTCGTGTACGTGTGCTTGACGTTAAGCCATACACTTGTCAAGCATGCATTTTGAATTTTGTGTTTTATTGTCACTTATTGACAATGTTGGCTGCGGACAAAAATTATATGCTGTTTGCAATCTTGTTAAAAGTGTATACTTGCTTGAAGATTAACAACAATACATTCGAAATCGCTCGTCAAGCATCAAAATATTTTGGCTTTCCATCCAGCATCATCCATGTCACACCTACAACGAATTCTCACTAATACCACCATAATGATTGATGTGATTTTGATAAACGTATAGAGGCCCTGTAAGGGATACACATTTAAATGAGTGTAAATTTTGTGCGATAAAAAGAAGAAAAGAAAAAGTAAGAAAATAATACTCTATTTGTTAAAAAAAAATTTATATTTCATCCTAAACTTTCTGGTATTTGTGATGAAACAATTGGAAATTATGAAAACTTTGGAAAAAGGACTGCCGATAAGTGAAGTGAAGCTGTTAGCCGAATTCTCGCCTGATTTCATTCATCAGGCAAAGTGAATAGAAAACCAGAAAGTGAACGCCGATGAATTGCTACAGCAGATTTAGATAATTATGCAAATGGGAATCACAATTAGCGTTTATTATTATACAAATTATATAGTATTGAAATCGTTGATTGACCTGCTCAATCGCCGTATTCGAAACCCCCTGGAAAACATGTCTGGAAATTTAAAAAATAGTGCTTCCGCAAAACTACTTAAATGAATCAATGAGATGAATGATATTATATTGAGCCTGTGTTCTTAACAATGTGATAGAATATTTGCAGCGTAGTTGTGCGAAGTGACAAAAAAAATTCATAGATCGTGCACAAAATATTGATTTGTTGCTTTTGTTTTGCACGCTTCTGTACATAGAACTGACTTGAATTTGGTTATTTTAAAATAAACAATTGCTTAAATTTGTATGGATTACTTAGATTATGCAAATGTTAATTATTTAAGTGAAAAGTTTGTTTTGGAAATGAAGTACGCTTCGAAATAAATCACTTTTTTTTACTGTTACATTTTTTTTTGTTCTGTTTTGTACAACACTGTATATGTACGTATGTACATTTATATTATTATGAACATATTCATTTATTGCGCGATTGTTCAAGATTTTATTCTCTTAAATATATTATTTTCAGTTTCGCTTTTGAATGCAAACTTGTTTAATAAAACTAAAATTTTTAAAAATTGTGCAAAAAAAATTAATTTTTATAATTGGCGACCACCTCGTTAATAAAATTTTCAAATGCGAGGGTTGAGTGACAAACTTTGAATAACAAATAAAACTGCGAAAGAAATGATTAAACGTTTGTCCAATAAATCTATTCACACCATATTGTGTTTATAAACATGTTTCTAAACTAATGTTTATATTAGAGTATTCAGAAATCGGAACCGAAACCTGTTTGGCTGGTTTTTGCTCTTAAAAAATTAATTAGTTGCGAATAATTTATATTTGCGAATAATTCAATTTTAGAGCCGGCTTACCAGTTTTTTATAAAAAAAAATTTTTTAGCTTCCCATTTTTAATCAGGGTACCTCAAACGATCTGGTGTGATAATAAAGAAAATGCAAGAGACAAAATAAATAGAGGAAGCTTCGTTTATAATACACCATGTACTCAGTTTTAATTTTATATATTTAAAATCAATACACTAATATATCTCAATATCATTTTGTTTTTTTTTTAGGATTGCCGACAACCCTTCCATGGTGGTTCGTTCTTTGATCACGAAGGTTTGCCTTACTGTGAGACCCATTATCATGCCAAACGTGGTTCATTGTGCGCTGGCTGCTCGAAACCCATCACCGGTCGCTGTATTACGGCCATGTTCAAGAAATTCCATCCGGAACATTTTGTTTGTGCCTTCTGTTTGAAACAATTGAATAAGGGGACATTTAAGGAACAAAACGATAAACCCTACTGCCACACTTGCTTCGAAAAAATTTTTGGTTAATGACGGCGCCACAATGGAGCTGGAACAGGACAATACATCTGCATAAATATAATTATAAATGCAATTACGATAAAAAAAAAGATGTGTTAAAAATTATTTTAAGTTACTCTCACACAGGCACAATTTTATAAAAGATTTCTTGATTTCTTTGGCTGTTTAAAACGAAGGATGTGCGATTTAAGGCTTAAGTCAACTTTCTGATTAATCAATATGCCAATTAATAAATAATAAATTAATTGAATGAATGGGATTTCTAAATTAAAACAATTGAGATTAATCAATCATTTTGAATTTTTATTATTCCAATTCCTGATTCATTTGACTCGAAATTATATAAAGAATAATTATTAAATTTATTAATCGAGATTGCCTCGATATCTTTTTTGTGAAAATAAAAAGAACAATAAAAGCAATTCACAAGGATGTAGTTGTTGCTGTAGTATAGTTTTTATAAAAACAATTTCATGGGGCATGCCAACAACAATTTTGTTAATTTTTTTTTTTATTTAATGTGATTATTTTTCAAACTAAATTTGTTAGTGATTTTTAATTCAAAGTAATTACTATTTGGCTAAAGTATATAAATTAATTTTTGTAAAATGCAACCGATTTATGAATAAATAATTCTCCAGGAGATTTCTCCCTTTTCCCAAAAAGGGGCTGTTCACATATATGTTGACAATTAATTGTTCGTAATTGTTCGCATATTATATGTGAACAGCCCCTTTTTAAGAAATGGGAGAAATCTCCCGGGGAATTTTTTATTCATAATTGGGCTGTTAGTACAGCTTATGAATCCCCTTAATGTCTAGAAAAATCATAGTACATCAAATTAAATGCTATGAAAAAAAACATCAATCATGATTTTGAATTAATTAATTTTAATAAAAGTTTTTATTAAACGATTAATCAGAAATTTAACAAATTCAGGATCCACTAACAGCACATCCCGATTTAAAACCATTTAAATTAAATATTAACAATAACTTTAAAAAAATCCGCATAAAAAACGTTTTTTATTGTAACAAGCAGATTTGTTGTTGTCTTTCGAAAACCTTAATTGGCATAATTAAACTTTCTAATTGTGCTGGGAAAAATTCAAATAACGAAGTTGCAATTAAGACTCAAAATTTGATTAAAAAAAATCAAGTCAACATAATTGTAGTCGTTTCTCCATGTGGGACCATTTAAAAAAAATCCATAATTATTTACATAAACAAATGTCTGTTAATTTGTGTATCCTTTAACAAAGATGTTAATACCATTTCACTATTATTTGCTAATCCTATAAAACAATTTATATGTTTCAACATTTCTGTATCGTATTTTATTATTGTAACTTTTTTTTGCAATTTGCCGTAATTTTAAAGTAAAATTTAGATTATTTTTTTAATTTAACTTTTTGTAATTTTGTATTCCATTTTTTGTGCCAATCATGTATTAAGCAAAAACTTATGAAAAGAGTTACGACGCTCCTGAACTTTTTAGTTCATTTTAGAGATTCAGTGACAAATTTGGTAGTCGTTTCCCAACAATTACACAGAAAAACCTGCAAAACAATTTTATAAAATCATTTGTGGTTTTGTAATTGTTGTAAAACCAGCCAAAATCTAATGAACTAATTATTCATATAATGAGCAGCATAACTCAAAAGCAATAGTTTTTTTATTTAGTTATTTTTTTATACAATAATTTTTAAATAGTTCTCTGGACCTGTTTCTCTAAATGCGAAAGAACATTTCATTCGAACATTTCTATTGAAAACAATGACAAAGAAGAGTGTTTTATTTTTGATAAAAATGTTCAGATGAAACAGGCCGTAAGATTTTTTACACAACAAAAACAGTTCAAATTTAAATTTCTGTTTCAATGTTGCTTCAGTATATTCTGTTTAATAATGTATTTTTAATTTTTTGAAAATTATTTGCAATTTTTTTTATATATATAAAATTTTAAGAAAATAAAAAAAATATGTTTTATTAAACAAAATGCATTTTATGCAATAACAAATTTGTTAAAAACAATATGAAAAATTATAGCTTTTCAATTATTAATAAAATAAACGTTTACAAACAATAAATTGAACTAATGACGAACAAATAAATGAATTTAATAACCGAAAAACAAGAGTATATTTTTATTTTTTAGCAGGGATCCCAATCCCGAATCCCGGAATTTGTTTGAAAAAATTCCCGGTGAATACCGTAATTTTTTAATTGTGTTTTTATTTTTCTTTTTTGTTATTTAATTAAATTGAATTTTTCTATGATTTTTTATGGTTTTCGGAAAAATTTCGACATTCCGAGAGTTTTTGGGGAACAAGAGACTTTAGATTCGTACTATTTATGTAAAAATTCATTGAATATAAGTATCTTTTTTTCTATGTAAGTGAGATAATTTTATGAGCTAGTTTCATAGTTCAAGGACATGTCTTAAAATAAACGTATGGAAATAATTTGGTTCAAATGTTTAAATTTTAAGAGATTTTTTCATTACTTTTAATGAAACTTGACTTGGAAGAAATCCTTTTACTTATCGAAGATTGTGGACGAAAGCAATTCATAATAGAAAATATCCAATTTATTAGTAGTTTTTCTAATTTTCTATAAACATTTAAAATAATGGACGCATTATGTGTCATTTAAGTCCCGTTTAGATTTTTCAAGTTCTTAACACTTATAATATGTAGTTTCGGGTAATTTCGGAAGATTATAATACTATAATAATCAAATACTACAATAAATAAAAAATTTTGTTAATCGTTCGACATTAACAGATTTAATCAAAACAAAAACTAATTCTAAATTAATCGTTTAATCTCTAGTCGTAACATTTTTTTTATTTTTAATCGAATTCTATAAGAATAAAAAAGTTATCAACTCGTGTGTATTTTTTGCAGCAATTTTTAAACCATTTCGGAACACTTTTAAATGAAAGAATATGCTTTCAAATTGTTTGTTTATTTTTTAATAATTTTTCACGCAGTTTTGTATCGTACTGCTTTGAAAAAATTATCGTTTATAATTCATTTTGTTAATAAAAATAGTGTATCAAGCGGTTAACTCAATCGACTGCATTCTAGAAATTAATATTAATTTAATTTACATACGATAAAATACAAAAACAAAAACCATTCCAAATAAACAACTTAAAACTTTTTCTCATATCTATGCAAAAGCAAATGGACAAGTTAAAATTCTGTCTTATTTCTACGAAGAAGTAAATTGGACAAACACACATGCATACTTTGTTTATTTTTCACATTGAAGCTGATACATGCATGTGTAATAAGCGTGCATGTGTTAGTAGCAACTTTAAACGCTTCTAGCTCCCTAAATATCAAACCGATTTAAATAAAATTAAGATTGCGCTCATCTATGTAAAAGCGCGCTTAAAAACATATAAATCTTTTCGAAATCGGTTTAGTATTACGCCCGTAAAAGGCATAAAAAAAACGTGTTTACCTATTTATAATATATGTAGATAGATAAACATTATCTTAGCACTGATTTTTGTTTGTCTTGATTGGACACTTAACGAAAAATAAAATTTATGTAGAAAGGAGTTTTTTGGCTCAAGCTCAAATTTGTGATTAGCCCATTTATTTTAATTTTAGGATTTTTTTAAATAAATTCATTATTATTGAGAGAGTACAAATAAAAGTTCGACTAAGTACTTACCAACATTAATAATCAAAAAGAAAATCTTCCAGTCAGCACGATGTTTTTTTAGCAATTTCAATCTATGCAAAAATATAATTATTATGAATATTAACAAGGAGGCGGGTGTTTCAGATTATATGTTCGGGTCTTACAAGAATTTTGATCAAAAATATTCATAAAAAATTCAAAGCTCAATGAATAAACTTTTTTCATTTATAACGTGGTTCCTTATTAAAGTACTTTCGTCGGGACAATTTAGTGTCACTTTGATATGGTTTGGATTAGGGTTTTGATAGAAAAGCTCAATAATACAAATCTTTACATTCCCATCATCGTCTACGAGTTCAATTTCCATTTGTTGTATGGTATTCGCTGTATCCAGATTCATTTTAACAAGTCTTAAGGAATACAAAAGTAAAAATTTTAATATTACAAAAAGAAAATTTTAAAAAAACATTATTTTTTCACAAATATTTACTTCCTGGAAGAAGTGTCATTTTCATCGCCATAAAATGACCTCAATGATGCCTTGATGATTTTTTTGGTGTCAAAAGTCTGTTCGGTATCTAATGTGCCTGAGACAAATGCAACAAAACTAATTAAACATGCAATTAAAATGAATTTCATTGCAAAACTTTTACTAATTAATGTTCACTTATGGAAATGCAAAATCCAACTGTATACTTAAGAACAAGGAATTCAAGCTTTTTATAGCAGAGCAAGATCTGATCATATTTATGTTGCCCCTACAAAGTTTTTGTTTAAGTTTTATGGTGTCTGCGTGTTCTAACCTGCATGCAGATAAAGAAATTTAAATACTATATATCAGTTGTTATACACTTTCATTTCCTTTATTTGCCTTTTAGATAAACGAATAAAGAACTTAAATAAAGAGTTACCGAAATTTACGATGATCAATATATCATTTTAGTTATCTTGATCGTAAACTAAGAAAAGACTCACTATCATCTTGTTAGGTAACGACCTTTTCGCAAACGTTTACTAGTTTGAGTTCTTTTAATTAGTCAAAAATAATATAAAAACACAACGCAAATTGATTTTGAACTTAATGATGTTTTATCTCCTTTAATACACAAAGTAACTTGCTTAGCAAATGCTCTTTCAGAATTTTGGTAATAATTTTTTATTGGATTACTAAGTAATGGATTGTACATATTTAGTTCATTATTTGTTTGCTATAAAAAATATTTGTTGATGATGAATTAAATAAATACTTATTTATATCATTATCTGAAAGTAGTTATTTAATTACTATCTTGTTATTAATAAAATAAGTAAAAAAACATTTTGTATTAACAAAATCTCAGAGAGAATGAGTTCGTAGAAATGTGATTGAAGGAATAAGAGATATTATTGAAAAAATACATTTAAATTTGTTCACAAGGAAGTAGAATAATTACTTGTTAATTGCTATGAAAATGTGAGTACATCTTTAAGAGGTGGGTTGGTAACCCACATTTTTCTCAATTTCTCAAACAAAAATAAGTAATTTTTCAGTTAAAGAAAGATTTTTCGCACGCAGAGTTTACTTTAACAAAGTCTTTTCAATTTTCCTTTGTACTTTCTTTCACTTCTGCACATGCAAAGTTTACTTTGACAAATTTTGTGTTCTTTCGTTGGATGCACATGCAAACCAAACACACACGTGAAACCAAATGTGAAACCAAATACAAGAGTGTGTAAACGACGACCGAAGAAGAAAGCAACTTTACGGGTCATCAAAGTCTGTATTCCCCCCTTTCTTCTTTCCATCCTCACCCTCAAACTTAAGACTTCCCAAAGTAAATTTCGCCAGTGGCAAAGAGGTAAAACTGTAAGTTTGGCCTGAACGTTGTTAATATAACTAAATAAAACCAAATAAAACCGGCGACAATAACTTTAGAATAAATCATTTTAAGTAGTAGAAGAATATTCAGATTATTATAATTATTGTATAAATACAGATATCGCACGTTGTTAGATAATTAATTATGTAGATAACAAATTATGGCGAAGTTCCTGAATAGGTGCTTCCACAAATACTAACTAAATTAAATTGACTTGATTTTATATGAGATCCGAAATTATTTTGCGTTGGAGACTTGAGTTTTTACAACTTATGCTATAAATTAGATCTCACGATCATTAAGCAAGATCACATTCTGGATATTTCTCATTTTTCTATAATATACACTGAACAAAATCGTTCGTTCATACAATGAGCACTGTATCAATTAGATTTGTCATTGAAAGTGAGCTAATCAAGCCCTTCATTATATCAACGAAGAAAATTTCATTATATTTATGAATTTCATTAGTAGCGGTGTATCTGTGCCTTAATTACATAAATAAAATTTATTGCATTAGTTTAAGCGTCAAAACTTAAATATAATCGTTTCATTAATTTAATGGCATTATTACATATTATAAGTGAAAGTTATTCATAAATTTAATGGAATTTTTTTTTCTAAGGAATGATTTCTTTTTTTATTCACTTTATGAAATTGCTTCATTTGTTCAATGATATTGTTACACTGAATTCACTGAAGCAGTAGCATTAAATTAATGGAAATGTATTGTTGAGCACTCAAAAAGTGGCTGATTTGTCTTGCTTCAGTGTTGCGCCAAAATGTTGTAACCAGTTCCCGCTAAAAATCGCTAACTGAGTAAAAGTAAACGCTTATAAAACCGCTAAATATTTTATAAACAATTTATTTATTTTTTTTATTAATGAAAGACTTTTTCAAAGGTTTTTATAACGCAAACCTTTGAAAAATTCTTTCATTAATGGGGTCGTCAATCTACATCTGCCCACTCCTCATTTATGTCGGTATCATTTTTGGAACGTGAATAAATATCAGATGTTCCGATTACACGTAAAAATTCTGTCGGAACCTTCGTAGTCGAAGCATCAAAACGAAGAAATAGTATAAATAAAATGAGCTAAAAAGGTTTTACCAAAGTTTTACTTACTTTGCTGTTAAAATAATATTTACCATTTCAGTTTGCAATAAATTTTCAAGTTTCTATTTATTTATTTATATTTAGATTGCGTTAGGGAGTGGCAAAACTCAGTTAAATCTTTAAATATTTTACTTACTGCAGAGTTCTCGCACTATAAAACTTTTAACCAGGCAGAAGTAGACGCCATATTATATTTCAGCTGGTTTAGTATCTTTTCAATATTTTCTGGCTTTCACGCTGAAAAACTGTCAAACTACAGAACTCACTGGTGGTTGTTTAATAGACTTGCCGCTAAGGGCTAAGGGCAACAAAATACAGGAAAATATAGCGGGGAAACTGCCGTTTTGGCAGCCCTAACCAGCTGACAGTTACGCTATTTGACCAATTTTCTTAAGAAAAATTTTCTCAACTGGTAACTCAACTGTTCTCATTTCTTTGCAGATTATATGACCCACTTTAGTACATATGCATATGTATGTACATATGTATGCGTGTAAGTGAAAATGAATTGCCCAAACTGATAGTCAACCACCCTTAATATTATGTACGGCATGGAGATACATACATACATCCTTTAGTCATTTTTTCTTTCTTTTAATATCCTTTATAACTCCCATTTAGTTCTGAATTTATGCAAAATAAATGCTTAAGTCTGAACATTGAAAAGCATACTTACCTGGCGTAGGGGTTACCGTGATCATAAAGGCGGTTCCCCCGGAATGAGACTCGATCATTGCACTTACGATTGAGTTGACTTCCGCGATTATTCCTAATGTGAATAACTCGTGCGTGTTATTTTTGATAGCCGGGAATGGCGTACGCGCCGTCCCGACTATTTTTAATAAATGCAAAAACATTTTCCCAAAACCACGTAAAATTACTTATGTAAGTATTTAGTCATATACATATGTACATACATACATACATATGTATGTATGTAAGTACGTACTATAATTTATCATTGTATCTTACTATAATAATGAAATATGTATGTACATACATACATACTATATATGGTGTTTCCGCGAAAAGTTTGTAAGCAAAGGGCCCTATTAGGTAAAACACAATGCTAAGCGTTGATAAATATAAAACTAAACGCAGCTTAGGATATATTGTAGTTTGGATTTTCAAATTGTTTGACTTTAGTTCAAAATCTGACTTTACCCAATTCCCTTGAGCCAAACAATTCCTTTCAACTGTTCATGTACAAACAGAAGTAAACTGGTAAAATTATTAATCGATATTCAAACAAAACACCGAAATTTCCACACCAAAATATTCAAACGAAGTCATCGAAAATTAAAACAAAGCTTTTAAAATTCAAATTAACGGACCAGGCCAAAAATGAAAGGAGAAAAGCGAAATCATCTTTACAGTTAATTTCGCCGCTTCAATATTTTATACATGGTAGTTTTTAATGTGTGTCTGTGCGAAGAAACGTAAGAACCGGCATTTTTTCTTATTGTTTACACATTTTCTTCAATGTTTTGTTTCATTTCCATAACATTCTTTTCTATGCTTTAACAAGAATGATACTTTGGGGGTAAATGTGTGTACTCAGGCAAATTCCGTGTGTACCGATTTGGAAACAAGTATGGCTGCCAAATTATACGATTTTGCATCAGAATTAGCAACAATATAAATAAAGTAATTTTTTAATTTCAAAATAGGAAGAGTTTATCAATTTGTCTTTTTTGTAATTTTTTTAACACGCATGAACAGCGGCTAAGCTATACACATTTTCGTAGGAATGGCGTGAGTTCCAGTTGTACATCCAAAAAATTCTACGAAATTCCCCGATATTTATAATTTTCTTTAAAGAATGTCCAATTTGTAATAGCACTTTGTCGATTTTATACCAATTTTATCTGGCAACTATGACGGCTGGAATGTTTTGTTGGCATTGAAACACAATTCGCTATAGCTCTCCCATTCTGATGCTTTTTATGTACTCGTTTTGGTAGAAAATAAATTCCAACCAGCGTTGCCAGAAGAAAAACATCGATTGATGATATAAAATACATATTTTAATACACAAAATCATCATTATTATATAGTAAAACAAATCAATAATACTTTCATACTAAGCTCAAAAAATATTTGCAAAAATTACATATAAAGTTGTTAAATTTTATATGTATATAATTTCATACAGGACATACTTTTTAAGCAATCAAATATATGTATTAACAATTTTATTTTAGAATTTTAAAAAGATTAAACGTCGCAATATTATTAGAGGCATGCTTATACTTTTGTAACTTTTAAAATTCTCGTTTTTTTTAAGTAGTTGTAGAAAGTAAGTTTGAAACTTTTTAAGAATATGGTTTAAGGATAATTCGGCATAAGCACCAACAAAATGCATTCAATGCATATGTAGACTAGCTAAAAACCTTAAAGAAACAAAACTTTTTGAAACTCGAAAAAATATTATTTAAAAAAAAATTATTATAACAGAAACTGAAACATATTAAAAAACAAATTCATGTTTGCAAATAATGGTTAGTAACCATAATCAATAATCCAGCCGACAATATCGTCTTTAACTGCTGGAATTCGGCTGCAGTCCATGATTGACTACCATATAAATTTTATTTGAAGGGTGAAGTAGCTGATTAAGTACTATCATTTTCAGTTTCGCACGATTACTATTATAATATAATTAGTAAGAATCAATATTGATGCAACTAATCAGATTAGACTGAAAATATTTTATTAATCAAAATTTTGATTAATCAGAACTCATGATTAATCGATTAACTAATATTTTGATTAATAGCAGTTTGTTTAAACGATTACTCGCATATGGCAAGTTTCAAGAAAAGCCTTCTCTACAACGACTCAAAGACACTCGGACGTTTATGAAATCATTAATAAAAAAATACGGAACCAATTTGAAAATGGCTGCGATATTGATGGAAGAATTACATTTTCTATTACAAAATATTTGGTCGCAGAGTTAATATACTTCCTAAAACGTGTTTCTGTATGTTCTTTTATCTAATCCATGAACATATGTAGTTCTGATACTAATCCAGTATAATAAATAGCCTTTAATAGTTCCTTAATATGGCTTAAAACAGCAAATCTAAAAACATCAAATCATAATTTGTGATACAATAATCATCGTTCTGGCAACGCTGCTTTCAATGTTTAACTATTCGGGGTTTTGTTGTTGTATTGTACCTAGATTGCTAGTATTTTATTATTAAAAACTAAAGTTATTTCAGTAGTAACAGATATATTACAGATGTCGGAGGCGTTTCCTATCGCAACGATAGCAATAAATATATGTACAGAAAATTAAAAACCGAAAAAATTAACTATCGCCCGGTTAATTAATAATTCAATTTCAAACAAAAATTAATTGTGCGCGTGTGGAAAACAAATTGTTTCCGTTCAACATTTGTAAAAGCAGAAAAATTCCAGCCCTGTGTTTTTGCGAAAAAAAGGTGTTTAATAAAGTTGATATAAAAATTCATATAAGTGTGTTTTTAAGAAAATTCTTGAATATTCTTTCACCATTTATTCCATGGGATACAATCTATTACATACATATATATGATCTATATATAAATTGCACATGTATGCGTGTATGTACATTAATCATTTTGTTTATTCCCTGTCTTCAATTTTGCCAGCGAAGCGTCGCGTTGTATGTACATCCATATGCAAAAATTACCTTTTGTTTAGTTCTATTCCTATTTACTGAAATTTGCCATTTAGCTTTGTCACTTATTAATTTACTTTTTAATCTTTTTTGGAAGTAGAACGTGTATAAAATATTAAAAAGTACATACAGAACAATTTTCTACAACAGCAACCTAATTCAACAATAAGAACAAAAACAACAACGTTTTATAGGTAGCAAGCTGGTTAGTATTCACTAGGGATGCCGTAAGCAAAATTCGGTCCCGAATATTGTGATAAAAAAATCTTGGAGAGTTCCGAAATTTTTAATGAATTTCTTTTTTTTATGAAAATCCAACAGTTTGTGGTACAACTGGTATGAAGGAGAGAAGCCTATACTTTGCTGTGAATGGGTTTGAAAAAATGCCGCCATTCCGCCAAAAATTATTACATGACCGTTACAAAATTTTACTAGGAGCAAAAGAAAACAATTTTCTTGTTTAGTTTTTGGATTACATACGGCAAACATGTGTCTATTCTAAGCCAATTTGAGTTTTTTGTTACAATGATATACATCCAGATTGGATTCCATGTCTATGGTCTATTTTGTAATGGATTTTTTTCCCCCAAAAACTGTTGTAATTTAGCTACTTTTTATGACAGAAGTTTAGGAACTTTTTAATTGGTATTAAACATGTTTTGAATTTAATTTAGTATATCAATAGGGCTTCTTCAGCCAGCAATATTTTCGGGACGAAGTAAGTCAGAATATACATGATTAATAAAAATGCCATATTTTGTACGAATGTGTGCTTTATTGGTTCATAATATTTATGTATATAAATTATATATGTACGTAGAACGATTTATTCAATTTGTACGTGGTTTTGTTTGTAATATATTAAATGAATATATTTTACATCATAATATCTGTTTTTTATCAAACTAATAAACTCTGGATTTTACATTCTAACATCCCGGAATTGGTGAAATTTAGTAGCATTTGGCATCCCTAGCATTCACCTAGAAGCATGAATCGAAAATATATGTATGTGGTTTAGAATGTTTATATACATTTGTATGCATCTTCATAAACAAAAGAGAGTGAAACGTTCAGAGCTGACAAAGTTTTCCTTCTTTGATTATAAAAAATGTACAATTAGTACAATAAATTATTTTTAGAATTATTCAATTATTAAATTTATATTAATCGAGATTGCCTCGATATCTTTTTTCAAAGATTTAAAAAACTTTTGTTTGTTGAGGGTTTTTAGCTAGTCTATATTCATGCATTTCATTGGTGCTAAATCCAAATCATCAGTAGACCTTAAACCTAATTTTTAAATGTTTCAAACCTCTTTACTTAAAAAGTCAAAGTCTCAAATTAAGTTGGGAGAATATTGTAAATAATAAATTAACTAAAAAACTATTTTTTTCATTTTTAATATTTCAAAGAAATTTTTTAATAAGGAAAAAAGTTTTGATACACACAAAAATGAGTGAAATAATTCTATATTGAATCTGTTCACACTTTATTTATAAAGTTTTTTAATACACTGTAGGAAAAAGTATTAAGTTCTTTGAAATATTTTGTTTAATGGACTTAAAGAATGTTTAACAAGAAGTAGTTAAATAATAATGCCTTTCAAAATATCATTTAGCTGAGAATTAATTGAAAAAATAATTCAGCTTTACAAATATATTTTTTTAAATTAAAATTGATTACTAAGGAGTATTAAATAGTTCCTATGCGCCCTTGGATGGGCCAATGCAAATTTTTTGAATAACTTGTTGGAAAAACTAGACATTAAGTAAAGAAACATCTCATCAGCGTTCTATGTTCGATTTTATCACTTTTGAACGTGCATACAAAAGACTAGGACGTATCAACTATTTAACCGTATTACTTAACAAATTATATATGAAATTCTCATCTCGATGATTTAATTATTCTAGTATTATTACTGTCTCGTTTTTTCCGGCGTTATTGGCTGCTCAAATCAAGCTTCTTTCGTTTTATGTATATTTACTTGGTTTTTGTCTTTTGTAGTTGAATTTCTTAGTATTCAACAAACTGTGACAACGTAAACATGGACTTGACGATGAAATGAGAAACCTTAACAATTGTACAATTCACAAAATATTGTTTGTTCTTCTGTTCACTATTCGTGTTCAATTTTGAAATGTTTTCATTTGGCTGCCTTGATGAGTTGTAATAAAGAGTAAGTACTTTATCTAATTCGTCTTTCATATATTTTGTATTTAACGCAAGCAAGTTAAGCATTTAAAAAACTATTTTTGCCCTTTCCGGATTTGTTGATTAAGAATGTATTATTCCTTTGAATACAATTAATGCTGCTGAAACCTTGCTGGGCCACATCCAGCTGTAGTATGGTATTGCTTAAAGTGCATTTTGAAAATACATATGTAATATTTTTTAGTTCTTATTTCATATATATATTGAATTTGGTAATTGTGGCAATAGAAATCAGTCTTTTTTTGTTTGTGAGCGGGGAGAGTAGAAAATGGGGCATAAAAACGAAAAGTTTTATGTTTATATAGTTTTGCGTAAAATTTAAATTGAATTGAAAACTTTCTTAGTTTTCAGCGCAATTCTTTCGATGGGCTTTCACACACGGGCACAATTGTGCTGGCATAACATGGCAGCTTGTTGGCGAATTCGGCGAAGAGAATTTTTGGTTGGCATAATTTTTCAACCAGCTACAATCCCGCATTAGCAGCACAAAACGAATACATACACAATTAAAAAAACACATGCCAAATAAATACAAAAAACACACAAAACTGTGTATTCGTATACAATTTTATGCCAGATGAATTAGTGTCGTGTGATGAAAAAAAAAACAAAAATTGTGCGGCTTTAAAATTGTTCTCGTCTGTGAATGCTCAATTATTATAATATGCCAACCTATTGCAGATAATAACTTTAACAATCGCTTATGAATGTGGGTGTTAATGTTATCATTCCTTGCCAACACTGATGTTCAACAAGAATCACATGTTTATTTTGTGTTGTGTTCTCTTGTTAGCTTTTTTTGTAGTTGTTTCTTAGTTTTCTTCCAGCATGATTTTGTGTATCTATCAGGCAAAAAAATAAAACATCAATATTTATCTTGGAAAACAAAAAAACAAGCATGATGTCTTTATGGGTGCGTAAACAAATAATAAATCGATCCATAAAAAATACCGAAAGCAAACTTGTTGCAATTTTATTTGCCTTCACTTTTTTAAATCTAAATCTGTGTCGTTGATTTATGTATGGATTTATGTATATATGTATGTACTATATAGAGTTGGTTGTATGGCATGCGTGCTTGTGAGAGTTAATAATGATACGTCACGTTATGTACATATGTATGTATGTACATATATAGTTGCTACAAAAGGTTTTGTGGTATGAATACCTACACACATACGTATATACATACATACCTATGTACATTTATAACCTAGCTAGAACGAAAAATGTCCATACATACTACATATGTATGTATGTACATATATTCATATGTAGCTAAATTATTTTGTACATTTTAGTCTTTAATCTTAACTGAAATAAATAACAGTCATAGTAATAGCGAAGACGATGATGTAATTGAAACACTAAAAATACCCATTAAAAACTTATTTTGTAAATGGAAAATTACTAACCATTAGAGCGGCTCAGTCACGTTTCTACCTTCTCAAGTTTTGTAAAAATGCAAGAGCAAAATTTGCAAAAATGACTAAAATGCCAATTTGCCGGTAAATTGTTATTCCTAGAATTAGATCTAGTTTTTTTGAACGGTCTTTTATTGTAAGAGTGGCTAGATGTTGGAACTTCCTGCCTATTGATCTTCGTTTATTCACTCACTCGAATAATGCTTTTCGCCTGAAACTGCTGTTACATTTTTCTACTCTCGGGTAAGAAGTAGACTCTTTCATTCTTGTTATACTCCAAGTGTGCTGTACTTATATACTTATTTTATATGTATGTATGTATATATGTATCCCTTGTACTAAACCGAGTGAACCTCCCTTCGGGATATATTTGTTCTATTGTATGAATATATTTTTTTTTTTTTAATTTCAATTGATCTACTGTGGCTGGGGAGCCATCTGTAAGTTTACTTTTATAGTTTCTTTTATAATTTGTATATGTTTTATGAAATCAGTTAATTCGGGTTTTTTGCTGTTGTAATATATATTTTATTAACCTAAGGAGGCTTTTTATATTACTTGAATTGAATAAATAAATAAATAAATAAAAATAAAAAAAAAAAATAAAAAAAAAAAAATATACTCTTAAATATATAAATATTTGGCCCACCTCTGCTCGCCATCCAAAAAAACAGAAACATGAAAGTAGACTACATGTGTCCTTCCTTACACAGTACAACATTTAGCTCATTGTTTGGGACTCAATTCTGAGAACTTGACAAAACGAATGATGCAGAAGTTCTTATTTTAGGGGCTACTATCACGTGCAGTTCTCAAAATTGAGTCCCAAAACCATGTGTTGTACTGTGTTATTAGCAACTTTTTATTTCTGGTCGTTGGTTGGCCGACGTAGCCCGGTGTCACTTTAGCGGGATCAAATCAAGAATAACACAGTTATATAAATTATAAATAATAATGATCTTAAAGTTAGTTTTTTTTCGGCGGCCGCTTTTTTTACGGAGTCACGGGGTTCTTTTTAATTGGTCATAACTCGTGAAATATAAAAGAAGAGTATAAAAAATTTGGATATCATTTAAATATACATACATATGGACATAAGTATGTAAATATTTGTAAACAAAGAGTACCTATTCCAAGCAGTTTGTTTTGGCTTCTTTTCCAGAATTGTCAAAAACAATTTCCAACCACCAATCAAAATATTTTGAACATCTTGTTTTCCATTGTTTTTTATAATTCTTTCTCTTGTTTCAAGCCTTCTGAAATACAATTTTTTTTTAATTTGTAAACGTAATTTGACTGCTGTTAATCAGCAAGTGAACTGAAGACCGACGACCGTTCGGTCAGATATCTACTGCAATTTTGTTTTAGTTTGCAACAATTTTCTCTTTATATGTATATCTCAATACTGGCTTCGCTGAATAACGATTTTTCGTCTTGCCGGCCTTAGGGCATGCTCCTTATTGCATTGGACGCTTTTGAATTTTACCTTTATTTTACTAAAACATACTTATTATTCCAGTGTAGACGTTTTGTATATTTTTTGAGTATGGCAACATTTACTGAAATATTCCTCTCAATCATGCCAGATTTTGGGATTTTTTTCCCAGCTTCAATTTTTTTTCAATAATGAAAAGAATCCAACTTAAGGGGCTTGTTTTAACATTTTATTTAACATTTATTTTACTTTTTGTCAAAGAAATTGAAGTTCAAATAAACACTATTTCAAAAAAGCATTATATTGGAAGTTTTCAATAAAAGGGCAAAAAATGTTGCCTAGAAAAAAAAACGCTATAAGTTTGTTTTTCTATACGAATTCTGTCACAGAAGAAATTCAGGGCTTTTTGCTCTACATAGTTTTTTAAACTCAAGTTGTATTTAACTAGGTGACAGCATTAGGAAAACAATTACAACAATACATGAACAACAGGCATTTTTGTCTGTTTAGTGTCATTTCGTATGTCAAAAAACCTAACCCATAAAACAAAGAAAACAAATACAGAAAAAAAGTAAAAAAGGATTAAGTATTTTTTATGTATTTTGACATTCGCAGCTGCTGTAATGCTGTCACCTGGTTAAATACGCCTTGTTTAAACTTGTATGAAAAACAAAAACCGGTTAACTTGTTTTCCTAAATTTTGAAAATCGTAACGTTTTTTTTTCAATTTAAATACAAATTTTCTGGAAAATACTGGATTTAAAAAACGATTTTGGAAATTGCCATCAGACATGGTGTTGCCCAGAGGAAACTAGAAAATTGCATAATATGTTCTGGCACGATTAAAAAAAATGAATTGGTTATGGGTGTGGTGGACTACTGTGGCATATTTTTTTACATATTTTATTTTTATATTTCTTTTATTAATTTTCGACTCCCATATTTTTCAGCAACGGATGAAGTCATTTAAAAGAATAAAAAAAAACCAACGCAGAAAAGCTTATTCTATTTTTTTATTTGTACTCAAATTAGTTATTTTGAATCAAAAACCACAATTTCACATTTAAATTTTTATTATAGCATGTTTAGTTTGCATTAATCTATTTCTAGACACACAAATGCTTACAACTACACTCTCAAGTCCTTGTACTAATTTAAGTCAAAGTTTTGTCTCAAGTGTTTCGTCTAGAATTTAATGTTTTTTCAGCTTTTCTCACAATTTTAATGGTCGATTGGGATCGTGCAGTTGAGGTTGGCGTTTTGTCTGTTGCATGAGTAAAACATCAGAAAAAAGCCTGTTTGGTTTTCTAATCAACCTTGACCGTCATCTGAATGCATTTTTTTCCAAGAATTGTGTGTAACAGTTGTTTTTATTTAAAATAATTGTCACGAGGTGTTTTTATATTTGCGATACCTAAGTAGTATATGGCAACAACGCAAGTCTGATTTTATTAATCACATTATTTGACGATTTTAACGTCTTGTATTCTCAGAAATCTTTCTGTGCTAATTCTGTTTCCAAAATTGAAGTTTGAGATTTTTTTGCAATAACTTTCACAATTTTTAAGGACAAAGCAGCACTGCTTTTAAAACCAGTCTATCACTGGTAACTCAATCATTGCCACTGTCCGCTTCAGCAGAATAAATTATCTGTCTATTTGCTCAGGTATTCATGTAGGCGTGGCTTTTAAATTGTTAGACTCTTCTAGAAAAATACCCATCTACGTTAAAGATATTCCCTTTCATTGCTATCTCTATGGCCATTTTTATTTCATACAAACTGAACATTTGGTGTCAATCCTATTTACGGAATATTTCGGGTGGTTTACTTTTTCACTGCAGTTTTTCAAGAGCATTTAATTGATATCTTTCATCGGCATTCACAATGTTATTTACTCATATAACTATCATGTGCATTTAATGTGGGGTTTAACGTTTGGCGATTGATTCATACATGGGCTTGTGTCAAGTTCAGCCGTATTAATAACACCACAATTGATGATCCATTTGGGAATACCCATGTTATTTAGCGTATTGTTTTGTGCAAGTAAGTGCACTTACACTGAGCATGCAACTAAAAATAACGCACGATATGTGCAATTAAAGAAAAAGTGAATGCACTGGTTGGTCACCAGAGTTGGAAACAAATTTAGGGTTTCTTGAAAAGGCCTAACCCAGAACGTTTTATTCGATTTTATTGGGTTTTGGTATTCATTTTAGTTAATTACTGTCCTCATATAAAAAAATATAAGAATTCCTTAAAAATATATTCCGCTTCAAAGTTTTGTAGTTTGTGCTACAAGAATAGCTCTTGACTGATGATACTTTTTGTACACACTATCAGTCAAAAACAATACGGCCGCTGACTGTCACTCAACCGCAAAAATTTGTGAGGTTGACTCTTGACTCACGAAATTTATATATGTACATACATACTATGTTCAAACTACCGATCAAGCCAAAATTTGATGTGTACCCTGCATTACACACGTGGTAGTCAATACTCCTCACTAAATGGAAAATCACCAATGAATTAAAGTTCTGGAATTCTACTTATTTATAAAAATTTTACTTACATATATAAATTAAAAACGCGCTTTCTTTAATTTTCGCATAATAAATTCACTAAATCATTGTTAATTATTAATTATTTAGGTTTACTTTGTGGTACGCACCCTTTATATTCAGTGTTTGCTATTTTTGTTTTGATGATTTCCACAGCGGGAAAAAGGGAAGAGAAATGGAGAAATTTATTATTAATTTATTATTTATTAGCCCAAGTGCTTTTTTGGCGAATAGTTATTATAATTGACATTTTTATTAATGCCACTTATATTTTTAGTGAAAAGCAAACATTTAGTTTATCATTGATTTCATTTTATTAAATCGTTAATGACTTTATTAGATAATTGTATTATAGTTAATAATTAGTCATTTTGCAAGTAAATTCTATAATAAAATTTTCTTTTTTTAGTCGTCCACGAGTTATAAAACGCAAGTTTTATTGATTAGCATTAGTTGTCTTTAATTGACTTCTAATAGAAGTCAGTGAGTGAGTTATTTATAGAAGACTTCGACGGTAAAAATTATTTAATAAGTAATCTTAAGTGATTTGAAAATTATAATTGATTTAGTATACATACATAACAGTACATACATAGTTATATATGTATGTACATATGTATGTATTCATTTAAAAAAAATAAATTTTAATTTGGCTTGTTTAAGTTGACAGTTAATAACTAAAAAGGGGAGGATGTCATTAAAGATATATATCGCTTATCGTAGGCAGACAATTGGACTGTTGTTTTTATTCACACATACTTATTTATCAGTGTTGGTAAAATGTTAATCTGGTTTATAATTAAAAATTAACAATTAATCATAATTTCAATGATTACGATTATTGAGTGAAGCCGTTTTTCATTAGAAAAAACAATATTAATTAAAAGCCGCAACAATGTTGGACTACGCGGTCCATTGTAGTGAAAATGTAGTGACTAGATTCTAGTAGAATCTACAATGCGTGTACACACGTACGTAATAGAAGAGTAAATGAAAAGGTGGCGCGCCCTGCATGTACCTTTGACTTTGGACTCAGTGATGTTATACGTAGGGAAAAATCGATATTCGTAGGGATTTTCTTCTACAAAAAATGACTGTGGGGAGAAAACGACAGATTTATTGAAGTCATTAAGTAGGGACTTTTCAATAATGTGGCAAAAATGTATTAATTTTGCAACCTTATTTGATTTGTGACAACATACTAAGGAAATTTTTAATACGGGAATATTACAAATTGTCATATTTTTTTTATATGATCGCTTGCCGCCGTTTCAGCTTTCATTTTAAAGTAAACCGAAAAGTACTGAAAACAAAAATTCAGCAAAAATGGTTGGAGGACGATAACTTTAAAGGCTGGCAGGAAGCTGTCTCTGTTGAACCGTTTAAATACAAGTGTTTTGCACGCATTAAATTTTAAATTGCGGCAAATCTGATCTTCTGAATCACGCAGAAAGGAAGATACACAAAAAAATGTGAATTCTGTAAAAAAGACAAGCAAATTGGTAATTTTTCAAAAAGGAAAGGCAGCGAGTCAGCTGTTTTTCACTGAGCACGATGTGGCGTTGCAAATTGTTGACCACTTTTGAAAAAAAGAACTGATTCACGTACATAAAAGTGTTAATATTTAAATTAAATGTATATGTACGTATACATCATTTAAAAGTTGTAGGGATTTTTGTAGTTATAGGGAAAAATAGGGATTTTATTCGGGTAGTGTAAAGACTTCTCAAAAAAGTATATAACATCACTGACTGAACTAGAACATGGTTATTTTCAATTCTTTCATGAATCACATCATTTACAAACCACAAATTATTTAGTACACGACAAGTATTTGCGCTGTAATAATCGTTGTGAACAAAGTACTGTGAGTGGTCCAACCAAGTGTTAATGGCGTTCGACATCTGTGGAATACATTTTTATTAAATTTCATCTATCCGGGTCTAGCCTTTGCTTATAGTTTTTAAAATCAAATTTTGCTGATAGAAAAATCATTGTGTTGTGCAGTACTTAAGATGTTAAAAATTTCGAGTGTTAAATGTTAGTATTGTTACGTTTAATGTCAACCATTTAGGTGCTTAATTCCTGGAATTAAATCAAGCAAAATCAAAGCAGAGAGATACATATCGTTCATTTACTCAAACAACGTCATAATTAAAAAAAAGTATTTCTACAGAAAACGAATTTAAAGTTTTTAAGGTACACACACTTATTGGAAAATAAAAAAACCATTCTCCTCTCAAGAGGTGAGTAAACAAGATATTCCATTGTATGAATTTTTTACAAAAGATAATGATATTAAGAAAAACTGCATTCTTAACTCAAAAAATCACGTATTCTGAGTTAAGGCGTTATTTGGGTAAACGAGCGATATGTATTTATGTACATATGTATTCAGAGAATTTGTTCATTTCTTTAGCGAAAGGTCCTACTGTGCGGGAAAGACTTCGTAACAGACTAGTGTTAAGAAATAAAAATGAAAAAAAAAATACATATTCAACATGAGAATCAAACTTTTTTTAATTAGTATTTAGTAAATTGAAAATTAAGAAAAAATTAACATGAGAAATAAAAATTAGCAGCATGGTCGGCCGCTATTTAATCTTCCCACTGTGAAGCACCGCAAAACCCTCTAATTTAATATGCATTACTTCACACAAAGTAATAATAATTACATATTTATGAAACATGTCACTAAAATTAATAACACAGTTGAGTGTACAATGAATATGTATGTGCAAATGTACGTGCGAATGCTGTACACATGTATGTACATAAATAAGTATTTACCGATGTTTGTATATACATATACATGTGTGTATATTTGTTTGAATGACATGTACTAAATTTATTGAAAAGTTATATTTTGTAGGGTTTCCTACGTTCCTCCAATGGAAATACATTAGTAATATATACTACATACATGCATATATACATATGTATTTATGTCTGTATGTATGAATTTCCATTAACTCACGTTTCATTAAAACTTGAAGTCATTAACCACAAGCAAGCATGACAATCGATAATAGTAGTTTGATTTTTGTTGTTTTATTCTTTATTTGATTTTAGATTGTGGTAAAAAAAGACATGGCACAAAATGCGGATACATCATTTATACCAGACCTGCCTAAAGGACCACTGTGCACTTATCGCAAAAGAGTAAAATTCGATTGGAAACGTTTGAGGCTGATATTTGAAAAGGAACAAGCTTTACGCATTAAAGTAAGTTGCTAATTCTTGTTTGCAATAAGAAACATACAAATACCTAAACTGTATAACTTTCTTTCTTAGTACAAGGTGTGGAAAATTTTAGAAAATGATCCGCTCTTCTCCCAACCTATTGCACTCCTACCCACCGATGAGCAAAAACGTGTTTGTGCCATGCAAATGAATCGTATGGCGCAATTGGAGTTAGTTCCTAAAGAGATCGAACAGAGTTCGTTCAGTGAAAAAACCAAATATTTGATGAGTATAAACGAGGCTTTACACACCTACTGTCCTAGTTTGTCGGTGAAAATTGCTTTGGGCGTTGGCCTGTTCAATAATGCCATACGTGCCATGGGTACAGATCGGCATATGAAATATTATGAGGCTGCTTGGAATCGTGAAGTGGTTACCTGCTTGGCCATAACGGAGGTTTCACATGGCAGCAATACGAAAAGTATTCGCACCACAGCCACTTATGATCCCCACACTCAGGAGTTTATTATAAATACCCCAGATTTTGAGGCCGCCAAATGTTGGGTGGGTAACTTAGGTAAAAGTGCCACAGTTGCCATGACATTCGCCAATCTATATACACCCGATGGTGTTAATCAGGGCTTACATGGTTTCCTTATCCCCATAAGAGATCCGAAAACGTTACAGCCCTATCCGGGTGTACTGGTGGGTGATATTGGTGAGAAGATCGGCCTCAATGGCATTGACAATGGCTTCGTTATGTTTACCAACTGTCGTATACCTCGTGAAAATTTACTCAATCGGACGGGTGATGTTACACACGAGGGCATATACGAGAGTGTTTTTACCGAGCCAGGCAAAGTGCTGGGGGCTGCCTTGGAATCGTTTTCTGCTGGTCGTATTGGTATTATGCAAGAATCGGTGAATACCTTGTCAAATGCTGCTGTTATAGCGGTACGTTATGCTGCCTTAAGAAAACAGTTTGGCCCCGAAAAGACTGGTCCCGAAATGCCCATAATCGAGTATCAATTACATGTAACTATACAATTATTATTAAATTGAACACTTTGTTTTAAATAATATGTGTTTTTGTTTGCTAGCAATGGCGAATATTCCCCTATTTGGCTGCTGCATGTGTTTTGAAGATTTCTGTAGCCGAATTGACCGAACAATATTTAAAAATTATAAAAAAGTCTCAGGCTGATTCCAATGGTTTTGAGCTACTGGTAAGCATGAATGTTTATTTTCATTTTAATAGAAAAAGAAAAGTAATTTCTAAAAATCTTCCTTTTTTAAATAAGGCCAAAAAAAGACCAAATCTTTTCAATTAACGTCCAAAGAAATGACAAACAAAAAATAACATCCAAAAACTATATTTACCGAATTATTTCATCAAAATAACTTTCGAATTTTGCGGACTTATTTATTTTTTTTTTTTTGGGAATTATTTAATTTTTTTATTAATTATTACATTGAACAAAAGTCTTACTAAATATTATTCTTATTACCAGCAATTAAACAAA
Source organism: Gymnocheta viridis (assembly GCA_956483585.1). NCBI lineage: Eukaryota > Metazoa > Arthropoda > Insecta > Diptera > Tachinidae > Gymnocheta > Gymnocheta viridis. The sequence goes on from OY101444.1 coordinate 7,701,947, forward strand.
GTACATACCAAAAAAAAAGCAGGCTTCCTTCACTTTTTTTGGTCCTTTCAACATAATTGTTCTATAAAATAATTAGTTTCAATTTGTAAATTTATTAATCAATGCAAATAAATATGTATGTTTAGCAAATACCTTTCGAAGTTTAAGTAAAGAGTTTATAAAAGCAAATAAATAATAATAAACCATCGAAATAATTCCAAACTAGTGTTTGAAAAAAGAGTTTTTTTTTGTATGAATCTTTCTTTGAATCCTTGACATTTACATAAAAAAATATATGTATGTACATATTTTTTTTAATCTCCATGTGTATATAAATAAAACCATTTTATGTTTTTTCAGACACAAATTGTATCTGAAATTCATGCGATTATTTCTTCGTCGAAGCCCATGATAACATGGACGGCACGAGATGCCATACAAGAGGCTAGGGAAGCATGTGGAGGCCATGGTTATCTTAAGGCTTCCAAATTGGGAGATCTGCGCAATGATCACGATCCAAGTTGTACATATGAAGGGGACAATAATGTTTTGGGACAACAGGCCTCTAACTGGTTACTACGTCAATGGAACGGCACAATTGAGAGTCCAGTGGGTACAGCCAACTTTTTAAATAATCGTGAAAGCATACTTAAGCAAAATTTTGAAGATGTCTTAAACATACATGATATTGAGTCGATGGAATGTAAGTTTATTGTAGGTGAACACTTTTGTTTAAAATTACGCTAAATTCACTCGTTTTCTTTATCCCAGTTGTTTTAAGTTGTTACGAATGGATGTTGTGTCATTTGCTGCAGACAACTTCAACAAGAATTTCCACAGACATTGCCAGGGGTAGTCATCGCTTTGAAGCCCGCAACAATTCTCAAGTGTACGGTGCTCGTGAAATGTCCATAGCTTATGCTGAGTATTACTGTTTGAGTCGTTTCGTTGAGCGATTTCGACGACCCGATGTTAGCGGGGAATATGCTAATATTCTAAAGCTGGCTTATGACATCTACTCCATGTGGTGTTTAGATCGACATATGACAACTTTCTATGTGGGTGGTTTCGCCCACGATTCAAAATTTGCTGATTCGATCAGAACTCGTCTGCTGCGAAAATGCGCTGAGCTAAAAGATTCAGCCGTTTCGGTAGCAGACGCCTTGGCACCACCAGACTTTGCCTTAAACTCCGTTATTGCCAAGTCCGATGGGTTGCTATATGAGAACTTGCAAAATGAATTTATCACAAATAATGGGGCATTTGCAAGACCACCGTGGTGGCGTGATATAATCATACCACAACCAAAATCAAAATTATAAAATTCATTTGCAGAAAAACATTTCATGTTAATAATTTATGATAAATTTTTCCATTTGTTTAAATACTATTCATAAATTAGAAATTTTCTTACAATGGTGGTGGTTACAAAATTAAAACATTTTCTGATCCCTTCAAATTAAATTTTTTTTGACTCGGTTTTATAGCTTCAACGACTTTTGTTGATGCTAGTGTTTAATTGTATGTCTGATACACGTAATTCCTTGATTTCTACAAATTTCTATCAGTTTTTGTACTAACATTCAAGGCGATACCGATTAAATTGAATACCGGTATCAATACTGATACCGTGATTCATTTTGCTTGCAAAATACCGGTATTCAAATGGCGTTTCCTTCAATACCAGTATTTTACCGGTATCAGAGTTTCCATATAAAAAATCTTATAATGAGGCAAGAACTAAGAAAATATTTCACTTAAAATGCTCAAAGAAATTTTACTTGCTATTTGTGTGTGAAATAGAGACGGGCGGGCGATATTTCTGTACATGTGATTCAATCACTGTTCCTGAAAATTCGCTAATCGGGAAATTCATTAAATAACTGACTTGCAATGTAGTATTTTTTTAATTATATTACATATTAATTTTCGAGAAACAGTGATATAAAATCACAGGTACAGAAATGTATGCTAGTAACATAAATACATATATTTAACAGCATTGCACTGTAACTGTTACTGCAGTGACAAGAGCTTTCTAATAACAGATAAATTCGAATCGGCTCAAAACTACTAACCAAACAAATTGCAACAATACCTGTTAATAAAAAATATCTTACATAACTTTTAAAAGTGTAAAATGTTTTCATTATGTAGCCACCACTGTGTATATCATTTTGTTTAAATTTGTTTTTGTAATTTTCTTGAATTTGTTTAAGTATTTTTCCCATTTTTCATATTTAAATAGTTTGTATTTAAGCAAATTGTTTAATTAATCAAATAATTGTTAATTAATAATGGAATTCACAAGGTCCTTCTTCTATTTGTTGTAACAATTGTATGTGCTAATTTTTTATTTATGTTTTTAATTATTTTGTCCCATAATATTTTTCGTAAAGAATATAAAGCAGCACCTTTTAAGTTTTGAAAAAAGTTGGCACATACAGCTCATACAATAGATAGACTACGTTGAGAACTCCTTTAATATATTTATGTATAGCTGTACATCCTTATATACTATACGTGTATTTAAAAATAACATACTTATAAGATAATTTTTTCCATTTCACTAAAGAATAGTCATAAATCAGATCTATTTACTTATTTGCATAGTATATGTATTTTATTAGAATTTGTTTTTGTAGTAGATCAAATTATTTTTTGTAATTTTCTTTAATTTTCGAAAGTATTCTTTTCCATTGTTCATATACTGCATATTTTGTATCTCAGCAAATTGTTTAATTAAACAAATAATTATTCATTAATATATTTATATCTTTACAATCTTATATAATATACATATATTTGTATTACTACCACAGTGTATTTATCTCTAAAAATAATTCATTTACATAAAACAGAATTAATTATAATTGTTAAAGAAATTGTTATTATTGCCGTTTTTGTGCATTTTATGAAATAAAATATTTTAGTTAATAAAAAAGTATATTTTTTTTCTATCTGACCTTTTGTTTAGTTAACTCTATTGTATGAATATGTAAAACTTTAAAAAATTATTAAACGAAATCCCTCTCAAAAAATTTATACTGTTTAAATAAAAATTATTAAATATTTTCCTTCAGATTTCAGAATTGCAAAAGTCGTTGTAAATTAAAAATTTAAATTAAACGTTTCTTGGTTGGAAGTCTACAGTTGAAGAGTTTTATTAATTTTTGGGCGATTATAAAGCCTTTTACAAACTTTGAATACCAAGATCATTTTGGACGATTTATAGAATATACATAGATAATTTTTGAAAATTAAATACTTTTCAGAATTTTATTAATTTTTTTAAGATGTAGAGTATTAAATAATTGCAATATAAAGTAAAGTATATAAAGTATATATTTTTTTAGGCAATTTATTGATATATTGTGATATTTAAACACAAATTTTAGATATTCAAACAAAGTTTAAACGAATCATGAAGTCTTGTTCTATACGCCCTGAAGGAAGCTTTAGCTCAAGAAGCTTCCGAGTTATTGATGAAGATGATAAATTTTAGTGTTTAATTGCAGCTGATTGTTTATATTTGTTAGCTTATTTTTTAATATAAATTTTTTATGTTTGTATAATTATAGAAATATAGTCAGTCTGCTTCTGTAGTGCTACCAATTTTCTTAACGTTAGTACTATTTATAGCAAAGTTATACAATTAAAGCCAAAATAGCTTCATTTTACTGATGCAGTGTGCCCAATTAAACTTCGCAAGCCAAGGCATTAGTGTATTGTTAAAGTATTTCTTTTTTTTACAAGGAAAATACTTCTAAAGCATAGTTACAGGCGCCAGCATTCATAGCCTTTTCATTTGAATAAAAATTCGAGGCAAACTGAAATTGTGTCGCATGTGTCTTAAGTCTTTACTCTTAGTGTCCACCAAAACTCATACGCCATAGTTAAAAGACTTAAGACACATGCGTCCACTTTAAGCATTTTTGGTGATTTTCATGTTTTTTGCTTTTATCTCGGTAATCCGTGAGCGGATATGGCCGGAGGACACTATAACTGGGTTTTGCACCCGCTGAATCCGAAAATCACAATTAAATTTTGATTCGACCAAGTTTTCATGAAAAACGCGTTTTCGCGTTTGTGTCTTAAGTCTTTTGAATTTTCCCACCACCGGTCAGTGTTGCCAGCTAATTTTTTCCTAAAACCTTAAGAAAAAACGAAAAATCGATTTTTCAGATTGAAAGTCTTTGTATTTGAAACAGATTCTATCAAAATAAAATTCAGTTCAACTCGGATCTCTTTTCGTCACCATATTAAGTGTCTGACGCTTTGCCGTTTATTATTTGCTACTGAAAAATTTGTATTACCGCTTTAATTTGAAAAATTCGAGTTTTTTGTTCACTTTTGTCTACATATCGATTAGAAAATGAAAAACCAGTTTTACTTGTTTTTATTTCATAGGCAAAAAACTATGAAATCGTTCATGTGATATAAGTTGGTTAGTTTTAATTTTATAATTCGCTGTGTTTAAGGTAGAGACTTTTGTAGGAACAATAAGTGTTGACAAAAGTCGGTCGTTATCGATCGCTAGGATTTCTAAACGAAAAATAAAGTATTAGGGTGACACTTTCAAAGGTCTCTTACTTAAATACATTTTAAATTCAAAATAATGGATGCGCATAGGGCTGTAAGTTTTTAAAATTTGCTTACAAATTACGAGTAATGACCCAAATAAACAAAACGTCACATCAATGTATCTCCCTTAATACTAGACCTAGAATATTCAAACAAAGCTTAAACGAATCATAAAGTCTTGTTCTATACGACCTGAAAGAAGCTTTAGCTCAAGAAGCTTCCGAGGTATTGATGAAGATGATAAATTTTAGTGTTTAATTGCAGCTGATTGTTTATATTTGTTAGCTTATTTTTTAATATAAATTTTTTATGTTTGCATAATTATAGAAATATAGTCAGTCTGCTTCTGTAATGCTACCAATTTTCTTAACGTTAGTACTATTTATAGCAAAGTTATACAATTAAAGCCAAAATAGCTTCATTTTACTGATGCAGTGTGCCCCATTAAATTCGCAAGCCAAGGCATTAGTGTATTGTTAAAGTATTTCTTTTTTTTACAAGGAAAATACTTCTAAAGCATAGTTACAGGCGCCAGCATTCATAGCCTTTTCATTTGAATAAAAATTCGAGGCAAACTGAAATTGTGTCGCATGTGTCTTAAGTCTTTACTTTTAGTGTCCACCAAAACTCATACGCCATAGTTAAAAGACTTAAGACACATGCGTCCACTTTAAGCATTTTTGGTGATTTTCATGTTTTTTGCTTTTATCTCGGTAATCCGTGAGCGGATATGGCCGGAGGACACTATAACTGGGTTTTGCACCCGCTGAATCCGAAAATCACAATTAAATTTTGATTCGACCAAGTTTTCATGAAAAACGCGTTTTCGCGTTTGTGTCTTAAGTCTTTTGAATTTTCCCACCACCGGTCAGTGTTGCCAGCTAATTTTTTCCTAAAACCTTAAGAAGAAACGAAAAATCGATTTTTCTGATTGAAAGTCTTTGTATTTGAAACGGATTCCATCAAAATAAAATTCAGTTCAACTCGGATCTCTTTTCGTCACCATATTAAGTGTCTGACGCTTTGCCGTTTATTATTTGCTACTGAAAAATTTGTATTACCGCTTTAATTTGAAAAATTCGAGTTTTTTGTTTACTTTTGTCTACATATCGATTAGCAAATGAAAAACCAGTTTTACTTGTTTTTATTTCATAGGCAAAAAACTATGAAATCGTTCATGTGATATAAGTTGATTAGTTTTAATTTTATAATTCGCTGTGTTTAAGGTAGAGTCTTTTGTAGGAACAATAAGTTTTGACAAAAGTCGGTCGTTATCGATCGCTAGGATTTCTAAACGAAAAATAAAGTATTAGGGTGGCACTTTCAAAGGTCTCTTACTTAAATACATTTTAAATTCAAAATAATGGATGCGCATAGGGCTGTAAGTTTTTAAAATTTGCTTACAAATTACGAGTAATGACCCAAATTAACAAAACGTCACATCAATGTATCTCCCTTAATACTAGACCTAGAATATTCAAACAAAGCTTAAACGAATCATAAAGTCTTGTTCTATACGCCCTGAAAGAAGCTTTAGCTCAAGAAGCTTCCGAGTTATTGATGAAGTTCTCAAGTAATTTCTTAAACGAAATTGCACTTTTTAAGCAAACTTATAACTCGTTTATCTCTGGAACCCTTAGGCGTATTTTCATGAAACTTTTACCGGATGATAGATTGAAACTTCAACTACAACACAGATTAGTTTAATTTGGTAAAACCATAAATATAAGGTATTAAAAATAAATTTTTTCGCATTAAAGCCCATCTACGCTTTGAGATATTAAACAAAACGTAAAAAAAAGATTTTTTTGCCAGTAAATTTTGAAAAATTAAATTTATTTATTTTTATTTTTTTGAAACACCAGGTTAACAAAATCTTGCAGAAGGTGGATTTTTAGGAACTATTTTCTTTAAAGTGCTGTAACTCATGAACGGCTTCAGATATTCATATGATTTTATAAAAATTCCTTGAAGATGTGCGCATATTAATCTGAAAAGAATAAAGAAAAAATAAAAGTTATTAAGTTTAAAGACAAATATTTTGTTTGTTTCGTGAACAATAAAATTATCCTAAAAGTTTAAATTCTGCGGTTTTTTTTAGATTTGTGATTTTTCTATTTATTTATTTATTATGGAAATTGTACGATTTGAAAAAGTTGATTACAATAGGTACTCTTTTTATTTTGGGAAAAATTTCTGTCCAGACAAAATTTTGTTGCCTGTAGAGATAATAAAATGTCGATAATATTTTAAAGGATACTTACTGTAATGAATTAAAAAGCTTATGAAGGTATTTAAAAACAATTTTTATTCTTTAAAACATTCATACAAATCTTTAAAAAAAAGTAATTTTTTGTTCATTGTTTGTATCAAGGCGTATTTAACAAGGTGACAGCGTCGCAGCAGCTGACTATTCGTTGCGAATGTCAAAATATATACAAAATACGTATACTTTTTTCTGTATCTGTTTTCTTTTTTTATGGGTTAGGTTTTTGACATACGCAATGAAACTACACAAACAAAAATGTCTGCTGTTCTTGTATTGTTGTAATTGTTTTCCTAATGCTGTCACCTACATACATAGTTAAATACACCTTGGTTTGTATATAAATCAATTAAAATAAAGGACTTTAAAAGTAAAATTATTCAATAGAACTTTGTTGACCAAAAACACATCTCTACTGTATTTTTATTGTACGGATTATTATTTATTATTATGTGAAGGCCGCAAGCACCGCGAGCCAAAGGATCTTTTGTGCAGCCCGATTTTCCACTAAAGTAGATTAAGGCTACGAATGAAGCCTATTACTCTTCATGTTGAGATATTGTATATTTCACTTGGAGCCATAAAAATGCCTCCAAGGAACTTCATTCTACGTGCCATCACCGCCGGACAGTCACAGAGAATGTGCTTGTTAATTTTTTTATATGTTAATTTTGAATATATGTTAATTTTTTTTTACACAAGACGAAGAACGATATGACAAATAATTCTGCATTCTTAGCTGAAAAATCAATGTTTTTACTTAATTAAGAATGTTTAATCTGTCCACAGAAAACATTTTTTTCATTTTTGTTGGAAATAATGAGATTGTTGACAAAAGCAGATTAATATAGACGTAGCTTCCTCAGAATTCGACAATAGTATAATAATAGATAACCGTTAACGAGGGTTTAGAGTTGCAGCTTTGGAAATATAAAGTCACGGAATTATCAAACTGCCCTCGTAAATTGTTTGCGTAGCAGACGCCTAAGTATTGTCATTTTTAAGTCGTTATTTGTAATACGAGATGGTAAAATAGAAGTAGTGAAAATAATTTACTTACTTCAGATGCTGATTAGCATTTCAACTCATTACTTTGCCATCAAATGTTTTTCTTGGCAAATTTAACTTAAAATTATGTTCAACTGAGTTTAACTAAGAATCAAAAATTAACCCTAAAAGCCCAAAATATAAAAACAACGAATAACTTGTTTAATACTATTTTTTGTTTGTGTACAATATGATTTGAATGTGATTTATTTCAATTGGAGAGAGGAAAAGAAATTCCATATACATACATACATAAATACATTTTTAAACAGATGCGCACCTTTCGATGCTAAAACGAACTGTGATATAATCATTTGAAAATAAATATTCATGCGAATAAAATAAAAAAAAAATCTTAAGGTACGGTCACACTTGCCAAATAGATATTTGCCGAAAAAAACGTGACCCACAGACAAGCTAAATTTGCATTTTCTTTAATTCCAATATTTTTTAAATATGGGTTTGCATTTATTAAAAATAATATAAAAATCTACCGAAATTCGTAAAAATAATAGCAATTAAAAAATTATTTCGACCGCACAATATTTTTTGCTGATTTCTGTAAATTTATTTATAGGCATATTTTCATTTAAATAAACCTAAAATATGCTCTCAGCACAGTTAAATATGCCTTGAAAATTCAAAGAATTTACTTAATATGATTTTAAAACTAATATATGCACAAATATGCTGTAAAGACGAAAATATGCAAAAATATGCACTAAAAAATGCATGCCAAAATTCTTAAAAAGTTCTGAAACGGATAATTATCGTATACCTGCATTCATAACTCGCACAGGAATAAACATGCAATTGCATATTTGTCGTTCACTTGCTGACTTCATTTTTTGATATAAAAACCAAGTTAAATGACATGATTAAGTTTTTTGGGGCAAATGTTACCGTACCTTTACACGACTGAGTCGATATACCAAGGCCTGCAGAACGCTATAATTAATGACTTAATGTGATTGGAAGATGATAGAAAACTGGAATGCAAATGGCAACCCTTGATAGTGGGTGATTTCCAGAGATAAATCAAAGAAACTTGTTTAGTTGCAGAGTGCTCAATTGAATTCACGTTTTTCATAATTATTTTTTTTTGGCTCTAAACTTGCAAAATGATTTGCATTTCATTTTATTTTTGTTGTTACTTAGGAAATTGAGTAAAACAGAAAGCAAGAAAATAAAATCAAGTACGAGGTGTATTCGAAAAGGTAATCAAATCAGCCCAATTATAAACAGAACTTTCTCATGAAATTTTCCATTTTTCCTTTTCTCTTATTATGAATAAAAATTCCATCATTTTACTTTTTAGTCTGAATTAATTGGAGAAATCTTTTCTCGAGAAAAACCTTTCCTCATTAAGCAAATTCCTTGCGAATATGTATTTATAATTGGGCTGAATGAATTTTTTAATTTGCCAGGGATCTAGTCGTTGCTTTCGATAACCTGGAGTCTACATCAAAGATAAAATGCTATTAAAACTTCATGATTTTTCACTTAAAACAAAAGATACTCGTAAGTGTACGATCGAACGTGCGGCTTCGGTGTCGGAGTTCAGTAAAAAGTCTAGTTTGGTTGATGTTAGAGTTCAGGCTCCATCTGAAAAAAAAGCGCACGGTCGAACACTAGCAATGATATTTGAATGAAATCTGCCAAAACTCGGGATCCGATGAAGTGTATTGCAGCACCGACAACGTGTGCATTCCTTTTTCTCTCTTTTCTAATCAAAGTTTTACTCACAACTCAATAGAGAATGTAAAAAATATACTCCTATCAAGGGGTGAGTATGTAAAATATTTAATTGAAATTTTTACACAAAATGAGGAACGATATTGCGCTTAATTCAGCATTATTAACTCAAAAAAGACTGCGCCGCAGCAAATGAGCGATTTGTAGGATTTTACACAAAACTGTATTCGAAACTTATAAATAGTAATTTTTGGAATAAATCGAAAACTGATTTCTGGATATTCTAGATATGAGCACCACAATAAAAATGCAGTTTCAGATTGAAAAGACGATCCGCTTCGCATCTGTTTATTACAGTGTTTAAGGAGACTTTACTAAACGGTGAAAATTTTCCGTTGATGAATAAATTGACAAAAAGTTATTGAACATACTTCGTAAAACATTTAAATTTTATTTTATTCGAATTGTTGGAGAGCTGCACCTAAGTTGTTAAATACGAGTGAGTATCTGTGTAAGTCACCATATTAATTTATTTACTTTTTAGGCATTTTTGTCTGTAGAAACTAATTTGTTTTTAATTATAAATTCATTACAAATTTAATTATTATTTATATTTATTCGTATTCTATAGAAATTAACTGTGGCAAAACATTAACCGAACGTAAAGACACTCTATTTATTTAGACAGCAGTGGTGTAACAAAATTTATATACAAAAGCGGTCGGACAGTCGCCTTTTCATATTTTTTGTACCTCATCATCATAACGCTAACTGGAAATGCCGGTACTGAAGTGAAGAAGCTTTTGTAATAGATATCATCCGAACATGAATTCTACTACTTATAAATATGCAGAGGTGTGCTTAATCCCGGAGATTAAACTGCTTCGATGACTTTAAATAAAAATCTACCGAAATTCGGAAAAATAATAGCAATTAAAAAATTATTTCGACCGCACAATATTTTTTTGCTGATTTCTGTAAATTTATTTATACACATATTTTCATTTAAATAAACCTAAAATATGCTCTCAGCACAGTTAAATGTGCTTTGAAAATTCAAAGAATTTACTTAATATGCTTTTAAAACTAAAATATTCACAAATATGCTGTGAAGACTAAAATATGCAAAAATATGCATTAAAAAATGTATGCCAAAATTCCTAAAAAGTTCTGAAACGGATAATTATCGTACACCTGCATTCATAACTCGTGCAGGAATAAACATGCAATTGCATATTTGTCGTTCACTTGCTTATAAGTATGCAGAGGTGTGCTTAACACAGGAGCTTAAGCTGCGACAGCGACTTTAAATAAAAATCTACCGGAATTCGTAAAAATAATAGCAATTAAAAATTACTTCGACTGCCTAATATTTTTTGCTGATTTCTGTAAATTTATTTATAGGCATATTTTCATTTAAATAAACCTAAACTATGCTCTCAGCACAGTCAAATATGCTTTGAAAATTCAAAGAATTTACTTAATATTCTTTTAAAACTAAAATATGCACAAATATGCTGTGAAGACTAAAATATGCAAAAATATGCCCTAAAAAATGTATGCCAAAATTCTTAAAAAGTTCTGAAACGGATAATTATCGTATACCTGCATTCATAACTCGCGCAGGAAAAAACATGCAATTGCATATTTGTCGTTCACTTGCTTACAAGTATGCAGAGGTGTGCTTAACACAGGAGCTTAAGCTGCGACAGCGACTTTAAATAAAAATCTACCGAAATTCGTAAAAATAATAGCATTTAAAAAATTATTTCGACCGCACAATATTTTTTGCTGATTTCTGTAAATTTATTTATAGTCATATTTTAATTTAAATAAACCTAAAATGCTCTCAGCACAGTCAAATATGCTTTGAAAATTCAAAGAATTTAGTTGATATGCTTTTAAAACTAAAATATGTACAAATATGCTGTGAAGACTAAAATATGCACTAAAAAGTGTATGCCAAAATTCTTAAAAAGTTCTGAAACGGATAATTATCGTATACCTGCATTCATAACTCGCGCAGGAAAAAAACATGCAATTGCATATTTGTCGTTGCCCTGTTCCCATGTACATACATACATACTATGTAGAGGTGTATTTAACTTTATTCGATAATAGAAAAGAGTAGAGTTAACAATGACCACTTTGAGTGAAGTAAAAAGGAAATGGAAAGAAACAACATATTATAATTTGTTTTCTGTATATTTACAGGTAAGTTTGCAGTTAAACTAAATTATTTTCGTTACTCACATCTATAAGAAGATGTTCAATTACAGGTTTCATTTAAACGTCCATTTGATGCCAAACAGTTAAGACGTCTTTAAAGCAACAATTTCAAAATATCTACTCTTTTTTAGCGGTAAATCATTAATAATAAATTACAAATGTTCATGTTTATGTGTATAATTGTAAAAAAAAACTAGACTTTTTTGCGTTTAAAAATTCATACTCAAAACACAGATAATTGAAATAACAAACAAGTTTATTGTGATCATCAACAGCAATTTAAAAAAAAACCAGCGACTTTTTGATTTTTTAAGACGCAATTTTTAAATTTTTTCATTTCGTAAAATAAAAATTGAAATTATTCGATTTGAAATTGACGCATGCAAATAATTAGAGTGCAACCGCAGTGAAGATCATTATTATGACTTTGATTTGTTTAAGTGTTATTGGCTATTTTATTATAATTATTAACATTTGTTTTTCCTTAATGCTGCATAAAATTAGGAAAAAGAAAAATCACTTTATTTCAATGATCTTGAATCTTATCGCGATTAAAAAAAAGCAAATAAAAATAAAATTTTATAATTGAAAAATAATCGTATTATTGAAATTTTTATATCAGGAACAAAAAGTTCAATATTTGTTTAGTTTTGCAAGTGTGAGCAGCAGAGTGTTTTATACATCAAGATTTGTTAGATCGCTGCTACTGTGAGTTTTGTTTTTGTGATTTTTTTTTTGTTATTTTATCGTCAATTTGAATTTAATTTTCATAGAAATCATTAACAAAGAACAAGAAAAAAAAACAATTGTTTAATAATTTCCTGTTGTGTTTTAATGGTACATGTTTGTTTTCATAATTAGAAAAAAAACCCAAAAAAAAAAACATAAACTTTTAACAAGAATTCTGTTCAAAACAGCAACATTCGAGCAACAAGAATAAAACGTTTGCAAAACAATTGATAAAGAACAAAAAAAGTTGAAGTATGTACTTTTAATGATAAATAAATTTATTTAATAAATACAAGCATACATACATGCATAAATAAAAATTAATAAACATATAAAAAATATTATAATAAATATTAAATAAAAATAGGTAATCTAGTGCACATGCCGGCATTTCATTGGTGCTTATGCCAAATCATCAGTAGTAGACATTTAAGCATAATATTTAAAAAGCTTCTAATTCGTACGTGCATTGTAAAAAAAATAATTGAAGAATAGAGTATATTGTAGAATATTTAAAGGACACTCACTATACATTTGCCATAATGCTTGACATCAAAATCGTGTACATGTGCTTGACGTTAAGTTATACACTTATCAAGCATTCATTTTGAATTTGTTTTTGTATTATCAAGAAGTATATTAGTTGCGGACAAAACACCTGTTCTGTTTGCAATCTTGTTAAAAGTTTAATATTTGCTTGAAGTGTTAAAGCAATACATTCATCAAAATCGCTCGTTAAGCATGGCAAAAATCTAAATTTTTTGATTTTCCATCCAGCATTGTCGGTACAACGTACATTCTACTCTATGAGTGTGAAACATGGAATGGATACACCTAAAAGCTACTAGTGCTTGTGACCCATTGCCTCCGCAGAATCATACGTATCTTCTGGCCAAATATAAACTCGAATGTCAGATTGTGGTACGAAACCAATCAAATTACTCAATACTTTCACAGATGCATTTCCATATGTAAATACGAAAATTTTACTTGAAAATGTTTGCAATTAATACAACTCGGTTTTGGGGAAAGTTAAACGCCTTTAAATCATTTGCAACAATAAATAAGCCTGGCCGTTTAGTTAGATATTTTTAATGGATTATTAAATTTGATGATCCATAAATAATTATGGAGTACGTATCATCGTAAAATAGAATTTTAACCTCTTAAATATTTTTATTTTGAAATAAGAAAAAACGTCAAAAGTATTGAGTAGTATCGAGTACTCAATTGAAAAAGTATTGAATAGTCAAAAGTAGTCGCTTCTTACAAGACTATGAGACAATGTCTGACAACAGATCTTGCTTAAGAGCTAGAAGTAGTCTATACCACGTAGTAACCAGCCATCTGACTATTTTTATCACGGCGCTCTGCTCTTCATTGTACAATGTGAGTGCAGTATACAATATTAATTTGATGTATGTTGCCTTCTAAAGTTTAGTACTCTGTTTTAAATTTGCGAAAAATGTGGAGCAACATTAATTATTTCGTTTGAAAATTTTGACAACTGATCAGTGGCGACAATACCACGACTTATAACAAATTTAACGGTTTTATTGCCTTGAAATGAGCAACATTGTTTTTCATATGAACACAAAAAAATGTGTTTATTTAAAAAAAAATTAAAACAAATGGACAACAAAATAATTTTAGGAGCTTGTACTGCAACGTATCAATTAATGTAAATCGCAGCTGCTGCGGAGGAGCTCATTGAAGACACACATATTCTGCAAAAATCACTCAACTTCATTTTATATTATATTTACATTATTTTCCATTATTTTAATTACTTCTGAGCAGCAAACTTAAAATTAAAACCTCAACGCCCAGAAACATCTGATCAGCTGTTGTTTACAATTTCTCATGAAATAAGTGGTGCTTACATTAAGTGTGTTCGAGTACCCAAAAGTTTTTACAAATTTTTACTGAACTTTATTGCATTTTACTAAATTGTATTCGTTTACTCGAATTGCAGTAAATGAGAACACAAATTGAGAGCGTAAAGTGACAGTTCATGACTGAGAATTTACAAATTTTTACTGCAGAAAAAATTATACAATTTGTGAAAAAATTATTTAAAAAAAGGAAAACTTAAACACAATAATAAAAAATAATAAGTAAACAATTATATTTAAACTATTCCTTCGTTAAACATGTATGCATATGCCTTTTAAAAGGAAAGGAATGTTGTAGAAACAATTTATGGCCATTTTCGTAGTTTTGTTATTTCTTTGGAGTTGTGAAAATGCTAAGTATATGGTTACTTAAAACTGCACTTGCTTTTAAGGTAGTCAATAGCAAAAACAATTAATCACATACTTTTGCATAAATTCAATCAGACACAAATTAGGAAAATCAAATAAAATGAAAATAAACACATGGAAACGATTATAGGAAATAATTTGTTCATATTTTCTTAAAATATTTGTGTTATAATAAATATTGGATCGAGTACCAACAAGAAAAAGAGTTGAGTAGTGCAAAGTGTAAATATATTTCAAAACTATATTGATTTGCAATCACCTATTTCCTTCATCTTACTAATTTTTAAAAATTTTCCGTTCGCGTACTTTTTTGGGCAACAGCTTCTTTTGAGAGTAATTTTTTTAAGTTTACTCATTAATTACTCATTTACTGCATTTTACTGCAAAAGTACTAGAACGCAGCTATTATTTCGCAGATGCAAAATATGTTGACAGAAACATGTTGCGGTTGAAAAAATAATACTGCCAGAAACATTTCGTATGTTTTCACAAGATGAACAGAGTAAACTTGCTTCATATTATTTTGCAATTATTTCGCATGAATTTTTTTATATGGACTTTTGACAGCAGCTCGCACGAAATGATGAACAGAGTACCATGCTTAAGTGCTTAATTTTCATAGAAAACACATTGCGGACTTAATGTGGTTAAAAATCTGCTATATTTTGCATTAAAATTTTAGCTCATCTTAAAATATATTTAGAGATTTTTAGATTATATGCAAAATATCAAAATAAAACTTCTTTGTTCGAATTGTATGATTTAGAAACGTTGCTGGCAATTTCCCCATAAACATGTTTCTAAGCAAATTTTTATATATTAATTACCACTAACATTAATGCAGCATACGTTTCATTCAATAGTTTGTGAATTGCACAATTATATTTTCAATCTGGCTAAAAGCGTAAATCCCAATCATGTTTACCATCAATTTAACTTTATATTCGAATCTTTTGGAGTTGCAATTAATAATGATGAGCTTAATGTAAAAACATTTGCTTCAACCAGTTAGTTTGTGTAATTTTTTAATTATTCATATAATTTAAAAGGCGTAACATTTATGTATATATTTTTTCATTAATCAATCAATAGCAGCTAGCAATTTGCTTTTACTGCATGTATTGTACAATATTTAAATTTGAATTTTACTTTCCTAATTAGTTTGTTTCTCACGATAATGTGAAAAAACGATATGAAAAAGATGATTTGTCATAGAAACCGATATGACGAAAACTAGTATTTGTAGTACTGATTATGACAAACAATTTTATTTTAATGCTCACGAATATAAGTTTTTAATTATTCACATTTTACTCATTAAGAATCCTCTTGAATATTTACATTACTTTACATCTTATTTGTAATGGAACAAACAATTTCTATAGCCAATTACATCTAGATAATTGTTCAATTCAATGGTACTCTGTTCATCATTTCGTGCGAGCTGCTGTCAAAAGTCCATATAAAAAAAATCATGCGAAATATTTGCAAAATAATATGGCTGAAGTTTTACTCTGTTTATCTTGTGAAAACATACGAAATGTTTCTGGCAACATATTTTTCAAGTGCGAAATAATGTAAATAATACATATTTCGTGCGGAATTGCAAACAACAGCTAATCAGATATTTCTGGGCGTTGTGGTTTTAATTTTAAGTTTGTTGCCGAGAAATAATTAAAATAATGGAAAATAATGTAAAAATAATATAAAATGAAGGTGAGTGCTTTTTGCAGATTATGTGTGTCTTCATTGAGCTCCTCCGCAGCAGCTGCGATTTGCATTAATTGATAATCTTGCAGCACAAGCTCCTAAAATTATTTTGTTGTCCATTTGTTTTAATTTTTTTTCAAATAAACACATATTTTTGTGTTCATATGAAAAACAATGTTGCTCATTTCAAGGCAACAAAACCGTTAAATTTGTTATAAGTCGTGGAATTGTCGCCACTGATCAGTTGTCAAAATTTTCAAACGAAATAATTAATGTTGATCATCATTTTTCGCAAATTTAAAACAGAGTACTAAGCTTTATATACATATGTATGTAAATATTGCTGGTGATGTCTTTATAAACATTTGCTTAGGAACATGTTTATTTGGAAATTAACAACACCATTTTTAAAACCTACTAGAGCCTAGCGAACTGCACAAACCCTAGATATCCCAATTGTTTTTACATTCACCGAAAGATCTATTAAAATAAACCAATTTGACATATATACAAAAAAAAATTCAAAGTGCACAAAAATTTACTTACGCGGTTATTCATTGAAACCTCAGAAATAAGCGCTGCCGCCGCGGCGCAACTTTCTTTCTTAATCAAATTAATTATTTTGATTTTGTAATAACTGTAATGTTTATATAAAAAATTGATTTTTGTATATCGTGAAATTTGTTTTAAATAATAATAATAATAATAATATTTCTGTTTTATTTGTTCTTTTATTTTCCAGTCAATATGTGGACAGTAATTTTATTAGCGACTTGTGTTTTATGGGGAGCTAATGATGCAGAAGCTAGTAAGTATTCGATTAAAGCACAACATTATATAACAATTAAATATAAATATGCACACACGTGTAAGCAGGCGAAAATGCTCGAGGGCACAGTGGGGATTTCCAGTAGAAGACAAATCTATATGAGGCAATTTTTACTAACATGTAATAAGTCTTTCTCTGATCTCCATTTATTCCCTAAAACTCATATAAATATAAGAAAATTACAGATAATCGGTCATAGATTTATCAATAATCTTGTAGGAATGTCTCTCCAAAATAGAGCCCTTGATTTCATAAGTACTGTTAATGTAGTTTTATTTAAAGTGATTAATTATTTTGAATAATGTTCGTAACATTTCTAGTCAGAAAAAATTGGACATGAGACAATATTCCAAAGGAACAAGGGAAAATTTTACCATCGCTAATTAAGGTTAAATTAACCCATTGTTACACGTTTGTAGAGCTACCTGAATGTAGGATCATAAAATAGTATAATGTAAGATAATTGGTCTATAACTGATTGTTCATAGCTCCCGCCTATAAATTGCTAATAAGTATCTGTGCATTTCACAAACAGCAAACGAGTAGTTGATTGTTGTTTACATGCTGTTGCTAGATTTCAAATAAACATGTTTCTAAGCAAATGGTTGTATAGAAATTCCCAACAACATTTATGCAACATGCAACTCATACAGCAGGTTGGGAATTGGATAATTACATACGTATATCAAGGTAAAATACAGTACAACTAATTTCTATGCAAAAGGCGAATATTCAATAAAATTTCTTGAACGTGGGTCCATAATTAGATTATAAATTTAAAATTTTAACGGACAAGTACTGAGTTAAAATACTAACAAACATATCGCTCTTTTATTGCAACATAGTCATATCTAAAAAACGGGATTTTTGAGTTAAGAACGCAAAAATATTTATCGTATCGCTCTTCATTTTGTGTAAAAATGTACACATATATCTTGTTTATTCACCTCTTGAAGGGAGAATACTTTTATATTATTCCATTGATGTTTGTGTAAATTAAAAACTTTAAACTCGATTTCTGACTAACAAGTTTTTATGAGATATGACTACGTTGCAATAAAGAAGCGATATGAAGTAAATACTTTTCCGAAAAACTACTTTGGCGTGCTAGCTCATTACTTGAACTTGAATGCAACTACTTACTTGTCAAACTGCAAATAATGGCTGGAAAATGTCAATACTTATTAGTAATTGGATACACAAAACACAATGAAAATTAAATGTCTTCTGCCAGCATTCAGATCGTGGCTTTTGAAGGAATTTTTGTGTCTGTGTCAAGTGTTTTACTCACTGGTCTATTTCACGAATACACACACAATAAACAAAACACACATTCATTCGCCAGGGCTTGATCTACCGATCATCTGCATGATAAGCGTACGCTCAACTACTGCGTCACTCTGAGAATAGCTTACTAGTAAGTGATTATATAACTACTTTAAAGTAATGGATATGGTGTGCATTTTTTATGGAAAATTAATTCGTTCTTAAAAGAAATGATTGTCGAATTGTGCGTTGTAGTTAGATTAACGTCCTTGCAGGAAGGATGAAATGCGTTATATCATAGAACGGTTTTGGGGTGTATTTAAATATAATTCTGCCATGAAAAATCTTACTGATTCAGTCCAGTTATATAAAATTGGCTGACCAATTGTTTCATGACAAACAAATATAAAATGTCAAAAATGCTGTAATTATCACTATAAAAACTGGGAGAGCAAATTAAGTTTTGAAATAATAATGCTCCAAAGTTCTTAAGAATTTGCAGCTTTATAATGGGTCAATATTGGGGAAGAGCGATTCATTAATTATTCAAATACTCTGTCTAATCAATATCTGAATGGTTATTTGATTAATAAAAAATTTAATTGTATAAAGTCATGAAAAATCATTTAATTTTTATTTATTTTCCTATTTCTTTGTTTTTTATATTATTTCTGATTTAATTTGTGTTGGTATGTATTAGAGTCCTGCACATGCGTACTTAGACATGTTGCGATGCACATATAAAGGAATTCACCGCTGAAAGATTCAACTTGAAGCTAATACATGCTTGTGTTAAAAGTGTACATGGATTAGTAGTAACTTTAAACGCATACAGCTCCCGAAATACTGAACCGATTCAAATACAATTGAAATAGTGCACATCTGTGTAAGAACACCTTTAAAAACATATAAAACTTTCCAAAATCGGTTCAGTATTACAGGCGTAAAAGGGATCTAAGAAAACGTGTTTGTGTATTAATTATATAGAATAGATTGTTGACTCTGTAGGTGCAATCCGTACATTAATATGACGACGATAGGCACGTTGTTTAACTGAACACAATAGATTGTTGTTTTGTAAAATAAAATTCCATTGCTTTGTTACGTTCTTCGATTTTGTAGTTATTCATATTAAATTCCCCCAAAAAAAAAATAATAATTAAAATAGTTATAAGGAATTTAAGCCATATAGCTTATTCTGCGCTACCTTGTATTAAAAAAAAAATTAAAAAAAGTATCTTTTAATAATTTAATCTTATACCTTGTAGCCTCTAAGAACATGCAGAAACGTAACGTTGGCTCCTATTCCGGTAGTTATTCCGGTTCAAATGGAGCGAATGGCGGCTATGTAGGCAATTACAATGATTACGATGATATTGGTTATGCTCCAGATTATGGATTTGGTTTCGGTTTCTTGGATCCTTATGCCTTTCATCAGCAATTAACTGCACAAATCATGGCACAAAATGCAGCTCATCAAAAGTAAGACACGACATTTTTGCTAAAAATTTCTAACTAATTAAGGAAAATTGTTTAAATGTCTATACCTATATATTCGGCTTTTTCGGCTTATGGAGCTTTAATGTTGTAAAGTTTAATGCTTGTAGCTATTTTCTTCATCCATAACTGTACTCTAATATACACACATAAATATACATACATACATCTTTCTTTAGTGCTATTGCTTCGACATTTACTATGGGCGATGCGACGGTGACAGCTGATGCTTCTAATCTGAATAACGAAATACAAGATTATAATAAGTAAATATTTTGTTTCCTCTTAACCGCTAAACACATGCCATATTTTTTTAAAAGTACTTTATATTATAAATTGTTAAGTGATATCAATTATCAATGATCTACTAAGTCTAATTAAATTTTATATGACACAATTAGCATGATTAATCGCCAACAAGCTGCCTTCTTCGACAATATCAGACGTCAAAATCACTACAAGGCCAAGCAGAACAATCGTTATGCTCCCAACTATTCAGCAGCTGCCGCCTCTTTAGGTCCCGAAGGTGGCTACCAAACAGCTTTCGTAAGCCCTGAAAATCCAGTAAGTTTGCATTTGATGATTTCTTTTTTGAAATTTACTTTTACATTTTTTCTTTGTAATTCCAGGTTATACCCAACATTAGCAATCGTTTCTCTCCCAGTAGCCCTGATGGCTTTAAGGGTGTATCTGTTAGTTCTTACAGCTCCAGCTCAGATATTAATGGCAAAAAGACCAGTCATCGTGCAGCTCAAACGACCATCAATGACAATGGCCGCATAACTACTTACAAGGTCAATTCGTAAAAAGTTAATTTCTCTGAATTATTCTACTTAATTTTTTTACTTACTTATACTTCTTATAAAATCATATTATTAAATTATTTGTTACTTCTTGTTTTATTTAATTTGTACATACACACGTATATATGTACATACACATGTATGTACATACATACTTATTTACATATCGTCATATGATTTCAAAAAAGCCCTAAGTTACAATAAATTTAAAATCGACTTCTTCATTGATTACGATGCACCATATTAAAATTTATGTCCCTGGAAAATTTTTTATATTCAAAATTTACTAATTCCTTAATAAGAAATAAGCTTAAACTTAAAAATTATTGAAAAATGTTGGTTAACTTTTCGTATTAGAAAGTTTGTTGATTGTATTGTAAAATTTTTACAATGTAACTTTTATGAATTCATATGACGATATGAACATGTTACATACATTTTTGTAACTATGAAAAAAAAAATCGCGCACATGCACACAATTACTTAAAATCTATAATAAAATTTAAATTATTTAATACTCAATTTATTATGAACTTTATCATTTTGAACTGAATACGAGTGATTAAGGAAATAATTAAGGAAAATTTATTGATTTTAAAAAATTATTCCAAATGTTCGACCTTTGTATTAATATTTTATAAAAAAAAACTTCTTCAAGCTTAAGGTCAACAGATAATAATATAAATCTTTATTTATCCAATATTTCGTTTTCTCTATGAAATGCTTCTTCAAGGATATTTAAATAATATTAACAATTGTTAATCACCCTTATTGTGCTTGGCGTTTTTGTGGCGAAAGTGGGACGTTTTTAAAAAATGGTGCCGTAGTTGGCAATAACGCCAATATATGCGACACAAAGTGTCTTTAAAACGGTAGAGCGTTTCGCGTAGTTGTGTGTCAAAAGTTTCTAAAATTGGCATTAAGAATTTTCTTCACAACATAATTTAATTAATTTAATTTTAATTAATTATTTATAAACAATTGTTTTTGAATTTTTGAACAGGTTGTTGCATAAACACTTTTTTCTTTTACAAAAATTTTAAGCTCGAAAATTTTACACGGTAACATAAGATTTTAAATTCGATAGCAACTACGACAGCTGGCGTAATGCGACTACGCCAATCACAACAATTTTGCCTTTAAGAACAAATAAAGTTTTTTCTTTATAAAATATGTATTGATTTATTCTGAAAATTTATATCTCTGTGCTTTGCATGAATTCCCGCGTACGCACTTTCTTTAGGAGGACCAAAATATATTCTACAGTTAAACGTCGATTATTGAAACTTCTATTAAAATATTTTAACAACTCTTAAGTTGGATTCATACATTTATTTTTGACGAAATTTGGTTGATTTTAAGAAAATGTTCCGGATTACCAAGGCTACCATATGAAATACAGTAGAAACTCGATGCTTGCACGGAATGAAAACCGGGCTCGGTGCAAGTTTCGAGGTTGTCGCAAGTACCGAGTATTAATTTCCAATACAAAATAAAAGGCATCTGCTGAGAATCTAAGTTTAATATTTCAATTCAAAACACTTAAGTTCAACGCATTCGTATAACACAGTAAATACATATTTTATGTGGAATTAAAGCAATTTAAAATTTTTGCTTGTTTTGTATAAAGTCGCTTGTTCAGTACTACACTGCTTCTTAGTCTCTGGAGCATCATAATATCGTCTAATGAAGCACTATTTTGCTCCGCCCATTCTAAGCAAATATTGAACGCTGATATAGCCTCCTCCGATGTAACTTGCTTGGTTTCTTCTCCATCAGTAAGGTCAACATCGGTACACTGCTCTTCGTTTTCTGCGGTGAGCGCCAAATTAGGTTCAACAAGCCATTGCTCAATTTCAGAATGTGATATTTACTGCAGTGGTTCTACTTCTTGAAGCAAAGTTGCAACGGATTGAATATTGAATGCATCGTCAGCCAGCTGAAAACGTAACTCTGAAAGAGGAATGACATCTTCATTATCCCAGTCGGATGATTTATTAAACAATTTTTGAAGTGATGACCGAATTGAATGGGTCAATAGAATCACTCTTATTTTACAGTTTTTCCCCACATATTTTGAGTCTTCGGATTCCATGTCTTTTTTTTAAAGTTTGCAACCCAAACATTGCTAGCGTGGAAGCCAGCCGACTTTTCCTGAATTTTGGCATGGAATAACTTTGCCTTTTCCCTGAGCATATCAGATGAGATTGTTAAATTCTTTGCTCTTTCCATTTTTGGAAACTCCGCGGGTTTAAGCGTCTTTCTTCTCTCAGGGCCGGATTCAGAATGCGCCACAAATTTCTTTATGGTGTTTTCATTTCCCTTAACACGAGTTATTGTTGAACTATGCACATGAAAGCTTTTGGCTAAGGAATTGGTGGAAAATCCACCACTTAATTTCTTTAAAATCTCAGCTTTGTCTTTAATTTTCAGCAACGTAAATTTTTTCTTTGCTATTATGACACCGCGCACCTCTCAATAGTCAGCTTAAAACTGATTCAAATTACAACATTTCATCAGCAGCTTAAAACGACGGGGATTTCCCGAAATGTATTCAGTTTAAGAAAACATAAACAAAGCAGCACGCAAGAGTAATACAAAAATGTTGCAAGTATCGAGTTAAAAATTTTCGGATGTCGCAAGTACTGAGTGCGTAATGAAAAATATTTCTATGTTGCAAGAATCGAGGTGTGCAAGTATCAAGTATGTGCAAGAATCGAGTTACTACTGTACATATATAAATAAAATATAAAAATTTGTGACAAATTACAAATTTTGTTGCTTTTAGCTAATGAGCAAGAAAGGCGAAATTATTTCCGAGGACATCTATATAAAAAAAAAAACGAAAAAATAAAAGAGTTGCTGTAAAACCGCTTTTGAAACAAAATAAATTGGCAACTCAGTTCAACTTTGTCCGGACAAAAATTAAAATTAATTTAATTCAAATTGAGAGTTGTCCGAACAAAATCATTTCTCTGTCTCAAGAAGAGAGACCTCAAACTACATATGAAAAAATTTGTACGGGCAAAAATTGTTATGAGTTAATCCAGCTTTAAATATTTAAGTTTAAATTTAAGAGGTATAAGAGCCATTTAGCAGATTAAACGAGTATTGTTTTTTTATAATTAGAATGCGTTACCTTCTAGAGTCTGTGATTTCATGATAAATCAAAATTTGTTGATTGTAAAGAATACAAAAGTTGTCAAGATCTGTTGGCTTTGTGACGCAATCATTGACATGCACTCTCAAATTTATTAACACAGCTTTATTGTAGAAACTCCAGCTCAAGGCAGATCTACCAGGTAGTAGCGATTCTATAACAATACAAAATTTGTTGTAAAAATACCTCTCTAACTGTCAAAACTTGTACAAAACCGGGTGGCACACTTTAAACTTATAACAAATGTCAAACATCTTATAAAACTGTGCTGAGAATATTATCAACACAACCTTAATTTTACACAATTGACATTTTCTCAGGTAAATCAGCTGTACTACGCTACTACCTTGTTGATCTGTTTTGCTACAGCTCATAAATATAAAATTTCTTCATTGTAAAGAATA
Source organism: Gymnocheta viridis (assembly GCA_956483585.1). Taxonomy (NCBI): domain Eukaryota; kingdom Metazoa; phylum Arthropoda; class Insecta; order Diptera; family Tachinidae; genus Gymnocheta; species Gymnocheta viridis. The sequence goes on from OY101444.1 coordinate 7,726,409, forward strand.
GAATAGAAAAGTCTGTTGGCCTTGTACCGCAATCATTGACATGCTCTCTCAAATTTATTAACAGAGCTTTATTGTAGAAACTCCAGCTCATTTGGCATTCAATATTAAGGCAGAATTAGTTTGTACGTTCTGTTCTGTTACGAATCAGCTGTTTTGTTTCTGTTCAATTGAAAAACTCTGCGTGTGGTTTGTTGTTACTTTTTCGTTCTGTTCTGTTGCGGACTATTCTGTAGAAAATAGAATACAACGTTAAGTGACAGGCAACAGTTTGTATTTATTAGTTTTTTGTGGTGTGAAATATTACAAGTTTTGTTTTAAAAGTCAGAATATTTTATTTTAATTCAAATTATTAAAGATTTATGTATATATTTTTGTGTAATAAAAAAAATTTTGCAAACATTTACCAAATTCAATCCTGTAATTATATTCACATTCGAAAGTTCAGACACAGAACAAGTAAATAGGAAATATTTTCTACAGAAAAGAACGGCAACGAAAAGTAAAAACTAATGAGGCCTTTACACGTAAACAATAATTAGCTGCGCTAACGATGCTACCTCAACAGTGAATGTTTTATCCAATAAACAAACTTCTATACTCCTCTCTTTTTTGCTCGGATATTAAAAATACTGGACTTCAAACCAGTTATTGGCTCGTTAAAAACCAATTAAAATAAGATAAGAAAACAATAGTTAGGGAAACTCAAATCAACCCTCATTAGGAAAAACTCACCCCTATTTATCACAAAATTTCATTTTTAAATTTATCATGTTTAGTACTTAATGGTAGGTACACACTTTGAAACATGTTTATTAAACAACCAGACAAGTTTCGTTGTTTGTTGCATGGTGTGTAGTCGTGTTTGTAGTTTCATTTCGTGTTGCATTCCAGGTTGCATTGATGTTGGTTGATTGCACATTGCCTATCGTTGTTGATTGTTTCAGTTCATTGGAAACAAGCAAGCTGTGCATATGTGTGTTTATTTCTACGTCTCTTTCGCATTGTTCAAAGCTAATACAAAATACAGAATTGATGTTGCGTTTATGGTTTAATTGCTGGTTACAGTGTGTGTGTCAAAATATGAAACATGAATGATAAACGAGTTGCATTAATACGTTGCACAGTGTGTACCTACCATACGGATTTAACATTTATAGACACGGACAGTTATATGATATTCACCATTCGATTGCTACAATAATAAAAATAAAGGTTGAAATCGCCAAAGGCATATTTAATTGGCATCACTCAGTTTGATTACTGGAAAAGTACTGGAAAAGACGATATTAAAAAAATATTCAACTTTACAGTTTATTAATTCGCATTCGCCAACGGAAAATATATAAAAAAAGTAAGTAAGACTTTTACTACGATCTTCATTTTAATTATATCGATTTCAATTGTTCGGTTAATAAAATAATCTCGAGTTATTTAAGAAATTTACAATAATTTTTAAGAGTTAAAGAGTTGCTCAAGTTAATCGGTAAATTTTTAAATTTATTCGATTTTTGTTGATGTAAAATTAATAAACCGGTTTGAGTCCAGTTTAAATAAAATTTTAATAAAATAACAAACCAAAAAAAAAGGAAAACAACAACAATGTGAATACTTCAATTTAAATAGTTTAAATTAATAAAACAATACATACATACTCGTCGCCGCACATTTACTTAAACAAAGTCATAACTAAAAAAATGTGATTGCTAAGTTAAGAATGCAGAATTATTTGTCCTACCGTCTTGGTATGTATACCTTGGATAAAAACAATCACAATCACACACTTACATATTTTGTTTCTTGCCTCTCAAAAGGATAATGTGTTTTTATTTTTATTTTATATGGCTGCGAGTTAATTAAAAACTTGAAACTAGCTATTCTTCTGAATATCGTGTTTTTTGAGTTATGACGTTGTTAAAGTCAATGAGCGATAAGTGCGTTGAAATGATAATACGGTGAATTGATGGCTTAAAAACAGTTTTTTGTTGTAACTTTTGTGAAAAAAAAAATTTTTATAAACCAGTTTTACAAAAAAGAAAAGAAAAAACAAACAAACAAACGCACATGTAAATAATTTATTTCAAATGATTTATATTAACCCTTGAGTGCACACTTTTTTTTGTATTTTCAAACATCAAAAATATTTTTTTAAAGAATATGGGGAAAAAAATAACATTTGAAACACGGTACAATTAAATCATAAACTTTTTACATGCACGTACATACTTTTAATGCGTGGTATGAATTTAAAAAAATATATGGTCATATGATTTCAATAAAGCCCTAAGTTACAAAAAATTCAAAAACGACTTCTTGGTAGATTTCGATCCAGCATATCAAAATGCATGTCCCTGGAAAATTTTATTTATTAAAATTGCACTAATTTGTCAATAGGAAATAAGCTTAAACTAAAAAAATGTTGCTTAAATTTTCATATTAGAGAGTTTTTGCTTGTCCTCTAAAATTATTTCAATGTAACTTAGGGCTTTTATGAACTCATACAATATACTAAAATTAGTATTATTTTGTTATTTGTGTATGTATGAAAAAGGAAGTTTTGTACTTTTGGCAAAACACAGAGCAGCGTTGCTTTTTATTTTTTTTTTTTTTAAGTTTGCGCTCTTTCATTATTCGATGGACATCAATTATTCGGTATCTAATATTTTGTATAACAATAAAATTTATTCAAAAAGTTGTCAGTGTTGCCAGGAGCCCAAAAATAAGAGTTAAAAAATTACTAAAAAATTTTTATTCATAATTCAACGCATTATTTATTGTTATTAAAAAATATGTACATAAAACAAGTTAAAAGTTATTAAAAAAATTCAAGTACTTAAGTATGTAATGAAAAACCAATAATGCTGCATACAGTAAAAATTCGATAATCCGGATAATTGATTGCAGACTCCAATCCGGAGTAGCATGTATGCAGTTATTAAAAATTATAATAATTCATAGCAAAATTAAACATAAAAACATAAATATTAATTTGTACAGTTCAGTTAAAATAGATAAAATCTTGTGTGTTCTCTTCACTGAAGATACTAAACTAAAAACGCATGGAACGTTGCGTTCCAAAACACACTCATATCACACTATTCTAACTGTATTTTTCAAAGCATGCTGTGATTTGAATAAAAAAAATAAATAAAAACGGGTGTTATTCAATCCGGGCTATGGAGTTGCTATCAATTTGGATTATAGAATACGCAATGAGCTGCAAAATTCTGTCCGGACTACCGAATATTCCGGATTAGTGGAGTCCGGATTATCGAATTTACACTGTATTTATAAGTACGTATCAGTGTTGGAACCAACGAAATGTTAAATTACACATGAATCATGCCAAAATTACACATGAAATTAGAAATTACACATGCTTTTTTTTTGCAAATAGCGTGCTTTGGTTTCTTTAGATTAATTATTTGACCTTTTTGGTGTAATTTCAAAATTTTTTCGATGATGAATATATTTTCAATATTTGGGCTTTCATGGTCATTTAATACAAGATTATTTTTTAAATATTATTCCGATGTTTCATTGGTATTTTCCAACTTCTGCAGGATGTTTTTTTATTTTTGTAGAAAATTTATGTATAAAATTCTTTAGACCAATTCTACATCATTCTCCTTAAAAGTATCATAGTTTGGTTTTGTGTAAAAAGGACAATCACAAACAAACACTTAATAAATTTAAAGCAAAAGAAAAAAATGAAAAATAGGTTCATAAATAAATTAAAATATCCTAATTTGTCGTCATCACAATAAAGAAAGTAGTGCTTAAGAACGATAAAATTTTAAATTACACATGAGTTACACATGCAGCCAATTACACATGGGCTCCACATGAAAATAAAAATTACACATGTGTAATTGCACATTGGCTGGGAACACTGGTACGTATATATACATATACATACATACATAAATCAATATATAACAAAAAAAGCTTCAATCCGGTACTGAATCAAAAATATAACAGAATATTTGTTCTTAGGCATGATATAATAATTATTGCATCATTATTTAAATACATTCGTACTATTCAAGTAGTGCAACTGCTTTAATATATTATGTACATACTTTTATGTGCATTTATTACTTATGCATATAACAGGCAACATAACTTCCTCATCGCCAGTAGAATCGGAATTATCATTTGCATAAATATCACGAGTGTAATAATTTTATTAAATCACCGGAAATTACTAAATCATGGCAACATTTATTTAACTTGAATGTATAATAAAGAATTAAGCAAAGGCGAATTCACAACAGGTGGCCTCGAGAGATCAGGTGACTCAATTCGCTCGAATTTTGGTTATCAAAATTTCTTTACTCTATTGTGTTTTCTTTCAAAAAAATAATAAATAAAAACTTAAAAAAAGCATTAGTTTTAATTTAAAATTGAAATTTCCAATTATAATTGGATAAGGGAAATAAAAAGACTATTAAGTCTTAATTTTAAATTTAAAGGTGATTTTAAGTGCACGTTGAAAAGAATTTAAAATAAAAGATAAAATGCCTTCATGCTGTTGATGTTTATTTTTATTACTATTGCTGGTACTGGATCGTTTGTTGTTCATCTTCTTCGCCATAAAAGTATTTGTAGAAACTTTGAAGGCCTTTGAAAACACTGATGCTCAAAACGTATTGAGTCCACGATTAAAATCCATGCAATACTTCTCGTATTAAATCACAAATTTTATTAAATTTTATTTTTATTTATCACAATTTAATTTTGATTTTGTACATTTTTCTTTTGCATTATTCGCCACATTTTTTTCTTCTTATAAATTTGTCAACCGTTTTTGACACATCTGTTCTAATTTTCAAGGCGAAGTCGGATGAGACTACCTGATGTGAATCTGCCTTGATTAAATATTTTAACTTTAATACGATTTTTTTTTCTATAGTTTTAATTATTTCCATGGTATTAAAATATTTTTCAACCTCAGCTTTACTGATGGAGACACTACGCCCAAGGCGAATACATAACAGGTGGTCTCGACAGATCAGCTGATTATTTTTTGCTCTTTGCATCTCCATGCATTTTTATCTGTTTTGTTTGTCAAAATTTCTTTATGTTTGATTTACATATATGTATATGTAGTGTTTGACGTTGATCTTGACAAAGACAGCAGGTAGTTTTTAAAGCGAATTGAAGCGAGTCAACCCTGTTATGAATTTGCCTTGACTACGCGTTAGATTTTTGAGATTCAGTGATCAAAAACTATTTTTTTTTCTGCACAAGATTATGTATCTATGTATGTATGTACGAGTGCATCTGTGTGGTGCGCTGAATAGTTAAATCAAAATACATAACTGCGTTATATTGATCGCCTAAAAATAAAGAAAACTTGTAAAAATAAAGAATACTTGGGAAAAATACATTACGTATGTAGTTCCGCTTCTAGTGGAAGTTTTTTTTCTTGTATTTTGTAAATTAAATTAAATAATGAATTTATCCAAAAATAATTTCTTAAATTAAGAAGATATGGGTGAATTCAGATATGAACTTAAGCCCTAAAAATCTCATTTCAATATAAACCTAAAACAGTTCAACAATTACGTATAAATATTAATTATTTACAATTAATACTAAAATACGCAGTTGGGTGATAAAAACGGCGAAGATCGAAGACCGCTTTACGCAATATGTGTGCTGCTCATATCAACAAACTAAAACAAGTGATTCTCAAATAAGAAGTTGTATAAAATTTTTAGCAAAATATTTGTAATTTTTTAAAACTCCTATTGTTGTTGTATTTTTAATTGAAATCAAATCGCTGAACGCCACAACAAGCCATTCATCCATCACTTTCGTATTCAACGTAAGAATCGTGCAAAGTTGTTTTCTTTTATTCATTATGATGTTCATATTAAACATTTTTTTTAATTTTGAAGTTCGATTTAAATATTAAAATTTTGTTAATTTTTTTTCTTTTATTTTTGCAGTCAAGACAATATGTGGAAAGTTATTTTAATAGCAACTTGTGTTTTATGGGGAGTTAATGATGCGGAATATAGTAAGTATTTGTGTGGCATATTAAAATAGTCATATCTCAAAAAACTCGTACTTCAGAAAAGTTTTACTGCCTGTTCGTCGATATCGCAAGAAAAATTTCTTTCAAATTATCACATTTGAAACATAAACAATTTTTTTTTGTTTTTGTTTTAAATGTAATTATACGAAAGAAAAAATCTTACGATATCGGTAAACTTGCAGTTAAAGGTTAAAGTTTTTAATTTCCTTAAACTTCAATGGAAAAATAAAAAAATGTTCTCCCCTCAAGAGGTGAGCAAACAAGATATTTGTACATATTAATTCTTTACGCCAAATGAAGAGAAATACGACGAATAATTCTCGATATCGTACATCGATATCGTACAACATTTTCTGCATTTGTACGGAAATTTCATTCGATATCAAATGCCGTTTGCCCCCTGAATTCTTAACTCAAAAATCACGTTTTTTGAGATATGACTACGTCGCAATAAAGGGGCGATTTGTACAATACTATATAACGGTAGCTGAAATGAAAAACCACGTAACTAACATCAATTTCAAAATCAAGTTTTGTTATACAGTGAAACATTCATAACTCGAATTACCATTTTTCCCAAAAAAATCTCCGACTTACGGAGACTTCGAGTTATAGAATTTGTAGTTGTTGGCAAAAAAATTACAATTGCAAACATCTGCGTATAATTAAAAGATGAATATGTGAAGTAAAATATGTTGAAATTAGTGACTGAACATTTTCTTTTTTATTTATTTAAAAAAAAAATTCCTCTAACTGGTTCAAAGTCTCATACTGATCGTCATGCTTTAAACACATTCACCAACTACAAATTGTCAAAAATAGAGAGAATAATTATTTTGACAAAAACAAGGCAACAGAGTTGATTTTGTCGCTGTAGTCAAATTAAATTAAGTTCTGGGGCCTAATCGTCGCTTTCGATATCGAGCTGATTCGATCGAATTTTCTTCGTTTGAGATTATTGCATTCAATATCGAACAATATAAACACATATCGAATGTCATAATCTCAAACTAAGACAACTCGTTCGAATCAACTCGATATCGAAAGCGACGAGTAGACCCCTATTTTTGTTGGCTACAAAAAAAAAACAGTGTTGACTGACAATGTACAAAATATTTAATTCCATTTGGTGCTTGGAAGTATTTTTTATTGTAAAATAAAACAAAAAATCTCAAAATTGCAATTTATTTGTTTATCGGTATCGGAAAAAGCCACTGAGATAAGAGTTTCTGCTCCTCCAGAAAAAAAATATTCCGTATGTTTTTTTTAATTTACCCTGCCAGGCCCACGATGTCACACGTATTCCTGCTTTCGTACAATTATATATAAAACAAAAAAATTCTAAAATTTATATTTATCAGGACGAAATTTAGATGAACAATTTTTGTGGGGATTTTTCACAATTACGCGTATTGATCAAATAAAAATAATCTAAAACATTTTCAGCGCCCCTTTAAAAGATTATTAATAAAAAATTATAGAAGTTGTTGTTAATTTATATTGATCTTATAACTTCAGGCTTTGGAGACATGGAGAATTTTAAAATTGATTCACAACTGGCCGACAGGATCTACGATGATATGCTGTCTCATAGTGGTCTTCGATTAGCTTTTCATGCCATGAAGATTTCTCCTTTTCACCGAGAAATAATGATGAACTATTTTGATTATCAAAAAAGGTAAGGAGACACTTTTGTGAAAAAAATCTATTCTTATCGCTTTTGTGTATCCTGTGGCTTTATGCAAGGAACACAACTGAGACGAACGACGAATTTCGCCCAACGCGACGTACTCGTCGGTGAAAATTCGCTCTGCAAATTCGTCGTCGTATGAAGCGCTGTTACGACGAAAAAATAACAGCTGCTGTTATAATTGATAAAGTTGTTTGCCGTTTGTGCTGGATAGTGTAACCATATTTAAAAAAATAATACAGTACAACCTCCATAATCCGGACACTCGCTAGTTCGGACTATCCAGTAATCCGGACATTTAAATTTTTCGGACAGTTTAGAAATTATTAATCTGTAGTCTGGACAAGCGTTATTATTTCTCAGTAAAATTTGCGTGGTGAACTGTTTTCAAAAGATATTTTATGGCCTGAACAAACCAAAGCGACAGATAAGGATACTTTATTATAAAAGAATATAAAAATAGAGCTGAAAAATTACATAAAAATTTTTATTTTTCAAACTGAATATTTTTGGTCATTTTTAGTATGTTTTTTTAAGTTATCTGTAAATAAATTATATACCAATGAATTCTTATTTTTCTTTTCGGTAATAAAAACAAATTATATAAATGTACATTTATGTATTGCGTGTAAATTTTATTTTAACTGTAGTCCGGACGACCCACTAATCCGGACAGTGCTGAAACTATATCTGTCCGGATTATGGAGTTTGTACTGTACTTACAAAATTAAACATTGAAACATAAAAACAATTTGTTGTAGTTATTTATCCACTTTGTTTATTTATTTTAATTGCTGTAAAATAAAACAATTATTAAAGTAAACAGTAACTTTATTTAGCAAAACACTTGAAAACTAAAAACGAACATGGTCACATGGCACTGATTTGTTCGTCGTTCGCCGGCGTAAGAAAGAGAAATAAATCTAGTTCAGATTCCGCCGCGAATAGCCAATTTCGCTGACGCCATGATTGTGTGTATTTTCATATACACAAATGTATTTTATTTTTGGCGATGAATATTCGCAGCCAAAAATTTGTCGTTCGTCCCAGTTGTGTTCCTGGCATTTGTGTTAACATTAATGATTGTAGATGGTTTTATATTCATATACGATTTACTCTAATATAAATATATATTTACTTAGTATTTATGATATGGAATTAGCTGCGAGCGATGACACGGAAACATATGACGAGCTGACAGCTGATACTTCTGATCTGGATAATGAAATACCAAATTCTGATGAGTAAATATTATTTATTTTTCTCTAAGTTACTAAACACATTTTTTTATTAAAATATCTATTTAAAAATTAAAATCAAATGTGACCTAAAATACTATCTATTTGATTTTATATAACGTTTCAATTAGCTTATTCAATCAGCAACAAGAAGCCCCCATCGACAATGCCAAATGGGAAAAAGACTATAACGTTGGCGACAACAAGGACACTCTGTATGATCCCAGTTTTTCGGGAGATTCTGTCTGCGAAGATTTAACAAGTGATTTCATAGATCCTGAAAGTTCTGTACGTTTATACTTGATTATGTACTTATTTCCTAAAATTTATTTATAATTTATGTTTAATTTCAGGCTATGTGCGACATTTGCGAATTTTCAGGGTGCGATAGTTCCGGCGCCTTCGAAGGGTCATCATTTACCTCTTGTGGCTCTAATTCCGATATTAATTGCAAACAGAATGGCCACCGCGGAGCTAAAACTACCGAAGAGCCATAATTTATTCTATACGTTTTCCTTTTTTGTCTTGTATTCTCAAAAATTACTTAATTACACGCTGAAATGTTTTTTTTAATCTAATTCAAAATGTATTTGTTTCTTTATTATTACCAGGGTTACGTCGCAATTTTCGTCGTCACATTTCAATCTCATCGGTTACAAATGCAGACGACAAAATTAACGTAACTGACAGAAAAAATTTCTAGAAGAAGAATTAATGTAAAACTATCTACAACTTGTGTAAGATCATTAAAAGGTCACAATAAATTTGCATTAAAAAATTCCGAACAATTTGGAAAATATCTGAAAAGGACTTCTCATGCAAAATTTGTTTTTTTTTGTTCCGGTTACGTTATTTTAGCGGTAAGGACTGCTCGATGTGTATGTATACATATAAATACCTTATGCGGCATGTAAATATGATAAGAGATTTCAAAAACGGAATAGCATACTTACGAGTATGTGTGTATATGATTGTCCTTTTTGTACCCGCGCACAGTGATGCCAATTAGAAAAAAGAGCAATAAATCTGTATCTTTGAAACTTACGATCCGATTACAAAACAATGTAGGTAGGAATCGTAGAGGAGGACCTATGCTTTAAGGATTTTTTAATTTGAAGCACCCCGTTGAAACATACGGTGGGCTACAGGGTGTCAAAGTTGACTACCTCGGGCATGTAAAAATTTGTTGGCTTCGAAGCTTTTACAAATATTAATTGATTTTAATATTAATAAAATATAAATATTAATTGATTTTAAGAAATTCATGCGTTTTGTAAAGCTTTTTAATAGATAAAGAAAATACATTTTATTATTTAATATAATAATATTTTCAAAGATATTTGGCTTTCAATATTTAAATTTTGATATTTCGCCTTGACTTTGCTCGCAATTCAGTCAATATTTCCGGTAATAGCAAAGATAAAATTAAAAAGAAAATACTATATGATTCTTAATACAATCTCTGATAATATGCCAAAAAAAATTTTAATTGATCTCAATTCATGTAGTCGTGAAAAAATCAAAGTAATTTTGTTGAAATGAAAGTGAAAAATGGCTAAATTTTGACAAAAAATAGAGCTTGATTATGCAACGTTTTTCTCAACATTTTTTCAAAAGCAAAATTATTCTTTTTCAATATATCAAAAGATTAGACTTCAGAAAACAGTGCAGTACAAATTTTAAGTCGATCAAAGCACGCACGCTATATCCAGCATTTTTTAACGGAATTCTAATTAATTGCTTAAGAAAAAATATTGCCCATCGAGTTTTAATATTTTTTTATAAATTACCTTAGATATATTTAATACAATGAATCTGACTTTTTATTGTTACCCGGCCGGTCAAAGAAGGTGGCGAGGAGAGCAGATTTACTAAAAATAGTCAAATTTTCACAAGCATTTAATATACCTGCACGAAAATTGTACTAAATTTAATTTTTTAATTTTTATTTCTTCATTATTTATTAACAATTATAGCAATTCTCTTATATTAAAAAAAAATACAACGATATATTAAATGGATATTTTTTTAATGAATTTTCAAATTAAAAAAATATATGTGAAGAAATACGAATGGCTAATTTCTTAGGTTTATCAATCAAATGCCTTATTTTTTATTAAAAATTATCTAAATTCATACAAAATATAAAAATACAGTTATCTACTTGTCCATTGGTATATATAACACATGTATATTTATGATTTAAAATACTAAATAAAACGGTCACAAAACAGGCATCTCGTGTGCAATTTTGCTAAAGTGTACTATTTTCATGTGTTTTTACTACACACGTACACAGGAAATGCTGTACATAGTATATTTTTCAGCACCAAACTTTTACTCTCAACTGAACGTCAATATGATTTCAAACTTTACTCCAAACCTTTATCTTGGTGTAAAAAGGGATTAAGAATAACTCAAACGGAAAAACAAATACAATTCGTTATATGTTTTTAGTTAATAAAGAAAAAATTTCAATTTAGTACTGTGGGGGTCAACTTTCACATAAAAAATTCGATTGCGTTAGCCAATGATCTGAAAAATGCAGACTGTCTAATTTTTAAACGATAAGAAATTTACTAAACAGTCACTGAGACTCTTTTGCCAAAAAGAATCTTACTAGTGATTGTTTTACCAAATTTCCTTATAACATTTCTAAAATTTCTAAGAGGCTTTTGTGAAAAATTTTCCTAGCGACAGTATTATTAATAGTTTCCTTATTCAATTATTAGATTTAATTGATGTAGTAAGCTTAAGTAAAATCTCATAATTAGCTTATAAGATTTGTAAATAAAAATTTGAATATATTATTAAGTCTGCGCTTAGACGAGTCATGTGTTATTGACATGATTGTTACTTTATTGGCATGAGAGAGACGAGGAGAAAAGAAACGAGTATTCAGATCAGGGATGCAAAAGTTGGTACAATTGTACTTTTTTAGCACTATTTGAAAGTAAAAAGTACAATAACACCCCTATGCCTAATTTAGCACTATTTCATATATTTTTTATATTTCATATATTTTTTAATTTTATTTCGTTACACGAAAGTATTTTAAGTCATTATTCCATTATGGCAACTCCATGTTAACCATTCGTTGTGAATTGTTTTATACCCAAGGCGGAATTATATACATGGTGGCGATTCTACAACAGGTACATTGCAATAACAACTGACATCTCAACCCTTATGTTAACATATACAAATTTTGACACACGAGCCTCTAATTTGTGGAAAAAAGTAGTACGCCTTGTTTTGAACGAAGGTATCAGAGACGAAAAATGAACTAAATGAACCGATGTTTACTGATATTTAAAGAATTGCTAGAGGAATTCTATCCATCCCACATTCTTCTGCAATATGGAAAGATTTATTTTCGTTTCAAAATTTAATAAAAACAAAAGAGAGTAACAGGTTGTTTGTTTCGACTGTCTCTAATCTAATCCAAAAAAAAAGGATTTGCTGAAGTCATCTAATTCGTGCTGCTACAATTTAGAAATGACTAAGAGTTTGTTACCAAGAAGTATTTCATAAAGTATAATTTTATATTCAGATCTCAACAACTGACAGTTTTTTGTGTACCTTTTCGAATTAATCATTAAATTTAATTGTCAACTTTGTCTACATAATATACTCGTACAAGTACTTAGTACAAATGAATTTCAGTGTACCTTTTTGTTAATTGTTAAGTTTTTTACACACATATATGTACAAACGAATTTTTATGTACGTTTTTAGTCAAGTGTTTTAATAAAATATATTTAAAAAATAAAAAGTACAATCGGACTGAAAAAAGTACACTTTTTCTTAAAACTTAGTACAATTTGAAAATTTCATTTTGCATCCCTGATTCAGATGCATGTACTGCCATTTGCAAGTCTGTGTTTAATTGCTTCATGTCTTATTGACAAGATTCTTATTTTTCTTCTTTGAACTTTCATTGTTGACGAGATTTACTTGCAAATACCTTCAGGCAGTGATGGCATTTTGGTGCTTTTCGGGTATTTTTTGGTGCTTTTTGCCTCTTCATACGCACGAATTTTTGTTAAATACTCGTTTTTAAAAAGCGGGTATTTACGGGTGCTTTTCATAATTTCTCACAGTGCCTTTTGCGCTTTTTTGTACAACTGAAAAATGTTTTTAGTTACAAAAATTGGCTGGCTACTTCCTTTAAGCGCAAATATTACTTTTTAAGCAACCATGAATGTTTGTTTTGCGCTGATGTTGAAAGAACAAGAAGTTTGATAAATTTGTTTAAATCAAAAATTTAAACCGGTTACCTTTAAATTCAGTAAATGCGTTACTGCGTATTAAATACGGTTTAAATATGCATGTTCTACCGATTTTCAACTGCCTTTAAATGTTTGCACCAAAATAAATTCGAAAGAATCATACCAAAAATCTCAATATTTTATTACAAGTGTTTTGTCGAGTGATTGCGAAGACGAAATGGATATTTTTGATAGCAAAATAAATGAAAATGAAACGAGAAATCGATTGAAATGCTATTATGAATTTCATTCAACTTTGAATTCCCGTTTTTTTTTTATTCCTTATTATTTAGAATTTATAGAAATTTCTATACTAGACATCGCTCCTTTAATGTAATGATCATATCTTAAAAAAACCAAAACTTTTAAGTTACTTAAAAAAAATGATGTTGAAAGTATTTCTTTAGATGTAAAAAGTTTTTCAATAGCATATACATATGTATATGCTTAATCCAAACCAAATGTATGCCCACTAAAAAGCCAATACAGGCCATAAACATACCTGCTAACCTAACATACATACATACATAAGTTTTGTCTACACAAACTATTTTATATATTTTATTTTTATATATACTCGTATGTGCCTAATCTATATGTACCATGTATATTCTTTTACTCCTGTTTTTGTTTTGTTACGTATTTTTTACTTTTATTAAATGAATTGTGATTTTATTTTAATTGATATGTTAATAAATTCTGCTACTTGATCACAAGTCCTTTATTTATTTTGAACCAAAAAGTTTTAATTGTAAATTGGGTATTTAATATAACTTTTTTATAATTCACCAAACGTCGGGACAATATGGAATAAAAACTTGCATTGTTATTTATATAAAACGCGGTAGGCCAATCAAAAAAATTAGCTGAATCAAAAAATCAAAAATAAAAAAATTGTTTTTCTTAATTCATAACTGATAAATTTTTATTATAATTCATGTAATTTAATATAATTTTATAATTTTTGTACCTTGTTATTAGTCTGTAAGGATTATATCCCTTGACTAATTTTTAAATAATTTTTTTTAAATAAATTTTGAAATTAAAATGTAAAAAGAAGAATGTAGAACATAAAAAATTTAAACTGAAGTGATTTCAATGGAATTCCACTTCAAAGTAGAATGTAGAACATACCGGGATATCAACTTTTCGCTGTTAGCCTTGGACTTTTATTACGGCTTGTCATTTTCTATTTTTGGCAAAAAACCGACCTTCTCTTTTCTTAAGAATAACATTAAAAGAATTATTAACGAGTGTTTAATATTTTCTTGATTTTAATTCTCAGTAAAACAATTCCCTTACATTTTATAAACTTCCAATGAAATTATTATTATTTTTTTTTTTAATATTTTCCTACAAACTTTTGATTATCACAATACAAAGAAAAAAAAATATATTAAAAATAAATTCTCTAGGTCAGTGGGTTCAAGACTTTCGAAATCTTATCGGTGACAATTTCTCATCATCTTATTCATGAATTTTCACATGTAGACTCAGTCTTCATATAAGTGGCTGATTTCGAAACTGAATTCATTAAGGAAAAGTTTGTGGTGGAAGCAACACGAACGCATTCAAAAAAAAGTTCAAGCGATTTAATTTCAAAATTTATACATTTTTTTTAATTACACACAATTAAAAATGAAATACTTTATAGTATTGGCCTTGTGTCTAAGCGCCGTTGTCGCAGGTAATGTCTGAAATAATGTTTAAAAGTGAATAGTGTGATCTTGTGAATTTTGAAAAAAAAAAACAAAAAAGTGAAATTTAATTAAGTTAAATTTAAAAATAAGTGTTACAAAATTTATGATTGTGTAATAGTTTAAAGTAACTTAACCGGCAGAGAAAAATAGAATGACTGAAGTACGACTTTTTCATTAAAAAAAAAATCCACACAAATAATTCTAATAAAAACAAATGGGAACTCGGCGAGTCCAATGTACCAATAAAATGTTTGTTAGGAAAGCAGTATCGACAACATTTTATACAAATTATTCCTAAAAAGTATTTTTTTAACGAATCAATTACATCAGCTCAATTTATTTTGAATCACAAACAAATATAAAGTATGAAAAACGAATTTGTAATTGTTTCTCACAGAAAGAGTCATGTAAAATGTAGTTTATGCTGTAAACTGCTCGACAAAGTAATAAAGTGGCATTTTGTAATTGTATTTGCGAATTTAGAAAAAAAATCTTTGTAATGCCAATTTCAGAAAACTGTCGATAGTCCCCCGACTGTCTTGGCGATATGTGGAGTTTATTATTTTAATGAATCAAAAATCTTGAAATCCATGTGAGAACATATTTTATGCTGCCTTAAGATATTAGCGATTAGCATACTTGCAAACATCTTTCTTTGCCATTTAACTCGCTCATTTGAAAATTTAAGCCAAGTTCCTGACTATCCAAAAACATAAAATACATTTCCAAATGCCACGCACTTGTCACCAAATAGAAATGGATCACGCTTCGTCTTCCTGAATCTTCGAACAATTTCCCTTTTGGCCAATTGACTCTAAAGTTTCAACATTATGTACAAAAAAAAAAATATTAGATGATCCGAGCTTGCACTACTTCCGGAGCATAAGTTCAGCATCTTAGACCCGGTTCACACACGTCAGGTTTGACTCGTCCAATCTTGAGTTTTTAGGAAAAAAAATAAAATCTTTCATCCCTTTATTTACTCGTATATATTTCAACTGAATCTTTTTCTTTCTTACCTCATAATTTCTTATCAAAAATGTACAAGCTTGGCTCTATTTTTTTTAATTGTTAGTTTGATGACTTCCTGATGATAAAACAAAAAGAAAAAAAAAACAAAATCGCGCACCTGTTCCTTTTGACATTTTTATTAGCTTTCTATTCTATTCCAACACGTTTGAGCTTTTGTCTGGCCTTTTAATATTAATTTTCTGATTTAAGCTTAAAAAAAGTCTTAAAAAACAATTGGTCGAAGAATTTATACGATTATAAGATTTTTTCAATTTAAAAATTTGAGAATGCCGACTGTGATCGGTTCCGAGGAAAGATTTGTTTCAAACATTTTTTTTGATAACCTTTTGGCTGAGCAACAACAACAAAACAAAAAGTATTTCATACCAAAGTTTGATAAGTGTTTATTAGAAATTTAAGTACGTGTTTTTCCAGTCACACACATCTCGCTCGTATTATCAAAGAGCATCCTGTTTAATTTTATTTATTAATTTGTTTCTTTCTTTATCTTTTGCAGAAGACGTACACGAGAGGTAAATATTTGTCAATTATTAAAAGATATTTTAGAGCAGCTACACTGTTTCTAATAATTTCTTAAGATGCTGTTTTTTTTTTCATTAATTTAAATATTAATTATTCTTTCTTTTTTTTTGTATAAATTTTTGGAAAATTTTAGGGGCGATAATTTTCTTTCATTGTAAGTACCTAAACAATTAAAGGAATATGTAAAACGGCTTTTATTTAAATTAATTGAGTTATTCCAAATTGGCTGGGTACCAAATCACTTAACATTTTTCAAAATTTTAATACACTAATTCAGATCACTCGTTCTTTTTGTAATTGCCCAAACAATTTTAGTTGTTTGCCATTTTATATAAAACTATAAGTTCGGTGTGGACTGAGAAAGAGCCATTCATTGTGCCAGAAGTGTTGCGTTAATTGCACGGTTCTTATGATTCTTAAAAACTAAATGTTTCACGATCAGTTGACTGTGGATTTTTGCGCAAACAGCTAAAAATGTTCATTAGGGCTTGAGAAAATTTTGAAAATTTTCTCAATTTTATAACTCCGAATTTCAGACATTACAGCCAACATCAACAAACTCTAGAGGAGGCGAAGAGAAACTTGGCCAACGCTTACGGTGGTCGACAGGTTGAATTTGGATCTTATGGTGGTGCAAATGGTGTAGGAACTATTGGATTTACTTCTTCTGGTCAACATCAACAAACTGTAGAGGGGGGCAGGAGAAACTTTGAAGAAGTTGGATCTTATGGTGGTGTAAATGGTGTAGGAACTATTGGATTTACTTCTTCTGGTCAACATGAACAAACTGTAGCGGGAAGCAGGAGAAACTTTGAAGAAGTTGGATCTTATGGTGGTGTAGGCACTATTGGATTAACTTCTACTGGCTCATCCGGATCTATACATACTTTAACTTCTGGAAGTAATGCGGAGCTCAGTTCCGCAGCTAATTCCAACATTGAAAACACTCATTCTGTAAATGTTGCTTCAGTATCAACGGGTGGTAGCAGTTCCCATTTAGCACGTGGCACACATGCTACTGGCTCAGATTATTACGATGTCAGTATTGGCCAAAACGGACAGCAGATTGCGCACGAATCGGGTTCTAACAGAGTTGTAGGATGTCATCAGGACAGCCAAGGTACCACTAATGTTTTGTTCCGATCGGGTGTTAACGGAATTGCAGGATGTCAAAATTCTCAGTTAAGAGGCAGCCAAGGTACCGCTAATGTTATTTACGGATTTCCAGCGGTTTCGTCGGACAAACACTTCAGGAACGAAGAAAATTATGTTTCCAATATCGGTTATCCAGTTGTATACACAATTCCATCTGGTTCTGTTTCGGAGGACCATGTTGTTCATAACAGAAAACATGTTCAAACGGTAAATCTTCCTATCGCTCAATTCCCTCGCAGTAAAATACTTGTCGGCTCAGCTGCTGACCATGTAGATTTCAATGCGAAATACCAAAACGATGTTGTAACTGCTGGCAACACCAACTCATTGTTCAACAGTGGTTTCCGTACTGTGAATCAAGCAGATTCTGGCTTCAGAACTGGTCAGCAAACTCGTCTTGGTGTCAATAGCGGCTACTCTGGAGCCACATCAGTCAACTCTAACTCAGATACTAGATCTACTTTTAATTCTGGTTTTTCATCCGGCGGTTCCATCTCTAACGTTGGCTTAGATAATTATATGCAAGAAGTACGAGATATCGCTAAGGTGCAAAGCCAAGGCGCCTTTGTTGACGGTACCTATGCTGGTAACAGGCAACACAATGCTCACGTAGAAAGTGGCCATGCTGGTGGCTTTTACAATGGTGTTGCTGGTGTTGGTGTTACTAGTGTTGGTGTTGGTGCCGGCACTACTGGTTACAAAACGAAATCATGGGAAAAGGCCTCCAAATGGTCCAGCCAATCTGAAGTAAGTTTAAATTGATGACTAATCATTTTTTAACTGGAATGTCTAAATAACGCCATGATAGAGCAATACGACGAGCCTTTAAAGCATTTCAAGTAAGAATTTGGAAAATAATTTTTAGTGCGATTTAGTGGAATTTTTAGCAACATATGAGCTAATCTCAAGTTTACAGGGTACACGAAAAATTTTATTAATTCAAGCCTACACGGCAGACTACGTTTTCGAGGGCCGCAACTGGCCAATATTCATGAGTTCATAAATTTCTCCACTTTTTAGGTGGTTTTATGTAAATTTCATTCTTATACAGACATCATTTATGAGAAAAGAATACGAGAATTGTTAGTGTACCGAGATACAAGAAAAATTTAATTAATTCAAGCCTAAGCGGCAGACTACGTTTTTGAGGGACGCCACGCCACATCTGTCGCCACTATTCATGTATTAATAAATTTACTCCACTTTTTAGTTGGTTTTATGTAAATTTCATTCTTATACAGACATCATTAACTCGTATGAGAAAAGAATACGAGAATTGTTAGTGTTCCGACACTTTTTGGTTCGATTGATACTTAAGTTATGTTGTGTTTTGATAATGGATCACAAAATTCAGAACTTAAGAGATTTTATTCAGAATCATTATACGAGTAGCTTTTGAGAAATATCATTTTGAAAGATGGTGAATTTTAATATTTTCATATATAGAAATTTTTTGAGAGTAAAAAAATCGGCCAAAATCGAAATGGAGGGGCTAAAGTGGATTATAGGGTGGAAGCACAAGGCATCACAAGATTCAGAAATGAAGAGATTTTATTCAGAATCATAATAGCTTTTGAGAAATTCATACATATTAAAAGTAATTTATACTTTGAACTACAAATCTTTTTCCTCACCGTCCGGGAGATAAGAAAAACGATGTAATGAAATTTTTACGAATTTCGAAGAGAAAATTTTTATATTGCGGTTTTTGGTTTTGGGCAACTTTCAATCATTTCCCCACCCAGTTGGCAAGTTCGATCGGAAGTGTGCTGGCCCATTGTGGTATCCTCTTAAATTTCAAAAAGCTTTGTTTCCATTTGCGGAAGGTTAGTTAGTCTCCTCTCCAAGAAGTGTCGGAGTTCCTCATTCAATCAGTTGCTACATAGTATTAATGAGAAACACCTAAGCGCAGTGTTTATAACTCCTATAAGATTGATTAATAAATTCTTAGCGAAGTTCCTTCTCTTCTAAATTGTATTCACTTACAAAGTTCTGGCAATTCCGCAATTGTGTATTGATTTCTAACTTGATTTCAATTCCATTTTCCACATAATTCAATAGTTCGGTAAATGGTGTACATATGTACATTAGAGATTTCAGGTGTGTTAACAATTTCTGAACCTGTCTGGATTTAAATAAGAAGTTTGTTGTGTGCAGGCGCGAATCCAGTTGAACCTTTAGGGAAGGGAAATTTGAAATGAAGCATACATATTTTTTTTGAGATTACAAATTCTGTTGCCTCTTCTCTGGGTCCACCACTTCTAGTTGTATGTGACCTACATCATTCGAACCTTAGGAATTATTCCAGACGGACCTCTAGCTTAGAAAATTTATATGAAAATTATAAAGTTTTTTCAGTAGGCGTCGACCACCTTAAGTGCATGCTAGAGAAGGGATCGTGAGTGACTTTCTCAGTGAGTGACTCATGCGCGCTCACGACAAAAAAATTTTTATTTTTTTTCGCTCACGTTGGTGGAAAAAACATTTATTTACAATCACGAAAACTCACGTTCACGAAATACTTCCGACAAAAAAAAATTTTAAAGAAAAAAATTAAATAAAATATTTTTATAATAAAACAAAAAAGAAATCACGAAAAATAACTTTAGAAATCTACTCATGCACTCACGCTCAATTTTTGATACTCATGTTCATGCACGCTCATGTGAATAGAAAAAAATTTAGTTACAATCACGAAAACACACGTTCACGAAATACTTATCACAAAGAAAATTTAAAATAAAATATTTGTATAATAAATCACTTTAAAAATCTACTCATGCACTCACGCTGAATTTTTGATACTCATGTTCATGCACGCTCACGTGAGTGGAAAAAAATTCGTCACGATAACGAAAATTCACGCTCACGAGATACTTACGACGAAAAAATGTTTTAAAATAATAAAAAAAAATTAAATTAACTGCCAGTCCCACGATGTCACAAGTATTCGTTCTTTCGTACAACTACATTTAAAACAAAAACAAATTCTAAAATTTTGTTTTTAGATGTAATTGTACGAAATAACGAATATGTGTGACATCCTGGGACTGGCAGTTAATAAAAAAAAAAATTTACAATGAAATACAAAAGAAAATTACGAAACAATCACGACAAAAATCCACTTATGCTCAACTTTTAATTCTCACGCTCTTGCACGCTCACATGATTGAAATAAAACTTTAATTGCGATCACGCATAATTCACACTAATCACGTGAGCGGTGCACAATTAAACGTTTTTTTTTAGCGAAACCCATATTCCTTAATAAATAACTACAGAACATGCCAAATATTTAGCAATTTCCAAAGTTATTTTATGACTCTCAATTAGAAAAACGTTTGTGCTGTTCCATATTGAACGATATAATTTCTACTTATAGTTTGGCTCCGATGGTAAAGTGAATGACTTCAAGGAATTGTCTACCGGTGAAAGTGAAAATTACGACATCAATGGCCATCGTGCAGGCTACAAAGCTGCCACCTCTACTCTCTCGGACAACGGCCTTGTAAGCAGCTACAGTCAGCACACATAAATAAAGTTAAACTTGAAAAATATTATTATGTGAGATGGCATTATACGTTTAATATTAAAGATTATTAATTTAAAAATGAATAATTTAAAAATGAATAAAAGCACGAATTATTAAAACAAACGTCATTTTACTAATTTTCTTAGTTTCATACACATTTCAATCAAAACAATTTCGTAATCATTTCGCAAATAGTAAAACTGATAAGAAGACTTCATAGAAATTACGACTTAAAACGACGTAAATAGAACAATATTTAATTATTTAATTCTGCTAGACTGACACGACACACTTGTTTGCAAAATATGTACTTACATATATTTTTAAACGTCATTTAAACTAATTACAAATCGATTTTAATTAAAACTAAACAAACACACTATTTACATTTAACGATTTCATTTGATTTTTCTATTTCCCTGAAAATGGTTGCTCCAGTTTGCCATCCAAAATTTCAATAACAGAACTTGAGGTCTTCACGATATTCCCAACACCCTGAGCCTGATAGTGATAATGTGGTGTGTTGTCACGACGTTTTCTGTACTCATTGCCATTTGACATACAATAACAGGGCGTCCAAGCGTTATTTCTGTAGGCCGTTACATCGCTCGGCTTGTTGTAGGCATCCACATACATAGAACGTTCTGTAGTCCAACGCGGAATATAACTATTCCAGCCATCCGATTGACGATAAATGGAACTGCCAGCCCCTCGGGCAACATCCGCCGAGCCAACATAAACCGGCACATTATTGGGATAATATTCGGGATAGTAGTCGGGATAAGAACCTCGACCACCTGCATGCTCGTTTCTTCTTTCGCTAGAAAAATTCGGATTCCAGTGGGTTTTGGGATCATATGGCTTTCGACTTTTGTGACTCGAGTCTACGCGACCCTTGTAAATGGGAACACTAGCATCTTCTGTAAACACAAAAACACACTTGAAATCGTTTGTGTAAAATTCCATTTCAATTGAACTCACCTTTATCAACATCTTGTTCGCCACTCGTTTTGTTATTATGATCATCTCCATCTGCTGTAATTTCGAAAGTTATATCCGTGTGTATGCCAACTCTCTTTTTATTCTTGCCCAAATCTGTTATTTCCACACTTTCCTTGGATTCTTCAAATAAATTCTTGTCGTTGAGCAAAGCGGATAACATTTTAAAATTCATTAATTAATTTACCTTTAGATTGGTGTGTATCACCTGTATCCACTGTTACTCGGACCCCATGTATTTTGGGTCCAGATTTAACCTTTTTCTCTCCCTCAATCTCCTTTTCTCTTTCGTTATTGGATCCATCAGCTCTGCCTTGTTTGCTACCGCCCACTATAATGGGCACTGTGTTGTTATTGTTCTCGTCCGTTTCGTCAAAGTCCAATTTAGGTGAAACCTCATTTTGTTGACCTGAAAAATTTTATTACCGAACTAGTAATTACGCAAACCCTATTGCAAATAAAGTTTTGCGGAGTCATCGATTCAAAGTTTACAAAAAAAGAGGTGTCCCAAAATTAACGCCAGACTTTAATTTTCCGCCATTTGTGCAGTAAAGTGTTAATAAAAACTAAAAACAAAAATTGACAGCTGACCGTTGAGGTCTTGTAGAACAACGAGCTTTCATTTCATTTCACATCTCAAAAATAATTAAAAAACTTTTTATATATTGAAACGATTAATTTTGGCTTAAGTTCAAACCCGAGTTTACCCATTTATTTATTCTAATTTTTTTATTTTAAATTAGAAATTTTTTTGGATAAATTCATTATTTTTATTAAGAGAGTACTATATATAGAACAATTTTTATTATTCATCATACTAGCAGAACGGATCAGCACTGATTTCGAGGTCGCTACACCATCTCATCAGCGTTCTTTGTTCGATTTTAGCACTTTTGACTGCGGATACTACTGATCAGGAATATCAACTATTTAACCGTATTATTTAACAAATTAGAATACGAAAAGTACAAACTTATTAATTTTCACATGTCAAATCAATTTCGGTTAGTACGAAATCCCATCTGTGATGAATAACTACTCTATATATTCCAGTCTCTCTTGCTTATTCAGCGCCATTGGCTGCTGAGAATAAACGGTACTTAATCATGTTGTCTGGTTTCTGTCATTTGTAGTTGAATTTCTTTTTTAGTATTCAACCAACTATGACCACGTAAACATGTAGATTTTTTTGACGCGTGCCATCGTTATTTATAATTAATGTTTATAAGTAATTAGTCGAACTTTTATTAATATTTTATATATTGAAACGATCAATTTTGGCTCAAGTTCAAACCCGAGTTTACCCATTTATTTATTCTAATTTTTTTTATTTTTAATTTTTATTAGAAAATTAATCGTTTCAATATATAAAATATTAATAAAAGTTCGACTAATTACTTATAAACATTAATTATAATTAAAAAACTTAAAATTTTATTTTCTATTTAATTCGAATCTTGCGTTAATTTTGAATGCAGAATTCGACAATATGAAATAATGCCTTAATTCCACGGTACGTGCTTCGCTCTCTATTCATGCTTCAATTACTAATCATGAGCAAAGCAAAATCTTGAGAGCGGAGCAAGTAGATTCAATATAAATCTACAAGTAGCACGAAAATTTCTTGTTTTCTCTAATTTTTATCGCAAGTTTATCTGAACTGGCTGTCAAAACCAAACAAGCTATAACTCTCATTAAATAAAGAGGACATACAGAATAGAATAGTTCCCGCCAAAACTAAGTTAATAAATTTAAAAACAAATTTAAATATTGATCGTGGTGAAGTTGTGTTTGCTTTAAAACAATTAATAATACCCACCACAACTACAAATAAGTCTTGTATTCTTTTTCGATTCATAACTTGTATAAATAAAGATTTGAAATTATATCAACCGAGTGCCACCTAAAGAGTGACTTACACATGCAAACACACAAGAACACTGATGATGAGAGTGCAGCGGCTCCCGAAAAACAATGTTGTTTCTGTACCGCCGAGTGAGTTCAACTTAATTCAAATGTCCAGAAGAAAATAATCTAATGATGTCAAATCGATCGAGGTATTTCTTTCCGTAACTGAATTATGTTGGGCGTTATGCGAGATAGTTTTTATGGTTTTATGGTTGACAAAAGGTTTGAAACTATACCGGCCAACAGAAGGGAATGGGGGAATTGTCACCACGATATTCCTTTGGAACGATGGCTCCAGAACGCCGACAGGCTCTGGCGTGGGAGGATTAACTACTACGAGTCCTTGGGGAAAACTTCTACCATTTTTCAATCAGAGATTTATGCCATTGAAAGATGTGCACAATTTAAACTCGACAGGGGCTACCGAGGACATGAAATAGCAATCTTGTTGGATAGTCAGGCGGCTATCAAGACACTCAGCTCATATGAGTTTACCTCTAAGCTGGCTTGGGAAAGTCGCAGTAAGATTAATCAGCTAAGCAGGACGAATAAGGTCAGACTCTGCTGTGTTCCTGGACACGCAGGGTTGGCAGGAAACGAAAACGCAGAACCGTTTTATGGGCTTGTATTGTAAAAAATCAGAAGATATATTAATGGTGACTAGAAATACCAGGGAATATTACTGGTAAAATATCCCTGGACTGAGGCATGCAAAGCTAATGATTGGAACGTATAACCAAAACCGTTTCTCAGCTCTCATGACCCTAAGTAAAAGCAATCTAAGAATGCTCACAGGCTTCCTCACAGGCCATTGTAGACTAAGAAAACACCTCCACAGACTTGGCTTTGAGAATGATAGTCTGTGCAGATTCTGTGGTGATTACGAGGACGAAAATCCAGAGCATATTCTGAAGGACTGTAAAGCTTTATGCCACAGAAGATATACCCAATTGGGCAAGCACCTATTGGAGGATTGGGAACTGCTAACACTAGAGCCACTGGCAATCTTGAGATTCCTCAGGAAAACAAGTCTAGATAAAGTCCTTTAGCACCTGCCAAGGGATACAATAGATCTTTGGTCGCAGTGTCCTGTGTTTCTCGAACAAGAACAATTCATTCAAGCTGCCACCAGTATGAGCGAAAATTACTCGCGATCCCATCTCTACTGAATCCCTTTATGGTTGATTTTTTTTTATAGATTTTAAGTTACAAAATAAATTTATACATTGATTCATTCTAATTTGCTGTAAGTTTTATTTATCTCTGTGTCAAGTTTTAGTTACTCTAAACCATTCCATCTCCAGCTTCACAAATGTGCAGGTAAATTTAAGCCCGCCAACTTTGAAATTGCTTGGGTCTGAAATTACTACCCCGGAACGAATAGTTCGCAGGCAAAAGGACCGAAAAGATCGTGATTGCAAATTGTGTTTATAAGAACGACCTAAATAAAACTTGAGCCATCAATTTCACCGACTATTAGAGGTGGTCATCAAGCCGTATCTTCTGTGTTACGGACTCCGTAGTAAATTGCTCGCAATTCTGAATAAGCAACCGAAGAACAATGCTCCGCTCGCACCCCATTAATATATTTTTCCTTTCCAATCATAATCTTCTAGACAAGTCACTCATTTCACTAATTTTATTTTATTATTCTAACTACAATTCAAACGAACCTTGGCTGTAATGACACAAAATCGTTAACAAAATACTCAGTCGTAATAAATAATAAATCATATTTTTTGTTTTCATTTTTTATAATTCCGAAATAAATTTTAATTAAAAGAATAATGGCGTGTCTCAAACAGCAGACTGATCACGATAAAATTAATTAAATGAAATTAATATAAATTTCAGGTTTCTTTTTTTTCCTCGTATTATTAAATATTTATTTGAAATTTTTTTAATTAAATTCTTAACACTTCAAATGCTTAAAAACAACTGAAATTCAAGTTCTAAAGAACATTTCATCTTAGAACTGATGGGATTCGGAAAACGAAACTTAAACAAAAACAACAAATCAAAACTCAAAACAATCTGTTGATTTACGCGTTTTGTTTTTCTCTTCTGATGTTGTTACTTGTTGTTTTTGTTTTGTTTGTTGTTCGATTATTTGCAGTTAATTTTAAATTAAATTGTTAACGTTGATTGTCGGTTTTGGTGTGTGTTTGTTGTCTGTCGATAACATCTTCATGCTACCGACCAACAATTGCTTAGAATTTTTTTTTTAAATTTTATTGTGTCTTTATTATATTTTTTTTATGTCCCATTTTTAGGGCTTCCAAACGGATGCGGATTTGCAAGTCTTAGTCAATTATTGTTGGACACTTTGCAAAAATTTTATACAAAAAGATTGCACTTCAAAAGGAAGCACAGATTCATGAGCAGAACATCATAGCAATCAATACCTCATGATGTTGGAGGGGAAGATTTGGATGATTTATCGTCTGGAGATATTGACGAATTATTGTTAGAAAAGGCATTTAGCGATGATGAAATCATTTGTTTTGCGCTTGAGACACCCGATACCAAAGAAATTAGTGATGACGCCGAAGGGATTCTTACCCTCGCAGCATCCATAATTAAAGAACGACTCCAAACGGCAGTTAAATTGGGCGATAATTTTCGCAAGCATGGTCCCAATGTAGAAAGATCCAAGAAATTATTAGTGCTTCATTACGAATTGAGTATGGATTTCCAGCGGTAAAGGTGATTTCTCTCGCAAACGAATGCGGTTATCAAAAAGTAATACTGATCAAAAATTATCTGCCAGGTCCACGATGTCACACGCATTCGTTCTTTCGTAGAATTACATTTAAAAGAAAAACAAAATTTTAGAATTTGATTTTGTTTTAAATGTAATTTTACGAAAGAAGAAAACAATAATATGCAATTTAGTATAACACTAACCTTTGTTGCATTTCAAGTTAAATTAAAGTTAATTATTTCTTTTTCTCTATGACACGTGGTTTTAGTTTGACTGACTTTAAAAAAGTTCAGAATTCGGATTTTAAACAACAAGACGTAAAATTTAGCGAAATTGCACGAAAGTTGGGAAGAAGCGTTAATGTTGTGCGAAATTTTTTAAGTAAACCTGAAAGTTATGGAAAGACTAAGAGGTCAGGAGGGAAAAAAATTCTTTCTCAGCGAGAAATATCGCACATAAACAGACTAGCCAGCAATTCAACATTAAGCTTGAAAGAACTTAAGGCGGAGTCGGGATTCTCTGTATCAAAAACAACCATTTGGAGGACGATTTCTAAAAACGAAAAATTCAGATTTTCCAAAATGACACAAGTTCATCGTTTACTAACATAACACGACATGTTACAGCAAAACGACAGTTCGCAAGAGAAACCATGCAAATCAACTGGAACCAAGTGCGTCATAATTCAGTATTTTATTATTACGAAATTAACCATAAATTTTATTTAAGGTGATTTTTTTCGAATGGAAAAAAGTAGAATTTGGATCGTGCAGAAAGGAACTCCTACGTTTTTCAAAGAGAAACTTTGGTCGTGGATCGGTGATGGTTTGGGCAGCTTTTTGTCGACATGGATGTCTTGAGATGCAATTTGTTTCATGCACAGCAGAGACTATACCAGAATTTTAGAAATGAGTTTATTGCCATTTTTAGACCAAAGCCCCACAAAAATGTACATTTTCCAACAGGACAATGCCGCTATCCACACAAGTACGAGGGCATTTTTTTCAAAAACTATTTATTTCTCAACATAGTCTTCTTTTAGCTCAATACAGTTAGTCCAATGTTTCTCCAGTTTTTGTATCCCTTCAAAAAAAAAATATAATTTTTCGAGGTCCTTAAAATTGGCATTTGTTTGGACAATACTTTCATCGTTGGAGCTAAATCTCTTTCCACCGAGCCATTTCTTTAGGTTTGGAAATAGCAAGTAGTCACTAGGGGCTAAATCCGGAGAATATGGTGGATGAGGTACCAATTCGTAGCCCCATTCATAGAGTTTTGCTATTGAGAATGCACACGTGTGCATCCGTGCATTATCTTGATGAAAAATAACTTTTTTCTTTTTAAATCCTTATTAAATCGGTCTTATAAGTTGGCATAATATTCGCCGTTTATTGTTTTTCCCTTTTGAAGGTAATCGATGTGGATTATCCCGCGTGCATCCTGAAAAACTGTTGCCATCACCTTATTGGCCGACAAACTTAACTTCGGAGCAGGCTCACCCGGATAAACCCATTGTTTAGACTGTTGCTTGGTCTCCGGAGTACAGTAATGGATCCATGTTTCATCTACAGTTACAAAACGCCGCAAAAGCTCATTCGGATTGCGGTTAAACAACTTCAAACAATCCTTTCCAATCTCTTTCCACCGAGCCATTTCTTTAGGTTTGGAAATAGGAAGTAGTCACTAGGGTCTTAATCCGGAGAATATGGCGGATAAGGTACCAATTCGTACCCCAATTCATTGAGTTTTGCCATTGAGACTGCACACGTCACACGTTTACGTTTATGGTCAATTGAGAGCAAACGCGGCACCCATCTTGCCGATAGCTTTTTCATATGCAAATGTTCATGCAAAATGTTGAACACACGTTCATATGATATATTTACCATTTCAACAATTTCACGTAACTTGACGATATCGAGGATTTTCTTGATATTTTCTTCTTTTGGCCTTCCTGTTGATGGTACTGTTACAGCGCTTGTTCGGCCGCGTTTAAATTCAGCAATCCAATATTTTACCATGTAATCTGACGGAGCAGACTCACCGTAATGTTTATCGAGCTTTTCTTTTATCTCTTTCGCCGTTTTCCCTGTTTAATCACTGCACGAAATTCACTTTTTTTCTATTTTTCAGGAAACACAAAAGTTGCTTCCTTCAAACGACTACAGCAAATAAACTAATCGCTGAATTTGGGTGAAATTTTAACAGCTGACGTTTGACAGATCGCAATTTCGAAAAAGAATAAAAATTTTTGTGTTTGTGCTGCTATCTAGCGCTTGGTTGCTTTAAAATCAATCCGCCCTCTTATATTTACCAATAACTGTTTTAGTTCAAAAAATATTAAAATTTTAGATTGGCCAGCGTGTTCATGTGGTTTAAATCCCATGGAAAATATTATCCAATAGAGTTTATTGGGGAAATAGGCAATTTGAAAACTTGAATATGTTAAAAAATTCACTTTTTCACGAATGGTCAAATTGTGACCAAAAATTTAACAAAATTGTAAGTGGAAAGTATGAATTCTAGAATATTTAATTTAATTAAAAATAAAGATGGCTTAAATATTCAAATGAATTGTGTTATTTTCCTAAAAGTAATTGAAATGTTTTCATAGCTCTGAAACACAGACAACTTCTTGTTATTAAGAATATTACCAGTTACAACAACATTACTGAGATATAACATATCTCTGAAGATTAGATCCAAAGATGAGTTACATTACAAAATTAATTTACAGAAAAGTTTTATAATTAATGAGAGTCCAATAATTCAAAGTGTTCTTATAAATATGAAGCATACTTTATAACAAAAAACTTATTGCAAAATTGGTTAACAGAATAGTGTCATCTGAGATAATTTCAATTTCAATTAATATTTGCGCGATTTTTGAGTCAAGAATGCAGAATTATTCATCGTATCGCTTTTCATTTTGTGTAAAAAATCCATACAATTAACTTTTTTATTCACGTCTTGAGGAGAGACTAATTGTGGTTTCTTTTCTAGAAAAAAGTGCAACATTTATTGCCCTTTTCATTGAAGATTTGCAATATACTGATTTTTTGAAATAGTGAGTTTATTAGGAATTATTGTATCATCACTTACGAGGCAAAATTTTTGTCTTAAGAAAACTATAAATTGCAATTTTTTGATAAAAAGTAAAAGAAATGTTATATGTTTTTTTAGAAAAGAAAATGCCATAAATTTTTTTATTTTTCCATTGATGTGTTTTTATATGGCGACCAATGAAAAACTTTAAACTCGTTTTCTAACGAACAATTTGTTTTTTCAGATATGACTACGTTGCAATAAAGGATCCCTTCTTTATATATTTTTAATACTTAAATAATATATTTAAAACAGCTTGAAGGATAATTAGCAATGCGTGATGCCTGCCGCCTTTGCTTGAAATCACTTCAAAATCTTCAATTGTGAATTGAATTGTCAAGTTTTTCAATGTAATTCATCAAAAAGCGGTGGACCAAGCGTATTTGATACCTTCGATTAATTCGATTTTGGTGTTGTATTGTTTTCCGGACTCGTCAACTTTTCTAGCCAACCATCCCCAGGAGTCCCTGATGATATTCAAGGACGTCATCTATTTGATTTTAAGTTCACGATTTCACGTATCGCACTGTGCGGATTGCAGCATTATCGTGCTGAAAATGCTACTTTTTCGATTTCAAAAGTAAAGTTAAATGAAAGACACACACTTGAAATACTTTGTTTTAAACTTTCGATCGTTTTGGCAACTCTTATTATTTAAAACTTAAAACAAAGTCGGTTTTAATTGTTAATTGTATATTTTATTAAAGAATCACAAAGTGGCGAAAACGAAACAAAACAATTAAAATAAAAACTTTAATTTTCTTAAGATAAAGTTTGCTTGGGGGAGATTTTTGTGAGATTTTTTTTCTTTGCGGTTATTTTGATCACCTTCCCTGATACGAGTACAGAGAGTTAATATCAAAGTTATAATGAAATTGATGTTGTTGTTATTGTTTTTGTGGCCGAACAAAGTAATTGTCTTTAATCAGACATGATAATCTACGTTGTTTCTATTTTATTGTATTTTTCTTAATTTGTGATTTTAGCTATTTTTGTTTTGTTGATCATATAAAAGTGTGCACGTTTTTTTGTACTCTACAAGCTGCATTAGCAGAATTGAGGGTCTTTCAGCGATATGTATAAATACTTACAGTAGGCTTATAAACCGATGTTAAACAAAATTCAATAAAGTTAAATTCATAAATGATTATGAGGCATTTAAACGTTTTACAACGACGTATTTTCATTAAACTTTTCGTTTAATAAATAGATCTTTATTTTTAAATGTTTGTTTCAATCAACCAATTCAATCAAGTTGGGACTTTAATTTTCTCTGCACAAAATTTTTTTAACATTTAGTATTGATTTTCAGGAAAAAAAGTCGCCAAATTAAAATAAAATTTGTTATCGAAAATGCTTTGTAGCGCAGTTCGATTTATTTCAGTTTTATGTGATCACACATCGTCGGTTTTTATTTTGAACAACATGAACAACGACTGTAAATATCCGTTTTATTTAAATTTATCTAATATCTCTTGTTTGTTTTTGCTGTTAACATAAAGCGTTTTTTCTTTTTGTGTAATCTTTGGGAATTCGCTTTAATTCTCCCATCATAAATCACCGATGTCGTTTTCTGTTGTCAGTCACTATTGTTCTTTGATACTGTAATAATTATACGATTTTTATATTCAAGATTTTATTTTATTTTTTTGTGAGTGATCTGATCAGTTAATTACACAAACATTAGTTTACAAAAAATAAACAATAATAAATAATAAGAAATTAATTAAAAAAAAAATATTAAATAAAAATTCATAGTTTTTTTTGTTTACTGTTTAAATTTTACAATAACAATACACTTGAAGTGAGTGAGCTTTTTTTATTTAAAAAATCATGTTTTATAAATTCTAGGGAATCACACTGTTTGAGTGAATATACGGGGGCAGTTTGATAATTCCATAACTTTTTATATTTCTAAAACTCCAACTCTAAACCCCACACTGGTCTCGTTAACGGGTATCTGTAATTAGACTACTGCCGAATTTTGAGGAAGCTGCATCTATTAATCTGTTTTTGACAGCCATTGAAAGTACACAACCCTCGTTAGTTTTAATGAGAATTAAAAAAGTGAATTTCGTGGGCAGATTAAACATTATCTCTGAAGTAAAATAAACATCACCGAAATCAAATGAGGGCTTGATAAATACTTTATGCAAAATTAATTTCAGTTATTAAAAAGTTGTTTACTGGGTTTTGTTGTGATCGTACCAGAACAAATGAAGTCAAACGCACAGGTCGTCCTCAAAAGATCGTCACACCAGAAAATGCCGATAAAATCTATTGAAATTGTATTGGACGATCGGATAATGAAAGTGCGTGCGACGGCTGAGCTTGTAGGCATCTCAATCGACCGAGTACATCACATTTTGCATGAATATTTGGATATGAAAAAGCTAACCGCGAGATAGGTGGCGCGCGATTGCTCACACTGGAGCATAAACGCATCCGCGTGACCATTACAAAAATCCATGAATCGGGCTACGAACTGCTACTCCATCCAGCATACTCTTCGGATTTAGCCTTCCTCTTGTGACAACTTTCTGTTTACAAATTTGAGGAAATGGCTGGCGGGTAAAAGATTTGGGTCACGCGAAATGGACATCATGGAAACAATAGAGGTTTGTTTCAATGAGGGTTTTGAGATATCTAATTATTTGGAGGGAATGAGAAAACGAGAAACACGCTTGACTGAATGTAGTGAGCTCAAAGAAAACTCTGATGAGATATGAAACGCTTTTTTGCCGAAAAGATTTGATTCTATCCAGAAAGTCAGGAAATTATCAAACTGCCTTCGCATGCGATATGTATATTATTAAACAAATATGAGCTGAGCAGGCGTTTTTGAGTTGTCAACAGAAACACATACTCGTAGGTTCTTTCCGACTACTAGCAGATCCTTAACATTTATGTCTAACACTTCAATTTAAAAGAAAACACTTTAACCACACGAACACTTTTTACTTTCACTCTCCACGTCTGCCTTTCATCAAAAACTTTTTCTTGCAACTCTTGTAAAAATAACGGTTAAGTTCGGCTAACTATTGCCAGAATGCGTAAATGGCGATTATCTCATCCAACAACTGACAGAATGACTCGCAAAAGCATCATTTAGAAAAGTAAAAACTAATTTTACTCCAACAATCGTGTGAACGATTAAAAACCTGTCGCGAAACGATCAGGCTGGTCAAAAAATTTTTGAAATGTTAGCAGGGAACGAGCACACACAGACACACTATTAAAAAAACACACAAACATTTTCCTTCCTAAGTTATCTTCATGTATATTACCAAATACAAAAAAAATTAGATAAGACCGCTTCTGCTAAGGACTCAAGACTTGACGAGTCAAACCTGAAGCGAGTGAACCGGGTCTAAGATCCTGAACTTGTGCTCCGAAAGTAGTGCGAATTCGGATCATGTATTATTTTCCCTTTTTGGGAAAATGGAGAAATCTTCCGCGGCATTTTTTATTCTTAATTGGGCTGATTATGTTGAAACTTGAGAGTCAATTTTCAAAAGACCATCTGCATATTAAGCGCACGCTCTACTTCTATGCCACTCAGCGAATAATTTACTTCTTTATTTACAGGTAAGTAGTTATATAACTACTATAAAGTAATGTAGACGGTATGTATGCGAAAAAGTATCTTATTCTTAATAAAAGTCATTGCACTCAAAAGAAAAATCAATCCATCCGTACTTAAATGAATACAAAGCAGTGTGAAAAGTTCGGTAATCCCAGAGTTACTAAAATCAAGTACAGAAAGATTGATTAAAGTACGGACTGTTAACTGCTCAATTTAATTTTTTAGTTTATTCAAGATTTTTCACATGATTAAAGAGTCTTGTACTCATTTTAAGAAATTCAAGGATTGGTTTTCACCTTGATTAAAGTACATTTTATTGCTATTTGTACTCAAAATTTTGAGTACGACTCGTACTCAAAGTAAGTAGCAAATACTTGAATTTAGTATGGCGTTTTTCTTTCAGTGTATCACTTCTTAGCTGATTATTAACTTAAAATTAATAAAGCTTTTTTTTTGTCATTTAATCTATTAATGCAATTTTATCTATTTGTTATCTAAATTATTAAACTATTTTTACATATTTAAACCAAACAAATAACTTGGAAACAACAATAATATATTTTATCATTAAATTAATAATAAGTCCAACGACAAGAAAAACAATTAATGCAAAATATGTTCATTAAATGAATAGACGACATTTTGTGGTGGCCTTCTATTTTTCCTTTTAATAACAGAATTTGTTGAAAATAATAAATTTTGCAAAATGTGTAGACATAAAGTGCTTTTTGCGCAATTAATTAACGATTGCAGTTGGCCCGAAAGGAAGAAGACAAGAAAAAAAAAACGGGGTGTTGGACTATTGGAGTGGGGGGTGGGGGGTGTGTGTGTAATACAAGCAAGACTATAATTAAGCAGGCATTCTAAGGCGCAAAATTATATTAAAGGATACGAAATGTACTTTGGGATTAGAATTGAATTAATGTCGACTCATAAATCTCATTAGGTTTTTCCCATTTTGCTGCCGCAACTGTGTTGTTCTTGGCATAAAATTCCTCTTTTAAGCCACCATTATTAGAAGAGACAAAAATGAAAAATTGTTCAAAGGATGGGAGTAATCTGCGAGTCAAGAAAATACGAAGAAAATATTGCATTAAAGAATTATGTACACAAGTGCTGAAGTTGTATGAAAAGGGGGTTAAGAGCTGAGAGGGTGGCTGATAGCCACAAGCGTTTTGACTAACGACAACAACACCAACAACTAAGTTTGTAGTTCAGTGCTGTTGGTGTTGTTCGTTATTGTTGCCATTTTGCGTAATACGCTTTACAAAGCTACAGCCTTAAAGAAAATGCAGTTTAATCTTGAATTTAATGACTTTGAGATGAGAGCAAAATCACAAAATCATTTACAACACAATGCTGCCCTCAACGAAATGACTCATGTGATGGAGTTTGTAGAGACGGTTGGTTTTTTGGTTGGTTGCATTAAACTTCATGTTGTTTGTTTGCTATTTTCTATTGTTTATGTTGAACTCGTCATACTGTTATGGTTGTTGTAAAGGTCCCCCCCATTTCCCAAAAAAAAAAAATATTCCTCGTGGCACCCTCTTCTGAAATGTTCATAATGCGAGCAGCCTGAGTGGGTGTTAGGCGATACTAATTTAACTTTTGGCATAGAATAATGGCTATTGTGATGTGTATGCAGCTCTACAATTTGGGGCTTTAACTATTGTTTGGTAATAAGGAAGTTGCAGCTACCTTGTGTACTTCTTAGAATACTTTATTTATCTTAAACAGAGTTTCAAACTATTTGTTGATAAACAAAATAATTTTGTAGATTTCACGAAAAATAAAAAATAAATATATGTATGTTTATTGTCTTCATATTCTTCTGCCTTTATTATGATTTTGATCCACTATAAATCGCCAAAAAACAACAATGTTTCCAATAGATTCAACATGAAAATGCATTTTTCAATTGTCAGTGTTTGCGGTTTCTGCGAAAGTCTTAGTCCATCATATAATGAATGATTGATTACGAAGTGTTCAGCGACAAAGAGACAACATTTTCAGTTAACGACTGTGAGCACTTGTTGATGGTCCTTTCAGCCGCAGTCTGGTTACCAGGGTGACCAGTAGACAGTTTTTTAAATCCCTCAATGTCTCAAGCAAATCTTTTTCTTACTACAGCCAAAAAAAAATTTTGTCTTAATTTTTTCCTGCGCGAAAAATTTATTGTTTTTAGCCAATAAATTTGTTTTAAAATTCTTAAAGGCCGAGAAACACAGATTCCGTCGTAAGTTATATGTACGTTGCTTTTTTCAAGTGAGGAGGAGGAGGTTGACAACACAATGAGTACTTTGTTGCCGGATATTAAATCAGCTGGATTTGATTAAAGTACACATTTTCAATGGAATTCGAGGATATTCTGGAGTTTCTTTTAATTGTAATTTTTATTTAATGCTATTTAATTTAGTTTTGTAACCACACAACACAAAAAGATAAATAAAAATTAAGAAAAAAAAGACAGATAGTTGCCAAAGTACTCAACGTACGCACGGAAGAGTATTATTTGAGCCAAAAAGACCAAAATTAATTTAAAGAAATTTTAAATACTAAGTATTGTAAATTTTAAAGGCTTTATGTTGCGATTTGTAGCTCTGAGACGCTGCTGCAGTCAGAAAAGTGAAGAAAATTGCGCGCGTTTTTACTTTTTTTCGCTTTCAATATGCTTATATGATATTTTTTTGTGGCTAAACGATTTTTTTTTCACTGAAAGATTTGTTCAAAAGCTATTTTTGATATTTAAAAAAGAAATTAATTATCTTGAATATTAATGTTGAAATAATTCGTTTAAAAATTAAAAAAAAATTAAATATAATTACTTTTTTTGCAAAAAAAAGAACAAAGTTTCCAAAAGTTCTTCAAATTAAAAAATCACTAAATATATTTTCTTTAAATATTATACAATATGAAAATCAACAAACTTAACAAAGTTTCTATCAATGAAAAACGGTTCAGTTTCGAGTTCAGATTCTGTCTGAAAACTATGTCAAAGTTCCAGTTTGCTCTGAAGAAGTGGTTCTGCCGGACACTACGTATTACGTATCGCATCCATGGAAGAGGCTCAAAATCGTTAAAAATTCGCTTTACGTAATAGGTGAACGGCTCGTTAGCCGATTGTCTTAATGTTATAGAAAACTTTTTTTCTCTTCTGTTTTCTTTATTCAGTTATTTTAAATGATTAATAAATGAATACACTCTTTGCCACTACTGGAAATATCAAGGCATTTCCTACCTATAATTCTTGTACGTTCATTTACTAGAAATTAGTTAATGTTATTGCAGCAACTACGAGTATTATATAATTCGGGCAATGCAACTCATATTAAACAGATGGAATGCCATGTCATTTATCGATTTAATACATTTTGTAATGTTCACAATTCAAGATAAACAACTGACATAATGAACATCCACTCACACTATTCTCTTGCCACATACGACAACTAAGCTATAGAAATGACCAGGCATTTACTAATCAGGCCTTTTTGAAGGTTGTCTTAGACCATCTTTAGGTTCCACTAGATTTACACTTCCGGCTTCTCAGGAACGCCTTGTAGAAGGCCTCTACACCCCTTTCGAAAAAAGACCCCGATACACATTTTAATTCGCTTTTTTCGAAGTTACTTGAAAGTTACTTCTTCTATATTTTGTATTCATAGCAACAATATCTTAACCACGTTAAGTTTTATAAAAACAAAATTACAGTCAAAGAAAAAAAGTACAACACAAAATTGAAAGGAACACAAAAGGAAAATAATAGAGCTGAAAATATTTTCTTTGTTAATATACGAGTATATCTGTATAATTAATAGGCAAACGCGATTTTTTACATCACTTTTACGCTCTTATTATACACTCAATTTCGACAAAACTTATATCATTTTGAAGATATTTATTCACAAATGTGCACAGTCTATATTTTCTTAAAATCGGTTCAGTAGCTTTGGAGCTATAAGGGTTTAAAATTGCTACTAACACATGCACACTTATTGCACATGCGTGTATCAGCTTCCAGTTAAACAATAAACATAGCATGTATGTATGTGTGTTTGTCCAATTTGCTTTTGCATAGAAATGAGACAGAGCTTTTTCTATATATACTTTGTAATAAGGAGAAAGCTAAATAAGAAAGCTATTAAGTTTTAAGTTGTTTATTTAGAATGTTTTTTGTTTTTGTATTATATCGTATATATTTATGTAAAATGTTTCATATTAAATTACTAAAATATGCCCGATTATGTGGGCCATAGGAAATACTAGTAACATATTAATTACATATTAACTGCTGTATCCATAGAAAAATAATGTTGGAAAATAATTTGTCTTAAAATACATTTCGAAACGAAATTACTTTTTTATTATATATTTACTAGTCTTTCCGAAGGCCGATGCAATCGATCATATTCCACTTAATAAAACATTAAACATTTGCATGCATAAATAATTAGGAATCAATGAACTCCCTTTTGTTTATGTTTAATCTTCAACTTGAAGCAAATTGAAACGCTTATAGCTCTCAAAATACTGAACCGATCTTAGTAAAATATAGTTTGGCCACATCTGCAAGCAAATACCTTTAAATAAGGTAACTTTTGTTAAAATTGGTTGTATGATGTGACCATAAACTACATTACAAAAAATGGTCTCGCCTATTAGTCAAAAGGGTACTCGTATTAAAGAAGTCTTTTTCTGTTTGTAAAAAAAAAATAAAAGCAGTGCTTGAGCCTGCTAAATTATGCCTTACAGAAGGCCTGTTTATTCCTTCTTTTTACCACTGGGAAACACGACAAAAAAAGCACACTCATACAATCAATAGCAACTACATTTCCATCTTAACTACCTTTAGATTCAGAGGATTACGGATGTTATAGAATCACAATGCAGAGCAGAGTCAATGAAAATTATCGTCCAAGTTGAATTATTGCATTTTCGTTAAGGATATCAACATTGAAGAACCCATCATCAGCCGTTTAAATAAATTTGACAATGACAATACGAATAATGATAATGTTGACGATGCCAACGAATGACATTTTGTTCATTCGCCGGCGATGACAACAATGACTTTCTTTTTGTTGACTGTGAAAAATTGCATGATATGATAAAGTTTACGAAACTTAAATCCGATACACACAATCACTCACTATCATTTGTTACGTGGCATCTTTTTTCATCCGGTGAGGGGTGGCGAGTGGGCTGTTATTCTTATTTCTAAAACTAGCCAACAACCATTTCCTTTTTTTTGAGTAAAGCCCATTCGCAGTGCGTTCATACACGTAGATTTTATATATTTCTTTTTGTTTCCCAAAAAAATGCTTTAGCTTTATGTTTTACTATTTTGACACATTGAAAAATTTCAACACTTTTTACTACTTTATTTTGTCGAAGGTTTGATAATCAAATCATGTCAAAGTTAGTGTACGGTGAGCAAATACGCACTGATGCCATTTTTTAAGCCACTGAAGTGCTGTGTCAAGTGAAGTAGTAACTTGAATATGGGTGTTAATAAACCACTCTAATTGTTTAAAAGACTCTAATTGTATATAACATGAGCTTTTTA
This sequence comes from Gymnocheta viridis, assembly GCA_956483585.1. Lineage (NCBI taxonomy): Eukaryota > Metazoa > Arthropoda > Insecta > Diptera > Tachinidae > Gymnocheta > Gymnocheta viridis. Next base: position 7,765,460 of record OY101444.1, read on the forward strand.
GCAATTATTAATTTAACTCAGTTTTGGGAATTTCTCCCCAAATAGGTGATTTTTTTTGAGATTGGGGATACAAATTTCGGGAAAATCCCCAGGGGACTTTTTGGGGAAAAAGCACTTTTTCGCTACGGATTTTAGGGGATAATATATTTTAAATCTTCTTATTTAGTTATTCCTTTTTTTATTCAAATTCATGTTTTAACAAATCACATTTTTCTACATGATGGTGGTAAAACTGGAAAAATCTTAATATATAAAAATTTATGTCTATCAAGTCTGAAATGTTGTGTTATTAATTGTAGTGAAACAGAAATCTGTGCCCAAAAAAAAAACGCTTATGGTGAACATGTCTTCTACCATGAATACAACAAAAACCAAAATTCGCACCAGAATGCAGTATGAGTTATTAGAAGCTCTTCTTATGATAAATACACACTTTAAAAATAATTCAGTTTGTTGTGCCGAATTTGTTCCATCTTTTCAAATTCTAACACATTTTAATACAAGCAACATGCAGAACAAAATTGCATTGGCTGATGAATCAGAGATTTTGGTTCTGAAGTTTTTGAAATGATAAACGTTGATACAGCATAATTGTTTTTTGTTTTGTATGCGTTTTTTACGTTACTGTTTTCATATATACAAATTTTACTGTAAATATTGAGAGCTCAAAGTATAAATTAATTCTAATAATATTACACAAATGTGTTTAATTAAGTAAACAAATACGAGGGCGGATCAATAAGTCCGTGACTTTTCGAACTTCTCTCGTAGTTATATGAAATGCAACACTGTTTCCACCTGTTAATAGACTACTGTCAAATTTTGAGCACGTGTCGTCATTTACTTTGCGTTTAACAGCTGTTCAAAACATACAACCTCGTGTATTTTTCTAAAAATGGAAAAAAGTGAATTTCGAGTGCTCATAAAAAAACTGTTAATCAAAGCAAGGAAAAGCTCGATAAATACAATGGGGACTCTCTGCACGCACCATCGATTTCAATGGTAACAAAGTGGTTTACTGACTTTCGTTGTGGTCGCACAAGTACAAATGACGCTGAACGTTCTGGGCGGCCAATTAAGGTCAGTACACCCGAAAATGTCGAAAAAATCCACGATATGGTGTTGGTCGATCGGAGAGTAAAAGTGCGTGAGATTTCTGATGCCATAGGCATTCCATAGTCCATAGTCAGCTGGGTTTAAGAAAGTTGTATGCAAGATGGGTGCCGCGCTTGCTCCCAATTGACCATAAACATAAACGTGTGACAACTTCAAAGGATTGTTTGAAGTTGTTTAACCGCAATCCGAATGAGCTTTTGCGGCGTTTTGTAACTGTAGATGAAACATGGATCCATTACTGTACTCCGGAGACCAAGCAACAGTCTAAACAATGGGTTTATCCGGGTGAGCCTGCTCCGAAGTTAAGTTTGTCGGCCAATAAGGTGATGGCAACAGTTTTTCGGGATGCACGCGGGATAATCCACATCGATTACCTTCAAAACGGAAAAACAATAAACGGCGAATATTATGCCAACTTATTAGACCGATTTAATAAGGATTTAAAAAGAAGTAAATTATTTTTCATCAAGATAATACACGGATGCACACGTGTGCATTCTCAATGGCAAAACTCTATGAATGGGGCTACGAATTGGTACCTCATCCACCATATTCTCCGGATTAAGACCCTAGTGACTACTTCCTATTTCCAAACCTAAAGAATTGGCTCGGCGGAAAGAGATTTAGCTCCAACGATGAAATTATTGACCAAAGAAATGTCTATTTTAAGGACCTCGAAAAATCCTATTTTTTGGAAGGCATACAAAAACTGCAGAAAGGTTGGACTAAGTGTATTGAGGCAAAAGGAGACTATATTGAGAAATAAATTTTTTCACACGGACTTATTGATCCGCCCCCGTATGTGCATGTGTTTCCTTTGATATAATATTATTTCATTTTTAAGGATATTTGATATGATATTATTATAATTATTTCGACCTTTTGCTTGAGTTCCAATTTATAAATTAACAAAAAACTTGATTATATTCAATATTTTGAAAAGTTTGTTAAAGAAAAGTTATTATTGTTTAAAGAATTTTTACAAATAAATGTTAAATATTCCAGAAGAATCCATCTGTTGTGACTGAGAAATATAGAATTTTACAAAGCTCTCTGTGATTTGTTAATTTATAAGCTTGAAAATTCTTTTTACAGATCTGTGGGGATTTCGGGGATAAGAAATTAGCTATTTTGGGAAATTCGAGGATTGAAAAAATGTAAATTGGGGATAAGGTATAACATAAAACTGAGAACCCTGCTTAAAAGTTCTTTAAGCGGCAGTGGTGCACATAAAATATAAAAATTAATCCATTATATACCTAAATATGAAAGAAAACAATTTTTGGGCAAATCGGATCAGTGGGAGCTCAGATAACTTCTGTTGCAAAAGCGCAACGTTGGGCCTTAACGATATAAAAATTTAACGCATTTGTAAAAATTTTATATTAAGAAATGCAAACAAAAATATTCGTTTTTGTCGACAAATGGGAGTAAAAATAACTGTTTTGTCGAATAACTCGAAACGCCTCCTTAAAAAAACAGAATATTGAAAAATCCTGGGTTCTTGAATACAACTCTACGCAGATGGTTCTCTAATTCAAGTGTGAAAGTGCAAAAAACGTCGACGGCATTCTCAGTTCGAATTGTAATATTTAAGTTAAGTAGAAAGGACACAATACACCGTTGTGTGGTGTGTGACGTCCTGCCATCTCTGAAGTGCTATGAATTTAATCTTTGAAAAAAAAAATTAAACAAATTCTATTTACAACAATTTCTTACAAACCACCAAAAACTTCTGCTTAACAGATTCTTGATAAACGCTTTGAATTAAATATTCTTAACATAAAATCCACTTTTTTTATTATTCCTTGCAGGCATGGCCACAATTTCCAATGGAATTCTTATCACTCATTATGACACCTTGGAGAATGCAAATAGAAATGTGCAAACAAAAAGAAAAAAAAGTACAAGTAAAACAATGAATACAATTCCAATGAATGCAAAAATGAAATGTTTCAATTTATCCAATTCTCCTTATCAACACCTTTGACACAAACATTTATTTTTCTTTGTTGTTTAGCATGCATTTTTTACTTTCTTGCTTCCTGTTCAATGTGTTAAGACATAAAAAAGTCTAGTTCACTCCCCAATGAGCACTCGAAGGTTTTCATAAAAAAAAAATTTACGGAGGCAAGCAGCTTCTCAGAAACAATAACAATCTCAATCATAAAAAAATCTACACTTTATCAATTCCCAAAGGATTATTGTCATTTCTGAAAGACTATAAATACTTAAAGTTGAATTTTGTTTCAGTCGTTTTATGCCTTTTCTCTTCCTTGAAATACAATTTGATTACGATCTCTGCTAAATTGAGGAGGGTTGACTGCACCACTACACCAGTGGCAGCAGCTTCTGACAGCAACTGCATTCACTGTCAGACAAGGACACTTTGAACAAAATAATTCTATTGTAATTGAACGCAGTAAAGAAATGCCGAAGAATCCTTATCCTGTCGATTGCTTGTAAAATTATTATTATTATATTATTATTATTATTGAGTTTAGCTGTTGTCCTTATTTTTAGTACTGGCTGCTTGTTGTATTTTTGTAATACGGTTCGGTTTGTATGTACTTAAGATGTTCTTCAAACAATTGAGGGTGAATAAAATCATTAGATTCGTATTTCAAATGAATGTGCACAGGAGTGTATTTGTTTGCAATAAATAAAACTGTGATAGAATGTTACAAACGCATCGAAACAAGAGAACTAAATTGTATTTTAAGTTACCCCGGGAGCGGATTTCGCTGCTGTTGTTTGTTTTTGATTCTTTGTCTCTACATTTCCATTGGGGAAGGTGCTGATTGTTTATATTTCCTTATTGTTCCCTCATTGACTATTCACACTTCACAATTTGGTTGTATTCAATATTTCTTTATCGCTCTTATCGCTGTAGTTATTTTTTTTTTGTTTAAATTTTCAACAAATGTATGAGAGTATATTTTTGCTTTCAGGGATTCTTAATATGCCGTATTTTATTTGGAGTGACCAGTTTTGTCTGTAATCGCTGATATTTTGGAAAATGAGTTGAGATTGAAAAAAAAAATCTACCATTTTAGTTTCAAAATGAGAAGAGTAAACTACAACCCAGTGGAATTTCTATCACATACATCTTCGCTCTGAGACCAATGACAGACAATGTATGTAAGTGCGACCCGTCCAAAGTCTGTATCTAATTCCTACTTACATTTACACATCGTTGGCCTAGGCTGTCAGATAGATCCAACATTGTATCGACATTGTAAGCGAACGTAGGATGGGTCTAATTACTATGGTGATTCGGAGGGCATTAAGGTGTACCTAGATGCAATTAGTTTTTAGCAGCAGACACTATATTAATATTAGATGGGTCCAATTAGGACTGATCATAGGATGGCTTTGAATTACAAAATATTTTAACAAAGAAGAAATTTTTCTTCAGATGTTTTTATTTTTAATATATTTATTTATCACATTAATTGGTAAAATAATATAATTAATTAGTTTCTACCAGTTTTTTTTATTATACAAAGGAGCGCTTGCGGAGGTGCCTGGCTTTATGAATTTTTGAAGAATTTCTAATTTTATAATTTAAATTTTGACATTTTACTTTGGAAGAATAAAAACAGGGTAAATCAACAAGGTCTTGAATTAAATAGAACAAATTGGAAAAAAATAACGAAAAAAAGACAGCAGCAAACAAATGAAATTCATAATTGAAACTAATCAGATGCTGGTGCGAAGGCTAAATTTTATTTTATTCTTTTCTTCTAGTGTACATCTAATTTTACAATTCGATAGGAACGTTTTGTTCAAATCTTAATTGCAACGATGAAGTTTTGAAAAAGCTAATGCAATTGCAGATGCTTTTTTGGTAGCTCACACACTGTTACTATCAATAACCAATCGCCTTTGGATACATGTGGCATAAATAGCATTATCCTAAAAAATATGCCAGACTACTTTTATGAAATTCGAAGTAAAATCTTCAATTGTTGTTTAATTAATGGCCTATTTCGACGTACTTTCAAAAAATCAAAAGCAATACCGATTCATAAAAAGGGAAAAGATCCCAAACTACAAACCAGCTATAGGCCGATAAGCATTTTAAGTTTACTGGATATGGTCTTTTAAAAAATTATTCATAAAAGATGAGTTGATTTTGCCGATAAAAATAATATTATTAAACATCAACAGTTTGGATTCGGTAAGGAACAATCTACCGTACACCAAATAAAGCGAGTTGTAAATTATATCGAAGATAACAAAAGAAATCGAGAGAGTACTGGAGTTGTTGAATGATTTTTAGAGTCAAGCCTCTTCCAATGAAGCTTTTGCAGAAGGAAACTGCAGAAAAAGGCCAATTGATTACACAGAAAGAAAGGTATTACGTTTTATTTTTGTGCGCCACCCTGTACATTGCATGAAGAGCACTAATTATATACGGAGACATTTCCTTGAACCATCAATATACGAATGTACTTTTCTTCAGAGTAGGCCGCCACACAATATCTCGAACGATAAAAGAGAATCCGACGGACTAAAGCCAGTGATTGATTTTTAGAGTAAAACATATTCCCATGAAGCTTTGGCAGAAGGAAACTGCAATAGATAGTCGCAGTCTTTTCTATCTGTACAACATTCCTGTTTAAAGCTCATAATAGAATCAAACATGACACCAAGATATTAAGAACTGTTCGCACTCTTAGTTATCTCCGTGTTGCTAAACTCTTTTTTGACTCGAAAGTCAGGTATCTTCGACTTCTACATCAGGAGAACTAACCAAGCCTGTGCTCTCTAGCCCAATTGGACAACTGAACGGAGGCAAGCATGTAGGATTTTCCATAAAGAGGAGGCAGTTGGCACATCATCAGCAAAGGCAACTAATATATTCACACGTTTTAACAGATGTCAGTGAGAATCTCGTGAGAGTAACACGTACTTTTATTGTGCTCTGTAAAATTTATTGTTTTATTGCCGTAAAAATCAGCTTTTAACACAAAAAAAAACAGCGTATCTGTGTGTTTTTGAATTATACAATTTTAAAGAAACAATATTGGACTTTTGCGCCTTAAATTAAATGTTGTTTGAACTATAAATCCTCATCGTTTCGTTGAAAAAATACAATACAAATAAAACAACAAAACATTAAACATTTAAAACAGTGTTTGTTTTTCGTCTGTGTTAAGAAAAAGTTCGAAGTAAAAGAAATCAAATTAACTAACAACAAAATAATACATACTTTTAATCTGCTACTACCAAAATTAAAACACTCTGGTCACTCTAAACCTTAAATCGACTCAAACGTGATTTGTTTGGTGTTTTCAGCTTGGACGAATTTGTGTATTGTGGTTTGATTGCTCTTCATTCAATATTAAAAATTGATGGTGCATTCATCCGGACATCTGTTAAAAGTCTGTGCAAAACAAAAAAAAAAAAAAACAAAATTTCTTTTCTATGTTCATAAATTTGGGAAAATACCGGAACTAAAGAGGGTGTTGAAATGGAAAACAAAAAATTTATGTATACAAAAAATGTCTCAGAAAAATGTTGCAAACATTAATTTGCTCATAAATTCAATTGGAAATTTGATCAGTTTGAAGATGATTGGTTTTCACTTTCGTTATTTGTGTGCAAAAAAAATAAAAGTGGTTAAATTGTTAATGATGGCAAAAGTTGTTGGTCTATTATTATTGTTGGTTGCAATTCAAATTGTTGTTAAGTGCTAGTTGGCATTTAGGTTAGTTGTTGTTGTTCTTTGCTGTAGTGAGCGTATACACCCACCCCTCTGCATTTCAATGAAATGTAACCCTCAACAGCCTCGAGGTGCCTTTGAGAATTTCTAAACGTATTGACACTATTGCAAATTGACCTGCTGCGGTTATTGTTTGAATTTATTAAATACAAATCTTTAGAAAATTGGAAAAATAATTTTCATATAAATAATAAATTGAATGAATACAAAATTATATTTTTTGTTGTGGCTGGAGACTCCTTTTTAGACTATTTTTATTTCTCCCTTTTGATCTTCCTCTGACTCACTCACTAAAATATTTGATTTGGATTTTATTCTGTTAAGTCGTCGCTGGTTGGTTTTGTTCCTTCTATAATCCGATTACTATTTCGATAATGAACACAGTTCAATGAAAAATGAATAAATAGAAAAACCATATGTGAATTTTGGTAAAATCTATATAATTTTGGTTCCTCTTGTTTTTTTTGTTCTGCGTACGATTGCAATATGACCCGTTTGACATAAGCAGCATTCAAACGCACCGTTCCAAGCACACATGTCATTACAAAATTTGTCTTTGTGTGATTGTTGCCGGTATGCATTCGTATATCCTGTACAGATTTGCTGCATTTCATTTTTTCCTTTCATTCATTTCCAGTTTTTTTTTTCTTTTTTGACGATGGATTAAAGCTACTCACTCGCTGACTGGCTGACAGACACAAATACACACACACATCGACTAAATGACGTTTTACAATCAGTAGCAAAATTTCTAACCATGACTTATAATTGGATTTCAATGACTGCAATTTGTTGATAATTTTTAACGAAAATCGTTTGTACGTGATACGAATATTTTTTTTAATAGAAGGTTGTCAGATGGTGGGACAGACTTTTAGTCTGCTTAATCCACAGAATTTGAATGAATGGCAAATGAGAAAGAAAAATATATTGTATTATTTTAAATGATTTTTATTCGCAAACAAATGTTTGCAGTTTTAAATAGAACAAATGCTTTGACAGGAGGAGGAGAGCCAACAACTGTAAATCTTCGGTAAAAAGAAATGTTTTTGCAAATCAATAGCTTCGAAAGAAAGTACTAATTGTAAAAGAACAAAAAGAAAATCATAAAGAAATGAGCGAATATTAATAATGGGAATAAGGTCACATAAACCAATTTGGAAACAAAATGCTAACGACCAAATAAAGATTATAAAGCCGCACATAATCCCCAGGAAAATCTAGTTTTACAACTAAAGAGTGTGTAAAATTAAATTTTGGATTAAACACGTTTATTCAAAAACCAGAAGTAAAAGAACAAAAGATCGAAAACAAATGCTGCAGACTGGCATAAGTGCCGTATTCATGTGGAGGACTCAGAGCTGAAGTGAACCAAGTCATAAAATATGAAAAAAATTTTAAAACTACTGCGAAAATCTTCGGAAAGCTTAACTCTATTTAGTTCTGTAACGGACTAAGTAAAAAAGATTTTGGTTTCTAAGGTAACGATAAAAAACCCACGTAAATAGATCTCATTTTAAATGTTATTTATGGCAAATCATTTACTGAAACTCAAAATATCTCCGAATTGTCTTTTTGTGACTTGGTTCACTCACTTCAGCTCCGGAAAGGTATACTACTTTGTTTTGCCGCCATTTTGGTAAACATTAGTCTTGACAGTTCATATTTGGCAGTCGTGAAGTAGACACATGGCAAATTTATTATGGAAAAATATTCGATAAACAAACGCGTTTTAATCGTTAAAACATTTTCTCTCAATCAATCTTCGATTGCTGTGACGATGAGAGAGTTGCGTGAAATTTTTTGGAGAAACAACGTGCCAACAAAACGCACTATTTATCGTGTAGGGAATGATTTAGACGGAAGAGGGTCTGCATGTGATAGGCCCAAGCATGGATCACAACGTACTGCAAGATCGGCTGAAGAAATTACTGCTGCTCAAGAAAGTGTTCAAAACAATCCATCAACCTAAATTCGACGCCGTGCTCAGGAGCTTGGTCTTCAAAGAACAACTTTGGCCACAATTTTGCACAAGGATTTGCAAGACCATTTACGCCGCCGTTGCATGTTACAGCTCGCTCGCCCATGACAACCCCGATTTTCATGAAAAAATCATAATGAGTGACGAGGCACATTTTCATTTGAATGCGAATATGTGAATAAAACAGAATAGTCGGTTCTGGGCAATGGAAAACCCTCAAATTATTCATCAGTCATCTTTGCAACCATTAAAAGTGTCACTCTGTTGAGCAATTTGGTCAGGAGGAATCATTGAATCATTCTTACTTGTTTGAAAATGAGAGCGGCGTAACGGTAACTGTGAATGGGGAGAGATATCGTGATATGATTGAAATCTTTTTAACGCCACAACAGCATTCTTTGGGCTTGATTAACATGTGGTATCAACAAGACGGTGCCACATCGCATACAGCCAGGATTACAATGGAATTACAAGTTATTTCAAGAAATGGTGATGTTGATTGGCCTCCACCGTCGTCTGATTTGACTACTCCGGACTTCTTTTTGTGGGAATATCTGAAAAACAAAGTTTATGCAAACAAACCAGAAACGCTCGAGCAACTCAAACAAAATATTCGTGATGAAATTAATGATATACCGCCTGAAATGTGTGAGAATGTAATAAAAAATGTGCTCAAAAGGGCTCGTATTTGTGAGGCGGACATTTACCTGATATTGTATTCCATACATAATTGTCGACATTCAATAAGACATTTAGCAATATAAGATTCATTCTCTTTCATTAAAATTATAAACAAACAAAGTAGTATACCTTCCCGGCAGACAACCTGTAGAATTCAACCAATCGAAAGAGTGAAAAATTTTAATGAAAACCACTCAGTTATTCGCGTGGTTTCCATACATGTTTTCTACACAAGTCGTTTGATTGGATTCTATGATCAGCACATAACTCTAAGCTCACACACGAAGATTTTAATTGCCCAACTTTTTCGGAATTTTCTTTTGAACTTGCTTTTATGTTCCACACACGACAATTTCTTCGGCATTTTTTTGTTTTGTTTAGCTGTTATTTTCTTACAATTTGACATTTGTGCTTTAGCCGTAAAGAACAATAATAAAAATAAATAAATACATAAATTAATTGAACTGGATTTGTTAAAAAATGAATTAAGAATTTTTACACTAAAATAATTTGTTGATGCTTTTTTATTTTTTAATATTTAAAACGTTTAATTTTTGTGTTTAATTCAAATTATAAATTATTAGCACACCAAGAAGCGAAACACCGAATTAAAAGAAAAGTCAAATATTCAACTAAAAAAAATCGAATGCAAGAATGGCTTGAAATAACCGAGTATCGGCGATTATTTTCACTTTTTATTCCCCTCAAGAATTTCCCAACTAAAATCGTAGTGTGTTAACTTACCCCGATTTCGTTTCTAAAAAATATGTAACATTTCTTTAACTTGTTAAAAAAAATACTATTTTCTTAAGACAAAAATGTTGCCTCCTAAGTGACGATACAATAATTTTTAATAAACTCACTATTTCAAAAAATCATTAGCAGGCCTGTTCTGTAAATCACAAGATCTCAAATCACGTGATTTTTAAAAATTAAAAGCAGTTCTTTTAGTGCTTTTTAAATCGTACGATTCATGACATTCGAAGCTCCAATAAAATATTCCATTGTGAACACCAAAAACGTAAAAAACAACAATAAAAACAATATTATAAACAACAATAATAACAATTTATTTTTGGGAATCAAGTGGTTTGAAATCAACGTGATTTCAGAACAGGCCTGCATATTGCAAATTTTCAATAAAAAGGGCAAAAAAAATTTTGCACTTTTTTAGAAAAGAAAACGCCATTTTTTTTTAAAGAAAACACCATTAAGAAAACAAAACCTGATCAGCTAAACATGATGTGTGTGAACCGGGACTAAGCTACCGTAGAGTCAAAATTGTCGTGTTTGTCTTGAAGAAGAAAATATTGCGCATTTCAACAAATTACAAAAATATTCGCCATAAACGATTAAAAAAGTATTCAGAAATATTTCGGAGATGTTGATGAAATCAAGAGTTTTAATTCTGATTTTTATTTCATTTCGATGAACACATAATTTGTGTAAATAAATGAGTTTTAATTCTAAATTTTTATTTCTCCCAAAATTAATTTACTTAATTATCAAAATGCTGTCTGTCATTGGTGACATTTGCAGTTCTTACTTCCACACCAAACCGCTTAAAGGTGCTGGCTAGACAAAAAGTTCCAGGAAGGATTATTTTTTTTTTAATTTCGTAATGAAAAATCATGGCAAAAATGACCCGAAAATATTATAAAATAAATTTCAATTTGTGCATTTCACATAAATGTCATTAACATTTACCCAGACCGTATGACCTTTTTACAAATATTATTGGCGTATTGGACTCCATCAAACTCATCTTCATCTTACTCGTTATGCGAATTGAAGCATTTTAAATTGATGTTTAACATCCTTTAGAGTGGTGGAAAAAACGAACTTTATTGCAGTAAATGACACGTACGCCCGGGGGCACAATTTAATAACAACCGCACAAACTGATCATGTACATGCCGCCCATGACCAACGTACATACATACGTGTCGCATCCTTTTTGCATCAAAGATGACTTCAGACGACGAAATCGAAAGTAATAATATGTATACCAGGGGAGGATTTACTACAGACGATGGATGGTTAACAAACAAAATACTCACTTGTTAAAGCAAATAAGAAGAAAAAATATGCGTAATACTGGAAAAGGCTTACAGGATTATTGAAAAAAATCACATTAAAAAGTGCAGGATTTCAAAGCAACTGAATCTTTGTAATAAATATGCTTTTGTTCAATCATTTTGAGCCCATCCAATAAAAAGTTTTCTACATTTATTTAAACTAGTAACAATAATGTTTGTGAAATTTATATTAGAATTTTATACTAAAGGATGTTCAAATTTCTGGACTTCATTATTTGCCATTACTGTGATGACATGAGGGAGATTCAGTACCTTTTCTTTGCGCACTATTGAACAAAACATAAATAAATGTTTGTTGGCATAAAACAACCACTTCACTACAAATCCTTTAACATAAAACTACATTGTTGCAAACATTCTTATTTAATGCCACAATATTTGTTTTGCTTTCTTTATTTTTATTTATTTTTTGTCCAAATTTCAAGTAGAAAGTGCACGACCCTTGACATTGACTTTGCCAAAAAGCGAAAATGAAATTGTACATCTGGGAATAAAATTACTTTACTGTACAATTCTTTAAAATTAAATCCTTAAAATTAAAAACTCATATTATTATTTTGAGGAAACCAATTTAATTAAAAGACGTAATTTTTCCATACAAAAGGGGAATCAGGAAAAAGGATATTAGAGTAATTTCTTTTAATTGTAGGTTTGTAAGAGACTTATCAAGTGCTTAAGAGTGTACTAGACTAGCTGAGTTACCACAGTAAGCCCAGGATTATGCATATATGTTCATGGTCTTCAGCAAAGCTGACTTTCCGTATGTAACTTCAGCAATTTTAATTTTAGAGTCCTTAGAGAACATATAATTTATCTGATTAAAAATATTGTTTATGTTATTTTATTTGAAGCATGACAGCATAAAGTAGTTTACATTGCAAAAACTAAAATCGTTAAATATTGCGCAGTGTTGGAAGATTGACAAATGCGACAATCCACAAACAATGAAATACAGTGAACTCTCGGTAATGTGAACTTCCACTATAGTGAACGATCCACTAATGTGAACACTAATATTTTTTATATGAACTCCCTAAATGGTGAACAAAGCTTAATGGCTCTAAATAATGAAATTTTTTGTTTACTTTATATGTAGTTTTGGGAGTAAACAAATGAAAACAAAATTTTTAGCTCATTGACATTCTGTTGCCTTTTGTCACGCATAGAGGATGCCTAAGGACAAGCGTAAGTTTTTAATCATTCATAAAGGAAATATGTATGTGAAATTCTGCAACTTTTACAACAAGTGTCTGTCGACTATTACAGCAATACAGTAGATACCGGATATAAGCACATAGCATATAAGAAAAAACGCTTATAAGAAAGTTGACCAAAAACACCCTGTATTTTTCTATACTTTCCATACAAATAATTTTCTATAAAAGAAAATTGTATATAAGAAAAATCTTGATATAAAAAACTTTTTTCAAACACCAAAGATGATGAATGATATAAAACAAGATTTCATAAAAGAATTTTTTTTTCTATCGGGCAATACTAAATATTAGTGTCCGACCGAATGCACTTTTTCAGGCCTAAAATGAACCTGAACTTCGGTAAATTTTGCAAATGGAGAAGTGAAATTGATAGCAATACAGTTTTCAATTTTAAAAAGCTTGACTGTGTTAGTAAAAAAGTGTGAGTGCATTAAAAATTGAAAGGAATTGAAAGGCAGAAATTTAACGTTTAAGTTTCAAATGAATTTTATATTATTTAATAATACATGGAGTTCCTATTCTCGGTAGGCTTTGATCATAGACAAAATAAAGAAAATTTAAACCAATTCGATAAAGTGAACAAGCTTGGTTTTTATTAGTTCACATTACCACGAGTTCACTGTAATGAATTGCCACAGAGCTTACACATTATGTGCAACGGTGCGCATCACGGATGAACTCGTATATTTGTGCAATCTGTCTGCAAACTATTGCAACAACAAATAATAAAATATAATGGTGTAGTTGTGGAAATGTGGAGCAGCAGCGTCAATTCTTTGCATAAAGAAACTTTTGCCGAAGAAATGTGCTGGCCTTTTCATTATTGTGTAGTTACTGCATTCACTTTCGTACTTTCATAAAGCTGCCAACATTTCAAAGAGTCTTTGCGAAATGCTTAAAGTTTCTTTTGCAGCGTATCAGCAGCGATCAATTAAATTATTACGACAACAGAGAAAACTCTAGATGAATTTGAAATATGCCGCATATGAAAAATCAATCTTAACTCCGTCGTTTATTAATTTCATCATAACGAAAATATTGAAAAAGCACATTTAACAAAAAACAATGTCTCCCCTCAGTTTTATTTTAAACCTCTTATCATTTAATTTAAACTTAAACAATTACGAATCATAAATCAAAATTTGAGCTCCTGCTGAGTTTCGTCGCAACAAACCCTTATTGAACGCAAAAGAATTTCCGCTGGAAATTAACACGCCAAGTAAAAAACTAACAATGAAATAATAAAAAAGTAAATAATTCCAAAATTTATTAAATAAAAACTGTCAAAACGTTTTTCAAAAATATAAAATTGCAATAATAACAAAATAAGGAAAAAGTAAATAAAAACTCTACGCCAAAAAAAAGGAACTCAATTGTAAATGAGTCTTGTTGGGTCTGCTTAACGATAAAGAAAAAGGCAACGTGTTTTTTTTCTATTGAGGCCCATCATTATAGATGGCAACATGCAGAGCTAGTTGTACCCCAGGGAGGTTGTTCTTCATTGTTAAAACACACACACACATATTTCATTCATAACTCCACCAGCAGCCAGGGTGCCGCTCTCTGTCATTCATACTTTGTGCTGCTCGATGCGTGTCAATTTTTTTTACTCAATTACAATTTGCCATAAAAATGTGAAATGATAAAAGCAAAGAACAATTTGATAAACAGAACCAAATTAAAAAGAAAAACTTGTTAAAATCTACAAGTTTTCTAGATGAAACATAAAAATGCAGGAACTTCAAAACCACCCCACACCCAACCCATGCAGCTGTCAAACAGCGTTCGCTGGTTTGCTCTGGTTAACTGCTCTTGAAAAAGAGAAGAAAAAAAATAAAATAAAAACATTTTTATTTTTATTCTGATTCGATACCGAACACCCGTATCTAAATACTCGTACGATTCTTGCAACAAGCAGGCAATAAAAACACACAGCAGGTTGTAACCGCATAGATCACTTTTGTTTTTGGCAGAATACTAAACAGTTTCTAATATATTTTCAAAGGCTTCAAAGAAGCAAGAGAACAAAAAAAACAAATATCACATCTTAATTAAACCATGTTTATGTTTATGTTTTGCTTTTTACTTTTTTATTTTTAATTTTTATTGTTGCATCATAAATAACCATTTTAATGGCACTTTCCACTCCTGGTTGAAGGTTATTTATGCCCACCCCACTCATTTCGTGTCGTTAAAAAAATATGAACTTTATTATATAATACAATTTGATGATATTTTTTTAAATTAAAATTTAACTTTCCATTAAAAGTTTTAGGTTCTGTTCTTTTTCCTTTCAATACGTTGAAAGATTTTTTTTAAATAAAAAATTAATTTCTTTTGTGGTTTTTGACATCAAACTGGTCGGAATTGATTTGATAGCGGTTTGATTTTGTTTCAATTAGAATGCCACGAGGCAAAAGAATCATACTACTTTAATAATTACACTGATCGACAAAAAAAATTCATTGATTTGATAGCTGTTTAACTTTGTTTTAATTCGAATGCCACGAGGCAAAAGAATCACACTACTTTAATAATTACACTGATCGACAAAAAAATTTATTGATTTGATAGCGGTTTAACTTTGTTTTAATTCGAATGCCACGAGGCAAAAGAATCACACTACTTTAATAATTACACTGATCGACAAAAAAACATTTCTATTCTGCCGCGTATGTTGAAATTCATTGAGGTTAATTTATCCCTTGTACCTTTGGAATATTGTCTCATATCTTTGAACAAAAATGTTACGAACTTTAGCCAAAAAAATACGCTCTTTGTATTAAAAACTTCTTAAAAAATTATTTTTGGGTGCAACAAGGAATGTACTTGAGCAACATCTACATTTCTACGCTCATAGTCAGAGCAACCAAATATATGTATGATGTATAATTTTTTTCTGTACGTCTTACGAACATATTACGCAATTATTTGTCCGCATTAAAACTTTTCCAGAACTTTCGCTTTAATTTGTTCCATATTATTTTTGCATATTTTACCTTTAACGGCATATTTTTGCACATTTTACTTTTAAAGAGCGCAGTTTCTCGTAAGTGAAATTGTTACTTTCTTTCGTAACTTTTTATTGTTTTTATTTCATTTTCTAATCTTGTCTCTTATATTCTTAATTTTCATTTCATAATATATATAAATTTTTGTAATAAATTCAGTATTTCAAAAAAAAAAAATTACATTGCCAATTTTCAATAGAAAGGGCTAAAAATGTTGCACTTTTTTCTAGAAAAGAAAACGGTATTAGTCTGTGATTTTTCGGCTGCATATTTTTGTGCATATTTTATAGTTTTTTTAATGAATATTTGCCGCCAAGAGGGCCTATTGAAATGAAACGTCTTATTCGAACACCTTGTACTTACATAAATATGTATGTTATAACCAGGGCAAGTTTAAATATGCACAAAAATTATTGAAATATGCATGCAAACATTCCAAAAAAACTTAAGCATATGCACAAAAATATGCACCCGAAAAAACACCGACTAATGTCGTTTCATTTTCTAGAAAAAAAAGTGCAAAATTGTTCGCCCTTTTTATTGAAAATTTGTAACGTAATGATTTTTTTTGGGAAATAGTGAGTTTATTTGAAATTATTGTATCATCACTTACGATGCAAAATTTTTGTCCTAATAAAACTTTGAATACCATTTTTTTTTATAAAAAGTAAAAAAAATTATATTTTTTTGGGAAAAGAAAACGGCATAATAATTTTTAATCGGTTTTATTTAAACAAATGTTTATCACAAAGTATAATCATATGTTTTTTTCAAGTATTCATATTGAAAGGATATGAAATTATCGCACAACACAGTGGAATATATTGAAAATGTACGTTCAACATCAGTCGAAGATGCTGCTTATGATTATTTATTTATTTAATATTATTTGTCTATGGAATTGAATTCTATACAGACAATTAGCAATATTTATTTACATTACACAACAATAAATAAAATACAAAAAGAAAAACATACAACAATTTGTTATGAATTTAGAAAATTTATAATCGCATTTTTTACTACATTAACATTTAATGAAATGTATATAAATCTATACAACTGGTTAAATGTGTTACACATTCTTCTAAGAGGACCGGCATCAGCATAATTAGCTCCAAAAACTTTTAGTGATAGAGAAACGAAATTACAGGATGTACGTTGAGGAACATTAAACGAAATTTCATGGATCAAAAATCCAGAACAGATATCACCATTGATAATATTGAAGACAATAGATACATTCAGCATAGTTCTACGGTTTTTTTTTAAATTTGGCAGCTTAATAACGGCAAGTCGAGCAGAGTAAGAAGGCAAGTTAACTGGGTTAAAACGTAATCCTTGAAGAAAAAATAACAGGAATTGCTTTTGCACCGATTCAATTATTGATCCATATTCTAGAATCGGACGTTGTCGTTTTTAATCTTGGTCAACGTTTGAAGGAGAATATTTCGATTAAAAAATTTTTTTAATTTATCAATAACTGATTTTATTCTTAATATTTTAAAGTCAATCCTTTACGTCTTTTAGGAAGGATAAATTTACATGTAAAGGAAGTCCTTTGGTTTCCAATGTGATTATACTGTGGCAAATACATTCAAAATTATCTTTAATGTATGATAAATCTATTTTTTACCGATGAATTCTTAAATAAAGCCTTTACATTACATATCGACTCTGCCTCATCATCATAAAGCGCATTTAAAACGCGGCTTATTTTTTTATAAAATTGTCGCAATAATATATAGCAGCATTTAACCAAGATCCCCTTCTAGTGGAACAGGGTTTTGGGGGATTGATCATAACAGCGCACATAGAAAGCAATAAATTGATACGAGAGGGCGCCTGGAAATTAATTCAGACAATAAGTTTATTTGAAAAAAATACTACATACTTTGTATGTATGTAGTTCCTCTTTAAGAAAAATGGTTTTGCAATTTGCAACAAGTGCGTTAACATTGCAAAATGTAAGCGAAAAATATCTGCAATTCTATGCCACCCATGAGCCAGAAATGTAACATGCAACATTTTTAATGATCGCATCGTGGAGGATCGCACTGTGGAGCTGCGTCAGTTATCACAAGCAATTTTTGTTAAAAAGAGCTGCTTACCTGTGTAATATGCAAATTTATGCAAGTTAAATGAAAAATGCTTTTTTTTTATAAAATTTAAAAAATATGCAAGTGCATATTTTTCATGAAAAAAATCATTAAAAATTTGCCCTGGTAATAGCATTTAGAAATAAAAATTTTAAGCTTTTTAATAGAATTCAGAGCAGAGATCGTATTTAAAAATTCTTTCCAAAAATATTTAGTCCAGAAATTGTATTTAAGACCACAAAACATTTTACAAATAACTTTTCAGCAATAGAAAAAAATTGAATTATTTTAGTCCAGTTCATTTTTCAATTCTCTATTAGAGAATGAAAATATTTTCTGTTTAATGTGACAATATCTTGGAAACGTTTATTGCAATCGGATGGAAGTAGTGAAATGTAAAAGATAAAAATGTTTGTTTATTATATTGGTTCATTAAACTTTTATGCTTCTCAATAAATGTACAATAATTAGCGGCATCATAAACATCACTTGAATGCTTCTTAGATGCCATACGAGTTGCCAAATACTACTAGAATTTCTTTAACGATTATTTATTTTGTCAATGAAAGAGCGCAAAAGAAGCAAAATAAAATGTTCATTAAACGCATATAAAATCATGATAATGTCAAATATAAATGACTATTTATAGTTTGAGTTTTTGGTTTCTCGTTTTTTTTTTATCTCAAAGACACTTTATATGTCTCGTTTAGAGTTTCGATAATTTTTGCAACATGCCACACTAATGACAGCAAAACTGCCACCATCATTATGCATGTACATACGCGCATTTAGTACATACTTACAGCCATACAAACATACTATTAAATATTAAGTTTTATAGACTTCTATAGAATACTTGTTAGTTACGCGCGTGTGTGCATGTGTGTGTGTGTGAGTGTACGATTGTCAAAAAGCCAGCTCTAAATTTCAAACTAGACTCGCACATACAACCAACATACATAGATGATGGTCCTGCCTGGGCAATTTTACTGTGTAATAAACGATTTTTATTTCCAACATCATCATACTCCAACAATTTAAACGGGCGACTCTTAAAATAAAATGTAGATTTTCTTTTTATTGGCAACAGAAAAAATGACGGCAGCAACAGCAACAGCTTCAATGTCCAAAAATAAGTAGTAGAAGACACAGCAACAGCAATTTAAAATTGCCGAAAAACACAAACAGGAAGTTCATTATTGTCAATGATTAATGACTAAAAGTTTGTATGATTGCAGTTTGTTTGCTTGAATACAAAAGCACATGCACACATACGCAGTTACTAGCACAGATACTAATGCTGTGTTCAACCACATTAAAGCTTTGCAAATTTGATAATAAGAAGAGTTTGTTGCAAGACAGCAGTAGCAGCAGTCGGCAGCAGTCAGCAGCAGGAGCAGCCATCAGCCAGCAGAATAACATGTTGATGTTCAAGCCGCCGCCATTACTTTCCAGCCAGCCATGCCACCGCCATTGTGCTAACACCATTAAACGGTTCAATTTAGTACTTCCGCATGCCATGTGTCAATGTCGTTGTTATTGTCGTTCTCGTTCTCGTTTTCGTTGTTGTTCTTCTGCGTTTTAATGTTGTACACTCGAAGCAAACAATTCGATTAAATTTGAATTTTTCCATTTCCAATTCTACTCAAAATTTTTTAGCTGCTCTTCCGATGTAATTTTCCGCTTAAAAGCTAGACAAGGTCCCCTTTGCCACGCTCATGCAAATCCAATCAATTATTCTTTAATTTCGTTACGAAATTCGATTTAAGTACTGGGGCAAATTACGGGACTCGTGATCGAAATAAATTCGTATCTAAATTAATTTCGATTGTAGGAAATTTTCTGATGATGGGACTCGATACATTGCGAATCGATTTCTTAGTAAAGTGTTGTAAAAGATTAAAAAAAGACTTTATCAACACCAGAAATAAGTAAACAAAAAACATATGCTTACAAAGAAAAAAAAAAATCATCAGCAGAAGTGCTAATTTCATTTTTAATTTTGATTTGATTTAAGTTTTTCGTTTTGTTTAATCGGTGACATGGACGCAAATCTAAGTTTTTAATTCTTCATCATCAGAATCGAATAATGACAGTGACATAAATTCAATTAGAAGACAAATCCGAGACACTAGTGACCCATTGGACTTGCCGAACAATGAATAAGTTTATAAAGGGTCCGCCAGATAACTTTTTTTTTGAAAATGCTATAAAAAAAACTAATGAATATTTTTTAAAATTTCTTTTTTTATTTGAAAGTACAATCATTCCGGTTAATAATGAAAAATAATTTCATTCAAATGGCTGCCTCGGCTGGCCATGCAGTAGCCTACACGATCGGTCCAATTTTTAAGCACATTATCGATTGTGTGCAGCTGTATTTCACCAATGGCTTCACGAATATTGTCCTTTAAAGCGTCAATTGTCTCTGGCTTGTCGGCGTAACACTTATCTTTGACGGCACCCCACAAATAATAGTCCAACGGTGTCAAATCGCAACTCCGAGGTGGCCAAATGACATCAGCTCTGCGGCTGATAATGCGATCTTCAAAAACAGGGCGCAAAACATCGAGTGTAGCTTCGGCTGTGTGGCACGTAGCGCCGTCCTGTTGAAACCAAATGTTGCCAATATCCTCCTCTTCAATTTTTGTGAACAAAAATGCCTTCAACATGGCCCGATAATGATCGCCATTGACTGTAACGGCCACTCCTTGCTCATTTTCGAAGAAAAATGGCCCAATTATGCCTCTGGACGAAAATCCGCACCAAACAGTGACTCGTTTTGGGTGCGTCGGCTTTTCAATGTATGCGTGCGGGTTTTCTGTGCCCCAAATGCGACAATTTTGCTTGTTAACATACCCGCCAAGATCAAAATGAGCTTCATCTGAAAAGATGATTTTTTTGGCACAATTTTCAAAGTAATGTCGCAATATTTCCCAGCGTTGTTCAAGCGTATACACAACCATATTCGTTCAGCGGCAGGATAAAACTAATTATCTGTCAAATCAGACATGAGCTAAGTGTTACAATATCGCCCGAGAGTGATTTTCTCGAGTGTATGGAAAAATAAACAACCATGGGTAATTGCTATTGGTATGACATTTATAAGTACTAATGGTTGCTGCTGCTCTTCGGACAATAACGATAAGAAATGATTTGGTAGGAGACAATTGGTTTGTTAGATTATAAAGAAACAACACTGAATAAAAAAAGCAATCACAAATAATGCAAAAATGTGAACTGTAAATTAACCGAAAAACCAACACACTGAACAACAAAGCAAAAAATAAAAGTGTTGAAGTCGGCAAAATACTCCGGCTCAAAAACGAAATGAAAAGGCAACAGAAACACAAGCAAGCATTGTCATCATCCACCCACAAAAAGAGGTAAGCAGAGGTGTGGAGGGTTACTGTTGCATATGGCAACATTATTCAACAACAGAAATAACAAAAAAAAAAGACATTTGGAAAAATTTGTATCATCAAATTGTAACCTTTAACCCTAAAAATGGGAAAGAAAATGCACAAAAGGACGCTCTTTAACATCCATACGCAGCACACAATCATACTAACGAAAAAGGTGTTTTATTTGTGTGGCCAGACAAACGTTCACACATACGAGTAAAAAGTCCTTCACACATCATCATCATCATCATCCATATCTATCGTCATCACTGTCGTAGAGACAAAAACTCTATCAAGTGTCAGACAGTGTTTATGTAAAGTTTTTTTTTGTCTACTCTTTTATTACTATCGTCCTGTGCGTTGTCCTGTTTGTGTATCTCTCTGTGTTGAGTTGTATTCATAATGACAACAATGACGTTGATGATGGTCTTATAATGGTCATGTCAATTTCATGTACACAACTTCTAGCAGTTTTCATCCGTAGACAACATGAGTGCTATTGCTTATTGCTGTCTGTCTGTCTGTCTGTCTCTGTGCGAGCGATGTTGTTTGTATGCAAGAATACAAAAAGTCTATTGTGATTTTAGCTGTTTTGTGTGTTTTCCAATAAATTATGATGAAGCTGATTTAAAGTCTTCACAAGTGATGATTATTTGAATTTTCATTTGTTTTAAATCAAAGTGATGCCGAGTAAAATCTGTCCATAGAAATATTATTATCATTTTATTTTTTGCTTAAACAGATGTTTTAATTTTTGAAATTGAAGTGTTAATTGTATTTAAGGTAAACAATTTGAATTCCACTAAAAAGACTTCACCTTGATAGGAAATAGAAAAATGTGTTTTCAATGTAACTAAGGAAAGAATTGTTAAGATTTTTTATACTGCGCTTTTTACGAAAATCCTCAGTTTTTTTTCCTGATGTGAACTTATTTCGATTTTATGTCGTTGTTCGAATTTTGGATAAAAATTTAAAGCCACGTTCATGCACGCTCACGTGGGTGAAAAAATATTATTAAAATAGTTTTATTTTATTGAAACATACAATAACTTTTATGTCGATTTTTCCAGTGCAGTTTCTTTTTTCTGTAGAAGAAGTTTTTTCACGAAGGCTGACAGAAAATTTTATTGTAAACAAAACATTTCCATAATTTTTAATTTTTCACGATTTGTAAAAACATTTGACAACACTGCACATAATTAGAAAAATCACGATTTCACAATTGATATTTAAAAGTGACGACATATTTTTATATTGAACAGACTCCAACTTGAGAGCTTATATTTCTAAAACACAAATTAACGTGTAATTTATATAAAAATCAGTTCATTCTTATAAAAAAAATTGAGCATGACAATTCCAACCAGGTCGACGTTGACAGATGTTTTCGCGCATTTTTAGATAGAAAAAATGAGTATGAAAGGCATAAATCAGCCAAAAAAAAAGCCAACGATTTAGAAGAACATTATTTTATAACCAATTATTTATATTTTTCGCAATCTACGGAAGAAACTCTCTTCTGGTGTAGATAACATCCCAAATTTTATACTGAAAAATGTTCCAAATGAAATTATATTCGTATACTGTACACTCTTTAACAACATATTAAACAATTCTTACTTTCCTAATGCGTGGAAAATAGCTTTAATAGTAGTTTTACCAAAAAAAGATAAAGATACAGATACAACCAATCTTAAAAATTTGAGACCAATAAGTCTACTTCCAAATATTAGTAGTCTTCGTAATGTGTATGTACAACAATTTAACGAAATATTGCGAAAATAAAAAGTTAGTTGATGATCGACAGTTCGTTCGGCTTTAAATCTCAGCATTCCACTATTCATGCGGCTCACCTTTTAGTATCAAATATTAATTGGAATTGGAACAAATCTCTATATACTGGTGCTGGTCTGATAGATTTTGAAAAAGCATTTGACAATATAAGGATTCCGGGATTAATATGAAATGCCCTTCCAGCAGATTATTTTGATACATAGCATGCTTAACAACAAAAACTTTCTTATATCTAATAATAATCAAATAAGTAAGAAAAAATTCACTACAGTAAATGGCCTTCAACAAGGGACAGTTACCGCTCCACTACTTTTCAATTTATTTCTTTTGGATCTGCTAAAACAATTTAATAATAACATTGTTGCTCATTTGCTGAAGATATAATAATTTTTCATTCAGACGACAAAATAAAGAAACTTAATGGAAAATTAGAACACTTGTTTTACGTTATAGAAAAATACTCTAGGTACTGGAAAATGAAAATAAATATCGACAAATGCGAGACCATCCTATTTCGTCCTCCTGTCGGAAAGTGTAATTATAATATAAGAAAGCACTGGAAAGAGTTTGTAGTTAAAGCAGGACCTAATATTAATATAGCAAACAAACAGGTGGTGAAATATTTAGGCATTCACCTTGATAAATTTCTGTATTTCAACAAACATATAGATTTACAAATGATAAAGACAAGAAAAGCATTTTTTATGCACAAGAAACTATTTTATTCCAAATAGATATGCCCTTGTGTTAAAATAATCTTATACCAATCTTTAATTAGACCCATACTAACTTATGGCTGCCAAATTTGGTACAATATTGCGCCATCATATATGGAGAAAATGAGAGTTTCCGAACGGAAATGTCTAAGATCATGCACTTTCCTCTATATAGATCACCTATTAGCAACTTTAAGAAATACATTTCCAACAAGAGGCTGTATGATGCTTCAAAAATAAGTGGAATAGATAATTTCATAATTCACTTAATACGAAATCATATTTTAAAGACATTTGAATGTAAGGCTAATAATCTTGTTATTGCACCCTTCTACGTCAATGAAGAATACGTCGAGGAATTTCGAAAAAATTGATATGTGCCACCCGAAGCATTTTTATACTTAGATAGTCAAGGTTATATTGAAAATGATCTCGGCATTCCGCTGTTATATCACATTTATAGGCGAGCCAATGTTAAAACCATAAATAGCAAGCAACTTACGGATGTTAATAAAAGATATGACACAGGCCTCTATGCGAGGGATAAGAATATGTTCTCGAATTTAAATACTAATAGATACTGGTGGCTAGACCAATATAGTAGCTAATTATTTTTTTCTTTTATCCCTATTAACTTTTCTTTTTAATTTTTATAATATTAAAGTGGTTTTTTTCATTTGTTTTTTCCTACATTAAAAAATTTAAATTATTAATGTACTCATATTTGTATTACAAAACGTATAAGCTAATTCATCAATATTCTTAAAAAAAAAAGAACTAAGATTTTCAAAATATAAATGTACTAGAGTGCTCGAACACGGGACAGTGTACACACTATATTATATTATGCAATATACTGTTTGTTTATTTATAGTCTTAATTATTAGAAAAAATTATTTGTTAAATAAACGTTAAAAAAACAATGACAGAATTTTAGAATAAGTCCCCATGACATCAAAAAATCAAGATTTGATGGGTTATCTGGGTTAAAACCAGTAACGTGATTTTTTCAAAGCGGAAATTTATAAATCTATACGTCAGATTAGGCAGTTCTTGGCCTATCTATATTACAACTACATTATTGATCTCAAATATAAAAGACATTCAACGCTTTTAAGCACTTCAAAAACTTCACTTTGCCTATAAAATACATTCAATAATTTTGTGTATCAGCATTTCTCGTTTATAAGCACCAAAAAGTCGTGGAAATTAAGAACAGCATACATATAAGCGAATGAATACACTGTAATATAAATGAAACAAAAATATTTTTATTAAAAATTCTTTTTACAACAACTTCTTAATTAATTTTATTACGGATATTTTAAATGCTAAATGCGAACATAAATTTTGTACAAATTGTGTGTGTAAATATTTTGTATTTTACAAATGCACTTTCATATTTATGAATATAAATGTTCGACTATAAACTCGAATATTTATGTGTGTGTGTGTGTATGTGTGTGTGCTTGCATGTGATTTTTTTTCCTCTTTATGTATTCGTATGTGTAAAAAAATTCATATAAATTTATATTCAATAACAATTTATTACTTAAATGCGACTAGAATGAATAAAAAAAAGCTAAAAGTCATAAAATAAGTTTTTAAAATAAACTCCATATGCAGCACATAGTTGCACAGTTTGTGTGCAACATGATGGCATGAATGGGTTCAAATATGCTTTGGGTGAATTCTTACTCGAATTCTAGTTTTGTTTATGAACTAAAGCTAACTTACTTGTATTAACAGACAGTAGAATCAAATTGAACAATATTGCAAATTCACAGGCATTTCAAATATTTTCTAAAAAAAAAACATGATAATGGTGACACTGGACCAGGTTTTTTGTTTATGAACGCGCAAGGCGAATAAATATGAACACAGGACGTGTTTGTTAGAAGTACAGAAGTATTTTTTGTTTCACGTTTGCACTAAACCAGCCAACTTGAATACCAAACTCCATAAAGAGAAACACAACTTTCTTAAGCTAAGCTTAGACGATATGTTGAATCAGCATATTTATGCTGAAAAATTTGTCACAAGTGCTTGCATATCGTGTAAACGAAAATTTATTTCAGCATACGTATGTTTAACAGCATTTGCTAACACTTTGTTAACAATACCAACAAACGTATGTTGTGAATTTTAGCATATCGTGTAAACTGCATATTATTAGTGCTTAACAAATTTCCTGCGTATGCTGACATATAATCGTATGTTATTTGTTAAAAGGCGTATGCAAGCTTTTCAGAATATGTCAAATACGTATGCATATGAGCATCATGTCAAAGGTCAATCATTGGGAAAATTGAAATGTTTCATATCATTTAAAAGTCGACGAAACAATAAAAAATAGAAAAAGTCATCCAGATTGCAAAAAAACGCGAAATTCCGCAAAAAGTTGCAAATTTTTGAACATCCCGCGACATTTGTAGCCATGTACTCGTATAGCCTGCTGTCATCATAGTTGGGCAAAATAAATGGTTTGCGGTATTTAAAATATAAAATACTTCCAGGTCAAGTATTTAAAATACAAAATATTTCCATGTCATGTAAATAAGTATTTAAAATACAAAATACACCATTTTTATTGAAACCAAAAAATACATTAGATAAAATTAATCAACAAAACAACTGCTTCCTTTCATAAATATCAAATTTTTGAATGTAGCATCAGACAAAATGTTTCTTGTTGGAGAAAAAATAAGACCTGCTGAAGAAAATAATCTTTCTAAAGGTCCTGATGAGCACAAACTTTTATTAAATTCTATGAATACTCTTTTTATATTTGAATAGCTGTCAAGAGTGATAATGTCTTTGCTCTTGTCACTGAGGAAACTGAAAAATTCCAACTCCAAAATTGATGTTCTAGATTCACCATCATCCCTATCTACGAAAACAACAAAGTCATTGTCTTCTTTACTAGTGCTTTTACTCCAGGTGTCATTTTAGTTTTTTGTATAAATTGCATGATTTTGGATTCTTTGCCTTTCTTCTGTCCAGATGTTTTCTGGCAGCTAACGCATCTTATAACCAGAATGATAACAGGAAGCCAAAATAGCTCTATTTATTTTCGCTAATAGTTTAAAAAACTTATCGAATCTTGCTTCCAAGCTCTCTTTTAGTAGTGATACACTCACAATATTAATACAGTAACGGAGTGTACGTTATTCAAAAAGTAATCCGTTCAGTCATTTTTAAAAGAATACACATTTGAAATTGTAAGCAATTTTATTTTTAACTGATTCTAACATTCATTCAAAAAACTAAGGACATATTAATACGGATTTTCGGTTACATTCAATATTGTCCGTTGTTTTCAAGTGCTGTTTTTTTTTTTCTTTACATGATTTATTTGATTTGTTTGAGATTTCCTCTCCTACACAAATAAAGGAAAAGTCTTTTATTTTTACGGGCTTAAGTCAATTAATTTTTTAACATTAAAAATTAAATGAACTTTGGATTCAATTCAAATGAAAAATGAGTAGACCGGTTTTTAAGTGAACTTTCATTTATTTTAAATTACAATTTCAGTTAATTTTACGTACCGAATATTTTGAGTGCAGGACTTAAATGTCTTAAATTTTTTCCATTCAACCGACTAATAGACTTTAAAGTCTTTAACAGTTGTTACCATGAAGGTAATCTAAAGCAGTGGCAATAGGTTTCAAAACTAGAATGAATTCGTCTAGATATTCCAGTTTTATAGCCGCGAAAGTGCTTTCCTTGCGTAAATTACCAAATAATTCATTTAATTTGGATTTACTTTTCATAAGTTGTTCTATAGAATCATACAGAGAAATATCGCCATTTTTCTTATGTATTTAAAATACAAAATACGTATTTGTATTTTAAATACGTATTTCAAATACTGTCCAGCTCTGGCTGTCGTGAATGTGTTTATATCTTAATTTATCTCGATTTTGTACTTGGTAAGTTTTGCAATAGCATTTCCTCCGACGACATCATTTATATTTATTTTTATTTTTTTTATTTATATTAATAAATTTTATTGCAAAAAATTATACGTACGTAAGTACATAAGTTGAATAATAATTAAAAATTGTTGACAAACTACTAATTTCACAAACAAATGTTTATACGACTCAGCATATGTAGCACCACATAAAATTCAACATATTGTATAAACACAAAAATCGTATGCTAACTCTTATGTTGACATTTCATTTGCTTACATATGCTGACATAAAAAAATTTGCTACTTTCAACATATCATGTAGACGCCAACCATATTGAGTGTTAGCATACATATGCTGATTCAACATATCGTCTAAACTTAGCTTTAGTTAGACTCGCACTTGGCTGATTTTTTATTTTGATATTTTTGAAAAATTTAGCAAAAACCAATTAAATCAGCCGGAGTTCGAGGTGTTAGTAGTAACAGTTGAACAAATCCAATGCAAAATTCATATCGTGTTACCAAATGCATTTGTGTTTAATAGAACACTCGCCAAAACTCACAAACTTTAATGATTTAGTAAGTGTTCTAATGTCCTCTTTCTGACTTTATCAGAAGACTTCTTACTAAAATGAAATTAACATAATCGCAGCGGCGAACTTTTGGAGTCTTAAATTAAAATGCAAAAAGTGAAAAGAAAAAAAAGTAAACTTAAAAAAATTTTCTTTAAATTTTCTCACAAAGCGGCTGCACGTTGTGTGAATTTTTTACTAAAATCTTTTGGGGGAAGCAGTATTACTTTTAATGCTCATGACCTGCTTCATTTAAGACAATGCGTCAAGGAGTACAGCATTAGTCAAGGCAGATCCACAACAAGTAGTCTCATCCGAATTCGCCTTGAATATTAGAACAGATGTGTCAAAAACGGTTGACGAATTTATGAGAAAATAAAAAAAAAATAACAATATGTATTTATGTATGCATGTCTCGGGAATATGTGGATATAAAAATGGCTAAGGAAAACTGGACATAGAAAGTATTTCAGATACGACATCACCAACCGTATTTGCAAGAGCGCAAATAGTGCGAAATGTGTTCCCAATAAATCACAGCAGTTTGTTAGACACGCAGGTGGCAGAAGCAGCAGTTGCAGCTCCAACCAAATATAAGTGTCAAATACTTCTATTTCCTTTATTAATACAGTAACGCCAGCCACTTATTTACCCCATACTAATGTTACGGCCACACAAATGATGGGTGTATGTGTAGGCGAACCCGCAGCAAAGAATAATGCTTTGAGGCTGCAAGTCAACGTTTTGTTACACCCATTCGCACTTTAACAGCATCGGTTACAGCTACTGGCGCAGTGGCCACGGTTAGTGGCGCTAAACTTTATTCATGGCACATCGGTGAGTCGCAATAGTTCAGCACCTGCGGCAGAGTTATAGCACCAGCCCTATTTGCATGGCGGCTAGTCCCGCCAGGTGTATAATAATCTCTCAGGGTATTAGTAGCATGTTTGGTGGGATGGTGGTTTCTAGTACTGCCTCAGCTCTAGTCGGCTGGTATATATATATAAATATATATGTTCCTTTCACTCCTCGGGGGAGCATAGGGCCATAACAAGGTGGTTCCAATAATCTCGATCTTCGGCTCGATGCTTGACTTCGTTCCACTTCATACGCAATCACGAAAGTTCTGTTGTTAATTATCGCTTCCATGTGTGCGCTGGTCTCCCAATTTTTCTGCTTCCTTGTGGGTTCCAATCTAGGCATTTCTTGGCAATATCGTCGTCTGATTTACGGAGAGTGTGACCTATCCAACTCCATTTCCGCTTAGTTCCGTTCTAATAGGCTGCTAGTTTGCCGCCATCCAGAGTTGGTTGTTGGATATTATTTCAGGCCAGAAAATCCGTAAGATTTTGCGGTGGCATTTGTTGAGAAATACCTGAAGGCACTGCAAATCACGTGGTGCCACGTTCCTGGGCTCTCGCACCCATATAATATAGTGGATTTCATGTTGGAATTGAATAATTTGATTTTGGTTTGTTTCGAGATATTAGAAGATTTCCAAACCGGGTTTAACTGGGCAAATGCTCTCCTTGCTTATTTATGCGACTCGATATATCTGCTGCTGAGCCACTAGTTGTGTCAATTGTGCTACCCAGGTAGCAGATGGAATTAACATCTTTAATATCTTGATCACCTACGAAGAAATTGCGATCTGTGTTACTATTGATGCGGAGCGATTTTGTTTTGGGTATATTTATCTTCAGCATAAACAATTTTGCGATATCACTGATGGTGGAAATTTTCGACTGCATCTCTGAGAATGAGTGGCTAAGTAGACATATGTCATCGGCATAATCAAGGTCCTCCAGCCGTCCTTGCAAGCCCCACATAATACCTCTTTTATGATGACTTGTTGCCTTCTGCATCACAGCATCCAGGACACAGTTAAAAAGTAGAGGTGATAAGAAACAACTCCAGTTTAACTCCAGTTTTTAGCATGATCTTGTTGCTCAATTGTTTTTCATGCAACACACGGCAAGCGGCATTCTTGTACAAGGCTTTGATTAGCCGTGTAAGGTATTAATAAGCAACAGCAAATATATAATTTATTAACATTCATGAATATTTTTTCTTTCTTTTTTTTGCAAACAAACAAAATAATTTAAAAACTGTTGGCGGCCGAAATTCAAGTGAATTCAGTTAGCTGATCTCTCGAGGCCACCTTTTGTGAATTCGCCTTGGTATTAGTTAGGATTTTTCAGAGTATTTCAGGTATTCAATTAATTTACCAAAGAAGGCTTTCAGTCAGGCCTACTAAAGATGGTCTTTACCTGGCCTGTTGAATAAGGTCTTCAGTCAGGCCTGCTGAAGAAAGCCTACAACCAGGCCTGCTGAAGAAGCGCAGAAGGCCTCAGCTGGCTAGGACATCGCATGTAAAAAAATGTATGATTATGGAATGTGCTTGTGCCTGACAAATAAGGGCTTCCAGAAGACCTGCTTACTGATTATTTCACCGCTGGTATATTATTTTGTATTTTTCTCATTGTTTTGCCCCACTGTGCTCGCATACATTGACAACAATTTGTATTGTAAAGCTTGAATTTAGTTAAATACAGCAATTTTTTGCTACACATTTTGTACAGTTTGTGTGTATCAGTTCGCTTTTAGTGTTTTTGTGTAAATTTGTCACAATATTTATGTTTCGTAAGTGCAACAGTCGTAAATCCTGCAAAGCCAGCCAGCCAGCCAGCCATCTCTATTTATAAACAAACAGTTTCATACAAGCTGTTGCTCGGAAATAGCCCATATTTTTATCTATTTATTTTTTTTTCTTCTTCAAAACTCTTTCACAATTCGGCAGACTATTACCACACTACTGATGCTGCTAAGTGTTTTATGCAGTTGCACAGAGATTTCATTTATTGAATTCTTTAGTTGATTTGCGATTAAAAAAAATAAAACTTAGCGTTTTAATCACATGTATCACGAAACTTGTTTTATAACTTAATCTGAAATACTTATGGCATTATACACAAACGACACAAACGATCAATAAAGTTAAAGTAGGTTTAATGTTGGGAAAACCGGTTTTAATGCACACTTTAACTTTATTTATCGTTTGTGAATAAGGCGATTAAAATGTAAAAACATTAAAGATATTTAACTTTAGTTAAGAAATTTCATATAAAATAATCTTTACACTCATTTGTGATCTGGAAATGGTTGAAATAGTTGAATTCTGGCAAAACCATGTTTCACATAAAAATGGGAATTGAAAAACAAAAATCTGAATGTGTGCGTAGTTTTGTTAGTTCGTGGTATTTTATATTTTTTTGGATGCAAAACAAAAAAAAAACGAAAATCCTATCAAATTGTGTTTGTTATACACTCAAAGAAATAACATTGTTAGTGATGGCAAATTGATATGATTAAATTATACTCAAAACGCGACTGCCAGTTTAAAAGTATAACTATATTCTAGTTGCATTCATTTGGAGAGAAAAAAAAACTACATAATTACTCATTCCCTTCCCCATAGAAAAAACAACAAACAAGTGAAAATGGGCTTCGTCTGAAAGAAAGACTTTTTCAGAAAAACCAGATGGCTCTTCCGGAATGAATTGAGCTAATCTACGGCGATGTGAATGGTCGGTAGGCTTCAAATCCTGCACCAGTTGAGCCTTGTAAGGCCTCAAAGCCAAGTTATTACGCAAAATTCGCCATGTGTTGGTTTTGGATAACCCCAATTGTTGAGAACGTCGAGGAATTGACAAATTTGGAGATTCTTCAACACTGTAGCGCACGGCTGCGTTATTTTCAGTTGAACGACCCGGTTGCACACGCGTAGGTGTTGGAACATTTTATATCGAGCCAAATTCTTAATAGCGGTCTTAGAAGGACGATTACGTTGTCCGAAAATATCACGAATTTTACGAAATGTAACTTTAACAGAACCACCATTTTCAGAGTGGCTTTTAATTATTTGAATGCGATTTTCGAGCGAAATCGAATTCAGAGTAACAAATGCCAATGCATCTACTACGAACACGTCAAAAAACTAAATGACAAAACGATCATGTTGTTGGTGTTTTGCCACAATTGAAAGACAACGTTCTTTTTGGAAAACTTTTAGTTTATTCTGTTTGTTCGTAAAAA
The DNA here is from genome assembly GCA_956483585.1 of Gymnocheta viridis. NCBI lineage: Eukaryota > Metazoa > Arthropoda > Insecta > Diptera > Tachinidae > Gymnocheta > Gymnocheta viridis. The sequence continues at coordinate 7,797,895 of OY101444.1, forward strand.
AATTGTCACAAAAAAATGAACACATAAACTTGATCTTCTTCATTCTTGGACCTATTTCGCTGATTTTCAGTAACAAAAATCTTCGGATAAATTCCAACTGCTCCTCATCATCATCATTTACAGCTTTAAGTAGTTTTGGGGCTTTCAGAAAATCAACGTCGGACAAATGGACATTGTTAAATTAACTGGCCAATCTATAACTTTCCTGAACACATATAATTAAAGGGTTCGGAAATAAATATTGTAGAAAGCACAAGCGGAACGACATATGCACATACGAGTATATTCAAATTTTTTGTGGTAAAAGGTTTGACAAAACAATAAAATATATTATTAGATACACCATTAGTGATGTCAAGGACTATTTTAGTAGGGTGAATAAAAGTCCCAAAAAAATGTCAAAACTGTCATGTTGTTGGTGTTGCCACAATTGAAAGACAAAGTTCTTGTTGAAACCCCACCCCCCTTCATAATGTAGGCGAGGAGTATAATTTTAAAAATAAAATAAAACTATTTGCATTTTTATTGGTCTTAAAAGAATTGTCCTTTTTTAAATGCCTTTTTTGGTTGCAATTTTTTTCCTGAAGATACGCTTTCTGTGTCCTTTTTTGGAAATTTTCAACAGCAACGCTGGACCCATCTCAAAAACTTGCGAATAATTTTTTCCGTTTGTAAATATAGAATTAACTAATTCTAATTTACTAGGAACTCTTCGTCTCATTATACCAGGGCAGCGATTTGTAAGAACACTTCACCACCGCATCGTATCGCCGGCTGCATCCCAAATAACCTCGTCAATGTATTTTATTGTAGCTGGTATAAGATTTCGTTTCCTTTTAAAGGAAGTATACCATTAATACGAAATTGGACAGACTGAATCATAACGAATATAATATCCATGCCGCTACCATTGTTTCCTCTGCGTGTAAATTGTATTGCTACCAGAAATACACGTATCATTATTTTCTCTTCCTTATTCCTTTCATCGTCATCATTTTGTTTATTGGTTGGCTTTCAGTTTTGGTTTATTTTGTAAATAGGACAGCTTCTTTTTTTTTCTTTTTTTTGCCATCAATTGTAGTACGGAAATATTTGCAATTTTGTGTGCTGACGATGGGACAAGTTTGTTTTTGGTCTTCCGCTTGTGCATGTAAATGTATTTATCCCTGAAATTCAAATGACAAACAGCAATCTCGTGCTTCAGCTGGCTCTTTAGTTCGATTAGATTCCGTATCTCCTTGAATCGGGATAACCAGTCATCATTTGCATGAAAATACGATCATAAATTATTTATTGTATTTCCTTGACTTTTGATTTTAATACAATTCCATTTATTGGCCAATGTTTTTTTTTTTGCTTTGGTTGGGAAACCATAGACCTCTTTCTCCATACTGGGATACAAGTACTCGTCATTTCTCAAAAATCTATTTCACGAAAGTTTATACAATTTTTACATTCATCCAAAATTTTTACTTTACTTCTCAGCGAAAGTTTTCTAGTTTTAAATTTTTGTTTCGCTGTGACACTTGAACGCACGCACAGCTTAAAATTTAGGAAAATATTTTGCAGCATTTGATTACAAAATAAGTTGTCATAAAGTTTAAAGGGATTGTTTGGCTCAAGTACAATTCTGCCTTTGCCCATTTCTTTTTTATTTCCAGTCACCGGTATCCACCGTCGAAAGTGGTGAAGTCGTTCTTTGTTCGGTTTTATCACTTTTGACGGTGGATGAGAGAGTGTAGCGATCTCGAAATCACTACTGATCCGTTTTGGCAGTCTAAAGCACCCGATACACGTTTCAATCCAATTGGCAACTGAGTCGGTTGTTGTCCAAATCAAGGCGTGTTTGACTCTGTCAATTGATTAGTTTGCCAGTTGTCGAGTTGGTTGAAGAAAAATCACAAGATTTTGATTTTTTCCAGTTGGCTTGAAAGTCTTTCAAATTCGATTGTGCTGCGTGTGTTCGAGTCTCCTGATCAGCTGTCAAAAATTATGTTTGCAGTGTTCATTGCTTTTGCATGTATTTTCAAAATTGTCTTTAATTTCGTTGAAATTTAAATAAGAAATATAAAAATGGCATTGAAATTTTTTAATTGATCGAAGAAAATGCAGCAGTTTGGAAAATAAAAAGTTGGGATAACCAAAAATAAAATGAAAAAGACAAAAGCCATTCAGCCATTCAGCAAATTGTGAGTGAGAATTTATATTGAAAATAAAAACAAATTTTCGTATTTTATTGTTGTTTTCATTACTTTTTGCTACAACTGTTTGAAACACTTACCGAAAATTTGTGAACAATTTCATGAATACTATTGTGTATATGACAAAAGTGATAATAGTGTCCGCAAATGAACCATAATCTGCAATTTGCTTTTATATTTGACGACGTTTTTTTCCGATTTTTTTTTATAAATTGACTGCAAATCAAATATTTTTTGTGAGAAACTTTACATAAAAAGGAGTTAAAAGTCGCAAAAGTCGCTAATAAAAAAAGTCTCACAAAAAGTCGCAGACCGCCGAAAAAGGGTCAATTGCGACTTTAGTCGGGTAAACGGTAATCCTGGTTGTATAATAAACCATTGAAGTGAAACACTTGACCTCAAGCACACAAGAATTCCTTCAGAAGCACGAGTGCAATACTCAGCGCAAAGTTTTAATTTTAATTGAGTTTTTTGTATACAAAAGACTTCTTTCTTTCAGTCGTTATTTGTAGGCCAAAGTAGCAGCTCTTTGCCTCCAATGACATCAAAATGATGGGTTTAAATTCCAAAGCAAAAGTAGTAGAAGGTATGCAGTTTAGAGCTGAATTAGCACTTCAACTCATTACTTTGCCACCAAAGTGTTTGCTGGTTGCTTTAGGTGTAAAACAAAACCTTTCAGAATTATATCTCAACCTAAACTAAAGCTATAGTCATCAGTAAGCTGATGCCAGCTCTATAACTAGTACACATCCCTACGGGAAATGCTGTACCAATTGTCCTGAACGTACCTGCCCTATGACTGGTAAAAATGGGAATGGTACAAAAAGTTCCTGCATCGTGACTGGTGAAAAGAGGACGTATCACAAAATTAGAGCAAAAGTGCTTACAAAATTCCCTCACTCTGCGCAACATCCGAACATTTACAATTTATTTTTTAAGTTTTTCGGGAGCAAAAACTTTTAAGTATCTTGTTAAATTTTTCTTTTTTTATTTATGGTCATAGATTATATTAGTTAAGATATTATATGATTAAAACAATAATTATTAAATTTATATTAATCGAGATTTCCTCGATATCTTCTTTCAAAAATTTAAAAAACTTTTGTTTGATGATTTGGCTTTAGCACCAATGAAATACATGTATATAGACTAGTTAAAAACCTTCAACAAACAAAAGTTTTTTAAATTAAAACAATGATGCATTTGGCGACTTAGACCAAGAAAATTTAAAAAAAATTTCTCTTAATATAAACCAAAGTTATACCGACTGAAAAGCTTCTACCAGTCATATAGGGTACATTTTTAAAAGCAGTAATTGTGCAATAACCGAAGCTTAGAGTTCGTAAGCCATCACCTCGCAATAATTGTTTTGCCAAAAATTTCCCAACTCAAATTATTGACCGTGCTGCTACATATCGGTGCAACTACGTCAGCATTTTATTTACTGCTGCAATATTTTCTAGACCGGTTGCACAAATTTATTGCATTTACGATTTGTACCATATAAAATAATAAAAAATATTATAAAATTTTTATTTTTTAAATACATTTTTTATTGTTGCGAAACTTTGGACTCGTTCGTTGAAATGTCATCAAAAGACTAGATTTTATAACAGGCCTTCTTAAGGAACTATTCTGTGGCATGTTCATTGAGGACTAGAGTTGGACAGATTACTCTAGGATAGTTCTATTACAAGTTTTTAAGAAACCATTACTGCTGGGGCTGGTACGAAGAATACCACCACAGCACAATTATGTAAAGGTTAAGTCTAGAACCTGCCACCAAGTATCTTAATTATGTCAATGGAGGGGGTCATCCAATGACAAAGCCTTGTAAAAGTTACTGGTACATCTCATATAAAGTTCCGGAAAGCGAAACGATTGCTAGTTCCTGGTAATCAGTCACGTGACGTGTCTTGTGACAGGCTATTTTCGCTCTAGGGCATCTGCTAACATTTTGAAAACTCTAATCATCGCATTTCGCTTGGTTTTGGTCCCGATCGTGGGAGTGTTGCCTTCGGAAACAATTAATCTGACCGCATTAATGTTAAGTAGAGCCAATAAATCTTTGGCCTCTTTCAAAACTGCTGGGATGCAAGTCAATGTGAAACTATTACAGACTCACATTGAGTTAGTGTTTGGATTTAACTTTATGGTTTGCTGTCAACATTTGTTTCGTTCGTTTTTAAAATTCATTTATTTTGTATCATTTTTTTGTTCTTCTGCTTTTTTTAATTTTTATTTATATTCATTTGCCACATTTCAATATTTAAAGGATCAAATGGAGTTTTAACATAAATAAATGAAATGAAAACTATTCGTATAAAATGAATGCATTTTATATAAAACTTGTAAATGTTTCCCGTTTGCTTGTTGTTGTTGTTGTGTTGTCATTGTAGCTGTGTTAATATTTTGCTGTTCTTGTTGTCCTTAAATACACTATAAATATTACATTTTGTTTAAAAATTGTTGTAAATTCAGCATAAAAAAAATTTCCACTCCTGCATAATGAACACAATTGAGATAAAACTTTGTACGCTCATAGATACACAGATACATAAATACGCATACGCAAATATGTGCTGTGTGCACTGAGTTTAAATATGTGTACAGTGATGAATACTAAAAGAGAAAAAGCGATGATATTTTTTTTATCAATATGTTTAATCGTTTAAAGTCCTTAAGATTCCTTAATTCTCGGTTAAGAAAAGTTTTCGTGATGGCAGAGAGCCAAATTTTACAGGAATATTTCAGTTCTGTAGATAAGCTCAGTAGCGATGCTTTTAAGTCTTATATTTCCGTATTTCTCATTTGATTAAAAAAATTTTATGTATAATTAATAATTTTATTATGATTCAGAAAAGTAATGCTAATTTTAGATGCTCCATTTTTTTTAAACCAATTTACCTTATTTTTTCTTTTTGTTAGTTAAAAAGAAACAAGTTTAAAAAGTCCGATCGGAAGATTTTTGCTCAGTTGAAATATATACATACAACCAATGTTGCCATATTTTTTTTACAAAAACTGACAATTCCGAAAAAAAAATCTGTTTTTTTTTTTTCGAAAAAAAATCTGCACCTTCAAAACCAAATTAAAGAAAATGTAATAAAACCATATTTGCATATGTTTAAATCATTTTATTGCAGAAAAAAAAGAAAAAGAAAAATATAATTTTTATATTTGATGTAAAAAATATATGTATAAAATTAAAAGTAACAACATAACGTACAATATTTCACTTAATTCATCACATTCAGAGATCACAGTTAATTATTTAATTACACATATTTATGTATTAGTTGTACATATTCTAATTAAATTTAGTTTCCATTTCTTTTGTTTGTACAAAATTTGTGCATTTGAAATTATTTTTTATTTTAAAGTCTTTGGTTCGCAAAATTCCACATAGAGTAGGAATATCTAAATTATTCCTTGTTTTCGTTTTATTTAAATTAATTTGAGAAAATATCCTCGCAACGTTGGCTGTCGACACTGGTAGTGACAAAATTGCGTAAACTATTTTTTTTTAAATTTGGAAATGGTTTATTAGAACCATCGCAACATTTTGTGCTAAAGATTACCTGCCAAATGCGTTCAATACTTTTTTCTTCTAACAAATTATAGTATTGAAAATCAAAGTGCAATAATTCGCGAATATCACGATTGCATAAAAAAGGAATGAGAAAAAAATAAATAACACGGTGTTGCTTTTAAAAGGAAGTACAAATTATATCATTGTTGTATTAGAATATATGTTCGTTAATAACAAGGCGAATTCAATACCAGCTGGCCTCAGTAGCCAATTGGCCATCTATAGTTTTATTCTTGTACTGTTGTAGCAAAGTGGCCAACTGGTATTGAATTCGCCTTGGTTAATAATATTGTAATTGAATGCTTCTTTGTTTTATTCGAATAAAATTGAAAAAAACTGCACTGATTTAAAAAAAAAACTGTTGTTTTTTAGTAAAAAACTGCAAAAAACAGATAAATCTGCACATTTGGTAACGCTGCATACAACATGCAATTTAAAATTTTATCTTTCAGCGATTTTTGTCAGAGAAAGTAGCACAAACCCGTTTCTTTTACACCGGGTCTTCACGTAGCAATTTCATTGCTGAGAACAAGCAAAAACGTCAGCAGAGTTTTGATAGTTCGATTACTGATTGCTTTTAAGGTGGAGAATACGTAAAATTGCTTCGTCACAAATTAAATTCATAGTGAGAGGTTGTATAAATATGCTATAATTTTATGTACATAAAGATGGGAATTGTTGATAAAATTTTATTATTTTAAATATTTCTTCGGGTTTCCAATCCATTAAGAGTTTCTTTTGTAATAAATATGCAGTTTTTAGTTTTCTAAATTTAAATTCGCAAGAGCACTGACTACCGAAAAAGAGAAATGACAGCAGATTGATTGGCAATAATTGCTCAAGCAATCACTTGAGCAGTCATTGTGCAATGGATTGCCACTTATGGCAATCGCTGTCCACCCGCAGCAAATTTCATGAACGCAATCAAATATGACGATTGCCGCAATGGATATTGCTACATGAAGACCCAGTGCTAAAAACAATAAAAAAAATGTAAACAGAGCCAAAATTGGTCAATAGAATCTAGAAGATTTTCTCTATGAAACGTTTTTAGGCCAAGAATCGAAGATTTTTCCTCAGAGATTCCTCATTATTTTCATGTGGTAAATCTTTTTAATTGTATCATGAATAAAAACAGATAACAGCAAGAAGAAAGCTTGTTATTGGTCTCGTTTATAAGACGTAGCTGTTGCGCAACCGTTGAGTGTTTGTCTTAGAAACATTTCTTGTTATAAAGTGGAATTACAATTTATTCATCGTCCTTTTGGCATGAAAAACAATCAAATCTTTCTTTACTTGTCAAGCAATTGTCCAAAGCTCTGAATTTTAAATTCGATTAAAAATACAAAAAAAAAGAAGTTGTATTAATTTCAAGCGACTGTTCAACTTTGTCGGTATTAACAACTTTATCTCTGTAAACAATTGCCGATTTAAATGTACCATGACAGCCTGCAAAAATGAACCTTATCATTTTCTATGAATTGCATTACGATTTTAAAATAAACAAATAATACCAGCGGTTCATTCAATTTATCCATTTATTTTAATACATTGATAACTATAATGACATCGTCATTATTGCTTTTGCCACTTTGCTGGATACCATGAAAACACTCCACACAACATCCTTGATACACACATACATTCACAGATCATGGTATGTACATATACACATGAACAATGTGTATGTTGCATATAAAAAATTTCCTTAATTCCATTTATTTAGTTTTGAATTTTGTATTATTATAGCCGAGTATTTGTTATGTTTTCAAACGCATTATTTGAGTCGGTGCATTTAATCGATTTTATTATTTGACCGTTACCGATGGTCAGCGGGCCGACCAGCAGCATCACTGTCAACATCAACGCTTCATTATTGTCATCATCATTTTTGTGTTTATTGTAATTGTCATCATCAACGGCAAACAATTTCAATCGTAAATTTAACTTTAAGCCATATTACGACAATATTAAATTAAAAATGTCCTTCAATCACTGTTTTATTACATTTCAATTCAAAGTATTGATGATAACATTAAAGCCCCTGCGATTTATTTACACTACATTTAAAATATATAAATATGAAAGGAAATAAAAAAAAACCAAAAGAAAGAAGAATTAAGGGGACTCCATTTAGCCGAAGTGAGTCTTTTATGTACTGTTTTGCTTTGGATATATTATGATGGAACTTGTGGCCAAGCAATTTGTATTTCATTCTGTGGAAATTGGATGTGCAAAGACTTTGATGTGTCTATAATAACGTGGACTACAATATATCAAAGTGTAAGATTAGGTAGAAAAGGTTGACCATCTTCTGGCACGTTCATTCGGAGACCTTATGTCGCATTATGATATCCCTGTGTTGTCTGAGAATTTGAAACGATTTCTTAGAAGTATCTCAGACAGGTTCACAAAGCTCGTGCTTTTTAAAACGGGAACCTCTTTCCTTAATGACCTTTTTAAGGCCACAGTCTTTTGGGATGCACACGGTGTCAATCAGTTGCCTTGAAAAGTGCAAAACAATTACTGACCAATATTACTCAAGAGCTTTTGGACAGATTCAATATTAAATGATATCAAAAGCGACCTCATCTAGCGAAGATAAAAAAGTGTTGTTCAATCACGGCAGTGCACGGCTGTACTCACTATGGAAAAAATTTATGAATTGGACTGCTACCCCCTTCAGAATACTCTCCAGGTTTAACCACTTACGACTATTTTCTGTTTACAGATTTAAAGAAATGGTTGGGTGGCAAATGATTTGGGTCTAACGAAAAGGTTATCATTGAAACAAACGCCTATTTTGAAGATCTTGAGAATCGTTATAATTTAAGAGGGACTAAAAAAAAACTAGAATACACTTCACCAAATGTATCAAGCTTAAAGGAGAATATGTTGAGGAAAAAAAAGCTCTTTTTGGCGAAAAAATTTCGTTTTATCTAGAAAGTCACAAAATTATCAAACTGCCCTCGTATTATTTTTAAAATTTCTTGGTTATCAGTATGTAAATAATTGGTAGCTTTAATTATAATATTTTTATTATACAGGGTGTTCGCCGTGATGATTAAATGAAAGAGAATGGATCTTATATTGATAAATGTTTTATTTAATGTCATCAATTATGTATCAGATAAATGTCCGCCTCTGCTAGCCTCACAAATCAACACGAATATTTTGTTTAAGTTACTCAAGCGTTTCTGGTTTGCTTGCATAAATATTACTTTTCAGATATCTCCACAAAAAGAAGTCCGGAGCAGTCAAATTAGGCGACCGTGGAGGCCAATCAACATCACCATTTCTTGAAATAACTTGTTGTCGAAAGAGGTCTCGCTGTAATTCCATTGTAATCCTGGCTGTATGCGATGTGGCACCGTCTTGTTGATACCACTTGTTAATCAAGCCAAAAGCATGCAGTTGTGGCGTTAAAAAGTTTTCAATCATATCACGATATCGCTCCCCATTCACAGTTACAGTTACGCCGTTTTCATTTTCAAAGAGTTAAGGTCCAATGATTCCTCCTGACCAAATTACACACCAGCCTGTCACTTTTAATGGATGCAAAGGTGACTGATGAATAATTTGAGGGTTTTCCACTTCCCAAAACCGACCATTCTGTTTATTCACATATTCGCATTCAAATGAAAATGTGCCTCGTCACTCATTATGATTTTTTCATGAAAATCGGGGTTGTCATGGGCGAGCGAATTGTAACATCCTGTTGGCATAAGTACGGCGGCGTAAATGGTCTTGTGGAAGAAGCTCTTGTGTCAACTGAATCTTAAATGGAAACAAATGCAAATCCTTGTGCAAAATTGTGGCCAAACTTGTTCTTTGAAGACCAACCTCCTGAGCATGGCGTCGAATTGAGGATGATGGATTGTTTTGATTGTTTGCACTTTCTTGAGCAGCAGAAATGTTTTCAGCCGATCTTGCAGTACGTTGTGGTCCATGCTTGGGCCTATCACCTGCAGACCCTCTTCCGTCGAAATCATTCACTACAAGATAAATAGTGCGTTTTGTTTTCACGTTGTTTCTTCCAAAAATATCACGTAACTTTCTTATCGTCACAGTAATCGATGATTGGTTTTGATAAAATGTTTTAACAATTAAAACACTTTGGTTTATAGAATATTTTTCCATAATAAATTTGCCATGTGTCTACTTCACGACTGCCAAATATGAACTGTCATGACTAATGTTTAACAAAATTGCGGCAAAACAAAGTAGTATACCTTCCCGGCGGACACCCCGTATTAAAAATAGTTGTAAAGCGTGTATTTTTTAAAATGTCACAACTTTGAGTTGGCATCACTGCTGTATTTGAGCACCCTTTTAATAGCTGATAGTTGCTTTTTTAGTTTGCTTTGAAATTTCATTATGAGTCGACTAACACCAGAGCAACGCGTGCGAATTGTTGAAATTTTTAATCAAAACAATTGTTCTAGTCGTCAAACTCGTCGTGCACTTCTTCCACTTTATGGCGTACATAATTGTCCTTCAGAGTGGCTAATTCGAAGAGCAAAAGATTGTTTTCGGACCACATTTACTGTTACTGATAATGTGCATCCGAACAGTGCGCAATCAATTCGTCACCGTTCTCAGCAACTGGGGTTGTGTCCTTCCACTTTATGAAAGATTTTACGAAAGGATCCTGGCTTAAAAGTTTTCAGGATTCAACTTGTGCAGAAATTAAAGCCAAACGACCATCGTATGCGCCGCCAATTCGGCGAATGGGCTGAAGCATAAATTGATATTGATTTTGAACTTCCATTAAAAATTTTATTTTCTAATGAAGCCCATTTCTGGTTGAATGGGTTGAGTGATGAGAATCCACAAGCTTTTGTTGAAACATCATTGTATTCATAGAAAATTGCTGTTTGGTACGCTTTATGCGCTGGCAGAGTCATTCGCCCATATGTTTTCAAAAGCGATGATGATCAGAATGTTACTACTGTCAATGGTGAACGGTGGTTGGAACATGATTCAAAATTTTTTCGTACCTAAATTATGTGGCATTAATCTTGCTAATATTTGGTTCTAACAGGACGGATCCACATGCCACACAGCGGCCGCTACAATTGATTTAAATAATAATAATTGATAAAAAAATAATTTCACTTAATGGCCCACAACAAATTGACCACCAAGATCATGTGATTTAACTCCAGTACGCTACGAAAAATGCTACGAAAAATTGTCGAAAATTGGTGTTCCAGATTGCGCCTTCTACGCGCCAGCTATGGCAGCCATATGACAGAAATCGTATTTAAACATTAATTTCATAAAATGCTCTTTCCTATAAGACCCGAATCATTGAATCATTGTGTCACTCTATAAAAAAACACCCTTTATATGTCATTTATTAACTCAAGTTTTAAAACTGCAGCCGAAAATGTTTACATTTATGCTGATGTGCAATACATGTATGAAGTTGGCTGCATTTCCGGTAAATTAAACTTTAACCGGAAATCGTTAGCTAAAATTAAAAATAAAATGAAGCATGCCTTTAGGCAGTTATGATCAATACACAATTGCTGTTTTTCTACAGGCTTTTAATATGATTTTATTACTACAAACATCTTATTTTTATTAGTGCGTTTAAAATATTTAATTGCTGCTCGCTGTTCTAATAAATTGCTGTGCGAAAAGGAAACAATTAATTCTCTGATTATGATGATTTTTAGCAAAAACTTTTTAACACTCTATGGCTTTTTTAGAACATGCTTTTATTATATATTTATATTTAAATAGACAAGTATATCCTAAAAGAATAATGACACAGCAAATGTTTTCTACTTATTGTCTTGTTATTTTCAATATTAATTTAAATACAAAATACAAATTATTTGCACAAATTAAACTTCAAATTAAATTCTGTGCACTGCATACACTACATATTAAACAACGTAAAATAAACTGACTGATTGTCTATTTACAATTGCCTTTACCAAATTAACAATAATGAAGCACTACCGTGCACGAATCTTAAAACGTTTGAATGCGTAACAGCTAAAATCGTTTTCCTATTAACGATGATTGTAAATGTTGCATGTGTCGTGATTTAGTTGAATATTTAAATTAAAAGTCCTTGATAAAATTAATTCAAATAGAACGTGTTAGAATTTTCATTTCGTACTCCTTTCATTTCTCTATCACATTTAATTGTTTGTGCCTTTGTGTGTCGTTTTCTATGTGGATGATAATTAAAACTTAAAACTTTTTACAACATCATAAAACACTTAGGATTCATTTTGATTTTAATGTAATTGTTTTTGCTGTCACTTTTGTTAATACCAACGTTGTTATTGTTGTTTGTTTATACTCTTCCTTCACTGCAGGTGGAAACTGTGCATAAATATATATTTATCATCCTGTTTGTAATTTTTATAATACTTGTTCGCATTGTTATGAAAAATTTTCAAATATCATTGAACAAAATTTACACATGAGCCGAAATTTTGGCAACAAATTTAAATTTTATACGCCAATTCAAGAGTTGCATATTGGTTGGTGTCAACTTTAGGAGCCTTTTATTATTTTACTACTGAACCGATTTATGTAATATATAGCCGGATCACTAAAGCTCAACAATGTCTACCAATTGATAGAAGAATAAAGAAAATCGGTTGGCACACAAGCGAGAAAAAGGCATCCAGAAATTTGTCTTTGCCTATTTATATAGGGTCCGCCATCTAACGTTTTTTTCAACTAGTGAATGGTAACACTTAGCTCATGTCTGATTTGACAGATAATTAGTTTTATCCTTCCGCTGAACGAATATGATTGTGTATACGCGTGAACAACGCTGGGAAATATTGCCTGCGATCGACTTACAGAAGATGCCGATTTTGCCAAAAAAATCATCTTTTCAGATGAAGCTCATTTTGATGTTGGCGGGTATGTAAACAAGCAAAATTGTTGCATTTGGGGCACAGAAAACCCGCACGCATACATTGAAAAGCCGACGCACCCAAAACGAGACACTGTTTGGTGCGGATTTTGGTCCAGAGGCATAATGGGGCCATTTTTCTTCGAAAATGAGCAAGGAGTGGCCGTTACAGTCAATGGCGATCGTTATCGGGCCATGTTGAACGAATTTTTGTTCACAAAAATTTAAGAGGAGGATATTGGCAACATTTGGTTTCAACAGGACGGCGCTACGTGCAACACAGCCGAAGCTACACTCGATGTTTTGCGCCCTGTTTTTGCAGATCGCATTATCAGCCGCAGAGCTGATGTCGTTTGGCCACCTCGGAGCAGCGATTTGACACCGTTGGACTATTATTTGTGGGGTGCCGTCAAAGATAAGTGTTACGCCGACAAGCCAGAGACAATTGACGCTTTAAAGGACAATATTCGTGAAGCCATTGGTGAAATACAGCTGCACACAATCGATAATGTGCTTAAAAATTGGACCGATCGTGTAGGCTACTGCATGGCCAGCCGAGGCAGCCATTTGAATGAAATTATTTTTCAATATTAACCGGAAGGATTGTACTTTCGAATATAAAAAGAAATTTGAGAAAATATTCAGTAGTTTTTTTTTATAGCATTTTCAAAAAAAAAGTTATCTGGCGGACCCTTTATAATAGTTAAGATAAGTGAACAGTCGCCCAAAAATTTTGCATGTTTATTCATCATATAAAATCACTCGAAATCCGAATAAATAATCGCTCAAAAAATCGATTTAAGGCGAATCAACATTTTACGCAAATAGTTCACTATCAGCAAAAACCCAAGTATCTAAAAATGTTGAATCGCCCCAAAGTCGGCGAAGAATCACCAAATTTTTTTGACAAAAAATGTTCGTTCGAGCGATTGTACGTAACGCCAAAGAAGATGTGCTTGCTAGGTTGGTATTATTTCTGCTGACGAAGTAAGTTGTGGTACCGAAAACGTGCGCAGCTTACTCGAGCCCGTAGTCTAACTTACTTTTCCTAGATTTAATAATAAAAACAATAAAAAAAAACAAAGAAGAAATGCAATTCTCTGATGGTTCATTAATTACATCTTTTAAGCTTCTGGTGCTTTTGCTCAAGTCTTGTGACAACGACGAAAAAGTAGTAAAGGATTCAAAAATAATACACAGACTAGAGTTCAGTGGAAGTACGGCACTACGGTGGGCCGAACATCTTGGGTGCAATATTTTTGATATTGAAAGCTTCAACACAAACAGGAAATCACTGTGCATGGACACAGACAACACGTGACTATAAGTGCGTATGACTTTGTCAATGATGGCGAGAGTGAAGTGTGTATATTCTATATTATTTATAAAATTTGCAAATTACGTTGTCCTTGTTGTTGGTAGTAAATATATGTATGCGCACAGATAACTACTCGTAAGTGCTTGTCGTAGTGGAGAATTATTTGTGAATCCGCCATTGCAAATACGCAAACATGCAAATCAACTTACACTCCAGCCTCAAGGACTGTGTTGTTAACATTTCACAATCTATGAAAAACAAAAACACAAAATATGTATAATGTAGATTTTTGCGATAGTTTTTGTCTACATACTCTTTTTATTTTGATCCTAGTGCAATATGTTTTATCAAAGTGTAAACAATAAAACAATAACAATAGCAGCAACCACAGCAGCATTATACTTCCTGTTTGCAGCCATACATACACACATGAAAACCTCGAAAAAAAGGTAGAAATTATTTTACATCTACAACAAACAGACAGACAGACAGACACACAACGGAATGTTAAGTATGAATTTTATTTATTTTTAGTTTGAATTATTTGTGAGTGTCATTGTGCTGAACATCACAACGCAACGACAACAATAATATAACAGCAACAACAATTACAGCAATAGCAACAGCAATAGCAACAGCAACAACAACTACTACAGACTTCTCATGTAGTTTGTACAGCAACACGACAAAGTCATAGAATCAGGAATTTAATTTAATTTGTACTCAAGTCGAGTTAAAATTCACTTGTATTTTATTTTAGTTTTTATTGACGCTTCCTGGGAACACACAAACTCACACAAACACACACACAAGCACATATACTCATATACGCAACTGCATACAAACAAAAATTCATACGTAACTTTAATGTTGATGTTAATCTTCGCCCACAGCTTCCACAGTAAATTGTTTTTGAGTGGGACAATACTTCAGCAGCATATTTTCAAAATATATTCTAAACATCCTGCCTTGAAATAAAGTACTAAATCAACAGTTTCTCTCCGTTGCTTTGGAATATTGTCTAATAACCAATTCATTCTCACTGAATACACTGAAAGCTTTGGCCTAATAATAATCACTTTGGATTAGGACGATTTATAATCAGTAAATTTGTCTGATTATTCATGAGTGGCATCTGTAGCAGCTAAAGCTGCTCAATCTAATCGATCACAATAAAAATGCTAACAAATACAGGGTGTCCGCCGGGAAGGTATACACCACTTTGTTTTGCCGCCATTTTGATAAAAATTAGTCATGACAGTTCATATTTGGCAGTCGTGAAGTAGACACATGGCAAATTTATTATGGAAAAATATTCGATAAACCAACGTGTTTTAAACGTTAAAATATTTTATCAAAATCAATCATCGATTACTGTGACGATGAGAAAATTACATGAAATTTTTGGGAGAAACAACGTGCCAACAAAACGCACTATTTATCGTGTAGTGAATGATTTCGGCGGAAGAGGGTCTGCAGGTGATAGGCCCAAGCATGACTGCAAGATCGGCTGAAGAAATTACTGCTGCTCAAGAAAGTGTTCAAAACAATCCATCAACCTCAATTCGACGCCGTGCTCAGCAGCTTGGTCTTCAAAGAACAACTTTGGCCACAAGGATTTGTATTTCTTTCCATTTAAGATTCAGTTGACACAAGAGCTTCTTCCACAAGACCATTTACGCCGCCGCACATATGCCAACAGGATGTTACAGCTCGGTCGCCCATGACAACCACGATTTTTATGAAAAAATCATAATGAGTGCCGAGGCACATTTTCATTTGAATGCGAATATGTGAATAAACAGAATGGTCGGTTCTGGGAAGTGGAAAACCCTCAAATTATTCATCAGTCACCTTTGCATCCATTAAAAGTGACAGGCTGGTGTGTAATTTGGTCAGGAGGAATCATTGGATCTCAACTCTTTGAAAATGAAAACGGCGTAACGATAACTGTGAATGGGGAGCGATATCGTGATATGATTGAAAACTTTTTAACGCCACAACTGCATGCTTTGGGCTTGATTAACATGTGGTATCAACAAGACGGTGCCACATCGCATACAGCCAGGATTACAATGGAATTACTGCGAGACCTCTTTCCCAACAAATTATTTCAAGAAATTGTGATGTTGATTGGCCTCCACGGTCGCCTAATTTGACTGCTCCGGACTTCTTTTTGTGGAGGTATCTAAGAAGTAAGATTTATGCAAACAAACCAGAGACGCTTGAGCAACTCAAACGAAATATTCGTGATGAAATTAATGAAATACCCCGTGAAATGTCTGAGAATGTAATGAAAAGTGTGCTCAAATGGTCTCGCATTTGTGAGGCTAACAGAGGCGGATATTTATTTGATATTGTGTTCCATACACAATTGCCGGCATTAAATAAAACATTTATCAATATAAGATCCATTCTCTTTCATTTAATCAAAAATTATAAACGAAAAAAGTAGTATACCTTCCCGGCGGACACACTGTACTTCTAAACTTTTGCTACACTAAAGCAGGAACTATTGTAGGATTTCAGAATATCGTCTGGGAAATTTTCTATAAGCAACATATCTCCGTGATCGAACAAACCTGAACAAATGTAGAAGGAGAACACTTATGCTAAAAAAAGTACCAAACACATTGAGATTTAGGCTACATTAAGCACTGAAGAATACTAAACATTTGTAAAGCCTCTTCAAATACAGCTAATAACGAGAATATAAGAATAAAGAATATGAGTACCAGCCAAATATCCTTTTTTAGAAAAATTATAGTTTCAAAGATATCGATTAATAAATTTAAATAAATTAACCTAATTTATTTTGAACACTAGGTCAATTTTTTTTAAAAAACGTTACAAAATGTGCTCAAAATAAATTAGATTAATTAAAAAAACAGAAAGTCGAAAAAATATATAAGAATAATAAATTTAAATATTATACTTCCAACTCAAATAAGATGCCAAGCACAGCAAAAGCTCACCAAAGTTCTCAAAATACATTTTGTAATTAGTGTAAGAAATTTATTAAAATCTCGACAAGAGTATACATGTATGTATACCTCCTGTATATCCTTTCTATACAATTTTTAATCACTGGTGTACTGATCAAGCTAAAGTAATGTCAAGACCATTAAAATGCAGTTTATAATCTAAACACAAGGTTTTCTTCCTGTCGTAGCAAGGATATCATTCACTTACTCTTATTTAAAGGACTAAGACTGTAGTCACGCTGTGTCCCTAAAAACCATGAAGATTTATCACATGGGCTCATCAAACTCCTCTAAAAGCTATAAAAAACTGTTATCAAGCCTTCAAGCTTAATTTTTTAGCATATATATTTCTTGCATAATAATTTACTTATTTATTTATTCAGGAAGCTCTTCCAAATTGAGAACGCATCTGAAAAAAAAACGATCCATTCATTTGCGTAAACACTTTTATTGTTCCAGCTCAAATAAATTGCAGAAGTTGAACGTGCATATTTTAAAGAAATTTATTTACTTGTATGAATTTATGTTAAACAAATAATGATAGCTGGAAGATTAGATTCTACAATCCTAAAGGAGTAATTATATTTGTATGTATAACATGCAAATGAACAAAGTTCAGATGAAGTTTCTGAATAATTGTAATACGTAGAAGTAGAATTTCGTGGAATGTTATAACTGTGTGCAAATATTCTTTAAAGGTGTGTTCATCACACCAACAGTGGTGGCTAAAATTGAATGAACAAAGAATCTGTGCTCACCGCATTAAATATTCAATGAGGTTTAGTAATAAAATAAAATTATATATAAATAAATAAAATATAATAAAAAATAAATAAATAAAATAAAAATATAACATAAAGTAAAACAAAATAAAATACTATAAAATAAAATAAAAAAAATATATAGTATGAATAAAGAATGCAAAAACTTCACTAAAATAAATAAAATTGAATAATGAAAATTTAAATAAAATTAAATAAAATAAGAGAACATAAAATAAAAGAATAATATAATTAAAAAAAATAATATACATATATATATGTATATATGTATATAAAAAACAAGAGATGATAAAAAATAAAATTTGTAGTGTTGTAGACCTTTTATAATTTATGAGAATATATTGGTCGAAATATCGGAAAAATAAATTAATAAAAAAAATTAAAAAAGAGTTCTTATTTTTAATTTATTTATTAAATAAAACAGAAACCGCAAGCCGAACAATTAATTTCGTAAAACAATAAAATTTAATAAAGAAATTTAAAATAAATAAAATAATAGAAGGGAAATAGATAAAATAAAACAATAAAAAAAATTTAATAAAATATACATATATCATAATATAAAATAAGAAAAGATGAAATAAAAAAATAATATTAAATAAAAATAATATTAAATATTAAATAAACTACTATTAAAAATAAATTAAATAAGAGGAGATAAAAACAAATTTGAATGACGAAAATTAAATAAAAGAAAATAAAATAACAAAATAATGTAAAAGATTAGATACATAATATATAAAAGTTGATAAAAAAGAAAATAAAATTTAATAAAGAATATAAAACGAAGTAAGAGGAGATTAAATAAAAACATAATATATAGAAAAATTAAATATCATTAAATAATTTATTTAAGCTTTAGGTCCAGAAAATAATAATAAATGATTTATTTTATCCGATATTTAATGTAGTTTACAAAATACCATGTAAGGAAAATAATAACGGAGGGTGTAATAAAGTATATATAGGTACCACTAAAAATAAATTAAAAACTAGATTAGCAGGACGTAAATCTGATCAGAAATACAAATACAGATCAACTCAGAAAACTGCATTAACATTAATGTTTCACCATACAGCAGATTTTGAAAACACAAGTTTTGAACACAGAAACAAACTACAAACGTCGTTTCATGCTGGAAATGTTACAGATTATAAATACACCAACAGAACAAAAAAATTAACTTTAAAATGGATACATAAAATGTAGTTCAAAATTACAGACAATTAATTTATAAAAATAAAACAGGAAATTGAATATTTTTTATGTCTTTGTAATAGATTTAAGTAATTTTGTATTTTTTTGTAATTTAATTATCAATTTTTTTTGACAATTGTATATTATTTTTTAAAACAAATTTAGAATCAGTTTTTATTGGTTTGTGAAAACAATAACTGTTATTATTAATTTTTAATTAAATATATCCCTGAAGAAGCTTTCCATTGAGAAAGCGAAATATCGGATTAAATAAATCGTTTATATTTATTTTCTGGACCTAAAGCTTGAATAAATTATTTAATAAACTTTAGTAAAGAGGTCGAATAAATCAGAATAATTTTAAATTAAATATCATATAAAAGTAAATAATAAAAAATAAAATAAACTAAGAGATAACAAAAAAATTAAATTCAATAAAGAAATTTAAAATGAAATAAAATAAGAGAAGATAATATCAAATAATAAAAAAAATTTTAATAAAATTAATAAACATAAAATAAAATAAGAAAAGATTTAATAAAAAATAACAATAGAAATTAAAACAAAGAAATAATTTATATAAAAATAATAAAAAAAAATTAATTATATAAGAGGAGATAAAAAAATTTTAATAAAGAATATTACATTAAATAAAAGAAGATACAGTAAAAAATAATATTGTATAATAAATTATATAATATATAAAATCATAAAAAAATAATAATAAAATAAAATTTAATTAAGGATATTAAAATAAAATAAGAGGAGATAAAACAAACAAAAAAAAATAATATGATATAAAAAAATTAAATATTATATAAAATAAAATAATAAAAAAATAAAATAAAGTAAGAGATGACAAAAAAATAAAATTTAATAAAGAAATTTAAAATGAAATAAAATAAGAGAAGACAATATAAAATAATAAAAAAAAAATTAATAAAATTTATAAACATCAAATAAAATAAGAAAAGATGAAATAAAAAATAATAAAAGAAAATAAAACAAAAAAAGAATTTATATAGAAATAACAAAAAAATTTTAAAAATTAATTATATAAGAGGAGATAAAAATTTTGAATAGAGAATATTAAATTAAATAAAAGAAGATAAAGTAAAAAGTAATATAGTATAATAAATTATATAATATATAAAATAATAAAATATAATGATAAAATAAAATTTAATTAAAAATATTAAAATAAAATAAGAGGAGATAAAACAAAAAAAAAATAATATGACATACAAAAATTTAATATTATATAAAATAAATTAATAAAAAATAAAATAAAATTAAGAACACTGTATGCGTCTTTTGTTCAGTAAATTTTAGCCGACACTGTACAGGAATTTACTTGTACATTCTATGAATCTAAACTACAAGCAAATAAATATATTCTGAGTGAAATATATTTATCTAACTTTCTGTTCCGCATTAGAACAATAATAATAATAAATACCATTTGACAACTCGCAAACATACACACATGCAAGTATACATACAATTGGATATGTGTATATGTATATGAGTGTTTCCAGAGATCCACACTAACACAATCTACGAGTATAAAGTTGTTCCAATAACAAACAGTCTGGTGTGATAAAATGTTGTCAACCATGAAATATGAATGGATGGATGGATGGATGGTTGGATGGTTGGATAGTGAATGCCGGCTGGACGAACTTTCGTTTGCTTGGACTGTTCACCTTTATTGCACAACTTTAACTTCAAGTTTCAAGTTGAATTTTATTAATTCGCTCAATTGTTGGTTTTGTTGGTTCTGACTTAATCATATTTTGAAAACCATTTAATTGGTTTCTTGTTGTGGGTTTCGTTCTGCGGTGTTTATTAATATGAAGTTGCTAGGATTTTTAGAGAAACAAGTGGCATAAAAGAAATTAACATATGCCTTGTATACATATACATTTCACAGGAACCCAAAAAGGAGAAGTGAAAAATGTATTTTAATGTTAAAATAAAAAGCTTAAATTTGAGCTCTCAGATACAGATCGACTCGCCATCGATCTCTACACGAGCATCACGCACCAGCATGATGTGAATTTTGCACAAAGATCTCGGATTATTCGCTAAAAAGAGTCAGTTGGCCTGCTCGAAGCTTTAGACTTTTTCTTGTAGGGTGCCGTTGAGAACCAAAGCTATGCGAATAATCCAAAAGAGTTTCACAAGCTTAAGGCTTCCGAGTCATTCGTGCGATAGAAACAAAGTAAATCTGCAGAATATAGTTGCACAAAAATGGCGCCGGTAACTAGACCATATGTCCAAGATGTTATTAACAGTATCTTAAAAAAGTTTTTGTGACTGACTTTACACGGCCTATGCCTTCTCGTAGGAAGTACGAGTAGCAACGTGGCTGTCAACGAAATTCCACAAAAGAACCGCAAGCGAGACGAAAAACTCTCGAAGGCCAAACAACACACGCAAGCCTGACCGCACTTAAGATATAATTACGATGACGCGAGAGCTTTTCTTCAGCCCAGAGCTGCTTAACGACTTTTTTAATTTTTTTAATAATGCAATATTTTTGTTGTTTAAACAAAATGTCATCCGTTTTTTAATCAGTGGTGCCAAAGGTGTAAAATTTCGTAAATTGACAAATCTAACTGAAAATATGGTAAATCAGGCAACACTGATAAATGAAATATCAATTCTGTATGTTATCAAATTTGCCGTATGCTGAAAAGCTTTCATATGATTTTCAACTCATAACATATCTGTTAGCATATGTTGGAAATTTGTTAAAAAATAAAAATATGGTGTCTACACGATATGGTATAATCGTGAGCATACGTTTGTTGGTATCGTTAACCAATGCCCATCATACGTGGTTCAGCATACGTATGTTGTTAAAAATTTTGTGTCTACACGATATGTTGGCACTAGTAACAAATTTTTCACCATAAATATGTTGACTCAACATAGCGTCTAGACTAATGATCCTTTTTATTCTGCACATACTCACATGCGTACACACATACATGTCTTATATTGAAACATATTTTTACATTACGATGACTTAATATAAAAAAGGGGAAACTAATTTTTTTCAAAATAGGGATATAATTGCAAATAACAGATTTATAGCGAATTTTTCAAAGAATTTTTTAAAGAAAAAGCCCTAACAAAACCGTACTTACCAATTTAAATAATCAAGCATACAAATATTTTATCAGTTCACTTTGATTTTTTGTGTAAAAATATTGTTGGGGAGCGAAACGTTTTTATGTACATTAAAAAATTTAATAATATAATAAATATGTAGTATGAAAGCAAGCGAAAATTCTGACTCTGATTCGGGGAACGCAGATGGTCTTCGAACAAGGAAAAATATTGCAAGAAAGTCCGAATGGATATATAACGTAAATAGAAAAAAATAATGGCAGGTTTGGTGATCTTACTGTAGATATGCTACGAGCCTTGGCGTATGACCCATCAGCATCAATATAAACTCATACCCCGGTTTGCGTCGTTTCGAAGTTGCGTCTTTTTAAAATTTCCGTAATATCGATGTTGTGTCGTTTTTGCTTCAGTTTGCGTTGCATGGCATCGAAGTTGCGTCGTTAATAAATGTTTGTGTGTACAAAGCAAAAATAGAAAAAAGGGGATTTCCCGTCGAAGTCTAATGCAAATTTGTATGTGAAAATTGTCTACAAGCTTGTCTTCGTTGGCAATTTCAAATTATATTTGGTGAAGTGAAGTCTAACCTAAATATTTTTTTCAACAATGAGTCAAAAATGAAAGCAAATAAGCTTAGAACAAAGACTGGACATTTCAAAGCGGTTTAAATCAGGAGCGAAACCAGTTGATATTGAAAGAAACCTGGGAGCAGCCCCTTCTACCATAAAATCCATTTGTTCCAGAGACGCTGATAAAATAAAAAAATTTGCTGAAACCAAACATCGACACACCATAAACAGGTTACAGAAATTAGAAATCGTTTAATGGAAAAATTTTATCACTTCTAAGCATTTGGATAGAAAATCAAAATCAGCGAGGAATGCCATTGAGTCAAATGGTAGTTCAAAAGAAAGCTTCAACTATTTTTCAAGACTTGAAAGAAAATTATCCATTATCAAGTGCCGAAAGTGCAGAACAATTTGAAGCAAGCAGAGGTTGGTTTTAACGTTTTAAAAACCGTGCAAATTTGCATAGCATTTAATTGAAAGGAGAATCTGTCAGTGCAGATACTTCAGCCGCACAAAAGTTTAAGCTTGAGTTGAAGAAGGTGGATATTTTCCACAACAGGTTTTAAGTGCTGAAGAAATTGGACTTTTTTGGAAGCGTTTGCCAGGAAGAACGTACATATCTAAAACCATAAAATCTTTTAAAAACGATCAAAAGAGCCAGCTCCCGGTTCAATGGCGTGCAAATAAAAAATCGTGGATGACGACTGCACCCTTATTTAGAGATTGGATGGAGAATTGTGGTAAAGGCTTATTATTCTTTAAAAAATTTTGAGTTTAAAGTGATGCTTTTACATAATAAAAAAAACTAACATATCGGTATAGACTTTTGATTTTTCATTTATATATGTACATACATACATAATATGAATTTCTTATTTTTAATTTTAATCTTAATATTTTTTATGTGTTTTCAAGAACTGTTTTTTTTTATTTTAATAAAAACTATTATTACACAAATAATAATAAAAAATTGGTATTTTCTATTGAAAAATCATTTTTTTAAAATAAAATACTGAGTCTCGGAACGAATTAAAAGAAAATTAATACAAATGCATGGAAAACTGTGATTCGGTTTGCGTCGTTTCAGTTTGCGTCTCGTTTTTCCTGTCCCTATTAGCGATGCTAACCGGGGTATGAGTGACAATTACGTATTTCTGCCACATAGATCAAAGTCGGCGATTAAAGATATCCCCCTGCGTCACTTTATAAGGCGATTACAAAGATGAAATGGGACCACCTACAGGATTAGTGAGCCCCCGTAGACCAGAAGATAGCGTACTAGACTATTAGTCGGGGGGTCGCAGGTTCGATTCCTGCCTAGACCCTGGGTGTTTCTGCAGACAAGCCAAAATAGCTTCGCGGTTTGTGTTTGTTCTTAAAAAAAAATATATAAAAAATGTTACCTGCAGATTGCCATCTGTTTTATGATAACTTGTCTTATAAGAACTAAATTTTTGCGGTTCACTTCTGATTTAATTCTCTTAATTTCATGAATTATTTCGTTTTATTATTTAAACTTGAATTAATATAATAATATGCTCATTTTCAACTCAGTTTAAAAAAGCCTTAACTTAATTTTTTTTTCAAAAATATCAATGAACAAAGGGCCTATCTTAGATAGCTTTATTAAAAAAAATAAAATAAAAACGCTAATGAGAAATAAAATGTGTTGCCTCTTTTTAATAAAAAATTGTATTAAAACCTTTTTTGTATCTAAAATTTTACGGATTTTATTAAGTTTTTTCCTTCTCCTGTAAAGTAACAAAAACTCGAATTATGCCTTTTTTACATTAAGCCATCGATTGGGAGGGAGTCTTCCATGTCTTGCCGTATTAAAAGTTTTCCAAAACTATAAATTACTCTGAATGCTCTATTCAAATCCAATTAAGACAATCGAACAAACTCATTCTTAATAATCCCAGTTATAATGAAGAAACATTAATAAATGAATGTGGGATTTTCTTAACCTCAATTGAAGTGACTTCCAAGCGCACGTGCTGCAATAGTTTCCTTCGATGAGCTGGCTGGGTATAAATGTACGTTACATTGTGTTGGGGTAGTTAGTAGGATGTATTTGTTGGTTATGGTGGTGTTGTTGTGCAAAAAGAGTGACAGCTGCAAAGCCCAAGGTTATTGCAACATAACCCACCCATTAAAGAGCTGAGCTCTCAATAATATTAAAACAATCGTTTCCAACAGTTAGTAGCAAAACACCGGTAGCCAGAAGTTACAACACTTTACAACATTTTACAACAATGTTGACAACAAGTATCCCCGCAAAAGCACTGACTTTTGCCAATGTTTATAACCCAGCAAACAATTTCTAAGCAAGTAACAGTTGCACTTAAAAAAAACAATAAATATGTTGAATTTCATTCAAACTAATTTGCATGAGTTTCCTACATTAAGACTTTTCAGAGCGGACGTCTGAAAGTTTGTTGGGTTATTTTGTTTAGCAGACAATATTTAAGAAAAATGACATTGCAATAATCATAAAAGTCATACCGACACGTGCGCATAACTTTGGTTGCGGAAATGGAGTTGTATTTAAGTGTACAAGAAGTGCGTGCCAGCTCTTGGTGTTGTAATGAATATTAAAGGAAAATAACTAAACGTCTCCGTTTGATTTCCACTGCCGCAATCATCTGCTGCACCCAGCACCATAAGGATAACGAGTTGATTATGAATATTGAAAATAAAAGCATTAAAAAAAGCACTTTTAAAGTGAGCAACAAACACAGCACATAAAATATTGAGTGCGTCTACAACATCCGTTGGCATTTAATGACATCCTTGGGCAGGAACAGGCAGTCAATATCATCAACTTTTAACGCAACATCAAATTTCTAAATCTATGGTCTATTGAATATGAATGGAACACTTTTAAATGATCCTTCGATATTTTGTATTTCAACCACCGTTACCCCATCGCACAAACGAAAAAGGAGCACAAACGAAAATAGCAAACGGCACATTTGTGTCATTTAAGTGCCCCAGTAATCTCTTAAGTGGGGAACTACGCATGCAAAGCGTGCTGCTGCATATAAATTATGAGCATTTTACAACAAACGTATGCAAACAAACAAACACATACACACAAACACACCTCCCTCTCTCACACATACACCAAACACACACAGCAGAAACTCATACTACCACAAACTCCATGTTGTAAATGTGAAAAATGGATTTTTCTTATACTCAAAATTATGAGCACAACTTGTGCATCAATTGGTTTTTTTATACTCGTAGTTGTTTGTTTTTGCTAAATACTTCGTTTAGTCTATTCCAACTGTGTGTGTGTGTGTGCGTTTTTTTGTAGTCCTTGAGTCCTTATGACATAAGTGTGTGATTATGTTTGTTTGTAAGGATTTGTGTTCCATTAAGGGATATATGTTGATCCTAAATATTGAAAGCGTTTTATTTTAATTGTTTTTCAAATCACTATTTAAATGAATAATAAAAACAACAAGTTCGGTGGCAAATAAATGTTTGAATTGCAGAAGAAGAAAGACAAGCAGTATTTTTTTCTTTGCGTCGAGCAATTTAAACAAGACTCACAAACTGGTTGAGGGTTTTGTGTTTCCATGGAAATACATTTTCGAATGCCCATTTTAAATGTTAGGCATAAACATGAAATCTTAACACACACATACACACACTGTTAAAACATGCGAGGGTGGTATGCTGTAATTTCAGCACATGATGTGTAGAGAATAATGCATGCTTCCTTTTTTATTAATTAATTTCAGCAATTTCAAGTCTAATTAATTCACACATTTATTTTAATTTAAAACTAATTTAAAGAAAAAAAAAACAGATCCAGCTTGGAGGTGATCATAAACTCTTTGATTATCCTGCAGTAGCAGAACGGCCCTTGACTGAAAGTAGAAAAGTTTGAATAGAGCATTAAGTGCAATTATTCCCCTCCAACTAAAAAATATTTTAAAACAATCCACAAAATTGTGGGAAAAATCTCCATATTTAATGTCATGTCAAAAAGAGCTTTAGACAGCCACAGAAAAGCCCCATCATAACAAAGTAGTAATTAAAGGAGTTCGCCCAAGGGAAAGTACTGAGGCTGGCACAGCCTCTACCTCGCTGGTTTTGTGGAATTATTCGGGGTTTAAATTGTTCCAACAAAAGTTAATAGCTTTTTTTCTTAAAATAAATAAATTTTAAATATTATTCGAATATTCAAACGAATAAAGAGCCCCATACACTACAACAGCATACACGCGCAATCAAGTGTTGGTGCCAGTGATTTGGTCGTGTATGGGCATTTTGTGTGATTGTACGCTTTGCTGTAGCGATATCAAACAGAATTTGATATTTTGCTGATGGCGCCAGTTTGTGGTATTTTGTATGGTAAATTTAGCTCAGTTGGGAAAAGTTGTCAAATAGTAAACATCGGGATAAAACACATTGATTGAAACAACAACAATGCATCACAAACGAAAAGCAAATGACACTGTACAATACGAAACTCAAGGATCTGAGGGGGGCACCAAAAGAATATACATATAAAGGCCGAGGCGCACAGAATCCGTCGTACGTTATACGTCGCTTTTTTCAACTGACAACTAAATGTAGAAATAGCGAGCCGTACCGTACTGTTTCTTTAAGAAAACGTGGGAAAACCAATGCAAAAGCTTACCCCGAATTTAAAAGTCACTTTGCTGTAACGTCCCAATAAGTAGAAAATATTAAATCCCATTGACGTTAAGTGACATTTGTAAAGCTAAGTTTAGACGATATGCTGCATCAGCATAATTATGCTGAAAAATTTATTACAAGTGCTTGTATATCGTGTAAATGCAAAATTTTTTCAGCATACGTATGTTTAATAACATTTGCTAACACCTTGTTAACAATGTCACCAAATGTATGTTGGTAATTTTAGGATATCGTGTAAACAGCATATTATTAGTGCTTGACAAATTTCCTGCGTATGCTGACGGATATGTTATTTGTTGAAAAACGTATGCAAGCTTTCAGCATATGCCAAATTCGTATGCATATGCGCCGCATGCCTAAACACAGCAGCCGATATTATTTTTATGCAAATACACTAGTTAAGAAAATATATTTTGCTTCACAAAAATTTCTTTAATATTTTCAAAGATATTTTCAATTTTGATTTTTCGAATTGACTTAGCTCGCAATCTTCGGTAATAGCAAAGATAAATTAAAAAGAAAATATTATATTATATGGATTCTTAATAGAATCTCTGATATGCATTTAGTCAATTCATGTAGTCGTGAAAAAAATCAAATTAATTTTTTTTGAAAAATGGCTAAATTTTGACAAAAAATAGAGCTTTTTTTTTTTACTCAAAATTTTTTCAAAATCAAAATTTTTCTTTTTCAATATATCAAAAGATTAGACTTCAGAAAAAAGTGCAGTACAAATTTTAAGTCGACCAAAGCACGCACGCTATATCCAGCATTAGACGAATATGCAGAATTTTTTAACGAAATTCTAAATTAATCGCTTAAGAAAAAATAACGCTCAACGAGTTTTATAATTTTTTTTATAAATTACCTTAGATATATTAAAAACAATGAATCTGTCTTTTTATTGTTACCCGCCCAGTCAAAAATGTGGCGAGGAGAGCGGATTTTTTAAAAATAGTCAAATTTTCAGAAGCATTTAAAATACCTGCGCGAAAATTGTACTAAATTTTATTTTTTAAATTTTATTTCTTCATTATTTATTAACAAACATAGCAATTCTCTTATATTAAAAAAAATTGCAACGATATATTAAATGGAAATTTTTTTATGAATTTTCAAATTCCTAAAAAAAAAAATATGTGAAGAAATACGAATGGCTAATTTCTTAGGTTTATCAATCAAATGCCTTATTTTTTATTAAAAATTATCTAAATTCATACAAAATATAAAAATACAGTTATCTACTTGTCCATTGGTATATATAACACATGTATATTTATGATTTAAAATACTAAATAAAACGGACACAAAACATGCATCTCGTGTGAAAGTGTACTATTTTCAAGTGTTTTTACTACACGGTCTAACTTCTTTAGACGCAAAACTAATTATTTCTCCCCACTCTTCTCGAGTAATTGTACATCCCGTACAAATTATAAATTTTAATTTGGGTATTATTCTGCTCTGAATTAAACACTATTAATGCAGGCAAATGAATGTCTCTACAGCAAGTATTGTTCAGGCTACAAAAACACGACCGTACCTACATTCCTGAAGTTGTTTATTTATGTCAAAAACATATGACACATTTTTAAGTGCACCAAAGTGCTAATAGCACGGTACCGGTACAGCACCGGTTGGCTAACGGAGCCTTAAGTTGAAATACAAGGTTTTCTTATGAGCTTTGTTCCATTCAGTACGTCTCCGTCAACGAAAAGTACCAAATTTGGGAAACTTTTAACGTATGTACGTTGACAAGCTTGACAGCTATCAGTTTTTGTTTTGCTTCGTTTTTATCAAGGCAGATCTACAAGGTAGTAGCGATTCTACAACATTACAAAATTTGTTGTAAAAATGCCTTAGCAACTGTCAAAACTTGTACATAATCGGGTGGCACTGTTAGCACAGCTGAACCTCTAACGAATGTCAAACATCATACAAAAGCTGTGTTGTTTGGCATCAGCCATGTTACGAGTATATTATCGTCACAAATTTAATTTTACACAATTGACATTTAGTAGCTGTGTTATCGCTACTACCTTGTTGATCTGCCTTGGTTCTTATTAAGCCTTTTGCGTTATGTGGTGACAAAATTAAATTAAATAGAATTAAATAAAAATTACAATTAAAAGAAACACCAGAATATCCTCGAAATACTTTGAAAATGTGTACTTTAATCAAATCCAGCTGATTTAATATCCGTCATCAAAGTAATCATTGTGTCAACCTCCTCCGCGACGAATTCTATGTGCCTCGTCTTTAAGTGTATCAGCGTTTTGAAGTCTGGCCTTCATTTGAGGGGGAGTTAGAATTCCCTTTTCTTTTACAAAATTTTTATAATGAATCGGCTTAAGGCATAAGAAGTGTTCGGCACTTTTATGTAAAACACCATTAGGAACATATAAATTATATACATGTATGTAAGAGAATACATGTGTGTAAATTTGTATACATACGAAGTCATTTTGGGGTCACATGTGCACACAAAACTTCTTTACATCTGCTGGTCAGTTTACAAAAAATACATTTTTGTTTCCTTTTTATTATTATTGTGTTTTTTTTGTTAATAGTTTAACAATTTATTTTTTCAATACTTTTTGTTGTTTATTTTAATGAAATTTAAGCTAAATATCAATAAAGTTTTAATTGAATATTCTGTAAATTGATTTTGTCAAAAATAAAGTATGACAAGTTAAAAAATATCAGCCTTAATGGTCCTGAAAATAATATAGAGTGCAAATATTTAGCAATTTTAATTGAATTAGATAGATGAACATCATCTGACTGCAACAACTTTTAATTATAAACATACGAATGTATTTTGTTTGTTAGTGAAAAAGTTATAGAGGGGAATCGAACATGCAACTTCCTATTGATGCGTTCTAAGAAATGTTGTCATACGTTTCACGTACATGCATACATGCATGTATATCGTCATATAAAATGCAAAATAACGTAACATCACTTTTCATAAGTTTACAAGAGGAACAAAAAACTGTATAATATGGAAACTGTTTGAGATATTGAAATCATATTTTCACGGGGGGTAGGGGGTGTATAAGGTAACTTGGCTATAACAAACCTTAAGAAGTCTTCACTTTTAGTGCAACATAACGTAACGTGTTCCCATAAATCTTAATAAATCGCCTCAAGTCGACTCGGAGGTCAGCTTGCTGATACCAATACATTGGTAATTGGCCTTCTCTTGGTATCCCCCGGGTTCATTCTTAAATAGACTTAAGGAAATTCGAGCGGCGAACTCCGCCCAGGGAGACTGGCAGCCCCAGTAACTGGGATAATGCGCGATAGTCCAATCAGCTATCAGCATGAACAACATAAAAAGATTCAAGAAAACTCATATGAAAGAAACAGACTGGAAATTTCGGCAACGATGACACACAAACGAAAATGGGTTGCTATTCGTGGACTTTGGGAGGGCGTTCGATACATTGGAGAGCACTGCATCGCAGAGGTGTACCGAAAACTGTTATAGACCTTCTAAAACTTATGTACTCCAACTCCCAAAAGAAGGTGCTGCACAAAGTGCAAACGTCTAAAACATTTACTATCGATGTGGGAGTACGTCAGGGTTGCGTACTATCGCCACTTCTTTTCCTGCTTGTGCTAGACGATGTTGTCATGTCAATAACAAATATTGAAACACCAGACGGCATTCAGCGGACGCTCTTCGAACATATGGAGAACAAATTGAAGGCTCTTCATAACAACGCTTTTAAAGTTGGATTGCTAAAAAACTTGCGGAAAATCAAACTACAGAGAATAAAATTGCTCCGAAGGGAAAACACCAGCCGAATTATTTATTGGTAGAAAACTACGAACAGGAATCGATCTTATTAGACCTGAGGGTTCCATTAAAATTGAATGTAATACGAAGATGGAGGAGCGAGCAGTTTAATAAGAAACATGGTGCGAATAATAGACAATTTCAAAATAATCAACAAGTTTTTAGCAAATTGTACAAAAACAACAAGATGTCGTGGCTCCCAGTCATAATATTGGAAAAAGTTGGTCATGTAAACTACAGAGTGAGAATCAAAGATGCCAACATTGACAAAATTATCAAATTACATGCTAATCAAATTCGTAAACGATATATTGAAATTAACGCAGACGATTCAACAACTTACGATTTGCAACCATTATTTAACGAACCATCAGAAGGATATCAATAAGATGTATCACATAATCTTCATTCGAACAACCAACGCGACAGCGAAATTATCAACACATCAAATACTGGTGGGGCCCCTAATAAAACAATTCCATTATCGCCCAGGCGATCGAGGCGTAGCAAACGTACCCCCGCTTGGCAAAGGGACTACAAGGTTCATCATTAACAAGGAGAGAAATGTTAAGTACGCAACACTATATTTTAATTTGCGACTCTAATAATTTGCACCTCCACAATTTTCAAAAGCTTAACGGATGCTACAGCAAGCCGCGTGTTGGTGTGTGGTTTTAACAACTTGCAGAATCAGTCGTAAACGAGATTTGACTCAACATATTTTATTATCACTTATATTAAATAATTAGTTATATAATTTAATAAACTTAAAAAGCCAACTTACATAAATAACATTTTACAGGAGAGCAATTTTTTTCATTGTGGTCGTCCTCATTTCTGATTAAATATACACGTCAGATATTCATCAGTATGATTCTTGTGTCATATATTTATGGTTTCATAAGAGAAATTTGAAAATTTTTTATTTCAATACATTTAGAGATTTTTATGTATGTACATTAGGCCGATTTGTAAGGATAAACTTTTTTCGATATTGTGCCATCGATTTTGCGAAAGTTTTTGACATGAGGAAAAAAAGCTCCACTACGACATATAAAAAAAACATTTTCAAGGCATCCAAATTTCAAACTTTTTACTTTTTCGCAACGATTCACTAATTGGACTTAATTTTTGTGTAAAATATTAGTTCAGTCAGCGATTATATGAATATTTCTGTGTGCTGCACTTTAATGTGGTTTTACACCGAAGGCAGAAATGATAGTTTCAAAATTGATAAACGATTCCTTGTTAGAAAATCTTGTTGATCAGTGAAATTACATAAAAACATGTTTATTAGATAATTTAATAATTATTATACAATTTCTCCGCCAAACACATGCAACCCCTCTTTTAAAGTTTTATAACAAGATTTGATTACAATGTGGAACATGTTAACTTTTATACTGTGTTGATGCAATACATTTCCCCTTTTTGTTTAAATTTCCCCTGCATGCATGTTGAAGCATTAGTTGGCTATTTTCACAACAGATGGCGGTCTAAGGACTGAAATTATTGATTTTATTATTAAAACTGTGGATTGCAAGAGCAGACAAATTCATAGAAATTTGTTTTATTGTTGAGTGAAGAAATTTTAAGGGCTTCCTCTTTTCAAACGTAACAAGTGTCTGTTAGTTATATTGATTGAATAAAAAAAATTTGGTTAAAACACGAAAAAATGAGATTTTCTAGTGACCACTTTATGAAAATTTGTTAAAAATATTTTGAGTTTCTAGTCTAGAATTTTTTTATGGTTTAGGATGCCAATTTTAAAAATACCAATTCACAGTTTGTGAACTAAGTTTATGGCTTTGAATCCTTATTTACTCCTGAACAACTTTCGGGCCAATAATGAAACTTGGCCAAGATTATCTCTACAGTGTAAGCCATTTCTGAAAAAAATCCAAATAAAATTTACAGGAAGTAAACTGTGTAAAGCTGGTTTAGACGATATGTTGAATCAGCATATTTATGCTGAAAAATTTGTCACAAGTGCTTGCATATCGTCTAAACGCAAATTTATTTCAGCATACGTATGTTTAACAGCATTTGCTAGCACTTTGTTAACAATACCAACAAACGTATGTTGTGAATTTTAGCATATCGTGTAAACTGCATATTATTAGCGCTGGACAAATTTCCTGCGTATGCTGACATATACTCGTATGTTATTTGTTGAAAAACGTATGCAAGCTTTTCAGCATATGCCAAATTCGTATGCATATGCGCCTCATGTCAAAGCTTAGTTATTGCGAAAATTGAAATATTTAATATCATTTAGAAGCGGATGAAACAATAGGAAATAGAAAAAGTCACCCACATTGCAGAAAACGCGAAATCCCGCAAAAAGTTGCAAGTTTTTGAAAAAGGCAGCGACGTTTGTAGCCTGCTTTCGTGAATGTGTTTATATCTTAATTTCCCTCGATTCTGTAATTGGCAAGTTTTGCAATAGCTGGTGATATTTCCTCCGACGACATCATTTATGTTTAGTTTTATTTTTAATTTATATTAATAAAAAACTATACGTATAAATACTCGTACATAAGTTGAATAATAATTAAAAATTTTTGTCAAACTCACTAATTTCACAAGCAAATGTTTATACGATTCAGCATACGTAGCACCACATGAAATTCAACATATCGTATAAACACAAAATTCGTATGTTAATCTTATGTTGACATTTCATTTGCTGACATCAAAAAATTTGCTACTTTCAACATATCATGTAGACGCCAAACATATTGAATATGCTGATTCAACATATCGTCCAAACTTAGCTTAACATGTAAGTTAAAAAAATATAGATACTTTTACACATAAAAAAAATCTTTTTAGGTAAAAATCAAAAAATATATTGAAAACCTCATGAAATGCAATCTGAGCTCAAGTACAGTTGAACCTCGATAATGCCAGCCACCATTAAGCGGTTACATTAAACGGCAGGCTGACCTTTTGGTTTTCCACCTCTATTAACACCAATTAAACGTGATTTTGCCTTTTAATAATTCGTTTAACATATAATTTGAATAAGCAGGTTCTCGCATTTCATTTTTATTTTCTTTTAGCTTGTGAACTTTAATATTTTAACACTTGTTTCGTAATAAACTAAACTAAAAACTTCGTGTGAATTTGCAAAATTGATTTATTCAAGTACATATCATATCTTTATTGCAACGTAGTCATATGTAAGAAAACGAAATTTTTGAATTAAGAATGCAGAATTATTCGTCGTTCTCGTTCTTCAGTTTGTGTAAAAATTTCCTACAAATATCTTGTTTGCTCAACTCTTGAGGTGAGAATATTGTTTTTATTTTTCCATTGACGTTCGTGTAATTAAAAACTTTAAACAAGTTTTCTCGAAAATGATTTTTTTTACTCTACAACAGCACATTTGTCATTGCGCAGGTATTTCAGAACGAATTTATTTTATAAAAAAATTATTCAATATTTGAATATGTATTCGGAATTTAAAAAAACTCCCGGGGAATCCCGAAATGCTTAATTTATATTATTAATTTTTAAGAAAACCCTTAATTTTGTGATATAATTTAAATGCAGTAGACAAATTTATGACTTTGTTCTGATTGCTTTTGAGTGAAGAAAAAAAAAATGAAGCCATTCCGCCAAAAACTGTCCATTTTGAAATTTTATTGATAAAAGGAACAGAAAAGCTTTAAAAAATTTCGAAAGCCAAAAATGGCAACAAATGTTCTGTGTAGTTTTATTTTCCTAATGATTCTTTAGATGTTTAAAATTTTGCAGTCGAAATTTTACAGTAAAATAAAAAAAAAGTCAATGAAAATAATTCAAGCTATTGATTGTCTTTACCAAGAGATAAGAATTTTTATACCACCGTGATTACGGCTTCTTATTTATTAATTTGATTTATTTTATTTAAAGCATTTTGTTATAAACAGATTTGAAAAATATACGAGTATATTTTCTAATTACAACCAGATTGGTCTGATTTTTCATAGAATTAAGATTCGATGTCCGTTTGCTCTTACCGATTTCGACTCGTCTGCTTGTTTTATAACATAAACAGGTTGCAAAAAATTTTTATTTCCAGATTGACGACATTTTCGATCTACATCTGTCCGTACACTTTCAACAACAGTTTAAGTGGCATTCCCCAACATCCGACCATACTCCGCCGTTCGTTCCGCAGCATTCGTTGTCATAGCAACAGCACATAGTGTCTTCCGTGGTTGATAGTGATAGAAGCTACCACCGATTTTGCTTTCAAGAAACTTCCACCACGAGTACCCTCAAAGGGAACAATACCCGGCCGCAGAATTATACCTTCATGCGGGGAGTAAGAACAAAGTCCATCAGCAAATCCCTTTCCGACAATCCGCTACCCCGAAGGCGAGCATTATCTATTAAACCTCTTACCCGTTGCTCTGTAATTCAGAAGTAAAGCCATAACTAGTACGCTTCTAGGTATATGACCAAAGGTAATGAAGGGAAAGATCGCATAGCTATTCGCAGACTAACGTTAGACTAAATTCACTCTAGTTTTTATACCAGGGTAGAGGTCTGCAAAATACACTCCACTTCTACACCGACAGCACAACTCAAAGTTGTCCAACTTACTAAGTTAAGATATATTTTCTGGGAAAGCCTTGGCTTTCGGCATTCAACGTATATTACCGGTTGACACCACGAGCAGACACAGGCACATGCTGTGAAACTGACAGCAGGAGAATGCACTGCACCACATCCATCCCTGCCAGACCATCAACTTATCGACCAAACTTATCCAAAATCATATTTGTTGTGTTTTCTTACAAAGAAAGATTTTTTAAGTAAAAAGATCATCAGTATTAATGTGTGCACGGAATTTCCTTGCGCCACTGATACATTAAAGCTCGGCAAATTTAAAGCAGAATCAGAGCACAAAAATGCGATGAAGGATAAAAGGATGTCATTGTTGGAGTGTTGTTGAAACCTTCTATTTAGTGCATGCAGGAAGTAGCTGGTGCAGTAAATCGCACAATAACTCAAAAAGGAGTTTTATAAAACAAGTCTAGAAATTATATGTGCATTTTCTCTTCTATTTTAATTACTGAAATGCGTAGGAATTTTTCTAAAACAAAACGAGATAAAAAAACGTCCCGCTATTAAAAATACGAATTAAGAGATTTCATCAGAATTTTCGAAAATTGAGTTTTCATGAAATCTCGATATTTTGAGATCATGGGTATTTATTTATTCTGTCTATTTTTACAATGAAGTCTGTATGTATGTATTGGTGTGTTTGTATGTGAATGTGTGTATGTAAACCTCACATATTTTAAAAATGGCTTTAGCCGGTAGCAAACAAAATAGTAGTATTGTATTATTAACGTATTGGTCTCATTAATATTTTGTGAGAAATTCAACCGATTCGGTTTGATAAATTTTAAGAAAATTTTTGGAAAATTTTTTTTCCCAAATAAATTTTAAACTCATAAGCCGATCGAATGAAAAATGTATTTAGATCTTACATTAAAAAAACAAACAACGTCGACTGCTGCAAATTTGATGAAAATCGATTGATTCGTTCGCGATATATCGTTGACGAAAAATTTCGGGAAAACGCCTTATTTTTAATAACTCCAAACGTCATTGTTAATTTTTTTTTTACTAATAACTCCAAACGTCCTTGATGAATCCCTTTTTTATTAATAACTCCTTGATGAATCCCTTTTTTATTAATAACTCCGAATGTCCTTGATGAATCCCTTTTTATTGATAACTCCAAACGTCCTTGTTAAATCATTTTTTTTATTAATAAATCTAAACGTCTTTGCTGAATCCCTTTTTTATTAATAGATCTAAACGTCCTTGGTTAATCCATTTTGAGTATATATATACTTTTTTGAACTTGAAAAACTGCGTTGAATTGCGCAAATTTCATCATAATCGGTAACATGCTTCGAAGGAAATTGTTGTGGAAAAATTTCGAGAAAAAACCCGTTTGTTTTTATTTTTGGTCTAAAAAAAAGGAGTGATAAAAAGCTTATGAAATTTATACCGCTTTAGAGCTGAACATCCCGTTATATGTTTCGGGTATGTCCTGCAGTCTTTCATTTTCCACATTTTTTTGAATGCGCAGGAATTAAAAAAAAATCCACTGCCGACAGCGCATGATCAAACACGAAAATTCCTTCAAAGATTTGATTGAATACACACAGCAGCAGATATTTTATTTTTATTATATTTTTTTTTTCAACTCAATGAATAAGTCATTCATTTTTATTCGTTATTTGAAAGGTGAAGTGGTAGTCCTGTCAAAGTAATGAGTTAAGCTGCCACAGTAGAGCTACTAAAAAGTATGTCTTCTTTATTTTGGCTTCAAGGTATTTGATGGGTATTTTTTAAATACGAATATAATGATTGCTGCTTTAACATTTTAACTATTGACGTGTTAGCGGTTTTAGTGCCAACTTGCACCAAAAAATTTTTGTAAAAAATGGCTTTTTATATTTAAATTGCTGAAAATTGTTTGCATGACGAAAGATGCATGCATAACTTTTCCTAGAAGCCAGACTATTAAAAGCACTCTGTAGGCTGTTTAGTCTAATGTTCTTATCATTGACACCACAGATGCTGTAGATTTTATTTCTACATGCCCTCTTTTTTACACACAAAAAAAAACTGTTCTGAAGTTTATTTTTACATATTGAGCATTTTAATCTATTCGCATATACTTTCGTTATTCCTGACAAACCGAAATTAATGACTTTGTTCAATGTACAGAAGGAAGCGTACGGTAAACAGCAACAAAATCTAGGTCAATCAATTAAAATTAAATAGAGAAATTTGTTTTCGTCAAAAAAAAAATCAGCGAAAACCAAAAAAAAATAAAAATAAATAAATAAAAGGTCTGTCTAAATATCTGGAACAGTAATATAAAATTCAAAAGGAAACAGGAAAACAAGAACAAATTTAAAGTAAAAAGTTATTAATCAAGCTTAACAAAATATCAAAGTATAAAACTGACGATAATGGCGATACACTGAAAAAGGACACACATTATATTCTACAGATACGATACATTTCCTTGTTCGTGTTTGACTGCCATTCTTCAGTTTAAGTATTTTCCAGAACACGGATTACTACAATAGTTTGTAGGTATTCGAACAAACATAAATTCATCATTTATTTAGATAAATGACTGCCTTGCGTGGTGTGGTGTGTAAGTTAAAGTTTACCTGTCCATCTGTTTTTTTGCATGGTTTTAGTGTCAAATCATCTTCCTTCAATCTGCACAAGATAAAAGTTGACAAAAGTTTCGATACACCAAAACAAGTTCGGCGATACAGATGGTTCATTGAACAGTCAGTCACATATTGAAAAGCATTCTTCATCTTCATGTTCACGTTGTTTTTTGGGGTATTTACAAATGATATGTTAAATTTTATTTATTTTCAATAATCAATTGCAATTTGTTTTTAACAAAATTGTTAATGTTTTATACTGAATAAGTAAAATATTAATATTGGGAAAAAGTGCGAATAAAAATTTAAAATATTTATTTATTTTCATTTATTATTTTATTACATGTCAAAAATATATTTAGCAATTGCATTTTGACTAAATTTATCGAGCATGGTAACAAAGAATTGCACTTTTCGTAAAGTAGAGCAGACCAAAATCTTCGGTGGGAATCGAACCTACAACCATCATACCGATAAGCCAGCACAAAACCGAGTAGCGTTTCTGTGAAGTGTTCGTTTGCCACAAAGTTAAATTTATTATTTGAGATTCTCCGGAGGAGCTCTTTTTGAACTCCAAGAACAACTATGTATCGAATTCTGTAGAACCCTGTGCAAAAAGCATTGAATACAGAACTTCAAATCAGACAAGTCCACAGGCAGTTCACAAGGTACATATGTACATATGTGGAAAATATAGAACTTAAAGAAGCACACCTAACAAACACAACTACATTTTGATAAATTATCCTGTTCACATGTCATTGTGATGGAAATATTGCATAAATTTATTGTATTTGTTATATGCGTTACATACCAATCACTTTACGTGTTAAAGTTGATAAGACAAGCATACACACACATCCACACAAGAACACACCAACACAGACGTACAACAAGTGCTCACCCATATACGATAACATCATAAGTATAAAAATGTATATTATAGTTTCTTGTTAACCAACAAGAAATATTTTTGTTTTTTATTTTTCACAATCCCAAAAACCATTATTGAATGATAAATATCGAATATTAAGTTTTTGTTGAAGTTGTAGGTGAAAAAAGAGCTTGCAACATTCTTGGCAATCGTCAGATTGGCAAAAGTAAAATGTCCTTTAATGAAATGAAATTATAAATGGTGACTCTAATTTCGTATACAAGACGGTTTGGTTAATCTTAAATGTTCAATGGAAAGTGTCATATTTAGTTTGTCAATTGATTTGCAACACGTTCGACGGTGTGTAGTGAAGAGCCAAAACATATTAGATTTGGTTTGATACGAACCGAAAATGGTTGTGGTGCAATTGTTTGTCAAATAAGGCATTTGTGCTGGTCACCGAATAGCAATCAGCCGTCTATGGTGAATAACATGAAACCAACGTTTATGGACTGAATTTCTAGAAGTATTTTCGGTTGGAAAGGAGACCGCCTGGCCACTGCACGGTGGTAAAATCCGGCCAAAAATCCATAACTTCTTTATTTCTTCACTATTTTTATTACCAATAACAAAACCGATCGATGGATAAATATAGCGATATTCAAATACAGGGTTGGGCCAAAAAAACATGGACGTTATAAAAGCATAAAAAAAAATTGCATGTAAGTAATGTATGTAAGTGCCTGAAATTTGGTCCAAAAATAAAGAATAACATAAGTGATCTAAAAAAAATAGATCATTAAAATTTTTGGAATATATATACAGGGTTTGGTCAATAAATAATGAATGTTTTCAAAGTATCGAAAAATTAGGTTATTCATGTAAATGTCTGAAATTTCGTATGCAAGTTAAGAACAACACACTTGATACATCGCCAAAAATAATTGAAATTCCATACAGATTTTGGCCAAATAAACATTGACGTTTTAAAAGTATCGAAAGAAGTATATAATTTATGCAAAAGATGAAGGCACTGTAATCGTTCTGGTTATTGGAATGGCACGTAATTGCAGCTGAAATTTATAGTACTTACTTTTGATACTTTACAGTGTTAGAAGTAATTTACACTTAACCTCTAACGGCCTCTTTTAATTTTTTCTGCCCTTTCAAACTATTTTTGTTTACTTTCAATAGATTTAAAACTAGT
This sequence comes from Gymnocheta viridis, assembly GCA_956483585.1. Taxonomy (NCBI): domain Eukaryota; kingdom Metazoa; phylum Arthropoda; class Insecta; order Diptera; family Tachinidae; genus Gymnocheta; species Gymnocheta viridis. Next base: position 7,838,331 of record OY101444.1, read on the forward strand.
TCCCAATCACTTCACTTTTATTAAAAAAAAGAACACGCAAAAACTCAATAATAACCACGTAGAATGGTTAACTTCTTACTGATTTTTTAAAAACATGTGCTAATTGGCAAAAAAAAAAACTGTAAAGAAAAAAGCACAGCCTACTTCGATTCAAAAGTAAAAAAAATCACATTTTTTAAATATTAAAATGTGAAGAAAAAACTTTTGACTTTATAACCAAAATACAATAGTAACTCGATTCTTGCACATACTTGATACTTGCACACCTCGATTCTTGCAACATAGAAATATTTTTCATTACGCACTCAGTACATGCGACATCCGAAAATTTTTAACTCGATACTTGCAACATTTTTGTATTACTCTTGCGTGCTGCTTTGTTTATGTTTTCTTAAACTGAACACATTTCGGGAAATCCCCGTCGTTTTATGCTGCTGATGAAATGTTGTAATTTGAATCAGTTTTAAGCTGACTATTGAGAGGTGCGCGGTGTCATAATAGCAAAGAAAAAATTTACGTTTTTTAGCTAATGAGTCTTCAATTCGGTCATCATTTCAAAAACTATTTAATAAATCATCCGACTGGGATAATGAAGATGTCATTCCTCTTTCAGTTACGTTTTCAGCTAGCTGACGATGCATTCAATATTCAATCCGTTGCAACTTTGCTTCAAGAAGTAGAACCACTGCAGCAAATATCACATTCTGAAATTGAGCAAAGGATTGTTGAACCTAATTTGGCGCTCATCGCACACAATGAAGAGCAGTGTACCGATGATGACCTTACTGATGGTGAAGAAACCGGTGACGTGGTACTCAATACGAAGCAAGTTACATCGGAGGAGACTATATCAGCGTTCAACATTTGCTTAGAATGGGCGGAGCAAAACAATGCTTCATTAGACGATATTATGATGCTCCAGAGACTAAGAAGCGACTTTGTACAAAACAAAAATTTTAAATTTCTTTAATTCCACATAAAATATGTATTTATCTACTGTCATACGAATGCGTTGAACTTAAGTGTTTTGAATTGAAATATTAAACTTAGATTCTAAACAGATGTATGTGCCTTTTATTTTGTATGGGAAACTAATACTCGGTACTTGCGACAACCTCGAAATTTGCACCGAGCCCGGTTTTCATTACGTGCAAGAATCGAGTTTCTACTGTAACAATTATACTAAATATTTTGAAGTGTCAGGAAAAATTTACCATCAAAATTTTATATAAATTAAAAAAAAAACAGAAAAACATTTTTGGGCGTAATTTACCACCGTGCACTGGTGCAGTTCGAACCAGGCACTCGAGGCAACTAGCGCCGTCAACGCTTAAACTGAAAGTCCATACCACGCGTTAATGCGTTTTAAGCGTCTGTCAAAGAAGTATAATCGATGCAGTTGTATGTGACAAGTTACGCGGCACAAAGCATAGAACGCTTAAACGCTTGCAGCGCATGAATAAGGTTTATAGCCTATTTCTGATTTAAGAAAGAACACTTTCATTCGCATTCTAGAAAGAACATTGATTTTGATTTCTCTACATTATTTTTAAACGAACAATGACTCGATAGACAAGACAACTCGAATGAAAACGTAAATGTTTTCATATAAAATCCGATCGATTTCTGTGCTACGAATGTGTCGTTAACATTGAGAATGAAATGTTAAAATCAGTCACTTACGGTTTTGCTTTCGCAACAAAATTTTTGAGTTTAATAAAAATAAAGATCATTTAAAAATTAGCTGGAAAAAGCTGCCCAACAAGTTAAATTCGCTTGGGCCTCCCACTCGTACTATTTTTGAATGGAAAAAGGTTAGTACGTTTGTTTGTATGCTACAGAAGAAACCTATTGAACATTTTATCTATAGAGTAAGTTCGGGTATTGTGGTATAGGCGAGTAATGTGCTAGAGTAGGTTTTCTGACAAAACACGCGCTTATACAAGACGCTTTTTATATAGTCAACTGTAGCACCCGGGTGTAAAGTATTTGGTGTAAAGCCCCAATCAACTGATGATTGTCTTTTTGCACTGGTGGAGTAACCAGCTAGTTGCATTAAAGTTGTTGCAGTGGGTACTCCAAATACAAACCCGGAAACTTCCCAGGACCAAAATAAAGTGTGTAAAAATGAATGCTTTGCACCCCAAATGGCCAGCAAATATCCAAAAAAGTAAAAAATGCCACAACAACAAAACTTAAGCAAAATTGCTTAAGTGACAGTGAGCAACCAATCTCCCGTTCGGCAAAAAAGGCAAAATCCGCAGACAGCTAAGAATTGCGAAGAAAAATGCGGCGACAGCTACAGAAAAAGTTAGTTCATTAAAAAGAATGGCTGATGCTGCTGAGGTGCACCGAATCAGCAAAAAGGATATCTTACGCCTTTGAAAAACAGCAGCAGGTTCAAATGCATCAGTTAAATCCACAATAAGAAAATATTAAAAAAAATTTATAATATTTTTTTATTATTTTATTTTATTTATTATTTTATTGACATAAAACGTAAGCTAATGAGAATGAAAGAGAGTGCCAATGAGAAATCCAAATTGGTTCGAATTCGAGCGAGTGCCTTTCATTCGCTTAGGTTTCTTTCAGAAATAGGCTATTACTTTCTACTTTTGTACGCGTCGCAGGCGTCATGAAAGAATGTGAGTTGTTTTTGATAGCCAAGGATGGCAAATTATATTCTATTTTCAATGTTAACGCTAAATCTGTTTGTGTCGTAGATTACTTTCACCTATTTTTTGTACTAAAAAACGTCTTTCGATTAAAAAAAAACCTTTTGTTTACAAATATTTTCAATAGTAAAATTAATTAAAATTATTTTTTTTTTAAATTTTTTCACCAACAAAATTTGCATTTGAGTTTGCGATTACTTTTACGTACTGAGTCTCATCTCTGTTATGTTTATTAATTTTATAAATTTATTAAGCAACTGAAATGGAGAAGAAGCTAATTAATGTTGTGAAAAATCACTAAATTTTATACAATCATATAGGGTGTCCTCTGCCAACAACTACAAGTCCACTTTAATGTTTCTTTTTTACTTTGTTATAGTCACACTGTCTGTCTGTCATTCGTGCTTTTGAATAAGTGCATGGAAAACAACAATAACAACAACAAAAATCCAAAACAAAAAATACTCATAAGTATTCACATCTGGGTTTTGCTCAATTTGTTATTTGCATTTGTTTATCTTCTTTTTATTTTTATTAATCATTTTATTATTCATTCATTTATTGTTTTATGTCTTTGATTTGTATCCCGGTAGACTGTGAGTTATGATTTTGTTGTTTTGTTGCTTTTTTTTGCTGATTTTATCATAAAAAATATATCGACACAAACATAAATAAAATAAATGATCTTAAGGATTCATTTCATTTCAAGTTCACAGAACGAAGCCTGCATGGTTGTACATTAGGGTGGCCCTTAAATATATTAAGAAAAGAAAACTGTTGAAGTCTTTGGTCTCACTGCCAAAGAATAGGAATATGTAAAAACTAATATATATATATATATATACATATACAGGGTGGCCCAAAATTAACGAAGGGGTTTGAATTGCTTATAACTTTTTTATTATAATTTTTTTTTCTTTCTTTTCCGTATTTTGTAAAGACAACTTGGGGAATTTAAAATGCAGCAGTACCTCAATTGAACAACGTGCCCAAATTGTTGAGCTTTATTTTTAAAATCAACGATCCATTGTTTTGACTCAGCGTGCATATCGTCGTTATTTTAATGTGCGGGTTGGACCCTCAGAGTCAAAAATAAACCGTCTGGTTGTAAATTTTCGCCAACAAGGGGCAGTAAGGAACCTTCCTGGTGCTGGCAGACAACGAACGGTGCACACGGATGACAATATTGAACTGGTACAGAGGAGTCGCCGTTTCCGTTAATGGTGTCAGATATCTTACAATGTTGGAAAAATTTTCAAGACCAGCCGTGGAAAACCATCCGCAAGTATGGTTATAAAAAGATGAAGCCACAGCGCACACTGCAAGGGACACAATGGCTCTTTTACGAGACATCTTTGGTGAACGAATTATTTCGCGTACAAATGATTTTAATTGGCCTCCGCGTTCACCGGATTTAACCGCTCCAGACTGTTTTCTTTGGGGTTATTTGAAAGGAAAAGTCTACATTAAGAAGCCCAGAACCATCCAGCAATTAAAATGCAATATACGCGACGAAATAAACAACATAACACCTGAAGTTTTGCGAAAGGTGATGGAAAATGTGTTGGAAAGAGCACGAATATGCGAAGCAGCAAATGGCCACCACTTGCGAGATATTATTTTTCATAACTAAACTTAAAATATTCCCCATTTATGTTCTGTATAAAATTTTTTTTATATAATTATGTCTTAAATAAAAAAGTTATAAGCAATTCAAACCCCTTTGTTCATTTTGGGCCACCCTGTACAAACTTTTAATCCTTTGGGGATAGGAATTTTAGGTGCCCCAAAACCTGCTACAGTAGAATCTCACAAATTCGAACAACTTTGTGCACCGGGCAGTTTGAATTTCTGAAGAGTTCGAATTTGTGGAAATTTTTTTTCTTTATTTAACACAAAACAGTTTTTATTTATTAATATTTAATTAATTGAATATATTAAATTCATAGAAAAACTTTTCAAAAGTTTTTCAATTATCAGGTATTTAATTGGATTTTAACATGAAATCAGTAATACTTTGGTTGATTTTTTTATTTATTTGTTTAAACTGGATACAACGATATCGTTACGGACGTCCAAGAGGTTGGATATGTGTTTACTGGAAAATATGACTGCGTTCCAAAACGTCGAAACACATTGCAGGATGCGGTTTTGCTACTGTTTCGAAACAAAGCAAACAACTGTGTTGTTTACCGACGAGAGTCGGAGATTGTATGTGGCCAGTATATTTCAGGAAGTCTGCGAAGACAGTTGTTGGTAAAAACTTGCATAGATTGAACATCAGAGCTGGCGGCATTCCATGTTTCACACCCACAGACTAGAACTACTGACTTTACGTTGGAGTTAAAGATTTTGAGCTTTATCGTTTTTTGTGAAATATTGAATGATTTCGACACATTAGTTAACATTCCAAATTCTTGCAGAGATAACTTGATCTGATTAAAAACAACATGAATGGATACAGTTCATGAAAATAGCGGAAGAACTCTCGAATCAGCTGGTGCCGCAAATTAATAAGCTATAAACAATTATGTGAACATGCAAACAAATGTATACCCACAAGGAGAACAAATTATATACACAAATTGGAGACTAAACAACAAACAAGAAATAATCTTTCAGTTAACTATCCACTTAATTAATTTTATCTCTTTTCTTCCTACGAATCATGTTAATCAATTATTGCTTGCAAACAATTCGCGTATTCACACACACGTCATGTTAAAAGATTTGATATAAAAATTATCGTTTTTAAAGCAACTGAAGATGTTGTATAAAAATTCTGTAATAAAATGACGCCTTCTCGAATGTGTATCAGTTTCAAGCGAATTCTCGATAAAACTGCAGGTTACTTGATGATGATAAATGACCTCGTTGCGTTCGTTTCTTTAATACTTTTTGGGAATGACGATGTTGTCATTTTGATTTTGTCGCACAACAGGAGTTGTCATAATTTCCTTTAAGTTTTTATTTCCAGCTAAAATTTATTATTGTTCTTTGTGTGATTTCAGCTCGTATTCGTGCCGCATGCATGACAATTGTTTATGTAAAGAATCTGAATATAAAAAAAAGTTCTTTTTTTTGTTTTTACGATCAGAGATTGAATTTTATTTTATTGTTCTTTTTCAAGTTTTACAAAATTTTCTCAATTGTTGTTGTTTTGTTTCGTTTTTTATGATGCGTTTGCAAAGGCGTCAAATTATTTATTACTTAAGTATTTTTTTGTTTGTTTTAAAAAGCTATAAAAGGTTTCTGGAAACTCTTTTTTTATATATTGAAATGAATTTCCAACAGAATGATGTTTAATTGCAGCCATACTGTGAGTTTAATTTTCAATATATTTTAATATGAAATATATTAAAATTGTAAGTTATTTTAGTGCCCTGATTAACTTATTAAAAATAACATTTTCAAATATAATTTAGTTCAAGATATATTAAATGCAGGTATACTCGATAGTACAACAGCAACAAATTTACCGTGTAGGGATGTCAAAAACAGGAAACGCAATTCACTTAAATAAATACAAAACAAAAATTATTTAAACAATTTCTTGAAAATTTTTTAAATTCATTTATCGAGATTGCCGCGATATCTTCTTGCAAAGATTTTCTAAAACTTTTGTTTGTTGAGGTTTTTTTAGCTAGTCTATATACAAGCATTTCATTTCATTTGCACCAATCAGTTGCATTTATATGACACAAAAAAAAAAAAAAAAAAAAAACACAAGCAAAAGTTTTTAAAAATTTCTTGAAAATTTCAATATTTTTCTTTTTGGAAACACAAGTCAAGTTATTTATTTTTTTGGCCTTTGGCTTGCAGGTTCGATTCCCGCCAACGACAGAAATTATTTCTGCTTATTTTTACTTCCACGTTTTTTTAAGATTTCCTTATTTTCTTAAATTTAATTCTTTCTCACACTCTTCTTACAAAACTTTCCACTGACTTACGCAATAATATTTACTTTTCACTCGTTGGCAATAAGATGCCAAGAACTTTTAAAATTAAAATCTTGCGACTCTTCTTTCTTGACAAAATTAAAAATTTTGAAGTGCCAGGCAGAGAAGAGAAAGACGACAGGCAATAATACATCATCAATTTCATTTTACATTCATTTAATTTGTTAAATTAATGTGCAGATAAATTTCGCAAAAGAATTCATTTCGTTTTGTTTTCCATTTCCAGTGTTTTTTTTTTCGTATATGCGTCATGCTTAATGTGTTTTAATTAAATTTTAAGAAATCTTTTACAAGCCATTTAGTTTAAAGGACAACAGGACTTAAATGATAAAAGAAAAGGCGGAGAACAAATGAAAACGCCGGAAAAAAGAACACAACAAAAATTGCTGATAAAATAGATTTAAGAAAAAAAGAAGAGGAAATACAAACTATTAAAAAAGAAATTATACTCCGAAATGGACATGAAGTTTTGTTTTGCAAAAAAAAAAAATAAAAAATAATAAAAAATAAAAATTAAAACTAAAAAAAACTTACAGAAAAAAAGAGACAAAGAAAGAAAAAACCAAGTGACAAAGTGTGCCAAATTAACGCTTTTCACATTATTTTGCAGTTTTTTTTTTCTCTTCTGGTTGCTTTCAATCTTTCATCGTTTAAATACTGCAGTATCAGACACACAGACATTTACTCTCAATTCCTCTTCGAAAGACCATGGTGGCATGTGGGAGTTTCGAATTGAAGAACTTTGATGACAGCTACAAACCATCTGCAACAGATGCACAAAGTTAAAAGTTAAATAGCTGCATTAAATAGTTTTATTTTTATTTTCTATTCCTCTTTCACCATGAGTCCTTTAAAAACACTCACCCTCCCCATCCGCCATGACCAGTGCAATATTGGACTCTGGAATATTTAATGCTTCTCCTTAATGATGATGAAGGTGGTAAACGTTGGCAAAAAAAGATGATTCATAGAAAAGCGGGAACAAGAAAAAAAAACATAAAAGAAGTTGCTGCAGAATAAGAACAAAAGAAGTCTGTATAAATTGTGCAAGAAGACACATTCAAATGGCCACAATGTTTCAAAAATCAAGGAGAATAAAAGGAAATTAATGGCAAATGAATTGTTGCGACACTTTTAACGTTAAATATCGCTTTAAATATGCAGTTGAGCAAGTGTTTTTGAACAGCGGCAGCGACGTATAATTATGAAATTAATTATATAATTAAGTAATAAAGAGAAATTAAACCTAAAAAAAATTTTTTGCATGGCGCAGATAAGATAAGGAAAATCATGTGTAAAAAAATTCGTAAATTTTATTTATTATAGAGAAATTATACGGACTAAGCCTTAAAGTAAGGCCAAATGTTTGGAGCATTAAAAAAAATTAATCTGACTTGTTGTAACGAAATTTTTGAAAATAAATTCTTACTTTTATTCGCAGTTCTCCAGATAGATAGAAAGAAAGAGGGGCAATATCTAATTTCAAGACCGGCACCACAAAGCATACAGAGGTGACAGAAGGGGAAAACTATATAAGTTTATTTTCTGACTCCCTCTATACGCACAAGCATCGAAAAAGAAATTGAAAAAATATTTTGCATTCTTTGTGGTTTTATTTTCTGTATTAACGTATTTTACACAAACTGCTTTGTGGTATTTTATTCTTCCCAACACGAAATGATTGATATTTGCTTTTCCCACAAACTAATAATCACATTGGAGCTACAAACTTTCTATTCACAAAACACAAAGCACACACAAACCACAATTTTTCCAAAATTTTATTACAATTTTATTTTTTTGTTTTGTTTATTTTCCCTTCTTCGCAGCATTAAGTCTTTATAGTTGTCTCTTTCTTCAACCACCGGCACTTTAGCTGATTTGGACGATTTGCAAAAGTCATTTTTTACATGTCTGTTAGTAGTTTGTGCCGGCACTGCAACACCAGATGGATCTTTTGTGCCGTAGATCTGTAAGTTAAATTAAATCAATCTCTGTATGACTCTCCTTAAGAAAGTCAGCACAGATATTGGAGGAGCCCGCCTAACATCATCCGAACACAGAAACTCAGAATGAAAAACACGCCCTTTACTGTTACATAAAACGATACACTCGCAAAGAATGTGTGCCGTTGTCTCATCATCCTCTAAGCCTAAACGACCCAAGGGTGAACCGAACTTGGCTACTTTTCCACAGAGGATAGTTCAGTCCAAAGTGACCAGAAATAAAACCAGTAAAAAGCCGTAAATATGTTCCTGTTGAGATTCAGGATGCCATTATATATAAAAGGCTGCATCAATGCTTTGGCCTGCCTTAAACCAGAAGAAGTCAGCCACATTTCCTTAGCGGTCGAAGTGGCATCTACTTTGATCAGGAATGTTACGGTCGCCAGAGTTACGCCACAAAACGGCTCTGAGTCCACAAAAGGAGCAACAGAGGCCCTTCTGGCCAGTTCCTCCGCTTTCTCGTTCCTCGGACGATCGCTGTGGCCAGGTATCCAGTAAATGGAAACCTTGTTCCGTACGGATAGCTTTTGTAATGAGTCAAAGCACTCTAAAACCATCCTAGAACGGAATTCTCATAAAAGGAGGGACTTAGAACTGCCTGACTATCGGAAAAGATAGCGATATGCGGACCTATAAAGACCCTATTTAATTTAATGTCAACACATTCGATGACTGTTTGTATTTCTGCCTGAAATACCGTAGAGTTTTTTACGTTGGGCCCAGCAACTCCAGAACCACCTCCATGTCCTTCTACAGAGGAAATCATATAAAAGTAAATTATTCTTTGGGGAACCACCAGCTAGAAAATTGTGTTACAGTGTTTGATTTTGGTGTTTTTTTTTTTGGATGTTAAGTTCAACTTTATTAATCATATTTCCATAACTGTAAATAAAGCACGATGTATTCTTGGTTTTATCAAAAGATGGGCTAAAGAATTTAAGGATCCATATCCTGACCTGATCCAGACCTGGCTTAGAATATGCATCTATAGTTTGGGATCCCATATACGTGACTCACAACACTTATATTGAATCGCTACAAAAGCAATTTTTGTTATTCTGCCTTCGTGGTCTTCAGTGGAAGAACCCATTAGATCTTACGTCATACACCAGCCGTCTTGCTCTAATCAAACTTTCAACTCTTAAAAGCCGAAGGACTATGTTGGATGTGTCGTTTATATTAAATTTAATTAATGGTGATATTTGTTCTAATTTCCTGCTCGATAACATTTCGTTTAATGTTGCTCATCGTCCATCTCGACACTTTTTTTTATATTTTAAATTTTATAAAATTATAGATTTTTCTTTAAATATAAATGTTATTAAACTTAAAATTATCGTCCTGTTAAAAAATCAATAATTTTGTATTTGAATTTACTATATTAATTATATTGTTTAACTGTCTGAAAGGATATTATATCTATAGACAAAATAAATAAATAATCTTCCGTTTTGGATCATTCGCTATACCAACATAAACTTCTGAAGTTCACAGCGTTACCGTTTACGTCCCGCACTATCCTTGCTGGAATTGTGACACTGAATCTCCTGTCGAACCTCAGATCACAGTTTAGCCTGTCAGTAGGCATTCATTCCAAGCAACCCTAAGCTGGGGCATTGTGTTCAGGACCGACGAGTGCCCGTTAGCAACACAGCAAACAGATCTCTCGAAGATCATCCTATAAGTGGCCATTGTCGCAGAAGATCTTATAAAGATTTCTTTGGGTGGTAGTTAGGGTGATCGATCATTCGACATTTTCCAGAAACCGGTTTTCGAATAGTTTGTTTGAAATTTTGAAAAACCCGATTACGGTTTTTAAAATTCAGGAAAAACCGCTCAACCGGTTTTTTTTCTTAAGAAAAGTTTTGATTTTTTATTTGCTAAACAAAAAAAAAGAGTTAACAGTTCATGTAAATACAAAAACAATTTAAAAATTAAAGCTTAAGCATCAAAATTAGCTTCATATCGTTCATATTATAGAGTTTTTGATTGATTACGACAAAAAAAAATACTTGAAAAGTGATATTATTTTTCTTGTAGGTGCAGTCGAATAGATCAAGAATCTGTATTTGAAATTTTCGGGACACCCCCAAAATCTAGAGTTATGGCTAAAAACCCGGTTTTTTGTACCTCTATACACTTATAGGTATGTAACTTAGTTGAAATCGTTCGTCTCAGTTTTATTATAGTAAATAGTAATTTTATTTGAAAAATATACAAATTAAAAAGTATTTGACTGAGCCGGGTTTTTAATTGTAAAAGAACCGGACTATTCGTCATTCGAAAAATCAACGTTTTGAAAAAACCGACAACCGTATTGTAGAAAATCCGGTTTTAAAAACCGGTTGAAAACCCGAGTCGATCACCCTAGTGGTAGTCCAATCAAAGCCTCAATGGCTAATGTTGGACATGACCTCATTGCGCCTGTTGCAAGCAGACACGCCAATCTCCGAACTTTGCAGAGTTTAGCTGTCGCCGCAACCTGTCGAGTCTTTTGCCACCAAACAATTGCGACTTCCGTTATGATTGGCCTATAACGATCATTCTATAGATCCACATAAATATTTTTGGGCTCACGCCCAGGAAAAAAAAGAATTAATAAGTTTTCCTTAATATTTTGGCCAAAACAGTAAATTTATTATCACTTTACCTTTTGATTTTTATTTATTTTTTGTCAATTAAGGAAAGTTTTGAATGTCTATCCACTATTCTATTATCTGGCTTCAACTATTTCGATTTTTCAATAAATTTTATTGAATTCTTTCAAGTATGACTGGCCGCCCAATGAGGACTGACCAGTATATGACCACTTGATGGATTGTTTGCTTTTTCTGTCATCCTCAAACGAAATATCGCTGCCACCATTTGATGCGAATAAATCAACGAAAAAAGCACTATGCAAATTGAAATTTCATCTCTTTATAAAATCTCGTTTGATGTTTTTTTCGTTTTTTTGTCCTTTTTGTCCCATCATCGCCTAAATAAAAAACAAAAACAAAAAGACAAAAACTGTAGCTTTTTTAAGAAAAAAAGAAAAGAATACATCAGACTTTTGAACTTGTCTGGTGTGCTTTAGACATTTTGCAAAGAGAGAGAGAAAAAAAACCAAGAAGTGGAATAAAGAATGTATTGTAACAACTTAAAAGCTAATTACACAGCAGGAAGAAAGTACTTAAGCTTCCTTTATTTGGAACCCACGAGTTTGTGCCGGCAAAGAAAACGACACTGAACACAACAAAGAGCTCTTTAACTTGTTTGTAATGCATTTTTTATTTGTATTTTTGTTTTTGTTTAAAACGAATTTAGCAAACAAAAAAAATATAAAACCAAATTCGATTTAAAATTGTAGCGAATGTTATGTACCCCACACCAAAACTTGATGGGAAATTGATTACAGTGTCCAAGTGTAGAAAAAAAAAATTAATAAATAAATATAAAATGACTGCAAGAAAATTGTAAAAAGTAAATATAAAATTTTACAGGAGAATTATTTTTTAATTATTTTTGCTACAATAAAAAAAGTATTTTACAGTAAATTGTTTTAAGTTTTATTATACATAAAAATTCAAATTTAACTCAAAGATCGGGTATGTTTCTAGAAGGCGATAATTTTAAATTGAAATATATATTTTAATATCCATCCAATGGGTTTTTATTTAATGATTCTATGAACAGCACATTAATTAGTGTCCGAACGAACGTTCGGGCAAAAAATGGTGTTCGGCCAATGTTCAACGAAATTTTGACCGAACTTTACCGTATAACGAAAATTTTTTATAAAACTAAATAATTATTAGCATTCAAGGCAAATTCCTAACACTTAGACTCGCCTCAATTTGCTTTGAAAAATACCCACTTTCGATGTAAAAAAAAGTACTAAAAAATAGAAATGTACAGCAAAAATAATCACCTGATCTGTCGAGTCCACCTATCACCGAATTCGCCACGATTGTCATGTGTGTGTGTGGGAAAAACATTGTTAAACAAAATTAAAATGGCAAAAATTATTGTTAAATAATTTTTTATGTACATTTCATATATTCCTGAGGAAGCCACACAAAGAAGTGGCCAAATATCGGAGTTTTAATAAAAAAAATTTGGTAACATTTTTTAAAAATTCACCGAGAGTTTGAATAAATTAGATTAATAAGGAAAAGAAGATCGAATAATACAGGGTATCCGCTGGGAAGGTATACTACTTTGTTTTGCCGCCATTTTGGTAAACATTAGTCTTGACAGTTCATATTTGACAGTCGTGAAGTAGACACGTGGCAAATTTATTATTAAAAAATATACGATAAACCAAAGTGTTTTAATCGTTAAAACATTTTATCAAAATCAATCATCGATTACTGTGACGATGAGAAAGTTACGTGAAATTTTTGGGAGAAACAACGTGCCAACAAAACGCACTATTTATCTTGTAGTGAATGATTTCGACGGAAGAGGGTCTGCAGGTGATAGGCCCAAGCATGAACCACAACGTACCGCAAGATCGGCTGAAGACATTTCTGCTGCTCGAGAAAGTGTTCCAAACAATCCATCAACCTCAATTCGACGCCGTGCTCAGAAGCTTCGTCTTCAAAGAACAACTTTTTCCACAATTTTGCACAAGGATTTGCATTTGTTTCCATTTAAGGTTCAGTTGACACAAGAGCTTCTTCCACAAGACCATTTACGCAGCCGTACATAAGCCAAGAGGATGTTACAGCTCGCTCGCCCATGACAACCCCGATTTTCATGAAAAAATCATAATAAGTGACGAGGCACATTTTCATTTGAATGCAAATATGTGAATAAACAGAATGGTCGGTTCTGGGCAATGGAAAACCCCCTCAAACTATTCATCAGTCACCTTTGCATCCATTAAAAGTGACAGTCTGGTGTGCAATTTGGTCAGGAGGAATCATTGGACCTCAATTCTTTGAAAATGAAAACGGCGTTACGGTAACTGTGAATGGGGAGCGATATCGTGATATGATTGAAAACTTTTTAACGCCACAACTGCATGCTTTGGCCTTGATTAACATGTGGTATCAACAAGACGGTGCCACATCGCATACAGCCCAGGCTTACAATGGAATTACTGCGAGAACTCTTTCCACAACAAATTATTTCAAGAAATTGTGATGTTGATTGGCCTTTACGGTTGCCTAATTTGTGCGGGTATCTAAAAAGTAAGATTTATGCAAACAAACCAGAGACGCTTGAGCAACTCAAACAAAATATTCGTGATGAAATTAATAAAATATCGCGTGAAATGTGTGAGAATGTAATGAAAAATGTGCTCAAAAGGGCTCGCATTTGTAAGGCGGACATCTATCTGATATTGTATTCCATACATAATTTCCGACCTTAAGTAAAACATTTATCAATATAAGATCCATTGTCTTTCATTTAATCAAAAATTAGGAACAAAGAAAGTAGTATACCTTCCCGGCGGACGCCCTGTATATAAGAATAATTATTTTAAACTTTTATTTTCAATCTGTCAAAATATAATTGAAACTACCAGGGTAAATGTGGAATTTCCCACTGAAATTTTTTAATAGCGTCATATTTAGGGTTGTCAATTATTCGTGTTTTTTTTGTTCGAATAAAATTTCATGATATCTTTTTTCTTCGAATAAACGAATAATTTTGAAATTTTGTTCGAATAATTCGAAAGAGACAAAGAATAAAAAATTTACGGTTAAAACAGCATTAAAGATGATATCAAGTTCGTATGTTCTTTTCTTTGATCATCATTCTTCATCGTAATTGAGGTCAGTTGTAATAAATATTTTTATCACAAAATATTTGTGAAAACAAAAGATTTGCGTACTCCTTTATTTAGCTTCTTGTGGCATATTTTAAAAAGTTAGTATCGGATAGGAAATTTCCAGAGTTCAGGAGTAATATTAAGGCATTTAATAACTTTGGAACGTCGTTCATTTATTGTTCTGATGTTCGGTTATTCGAAAAAAAATTATTCGAATAATTCTTTATTCGAAATTGAAAAATGTTTGTCGTTCGAACAAAAATAAAAAAAATTCCAATTATTCGAATAATTTTTATTCGAACGACAATCCTAGTCATACCGCATGAAGGAGGTGGCCATTGCCGGCCCTGCCTCGTTCTTTAAATGTTTTTAATAATATCGCGTGCTGTGTGTCTGGCTTGGCCCTAAAACCACATGCCCACAAAATCTTTCGCTTGAGGCACGAATAAGTTATTAATCATTTTATTAATAATGCCCGATGAGTTTCGCATAACACTAGAGCAACGTTTGGCTCTAGTGTGAGTCATCATGCTGATCGGCTGCTCCAGAAAACAGTGTTTGCTGAAAATATTCTTTCGAGTCTCTGCGGTAGGGTATTGAGAATGACATAGTATCCTTTTCTTAACACCCAGCATGAATGCACCTTTGGCAACAGTTCAGCCAACATTGAGAGGAAGGGAACGAACTCAAGTTAAAATACTTATAAAAACAACACAAAATTATGCATATAATATAAAAAAAAAACAACGGCGAACGTTAAGTAGATCCAAATAAAAAAGAAAATATGCGCGTGTCATCTTACAAGTCATGTCACAGCAATGAAAGAAGGAGTTGCAGCAACATCAGTGTAAGAAGCACCCAAAAAACACTTTAAGCACAAACGACTGAATAACCAACGGTGCAACCACAACAATCTTGTTAAAGTTTCTTTTTAGCTGGAAAATAAAAAGACATACAGGAGCTTTAGTGAAATTTAAAGCATGTCCGTCTGCTTTCATCCCGCTAACATCAACGTCATCATCAGCATCATCATCATCATCATGCATGTTCGTTCGTTCGTTTGTTTGTTTGTTTGTTCATTGACTTGCAACAATGTGTGTTTTCTTTTAATGCGTGACTTGCTGCTTGTGCTGCTTAAATATATGCAGATCGTTTGAAGTTTAAATAATGACACTAAACATGCAACATAAAATCCACTTAAGCTGCATAATGTGGGGGTGTTTGCTCAACTACTCACTTGTGTATCCCAAATGGGAGGAGAACAATCGAAAATGATTTGTTTTCATATATTTTTCAAGATATTTTCTTTTGTTATTAAATTTACTCCCCCCGCCCATTTATAAATATGTGTGCTTGCATATGTGAGTTCCCGACTAAACTTTTATAAAAGTTCACAACATGTCTATAATGTCAAGGTGACAGAAAAAGTTTTATACGAAATTAAGAGGAATAATATTGAAAATTTTATGATTATGTGTTCAGTATATTCAGACTATTTGTACTTAAAGGTGTTTCATATTTTGTAGCAACTCTTGATTGGAGATACACTCAACCCATCCAAGTTATAGAGACTGCAATCAAAAAGGGAAGCAGGACACAGAAACTTCAAATAAAAGTGCATCATTGATGACAGTGACAGCAAAATTTTGTACTACTCTTATGTGTCGAAGAAATATTGCAACATGAATCTGTTTAATAATTTCTTATACTTGATAAAAAAAAAAGGAATACTACTCGAATATTCACCCTTATTCCATTTAGCGTCAGCAATACGAAACGATATCGTTTTATGTCGATGGTTGTAAATCGTTATGCCCATTGTCAATATCAACTATTATCGATAAGCGTCGATGTATTTTTGGTACGCCGTACGCAACGTTAACGTCGGCATCGATATAAATTGACTCTGATTTCGTCGTCAGTCTTATTGGTGTCGAAACAGTTTGATTCCTTTTGAATTTTTTTCAATAATAATCTTGAATTAAAAAAATGGGGGAAAAAAATACAAACATTGGTCAATGCAATAACTTAGTGGAGGAGATGGACAAAAATCTTTCACTTGCCAAAGGTTTTCAAGAAGGCAGTGTTCCTTGTGATTTTAAATAGCAGTGGGAAAGAATTCCAACGATACTATATGCCCTTGGTCCACCGAAAAGAACAGCTGACGGTTGGCAAAAGGATAAGAAATTTGAATTGTAAAATTTTTCTTAAAGGTTGACGGGTTTTAAAATTTAACGTGAAAAAAAATCTGTCACTATCAATGCAGAGTAGAGTGCACGTGTACTAAAGACGCAATTTATAAACAAATAATAGTTAGTGCCCTGGAAGAAGCTGTGGCAAACTAAACCCTGAAGGAGCTATTCAGGGAGTGCAATTTACTAAATGTGAGATTCGGATAATGAAATATGTTAAATGAAACGCGTTAAATCCGAAGGTTTAGGCGGGTAATTGACCGGCCCCAAACGTGAAATAAACTGTTCACAAAACTCGCCTCTCAATTCGGCTATTGTTTCGCAAGCTGTGTGGCATGTGGCAAGGTCTTGTTGAAAGCACCTGTCAGCCAAGTCCAGCTCTTCCATTTTTGGAAAAAAAAAATTGTAACCATCGCAAGGTAGCGCTCGCCATCCGCCGACTGGCGGGTACAGCTGCGATATTTCCCTCTGTCCGCACTCTACTTATTTGTGCTGGTGGTTTAATGGACAATAATGTAAATTTGCTGCAAAATTTAGTCACAAGATTCCGAATAGGCGACTCAGACGGTCGCCCAAACTGACCATAAAATGGAAGAACTGCACGTTGCATTTTCTTAACCGGGCATGAATTTTGATAATAAAATTCGATAATCTGCAAGCGTTTTTCCTTTCTAAGTCGGTTCGTGGTTAAATTATAAACCAAACTGAAGATGTTTAACAGTAACATGTTACACAGAAACAGCTGAGCTGTCAAAAACATATGAGCTGTCAAAAACAGCTGAGCTGTCAAAAGCAGCTGAGCTGCCAAAAACAGCATTGCCAAAAAGAAAGTTGCTAAAAAAATAACCCTTTATAACTAAAAACAAACTATTATTAAGTCATTCATCGTTTCGGCAGATTGCAAAAGAATGAAGAAAAAATCCTGTATCAAAACAAACACTTCATAAAAGTTGACTCAACTAAAAGAAATCTACATATTCACATTTTATATTTTATATATCTTTTTTATTATTTTATACATGTTTTCCTACAGAAAAGAAAAGAAAACATGACTTTAACATGGACCTGGGGGAAGCTTTGCAAAATTTACAAGAAATGCTGGCACGAGTGAACGTTCAATTGAAACATGATGTGTGTTCTTAGATTGAAAAGCATGCATCTCCATGGAATATGACACGTACTCGTATAAACATGGAATACAGCACACAGACAACATCCGTTCATCCCAGAATACTGCGTTCGTTATCATTAAATTTCGTTATCATATTAAAAACTAGAAAAGGAAAAATAAAAATAAACTTCGGAAGAAAATTAAATGTTTTCTTTTGTGCATATTTTGTGTACATTTTGATCTTAATTCCTTTTTAGTTTATGAAATTATGGAAAAGAATATTTTCCTAAAAAGTCTTAAGTTCTAAGCTGTTGCTTTGTCTATTCATTCGATTTAATTTGTGAGAATATAATACCAGGACGGAGATTTGAAGTTAAACTATTTGTAGGGATAATTCAGAAGAAGGCCTCAACGGTCGCCTGATTTGACTGATCCCGACTTCTTTTTGTGGAGATATCTGAAAAGCAAGGTTTATGCAAACAAACCAGAAACGCTTGAGCAACTCAAACAAAATATTCGTGATGAAATTAATGATATATCGCGTGAAATGTCTGAGAATGTAATGAAAAATATGCTCAAAAGGGCTCGCATTTGTGAGGCGGACATTTATCTGATATTGTGTTCCATACATAATTGCCGACATTAAATAAAACATTTATCAATATAAGATCCATTCTCTTTCAGTTAATCAAAAATTATAAACAAACAAAGTAGTATACCTTCCCGGCGGACACCCTGTATTTTATTAAATTACATACAATAAAGTACAGAATTAATTGCAAACACTGCAGGTATTATTCAAAGTATTTCGCCTTAAAATTTAAGTTTTCCTATTTTATTTACAAATAATATTATTTATTATCGCACCACAATTTGCAGCGTATAAATTAAAACTATAATTGCTAAAAATTTCTTAAACATTTTATCTCAATCTTGAAATAATGCAATTTAGGTTATTCGGTTCAACGAAAAAAAAGAAAAAAAATTAAAATTCATTGCTGTTCCATGCAGATCTTAAACATTTTGTGAATATCGCCAACACTAAATTATGTATTTGCCACCCCAAAAACCAACCAGTTACAGAAAATTCTTTTAACCGGGCACACAACTGCATTCCTACACTTTTGCAATTGCGTCAATTTTTTTTATTCAAGTTTAATTTTATTTAAATAATGCACACAATATTTAATTCAAAGCTTAAACCACTGACAATTGGCAAATTAAATGTTATTGTACATCGAATACGCGAGTTTCAAAAATAAAATAAAAACTAAAACTAAAATTTTATCAACTTTAAATTCTGTTTTGCCACACAGCGACAATCTTTTTTTTAAATGAATAAAAAATAGAAATAAAAAAATCATTTTGTAACGTTTTATTTTTTTGTCTCTCTGACTGTTTTCTAACCAGAAAATAATATTGAATGTAAAAAGCATTTGTCTGCACATACATATCAAGGGTTTTCCAATTGGAACTGGCAGTTATTTTAAATGATAAGTCGTTATTGCAAATACGACTACAAAACAAACAGAAGGACGAGATGTGCAGACGGACAGGAAGATATTGAATCGAATGCCAAAAGAAAGCGCAACAAACGGAACTACCTGAAAGTATGTAAATCGGCGGAGTTCTTTAAACATTAAGAGGAAAAGAGATACGGTCGTATTGAGGAAATCGACTTGTTATTTGTATTGTAACGAAGTACCCAGAACAGATATGGACCCAGTCCTCAACGGCATCAGTGGCGGTTTTTAAGGAATTAGTTCTATTTAGAGTTTTTTGTTGTTGTTGTACATAATCAATTTTCAAATTTGGGAATAGAGTTCAATTCTTTTAAGGGATCAGTTTATTGGGAACTTAATTCCTATCACAAATAGGGAGAACTAAGTCCTTAATGAATGCTTCCGAAAAACTAGAAATGAACAATCACCCTTATTCCAGTTGGCGACATCGACGTCACGTCAACACAATACCAAAAAATAGGAGCTTATTGCCTCGCTCTTGAGAACCATTTTGTGCTAATGAAAGTGTACTTCTGTTCTATAAGGTCTAGAAAAATAGCATGAACCTGTCAATAGTAGTCAGTTGTTTTCGACAATGGCTAGACAAGCCCCAATTTTTTGGTATTGTGTTGACGTGACGTCGATATCGCCAACTGTTATAAAGGTGAATATTAATAAAAGTTTTATGTGGAAGCCAAGAACGACATTCTTTGGAGACTTAGTTCCTTTTTGGGAGATTTAGTTTTCTTTTCGAGAACTGTTCCTTTTTTGCGGACTTAGTTCCCTTTTCGGGGACCATTTAAGAACATAGTTTCCTTTTTCGGAGATTAACCATATTTGTGCCCCTATTATGATTCACAACTTAATTGCTGGTTGAGTTGTCAAATTTTTATTATAGATTACAAATTAACTCAACTTTCAATCGGCTGTTCACTTAATTCTCTTCGTTAAATTGTTGCCCGTATTATGATTTACAATGAAGACAATTGAAATTCATTGTGAATCATGATAAGGACGTTAATATTTGAGGACTTAATTCAATTTTCGAGAAAAGAGTTGTCTTTTTGGAACATAGTTCCCTTTTTCGGGGTCTTAGTTCCCTTTTTCTGGGGACTTAGTTTTCATTTTTGGGGGTTTAGTTCCTTTTTTTGGGAACTTAGTTCCCTTTTTATGGGCTTAGTTCCCTTTTTGTGGGGACTTAGTTTTCTTTTTTGGAGACTAAGTTCCCTTTTTGGGCGAGTTAGTTCCTTTTTGGGGACTAAGTTCCCTTATCGGGGACTTAGTTCTCTTTTTGTAACATAGTTCCCTATTTTTGGAATTTAGTTGCTTCTTTTAGTTCCCTTTTTGGAGGCTTATTTCCCTTTTTTGGGGGACTAAGTTCCTTTTTTCTGGGCTTAATTCACTTTTATAGAACTTAGTTTCATTTTTTAGGGACTTAGTTCCCTTTATTGGGTACTTAGTGTTTTTAAATGGACTTAGCTCCTTTTTTTGGGGATTCATTTAATTATTTACGTATAAAACTCTACATAATAGTTTCGTACAGATTTTAAAGACAAAAAATACAGGATTATTCATCATATAAACGTGTATGTGGGAAAAAGTAAAAAATTAATAATTTAGAAAAATTATAATATTAAATTTGATAACATTTCAACTTAAAAAATAGTCAATAAATTGATATAATTCATTAAAATTAACACAGATTCTTCTCAGCGGATCAGCATTAGCATAATTGGTAAGAAAAGTTTTGATTGCAAGAGGATGAAAGTAACGTGTTGGACGGTGGGGGACATTAAATTATATATGTATATTATTTAAAAGAAAATCAGATTGCACACTTCCTTCCATTAATGATATTCAACAAGAACGAAACATTTAATAACTGCGTAATCTTTGATGATAAGAAGGTAGATTTAATGTTGGATTCCAGCGCAAGCTTCGCAAGCAAAACAGAAGAAATTGTTTTTGAATAGACTCGATGTGATCGATATGGACATTGTAAATTGGATCCCAAACAACTGAACCATATTCAAGTATGGGTCTTACTAGGGATGTGTATAAACTTTTAGTGATGTATGGGTCAATAAATTCCTTTGCCCATCTCTTAATAAAAGAAAGTTTGCCATGTTTTGCATTAATCATATTAATGTGAGGAATAAAACTAAGTTTAGCATCAAGCCTAACACACAGATCAAGGAAAGAGTTTAATAGTTCCAGTGGCGGTCCACCCAATAAGAAGTCAACATGGACAAAGTTGTTCCTAAAAAATATTATATGTTTGCATTTGGTCGCGTTAAGTTCCATGAGGTTTACACTGCACCACGTGTAGAAATTATCAAGGTCATGTTGTAAATATAAATAATCGAGTTTTTTTATCGTACGTAAAGAAAATTTTTACATTATCAGCAAACATTAGTATGTTGGAATAATTTAACACTTCAGGCAGATCATTTAGTTGCCTTTTATGGGACTTAGTTCACTCTTAAAGCGATTTAAGTTCATTTTAGAGGACTTAGTTAACCTTTTGGGGATTTAGTTCCTTTTTGAGAAATTTTGATTCCTTTTTTTGGATTTAGTTCCGTTTTTTGATACTTAATGATGAAACAGAACAAATCTGCAACTTCAGGAACAATCGCTGATGGCCCATAATAATATCGACGGCAGTAATTATCTCTTTTTATTGTTTGAGAGACTGTCTAAAATTGAGAGTATCAGAGTATCAGAAAAAACGCTGTAAAAATAAAATAGATTCTATTTCATGACCACATTCTCATGTCAAACTGTATGGAAAATATTGTTCAGCCTGAAGTTGCAGTTTGTTCTGTTTCATAATTTAGTTTCCTTTTAGGGGACTCAGTTTTCTTTTATGGACTTAGTCTTCTTTTTTTAAGAACTTAGCTCTCTTTTATGGGGAACATAGTTCCTTTTTCGGCGACTTTCCCTTTCCAGAAATTCCCTTTTAAAAAATTTTTATAATTTTTGGGGAGACTTAGTGCCCTTTTTGAAAACTTAGTTCCCTTTTGCGGGACTTAATTAATTTTAGTACTTGAGGTTTTAGTTCATAATAAAGAAACTCACGCTCAAAAACGTTTCAAGTCCCCAAAAGAATTTGTGGTGAGCTAGTGATTTCTTTTTATTCAGGTTCTGGCCGTTATTTAAGAAATAACTTTTTTAATATCATTTAATTTATTTTTGGGGATATTAGTTCAATCTGTTAGGGACTTAATTCATTTAAAAAATTGGGGTGTAAGTGCACCATGTTCTATCACAAGCTTCCTTCCAATGGGCAGGCACCCCGTCCTTAATGAAAAGAGTCCTTAAACAAGCGATTAAATAACTTCTAAAACTTTTATATACGATTTTGAATAACTTAGTTTGATTTTTATGAGCTTTATTCATTTTTATATTACAGAAGTACTCGTAACTTTCCAAACTTTGGGACTTATTTCCCTTCGCCTTTTTTTATGTCATTCATAAAAGATGGGTTATCATTTGGCTGTTGAACTGAGTGTCGACAATACCGTGACAATACTGCTGAAAAGTAATTTTTTTGCCTAACCGTGCGTCACCCATTCAATGTGCGTATTTCGGTTTCAGATTTGTTACACTTGTGAGCATTTCTGTATGAATTTTATTTTAAAATTAATTTTTGAAACTCGATCAATTCGCATTTTTTATTTAAAATCTACCCGTCCACGGTGGACTTCCCTTTACTACTTTTCGATAGAATCTCTGTGAGTGTTTGCTTTTAAGAGTAAAAAGATTCGTTAGTTGTTACCAGTAGCAGTAACAAACAAACGTTCGTACCTTCATGCACACTTTAGTTTGCTGCAACAGAAGACAGACAAGACACTAAATTCGATGCACGATTCTCGAACATAAAATATGCAAAAATGACAACAAACAACAACAACAAAAAAAGGGAAAAGGAAAAAAACAAACGTAGAATATTTCGTTTTTAAGCGTAAAGTAAATAAATCCGAGGCAATTGAGAAAAAATATTGTACAGGTGGTGGCCAAAGAATTGTGGTTGATCTAAAAATATGATTTAAATAATTACAGAGATGCATCAGCATTTGACTAAATAATAAATATTTTGATATCTAAGTTAGTCCTGCTCAATTGCACTTAAAGAACTTGTGGTACTTAAAATTTCACTCGCTAATTGCATTAAAAGAAATTCCATTTATACATGTCGCTCATTTACTTCAACAACGTCAAAACTTAAAATAAATAGTTTTGTCGCAATTAAGTTTAAAATTTCCAATTTAAATACAACTTAATGAAAAAAGAAAATAATATTCTTCTCGCAAGTGATGGGGAACATTTTACACAAAATAAAGGACGATATGCTGATTAATTCTGCATTATTAAATCGAATTTTCAGAGTTATGACGCTGCTTAAGTAAATGAGCGTTAAATACATGAGAAAACTTGAGATTTGACTTTAAAATAGACTGCGAATTCTTTCATGTAAAAGAAAAAAAAATCGCTGTATTAAAAAATGTTTACAAAAAGGATAAAATATTCAGGTCTGTGATGAAAATCGATTTTAAAAACGAAACGATTTAAATCCCATAAAAGTTGCGATGTGATCATGATTTTCGTTTTGTGTATATTTTAAAATAAAGTTTTAATACATTTTTCAATAGTTTCTGATAAATTTCTTTTAGAAAAATTCCTTTATATTGTTTGTATTTAATCTCCTGGGGGCGAATTACGGCATTCGATATCGAGCGAATTCCCATATAAAGTTTTTGAATTTGTATGGAAATTTCGTTCGAAATCGAGTGCCGTAATTTGCCCCCTGGTCTGCTTTTTTCAATTTAATAATTAAAGATTGGCTCAAAAATATTTCTCAAATTCTTTCGAAATTTATCACACTTTTTCAAAACGATAATTTTTATATGAATCGATTTGCATCACAGACCTGATTATATATTTCGTTGCCCGACAATGACTCAAAAGTTAAGCTCTTTCATTCGTATTCGAGACCGGTTCACTTCCCCGCTTAAAATTAACTATTGACTCTCATGAAATCGGACATGAGGTCATTCCTTCATTAACCGCGCTTCACCACGGCTGTCAATTTTCCTATTTTGTGATTTCAATCCACTATTTTTCTTAAACACGTTTGTGGAACCACAGCCTGTTTGTTGCACACATTTGCGTTAAACAACTAAAGCAGCTTTGGCTGCCAGCAGTATTTTGAAATATCTTTTGCATACAAATGCATTGAAAATGCTTTACGGGAACGAGGCGCACTACACAGTGCGACAAGTATTTCAATTTGTCTGTATGTGAAAAATAAACACATTGTTGATTTTAGTCAAAGCAGACTGAATAGTTATTTTAGATGTTCCTGTTGCTGCTGCTGCTGTTGCTAGTGCTCTTGCTGCTGTAACAGCGCTAAAATAATGTTTCTGTTGTACTATTTTTTCTTACTTTTGTGTTCCCTACAAAATGTCCTCAAATTTACAACGATCGAAATCAGTGAATGAAATGAATACAAAATTTATATGAGATTTCAACAAAAAAGTTTTGAAAAAAATAAATCAAATTTGTTTTCAGAATGCAAAGTACGCAAGTTTGAAGTCTTAATTTTTTAGATTTCAATGCGAAGCCATAAGTTTTTTAATTACGTTTTTCGAAATAAGATATTTTCTTCCAAAACTCTTAACAGAAAAACTAAAAAAATATTAAAAGAAAATAAATATTTTTTTTTCTGTGCTGACGGCTATTTCAAAATTATCTTAAGGTCACACTCCCAAATATTTGCCGAAAAAAACGTGACCAACAGACAAGCTAAATTTGCATTTTCTTTAATTCCAACATTTTTTTTAAATATGAGTTCGCATTTATTAAAATTATTCTAATTTATTATTATTCTAATATATTAATTTATATTTATTTTTTTATTAAATTTTATCAAATAATTTATTTAAGCTTTAAGTCCAGAAAATAAATATAAATGATTTATTTTATCCGATATTTCGCTTTCTCAATGGAAAACTTCTTCAGGGATATATTTAATTAAAAATTAATATTAACAGAACAAAATAATTAACTTTAAAATGGATACAGAAAATGTAGCTCAAAATTACAGACATTTAATTTATAAAAATAAAACAGGAAATTGAATATTTTTTATGTCTTTGTAATAGATTTAAGTAATTTTGTATTTTTTTGTAATTTAATTATCAATTTTTTTTGACAATTTTTTATTATTTTTTCAAGCAAATTTAGAAAAAGTTTTTATTGGTTTGTGAAAACAATAACTGTTATTATTAATTTTTAATTAAATATATCTCTTAAGAAGCATGAATAAACTATTTAATAAAGTTCGCATTTATTTTAAATAATATAATAAACAACATTTTGCGGCATAATTGACTTCATTTTTTGATATAAAAACCAAGTTAAATCACACTAATCCTAAACAAAAGTAGTGGTTACGTTTTTTTTTTGGGCAGATTTTAAGTTCTTCAGTAGAAAAGGCCAAATCAATAATTTTTATATGAAAAAGCGCATTAGTCGAAGAAAGATAAAATCACTTAAAGAATCTAATGGTATCAACACGTTAATTGGGGGAATTATTATAAGATCTTTTGCAGTTTAATGGAATACAAGAACGTTGTAAATTGTCTTCTAATTTCCTTCAATCTCCCTTAATCATCAGGGGTCCTCTGTAAAGGTTTATTCATCCAGTGGTTTCAAAATCGCCGGTCAGCTGTTAAATAGCTGTCATGTCTGAAGTGTCATTTATTTAGTGAAAGGTTTGCCACTTACGAATATGGATCGTTTAATAACCAAAGAATGCTTAAGAATAGTTGCACTTTTCGTATTCTAATTCATTAAATAATACGGTTAAATAGTTGATATTCCTAGTCACTAGTATCCACCGTCAAAAGTGGTAAAATCGTACAAAGAACGCTGATGAGATGGTGTAGCGACCTCGGAAGCAGTACTGATCCGTTCTGCTAGTCTGTTGAATAAATTGTTTCATATAAAAGTACTCTTAAAAATCTAAGACCTTTTTATTACTTCAAAATCTTCATAATTACTTTCTTTTTGCTTTTTTTTTTTATACATTTTTTGTATTATTTTTTTTATTTAGGTTACGAATTAATTTCAGTTTCAGCTGAAAATTATCTTTTAGCTGCATTCAAGCAGATGAGTACCGAAACTAACTTGACTATGAATAACTTTAGCAGCAACTAAAAATAGATCAGACTTAAGTTTTAACTTAAAGCGTCATTGATTTCGAAAACTAATAACGTCTCAGGCAATTTGCTGAAAACTAATTTGAGAAAAAACACGTTACAAACTGAAACTAAAATGTTATCACCCAAAGTCCTTTATCCTTGTATTAATCAGAGAGCAAATTGATATTTTTTCATATCGAGCAAACAAATCATATTTAAATTTAGGATGCCAGTATTTGTTCACTATACATTTTTATATATACGACTTGATTATGATTTTTTATATTTATTTATTTTTTATTGCCTCTGATTGTTGTTTCCTTTAACAGATTTTCACTTGAAATTGCTTTTATTTTTCTTGTTGTTCCATTTTTTTTCCTTTTTAAGATTTAATCATGTGCGAAATTGTCATACAATATTTACTAAGAAAGTGTGTGTACTTAATGATATTTACTAAATAACATGTCTTACGGCAATCAATTTCAAATAAAATCCTTGATAAGTAAACAATCATCGTCATAGTCAAGAGAAAAAAAGGACACTCGTTATAATGCACCCTTCGTTGTCGGTTTGTATGTGTGTATGTGGGTGAGGGATAAAACATTACTCATACACTTATCGATTAGAGTAATAAGGATAAGCTGCAAATAACCATTTAAAGGCGCAGCTCGGTTAAAGACTTGACAATTCTTAGTCTCAGTTAACAGTAAATAAAACAATATGTATCCCAGGGCTACAAAAAATGCCATAAAGTTTGAAAATATTAAATAAAATCCTGAAGGCTTCAAGGCTACAGTTCCTTTTTTTCTGTTCATATTACCAGCATATCCTTATTTTTATGATGTTTGCTTTGTTTCTTTCCTCTTCTTGAAATAATTTTTTCTGGCCACTTGAGTGTGTTTGTGGTTAAATGCATGAGTGTGCAAGTATGTGTGTGTGTGTATGTGTGTTTGTGTGTAAAAATTACTGGACCAGCGTGTTTGTTTGCATTTGTGCGGTGTAAATACGCTCTAAATTGTTCAAACAAAAATATTTTCGTACCAAAGAAAAAAAATATATAAAAAGGACTCACTGTGAAATATTAATAGTTCTGCATGTAAGAATCCTTGACTAATGTGTAAAATTGTAAAAGTAAGACTTCAATGTTCAAATCAACAAACATGATTCTTTGCAGGGCAAAAATTATTATAATATTTTTTTTATTTATTTTTAATTGAAATAAACAAATTTTACAAGGTTTTTATTGCTCGAACTGTGCTAAATGTAACCAAATTTTGTAATTATAGTTCTGATTATAAATCAGTGCCTTTTGCACTTCAATTAAATAACGCAAATATACTCGTTCTAATTGCAGAAAAGTAAACAATGAATTTTAAAAATGTCAAAATCGCTACAGAAATATTTACAAGCGGCACTGGGATACAAGTCACGAGTCCTTTAGACGTTTAATTATATTGATTCGCTCTTTGCTACTCGAAAGCGTGACTTGGCAAACTTTTGTTAAACACTTTCTATTAGAGTAGCTTATAAAAATCAGTTTTCATTTTAATCTGCTTAAAATAAAATCAAGTCCTTAAGGCTCACACAAATTCTTATACAACAAAAAAGAATAATAATAATAATAATCAAATACAAACAAATTGTTTTACATTACAGCCCCTCATTATTTATTCCACCATGTACTTTTAGTTGATTTAGTTATTTTTAATTACTTGTTCGTTTCTATTTCTCGTAATTCCCTGCATTAAGTTGACTGCCAACAGCAAAGGAATCAACTAAAGAGAACAATTATGAAAAAAAAACGCGAACGCTTTAAAGAAAAGTGACTTTTATTTCTGTAGTTGGTTGGTTGGTCGGTACGCAAACTTATTTATTTCCGTTTCCTTGAGGCAATTATACTTGTACCTTTTATAATGTAATTTTCACTGAAAATGAAAGAAATTATACTGCCACTTTGAGAAACATTTTGAAAAGTTGTTTCAGAAGTTGCCTTATGAAAAAAAAAACACGAAACAATTTTGTGCAGGCAAAAACATTTTAATAAGATTGAAATTTAATTTATGCTCTCCTTTTCTCGCTTTTCGAAAATAATAATTTTAAATAAAAAAAAATAAATAAATAAATACATTTTCGGATTGCTTGACTTTGTTTATTGTTTGAAATATCTTTAGGTGGCTAATTACATTAAATAAAGTCATAATTAAGTTAACACATTGTTTTTGTTCCTTCTTTTGTTGGTCTTTGCTGTTTGAGAGTGTTTGTTGTAGTCCTTTTGTATTGACGCCATTATTTGGTGTGTTTGTTTGCTCGTTTTTCTACGACTTCTAAAACAATATATAAAATGTCTTAAGTCCTAATATGGCTTTTTAAGAGAAAGAAAAATAAATTAAAACAAATGTTTAATTAAGTTTCACCCTTCCCGGCAATATGTGTCATCAGCACATACAAGTAAGAGTGAGAGATTCTACACCAGACACTTTAAAGACGTGGAGGCTTCCTTTAGATCGTCTTTGATTTTGTTCCAGCTTTATTTTTAACTTAATGCGGAATTATTCGACGACAGTACAATATTATTATTCTATTTATCAAAACTGGCAAAAGTAATTTCATTTAGTTAATTGTTGATAAGATAGTACACCACGAAGAAAAATTACGGCGTTCTGACAAGAGATTCTGGTAGAGGAGACACAAAAAATACATATACCCTAAGAGAAAAAAGTCTTTGCGAAATCGACAACGAATGTGATCAATATGATACCACTATGTTGTCACTTTTTTTTTGAAACCGCTCGTTTAAAACTTGTAAACGTACGTTTACAAATTGACAACATTATGTTGTCAAACATCAACACTATTAATTAATTTTTCGCATCGCGCATTCCTCAATTGTAAACAAACGTGGTTTTAACGTTGTCAGGTTGTCAAAACACTACAGTTTAATTTTAACAACGTACGTTGCAAAACTGTTAACAAAGCAGGTTGCATCGACAACGTTACGAGTATGCGACGACATAAAATTAAAGGACTTTCCTCGCTACCATAAATATGGAATTAATTTTTGATAATTTGAAATGTAAGGACATCGCAGTTTGAAACCACAATTTTTAATGTGACTTTGTACAAGTTTTTTTTTTTTTTTTTTTTTTTTTTTTAAGAGAAGTAATACTCAGACAATTAGTATGCCTACCAACCCGTAGGTGTGTTACCTTCCTTGGAAAAGGGATAGTGAGAGAGGACAGATGGTGAAAGAGAGAAAGCTTAATTTTTACAACTCTGATGTTGCGCGCTGTGTTATGTTAGTTTTTATATCAGTGTTGCAGTACCTCTGATGTCAAGTAGGCGCATTAAATGTGTTTTAAGCTGTTGTAGCCATTTTATTAATTATTTTACTTCGCCGGCGATTTTGCTACAATACCGACGAAGGAGGGCGCTGTGATGTCCGCTAGCATACACCAGTATCAATTGCTGCCAGAACTGTTCAGTGACCAGTACTATGCCTTCATCACTTAAACAGTCCGACAACAACAAACACAATGGCATACTAATGCACATCTGAAAAATGCTGGAGGTTATGACTTTTCTGAAGCTGGGCTCGAACCCACGTGCTTAGACATTATTTGCTTTGTAGTCAACGCGCTAACTACTACAGCCATCCAAGATGGAGGATTGGAGCAATGATACTCCTAATTTTTACCAAGCTAATGGAGTAATTTTATCAAAGGTAAGATAAATTAAAATGTATCTTTTATTTAAATTAATATTTTAGGATTTGAAGGCTCTCCTAAATCAAACAACAAAAGATAAATCAGTTGTGGAATATGCTGATCGCAACAAAAAATTAGATAGTGAACATAGAGATTCAATAATTAAAGTCATTGTTGAAGATAATCTCAGCAGAGGAATAGTACTTTGCACACAAGACTATAATCGGCTACTGGATGAAATTTGTGCCGTGTTCCCATTTGAAAACGATATGGAGGTAAGTTTTAAAGAAAATGAATTTAAAATGTTTCATGTATGTAACACAAATTTGGAGTTAAATAAATTAATTACAATATATTGGAATGGTTTCAATTATTGTTTGGAATAGAATAAGTTCCTAAAACACGACAACAGTAAGGTGTCAATTCAACACCGGTATGTTGTCACTTCGACACAATTAAATGTACACGCATGTTGTCAACTTAGCTACGGTGTCGTTGACAACATTTCGTTTTCGAATTGACAACGACGTGTAAAATATGACTACATACGTTGTTGATACACTTTTGACACCGTATGTGGTTATTTTGTACACAGATGGTCTAATTTTTTCTCTGGGTGTACATGTGTAGGGGTTTTGAAAGATCGCATCGGAATTTCATTTTAGGGAAAGTTAAAGTTTCCCTCCTTTTGCCTGTAGGTATATGAAAAATCAATCCATCCGTACTTAAATCAATCCCAAGCGGTGTTAAAAGTGCGGCAATTCCAGATTTACTAAAATCATGTACAAAGGATTTTCTTTTTTAACACACACCGCGAAGCCATTTTGGCTTGTCTGCAGAAACACTCAGGGTCTAGGCAGGAATCAAACCTGCGACCCCTCAACTAATAGTCTAGTACGCTATCTACTAGTCTACGGGTGCTCCCCAGACAGCTCAGACGGATTCAAATGATCAATTTAATTTAAGAATTTTTTAGTTGTCAATGATCGATCGATAAAGCAGCGATATTTTCCGCGGTACTCACGCCTCACATACGGCTTGATGGATTAGTGTGCAACAAATTGAAACTGGTGTGAAATTTGGTCACAATAGTTTGATTATCCTGCACGGTGGGTCAATTATAACGACCTTGAAATGGACATAACTGGCAAAATACATTTCTCACACAGCCCGAATTTTGATAATAAAATTCAATGATTTGCAAGCGTTATTCGTTTGTTAGTCTATTAATTATTAAATGGCAAAACATACTGAGTATTTTAGGCATTGACACACAAGGCTTGACAATCAAGACTTGACGTTTGTGAGCCGCGTCTAAGAACCTGAGCTTGTGCTCCGAAAGTAGTGCAAATTCGGATCATCTAATAATTTTGTTGTTGTATATAATGGTGAAACTTTAGCGTCAACTTCGAAAAGAAAATTTTTTTTGGAGATACGTGAAGATAACTTCGGGATGACGACATGTTACGAATCTTTTTTTTTTATACTGAAAACCCAAATAGAAAAAAAATCACCCTTTATATCGCTCCTTTATTGCAAACTTGTTTTTGAGAAAACGAGCTGAAAATTTTTAATTTACTCACATCTCAATGGAAAAATAAAATCATATTCCATCCTTAAGAGGCGAGCAAAAAATATATTTGTAAGAATTTTTCACACAAGATGAAGAATAATACGATGAATAATTCTGCTTTCTTAACACAAAAATCACGTTTTTTGGGATATGACTACGTTGCAATAAAGGATATATCCTTAATTTTATAATATAATTTTTTTTAACTTTAAAGTTAGTTCTATTTCAATGTTAAATTTAACTTTAATTAGATTGACATATTTGCTTTTAATTTTCACTCAAATTTCTACCTGAAATAAATCTGCTGAAAATACGATTTAATATTAATATATTCGCTTTTCAATTTAATTCTAAAATATTTTCGTTCTTCCTAATAACCTACGGAGCAAAACAAATAATTTGTACGCTTAGCGAGGTCGACATGTAAAAAATATATCTCCTCCGCCATCGACTTGAAGATTTTTTGAAGCCGTGATAAATCAAAATCTAACTTCTTACGCCTTTCGTTTTTGTGTTGCGTGTGTATTAGGGTGTTCGATTATTCGACATTTTCCAGAAACCGGGTTCCGAATTTTGAAAAACCCGGTTACGATTTCTAGAATTCAGGAAAAACCGGTCAACCGGTTTTTTTTTCTTAAGAAAAGTTTTGAGTTTTATTTGCTTTCTTAAAAAAAAAGAGTTAACAATTCATGTAAATTCTATAAAACAATATAAAAATTAAAGGTTAAGCATAAAAATTAGCTTCACGTTCATATCATAAAGTTTTTGATTGGTTATGGTTCGTCAAACTACAGGATTTAGACTCCTACGATCAAAAACTGACCCTTTGTAACAGAAATTCAAACGGGAGTGAATAAAAGTGCATGTATTTTTTACACTCTTGTAAAAAAAACTGTTGAGTTGTCTTGTCCAAAATTAAGCCTCTATATTATAAAAAAATATAAAGAATTGCAAGGAATACTCTATTATTATTGACTTTAAAACGTGTGTAGCTTCTCCTTTAAATTAAATAAGTGTAGTTACGTCGTTACTCGGCGATTTCATTTGTTTCATTTATGAAAATAGAATTCTCGCTTTTGGTGCATTTTCCAGTTCAGAGATATCGTTTTAAAGTATTCAAACCTTTTAGACGACGTTCATTTCTTCGTTTTTGGTCTGCAATGGATGTCTAATTCTATATAAAATATGAAGCAAAATGTCAACAAAACTAAATACGGATTTTCAAATATGCACTTTAATATCCGTTTGCACGCAACAAGGCCAATTTCGTTCGACCCTGCTAACACTTCATAAGATTATTTCGCCATAGTCAAAGAAACACCTAGAACTTTTACACTGAAAAAAAAAGAAACTTGGATAATCAACAGAAAATGTTCGTCTCAGTTTTATTATAGTAAAAAGTAATTTTATTTAACAAATATACAAAATGAAAAGTATTTGACTGACCCGGTTTTTTAATTGTAAAAAAACTGAAGTATTCGACATTCGAAAAATCAACATTTTGAAAAAACCGACCACCGTATTGTAGAAAATCCGGTTTTAAAAACCGGTTAAAAAACCGAGTTGAAGAACCGGTTGAAAAACCGGGTTTAAAAACGGGTTGAAAAACCGGTTTTAAAAACGGGTTGAAAAACCGAGTCGATCACCCTAGTGTGTATTCACTACTGTACGGAAAACATGCGTACAAACACATGTACATATGTATACAATACAAATTAACGCTACAAAAAATGGGGCTTGATAGGCAAGAAACCGCTTTATCCGTTTGATGGCAATTTTAGCCTGAATACCACCAGTACCGCACATCAACCCAACCCTTGTGAAACTTAAAAAAAATTTGTCATCCCTTTCCATCTTCCAATTCAATCGTCACTGGTTTTGACTTTAAACAAAATACTGAATTTTAACTTTTCACCGAGTGTATGAGGATGTGTATGAATAAATAATTTCTTTTACAACTCATACTTTTTTTTGTAATTTTCCTACATTCATTTTCATGACTTCATTATCAGCAGCAATTTATTGGACTTGGAGCAGTTTTTTTTATAATTTATATACTATTATGATTTGCTGTTTTTCAGTTCTATTGACGTTGAACTTGTAACGTAACGTCTTAAGGATGTTTGTTTCACAACGAGCATTAATTCATTCAAACTCACACTCACACTTTTTATTAGTTTATACATTGTATGTTCAAGTACTTTTGCTGCCTTCCGTGAGCTTTTGTTTTTTGTTATGCGTTCTTTTTTTGTTGTTTTTGTCGATGTTTGTGAAAGTGTTTATAGTCCTAGATTTTCGCTCCATATGGCCCATAAAAAAGGTTCTATATGACTGATTTCTTCTTGAACCGGTTGGTGTGAGAGAGAGCGGTTGTAGATATGTGAGTGTTTGTGTTCATGTTCCAACATCAAGGGTGGTGATAATTCATTCAAACATTGAAATCACCCTAAAAGATGTGTGTGTGTGTTTTTTTTTATTTTTTGTTTTATTTTAAGTTTCATCTCATTTTCGTTTAACCCATGTTAAAATTGTTAAAGTTGTTAAAATTTAATTTTGCAAAAAGTAAATTGTTTTAGCTACAAACTCTATGTTTTTGAAATGCTTGCACACACAGAAAAAAAAACTCAGTGTAAAATCAACGTGAAGAAATGTTGATATCAAGTCATTGTTAATATGTGGAAAAAATCCAATTGAATATACTTTTAAGATTGTTTTAAGTAAAATCAATAGTTAAAATTTTTAATTTAGTATTAAAATATGTTGATTTAAAATTAATCACATTGAAATAACATTGCACATTTTAAATTTTACATTTTACAGAGTTAAAATAATATCAATCAAGGTTTAATTTTTTAAATTCCGGTTTTGTAGTAACAATTACAGTTTTTCATGTAAAATTAACATTGCATATAGTTAAAAAAAGATTAACTATTGTAAAATCAACATTGTTATGAACATTAAAAATTACATTGGAACACTGTGAAAAATCTTTTGTCAATTTTAAATATTAACAAACGTTGGCTTATGTTAAATCAACATGTTAAAAAAGTTAAATCAAACTTGTGAAATATTAATAATGACTGGAATAATATTAAAATAAAAATGCTATATGTTAACAACACATGAAACATGCGGAAACAACGTGATACATGTTAAAATGAAATTAATTCATGATAAAAGAGAAAAAATTCAAAACGTATCGCTACTTTACAGCATTAAAGAAAGAGAAAGTTTCATTCTATCGCAGCTTTACTGCGTATTAGAAGTGCAGTGTTATAAATTTTAAGTGAATTAAATTCTTTATTATATCTGCAGCTAACAATGATAATATGAATTTAAAAAGGTGTGTGGAAAATTTAGCAACCGGACGAGAAAATATTAATCTTGTTAGTGACGAAATATTATAGTAAACAATCCAGTTGTTGAAAATACGACACAAGGTTCCCAAGCCGCCCACCTTAACATGTTTTGCCAATTAATAATTGTAAAATATCCAGCAGGAAATGGAAATAGCGAAATTATACTGATTATCTATTGACGATGTCACCACACTGTGGAAAATGTCCGTAGTAAAACTGTACTGATTCACTGTAGGCGCTGTCACCACCTGCAGGAAATGTCAATATTAAAATTATACTAACGATGTCACCAATACTATTTTATTTTAGTTATTTAAAATGATATTTAAAAATAAAATAAGGCATAAAAAAAATTTCAGTCTTCTTTGAGGTATAATTTTCTTATCGCTAAATAAAATAAAAGAAACTTCGTTTTGCTTTAAATTAAAGATTTGTTTTTAACCTCCAGACATTTTCACTACCTATCAAAAACAAAAAAAAAAACAATTTGTTAACAGTGTCACCTAAAAGACACCATAATTGTAGACAAAAATATTGACATGGATACACTTAACCCCATGCTTCCTTCAGGGATATTTAAGAAACAAATATTTGTAAACCTAAATGTATTTGCTATATGTATGTGTTTATGAATGAATAAAGATAAAACAAATTAATTGACTGCTTTTTACTAACTGCCTGTCCCATTGTTAAACAACATTGCGTAAATGTTATTTCAATATAGGAACCATGTTAAATCAATATGGAATTTCCTGTAATTTTAACATCTTTTCATGTTGTTTCAGTATGGCTGTAACATTAATTCTAAATGACTTAATAGTTAATTCGACATAAAATTTATTTTGATTCAACATGAAATTCATGTTGCTATAAATTTTTTTAATATTGTTTCAATAAGGATCTTAACGTTATTTTGACATGACAATCTCTTTGATTCAATTGGTGTACAATGTCAATTCAACATGATTTCTAGTTGTTTTAATGTGGTTAACTTTAACTTACATTTTACTTTAATATCATGTTAAATTGATATGAAACGCGCATGAAGCAAAATTGTTAACAAAACTAGTTGACTCAACCTTGTTTTAGTTGATTTTACAATGATTTTTTTCTATGTGTATGCGAATGTCTGTAAGTGTTGATGAACATATTTAGTTCTAGTGAAAGTTAAATATGAGATTACACAGCAGCTTTAATAGAAATGACAGTTTTATATGCTCCCGGACAGTATGTTGATATTAAATGCAGTATTGTTTAAAACAATAGCGGTGGCAAGCTGGATGAGAGTGTCTCGAAGGATTCGGTTTGGTATTTTGTTAAATATTGAAATTCGATTTATTTTTCAAACGGTTGCTTGCAGCCGATCTCTTCAATATCTGATCACTTTGAGCATTAACTGCGGTTGCTCTTATTTCACCAATAACTAGACGCACATATTCCTCCCTCAATAAAGATTGTCATAAAAAAAAAAAAATAATTTCAATAAAATTTGAGACACTACTATTTTGCAGCCCACTACTAAAATATTACTGCTAATTTAATTTATGCACATACACCAGTACCAACAAGGATACGTACAAGCAAACAATCTCACTTTACATTTACATTTAAATTTCACTAAATGACGCACACATGTTCGCTTTCATTTCCGCAATTTATTTGTTTGAGACTGTTTTGGAGCATTTCGTATCTCATATTCATAGTCATATGATTTTTTATGATTAACAATTATTATGAGGAAAATTCCTTTTGCTTAAAGAGTCCTTGTTTGGCATTTGAAATTATCTTCATATTATTTCATAAGACTGTTTTGTTTGTGCCCGCTTGTAAAAGAAAACATTAAAGAAAGGAAAAATAAGATGAGTTAACACATAAAAGGAGACAACAATGAAGGGCTTTAATTAAATTCTACTCGTAAGATTGTTAAATGTGGCTTTATTTTCTTTAGTTTATTTCTTTCGGTAGATGGATAATACGACTATTATAAATATTTGCTCTACATTTGTGCTCTTGAGGATATTGTGGTGTCATTTTTCTTGTGTTTGAAGGACTAAACCATAAAATTATATTTCCTTCTCTTTAATTAAACAAAAAAAAAATGTCCTTAGCAAAGTTGTGGGTCTTAATTTAATATAAAATAAAATTCTTGGCTTATTGTGTTAAGTGGCATAAAATTTATGAAATTAATTTCATAGTTAATAAAATTTAGAATAATGATACAAATAAGGCGGAATTCATTAGCGTGGGCGTGAGGGATAAAAGAACTTCTCGCATGAGACGAGCGCGAGGACTTTGTGGCTCGCGATCGTATGTGACATTTCAATAATTATTTAGAAGAAACTTTTGTTTGTTCAATACCAAGAATATTTCTTTATGTTCGTGTTGTAATAAATAATTTAGAAATAGTCTCTGAAATCTAAAATTAATGAGTATTAATGATGAAACAGAACAAGTCTGCAACTTCAGGAACAATCGCTAATGGCCTATAACTTCAAATGAGGGGTATACGAGGACGGATTGATATTGAAGCGTTCTGTCAAACGTCAGCTGTTAAAATTTCACCCAAATTCATAGATTAGTTTATTTCTTGTAGTCGTTTGAAGTATAATTGTTTGATTTTCTTTTATTTGCATTTTTCATATGAAACACGGCAACATTGTTGAGAGAATGAGAGTGTCTAAAATTGAGAGCATAAGAAAAAACGCTTTAATGATGAAACAGAACAAATCTGAAACTTCAGGAATAAACGCTGATGGCCCATAATAAAATCGACGGCAGTAACTTCAAATTCTCTCTTATTCTTGTTTAATTTTCTTTTGTTTTCATTTTTCGTATGAAAAATGTATGTGATTTCATGAAAACACAGTAATATTGTTGAGAGAATGAGTGTCTAAAATTGAGAGTATAAGAAAAAACGCTGTAAAAATAAAATAGATTCTATTTCATGACCACATTCTCTGGCAGAATTTTATGTCAAATAGTACGGTAAGCAAATGTCAGCCCCAGTTCTGTTTCTTCTTTAAAATAGATTCTATTTTACGACCGCTTTCTCTGGCAATTTTTTTTTATCAAAATGTAGGGAAAACAAACGTCAGCCCCAGTTTTTGTTTTCATAATTTCGTTTCAACGAAATAAAATCACAATAAATGCCGACGAAGTGTGTTGCGGAACAGAAATTTAAGTTGCTATATTTCCCATGGAGAGCTT
Source organism: Gymnocheta viridis (assembly GCA_956483585.1). Classification (NCBI taxonomy): domain Eukaryota; kingdom Metazoa; phylum Arthropoda; class Insecta; order Diptera; family Tachinidae; genus Gymnocheta; species Gymnocheta viridis. The sequence goes on from OY101444.1 coordinate 7,876,585, forward strand.
CAGTCCAAAAACTCTACTTTGGCACCGCTGCACAGAAGGTAAGATTAGATTGTGTGGGGCAGGGCGCATGCTAGCAAGTTCTCGCAGAGGCCAAGTAGGATCATTATGATGCCCAGAGGACTATCTACACCCGGCAAGTTCGGGAAAAAGCACCCGGTGAAAGCCAACAGCCCAGAACTTTTCACGAAGTCTGAAAGGCATTCCACTAGTGCATCCCCGACACATGTTCAGGTCCGGCAGACGTCAATTGTCAAACTGGCTAAGGCAGCACACAGAGGATCTGTTCAGCTGACTCTTCTTTCTCTGCTAAAAATCTGCTCCTTCAGTGGCCATTCCAAAGAAACTCAGACATTCGGAGATGCGCTCGATCGTACAATGGCCCGTGATGACTCCAACCAGCAGCAGTGCCAGCAAAATTCTGCTAAAGATTAATGAGTTTGATGAGTTCTATCGCCAGTTAGTAATTGTCAGTGAGTCTTGAAAAATCACCAAGTAACAACTGCAAACCACCTGAAAGCCGGTTTCTTTATCGATCACTCTTTAAAACATTTGAGGGCAATTTGAATATCGCTTTGTGAGTCTACTACGTCTACAGCCGAGTCTACATTTCCGCTTTTATCTGCCATTTAGTCCCCATAAATGCTGTGCAGGTCCTGGAACCCAAGCTATCCCGTTTATTATATCGTTCCAGCAGAGTCAGAGACAGAAAGCGCTATTGAATTCTCGGTTTCAGCTTGTTTACAACAAAAGTTACCAAAGCAAATCGACCAACTCGCTTTTTAGAAACTTTCAGTTGAAAACTCTTGCTGTCACGAGTAGATCAATAATTGCGGCAGCTGCGTTTACATTTTAAAGGTTGTCAATAATAAACGTTCATTTTTAATCTGTCATCTGTCTTTAATTCTTTTAGCTTTGCAAGGTTTTGTTTTTAACGAAATAAACATTTTATTATCATGGATGGCTGTTTTGCATCTGAAACCTGGATAAAAAAAGAGCTTTAATGAATTTAAGCGATATCGAAATGAGAAGAAAACCAAACAAAAAAAAACCAGACGAATTCTACGAAAAGAGTGATAAAACAAGAAAATAATTGTTGTCGAACACATGCAGACAATCAAAAATCAAATTGAAATGAGTTTAAATGCAATCAACAACCACTGGGCAGACATGAAATAAATCATCCTTAATGCCAACAAACAACAATTGGAAAATTGAAATCAATATGAACAACAATAAAATGCAAACTTAAAAAAAAATTGAATTGATTTCACAAACAAAACCAATACAATCTCATCATCATCATCATCATCGAAAGTCATTCAGACCAGCAACCAGCAAAAGGTATGTTCAGACGGTGCAAATATTTCAATCGACTGACAATTTAATATTTATTATGTTAAGTAATTGTTTCGTTCAATATTTGCCTGGTAGGAGCATAACTTAACTCAGCCAACATGCGGGCATTTCGCTGTAAGTTGTCATCGTTTCCTTTTAGTTTATTTTTTTATTTGTTAAATGCGGCTGAAAAAATATATTAAGGAGTTTAACAAAAAAAAAAATTAAATCCCATACAATAGAAGGGCGGGAGGGTGTGAGTTTTGATTTTGATTTTATTCACTTCTTTTTTTTATTGTATTCTGTGGCGTATTTGTGAACAGTTGTACGTATTTAAAGCAGACGAAAGGATTTACATAAATTTTCAAGTTCTTACAATTTGTCAACATTAAACTGTCGAAGTTTAAAATGCATTTGCTAAAATTAAGATTTAAATGAACTATTTATTATTCGTATTTAAGGTGAAAATCATTTTCATGGTACTTTATGGTGCCGTAAAAATTTGTTTTAACAGAAACTCGCTAAACGGGGTGGTTGTTTAGGGTTTTATAAAAAACTAAGTTCGAAGTTTTTTTTTTCATATTTAACAACTTTATTCAACAAACGGAAGATATTGCAAATTCAGTTGCTTAATTTTTGGGCATTTGTTTGCTGATACGAGCTAAATCTTACAGGTTTCATTGAATGGGTGGAATTATTTTCGTTATACGAGTATTATTGTGGCATCCGGTTTTTTATTTTTTTTTATTTTTTTTTTTCAAGAAAATCTTAAAATTTTATTTTACGTGTTTAAAAATAGAAAAGTGATTTTTTTAAATCTTTAGGATTTCATAAATCCATACACATTTTAATCAATTAATAAGTTCTCTGTTTGAACACAACTTATAGTAATTCAATTATAATAATTCTTCCCAGTATGATAAACAAAATAATCGCAAACATTCTAAGCAAGCGTCAATCAGACGCTCTGATTCACGGAATCCGCAACGAACAGGCCGAACAAAGTCCTGTACTGACCACATAAACATCTTGCAGTCCTTCTAATCAGCAAGCGTATAAATTTAGCGAATCAGGCTTTTAAAGTTCAGCTAACACAAAAACTTACGCCTACAGATCATCAAAAACGTTGTTTTTTTTTGCAGATTAGTACCTTTAAATGCATCAAACTGATCGGAAATTTAATCAAAACGTCATTTTGAGTGCTAAGGCCCGTTTTCATCTCGGAGGCTATAACATATCTGCTAATTCTGCTACCTGGGCAGGATGTATCTGTACCGCGACCAGAATATCTAATTTACTCCTCCTAAATTCACTGCTCTATCGCTAGGCTACGAACGAAGCTCTGTGAGAGATCACATACTTTTCTTTGAGTCCCGAAGTAGTCTCCTTGCCAGATATCCAGGCAGGACATTCGCACAATACGAGCTCCTAAAGCGGTGTGCACACTATCGAACTTGAATGACAGTCAAAAATTCATCAGCTTTGAATGATAACTTTGACTGTACAGACTAACGATCATGTTCGACACCCAAACCATCACTCAAGAAAAAAATTGGACACACAAACATGGAAAAAACGAAAATCGGATGCGCTTTATTACTAACAAAAATTTTGTATAATGAATTATTTTAATTATTTTCTTATTATCTGACAACTTTTAGTATTATTTTGTCTTCACATCTCAGATAAGTTTGAATTTCATAAAAAAAAAATTTATAAATTCCTTAAAATAATTTTTTCCGCTTCCAAGATTTGTAGTTTATACAATAAAAATATTTCTTGACTGATACTTTTTGGTACACACTAGGTGTGTTCATTTACTTTACTAGTAAAAATTAGCAACGAGAGAGTAACAAGAAAATTCCCAAAATTACTCTCCAAAATGTGAAAAAGTAAATGAACACTTTACTAGCAAAAAATTGCAAGTTAAAGTAGTGTTGTAATGTATTGGTATATATGAGTACCCAATAACTGCCCCTATATTTTTGGGACAAATTATACATACATGTATATTATTATAAAAATAATGTGATTATGGTCATTTATATTCGGCTTGTTATAGAATAATGAAAAGCTCCGCAATTTTATTTAATCTAGTACTAGGCGTAGTCGAAATACGCTAAACACGGTAAGGGTGATTAGCAACTTTTGAATAAAATGAATGAGTAAAATATACATCTATTTTTGATTAGTTTATTCGTTATAACAGCCTGCCTACACATAGCATTTTTATTTCAAACATCGGAAATAACGAAAAATGGGTTAAACATATTTTTTTGAAGAAAACAAATTTAAGCAATTTTCATTTTCACTGTAATAAAAAGCTTTATCCAAAATAGAATATCATGTTGCTGCCAGCAATAAACCCCAAAAGCAGTAAAAAAGTAATTTAATAAATTATGTGTTAATTTAAATTTATATGCAAATATATATTAATATATTATTTTGTAAACACAAAACAGCTGTTCGAATAATTGTTGCAAGTAAAAATTTTACTTGTAAATACTTGGAAGAATTTTTCTGTCTCTCAATTTTTTACGCTCTTTCGACGCTCTCTCGTTGCAATTTTTTTTGGGTTAATGAACGCTTTCTAGTAACAATTATTACAAATTTGTAAAAATTACTACTATCAGTAAAAAACCAATATGGCCTCTGACTGTCACACAACCACAAAAGTATGTGTGGTTGACCGTTGACTGACAAAATTTGTGTTCACACTGTCGATCAAGCCAAAATTTGAGCAAAACTGTCACTAATGTTCGATAGTGTGTACCCCACTTAAGTCACGTAGCACAAATCGCAGAATCAACACAGTTTGATCTCAGTGTTCCCAATATTTTATAGATGATATCGAAGACCGCAGTGTGCGTGACCCGTGAGCGTTCTTAAGCAACTCCTATTGATTGACAAGCCCTACGAGATGGCGTAATGAAACGCTTCGTCTGTGTGAGTGCCTTCAGAGTTCCGTAGTGCTGAAGAAATTCCGAACCCATGCAGCATAGTATCTGGTGCTGGTGCACCAGGGAAAGATGTGCCAAATCGCTTTAATAGAACAAAGCAAAACTCTTGGGCAACTTGTGTTCTGTTTGGCGATCTCATAGTCTTTCTAAACGCTCAAAATTCAAAATTTTCAACAGCTGAGCGAACGATAGCTGCTTTCTCCGCTTGACAAGTCTTTGTATACACCTGTTTACGCTCTGTGCTTAAATATTTTGGTCATGAAAACTTATTGAATTGTTAACACTTTACGTACATTGCATACCGGCATCACAAAAATGCGATTGATTTGGGTGCTCAAGAGTGGCGGATCCATCCATACAAGGCCTAGACAGCTTAAAATTGACAGAAAAATCCGGCACAAGAAAATAAAATGAATCTAACAACTGATGCTGGTGCAGGGTACACAAACAAGTTTATAAATCTATTAAATTTAAGGGATGATTAAAATTCAGCCCGCTGTGGTGCTGTTTAAGGGGAGTATGTTGCTCTTTTTAATACAAGTGACGGACTTATAAAATATAAAATATTCCACAAAAATATTTGCGTTAAAGACAGCAAAGATCTACGTTCTGCTTGAACAATTTTACAGATTTTTTTTCGTAAGTATATCGTGAGCGTGAGTACTCGTAATTGTGACTAACTCTTTTCCACTCCTTACGTAAGCGTGCGTGAACGTGAGTCAAAAATATAAAGTCGTGCATTAGTAAAATTCATCTACCGCGATCGTGCATGAACGTGAGTGAAAAGTCACTCACGATTCGATCCCTAGTTTGTACATTTACAACCATTCCGCATGAAGGGTATTCATAATTTATGATGTTGTATGCAAGTGAGTCCTTTAGAAAAAGTAACAAAACAACACTACAGATTCCAATACAATCTTTTTTAAACGATCAAAATTCTAATTGTTAAGCTTTTTTTGGAGGTTTTCAGCGAACAATGAAAATGTTACTTTCCCTTGTTGCAACAACCAGCCAAAACTTAAATGAAGTCGTCAATGTTAATATAAAAAAAAGAAAATACTGCTATAAGTGTGAATAGTCAATAGGGGAATAATAAAATGGAAAATTTTTAACAAGAAACATAAATTTCTTGTTCGTATACAATTTTTTTGTTTGTGCGTGGCTGCATATTCAACACCTCGCAATGAAAAAAATCATAACAAGATTAAACAACCAGGTCTTTACTATTCAAACACATACACACACAAGCACACCAGCAGCTTACGACACACAGACATACATTTAAACCGGAAAGGATATAATGTTTGTTGCATGCTCACACTCTTATAAATAATTTCATTTGTTGTTTGGTGTATTGAAAAAGGATCGAGAGGGTGGGTATCTAGCTTTGTTGAGTTTTAAGCAAGACTCCCTTAAGGATTTTGTTGCTGCTAAAAAATATTTTTGTTAAATGGCGTGTCAAGTAGTTATTTATGATTACAACTTAATAGTAAAAGACGGCGTTTCATGTTTCGTTTCTTTTTTTTTCATTCTATTATTGGATTAAGAACGAAGTAGTTTCGTTGTTTCCTGGACAAGGAGAAAAAAAAATCATAAAAAGCACTTAAGAAGGAACGCTTTTGTTTATTAATTCAATTTGATAACAAAATATTGAGTTTTACGCATTTTGACTTGAATTTTTCTATGTTGCAAGAGCACCTTGTGACGGGCTTGTTAAAAACCTGTCAAAAACTATTGTGGCAAATGGCATACATTTTAGAAGGCTTCGAGTAAATTTTGTATGTGTTTCGTTTTTACAAATACTAAAAACGTATTTTCTGTTGAAGCTTTATTAAAACAATTTCCAAGTTTTCTTTCATAAAAAAAGCAAAATAAAAATTGTAAAAACAAAAATCAATTATATTAGATAAACTAAAAGCTGAATAAGAAAATTTTTTTAAATAATACAGAAATTAAAAACAAATTAGCGACTTTTACAAAGTTGTTAAAAATTGTTCTAAGATTTGCCTGCAATAGGAAAAACTGGAAAATAAAATTTGCTGAATTTGCAAAAGATGCTAAATTTTCCTATACTCACTTTCAGGCATGCTCACGTAATTGAAACAAAAAACTAATCACACTAATCACGTGAGCGCTGCCCATCTCTAGCACAAAACCCAAATTTAAGATGCAATCATTTTTGCAAATGGAGGCAAACGTCAATTCTGATTTGAAATTTGTGAAGTAAACAATTATTTTGGGGTGCCTAGACACGTTCAGATTATATTGATGTGTTCATCACAAAAGTTGTTTAACTTCACCGTGGCTTTAATTTTGCCAAACAGTGTTAGTGAAAAATTAGAAGATGCTAAAAGTTATGATGAAAAAGTTTAAAAATTATTGGTGCTTTTTCAGTTTTTTAAATTTGTAATAGCAATTTTTTTCAAAATTAATATTTTATATATTCAGTAAAACTAGTATTTAATAGCACAATTAATATTTTATTGAATGTGTGTAACTTTGGGAAAAAGTGCGATTATAAATTTAAAAATTAAAAATTATATTTTATAAATTTATTAAGATTTTATTTTCCGTTTTGCCTCAACAAACAAAAGTTTTTGAAAATCTATGAAAAATTATATTTTTATAAATTATTTTTTCAAAAAAGTGCGGAAGAAGTAACAACGGAATAATTCGACTTTTGGTGTTGACGCCGGGTGAATTTCGGTGCAGATTTCCCAATAGTCCGATACTAATAGGGTAGAACCCACAGTGCAGCCGCCGTACAGGACGACCATCGCGTACCTGGAAACGCCAAATAGCAATTGAAAAGTCCAAGTTAAACCTAAACTGGATTGAAATTAAACATCGTGCGGAAGATCGAGGATATTGAAAGGAACTTGTTTTTGGCCCTTATAGGAGTCTAAAGGGACAAATATATATATATAATAGGGTAGATAGATGACAGCGTTAATTTGCATTAGCAGTCTTAATTCAAATTAACTTGCGAATTATCCCCTTCCCAATGCGTATTCGAGTTAACGTAAACGCACGAATTCAAATTGAATTTATACTGAATTTAGCAATTTCAATATGGCAACAAAGTCGACAAAAAAATTTAAATTAACAAAAGAAATGTTAAATTTATCTTAAAATTAAAATGATTTAAAAGTCAGCAAAGGTAAGTTATTTTCCTTCTTGCTTCCTTCTCAAATTGCTTCTAAAACCACTGAATGCCAGCCTTTATAATTGTGAGTTTGGCTAATGCATTCTCTTTTTTTTTGCTGAATTTCGAGTGGAATACAAAGCCGTATTGGTATCCAACCTCTCCATATTTTGAACTTTTTTACACACTTTTTGGAAAGCCTTCCAAAGTTTTCCTTAAATCTGTTATCGTCCATCGTAAGTACATCATACTCCTAAAAAGTGTTGGCGTCGTCCTTCAAAAAATGCCATATCAATATAAATTATATCCTCCATGAAAAGATAATATTAAACCTAAAAACTTCCACAAGTGCCTTTCTCTTATTTCAGAGTGTCCTACTGCGATTCCCACTTGTAGCAACACGTTCAGATTCACGGTTGCTACTCCATGTACAATTTTTACATGATGCAGCAGTTTCAGCAAATGTGATTTCAGTTTTCTTTCAAATAAATAGTGATTTTTCATCAACAGCGTAACCGCTAATCGTACTTTCTGCCTTCTATCCATTTGATAGCGATGCACGAGTGCGGATTGATATTGAAGCTACCTAGCGCTAGATGGCAGCACAAACAGAAATTGCGATCTGTCAAACGTCAGCTGTTAAAATTTCACCCAAATTCATCGATTAGTTTATTTGTTGTCGTCGTTTGAAGGAAGCAACTTTTGTGTTTTTTGAAAAATAGAAAAAAGTGAATTTCGTGCAGCGATTAAACACTATTATTTGAAAGGGAAAACGGCGAAAGAGACAAAAGAAAAGCTCGATAAATATTACGGTGAGTCTGCTCCGTCAGATTACATTGCAAAATATTGGATTGCTGAATTGAAACGCGGCCGAACAAGCGCTGCAACAATACCCCATCAACAGAAAGGCCAAAAGAGGTGGTTACTGAAGAAAATATCAAGAAAATCCTCGATATCGTTATGAATGATCACCGAGTCATGTTACGTGAGATTGTTGAAATGGTAAACATAAACATGGTGTTCAACATTTTGCATGAACATTTGCATATGAAAAAGCTATCGGAAAGATGGGTGCCGCGTTTGCTCAGTGTCGAACAAAAACGAGTTCGACAGACCACAGCGGTGTTTGGACCTGATAAGGCGTAATCCTGTTGATTGTTGGCGTCGATTAATAACTGTTGATGAAACGTGGGTCCACCACTACACACCTGAAACCAAAAATCAATCGAAACAATGGGTAGAAGCTGGTGGAAGTGCTCCGAAGAAGGCGAAGACAGTGAAATCGGCGGCCAAGGTTATGGCCACTGTATTTTGGGATGCACACGGAATATTGCTCATCGATTATCTTGAAAAAGGATCCACAATCACAGGAAAGTATTATCGTGCATTATTGGATCAATTATTTGATGCAATCAAGAAAAAACGACCACATTTAAAGAAGAAAAAAGTGCTCTTTCTTCAAGACAACGCACCGGTTCAAACAGCATTAGATACGATGCTAAAATTACGTGAAATACACTTCGAATTGGTTGGTCATCCGCCTTATAGTTCAGATTTAGCTCCTAGTGACTTTTTCCTGTTTCCAAACTTGAAAAAATGGCTCGCAGGAAAAAGATTCAGCTCAAACGAAGAAGTGATTACCGAAACTAACGCGTATTTTGAGGGTTTCCCTAAATCGTATTATTCAGATGGTATAAAAAAGTTGGAATATCGTCTTACTAAGTGTATTGAGCTAAAAGGAGACATAAATGAGAAATAAATGGTTTTTGGAAAAAATGCTTTTTTCCTACTTATGTAGGAATATATCTTCAATATCAATCCGCCCTCGTAAATTCCAAAAAAAAAAAATATTTTAAATTTACTAAATTCAAAAACTATTCGCTTCTGGATCACAGTAAATCCGCGTATAGTCTTCGACAAGCCCTTAGTAGCGCTCAATGAAACTCCACTCGGTACTTATATATTCGAAAACGTTGTGGCCCGAAAAATGCTAAAGAGCCATGCTTCAGCCCCACCGACTATATCCTTCATTAATTGGATGAATTGTGACAGCAGAACATGTAGTCGAGACAGGATGAAGCAACGATTCATTCTGCGGCTGCCAGAATCGAAATTCTGAAGAGTGCATTTCTGGGTTGGATTATCTCTCGCTTTGGCGATTCGCATTGACCGGCAAGATTGCCGACTTAATCCTTCCAAACTATTTGTTTATGGGTTCTTTGAAGTCACGAGGCGATGGCAACAAATCTTAGACTCTGTAATTCATCAAAAAGAATATCTGCCAACACTGCCAGAACCTATCGGCGGAAGTTTTGTCAAGAGTGCTGGAAAATACCTTAAACCGGTTCGAAATAATTTTTTCGATTTGTGGAAAAAGTCGTTAAATAAAATAATCCAAAAAACAGAATCAAAGTTTTTAATTCATAAAAACTTGCTAACAAGGAACATTAAGTGCCATCATGAAATTACATTTAAAACAAAAACATATTCTAAAATGTTGTTTTTGTTTTAAATGTACATAATTGTACGAAAGAATGAATACGTGTGACATCGTGGGCCTGGCAGTACTCGTAAATGACAGCTTTTGCGCCATCTGCTTATATGAGAGTTGTTATTTCGTTAATAGTTTCTACAACATTTTGTTGGATCTTTATATTTGGCTATGCGTGTTTTTTTTTTTGCGAGGATCATCTATCAGTGTTCGGCTCAAATTCAGGCAATTTAAGGAGACCATGATGTTGTCCGACTTTTTATATATAATTCTTCTATACCTTCGATCACAAATGACGAGTATTTGCGTACAACTTTGTCGAATCCTTTTGGCAATCACAACAGTATTCATTTGCAAAACCATAAAGCTTATTTGTTCTGGATCCTACTCCTGTGGAATATCACAGTATTGATGATGTGTGCCCCAGTCGACGCAGTTTCAAAAATAATATACAACACGCAAAGAACTCAAAATATCAGTTTGCTTAGACACGGTCCAGATCACGAAAGATTATCATCGCCAGACCTCCAAAATGTTTTGCTAATCCAAATATTAAGTGTTGAATTCCTTTAAAAATAACAAACCATTTCGTCCTTATGAAAATATTGCAAAAGTTAAACAGTTTTTTTTTATATAAACAACTTGTGGGTTTCCACAAAAAATTTCAATCTTTAATGTTCTATTTAATCATACAATTAAAATGCGTTTAAATGTGCTCTTCTGATTTTCGCGCTCGTTAAAGTGAAATAAGTTAATCAAAAAACCGCAATAAACGTGGTTTTATACGCACTATTGCCGCTTTAAATGCACAAATGAATAAATAAATGAACAAATATGGAAATAAATATGACTTTTCTGTTGCCACTATTTAAACAACTATGAAAATATTTTGGAAAACTTTTGCCGTTCTGTTTTGGATTTTAATTTTTCTTTTTTTTTGGTAAATTTTTCGTCTGTTTTTCGCAATAAAAATTGAATGAATAAAACCAGTAGAATTTATAGTTGAGTCACAAACTAATGACTCCAGCTAAGTTTATGTGTCTGGCAAAATATTGCGATAAATTGTATTTCTTTTCATACGATAAAATACAACAAACAAATTTTGTTGTACATTTGTGAAAACTTTAGCATGAACATTAAATGAAAATTCAAAAGAAAAATCCGATATAACAATGTTCGGATAGAGAGCAACAAACTTGAGGAGAAGAAGTCATTGTAGTACAACGTATTAAAATATTGTGTGATTTTCGTAGGCAGATATTTAAAAGAGGTGGCTTCTTTTAAGTGCAACAGCGTATGAATATAATTTGGTTTTGGATTACATCAAAGATTGTCCACTAGTTTTCCTTTTTTTCCTAATCAAACAAAAATTTCTTAATTAATTTCACTTTTTAAATATTTTTTACAAGAACTGACAATGACTCTGATTTTTCTATTTTAACACAGTTTGCACAGAAAATATACACGACAAGATAAGCAAACGTGATGTAGACTTGCGTCAAGCGCTACCTCGATCAACTGACCCAACGGAGGTTTTAAAACCATCAGGTATATGATGAAAATCGATTTCGAAAACGAAGCCATTTTAAAAGGTGTTTCTTATTTGTGTCCCTTTTTTGTTGCACCAAAAGCTACCTATTTTGTTATTTTGAATTTAATACAGTGTTGCCACCTTATGTGTAATTACACATATCATGTGTAATTTTTATTTTCATGTATAGCCCATGTGTTATTGGCTGCATGTGTAACTCATGTGTAATTTAAAATTTTATAATTTTTGAGCATTATTTTTTACCGTGATGACGACAAATCAGCGTTCTAAGTTTTGGGGATTCATCCCCAAATAGGGGATTTCCTTTGAGATTAGGGATACAAATTTTGGGAAAATTCCCAGCTGATTTTTTTTGGCGAAAACCACTTTTTTCGCTGGGGATTTTCGCGGATAATATATTATTATAAAACTTGTTATTTAGTTTTCTTTTTTGTATTCAAATTCATGTATTGACAAATCACATTTTTCTCCATGACGGTGGTAAAACTGGAAAAATCGTAATATATAAAAATTTTAGTGCAGCAAGTCTGAAACTTTGTGTTATTAATTGTTGTGAAAGTCAACTATGTGCTAAAAATTAACGCTTCTGTTGAACAAATATTCTACAATGAAAACATATAACAAAAATTTTATAATTTTAGAAAAATATGCGAATTTCTAAGCACCATACATTATTTTGTACAGCCAACGCGTCGCAACGGTTGTATTTACTTACGCCGCCGCACAGTGGCTGAAAATCGTTTTTCATTGGCCAAAACTCTGTAACTTTTGAACCGATCAAAATATTGAAGTAATTTTTTTTATTGGATAGATATTTAGTTCAGCTTGACTCAGTTTAAATTTTATTAAAATTGATTGAGGACTTTTTAAGGAATTCTAGGTCAAAGTTGAACTTTTGATTTTTTTTTAACTTTTAGAGTGAAATATGGAATTATTATTTTTTTATTTATTAAAAAAATTGAATATTTGGAAATTAATAATAATTATAAATAATTTTTGTAATAATGGAATTTTTTTTATGTTACACTTAAAAAAATTGTACACTGAAAAAAATAGTAAAATCAACTGGAGATTTTGCTATTACTGAAAAATTTAAAATTTTTTGCTGACAAATTTGCAAATTTGTTTACACTCAAAGAATAGTTACACTTAAAAAAAACGTTAATAATATTATCTAAAAATATTGCTATTACTACAGAAAAATTTATTATTTTTTGCTGTCAAATTTGATAATTTTAAAAACATTTTAAAATAAAAACTGCAATAAATTTTAATAGCATTTGTAACAATGGTAGGTTCGTTTATTATTATTTTTTACTAATACTATGTTTTTCGTACTTAAATAACAATGAAAGGCAATTATAATTATAATATATTATTCATTTGACTCAAATATTGATTGCAAATATTCCATATTTTGTTCTGTGCTATCTCTGTTCTTTAGTAGTTTTTTGGCTTCTTCATCTAAATCCCGATGTTCCACTTTCCATTGATTTCGAATACTGGAGATAAACGGATCTGACGTTGCCAATAATATATTAAATAGATCTTCATTTGTTGAATTTCTTGAAATTTTTCTAGTATTGTGCTCTCTATAAAATCTGTAATCCTTGTTCCTTTTTTCCTGAGCCTCCTCTGATAGATCTCCAAGTGGCACCAAATGATATTTAATGACATCTTCTCCATGATAAAGGATTTTGTGAACTGTTGCAGACATATTTCTCCATGGGTAGTTGGTTGTATATATTTTTGCAGTTTCCTTTGCATAATCTCCAAATTTTCTAGAGTCAATTTCTTCATTGCACGCAAGTACTTCTAGGATTATTTTAAATCTGAAAATGAGGTTTAAATCCACTCCTGTTATTTCAGATGCTGTTTCTGGATCTGAAAAGAATCTTCTTGCGGCATTGCTATCATTTGTATTGCCTGACCCTTGTTTTGGCTGATCTATAAACAATCCAAATTTGCGATATTCATCTTGAACATGTTTCTTTTTTGCACTTCTTAACTCTTTGTTGGTTTCGTTGTTTCTTATTGATCCTGAAGACCCGAAATCAAATTAATCCTGATTTTTAGTATGTGTTCCATAAGTCGTATTCTTGCATGTAGTGCTGATAATCCAAATTCATATGCATCGGTATTATCTAATGATTTTGTCGGTATTTGGTTTAATTTGGTTGATGTTGCTTGGCATATAATGCAGCTGGATGCAGCTTTCGTGTTAGTCAAAGCCTGACCTACTTTTCCATCTATCATTGTCAGCACTAATTGGTAGCTTACTTCAATTTGCTGCCCATCTAACTGTAATTGTAATGGCTGTAGTGTTGCAATTTGGGCCTTGATATCAATAACTTCTTTGTTAATGGCATCATGAGTTTCTTTTTTGAATTCAAATTTGATTGGCCTGCAGTATTTCGTAGAAGATGGTGTCTCATTTTTCCAAATATCCATTGTTTGCGTTGTACTAGTCGAAGGCTCTGAATCTTCCAAAATCTTTTTCAATCGCAATGGTACAAATGATACCATGAACATATCTGAGTCTGAAATATTTTCACATACAACTTGTTTGTATTGTTTTTGTCCCGAAGAACCATCACATCCCCATTTACAAAAAAGAATTAACTTTGTGTTCCCATATTTCTTTAACGCATTTCCTACATGGTATTTCCTACATCTAGATACTTGTTATTCACACATTGATCTTTAATTTCATAGCAGGTAGTGCTTAAATTTAACAAAACAGCACATGTTGTCCAGACCTTAATATCAGGTAAAACTGATTAGTATCTCGCCAATATTTGTTGTTGTTGTTGGGTTGTTTTTTCTTTAGTGGTTTAATGTCCGGATTATTGTTATAAAATTTTTTATGACTTTGGTTGACCCTAACATTTTATAACAGGTAAATTTAGAAAGATATCATATGTTTGCTGTAGAACCTATTGTGATAATTTTATTACCAATTTTTGGCTGATCAAAACAAAGCCATTAAACCCTTTCGCAGGTATTATATTTAATTTTTTTAGTTTTACGTAGTCTAAAGTAAAAAACATAAACTTTTAGGCAAAAAAGTGAAAATTATATACACCATTGTATACGAGTACTTTGGAGTAATTTCATTAAAATGAAAAAAGTGTTCTACAGACGGCTCGTCGCGGGTGCAAAAGTATATATAGCGTTAAAGAGGACACTTTCACCTTTCTCCGGGTGGTATACATTTCTTGTTCCCTTTTGTTCCCTAGAAGTTCTATTCCACTAAAGTTTAAATTTGAGAAAAATATAGTAGTTTCATAAATATTCCGTAACGCCCTTAATATTAAACGCTAGAGCTCTGACCACTTACAAAAACTAAAGACTATAATCCTACCAACATTATAAAAAAGACCGCAGGCCATTATCGATGATAGCTTGCGAGTAGTAACCATTTATTTTTGATAAAAAACAAAAGAAAAACACCTTTTTCTGAAATTAAAAAAACCGTTGAGTTTGACAGCATGCCACGCTCACAATTATCAATAGTTTAACCTAATTTTTTGGCTACCTTAATCTGGATATATTAGCTGCAAAAGGGCGTAAAAATTTTAAAAATCGGTGACAAAAAAAAATTTGAGTTTTGGCCAATGAAAAACGATTTTCAGCCACAGTGCGCCGTCGTTGAAATTTTTTTTTATGTTAGTAGATTTTGGTCGCCGTCAACGATACTTGTGAATAGCGCGTTCTCAACGTATAAATTTTCACTTCAGCTTGGAGTTGTATCCCGGCAGGAAAAGTCAATAGCGAAACTGTACTGACTTACTATTGACACAGTCACCACTACTAGTGTCTTTTAATATCCCAGATAATGCTATTTCCTATAGACATTTAGCATGTGCGTGTCATTGAAAATCCACTACTGACGTTAGTATTATTGACTAATTGGTTCTTTTGGGATCATATGTAGACATTGGAACCAGTGATTCACTAAGACATTTTCGTAATTCTAGTCTATACTTTTGGTACTTTTCTGAAGTTTATATCGATAATTAAATTGCGCCACATGGTTAACTTTTGAAATTATATTAAGAAAAAAGCAAAAGACTAAAAAGCACAAATTAAAAACTAAATAAGAATAAGCAAAAGCAAAGCTCCCATTTTCGTGCCTAAAGGTTGTCTGAGAGTAGCCTGCGGCCTTCTTTTTAATGAAGCCGCCGCCGCTCTTATTTTTTTAATACATTTAACATTAAACTGGGCATTTTTTATGTACCTTCTCAAATTAAAAATATAAATATTATGAATAAATTTTATATGTAGCACATTTGAAAAAATAATCGATTAATAAAAACCAAATTTTATTTCTCATCAAAGGGAAGTATAAAACTGCAGACGCTTCGTTGACAATGTCTCCAAACAGTCACCAAAATAGTAGACAAAAGTGGTGACTTAGAGATACTTGTGCCCAACTTTCATTTAAGGATATTATGACATTTCTAACGTAACGACGTCAGCTCTGTTGATAGTTTTCGACATGAGTTACACACACACTTTTTTCTCACTTTCCGAAAAACGATGGAATATTTTGTTTCATATCTTTTCGACGCAAGAAATCCTTGCCAAAGTTACAGAACATGGGTACAGAATACCGAAATGTTCTCTCGAGCTCTTTCATGCATGTGTGTGTGTAAATATAAATAAATAAAAAAAATCTTTTTCGCAGCTGAGTGTGAATTTCGTATTTTGCAAGAAATTATTACAAACTAAACCAAAAAAATAAAAAATAAAAAAACAAAAACCGTTCACAATTCGTGGAAAATGTTTACAATTGCAAAAATATGCAATCTCAAATGCAGAAGATTGTGAATGGTGCTAATCTGTTTTTTCCCCGAATGGCTAAACATAATTTGTACCCATTAAACAGAATGCATTCGCAATGCATTCATTGAAGTCTCTGGCTTTACAGAATAGTTAGTTTATGGTTATATCTTGATTCAAAGTAATCGGAGCTGTAAGAGTGGAAGTTCATTATTATTGGTGATTAATGATGACAACATTCAACTGAATCTAAACAGTTTTGTATTGAAAGAAAGTGTATGCATGTGCTCGTGGAGCTCGGTCCCATGTGATGCAGTATTGAAAAGAAGAAAAAAAAAAAACTAAATTCGCAAAGAATCACACAACCAACAACCCTGACTTGATGATGCTAACATCGTCAGTGCGCAAAAAAAAGCGCCATTTAATGGTTCATTAAATTGTTGTGATATTTATTTTTATGAATTTCTGTTGCTTTGCTTTTCTTTTTGTTGCGCAAATTTTTTATAGCAGCCATACGATGAAGAAAGTCAAGGAAATGAATACAAAGAAGCCATAAAATGCATTTTCTTCTTATGGCCCATAAAATTTCCACTTGTTATACAAGAACAAATAACAAGAAACAATCAAAACAAATCGCTGTCATACGACAACGAGTACGACTACGACTACGAGTTCGACTGTGTTTACTCTGTAGTTCGAGTAAAACAATGAATTTTTATGATCTTTTTCAACTAATTCATAGTAATTTGAAAGTGGGTGAGAAAATAACAATAAAGTTTATCTGGGATGGCATCACATAAAATACTCATAATTAGTTCGAATCATTAAAAAAAACATGACCCTCTAAAGTTTACAGAAAAACCAGTAGGGAAACAATAACGATTAAGATTTCTTACAAAAGTAAAGTAAATAAAAAAATAAAAAATATGATGCACAGATTCATTGCAATGAGCCAGTAAGCGATTTGTCTTTGAGATTTCAATCCAGATCGATAAAATATATTTTATGGCCACTAAAATGACATAAATTTTCTTGAGCTTCAAATTTTTACGATTAATAATCAATCGCTCGTAATAATGAAAAAATTTTACAAAGAAAAAAAAAACACATTTTTCTGCAACTGAAGTTCAAATTTATGGCTCTTTATGATTTTAAATGACAGAATAAATAATAAACCACAATGTCGCTTGTTTGACATGAAATCGTAAAACAAAAAAGACAATAAAACTTCAAAAGTATCAGTTTTGGTTTAACTTTCATTTGTATGCACACAAATGTTCTATAGATTAGACACATCAACAGTGAAAAGTTTTCCAAACTTTTGTTAATAGTTTTTGGTTGAATTAAGGCTGCTGATTACGAAAACATGACAAGTTTTTTTTTTCTTCTTCTAGCAGCTCAGGTTTTAAAGATAAATATCAACGTAGAGATTATTCTTAAAGTATGTTTTATTAGCAATAATATGAACTGATGCTTTTGTAGTTTATTTTTATAAGTAAAGGGTGCTTTTTTAAAACCCCATAGAACCTTCAATTGTTAACAACTGTTAACAAAAAAACAAGAGAAAAGTTCGGCAATTGTGAATAAAAAATGATACCTGGCAAATGTCCACAAACGACCACGCTGGCAGATGTCGATTCTTTAATCAAAGTATTTAATCACTTTTTGGCAAAATGTGCGGCTCTATTTCGTTAATCTTATCACGGATTTTGAGTTTTAAGTCTGTAATCGATTCGATTGGCTCCGTATAGACGCTGTCCTTAACATGGCCCCACAAAAAAAATAATCCAGTGGTGTTAAATCACACGATCTGGTTGGCCACTTAACAGCTGATTTTTGTGAAATTATGCGGTCGAGAAATTTGGTTTGCAATAAATTGATCGCACATTTCATTGGCTGTGTGACATGTGGCACCGTCCTGTTGAAACCACTTGTCAGTGATATCCACTTCATCATTAATAGGCCGAAATTGAGTTGCTAACATTTCGCGATAGCGTGATCCATTGACTGTTACCTCGTGTCCAGCCTCATCTTCGAAAAAAAAAACTGTTCAATCACGCCTCCAGACCACAAAGCGCACCATACGTTGGGCATGCAAAGGCTTCTCAATAATCGCTCTAGGATTTTCAGAAGCCCAAATGCGGCAATTTTCCTTGTTGACGTATCCTGACAAGTGAAAGTGGGTTTCATCTGAAAAAATAATTTTTCGGAAAAACCAGCGGGTTGAGCGAATCTACGGCGATGTGAATGGTCGGTCGTCTTCAATTCCTGCGCCAGTTGAACCTTGTAAGGCCTCAAAGCCAAGTCCTTACGCAAAAGTCGCCATGTGTTGGTTTTGGACAACCCGAATTGTTGAGAACGACGAGGAATTGACAATTTTGGATCTTTTTCAACACTGTGGCTCACGGCTGCGATGTTTTCAGCTGACCGACCCGGCCCAACACGCGTTGGTGTTGGCACATTTTGTACCGGAGCCTGTTGGCTCAAATTTAACGACCAAATTCTTAATAGCGGTCTCAGAAGGACGATTATGTTGTCCGAAAATATCACGAATTTTACGAAATGTAACTTTAACAGAACCACCATTTTCAGAGTGGATTTTAATTATTTTAATGCGATTTTCGAGCGAAAATGAATTCATTGTAACAATTGCCAATGCATCTACTACGAACACATCAAAAAAATAAATGTCAAAACTATCATGTTGTTGGTTGGTGTTGCCACAATTGAAAGACAAAGTTCTTGTTGGAAACCCCCTTTACTATTAATGGAGTATTATTAATGCAGATAACTTAACAAAACAAATGATTCAGAAGTTCTTATTTTTGCGAGTACTTTCACAAGCAATTCTCAGAATTGAGTCCGAAGATCATGTTTGTACCCAAGATCGTGTTCGCCGCGATACGTCAAAACGGCAGAGTCAAATTGTTTAAGATGTGTGGTGAGTCTTCATCACAAATGTATGATATTTAGAGTTCAGGCTAAACTGAAGACTTATCAGGCCCCTGAATTATTCACAGTTTTTGTTAATAAATAAATTAGTCTTGTTTAAACATGATTAAGTCAGAAAGTCATGAAATTAACTTCTTTTGTGAAAAGTAAAAGTTGGCAACAAAAATATCGTTTATTTTTAAATGTCACTTTTCGTGCGCCATTTTCAAATTTAGTTCTATAAAAAAGAAAACTTTAGAGCTTTTCTAATCCCCCCTAATATACAGAAAAAATTGTAATTTTTATGATATTGTTTTGCCTTCTACGAGTAATAAAAGTTGGGTTTCTATGGGCATGAACATATCAAATTTTATGTCCTGTCAAAAATCTAAAAGATTCCAATAAAAAACACACATTTTTTGTGTGTGTGCAGTAATTAATACAAGTACATGAGGGGCAAAAAACGCCAGAAAATAGTTTTGTAACATTTTAACGACGGAGTTATAAACATAAAAACGAACAAATTTTTATTATCAATTTAATGTTGAATCTTTCGTTAAGACGAACCTTATAAAGTATAAAGACAACGACAAAAGTTAAGAGTTGTTCTCTTTATTAAATTCCTCATCAAATTATGCTGCTTAAAGGAAATTAAATTTAAACTACCGATAACAAACATTTAATCACTTTTGTTAGCAAATTAAAATTGTTTATTTTAAAACTCATGCACACTTATTCAAATATATTTTTAAATAATATTATTTTAAATTAATTCAATTGTGGCTGAGCTAAATAAAATATGTTCACAGACAAATTCTCTTCATACGAAATGGAAAAGTGGAGATATAAAAAGTTTTCAGCCACCACAGCACATTTAATTATAAAATTATTTAAATCCGTAATTAGTTGATTTTAGTGGCACTTTATTGCAACATTTACGGCAGGATGAGTTACATATTTCAGAAATAAATGAGTTTATGTGCTTTTAAGGGAAATCTCTCACGCTACCTCTCTCTAAGCATTTCATACATTTTGTGCCAACTAATGTTTATTGACAGCGTTACAAGAGCCATCATGTCATGTCACATCTTTTTTAATTACCAGTACTTAAAAATGTCATCCTGTTGACAGCTTAGACAGACAGGGAGACAGGGAGCCAGTCAGCCAGCCAACCAGTCAACCCAACAGCACCTAACGCACACTGACACTTTTCACACTTTCTCTTCATTTTCTTTTAATAATGTCAATGCACTTTGACATTTTGTACAAAACAAAAGAGTAAAATAAAAATAGAAAATCAAATGTAAAAAATTCTGTGCTTTATTTTGGAAAACAATTCAATGTGACAAAATAAGAAATTTATAAAATAAAAATTAATGATTAAAAAAACGTCTATTGGCGCATTTCTTAAAACTACAAGTTACAAGTTTACAAGCAAAGTATATTCGTAAAAAACAGAGTTATGAAAATCCGACTGTATAATTGTATGTACTGGTGACTCAATCGACCGCATTCTAGAAATTAATATTAAACATTTACATAAATACATACGATAAAATACAAAAACTAAAAAAAAACAAACATTCAAAATAAACAATTTAAAACTTATTAGCTCACTTACTTCCCAGCTAGGATTTTTCAATCGTGAAAGAGCCTACTGGGAATCTCGTAGAAGATTCCTTGCACGGGAGACACTGTAACACGAACTGATTCTTCTGTAAGATTCTTCCATAACACAGTGAAAGACGAGGGTGGTTAAGGGGCCATTTCTGCTCTCCGAATCTATCACCCCAATGTATTGGAAATTTAAAACATATATAGATCTACACATTAAAACATATATAGGACCACGAGGGGGACAAGGAACAATTTAAGCCTCTCTGAAACTATCTAACCAATTTTAATGAAATTTAAAACATAAATAGATCTGAGTTTCGAGGGACACACAGGCAATACAGTTTTCAAAAATAGGACCACTAGGGATGGGGGCAGGGGTTAAGGGGCAATTTATTTGAATGAAATTTATGTTTTTTTTACAAAATAAACAGACTTCTGTACTCAAAACATTTTTTCATGAACAATTCATGTAATTTTTTTTGCATCGACTTTTGACAGCCCGAAATGATGAACAGAAACTAAATAAAATATCTGTTAATATTTTTTGTCTAAATCTTTTTCTGCGAATCTTGCTCTGAATTTGCCGTGAACAAAGTCACGGGTAAAAGTTCGTATATAATAAAATCTTCTATATGTAATATTTACAGAGTAGCCTTTTAGCCTCCGCAAAGCCTTTATGGCGCGCTGTGGCGCTAAAATTATTATTGTATAAACATGACATTGAATAAAAGAAATAATTAAAAAAAATTAAGTCTCTTATTGGTAGACCCGAAAAAAAAGAACAGTGAAGACGCAACAAGAATCAGTCGTATGGACTCTCAAGATTCACAATCGTTGCTAGAAGAGCGAAGCAAGTGCCTCATTTGGTCGTAGGAATATAATATGAGAGTGTAGCATTGATCCAGTTTAAAAAATTTTATTTCAAAATTCATAACAAATTAGAGATGCCAATCCCGATCTTTTTGGGATTCAGTGATTACCAAATCCCGGGATTTGAATTTTTTAATCCCGGTATTTTTGGGCTTCACTCAATCCCGAAATTGCTTACTAAAATTGTTTTGCCTTATTTTATTATCAAATTCATCATGATTTTCTTCCATATTCCCTGTGGAAACACAATTGATCTTTTATATTTGTTTGTTTCACTGTCAATGAAATCAAAAGGTAAAATGAAACTTCGTTATTCTTTATGAGCCCGTCTAACAATTATAAAGAAATTTTAATGTGAGAAGTATTGAAGTATAATTAAAGGAAATAAATTGCAGAAAAAATGCCTTTTGAAATGCACAAAACAAAAAGCAAAACCAAAAGTTCGGTGGGGTTTTATTTTCTAGTTGATTCTTTTTCGATTTTTGTATAAGAGAAGTGAAAACTGATTAGACTGATCATTTTCGTGTTTCAAAAGTTATTGATAAAGTGAGAAAAATAAAAAAATTTTTTTTAGAAAGTCACCAACTAAAACTTATTTTAGACTGCAAAACTACATGGAATACTGTTTTCGACATGTGCCAACGATTTCATGAACTAAAAACACCAGAGAAGAGGTCTTGAATTGATTTTATGGAACAACCAATAACGGATAATGAAATTAATCAAACAATTAACAGATATTTTGAATTCTATAAAAGCAACAGTTGAAGCTTTATATCAAAGCGAAATGAATCTTTGGAAAGCAGATCCTGCCCTTTCTTTTATGACAAAAGAAGTATCAAAACGAGAATGCAAATTAAACCAAGAACTGGGAAAAGTCTCTCTACAAATGAATTACAGAAAGAAGAACGATTTATTAAACATTCTTGAGTTTTTCGAAACTTTATTTTGTATTTTGTTTTTATGAATACTATTTTTGTTATATTCTAATATATAAAATAAATATATTTCACTATGTGATTATAAAACTTTTGCTTGTGAACCTTTTTCAAGGGCTTTTTTTTTTAAATAAATATTTATAATGTTGAATGCTACAACGATGTATTTTTATTAAGCTTTCGCGTTAATAGACCTTCATATTAAATTTTTGTTTCAATATCTATCTATAAAAAGCATTATCTCTTAAAAAATTGGAATCTGAAAAAATCTCAGAATTTTTTAAAATCCCGAATCCCGGGATTCGCGAAAACCAACCCTGATTGACATCCCTAGTTGATATCAATCACTTTGAAGGCCAGGTTTAGAGATTAAAAAAAAATTTAAGAGAGAACATTCTTCTCAATAAACTAAAATAATTAATTAATTACCTGTTGAATAAACATAAAACACTATTTGCAATAAAATTCTATGAGGGTTCAGTGGAAAAACATTTCCATAAAGGCGGTGGTGCCTCATAAAGCACCCCAAAAAACGCAAACTAAAAATAACAATAGGAAAAACTTCGACAACACGTACATAGTTTCTTGCCTTTCATACCCGAATGACTTTTAATAAATTTACGAGTACATTTGCAACTTACAGACACAAATAAACCTTTAAACAATTTGTACGTGTTAGAAAAAGGATCTGCTGCTTCTGCTGCTGCTGCCCCTCTTTTCTTTGTCATATCCAACTTCCTGTTATTTAATGAGTAATTTATTATGTTAATAATTTATTACTTTTATGATTTGTAATGTTGTACAAGTATTTCGAATGTTAATTTTTTTTTTACGACTCTATCAAAAATACGTTTTTTCCCTGATGTTTCTGTTTTTTTTTTTAATTTTGTTCATTTATCGCTGGTACTTTTAAAAATATTCTATTTTGAATTCGAGTTAAATGTAGACTTTATGTTCGTATAAAATTGTTATAAATCATCAAGAATGTCAAATTGCTCACAAAGTAAAGTAAGTAAAGTATAAAAGAAACAGATGTTTTGTGGAATAAAAAATAGAAACAGGACAATGAACATTTGCTGAAGGAAATACATTAAGCGTACAAAAACTAAAAAGAATTGTTTTGAAATTTAAATTAAAGCCATTGAGAGAGAGAGAGAGAGATTTAGATTTAATTTTAAGCACACATTTTGTTAATATTCTTCTGAAAACCAATTTGAAGACCAAGTTTTATAGAAAGCATTAAATGTAATGACCTCAATATTGTGAGGTGCGCAGCAAAGTGGTATGTTCAGTGGTAAAATGTCTGCAATTTGCAAAGTTAGTTCTTTTTTTAATATTTTGATTTGTGAAAAGTAATCATGCAGCACAATATGATTTTATCGTTAGAGGATATTCAAACAAGCGTCATGTAAGATTGCTCCAGTCTTCAAAATAGATGCATTTAAAAGAAAACTATAGGCATATAGAAAATTCATAACGATTCTGTAATCTAGAGCTCAAAGGCTGTCCAGATCCCGGGAAAATTACCCAACATTTGTCATCACAAGCAGATTTTGAAACTTAGATCAAAATATGTTCCACAGAGAGGTCGTCTGACTGAAATGACAATTTCATCAATCTGTTTAGTCAGCAAGTATATGAGAGACCTTGTCTTTTATGTGTACCGGTTGGTAAAAGTAATGTTACATTTCTTTAGGAAAGAAAACGGCATTAAAAAAATATTGAAAATGAAATATGGGTGATTTTCCCGGTAACTCCTCTTTCTCAAGTCCAACACATTTATTAAAAGTGAGAATTTTTTATTCTTTTATACAAAACCCCTTTTTAATTTGTTGCACACCCCGTAAACATACAGATTTGGAACTCAAATTGACAATGATTTGAAATCAAATTATATCTCGAATGAAAGGAAAGTTTGAGAAATATAGTTTTATCAACAACGGCAAAAATTTATTGCAAAATAAAAAATGGGTGTACAAGTAGACCTCGTTTACGTAAACCTCGGGGATAACGTTCCCCTAAAATGCCGTGTTAACCCAAACCGTGTTGAGCGATACAAGAAACCAATACAAAAAGAAAAGATTAGGTTTCAAGAATTACAAAAAATATATAATTTCAGTCATATACTTCATATATTATTCGATTTCATATAAACTAAGAAAAAAACTGCGGGCTAAAATTGAGTTGTGTCCTACTTGCTTTAAGAATTGTTTAATTTTGTAGAAATGAAGTCTGAACAGCTTTAAAAAGAAGTCAAAAATAAGAACGGGAATCTGAAAACAAGAAATCTTAAAAAAAATCTTAAAACAAGAAATAAAATCTTGACTTAAGAAATAAAATCTTGATTTTAGATGATATCGAGGAAGGCGTTCATAATTTAAAACTGAAAATTCTTAAACCCAGCCAGCCTAACGTACTTAATTTAATCCGAAACGATTTAAAATAAAGAAAAACATTTAGTACGTGGTGATTTCGTTTACGAGGGCGGATTGATATTGCAGCTACCTAGCGCTAGGTGGCAGCACAAACACAAAAACTGTCAAACGTCAACTTTTGTGTTTCTTGAAAAATGTAAAAAAGTGAATTTCGTGCAGTGATTAAACACTATTATTTGAAAGAGAAACAGCGAAAGAGACCAAAGAAAAGCTCGATAAACATTACGGTGAGTCTGCTCCGTCACATGGTGAAATATTGGATTGCTGAATTTAAACGCGGCCGAACAATCACTGCAACAATACCCCATCAACAGGAAGGCCAAAAGAGGTGGTTACTGAAGAAAATATCAAGAAAATCCTCGATATCGTTATGAATCAACGCCGAGTCAAGTTACGTGAGATTGTTGAAATGGTAAACATATCATATGAACGTGTGTTCAACATTTTGCACGAGCATTTGCATATGAAAAAGCTATCGGCAAGATGGGTGCCGCGTTTGTTCTCAATTGACCATAAACGCAAACGTGTGACGTGTGCAGTCTCAATCGCAAAACTCTATGAATCGTGCTACGAATTGGTACCTCATCAGCCATATTCTCCGGATTTAGCCCCTAGTGACTACTTCCTATTTCCAAACCTAAAGAAATGGCTCGGTGGAAAGAGATTTAGCACCAACGATGAATTTATTGACCAAACAAATCCCTATTTTAAGGACCTCGAAAAATCCTATTTTTGGAAGGGATACAAAAACTGGAGAAACGTTGGGCTAAGTGTATTGAGCTAAAAGGAGACTATGTTGAGAAATAAATGGTTTTTGAAAAAAATAAATGAAATTTCGCAAAAATTATTTATTTGGAAGAAAAAAGGGTAAAAATTACTCTGATAAAAATTCAATGCTACAAATATATTCCATAGTTTGGAAACGATAAATCTACTATGTCCATGACATCGAAAGTAGAGGACTGGCTGGAAAATGTGTAATACCCAAAAAAAAAAACACTTTTTTAAACTCTTCATCTGGGAATTCGTGAGTCTGTTTAAAGTTCCTGAACAAAGATTTAAGTATTATTCTAAATGAAATATCAAAAGGAAAGAATATCATAGAATTTTACAAACAAAAGGGAAAACTAACAAAAGGATATAGGAATGAATTGATAAACATTATCGTAGAAGTAATCAACAACAACATCACTCTCCATGTAAAGGATTTTTTTGAAAAAAAGGTGGCTGCGAACACGGCAATAAGACTAAAGGCTATTAGCGCATGGAGTGATTGAAGCGCATTGTGTGAATATAACATTGACTTTCTACACAGATTTTCTACATGATTATTATTTGCTGGCAGAAACAAATGTAAATTTCCAAATATGAATTTCCGTAAAAACTCCATGCCAGTCTTAAGTTGCAAAACTTTCAATTTACTCCACTCCGGAGACACATTTCTCATATGAACTCTCCTAACATTTAAAGCACCTCATACACGTTTCAATTCAATTGTCAATTGAGTCTTTCAATTGAATTGATTCTTGCCCGCACATTTCATAAACTGAATTGAAAAATTTTCATTCAACTGTCAAATTTATATTTTTTTACAACTACAAAATTTAAAAATCAATAAATTTCATTGCAATGGCTGAATAACTTTTGCCTTTTTCATTTTATTTTTCGTTATACGGACTTTTTATTTTCCAAAGTGCTGAATTTTCTTCGAGCAATTGGAAAATTGGAAAAAAATTTCTTTTTTATACTTTGTATTTAAAAATACTTAACTTTTTCTTTGCAAAAGAAAAGAAAACTACAAAAATAAATTTTAACAGCTGATCAAGAGACTCGAACACACACAGCACAATCGAAGTTGAGAGACTTACTGGCCAAATTGAAAAAAACAAAATTATTTTTATTTTTCTTCAACCAACTCGACAACTGGCAAACTATTCAATTGACAGAGTCAAACACGCCTTGATGCGGACAACAACCGACTCAGTTGCCAATTGGATTGAAACGTGTATGGGGAGCTTAAGAAGTATTTGTGATTTGTGTTCAAAAAATTTTCAAAAAAAATAATTAAGAATTGGCATCTTTTCAATTATTTTTCTAAGCTGTATCAATAATTGCGTTCATAAGACGTACCTGTTCAGCTCAACTGTTATGAAACTGTTGTCAACTGTTGAGCTCAACAGTTACGTCTTAGAAACGGCATGATGAATAATATGATAATAAACAGCTGTTTAATGTAAACAATAGAAAATAAATAAAAACTCTGCAAAAGAAATTATTTAAATTTGCTAAATTAATTAGTTTGGCTTATACTAAAAAGTATGGACAACACAGAATTTGCTATGAAATTTTTCTTGGCAGGAATTTTCCACTTTTAATTAAAAGTCTGCACCACAAATTTAATATTCACAACATTAAAATGCACAGCAAAATACTCGAATAAAATGATAAACCTGCGCCGATAATATTTATATTTCAACGCTAAGCCGCCACTTTCTTAAAAAAATCTTTAAACCTTATATTGAACTAATTTGGTAATTAATATAAATAGACACCATAATAAACAAACGTATATTTAATGAAATTAGTATTTTAACTTTATTTCTTTGTTTTCGTTGCTTTATCGCATTTGGAATACAAAATTTTACAAATTAATTTGTAGTCGCCACCTAACAAAACGGCATTGCTTTATAATATAAAAGCGCAGAACTCTCTTGATCAGCTGTGGAGCTAAACAAAAACATGTTGACTAAATGTAGCGAAAAGAATTTATGATGGATAAAATGGCAGCAAATACTCAACTTTTGTGTGGAGCGGAACTACTCAACTCTGCGTTTCTAAGACAAACACTCAACGGTTGCGCAACAGTTACGTCTTATGAACGCGACCAATCAGTATCTATTTAAGGCTTGACAATAATTTGTTAAACACATTTGATAGCAAATTGAGAAAATGTCATTTATCAAATATTTATTCTCAAATGAACATCAACTTGAATTAAAATTTTAATCTCAAAACTTTGTCTTAAGATACGGTCACACTTGACAAATATTTGTTGAAAAAAAAACGTGACCAGCAGACAAGCTAAATTTGAATTTTCTTTAATTCCAATATTTTTTTAAATATGGCTTCGCATTTATTAAAAATTGTATAAAAATAGCCTTTTGGGGCATAACTGACTTTTTTTGTGATATAAAAACCAAGTTAAATCGCACTAACCCTAAGTAAAAGAAGTGGTTACGTTTTTTGGGAAAATGTTTGCCAAGTGTAACCGTACCTTTAGTATTAAAATGGTTAAGAATAAAACCACCATATTTCACATCATTGGACGGACAGACATTAAAGACTACAAACTACAAACTTTCACATGAATAACGTGTGAATGCGTATTAAAGAAATTATTAAAACTTGATTGCAGTTTCGCATTCGCAGGCATTTTATTACACATCGATGACTTTTAACAGTTCAATTATTTGAATACATGAGAAACACACTTTGAGCCAAACTTAATATGGAACAAACTTAATACGAACCTTATTGACAATAGGAATTATTATTACTTTTACAGGGCCACGACTATTGTAGAAATTCCCTTAAAATTTTATTTGAAATTTTCTTGTTCTGCATTTTATTGTTTTTAAGCGATTTAAATGAATATTTACTGTTTCAAAAAGAAATATGTGCTCGCATTGCCGTTCGCATAAAAGGAATTGTTGAATATAAAACAATTTTAATATGCAGCAAACGTTGCCACAACTATTGCTTCCCGAGCTACACCAATTTTTTATTTTCTTACTCAATTTTAACACACATTTTATAATATTTTTTTTTTATTTTTTTTTGGTTTTTCATTGTATTGTTGAGTCGTTAAATAAATCAAGGATAATTCCATTGGTTTAAAATACAATTTTATTTTTGTACACATAATGTGCGTATGTGTTTGGCTGAAAGGATTCATTCGTTTTCATTTTTTTTTGTTTTGGGAAATTTAAAAAACACCACATGCGATTTTTATTTTTTGTTAATCATAAAAATCTTATTGATTTTTTTTTAATGTTTATTTGCTTGAATACAAATTCGAGGGCTTTAAAGAGCTTTTATTCTATTTGTCTCACATTTTATTTATTATCACACAATGGGTGTAAATTGTATGGCTTTTATGCTCTTCTGTTTTTTTTTCTTTCTTCAATTCTTTAAGCAGCCAGTTGTGCGTGCAAATAAAAAAAAGGATTCAATTTTGAAGATCCTTTGTATCTATTATTAATTTAAACTTTAAAATCGCTGTTAATAGTTAAGCAAATTTTTTTTTTATAAAAATAAGATTTGTAAAGATTTAAATATGAATGTGTGTAGTGTTTCAAATATCGAATATTTTGCAGGTAATGAATTATTTCGCTTTTCATGGTAACTTCTTTTTTGCTTAAAGATTTTTTCAGTTTCAAATATTTTAGGAAATAATTCATATTTTAAAAATATACTAGCAAAAGAAAAAAATTTTAAATTTTCGAAAATAAGTGATGGCAAAATCTGTAGAAGGCTCTTGCATCTGCAGATTATTTGGAAGACCCATATTTTCACACAAATATGTCATTATACTTTTTGAATTCTCAGGCTTAATGAAACAATAAATAATATAACAATAAACAATCTGACTGACTTAGAAGCACCAGCAATCATACGATTATCAAACACACTATTGACATTTCGCCGGCTTGTTTTTGGACGACCAGTGTTTTTGATGTCTCTAACGGCTCCAGTCTCCCTGAGTTTTTCAATTAAATTCTGCACAGTTGACGAAGTTAAAAAAAACACTATTCCGACCATATTTTGTATACAATTTTCGAACAGCACCCGCCAAGCTTTCATTATTTTTGAAATATTGTTCAACAATGAAGACACGTTGTTCGATCGTGTAACGCTCCATTTTTACTAACCCAAAACTGTCAGCTGTCGAATTGTGTTTTTTAAAGGTTGCCAACACTTTATTGCACAAATGGCGACAAATTCAAAACTTGCGTTTATTTTGCGACACCCTTTAGCTGTGCAATTGAGCAGTGACATCAAACTCGAAACCTCGAGTTCATTGCTGACATCAGACATTTAAAGCCTTATTCATTAGAGACTAATAAGCAAAAATCGTTAATGTAGTATTCACAAACGTTTAATAGAACTATGAAGCTGCAATTAGACACTAATAAACTCAAAAAATTTATTGTAGGAATCTCCTTTCTTTATCCGTTTAATAAGTTGACTTTTGTATTGTTAAAATTAAAAAAAAACAATTGTGAAAGTGTGAAAAAAATATGAATGTTTTAAATGTAATTTCGACAATCGGTAGGTTTGAGCAAAGTATGACTGTAAAATAAGTACATTTTTTATGAAGTAATAAATATCTATACACACGCAAAGGCATAATTTTACCATTAACAATTTTTTGAATTTCTATGGAAATTTTGTTCGATATCGAATGCCGAAAAATGCCCCCTGATCATTGAAATATTGAAACTTGCCTTGTCTTCTTCCACCCAGTTGTCGCTGCGTTTACTTTTAATGATTTTTTCCATGTTTTTGCACTTTGCAAACACCAAAAATTTTCCAAATAAATCAGTCAAATAGTGTTTAAAACTGCAACGTACTCGGTATTTGAATACTTTTGTAATATTTTATCAAAATATATTATTGGCAATGCCATTTCAACACGTCTTAATAAATTTATATATATTTTTGGATATTATAAGCAATATGCTATTAATCTAAATTGATTACACAGTGAGACAAAAAAAATCTGGGATGTGATATTATTTTTCTAGTAGCTGCTGTCGAGTAGATCAAGATTCTGTATTTGAAATTTCCGGGACACCCCCAAAATCTGGAGTTTCGGGTAAAAAACCGGGGTTTCGTACCTCTATGCACTTATAGGTCTGTACCTTAGTTGAATATTAACCGATTTACTACTACTACTACTAGAAAAATAATATCACATCCCAGGTTTTTTTTGTCACACTGTGTTAATGGATTAATAAAATTTGTATAAAATGTTTAAAAGTTTATTTTCATGAAAAGTTAAATAACTCAGTCAATAACTTATCTATTTTTAAACCCAAATATGCGTTGTAATCGTAAATAAACGTACTTTTTTAATAAATTCAATAGTATTATAGTTTCTTAATAAAATAATGTATAAAAACGTCACCAAAGTTAAAAATTTTTTGAAAAATCTGCAAAATTTGTGTTTGCTCGACAATAACACCCAAATTTCTCAAATTTTCTTAGATAAATTATATGCCATTCGAAAGACCTCAGTTTCTTCTTTCCAAATCTAGTAAGAAATTGAAAATCAGATCATTATCAACAAAATTACAGGCTTATAAGTGCGCAAAGGTACAAAAACCGGTTTTTTAACCGTAAATCCGGATTTTGGAGGTGTCCGGCATATTTCACTATTGGAATCTAGTTTTACTCGACAAGCCCTACAAGAAAAATAATATCCGGTCCCAGGTTTTTCTACTTCATTCAATTTTGTAACACTGTGTTATACAATCTTTATATGGAATTAATTTCACATTTTTGCAACCCTTAGAGAATATTTGCTAATCGAGTATTTTATTGTACGCAACATTAATTTTAACTTGACAATTCAAATTACACAGTGTAAGTGTAGCTAACACACAATCACTAATCTTAAAAAATCGCTTAATAGTTAATTTTGCCTTATTAAAAGTTTGTGAATAAAGTTTCTTATTACTACTGGCTAATAAGACTAAAACTGATTATTAACTAATGTGAGCATAATGTCTTCAATAACAATTTTTAGTGAATAAGGCTATTAAATTTTAAATTCTAAGTGTGAACATTTTGGAGACGTTATTTGATAATTTTGCCATCAAAGCTTTTGTTTCACTTGAATGCATAATTTAGTGGTGCCGTTTACTTCTTCAAATATTTCTTGCCTGCATGAAATTCTCCATAATGAACATTTTGTAACCATGGAAATCGGTCTCCATTAGTATCTTCATAATAACCAAATAATAATTCCATGCATTTATTTCACTCTAAATTAATTTTGTAAATTAAAATAATTTTCATTTATTATTTACCTTTAATTTTATGCGAATAATAAAAAATTGCATTTAAATCACTTCTTTCACAAATTTAATCCCACGATGACAATATGGCTGTTTGTGTTGAAGCAAAAGATTTGAAAAAATCCTTTCGGAAACCACAACAACAAAACACGTTTAATGAAGACACATTCCTTTTACTGAGGAACATTTTTTTTTCTCTTTTCTTTTCTCTTGAATATCCTGTAAATTTATTCCGTTTAACACTTTTTTTTTTGGTAGATTTTCAATTTGGTGATGAGCTCCGCTTAAGTTTTCCTTTGGCATCTGGTATCATCACAGTGTGAGAAGTGTTTTCGTTTGACAGAATAAAGTATTTATATTATTTTATTATTATTCAATGAACGTAAATCTTAAAATCTATTTTAGAACGTGAATCCTTTGCGGTTTTATGGCATTTCTTGTGCGTTTTTTTTAGTGTATCACCTTAATTGAAATGCAAATCTTTAGTTAAACTTTCTTGTCTGTTTTCTTTTTAACATTTCAATTTGGTTTTCTTCTTTAATTTCTCGTTTCTTCCAACATTTTGTTGTAAATATTCACATTTAGATTAATACATTTTGGTTATTTTGGCTTTTACTTTGTTGGCTGTTTGGATGATGATGGTTTGCTTGGTGGTAAGAATCTTAAGAAAATAACTCATCTACTTGGTCAAACATTTTAATCAAATTAAATGGATGTAAGAGAAAAAAAAACTAAACAAAAATAAACCTTGAGCTGTCGTTTTTTTATTATTGCAAATGGCTTTAGAAGTGCTTAGTTTTTTATATGGGATTAAATTAATCTATTAAATTTGGCTTAAGATTTGATGAAACTAGAATTCATCCAAGTTTACATACATGAGTTTTTTAAGTGAAATTGAATGGATTTTTTTAGAATAAAAATTTTAAAAATAAACTGCCTGAGTTTTATATAAACTGTTGATATTGTGCAGATAATTTTAATCTATTTTATAAATATCTTTAAGAAAATTCACTAAAAGTTCTTGTTTTATTTCATTTTATTAATTGCATCTTTAACTCGACAAATTTCATTCACATCTTAATGCTGAAAATTAAATAACTCAATCCCTGAATTGGGCAAATATTTCGTTCCAGGATTGATGAGGCATTTTTTATAGCAGAATCTACTGAGACCAATAGAGTCCTTCCTTTCAGATGAAAGATATTGTAACGCTTGAGAAATCCTTATTTTGAATATTTTTTTGTACTTTTGAAAACAAGTTTTGTTATTTCAATATTCAAGTATTATTGAAAATGAAAATTGTTTTATAAAAAAAAAGATTTGTCTAGTTGATCCTGCCTGTAGTTAGTTATATGCTCTTCTCAAAGTATAAACAAATTAAAATTGAAACCGCAAAGGCCTCGTTATATCAATTATGGTTGCCATGGACTGTGTTGAATGAGTGAATGAATTGTTCTTGTGCGGGAAACACAGGAGACTGCGATCGATGAACTATTGTATCCCTTGCCAGGTGCTAGAGCACCTCAACTAGACCTGTTTTCCTGAGGAATCTCAAGATTGCCAGTGGCTCTAGTGTAGCAGTTCCCAATCCTCCAATAGGTGCTTGCATAATTGGGCATATCTTCTGTGGCATAAAGCTCCACAGTCCTTCAGAATATGCTCTGGAGTTTCGTCCTCGTAATCACCACAGAATCTGCACAGGCTATCATTCTCAAAGCCAAGTCTGTGGAGGTGTTTTCCCAGTCTACAATATATCTTCCCGGATTTTATCTAATCCAAGGCCACAAAACGGTTCTGGTCCGACCATGGGTTTACTACTTCTCTTCTTGGCCATTTTGTCTGTCTCTTCGTTTCCTGCCACACCGGGGTGTTCAGGAACACAGCAGAGTCTGACTTTATTCGTCCTGCTTGGCTGATTAATCTTGCTGCTGAGTGAGCTGAGTGCCTTGATAGCCGCCTTACTATCCGAGAAGATTGCTATTTCACGTCCTCGGTAGCCCCTGTCAAGATTAAATTATGCACATCTTTCAATGGCATAAATCTCTGATTTAAAAATGTTAGGAGTTTTCCCCAAGGACTCGTAGTAGTTAATCATCGGTCCTACAACTCCCACGCCAGAGCCTGTCGGCGTTCTGGAGCCATCAGTGTATCACCTATTAGTGGTCGTTCCAAAGGTATATCGGGGTGACAATTCCCCGTAAGTGATGATAGGTCTCACTATCATGGTGATGTTTTACATGCAACAGATCTACAAACCATTAGCTCTTTTGTTGCCTTGTCAACAGTAGCCTCTAAACTGTGTTACATCTCTAAATGAAGTTGGCGCTCAAAATAAACTGACGTTACACTGGGTGCCTGGCCATGAGGGTCATGCTGGTAACGAACTGCCTGACTGTCTAGCTAACAGAGGAGCCCAACGTAGGTTTATAGGACCGGAACCCTTCTATGGGATCTCTAGAGGATATGCCAAGGAGCAGAAATAACTCTTAAGCTCAGATGGAATTTAATCGCCACTGGGAGGCCCTTCATGGTCTTATACAAGCAAAACGGTTAATTAGTTTCGTTATCCCAGAAAATTACTGCTAATGGACAGAAATGACCTTACATTACTAACGAGATGATTTACCGGACAATGCAGTTTTAGACGACACCAGTTTATCATTGGTAATTCTGAGACTAAACTATGCAGACTCTGCGAAACGCAAGAAGAAACGTCGCAGCAAATTCTCTGTGATTGTCCGGCGATGGCGTCGCGTAGAATGAAATTCCTTGGAGGAATCTTTATGACTCCAAGTGTAATATACAGTATCTCACCGTGTAGGGCAATCGGCTTTATTCGTAACCTTAATCTCAGAGTACCACCAAATATTCACTCATTTATCACCCATATTCATGAATAGAAATTTTTTAACTTCTGTTGTGTTTCATTTTATTCGTGTTTGAATAGACAAAAAAAAATAGTTTGCTGTATTCGTTCGTGTACATAAAATAAAGTTTTTGTATTGTATTCAAAAATGTAAATATAAATATCAAATTTTATTCTGCTGTAGCATTCGAAAATGAACAGAAAAGAATTTATAATCTGAATGTTCATGTACATGAGTGTATGTGTTTTTTTTAAGCTGCGCATATTCATTTATGAATATTCACTGAGTATACGGTGAATATTGATGTTGAATATACGCAGCATAAAAAATATGTGTGAACATAGTGCCGTCTCGTGTGTGTTTATAAGTACGTAAGTATGTCTATATATCGTCATATGATATCAATAAAGCCTTAAGTTTACCTTAAGGTAGATTTCGAACCATCATATCGAAATGCATTTCCCTGGAAAATTTTATTTATTAAAATTGTACTAATTCGTCAATAAGAAATAAATTTAAACTAAAAAAATGTTGAAAAATATTGCTTAAATTTTCATATTAGAGTGTTTTTTGCTTGACCTCTAAAAATTTTTCAATGTAACTTACGGCTTTTATGAATTCATATGACGATATGATTATTGATTGCATGTTCTTTGTTATTGTACATTTTTTATGGAATATTGTGCACTGTGGTTGGTATGTTTAAATGTTAAGTTTTTCTTCAAAATATATTTTTGTATACACCGGGCTGTTCAAAAGATCCTTTGGTGCCTATGGCCCTTGCAAAATAATAATAATAATCAGTTAAGGTTCCTTAGATCGTTAACAGTTAACTGGGTAACTTTGGTAATTCTAAAGCTAATGCGTGCATTATAAACACGGTCCTTTGGAACGTGTGGTTTTATTGGGCTGAAACCAAGCGATCGAAAGATCGTTATTATGCTTGAAGTCTAGATAACTTGCAGCTCGCATGGGCTGGTACCGGCGATAGATCTTTTACATGTGTGCTGCCCTGTCAACTTTTGATAGTAGTATGTAGGACGGACTGTCATGGTTGCAACTGCTAACGGGAAATCAGTGTTCGATTCCGGAGAGGATGTCTGAGAAACGGCGTCGTCTACATCTAAGGAAGGCAGTATTCGTGTAAATTATCCACACCCAGCTCGGGGAGGTAGTGGCGAAAAACAACAACACCAGACTCATATTAGAGGCTCTTCAATTGGAATGAGTACATTTTAAATCCTTTAAGAAGGACCTATTGGAGGGCAAGTCCAACTCCAATAGCGTATATTAAAGTTTTGGCGGTTAAAACGTTCGTAGTTGAACTTGTGCTTCATACGGGTTGTACAGCTGCAATTGTAGTTTGAACATATCGACCCCTGTGCGCGATATTATCGTATGTTACAAAAACTAAATTTTACAGGAGAGTGTTTTTATCACTTTTTTCTTAACCACAAGGTAAATAAATTTTTTACATACGATAAAATGTGAATTGTGTTATCTCCATAGCTATCATATTGTTCGATTTTTAATTAATCACGTAGTTTTTACCTGTCACCTGTCAAATACTTACAGTAGTTAAGTTAAAATTAAAGTTCATTGGAAATCAAACGTCTTATTGGAACACCCTGTACAACTAAAAACTTAAAGCCTTTTGATGGTGTTTGTTGACAACACGTAGCAGTTAATTAACAACAGCAACAAATAAGAAAAACTTGCAACAAGGACAAGAATTAAAGGATAAAGTCTTAGAAGTAACTTTCTAACAAATTCAAAGAAAGAAAATAAAATGAAACGAACACAACTGTAATAACTGGCGCGATTGTAAAGTACAACAAAGTAATTACAAAGTTTATAATTTAAAAATAAACAACTCACAACAACCTGTTCAAGTGAATTTATTTTTAAAAATTAAAACTAAGAAATAAAAAATAAAAATATCTGTAATGAAATGTTCTTTTTCGCTCTTTCATTTTTATTTACTTCTGACGACAAGGAATTAAAAATAACAATTTTGTTGTTCATTAAAGTATTTATTACAACTACTAGAAGTATTAATAACAACGTTATGGAATAAATCAATTTATTAAATGGAAGAAATTTTATTCACCCTACTAAAATAGTCCTTGACATCACTAATGGTGTATTTAATAATATATTTTATTGTTTTGTCAAACCCTTCACCACAAAAAATGTGAATATACTCGTATGTATGTCGTTCCGCTTGTGCTTTCTACAATATTTATTTCCGAACCCTTTAATTATATGTGTTCTGGAACGTTATAGATTGGCCAGTTAATTTAATAATGTCCATTTGTCCGACGTTGATTTTCTGAAAGCCCCAAAACTACTTAAAACTGTAAATGATGGATGAATCAGTTGGAATTTATCCGAAGATTTTTGTTACTGAAAATCAGCGAAATCCGTCCAAGAATGAAGAAGATCAAGTTTATGTTTTCATTGTTTTGTGACAATTTTCTTACGATCAAACAGAATAAATTAAGGGTTTTGCAACAAGAACGTTGTCTTTCAATTGTGGCAAAACACCAACAACATGATCG
The DNA here is from genome assembly GCA_956483585.1 of Gymnocheta viridis. Lineage (NCBI taxonomy): Eukaryota > Metazoa > Arthropoda > Insecta > Diptera > Tachinidae > Gymnocheta > Gymnocheta viridis. Next base: position 7,914,157 of record OY101444.1, read on the forward strand.
TTTTGTCATTTAGTTTTTTGACGTGTTCGTAGTAGATGCATTGGCATTTGTTACACTGAATTCGATTTCGCTCGAAAATCGCATTCAAATAATTAAAAGCCACTCTGAAAATGGTGGTTCTGTTAAAGTTACATTTCGTAAAATTCGTGATATTTTCGGACAACATAATCGTCCTTCTGAGACCGCTATTAAGAATTTTTCCGTTAAATTTGAGTCGACATTCTCGATATAAAATGTTCCAACACCGACGCCTGTTCGACCGGGTCGTTCAGTTGAAAACATCGCAGCCGTGATCCACAGTGTTCAAGAAGATCCAAATTTGTCAATTCCTCGGCGTTCTCAACAATTCGGGTTGTCCAAAACCACCACATGGCGAATTTTGCGTAAGGACTTGGCTTGGAGGCCTTACAAGGTTCAACTGGTGCAGGAATTGAAGCTGACCGACCATTCACATCGCCGTAGATTCGCTTAACCAGCTGGTTTTTCCAAAAAATTATTTTTTCAGATGAAACCCACTTTCACTTGTCAGGGTACGTCAACAAGCAAAATTGCCGCATTTGGGCTTCTGAAAATCCTAGAGCGATTATTGAGAAGCCTTTGCATGCCCAACGTATGGTGCGCTTTGTGGTCTGGAGGCGTGATTGAACAGTTTTTTTTTCGAAGATGAGGCTGGACATGCGGTAACGGTCAATGGATCACGCTATCGCGAGATGTTAACATCTAAATTATGGCCTATTATTGATGACGTGGATACCACTGACAAGTGGTTTCAACAGGACGGTGCCACATGTCACACAGCCAATGAAATGTGCGATCAATTTATTGCAAACCAAATTTCCCGATCGCATAATTTCACAAAAATCAGCTGTTAAGTGGCCAACCAGATCGTGTGATTTAACACCACTGGATTATTTTTTGTGGGGCCATGTTAAAGACAGAGTCTATACGGAGCCAATCGAATCGATTGCAGCCTTAAAACTCGAAATCCGTGATGTGATTAACGAAATAGAGCCGCACATTTTGCCAAAAAGTAATTAAAAACTTTGATTAAAGAATCGACATCTGCCAGCGTGGTCGTTTGTGGACATTTGCCAGGTATCATTTTTTATTCATAATTGCCGAACTTTTCTTTTCGTAATACAGTAAAAATTTGAATCATCTTCATCTAAAATTTTTTGTTTTAGAAAACAAAGTTCTTGTTGAAAAACTGTGCAACTTTTCGCACTTGAAAACAGTAACATACTTTCGTGGCTAAATACATTTCTCACTCCAAACTTTGGTGAAGGTTTCATAAGCTGAATCAAAATGCTGATACTTTGAAAAGCGTAAACAGAAAGTGAGAAAAATAAAATCTGGAAAGAAGTACTTAAGTCTTGAACAAACTGCAAATATTTCGTGAAGTAATCAAAACTTGAAAATTAAGTCTGAAAGTAACAATCAAACTTGCTGTCGATTAGAGTTGGGTCCACCAACTCGTTTAGCCGCACGTTTTAGACAAAAACCTTTGATCAAATCCATTTAAATTATATGGGTTCGATGAAAGGTTTTTTTTTTGTCTAAAACGAGAGACTAAACGAGTTGAACCCAACTCTACTGTCGATTATGAAATGCTATAAAGTGACTTCTTGTTGTCGGAATATTTTCCAAATTGATTTTATTGATTTTTATGGTAGAAAATGTAATTTGCCTACCGATTGCATTCGAATCTGGACAACTTTGTATGGAAAACAAATTAGAGCCATTTGGAAAACCTTGTAAGCGTTATTCGAATAACATTTGCATGCAAAAGAGAATGATTTTTTATATTTAAAGTTGGGACACCAGACTCTCAAAGTCAGCAACTCCGGTCAAAAAGTGACACTTTTCGTCGAGTAATTCAAAAACTAAATTTAGTTTGAGTTGGGTCCAACTCGTTCAGTCGCTCCTTTTAGACAAAACCCTTTGATCAAACCCATTTAATTTATATGGGTTGGATGAAGGGTTTTTGTCAAAAACGAGAGACTAAACGTGGGTACCGAGTATCGAGTATTTCCTTTTTTTGGTTACTCAATACTCAAAAGTAGTTACTCGATACTTTCAGAGTTGTATTTTTAAGCAATTTGAGTGGCTAAAATAGAGGATAAAAATACATCACTGTATAAAAAAGTGTAACATTCTTTAATCAAATCAAAACTAAATTATTTTTTTTTGAGAACAATTAAATTATTTCTTAAGTTGTTGTTAACGTTAAATTAAAAGTTAGCTTTACATTTATTTTTTATATTTTATATATTGAAACGATTAATTTTGGCTCAAGTTCAAACCCGAATTTACCCATTTATTTATTCTAATTTTTTTCAACTACAAATGACAGAAACCTAACAACATGATTAAGTACCGCTTATTTCTCAGCAGCCAATGGCGCTGAATAAGCAAGAGAGACTGAAATATATAGAGTAGTTATTCATCATAGATGGGATTTCGTACTAACCGAAATTGATTTGACATGTGAAAATGAATAAGTTTGTACTTTTCGTATCCTAATTTGTTAAATAATACGGTTAAATAGTTGATATTCCTGATCACTAGTATCCACCGTCAAAAGTGGTAAAATTGAACAAAGAACGCTGATGAGATGGTGTAGCGACCTCGAAATCAGTACTGATCCGTTCTGCTAACATGATGAAGAATAAAAATTGTTCTATATATATAGTACTCTCTTAATAAAAAATAATAATGAATTTATCCAAAAAAAATTTTCTAATAAAAATTAAAAATAAAAAAATTAGAATAAATAAATGGGTAAATTCGGGTTTGAACTTGAGCCAAAATTAATCGTTTCAATATATAAAATATTAATAAAAAGTTCGACTAATTACTTATAAACATTAATTATTTATTTTTTATTTAATAATAAAAGACATACAAAACCAACAATAGTTGAAGAACTATTTTTAATTTTTGAAGAAACTACTTCAATTTGCAGATAAAAACTATACGTTACAAATTCAAAAAATCCGTTAAAAGTATCGAGTAGTATTGAGTACCCAAATAAAAAGTATTGAATATTATTGAGTAATGAAAAGTATGAGAACTTGCCAGCACTACCTGGCAGTAAATAAAGAAAGAAAAGAAGTGCCCGTATATATACTTTAGTAACTGTGTGTACATATTTGAAAAAAATTATACTTTTTCAACAAAGTTAGGAGTGCTATTCCGTAAGTACGTGAGAGTAAAATTTGCATTAAGTGACGCACGAACACGCATGCAATACCATTTTAAATCACGCCCGTAGTTTTTTTTTTGGATTTAACCACGACGAAAACATCTCGACATTTGCACATCTTTAGGTGCAACCATTTTTGAAATACTCGATGATACGTGTAGAAATATGCTCTGGCTTTCTGCAAGGAAAAGATACAAGTGTTGTACTGCTTAGTGGTTGTTTCCACCACCTCCCTGTACACTCTTTTAAAAGGAAATCTAAGCCATCAGGGACTGCCTAAACTGTCTCATCTTTTTTTTAAATAATCATCTGAAATTTAAAGCAATAACATGTTCTATTGTCGAGTCCAGTATTGTATTAGATTGCATATTTACTTCTTGTAAAAGTTTAATAAAATATGTGTGTTTTTTTTTGTTTCTTTGTTTCTTTTCCAACAATTATTATATTTACATATTATCCTGTCACAATTTACAATCTAACAAAATGCATATTAATGAATGTCACAAACTGCTGGACACTGTCATCTAGACCCACATCAAAAACATTCACTTTGTCTTCAGTTTGAAGGAGATAAAAATAAAACAGAAATAGAATATAAACAAAAAATTGTAATTAAAAATGACTTACAAATTGCTTAAACAATAAAATCAACATAAGATGAGCATTAAAATGATAAAAGAATATGAAGAAAATTTATCCTTAAATGCTTAATCGCATCTTTTTATAGACAGACAAACAAACACACAGTGACATATAAAACACTCTACTCTTATTTACTCTTTATCGTTTTATTTCATTATCTCTCAATCTGAGATTTTTCAGACTATATGCGTGCATGTGTGTGGCTGTGTGTTTGTGTGTGGTTGTATAAGGCCTTAATGTTTTTTTCTTCTTATTCTTATTGTGTTATAACATTTGATATTTGGATGTATTAAGAAAGCAGTCTGAAAATGTTTATATCAACAAGAAACTTTTAGGGAAATGACATTGGTGTTCTTTCTCGTACCATTCAGCCAATGTTCAGTCACACATGCTCTGTCGGGTTGACAAGCTCATTTTGGGGCAGTATACTGGTGAGAGCTTTACGGAAACTTAAGAAGAATTATTAACGATGCAACGAGTCTCAGTGGACGGTGCACTATTTTTTCTATCGCTTTAAATTTGACAATTAAAATAAGAAACAGAATGACCAGTGATTTCTAAAAAAGTGTGTCCGACTTAAAATTAAAATTTTCAACTAGACTTGGGTCCAACTCGTTCATTCGCTCATTTTAGGCAGAAACCTTTGATCAAACCCATGAAATTTATTTGAGTTTGATCAAAGGTTTTTATTAATGGACCGAAGTCTGTTTTCAACTAAATATCAGTGATGGAATTTGGTGCGTTTCGGGTATTTTTCATAAACGCGAAAATACCCGTTTTCAAAAAGGTAGTTTTCGCAGTGCTTTTTCACAATTTCTCACAGTCCTTTTTGTATGTTCACCTACAAAATTTAACTACTTCTTTTAAGCATAGTACATGTATATCTCTCACAATGCCTTTTAACTGAAGACTTTTTGATTTTATTAATGGGCTTTCGCACACGAGAATAATTGGTTTCTTGTTGGCGTAAAGTTTCAACCGAATGAATGAAAATGAATACAAAGAAACACCTATACACACAAAGCTTTCTATACGTATACATTTCACACCAGATGAATAATCATACCGTGTGTTATCAACAGAACAAAAATTGTGAGCTTAAAAATTAATCTCGTAAGTGAAAGCGCAATGACCATAGCGGTCACAAAAAAGTTTTGGAGACTAATCCATACATTCTCTTACTCCTATTTTGGTTTTACATTTTTATTGAATTAATTGTGATTTTATTCTAATTAATATGTTAATAAATTTTTTTATGTGATCTCAAATCCTTTGTTTATTTTGAAGCAGATACTTAAATTGATATCTTGCGGTTTTACAATATATTTTAACTCTCTACCTTTTTTTTCACAAATTTACGTCATTTCTACTAAATTATATATATAAAAAAAATTGTGATTAATATTTTTTATCCTTTTAGAAACAGCTAACTGCGCTTTTATTCTTCCTAGAGATACCAAAACTGCTAAATATCTTTGTACTTTTTGATAAATTCATACTACGTTCGGCTGAAATCACATTAACAAATCTTCACTTTTTAATTGCAATTATATTAATTTTTAAGTTAAATGGTATTAACTTAAAAATAAAGTTTATTATACAGTGAATTTTTCGTTAACTTTAAGTTCATAAATTAACTTGATTTTGAATAGAATATAACTTGTAGACTTAGGTCCAACTCGTTTAGTCGCTCGTTTTAGACAAAAACCTTTTATCAAACTCATTTAAATTACGTGGGTTTGAGCAAAGGTTTTTGTGTAAAATGAATGAGTGAAAGAGTTGGACCCAAGTCTATACCCAAGTCTAATAAATTGTGAGTTAAGATAAATATAGCAAGTTAAATATGTTCCAACGTGTTGCAGCACATTTAAGCCTGAAGAAAAATATGTTTCAACTAACGTTTGAATCAAACGTTGTTTGAAACCTACAAATATTTAACGTATATTGATGTTTTCACTTTGACTTGCGTCCAATAGTTCTTTTGAATTATGTAATATTAGCCTAATGCAAACTTTAATTACTACTCAACATATTTTAAAGCCTTTTGCAAAAATTATTATATCCAAGTTTGGTCATTGAGGATCTATTGGGCAAAGTGGCCAAATGAAGAGTTGGCATGGAATCCCACCTTATAGTCCTCATTACAAAAAATAGGCCGGGGATCCCTGTTCCCAATTCAAAAAAATTCAACTACTCATTTGGCCGCTTTGCCCAATAATCGTTCACTGGTGATTTGCATATGAACAAGCTTGAGTTTCCTTGTGTTGTAAAGCTTGTGCATAAACTGAATATAGAAATTCTCATTATATTTTTAAATAGAATTCAATAATAAATTTTGCAAAAGTCTTCTAAATATGTGCTGTAGTAATTAAATTGTATATTAAACTCATTTTACTTCCAAAGAACTGTTGGATACAAGTCAAAGTAAAAACATCAATGTAAAATAAATAAGTTTGAAAGAAAATTTAATTCGAATTTTAGTTCGAACAAATATTATTCTTCTGGCTTAAATATTAGAGTTGGGTCCAACTCATTCAGTCGCTCGTTTTAGACAAAAACTTTTGATCAAACTCATATAATTTAAATGGGTTTGATCAAAGGTTTTTGTTTAAAACGAGCGGCAAAACGAGTTGAACCTAACTCTTTTAAATATGCTGCAGTTATAGTTGGGTCCAACGCGTTCAGTCGCTCGTTTGGGACAAAAACCTTGGACCAAACCCACTTAAATTATATTGGTTCTATGAAAGGTTTTTGTTTGAAACAAGCGGCTGAACGAGTTGGACCACAGTCTAGCTGCAACACGTTGGAACATATTTAACAATTTCAAGCTTCAATTAATTTCGTAATTAAATCATTCGAAGGTACAATCAAGAAGTAAAATTCCAAAGTCTATTAAAACAAATCATGTTGAAAGCACAACTTATCTGGAAAATATATATCTCCATTCACATGAATGAATATACATATAAAAATATATATTTCGGGATTCTTAGGTACTGCCGGTATCCCAAATTTTCAATATCCCGGAAAATGAAAGCCCAGTCCAAACCCTAAATATTACACAACCAGCATTAACCAACGTATTCATCTCTCTGAAGTACTTCTCAGACTGCCTACACATATGTAAGTCAGGATGCGTAGATTTAAAATATTTTTATGCATTGCAGAGTCATAGTTTACTGCAGGCTATAAAGTTTTAAACACATCTTATTGCTTTACGAATGAAATAAAAGGGTATGAGTGCCACAAGTAACCGGAGCGGTTGCAGGTTCATGGATGTACATGTGCGCGTATGTGCGGCATACAAATGCATATAAATTTAAGAAGTAAGATTAACATTTATGATAGAAATACCATTTTTAAATGCCAGACATAATTTTTCGGACCGTTCATTTTCTTATTTATCAGTCTTTTTTTTACTTTTTTCGTCTGAATATGTTGACAAAATAATAATATTCGTCTGCAAACAAACGAACGCATACCAATACTTACACATTATGTGTGCGTCTATAAACATGAAGGATATCTGTGTCGGGCGTTATTTGCAATGAGATCTATGTGTGTGGGTATGTGCGTGCATGTGCGTGCGTGTGTGTGTGTGTGTGTTCTTGTGAACTAAACATCAGCATTCATGGGAGCATGTTGCTTAATATGAAAAACCATTTTGCAGACATTTAACCAAAAAAATACGCCTTTGGTCGGAAAACAGAATTGGAATTTTCATATCTGCCTGATGTGGTTCTTGATAAGGATATCTTTTCGTTCTTTTTCACATCATCATGTGTGTATTTTATTTTAGCCACAAGTCTCGTCCTTTTCAATGGGTTTTTCGAAATATAAAATTTACATTTTCTTGTTGTTTTTTCTATTTGGGCTGACGAGAGTTTAAGGAAATATGACTTAAAGACCCAGTAAAAAATTGATAAATATAAAAGGTGTCCAGTTCAAATGCATTTGAAGATAAGCTTAATGCAGACTTAGAACGAGTTGCGGTATGGGCCGCCATCAATGGTCTAAGCCTTAACCTGAAAAAAAAAACAAAATGTATGTTGCTTCATAATAGATTGAATTGCATATTTGATGCACCAAGACTCCATATCAATAACCAACAAATTGAAGTCGTTCGAAAAGTTAAGAACTTGGGTATTACATTTAACGACACGTTAACCTGGTCAGACCACATTTCAACAACCTGTGGGAAAACATTTTCTACACTCCGTAGCTTGTGGTCAACACAATTTTGTACTCCATTTATGATACGAATGCTCTTGGCGAAAACTTACCTGATTCCTAAATTAGCATATGCTTGTGAAATATTTTCAAACTACGACGCAGATCAAGGCTAAATGTTACATTTAATAATATAACAAGATACGTCTTTGGCCTCAAATCCTGTGGTAATCGTCAACACATCAGCTACTATTCCAGCCAAATTTGCGGGGTTCCTCTCGATGACCTCATGAAAATAAAATCGGTACAACTACACCACAAAATAATCAGCACTCATCAACCCGAAGAAATGTACAATCGTCTCAATTTCACCCGATCTGAAAGGAACAAAACGGTAATACCCATGAGATACCGTACGCTAATTTCGGACTGGCAATTCTTTATACCCACTATACGTCTCTGGAATACTATCCCAGTACACATTAGGGCAACAAGCAACGCATTTGATTTTAAGAGGAAAATTTTTCAGTTCTATTCTCGAACGTAACTTTTATTTTTTGACAATTTGATTCATTATTATAATATTATTTTTTTTCTTTTCTTCAAATTGCAACACTGTAATGTAGTTCACATCATGATAATTCATTTTCTTTTTCTTATTTTTCTTTTTGTAATTATTGTTAACTAATTGTATACTTCTACTATTTTAAAACTCAAGTTTTGTTGTAGAAGCTCACACAAATAAATAAATAAAGTAATTAATTAAAATTTCCAAGTTATGCATAATTTAAATAAGTTTTAATAAATTGATTTGCAAAATTGACTTGCGCCATACATGTTGCTGATGCTTATGCTCATAAGCAAAAAATTACAGATAAATTATAAAACCCGTGTTCATAATAAATAATTTGTATTTCATTAAGACTAATTTTAAGACAAATTTTTCATACAAATTTCCCTTAAAATAGATATCAAACCCAAATTATTTTTTATGAATACGGCAGCAATAGTTTCAAACTTAAAACTCTCCAAAAACAAATGAGAATTATTACGACAACAAATATCAAATCAATGTGCAGAAGTGACGGTTAAAAGTTTTCAGATAGTTTATAATCCAGTTCTCTATTTTTTTTGTTTCTTTTTATTTACAATCTATCCAAGGATAATAAGTAAATTTTATAAAATAAGAAACAAGAAAATAACATTCATTGTTGAACTCCAATAAGAACAACAATATACAAAAACGAAAATTGTTAAAGTTATTTAAAAAATTTATAATATATACATTTTATACAAAAATCTTAAAGTTTTATCTATATTAATATTTACATATATGTATGTACACAGAATTTTATTTATGTATAATTGATTAGGTTCGAAATGGCAAGTCTAATATGTGGTTCCTTTTCAGTCTTCTTACTTCGTTTGTGTCATCTAGTAGCATTATTGCCAATGGGTTACAATGGTTACTCAGCCTTTCCAAGTAATTTTCGCTGTATTTTCTAACTTCTTCTTTGACCATCGGAATTGATAAGTCATCATGAATTGTTTCGTTTGATACAAACCATCGAGCGTTAACTAAGGACCTCAATGTTTTCAACTGAAATCTCTGTAGAATTTCAATGTTAGAATTGCTGGCCTGGCCGTTCCCCACAACTGTATACCCATATGTCCACACTGGTTTTAACATTACTTTGTATAAAATTACCTTATTATCGAGACTTAGTTTGGATTTCGGACCTAGTAACCAAAATAGGCGCTTGAATTTCAAGTTAAGATGTTGCTTCTTAGCTTTAATGTGGTTTTTCTATGTAAAGCATGGTACTCTGTTCATCATTTCGTGCGAACTGCTGTCAAAAGTCCATATAAAAAAAATTCGTGCGAAATAATTGTAAAATAATATGGCCGAAGTTGTACTCTGTTCAGCTTGTGGAAACATACGAAATGTTTCTGGCAGCATTATTTTTTCTACTATAAAATGTTTCTGGCAACATATTTTCCAACTGCGAAATAATAAAAGCATCACTTATTTCGTAGGGAATTGTAAACAAAAGGTGATCAGATTTTACTTAGCATTAAATTTGTTGCGCACAAATAACTAAATAATAAAAAATAGTGTGAAAATAACATAAAATGAAGGTATGGGGTTGAATGTGTAAACATACCCGAATATTGTATGAATAAAACATACATGAAACCCTATTATTGTAATTGCTAACTCCTTTATGTTTGTACTAATTATTACTTTTCCTCTTTGTTATATTAACTGACATTGACTTGTCATTGAAGTAAACTTGAAATTTGACTTTGGACATTTTTAATAAAGTCATGATATAGGCAATATATTTTGAGAAGTCTAAGAGTACAGACATAAATAAAGAGCCATTTTCTATTTAAATTAAAACTATAAACGTGTTTTAATTTCTGAGTTTAGAAAATTAGAGACAATTCTACAATCAGAAGTGGGATTCATAAGAAAATCAATAATTAATAAAAATTAAATTTTCTTATTACTACGCCTATCAAAAAAAAAAGAGATGAGTACAGAAGGAGATAACCACATTGGGGACGAGGGTGCAGCAAGTTTATCGTTTTTGCGAACACCACAAGGTATTATCAATACACCAGGAAATGTTCAAGCTGCAGGCGATAGCGGTATACATGTTCCCCCAGGTGAAGAAACTTCAATTTTATCATTACTGTTGCAGCAAAACCAAATGCTGATAAACACTCTGCGTTCTGAGAGAACTACATACCACGTTATGCCTGATCTGAATAACACCATCAAAAATTTTAATGGGAAACGAACACCAGCAGAAGCAAAAGATTGGCTAGCGTCCGTCAATGGTATTGGCAACATGAATAATTGGCCAGATTCTTTTCGTTTACAGTGTGCTAGAGCGAATCTAGAAGGTGCTGCGCTTAATTGGTATAACGCAGCCGAATTTAAAAGCTGGTCAGACTTTGAAGATGAATTTAAAGACACGTTTGTTGGTCGTCAATCAATAGTTGATCGCTGGGAGAAAATGTCGGAAAGACGTCAGAAAGATGCTGAACATATCACCGAATATTTCTTCGATAAATTACGCCTTACCCAGCAACTTGGTTTGGATTTTGATGACGCCAGAAAATCCATAATTAAAGGTATAAAATCAATCGAATTAAGAAAATTCCTTTTACAGAGACAACACAACACTTTCAACGACATAATATCCAATATTAACGAGTATATCAACACTGGATGTGCAGAGGGAGATACCGCCGTAGAGAAAACACACTCACAACGGTTCCAACAAAAAGGTAAATCGGATAATGAGCAAACCTGCAACAAATGCGGAAAACACGGTCATTTTGCGCGCTTCTGTAAAACTGAAGTGTCTACGTTAAAATGCTACCGATGCGAAGGTGTCGGACATATCAAAAAATTTTGTAAAGCGCCCATAAAATGTCTTATTTGTCACCAAGAGGGCCATGTGCAAAATAAATGTCCATCCAAAGACAAAAATGTGCCAACAAAAACAGCAACTCATACCCGTAACACAACAACAAACAGTGCCACCATAGCTACTACTGCCGCCACTAACATCGATACCACCACCAACAGTAAGTATTTTCAAGAAGCTTATGTTAACGGACTACTCGTCAAAGCGTATATCGATCCTGGGAGTGCAATTAATATGATGCCCGAATCGACAATTACAAATCTAAAGCTTAATTACAGCAACCCGAATAAAACTTTTCGCATCCAAGGTTTTGGTAATGGATCTGTGATCCCAATTGGAGTTTTAAATGTCAACCTTAAGGTAGATCAAGCAGTAGCGGATGTAGAAATATTTGTGGTAAAAGACAACGAATTAAATATTCCATTGTTGGTAGGTCAGCCGTTCACAGAAAAAGAACACATCACGATGGTACGTCGAGGCAAAACACTAAGATTCTTTGAGGAGAAAATTGAGGAAGAGCCAGATGATTGTCTACGTAATATGGAGGTGCCAGTATTACCAAAAACTGATGTTAAATTATGGGCAAAAGAAGCAACTGTCATCCCTTCAAATTATGTTGGATTTATTTCAACATATTGCAATATTTCTGAAGCCACAAATCTATTCATTGAAAATCGCCAAAATAAATTTGGTGCTTTAATACCAAACTGAGTCATTAATAATGAAACAGGTAATGAATTTAACAAAACAAGACATAAAGTTTGAAAAAAATGAAACAATAACTAGCGGTCAAATTTGCATTGAACAAAAATCTAATGATGAAGAAAAAGAACAAAAACAAAAATGAAGAAAACAAAAATGAGAAAAGGAGTGCTAATTTAGTAGTTACAACTACAAACACAGAAAACTTTGATTTTAATGATGTTCATATTGGCGAACAAGTGAGTGAAGAAGGAAGAGAAAAATTTAAGAGAATTGTTTTAGAAAATATCTCATGTTTCTCTTATAACTTGAGTGATTTAGGAACAAATAAAGATGTTGAGTTTAAAATTGAACTGGAAAATAATAACCCAATTACTTTTCGCCCATATCGTTTGAGTTATTCTGAGAGAGAGTATGTAAGAAATGAAATTGAGTCAATGAAGAGTGCAGGGATTATTTGTGATTCTGAGTCAAACTATTCGAGCCCTATTTTACTCGTTAACAAAAAGAATGGTGAAAAACGTATTTGCATTGATTATAGAGCTTTAAATAAAATCACAAAGAAAATGCAATATCCATTGCCATTAATACATGACAATATTGATCGTCTTAGAAATAAAAAATATTTTACTGCTTTAGATATGAAAAGTGGATATCATCAAATACCAGTAAGTAAAGAATCAAGACACCTTACTGCGTTTGTAACACCTGATGGTCACTTTGAGTTTTTACGTATGCCATTCGGAGTTTGTAATGGCCCGGCAGTTTTTCAGCAGCTTATAAATCAAGTTCTTGGACCATTGCGTTTTACTATTGCGCTGGCATATTTTGATGATATTCTGATACCAGCTGATTCAGAAAATGAAGGTTTGGAAAATTTAAAAACAATATTAGAAGTACTGCGTAAGGCTAATTTGAAATTAAATTTATCAAAATGCAAATTTCTTTTTAATAAAATAAATTACCTTGGGTTTGAAATAGAATGTGGTGTACTGCGACCATGTGCAGATAAAATTGACTGTGTGGCTAAGTTTCCTACTCCGACAGATGTGCATAAGGTAAGGCAATTTATTGGTCTTGCAAGTTATTTTCGTCAATTCGTATACAATTTTGGTATATTGGCTCAACCCTTAACCAAATTAACTCGTAAAAACGCTGAGTGGAATTGGTCAACAAAAGAAGAAGAGGCATTTAATTTAATTAAAGAAAAGCTTATTTCTCGTCCAATCTTGTCCATGTATTCTCCCGATGCCAGAACAGAGGTACACACTGACGCTTGTCAAATTGGTTTTGGTGGAATTTTGCTACAAGAACAAGCAGATAAAAAGCTTCATCCAATAGCGTACATAAGTAAACAAACAACACCAGAAGAGAGTAGGTATCATTCAACAGAGCTTGAGGCTCTTGCCGTTGTGTGGACACTACAAAAGCTGCGTGTTTATTTAATTGGTGTTAATTTTGTTGTTGTTACGGACTGTAACGCTGTGAGAAGCACATTTTCAAAAAAAGACATTATTCCCCGCATTGGTCGTTGGTGGCTTCAACTAAAAGAGTTTCAATTTGATATCGTCCACCGTGCTGGTAGTAAAATGCAGCATGTTGATTCATTGAGTCGTAATCCAGTTGGTGATCGTCAACCAGCAGAGACTGTAGCTGATGTTGTTTCTATGTATAACACTTTGAGTGAAAGTGATTGGTTAACTTTGCTACAACAAACAGACCCTTCTGTAAAAGAGATTGTTAAGTCGTTAAAGAAAACAGCTGATCTAGATGATTTTGATAAAAACATAAAATCACAATATTTGTTAAAAAACAATGTCGTCTTTAGAAAAATTGGTGATGATGAAAAATTTTATGTCCCCAGTAAAGCCAGATGGAAAATTGTAAATAATTATCACGACAATCTTGCACATATTGGCTTGGATAAAACGGTGTTAAAAATAAAAGAGTACTATTGGTTCCCTAGAATGAAAAATTATGTCAAAAATTATATTGGAGCTTGTGCTGAATGTTTGCATCATAAACAACCAGGAGGGAAGAAACCAGGTATGTTACACCCCATTGATAAAATTGGTTTGCCATTCCACACGATACATTTAGACCATTTGGGTCCCTTTATTAAAAGCTCCAATGGTAATTCGTATATACTAGCGGCTATTGACGGTTTTACTAAATTCTGTATACTAAAGGCAGTTCGTAACACAAAGTCTAATACAACAGTACGTGTTGTAGGAGAAATGATTTCGTTGTTTGGTACCCCCACTAGAATTATTACAGATTTAGGTACTACTTTTACCGGTGCTCCCTTCGTTAATTTTTGCAAAAATAACAACATTATTCATATTAAAAACGCAACTGCCACTCCTAGAGCAAATGGTCAAATCGAGAGGCTAAATAGAAGTATTACCCCAATGATAGCTACAATGAGTAAACATGCAGAAAACAAAGATTGGGACAACTTTGTCGGTATTACCCAATACAGTTTGAACAATACGTATCATCGAGCGATTAAAACAACACCCTTTCGGTTACTTTTTAGTTACTCTCCGAGGAACGTTTGTGGTGGTGTGTTGGAAGATGCAGTACGACAACAACAAAGCAACAACATTGATGAAGAGCGTGAGCGTGCATTAAAAAATATTATTGAACAACAAAACAAACAGAAATGTGTATATGATAAAGCTCGATGCAATGCCCCTACATATATTCCTGGAGATTATGTTATGATTAAAAGAGTAACAATGCCAGGTGTTGGAGAGTCATCGAAGTTACTCCCACATTATAAAGGTCCATATATTATTACAGAAGTTTTGCCGAATGACCGCTACAGAGTTTCTGATATTCCTGGTTTACAACGTACACAAAAATTTTATGATGGTGTGGTAGCTGTTGATCAGATTAAACGAGTATTAGCTCCAGATGATGAAATCAGCGATAGTCACGATGATGTTGACGATCCCCAGCTATCCGACGATGGTTCATGTGTTCTTCGCAGAAGTAAACGTTTGCTAGAAAAGTCGCGGAAGTAAATTAAATCGAGGTCGATTTTTTTGAAAAGGATGGCCGACTGTAAACATACCCGAATATTGTATGAATAAAACATACATGAAACCCTATTATTGTAATTGCTAACTCCTTTATGTTTGTACTAATTATTACTTTTCCTCTTTGTTATATTAACTGACATTGACTTGTCATTGAAGTAAACTTGAAATTTGACTTTGGACATTTTTAATAAAGTCATGATATAGGCAATATATTTTGAGAAGTCTAAGAGTACAGACATAAATAAAGAGCCATTTTCTATTTAAATTAAAACTATAAACGTGTTTTAATTTCTGAGTTTAGAAAATTAGAGACAATTCTACAAATGAGAACGTGTGTCTTCAAAGAGCTCCTCCGAAGCAGCTGCAATTTACATTAATTGATACGTTGCAGCACAAGCTCTTAAAATTATTTTGTTCTCCATTTGTTTTCACACATGGTTTTTGTTTACATAACAAAAACAATGTTGCTTACTTCAAGGCAATAAAAACGACAAATTTCTTCTAAATCGTAGTGTTGTCACCACTGGCTAATTGTCAAAATTTTCAAACGAAATAATCAATGATGCTCAACATTTTCCGCAAATTTGAACAGAGTACTTAGCTTAAGCCTGCGATCGATGTGCAGACCTAAATATTTGACTGTGTCAGACTGCGGAATATCACTGTTGTTAATTGATACACGTGAACAGTTTCCACGACGCAAAGTAAACGTTACGTGTAAAGATTTTTCGGTGTTGACTTTTATCCTCCATTTATTTAATCAAATTCCTATTTCATCAAGCTCTCTTTGAAGATGCAGTGACGCAACGTCCGAGTCTGTGTCAGCAGCTAATACCGCTGTATCATCAGCGTAGGTTGCAACTAGTACATTATTTATTAAGGGCATATCCGATGTAAAAATTGTATATAAAATTGGGCCTAACACACTACCCTGAGGTACGCCAGCCTTGACACTGTAAATTCCGGAAAAATCTCTGTTGACCTTAACATAGTAATACCTTTCGCTGATATAAGATCTTAGTAGTACGTAAAAAATGTGTTGGAAGAAGTTTTTTAGGCCTGCATGCCAGACCCCGTCAAATGCTTGATGTTCAGGTGTGTCATGCCTATGTCTAAACCCACATTGGTACTCTGGTATTATATTTTCTTTTCCTAGTATAGGTAACATTCTTCTCAGAAATATCCTTTCAAATTTTTTTGGAGAATGTGACTAGCAAACTTATCGGGCGATATGATGTTACATTTTCTGGCTTTCCAGGTTTAGGGCCCATTACCACTTCCGCACATTTCCATTGCGAAGGAAAATGATTTAGCCTCAAAATTGAATTAAATATAAGCGTAAGCAAAATAACAGCTTTCTTAGGCAAAGTTCTGAAAATGAACAGACTATTCTTTTGAATATCTGAAGAATACTTTAGAATGATCGTTCGACAAAATGCCGGTAAGCAGCAGAAATTTCAAATGTTTCTTAACAAAATTATCTGAACCGGCTGATGAAATAGTTCCGAAAAAGGTGAGATTTTTCCGCTTAATATCTGAAGGAAATTAAGGGTCTTAATTTCGAAAACGCAACGCTAAGCCTCGATAAATTTCATATGAAATAAATTCAGCACACAAAAACAGAGCAAACTGTAAGTGTATCAGCGTATAAAAATCCTCCCGATAATGTGCAGACTAGTGTGATATTAATCGGATGATGTTCCAGAGAGTGCGTGGAAGCGGCAACTATTCTGCTAAATGTGGAAGGACATTTTAGCCCGCTCAGTTGATTGTCTGCAAAAGTTTCAGAGTTATTCTGCCATCAGACATGTCGGCGAAAATTTTTCAATGGTTACACACATACATGTGTATGTAGTTATGTGCACACATTCATACAACGATGTATGCAACGATACGAGATATATATTTATTTGTTGCACAACCAGGATGATTATCTAGGGATGTGTACATAAAATACAAACACAAAGAATTATAATTTCTCCAAGGCTTTAGGTCAATTTATATAAAAAATGTGTATTATTTATTTTTTTAATTTTTTAAAATATCAATATTTCGCCAATATCGTTGATTGGCTTCTTCAGGAAATTAAAATACTTTTTTCATTTTCATTTACATTATTTTAAAATTTTAAATATCAGAAAGATTAGAAAAATCTAGAATATATGATAGAAGTAAATATAGGATGGCATATAAGATGTACGACACGGTAGGAAAATTATTTAATAGAACTAAAGATAAGATACAGAAGTTGGATAGATCTAATGTAGTTTATCAGATACCATGTAGTGGAAATACAAATGAGATATGTAATAAAGTATATGTAGGTACAACAAAAAATAAATTGAAGAGTAGAATAGCTGGTCACAAATCAGATCAGAGATATAGGAGTATTAATTAACAAAAAACAGCGTTATCTTCTCATTGCTTCAATGCAGATCATTATCCAAACTTTAATAATATTTCAATTTTAAATACAGAAACTAATTATAAGCGTAGATATTTGCTAGAAATGTTACGGATTATAAATGTTCCAACAGATCAGAGGATGAATTTTAGGGCAGATACGGCAAATGTTGCGCAGAGTTATAGATATTTATTATATAAAAACGGAAACAGGAAATAGAAAATAGAAAATACTATATCCGTTTTTTGTTTGTTTGTTTTTGTTTTTTTTAAAAGTTTTTCATTTCTAATTTTGACAATATTTGTTTTTTTTTTTTCAAATATAAAATTTTAAAATAATGTAAATCAAAATGAAAAAAATATTTTAATTTCCTGAAGAAGCCAATCAACGATATTGGCGAAATATTGATATTTTAAAAAATTAAAAAAATAAATAATACACATTTTTTATATAAATTGACCTAAAGCTTAGAGAAATCTTTTATAATTATTAAAAAAAAAGGTCGAAAAAATAAGAGAATATTATTATATATAATTTATATAATTTACAAACATCTTCATGCATACAGGATACTGTAAGGACTCTTGCTAATTGAGAGGGGAAGTTGGTGGAAATTAACAAAATGCTCTTTCTTATCATGTGTACTCGTATTCTTAAATAAATTAATTTTCATCTCAAGCACATTCTGTGATAATTTTATTTTTATCCCAATTATGTGTTTTTATAGGCCCATTTATTTGAGTTTTTCTTGCGGCCTATCGGAGATTTAATTATTACTTTTTTTTTTACGACAACAATTTCCAAAAAGAGCCCATTACAGTTTACAATTTAAAAGAAAACATGTCTTGTTTTATGTGACTTTTTTAATTAATTAACTTTGTTTATTTTCTGGAAAATTTAATGCATTTTCTTTTCTTTTTTTTTAGTCATCCCCCAAAAACCGGCGAAGATTTTAAATAGTTTTTATTGCTGCATGTTGCTGGTTAAATTGTATTCGAAGGAAAAGTAGAGTCATTGCAATATAGTAAAATACAAGGTAAAATTAATTAAACTCGAAAAAAATTTATCAGCCTTATTAAGGAAAATGCATTAAAAAAATATAAATTAAACCAGCAAAACAAAAAAAGCGTTCAAGCACAAACATAAGCATTACAATTTCTTGTGGCGAGTAAGTGCGTGTGTGTGTGTGTGTGTGTGTGTGTGCCCCATATAGCAAGGATACATACCAAACAACAAATGTCCTGCACTCAAACAATTTCTCTTTAACTGCTGCTTTCACTATCCATATACAGCTTGTTGTTCTTCATTTCATTCTTTCATTCATTCATTTCAAACTGACAGGTTGATGGTGCAGAACATTGTTTATATTGTGTTGCGGTAAAATCCAGTTGGACATTGTGTTCGGTATTTTTATTATTTTCATTCAAAAATGTTAATAGTCTTTTTTTTCTCCCCTTGCGCACACCTTCTTACCCGCACAGTTCGCCTACTAACATTTTACATTGGACAAAGAACAGTGCATGCACTTTAAATAAGGTTATTCTAATTATGGGATATTCAAAATTAAAGAATCTTGAATATCTCTCCTCATGAATCTTACTTGTGAAAGAAGTAAAAAATTAAACAAGCGGATACTTCGAACTGTTGCTTGCTAAATAAACAAGATTTGTGTCCAACAGCTCGTTGATTTAAACGGCATGAGTTAAACACATTGAAAACAGCAGGCTACCGACTACAGCTATACAGTCTGTTCTAAAATAAAATACGCATGTTTATAAAGGGTCCGCCATCAAACGTTTTTTTTTTCAACTAGTGCTTATTTCGTGAATGGTAACACTTAGCTCATGTCTGATTTGGCAGATTATTAGTTTTATCCTTCCGCTGAACGAATATGGTTGAAGCCAACTGACCATCCAACTGCGTTTTCGCTTCGCTAAGTGGGCCTGCGATCGACTTACAGAAGATGCCGATTTTGGCAAAAAAATCATCTTTTCAGATGAAGCTCATTTTGATCTTGGCGGGTATGTAAACAAGCAAAATTGTCCCATTTTGGGACACAGAAAACCCGCACGCATACATTGAAAAGCCGACGCACCCAAAACGAGTCACTGTTTGGTGCGCATTTTGGTCCAGAGGCATAATTGGGCAATTTTTCTTCGAAAATGAGCAAGGAGTGGCCGTTACAGTCAATGGCGATCGTTATAGGGCCATGTTGAACGAATTTTTGTTCACAAAAATTGAAGAGGAGGATATTGGCAACATTTGGTTTCAACAGGACGGCGCTACGTGCCACACAGCCGAAGCTACACTCGATGTTTTGCGCCCTGTTTTTGAAGATCGCATTATCAGCCACAGAGCTGATGTCGTTTGGCCACCTCGGAGCTGCGATTTGACACCGTTGGACTATTATTTTTGGACTGCCGTCAAAGATAGGTGTTACGCCGACAAGCCAGAGACAATTGACGCTTTAAAGGACAATATTCGTGAAGCCATTGGTGAAATACAGCTGCACACAATCGATAATATGCTTAAAAATTGGACCGATCGTGTAGGCTACTGCATGGCCAGCCGAGGCAGCCATTTGAATGAAATTATTTTTCATTATTAACCGGAAGGATTGTACTTTCAAATAAAAAAAGAAATTTGAGAAAATATTCAGTAGTTTTTTTATAGCATTTAAAAAAAAAAGTTATCTGGCGGACCCTTTATGAAGACGAATGTTTTCAAGCCTACAAAGCGCTACGAACAATGTTGTAGCTGCGGCCAACTCAGGCAAATTTCAGTAACTTAAATTTTTATTCGCACTTTTTCCCAAAATTAATATTTTACATATTTAGTAAGACCAGTGTTGCCAAAACGGTGGTTTTCCCGCTATATTTGACTGTAATTTGTTGTCCTTAGCGGGAAGTTTATTAAAATAAACCGCCAGTGGATTTTTTAGCTGAAAAATTTCTTATAACTTTTCAGTAAGTAAAATATTTCAGGTAAATCAACAAGATGTTATTCTATGCTTAAAACAATTAGGGTGTAATCCAGAAAATATTGATATTATAAATTATAAATATTATAAATATTATAAATATTAATATAGTCAGATGGAATAATACTTCGGATACTATCTCTTTCTGGTTCGAAGTTTTAGATTATCAGGACTCTGAATTGGCTGAATTTTGCTTACAAATTTTATGTATGCCATGATCAAACGCAGAAGTTTTAACGCGTTTTTAGCCAACTAAATGTAACTAAATCAAAACTTAGAAATCGATTGCAAACTCAAATGTTGGAATGCTATTTTAACACTTAAGTAAGTAAAAATTTTGTAAACCCTTTTAGCTCATTTTATTCATACTATTTCTTTGTTTTAGGTATGGACTTCGACGTCAAGAAGTTCCGGCAGAATTTTTACGTTTAATTGGAACATCTGATATATTTATTCATGTTCCATAAATGATACCGACATTGATGAGTGGGTAGATGTAGATTGACGATCTCATTTAAAAAAAATATCTTTAAAAAGACCCGTTAAGAAAACTGATTTCTTAAAACAAAAAATATTCTTTATACCTACATTCATATGTACAACTTATATAATTTATAACATTCTAATTTTTTTTTACTTTAAAGTCATGATAAATAAATAAATTGTTTATAAAACTTTAAGCGGTTTTTGTTAACGTTTATTTTTACTCAGATAGCGGTTTTAAGCGGGTTTTTAGGAGCTATCTGATGGGAAATGGCTTCAACATTTGGGCAACACTGAGTAAAATATTGACAATTTTGTTAAAAACAATTTGAAATTGATTATTGAGTGGTACGGCTTGTTCCCATGCGCATTTCACTGTTGCTAATGCAGATCATCAGGGAACTTTAACCAAATAATTCTTAGAACAACTGGAGATATTATATTAAACTTGCATTAAAACAAATGAAAAGTTTAAACAATATCAAAGTTGTAACAAGAACTAAATAATCAACCAAAGGCTGACTTTTTTTCAACTGTAATTGCAGTTGTAAAAGGTTTGCAGAAAATGTAAAAACAGCAACAGAAAATTTATATTTTCGTTAACGACAATTACCAGGGGCCAAATTACGCCATTCGATATCGAACAAAATCCCATACAAAATTTCAATTTATTTTTAATAAAACTGTTAATATTTTACTACAAATGTATGTAAAACATTTGAACTTATCGGCTTTAAATCTTTTTCAAGGAGCAACAAGTAACTCAAACACTGTTTGTAGAAGAAGATGTAACAATCAATCAGATTCGAAGAGAGCTGTGTATGACTTTCCAATCTCAACAAAGACAGGGATTTAGTAAATTAAGTTTCCCGGCGTTGTAAATACTACTATTGAGCACTGACTCCATTTAAACATTCCACAGTGTAAAACAATTCACATGCAACAATATAAAACAAAAACATTCTGCATTCTAAGGTATGTTGTTCTAGTGTAAGATAAAAGATAAGCAATTTATGATTAAGGTTATAATACTCGTAGTATGCAACACTGCAACACACACACACGCACACACTCATACACACACGAGCGCAGATGCAAAAACCAAAAGTATTTGAAGGTGAATTGTTTGTGCTGCTGCCACACTGAATTTTATTTGAATGTATTTTCCTTTATTTTTTTCGGTGCTTACGCCAATTAACGTTTATATAACTTTTATGCTCATAGGGACTCATGTGGCATGCTTCACGTTGTTTTTTTTTTTGGTTTAATTAATTACTATCTGTAACAGCATATTGCTTGTCTACATCCCCTCCTCTCCATATGCTGGTGGCAACTAGTGCAGCACTCTGTTCAATGTTAAACTCCTGCTGCTTCACAATGTTGCTGCAACGTTGTCATAAAAAATTAACCTTCGCTGCATTTAGTTAAGTAAATAAATAGATTTTCACGAGTTTTTGTTTTTGTTTTTTATTTATATTTTTATCTATTTAATTTTTTTTTATTTATATTTTCCCTTTTTGCGTTCTTATCTTAAAACTACGAGGAACAATGAAACAATCAAAAAAAAAATAAATGGCCTCTTCAAGGCTGTTTGATTAATTGTTGATGGTGGCTATAAAAAATAACTATAAAATTGATGTAACGATAGTTTCTGCCAACTGTTATTGAGTTCATTGGAATAAGTTACGATCATTGCAAGAAAATTCGAATGTTCGAAGTTATATCGTAAATGTGGAAAGAAATTATACGTAAAAACGTAAATTTTACAATGAAATATATTGCTATAAAAATTGTATCCTTTGCATAATGAATACAATGAATGACAGGAATTAATTCAAGGAAGGATATACAGTAGACCGTCTCAATTTTTATACTTTTTTTCGAAATTCTTAATTCTTAATCTACTTAAAAACCAAGAATTTTGGTGTATAACACTTAAATATTTATGAAGAAAAAAGGAATTTTTTCAAAAAAAAAACGATTTGAAAGACCACTTCCCGTTCCTAAATATTTAATTGTTATACACCAAAATTATTGGTTTTTAGAGTAGATTAAAAAAATTGATGTTCATGAAGGAATTATGTAAAAAAAAAATTAAAAGTGAGACGCACTACACAATGCGACAAGTATGAGTATTTTAAATTGCCTGTATGTGAAAAATAAACGCATTGTTATTTGAATAGTTATTTTAGATGTTCCTGTTCCTGCTGCCGTTGCTGTTGCTGTAACAGCCCTAAAATAATGTTTCTGTTGTACTATTTTTTCTTACTTTTGTGTTCCCTACAAAATGTCCTCAAATTTACAACGATCGAAATCACTGAATGAAATGAATACAAAATTTAACTTAGATTTCAACAAAAAAGTTTTGAAAAAAATAAATCAAATTTGTTTTCAGAATGCAAAGTACGCAAGTTTGAAGTCTTAATTTTTTAGATTTCAATGCGAAGCCATAAGTTTTTCAATTACGTTTTTCGAAATAAGATATTTTCTTCCAAAACTCTTAATAAAAAAAGTAAAAAAAATATTAAAACAAAACAAATATTTTTTTCTGTACTGACGCCTATTGCAAAATTAACTTAAGGTCACACTTGCCAAATATTTGCCGAAAAAAACGTGACCAACAGACAAGCTAAATTTGCATTTTCTTTAATTCCAAAATTTTTTTTAAATATGAGTTCGCATTTATTAAAATTATTCTGATTTATTCGAACTTTTTATTAAATTTTATTAAATAATTTATTCAAGCTTTAGGTCCAGAAAATAAATATAAATGATTTATTTTATCTGATATTTCGATTTCTCAATGGAAAACTTCTTCAGGGATATATTTAATTAAAAATTAATAATAACAGGACAAAAAAAAATTAACTTTAAAATGGATACAGAAAATGTAGCTCAAAATTGCAGACATTTAATTTATAAAAATAAAACAGGAAATTGAATATTTTTTATGTCTTTGTAATAGATTTAAATAATTTTGTATTTTTTTGTAATTTAATTATCAATTTTTTTTGACAATTTTTTATTATTTTTTCAAACAAATTTAGAAAAAGTTTTTATTGGTTTGTGAAAACAATAACTGTTATTATTAATTTTTAATTAAATATATCCCTGAAGAAGCATGAATAAATTAATAATTAAAGTTCGCATTTATTAAAAATAATATCATTTATAATTAATTTATATTAATATAATCATTTTGTCATACTAAAACCAAGTTAAATCACACTAATCCTAAGCAAAAGTAGTGGTTGTATTTTTTTGGGCAAATGTTGGCCAAGTGTGACCGTACCTTTAGGCGCCAGATTTTAAGTTCTTCAGTAGAAAATGCCAAATCAATAATTTTTATATGAAAAAGCGCATTAGTCGAAGAAAGATAAAATCACTTAAAGAATCTAATGTTATCAACACGTTAATTGGGGGATTTATTATAAGATCTTTTGCAGTTTAATGGAATACAAGAACGTTGTAAATTGTCTTCTAATTTCCTTCAATCTCCCTTAATCATCAGGGTTCCTCTGTAAAGGTTTATTCATCCAGTGGTTTCAAAATCGCCGGTCAGCTGTTAAATAGCTGTCATGTCTGAAGTGTCATTTATTTAGTGAAAGGTTTGCCACTTACGAATATGGATCCCATAACAATCGAAGAATATGTAAAAATAATTAAAACTTTCTACAAATGTTGTGGTTCAAACGTGGTCACTTTTCGAGCATTACGGACTGATTATGGTCATAATACCCACTGTGCAAGGAACTGGCAAGATTATAAAAAATAAAATTTGAAAAAAACTCAAATCGTTACAGATATGTGTGCATCATCGCAAAGTGTGCACGGCCGAAATTATCGCTTCTGTTAGTAAAACTGTGTCTGATAATCCGTATTTGTCTATTTCACGGCATTCTTAGCAATTGGGCCCATCTTACGGCTCATTATGGCGTATTTTGCATTTGGATTTGCATCTCCTTCCATACAAAGTCCAAACCATGGAACAATTAAAGCCAGCTGACCATTCGCAAGGCCGTAGATATGCAACAGAGTTTCAATGCTGAGTTTTTGAAAAAAAAGTTTCTTCATCGATGAAGCACATTTCGCAGTTGCTACGTACGACAGAAAGTGACCCTGACGAACGTTGCACATTAAGGAAAGCTGAATACCCAAGAATGGAAAAAATGCTTTATAAGTGGTGTGTAAAACAAAGGGGAACGATTTCTTCAATATCAGCAACAATTTTACAATCAAAAGCCAGTCCAATTAAACAAAATTAAAGTGGACAATTCTATAACATCGATAAAAATATGGACTTTGAAAAATAATAAGCCGACAACAGAATTATATAAAGTATGTAATTCAGATGTTATTTTAAAAAATAATTGCCAAAAATTTTCAATTTCGTTGAAAATGTTTAAAATGTTAATATTTCAATAAAAACAATTCCAATTCCAAACAATTGCATAAAATTGTTCAATCAAATGTGGAGTTCTGTTATCGCGAAAATTCAGTTTTCGCGGCAAGTCTGGTTTTTAATAAGTCACGAAAATCGAGCTTGCACTAAATTTTCACTAACGATAAAGTCATACAAATAGAAATCCATTTTAAGGTCCCTTTAATGTGCTGTAATTTTGTTTTTCTTTTTTGGATTAAGTGTCTAATAATGAAGTCTAAACAGAAAGAAAAAACTATCTACAAATTTGTAATTCTATCAGTTGATTTAATTGATTTGTAAAGTAAATTTAGTTATAAAATTCTAGGATAATATTAGTTCCAGTTACAGAGTTGTGATTAAATAAAACATAAAGAAAAATGATACGATATTATTTTAAGTTGTGTGTTTAATTGAATTTCATAGTTTTTTTTTCAAATAGTCTTTTGTAAGTTATAAAACCAGGTAAAAATAATTTAATGTGATAAATGACTAAATAATTGTAAGTTTACAATATGTTTGATGTTTTCTATTTTTGTAATATGAAATGCTTTTTAAAATAAATAGACAAAAAAAGACCCTGAAGATGTCAACAAATAATTAAGTAAATGTTGGGAGAAAGATGGAAAAAAAAGTTTTTTATTTATGTAAATAAATAGGACCTCAATGAAACTAAATTCAATTAAGTTTTTAGGCGTAAATCCAATTAATCTTTTAATTAATAATGCAATTTTTTTTATTTGATTTAATTAATTTTTTCTGTGCATTTTAAAAATAGGCAGCTACAAGCTTTCAAATTACATTAACTGCTTTATTGTTAACATAAGCCATACCTAGCAGGGTCATAAATATTGTTACTACTTTGAACAGACCCATTAGAATAGTAAAATTGAACATACCCTTTTATTATCACATGTTTTCTGAAAGAGGTTACCTCTATAGCGTTAATCAGTTACGGGAATTTGAAATTGTGTTAACTTTAACCATGGAGTGGTCAGATAAAGAAAACCGTCGTACCGCAGTTATAGCACTTTTTAAGTGTGAAAAGAAAAAATAATAATATTTTTGAAACGCTCCGCCCGCTCGGCATTAGCCGCATGTTCGTCTACAGGTGCATACAATTGTTCGACGAGACCGGAGATATAACAAAACCGCCCCGGTCGGGCCGCCCACGTACCGTTCGGACACAGCAAGTAATCGAAGCCGTCAAAGCAAGAATTCAACGAAATCCTCTCCGGAAACAGAACATCATGGCCCGTGAGATTAAAATCACACAAAAGTCCATGAGCCGTAGTATTAAAAGAGACATGCGTCTTGGAGCTTTCAAACGGCGTACAGAACACTTGTTGACTGCAGCTTAAAAAAAAAAATAACAGGATAGAAAAATCCAAATGTCTTTTGGTGAAGTACGCTGATAACTTGCATAGAAAAATCTTGTTTATGGATGAAACAATTTTTCCGTACAGGAAAAGTTTAACAAACAAAATGATACGATTTATGTCCGCCCGGTCATCTAAAGAAGTATTCAGAACTCATTCCACTGGTCGAAAAGGGTCATCATCCAGCTGCAGTGATGGTTTGGTGACGTGTCTCTTACGATGTGGTCACTGACTTGCATTTCTGTGAACAAAGGGTCAAAACATCGGCCAAAGTTTATCAAGAAACCATTTTGCAAACAGCTGTGAAGCCGCTTAACAATTCCCTGATCCAAAACCAGCCTTGGACTTTTCTAAAAGATTCTGCACCAGCTCATAAGGCTAAAACGACACAGACCTGGTGGCAAATTACAGCATTCGATATCGATCGAAATTTCAATAAAATTTAAATACAAATTTCGATCGATATCGAATGCCGTAATTTGCCCCCTGGCTTCGAAACAATTTGTCAACTTTTATATGCTCTGAAGATTGGCCATCTGGCAGCCCTGATTTGAATCCTTCGGATTACAAATTGTGGACGGTTTTAGAGGATATGCTCTCCCGCAAAAGATACCATAACATTGGTTCCCTTAAGACAGCACTGGTTTGTGCTGTAGCCAATTTTCCAATGGAAAAGGTGCGTGCAGCTCTTGATGGCCGGCCAATTCGACTTAAGGCGTGTGACAAGGCCAAGGGCGGACATTTTGAATAACACTAAGATTTTTGTATACAATACATATCAATTATTATATAAAACGAAATTTGTTCGAAAACCATTCATTAGTTTTTGTTGTGTAGCCCAACATATTAGTAACAGTATTTATGTCCCTGCTAGGTAGCGAGCGGGCCCATCAATTGTAGTATCTATGGAAGGATGACTGCGGTGATGTTCCATACTACAGCCTAACAGCACCCTTTCCCCAATCTCAGAACTACGAATTTAGTTTATTAGCATTTTAAGTACTATTTAAATAAATTAAATTTTAACACAACATTAAACTTATTTTACAGAAATCTAGATCCTTTTTTGAAGGGAGTGGGCTGCAAGGAAATCTTATTTATGTAAATCAAATATTGTTCTTATCTCTTACACATTCAATTCATTGGTCAACCCCTATTTGCACATTTGCACAAATAACAAAATGTGCAAACATTGATTATTATCAAGGAAATAATTTCTTTAATTTCACTCTTCGTCGTCTTTGTGTGTGAATATGTGTAAATGTGTGTTTGAATGTGGTAAATGGTGAATCCTTTAAAGCTTTGCATTGAAACATTAACACTGACTGACTGAACAGCAAACTGTTTAACATGATAAACTATTCTTCTGTTTAAAAATGCCAAAAGAAAATAATAAGAAAACTTAAAAACTAAAAATCTAAAGCAGAATAACTACTAGAAAAGCGAAGAGCTATTTGTTCATTTATTTATTTGTTTGACCCAGATTTCAGGCAAAATGGACACATATTTACAAACACACACACACACATAAATACACATTAGCATGATATGTGCGTCTGTGTGTGTGTGTGTTTGTAAAAGCCGAAGGACCACAAATGTAAATACAACTAGAAGAAATTATTTAAATAAAAGTGGGAAAGCAAAAAGAAATATTTATACGAAAAATACAGAAATAAATAGTTAGCATCAGAAGAAGCCTATCAAAAACGTTAAGGAAAAACAAGCAGAGTTTATCTAAAACCAAAAGGAAAAAGAAAAAAATAACTGAAAACTGAAAACTAAATCTTATGAATTAGTGATGTGACAGCAACAGAATGAGAACAACAGGCAGCAGGCAACAAACGGAAAATTATATGCAACACACACAAACACACACACACACACACATATGCAAACACATTAGCAGTTGTTTTTTTGTTGTTGTTGTCATTGCTGTAGTTGCAAGTTAGCCAGATTCATGTTGGATTGCTGGGATGGATGGATATTGTTGCAACTACATGTGCTGTTGTTGTAATTGCTTCTACAACTGCTGAATACATTCACTATCTACTTTCTCATTCTCTATTCAATTGATGCTGACATAGATTAATGGACCAAACTGAAATTGTAACTTAAGTTAAACTTCCCATAACAGCAAACAAATCGTTTTCTGAATAAAATATTTAAAACTTCAGAACAGCAAAGAGTAATATCGTGTTTATAAGTCATTTGCTTAACGATCCTTGATGTTGCATCAGAAAAATATTTAATAGTTCGTGTCTTAAAATTATGGGATCAGGCGATTGAAGCAATATGCGGGGTCAGAGGTGAATCCTGAGGGGGCCAACACATCACATGACTTCTGCCGTGCGTTTCGATAAAACTTTCTCAGACAAGATACCACAAAGAGATGACTGGAATTAAATTTTCGCAGAGCAGCAAATTTCAGTGACTTAAGGACAATTAAAAAAAAAATTTTTTTTAAGAACAAACACAAACCGCGACGCTATTTTGGCTTGTCTGCTGTTACTGAGTCAGGTGTATTCATTGAAAAACTCCAGCTCTCGTTCAAGCTCTCCTCAAACGATACCTTTATTATGCTTCAAACGGACATTCACACCACAACTGAAGTTGCGAAAAAGATTTAAGGGCTCGCCTCAGAACCCACGACCATCATCAACATTTACGCCGATAGTCTGGACGCAATCAGATATCATTACACGAAGCTTGTGTAATCAAGAGGTGTGCAGGCATTTATTAAATAAATGAGCCTGCGTAAACATCAACATGCCGGGATGATAGTTGAGATTCCACACAGTATCCAGAGGAATGAATAAACTGATGAAAACCCAAGAAGCAAATACTTAAAAATATTCCCGGCTGATGCTGAAGAAGTGGCAGCTCAATAAGTTTTCTGTAATCGAAGGTCCTTCAGGACCACGCAATTAATTTGAAAAAAAAAACGACCTGACACAGCAGACAATTTTGAAAACGGGGGAGCCCCGTAGACTAGTTTATAGCGTACTAGACTATTAGTCGAGGGGTCGCAGGTTCGATTCTTGCCTATACCCTGGGTGTTTCTGCAGACAAGCCAAAATGGTTTCGCGGTTTATGTTTGTTCTTTGCATTATTTAAGAAAAATATATAAAGATTTATAATTTAAAATGTTTTCTTTTTTTCAACACAATTTTAATTCCCCAATTCACGTGTTAAACGAGGTATACCTGTAGTTATAATTTTACTCTTACTTACTGTTACTGCTTGTGTATAACCAGTACTCTTTGCAGTACCCACTAAGGAAGCATTGGAGATGCTCCAGCAACTAATACCATTGGACCTAGTAGGAAAGGAGATAGCAAAAATCTCCGCAATTCGTCTTCGTTGTACCTCTCTGTGAGACGGAAATGGTATCGGTCACAAGAGAATACTCGACGATGAAGCTTGGAGATGGAGGATTGACCAACCCCTGTTCTACTACACGAACGTTTTTGTAAAACCTGGATACCATCTACAGAATAGTGGAGGAATGGTAATCCACGCAGAAGAAAAAGCGTAGATTTTTATACGGAGGGCACCAAAACACAAGCAAGTGTGGGTTATTGAGTCTTTTCAGGGACTTTAGGTCTTCGTATTGCAAAGCGACATTCGGATCACTGCAGTGTCTTCCAGGCAGATATTCTTGCTATAAAAGAATTTGCGGATTGGTAGAAAGTGAATGTAACTTCAGCGAATTTAATTAACATTTACACTCACAGTCGAGCAGCTATTATGGCCCTTGAATCCCCACTTCTAAGAACAACAACAGCCCTTGACTGCTGATCATTTTTAAACGAGATGGCATAACAGTTTGATATTAGAATCATTTGGATCCCGGGGCATAGAGGCTTTCAGAGGAACTCTAAGGCTGAAGAGTTTGCTACAACTGGGACAACTTTCCACCGGAATTGGAATGTGTGGGTGTTTAACCCAACTCTCTTGGAAACTCAGACTTAGACGCAAACAAATAAAAGATGGGTCACAAGAAATGATTGCATGATTACGAGCAGAGCTGTAAATGAATCATTAATTATTTTTTAAATTTATTAATCGACATTGCCTCGATATCTTCTTTTTTTGAAAATCTTTGAATCATAAATTTTTTTTATTATTTCGTGAATCATTCATGCACTGAATTAGCATATTTTGAATTAATTCTTTTCACGCGTAAAAATGAATTGAATGAAATTTGAAACAATTCAAACGAATTAGGCAGAAATTAATTACAATTCATTTCCTGATTCAAATGAATTTGCCAAATTAATTGAAGGCAATTCGTTTCCAATTCAAATGAATTTGTCGAAGTGAATTCCAATTCATTTCCAATTCATTTGAATTAAATTAATTTCGCAATTGTTTCGCTTTAAAAAAAATAGGAAACAAATCTCGATTCTAGTGTCCGTGCTAACCGGACACTGTCTCATACGCAGGCAAGCACGCAGGTTACAGGTCGAACACAATGATGAAGAGGAAAGTGTAGAACATTTTCTGTGCCAGTACTTTAAACTTGCAAGAAAGAGAATGTCCACAATGGGCGCTCTTGAGATCAGGGAACTTTCTAACGTCGCCACTATTGAACTGCAACGTATAAGTATCTTTAAATTGAGCTCTGCTTGGTTCGACGGTGGGGACTCCACATAAGTAGACTCTGCATCGTATCACAATGAACCAAAACATTTTAAGTGAGTCTGGTATTCTGACAGCCACCCTTACTTAACCTAATGTTACTCTGTGCATGTATACTTCATCTGAGCATTGAGACTGCATGGCGAACAACTACGAAAATTTAAAATTTTACTTCCAGATATCACAAAAGGAGCCGAAAGTAAAGCCACGCGTGGCAGTATAGATTACTTAATGTTTTCATCTCAGATCAAATTCTTTGCAAGTTCTGTTAAAGTAAGAGCATAGAAAACAATATAGTATCCTTCATTTTACATTTACATTAAATTAAGTAAAATTAACATAGACTTTTAGCCACCTCGTATCGTATCTTGTTAAACCATATCCAACGCAATCTAAACATTAATGTTGAACAGATATACGAGTATACGAGTACAACATTTGGGAACAAGCAGATCTATATTGAGCAGGCATAACTGGAGTGGCAGAGTATTGCGAGCAGTAAGAAGTAAATACAGGGTGGCGCACAATAAACGAAGGGTTCTTAACATTTAATATTTCAATACGTTTTTCTTACTTTATTTTTGTAAAACAAACTTGGAAAATATAAAAGGAAAATTACTATTTACTAATGAATATTATTGATTTGGCTTAGAATATAATTTATAGACTATTTTGTGCCACCCTGTATGCGGTGCAAAAACTGTAGGTAGTCATGAATCATGCAACATTTTGAAAATAGCCAAGGAACCAGCAGCAGTGAGGCAGCCAACAACAAGAACAGTCATGGATACGACTTAATTACTTAAAGCATGAAGTCTGATGTGAGGAGGTTTTGTTGTTGTTCGCTGAGAAAAGGACACGAATTTTGTGGGTTTGATCCAGTTACAACATCCCAGCAAGAACTTTTATGGCAAAGCAATGACTTTTCACTACTTTTACTTCGGAAGCTGAACTCATTATTTTAACAAGGCGATGTCATTGCAGGCAAGTACTTGCCACATCGGATTACAAATAACGACTTCAAATTTTCCCGGTTTGTAGGGAATTCATTGGAAAATATCAAGGGAAGGGAAAAAGGGACACATATCTCATTTTAAGGCAAATGTAGGGAATTTTTCAAACTTTGCTTTTCTTCCTTTTATATTGCGATGTAATTGCGTAAAACACCCCACAAAATTGATAATACATATAATAATCTAAGTTTAAAATTTTGTTACAGTATTACACGAGATATTTCATACAGACAAAAAACATCTTTTGGTAAATAATTTATAGAGAACACGAAAGGCAAGGCAATGTCCGATTTTATTGGGAATAGAATTTGAATGAAAAATAAAAACAAAATTTAATATTTTGTAATTATTTTTTTTTAGATTTGATATAGAAATAAAGACTTTTTAAAAATATATATTAAGCTATTTTAAATATTCAAATACGCACTGATAAAGAAAAAAAAAACCCCTTCATTCTTTCCATTCCGGTTCACATTTTTTTAACTTGGGTAAAATTTTATTAAAAATTCAGAATTATTTTAAAATTTTAAGAAATCTATATTAGCAATGAATGCGAATAATTATAAAAAAAATGGTGCAACAGCTCTTAAGTTAGTCAAAAGACTTCCCTTTAAAATTAAATAATTTTTGAAGAAATGTAATTTGTACAGTCGTTTCAGGACTATGATGGCATAAAGACAGATATTGGAGGTTGTTAAAATTACAAATTTATATTATTTTTTATTATTATTGAATTTTTTGTCTGGCGATATATAAATGTGCAAAATTTTAAAATCCTAAATAAAATTTTCTTTTTTCCTAAAATCTATTAATTTTTAGAGTAGGGAAAAATATAGGGGACTTTTTTCATGTCTGTAGGGAAAAAGGGGAATTTTTTCGAGACATGTAGGGATTTTGTTAAATTTCTGCTGGCATTACTGCTTCAAAATGACGACACTTAAAAGTAATTGAATACTAAAGATAGGTATCGTGAGCGTGAGCGAGCGTGCATGAGTAAATTTTTGGCGTGATTG
Organism: Gymnocheta viridis; assembly: GCA_956483585.1. Taxonomy (NCBI): domain Eukaryota; kingdom Metazoa; phylum Arthropoda; class Insecta; order Diptera; family Tachinidae; genus Gymnocheta; species Gymnocheta viridis. Next base: position 7,947,699 of record OY101444.1, read on the forward strand.
TTTTGTAATGTTTTTCCCTTATTGTAATTTTTTTCATAAAATTTTTTAACTTATTTCATAATATTTTTTAATTTATTTCACAATACTTATTTATTTATTTTTTTTTAATAATTCTTTTTTTAATTTTTTTAAATTAAAAAAAAAATTTAATTTTTATTTATTTTTTTAGTAAAATTTTTTTAATTTATTTCAAAAAGTTTTTTCAAATATTTTTGTTGAATTTTTTTTAATAAAACTTTAATAATTTTATAATTTTTTTTTCGTAACTATTTCGTGAGTGCGAGTTTTCGTGATTGTGACTAACTGTTTTTTACACTCACACGAGTCAAAAAAAAATATATACATACATATATACATGCATACACATTTTTTTATCGTGAGCGTGCATGAACGTGAGTGGAAAGTCACTTACGATGTTTATTAAATAAAATAAATGTCTGCTGCGTGAGTGAAAGAAAAGTTACTTACAATCTCTATTGAGTACACAAAACATCATAAAAATTAAATGTCTTCTGCGTCTATTGAACTTTTGCTTTTGAATAAATCGTTGTGTTTGATGTCAAAAGTTTTACTTCCTACTGAACATCACAACTATCTTATTACGAGCTAAAAACACGTTTTAACGAACACACACAATTAACATAAAAAAATAATTCTTCACCAGGGGTTGAACTGCTGAGAATAATTTACTTGTAAGTTGTTATATTGCTACTCTAAGGTAATGTTGTAGTGAAAAAGTATAATGTTATAAATATAAGTCTTTGCCAAGTTTTTTGCTGGGACATTTGTGGCTGCAATAAAATCTCTCGCATCTAGTGCAAAATAAAATTCGTATTAAATTTAATTAGACTTAAGTGTGTTTAAGTTTATCACTGAAAAATTTTATTTATATTTATAAAACGATTTTGTTAATCAATTCATATTAGGGTTATCCAATAAGACGTTTTAATTTTGTCATAAACAACGCTTTTAATAAAAAATGGAACCACATACGCTTCAATAATGCACTGAAAGTATTAAAATTCACTACAAAAATTATGAAAATTTCACGGTCTCAATTTGAAAAGCTAAAGCATTTTTGGGTCATCGAGAAGTATCTTCTCGTCTAAAAATTGTGAAACTGGTGGGAAAATTTGAGATGTTGGGACTAGACTTGAGTGCAACTCGTTCAGTCGCTCGCTTTAGACAAAAATGTTTGATCAAACCCATGTAATTTAAATGAGTTTGATCAAAGGTTTTTGTCTAAAACGAGCGACTGAACGAGTTGTAGCCAACTCTTCTATTAATTACTAGTTAGTAAGTCGATAAATATGTAAGCTATGTGTTCGTATCCCGACCAAGCTCCGTCGTGTGTCCTGCAGATGGGTAAAACAAACTACTCAGATACGATTTCAGACTAAAGTTAATCTATAACTCTTTATCTTCTAATTATGTATATCTGAACTGTATTGATAAATGCAGTGAACACTTTTAGTGGACTCCCGTTCGAAACCAACCCACCATTCATCGGAGACGTTTATGTTTTATGTAAAAAAGGTTTAGATTTTTCTACTCAGGAAACGAAAAGAAGCCCCTAAGTCCGAGTTTAGGCGGGCGAACACTTGGAAGAAATACATCTGGGATTCTCTATTGTTTTTTTTTATTCGCGTTCACACAGACGAACATGTTGCCGGCAACATTCCATTCATAATTTGCTCATTAAGCTAAGTACTCTGTTCATCATTTCGTGCGAACTGCTGTCAAAAGTCCATATAAAAAAAATTCATGCGAAATAATTGCAAAAAAAAATGGCCGAAGTTGTACTCTGTTCAAATTGTGAAAACATACGAAATGTTTCTGGCAGCATGATTTTTTCAAATACAACATGTTTCTGGCAACATATTTTCCAACTGCGAAATAATGTAAGCACCACTTATTTCGTACGAAATTGTAAACAACAGATGCTCAGATTTTACTTAGCATTGAATTTGTTGCGCACAATTAACTAAAATAAAGGAAAATAGTGTGAAAATAACATAAAATGAAGGTATGGGATTGAATGAGAACGTGTGTCTTCAAAGCAGCACAAGCTCTTAAAATTATTTTGTTCTCCATTTGTTTTCACACATGGTTTTTGTTTACATAAGAAAAACAATGTTGCTTACTTCAAGGCAATAAAAACGATAAATTTCTTCTAAATCGTAGTGTTGTCACCACTGGCTAATTGTCAAAATTTTCAAACGAAATAATCAATGTTGCTCAACATTTTTCGCAAATTCAAACAGAGTACTTAGCTTTATTTGCAAAAAAGGAAAGCAAATGTTAACAAAGAAAACGTGAACGAAGCGTGTGGCCGAGTATCAAACACAAAAATTATGTTTTCTTCCTCACATGTTGCCCAGATGTTTTCGAGTTTAAACGCAGACTATGTTCGCTCCCTCTCGATCTAAATGCTTCAACCTCTCGCTTTCAGGAAGAACGTTGTATTACCAAGTCTTTCAGAGCATTCACAAAAATTTATTTTTGAAATTGCAGTGCTTCGTAATATTTGCAAGCATGAATACAAGCGCAAATATTGCTTCTATCTCCCTTAAAAATCGGTCTTTAAATGGCTCCAATTCTTTCTGAGATGATGCAAGGAAATCTTGTGCTAAATATGGCTTCCACAAGAAACTTATCCGAAATATATTTATAATCTAGTTCCATTTACTTTTGATTAAGCAAAACTTGAACTTCCTTAAAAAACAATTTCACGTTTTCGGGAGATCACTGTTGTAGCCATACACATACTACATTCAAACATTCATGCTTATCTGTTCAATAGTTCAGCTGGTAAATCATGTTTGTCTTACTTACAAAATTGGCCAGGTTGTATTGCATAAATTTATAATTGCATAATAAGATCGTCGTTGGACGCCAAAAACCTCATAGAAATAGTTTGTATAATCAATGAAATTTAAATTAAATTTGCTTGAAAAATAAAAATATTATGCACAAGAAAATGTTCATTTATTCCTTTTTTGTCATTTGTAATGAAATCAAATGAGGTTTCCATTTCATATGACATTAATTTAATGAAACTCATTTGAAGAGTGGAATTGTAAAAAAAAAATTAGAACATGATTTGAACTTTTCATTGATGTTGGAAAAAAGAACCTTGTCATGCATTTTGTTGTTTGTCGTACTGAATGGAAAGTTTGCAAATGAAAAGAAAATGTTATTGAATCACATGATTTGAATAGGTAGAATTTTCATAAATATATTTCTTTTTTTTTTGTCAAATTTTGTACTTTTGAAAATGACCCCAACTGTATGAAATAAATAAAGAGATTGAGAGATTCATTTTATCATGAACAGTGAAAGTGCAATTGTAGATATTTGATAACATGTACATATTTGGCTTTCTAAGTTCATTTCAATTTTATTATACAATAAATGTTAAACAAAAAATCATGTCATATTATGATTTTCAGGTTCTTTAATAACGATAAGACAGTTGTTCAACTCACAGCCTTTGTTTGAGTTGTAAGTTGTATCAATGGTGTTGGTAACTTCTCATATACATGTTTCTAAGCAAATGCTTATGTAATTTTCGAAAAAAACATGTTTCAAAAGCTTAGTACTCTGTTTGAATTTGCGAAAAATGTTGAAAAACATTGTTTTTTTCTTTTGAAAATTTTCACAACTGATCAGTGGTGACAATACCACGATTTACAACAAATTTATCGGTTTTATTGCCTTGAAGTAAGCATGTGTGTGAAGATAAATTCGTATTTATATAGCAGAGACACGAACCAAAATTTTTAACATAGCTCATTTTGCAGTTAACAGAGCTCTGTAAAACGGTTAACAGTGGTCGCAAATTTGATTCAAGACGAAAAATCCAGGATTTGGGACCAAGTCCATGCCATTGTGTACCTAATGATATTACAATAATAAAATATGTGATATATGTTTATGATTAATTAAAAAAAAAAGGATTTTTTAGTGAAATTTCTGTAAAAGATTAGTGACCATTTTGGTCAAATATGGAATTGCACACGTTGTGCACTATAAATTTAGGGTAGTCCAAGGGGTCCCTAATGACACCCAATTGGTCGCATATCTGAAATAATTTTGGAAATTGAATAAATTCATTTTGAAAAAATTACTTTTTTTAGTGAAATTTCTGGAAAACATTGGTGACCATTTTGGCCAAATGTGTTGGTTTTAGTTATACTCTGACGTTTCAATATTTTGTGCACAAGAATTATTTTAGAAGTCACAGAAAAAAATACTAAATCGGGAATTTTCGTGAATTTTTTGGAAAAGTAAGAGATTGTTAGTAATTATCCAACAGTTTTATTTTTTTTGGGATAAAACAGATATATTCTTCGATTTGTGTTGGTTTTAATTATACTCTGACATTTCAAACTTAAGAAAATCGATAAAAATGAGAAAAATATAATATTGTATTTTTTATTTTAAATTGTATTTTTTTTTGTCAGTCTTCGAATTTTTTTTTTGGAGTTTGAACGTCTCTTTTCGGTGTTTCGTGATCTGGTACTTCGATTTTCTTTCGTTGGACAATTTTATTTTTTTAATAAAAATTTCTTCAAATTAACATCAGCTTAGTAAAAAAATTACAAAAGAACCAAAATTGCGAAACAACTTTTGAGATATTGATAACAATCGTTATACAGTTGGCACAAAACTGAAGCGTCACTTTATAATTTTCCTTTCTTATAGTTATTTTTACAAGGTGTATAGAGCAACAACAATAGCCAAAGTATTGTCACGCTAAAAGCGAAAAAAATACGTCACCACATAGGCATGACGTCACCAAAGTCGGCACCCACTCATAACTAACTACGCCAAATCGCAACTCCCAACTGAAAGTGTGTTCAAAGTGATAATGCGTTATGAAACTTTAAAGCTTCATTTTCACACACTAGGTCCCCTTTTTCGGAGAAGGTCACATATGTCGTAAATTCTCATGCTCATACAAAATGTATGAAGCAAAACCAAAAAGCGCGGTGCAACGTCGGAATTTCCAATTTTGACAGCGCGTTAAGTCTAGTGGTCTGTTCAAATTTACAAAAAAAATGTTGAGCAATAATCACTATTTCGTTTGAAAATTTTTACAATTCTAAATTCCAAATTGCCACTTCGGGCAATAACATTGCGGACGATCTGGCAAAGGGTGGTACCACGCTTGCGGATGTTGACATTGACAACTTCTGCGGTATTCCACTCTCTTCCTGCTGGAAAAACATTGACATAGCCCTTATGCAGGCGGCCCAGAATAGATGGCACACTGAGTCGCCCTGCTTTATAGCGAGAACAAAGCAACTCTTCGGGTTTTCAAGAAAACAGCTGCGGTTCCTTGTGGCCACACTCACAGGGCACTGCACCTTCGGAACCCATGCTAAAAGGATGGGTATCCCCCACAATGACTATTGCTTCAGCTGTCAGGACGAGGAGGAGGAAGAGAGCATTACTCACCTACTCTGCCTCTGCCCTGCACTGGAGCACAAACGCCTTCGTTTCCTAGGCAAGAGACGCTTTAATAGCCTTTCGGAGCTGTCGGGCTCGAGTCTCAAAAACATCAGTTCCTTCATTGGGAGCAGTGGTTGGTTCTCTCGCTGACTCCCCCTGGTTGTAGACTACACGATCCCTCCTTCACGGAATCTATATCTCTCCTTTTCCCTTTTACTTTACACTTCTACATTTTCACTGATTTCCATACTATGCTCTCCTCTACACCATTTTCAATACTTTACTTAATTTCTTTCATTATCATTTTTCCCTCTTTCCTTCAGGTACACACAAAGGGATCATAATTACTTTGGACCCAAGTGGGCGGGTACTCTTTCCTAATTCTTCACCGGCGACCTGTCAACCTAACCTAAATTCTAAATCGGCATAGAAGAAATTGATCGGTTTTATTACCTTGAAGTATGCAATAAAGTTTTTCGAAATGGTTGAAGTTTTGAAAAATTGAAACCTGGTAAGCAGGCATTTAAGGACAAGCCAGACTTTTGTTTACAACTCTTACAAAAGTTTAATAAATATGATCTTTTTATAAAGAATATTAAGAAGTTCTTATAAAAAACTGTTGAAAAAATTTAATACAAGCTGCACACTTAATTAAGGCTCTTTGAAAATAATAAACAGATCGGTCAAGAATTCAATTTTAATACTGTTGTTAACAAAAATAAAATTTATTCAAACACTCGCTTAATCCTCGCAATAAGATCCTTCGCTGCTAAACTTTACTCACTGTGACGAATGGAATTAATAAAAAAAAAACAAAAAAACATTTGCAACATAATGCGAATACGAAATGCGAAATGAAAGAAAGTAAACTCCCTGCTTTATTGCAGCACACACTAATAATAATAACGAGCATCCTGTTACAGGCAGACACTGTGTCCAATAGAGACAAAATTACTTTCCAGTGGCATGCATGACATTATGTTACGAGTTCATTAAAAATCTAGTTGCATATTATGGTTTTAGCTACATTTTATTTGAGTTGTGTTGCATGATACTGAGCCAAGGTTATAGAAATGGACTTTATTATGCGGCAGTGACAGTTCTACAAAGTACATATTTAAGTGGAAAGGGCTTGCAGTAACTATTCTTATTCAGGGTGTTCACAGTGTTTCGTTTTTTCAAGAGAAATAACAACTCAGGGAATTAATGTTTACCAAACCATTTTGATGCGTTATTTTTTTGCGGAGGGAAAGTGTACTAACGACAGATGGTGAAAGCTTAATTAATTATTTTACAACTCTGCTATTGCGCTGTTATGTGTGCTAGCCCTGCTGGAAGCCTGTGGTCATACGTCTCCAAGTCACCATTTTTGTCAACTATTTTGGTGATATTGTCATCTAAGTGTCTACAATTTTTACTTTGCCTTTGATGAATAGAGACATTTTGAAGCTGTAAAGAAAGCTATTCCTATCTAAGCTATCTATGTCAGATGTAGGAAATTTTTCCTATTTGTAGAAATTTTTATTTTTAAAATTCAAAATTTAAATTTAAAATTTTGCCAAATTTTATTTTTTATATTTTTTTTGTTATTACTAATAAAAACTGAAAAATGCACAAATTTTGGCAGTAACCACTTTTTACACTTGCAATTAAAAATTATTTACGCAACAATTCATTTACTGACAGCTACATTTAGCGATGAACCTGTCAACTGTCAACCTCATTCGTTTAATTTTACCCCAATAGATCGCAAAGAACGACAGTTCTGAACAAAACTACAATGTTTTTAAACAGTTTGAAGCGCTTAAAAATGGTTTGATCATTAATTTTTTGATGTTCTGATGATCGAAATTGAGCAAACAGTGATCGAGTTAAGGCGAAATATACCGGTCTAACTACTGGAAATATTACACAGTCCATAAAAAAATATGTAGCTGATAGAAAAAAATGCAAACTGCGCATTACACTCCTTAAAGACATCATAGATTTCCTCAAAAAGGGAAGAAACAACTTTTTAAATTTGTAGGACTGTGTTTTATTATTATTCTTTGTGTTTCTACATTGATCACTGTGGAGCCAAAATTCACGGCGATGTTGCTGAAATAAAGTGTGATTTATTGCGTAGAGTGTATGCAAGTTTGATTGAGTGAATGCCCATATTCCCGATATAATATTTTAAAATTTATATTATACAGTAGTTTTCCCGATTTAACGAACCTAATTGTTGTCAGGCCGGTTCGTTATATCCAGTACTTAATTAAAAATTAATAGCGTCGTCTATTTTATTCATAACTATAAATATGTAAATTGTTTTTCTTTATATTTGATTAAAATAATAGTAATTTAAAATAAAAATTTCTTTAAAAATTTGTACGAAAAAAGGAAAAATTCATAAAAACACCGTAATACAAAAATAATTTATTTAAAAAGTTGGATAAACACAGTCTGCTCATTGGATTGGATATCTTATTGAAGCCTTCCCAAAAGCATTAATTTTGTGTTAACATTGTTTTGCTGAGCCCATTTAATATAAATCTCGAAGTGCTTAATGACATCTTCGTGCTTTATTTTGGGTTCAAGCTCTTCTTCTTCCTTCTCGTTTTGTTTTACATTTGTTCGTTGAACCGAGAACAAAATAAAATTTATATTGGTAACATAAGGTACTTACGTAGTAAAAATAGAAAATTGCGTTTTCGTTAAATGCGATATTCATTAAATCGAATGTTCGTTACATCGGAATACTACTGTACAATGATTTCTTACGGCCGATGCAATCGGCCATATTCTATTTATTATTAATTATATATTGAACATCTATATAAATAAATACGATAATATACAAAAATCATTCTAAATAAACAACGTAAAACTTATAACTTATTAACTCTCTTACTTAGCTCTCTCTTATTACAAAGTAAATACAGAAAAATCTCTCTAATTTATATGCATAAGCAAATTGAAAATTTTTCAACTTTAAGCTGATACAAGCAGGTGAAATAAGTGTGCATTTTTTAGCGCAAACTTCAAACGCTTTTATCTCTTAAACTAATGAACCGATTTAAACAAAATTCAGAATGTGCACATCTATGTAAAAAACCTTTGAAAACATATACTTCTTTCCAAAATCGGTTCAGTATTACGGACGTATAAGAGATCTAAGAAAACGCGTTTTCCTATTAATTATATAGATTATTGAAACTATATATTAATTTAATGAATAGTACAAAAATATTTCTGTATTTGGTTTGAGTTTAAAATGTTCCTCTCCTATAAAACTATTCAATATTAAAAACGATTGGATACAGTTTCACCACAAAAACTGTGACCATCCTTACTAATTGTTGTTTTGGCACAAGCAAGCATCTTGTCAATTTTTATTAAAACAAAAGCAAGGTAGCTTTGTGGCTTTAGCGGGGTAAGTAAAAGTGTACGTTTATTTTTGTTAGAGCTTTGCACAAAACATCTTGATGACGTGCTTAACGCTGCAGTTACACCATCAAATTATCTTTCGATTCTCATTCAAGATATTTACACATACTGCCTGGCAAAATTCACAAAATTTTAAAGCTGTGACGAAGGCTGCACGCAAACTTAAAGCAAATTTTTTAGCAAGATGCCCCATAAATTTAAAATGTGGATGAAAAATTGCAATCAGCTGTTTTCTTGACTGTAATTTGAAACACTTTATGGAATGGAAATTTGTAAGCAAATTCTCGTCAAATTTTAAAAGTGTGAGTGTATTGGTAAAAAAAGATGAGAGAGAATTTAAAATGTGAATGAAAATTTGATCGTGTGACCACCAAGTAAAACATTTGTTTGATATCAAATTTTCGCAGCTGTAATCTTGTCACGAATATGATATGAAAAACGCCAATCAAGAAGAATGTGAAGAAGTTCAAAAATCTTGTTGCCATATATTCTTCACAATATTGCCGTTACAAAAGTATTTGAAATAGAACGAATGTTTTAAACACATCATCAAGATATCTCGTGCAGGGCTCTAATTTCTCAGTGCAAGTGCTTACTCTTGCATGTTTATATTATGACCTAAAAATTTAAGAACACTGTAATGCAGCTGTTACAATTTTCTTGTAAATTTGTTTTATTTGTTTTAATGTGTGTTTCACTTTCTAATACAAAAAATAACCACCACCGCCACCACCTTGTTTGCAATCTAGTGCAATTTGCTCGTATAAAGTTGCGGCAGCACAAGCATTTTCTCTACAAAATTTAAAAAAGGGAAAAATTAATGAGAAATAACACAAATACGCACCCATACACCGAAATCAATGTGCATATGTATGTGAGTATTTAATTAATAGTAAATGACATTCAACTAAAAATATACTACATGATTATTGATTACTGAAAATTATATCATTTTTGTTTTTGTCTCCCACTTGCGGCACAATACTGAGTCCTTCTCTATTGTAATCAGCAGTTCCTTCCAATGAATGCTTAATTTTCTGAAGATTTGAAAACTCAATTAATGTTCAATCCCAAATGTCCCATTTAATGAGTTGTATAGAAAAAAACTAATGTTGAATTCGAAGTGTGTGTTAAAGTCCTTTCATCAGGCATACATACATGAGTTTCTATGTGGATGTAGTAATTGTGTAGAAAACCTCCACAAGTTTAGAAATGAGGTTTATTCCCAAAATTAATTGCTGTTACTTAAGCTGCAAGAACAAAATCTTTTTGCTTAAATTACTACAATGTTTTTTTTTCCTTCTAATATGTATTTAATTCGAACGGCTTAAAAGGTTTGTTACACATGCAGCAAGATTTCTTTAAATCCAGGATTATTTTATGATAAAATAAAAAAGAAAGTGCTTTGAAATTCGAGACCCGCATAAATATGATCGTTTTATCCAAAAACTTCCGATAAACTGCTTGAAATACTTACTAATAATGAATTTATCCAAAAAAATTTTCTAATAAAAAAATGAAATAAAAAATTAGAAAAAATAAATGGGTAAACTCGGAATTGAATTTGAGCCAAATTATTCGTTGCAATATACATGTATACAATATATATGTATATAAAAGTTCGACTAATTACTTGCAAACATTCATAATTTTAATTTGCTATAATTAAAACTTTAATTAGATTTTTTTCATTTTAAGCAAATTTTCAGTAATAATAATTAAAAGTTTAAACAAATATAACCAAACAGCAGCACTGATCGCTCACGAGATAAAACTCTTCATTTGCTTCTCTTTTTATTAGCAAATTTTGCGTACTTGACATAAAAACCAGCAAATAAGCGTTCATATAAAAAATTCTATATTCTGTACACCTAAATTCATGGGCGAAAATCGGTTTATTTACTTGTATGATTATTGCCACCATTTTTTATATTAACCATTTGAAATAATAAAAATTTAATTAATTTAATTAAAAATTAACTGAACAAATTAAATTATTAATTGAAAATTTTAATTTACTCAATTAAAGCTGTTAATTAAAATAAAAGTCTAAGTATTTTTACCTGTGTATGAAAAAACTACATTCTTAAATTTATTTCTTTATTTTGGGCTTCAATATGTGATGCGTATGTATTTCTCTGCTCAAAATTTAAGGATGGTGTTCGTCTGTTTATAATCAAAAATCATTTAAGGAAAATCTTTATTACAGCTTTAATGTCATTTCACTTGAAATGAATATTTATAAGAAACGAAAATTGTATCTCAAATTAACATTTGTAAATTATTTTAACACCTTTTAAAAATGTCTGCAGCCGAGCGAGTGTCTACGATGGTATTTTCCCATTTTAATCTTTTTAAATAGGCCTGGAAATTGAAAATCTCTCCCACTTCTGATATCCTTGCAACATAAAAAACCGGTTACTTTTGGGATTGTGAATAAGTGTGAGTGTGAGTGTGTGTTGTTTCCTGAATTGTCATAAATTATATTCTTAACACAGAATATAAAAAAGAGCCAGCAAAGGAAAAACAACAAAGTTATGAATTTATTTAACCAAAATCCCACCTAAAGGCAATGAAATTTACTCACTGCCTAGACAAAGGAATGGGAGGTATATCACACTTAGACACCAGGTCTGCTGATGTGGCTGGTGATATGAGCACGCAGTTAATCTCCTTTACTGCCTCCTGACGGGGCAACAACTTCTACGGCTGCTGTTTCTATTTGATGTTTGTACATCTTCTTCATCAGGAAAACCCACCTTAAAAATGCGTAATTTACAAAAATTTTAAAATCTACATTTTTTGGTTGGCAGATATTAATAAAACAAGTATGCAGATCATGCAAACCCTGTTGGGGTGGCTTTTTCTCTTCCTGTTGATTTTGTTTATTTTTTTTTTTAATTTTTAGTGTTTTAATTTTGCAGCAAATCCTTTTATCAAAACAAACACCATGTCTGGTCTTTTTAACGGTCAACATTTGAGGTTGTATCTGTATTACACACTCGTACAGCCTGTACATCCTGGCAGATGATTTTATTATTATGATTTTTTTATGTTGCTGTGCTGGCGCTGTGTAAAACAGTCTGTAACCAGAAATTAATTTTATATTTAATTTCTGCTGATTGTGCTGATTCCTGTTTGTGTTTTTGACGCATTAAATTGTGGTTTAAATATTATTGTTATTCTATTTTTCAAATCTAGTTATACCAATAAAATATAATGAAGCTACATGTTGTAATTATTGCAAGGACTTTTATAACTATTTGCATTTTCAAAATGCAGCATTAGTGTGGTGAAAATTTGGGGGGGAAAATATATATAAACGAAATCTAAAGTAGTGTAATTTTTTTCATTTAATTTTAATTATTTTTTTTTTACTATTTTATAGTTTTTCGTAAATATTTCGGGAACTTGAGCTGTGGTTATGACTAATTTTTTTTCACTCACGCAAATTAGCACGAAAGTGAGCCAAAAATTGAAGGTCGTGCATGAGAAACAATTTTTGATCGTGGGCGTTCATGATTGTGAGAGGAAAGACACCCACGGTCCAATCTCTAGTTGTAAAAGAAATCTGATGTTTTTATTTTTCGTTCGATCTTATCGATTTTAAGCTTCATTGGCCCGATATGAAATTACTCTTCGCCTTTAATTCCAAGAGCAATTATTTTTTTTATTTATTTTTTTTTTCTTAACTGCCAAATATATCCTGATTAATTTAAGAATTTTTACTTTGTTTTTCTTTCCTTACAATTACTGCCTGTTTCTATAAAATGAAAACAAAATTGTGCGTGAGAATTTATATTGATAACAAAAACAATTTTTCGTATTTCATTGTTGTTTTCAATATTAATTCTCACTCAATATTCTGTTTTCATTTTATAAAAACACGCATTTAGTTTTAATTTGAAACGTGATTTTTCCTAAACTAATGTTTTAGTGAATGAGTAAAATATTCGGGTCTGCTTTATATGGCATTTACACCAAACCGAAATGTAGTAGATTAGAATTGGAATCTCTATTAAAATCTTCACGGTTTATACCGGGTTATTCGTGACATTTTTTAAGATTTCGTATCCATGACAAAAACAGTTGATTAAAATTTTCATTTTCAAATGTCAAACTCCATACAAAAAATTATCATTCAAATGCGAAACAGCTGGCTGGCGAACACACCCTTCAAAGTTATGTTATTAAACAGCGTAGTATTTTTCAGTACAATTTACGAAAAACCACAGTTGCATCACTAAGTTCTGCGAGATTTTTAGTAGATTTTGACAAAATCTAGTGACAAAGTAGATTTTGTTTTGTATGGGAAATCTACTCAAAATCAACAAGATTTTCCTCGAAATCTCATAATTACTAGATTTTGGTCTGGTGTAAATGCCATATTATGAAAATCCACAAAAGTTCAAACCACTTGATTTCCAAAAATTACGAGTAATAGCAGCTCATTTAGTATTTTGTTGATCGCTCGAATTTCAGCAATCGAAGAACCCCTAAAATCTTATATTAGAAATGCCAAACATTCAGAAAAAACAACAAAAACACAGCAATATGTCAAAATTTACTTTCGGAAATCATGTGATTTGAACTTTTGTCATTTGCAGAGCAGACCGGACAGAGTGGTTTATTAAAAATATTTTGAATTAAATTATTGCGGGGTAAGCCATTTGAATACATGATTCGAGGTGTATTAACTCAAAGCGCTCCTTTAATGCAGTATTATTCATCGTGTCGAACTTCATCTTGTGAACAAAATTCAAATACATAAATATCTTTCTCGGATATGTCAAGTGATGAAAAACTGAGACAGCCAATATTTGCAATATGTTGTGCTCAACATAATGTAAATATTTGAAATATGTTTTCTTAAAAAAAAACTGAACTACGGATATTATGAATGAATCAGCTAAACGACCAACCCATGAATAATTGCCATTCATCTCTCCCAGGGATGGCAAAATTGGCACAATTGTAATTTGCTTGGTACTATTCAAACACGAAAAGTACAAAGGTACACCAATGGCTTATTTATTACAATTAAGGAATCTCTCCAGTTTTATTAATTTTATACAGCAACTCATCATCGCAGTCATTTTACTGTGAATTAACAAAGCTTTATACATTAGCGCCGTCCATACCCTTTTCCTTCCACGTTTAGAGAAGAGTGGACGAGAATGTTTCCTTGGCTAGTGAAAGATGACAATTATAAATAATACGAGTATAATGGGTATGGCATCATAGTACATATAAAGTGAAAGCCACAATAAATAAAAAATTTGCCATGAAAATAACACCGAAAATTGGCGTTCTTATGGAAAACACAGAGTGCCCCGCAGAACAGTCAACCAAAACGTTGGAAGTTTGTTGCGGAGCATAAATTGAAAATTCCAAATATTGGACCACTTAAAAATAACCTATTTCAAAAAAGGTATTTCAGATTCGCAAATTGTTTAGAAAACGAATATACGAGGGTGGATTGATATTAAGCAACCTAGCGCTAGATGGCAGCACAAACACAAAAACTTTTTTTTTAGAAATTACGATCTGTCAAACGTCAGCTGTTAATATTTCACCCAAATTCATCGATTAGTTTATTTGTTGTAGTCGTTTGAAGGAAGCAACTTTTGTGTTTCTTGAAAAATGGAAAAAAGTGAATTTCGTGCAGTGATTAAACGCTATTATTTGAAAGGGAAAACGGCGAAAGAGACCAAAGAAAAGCTCGATAAACATTACGGTGAGTCTGCTCCATCAGATTACATGGTAAAATGTTGGGTTGCTGGAATTAAACGCGGCCGAACAAGCATTGCAACAATACCATCAACAGGAAGGCCAAAACAGGTGGTTACTGAAGAAAATATCAAGAAAAATCCTCGATATCGTTATGAATGATCGCCGGGTCAAGTTACGTGAGATTGTTGAAATGGTAAACATATCATATGAACGTGTGTTCAACATTTTGCATGAACATTTGCACATGAAAAAGCTATCGGCAAGATGGGTGCCGCGTTTGCTCAGTGTCGAACAAAAACGAGTTCGAGAGACCACAGCGGTGTTTGGACATGATAAAGCGTAATCCTGTTGATTTTTGGCATCGATTAATAACTGTTGATGAAACGTGGGTCTACCTCTATGCACCTGAAACCAAAAATCAATCGAAACAATGGGTGGAAGCTGGTGGAAGTGCCCTGAAGAAGTCGAAGACAGTGAAATCGGCGGCCAAGCTTATGGCCACTGCATTTTGGGATGCACATGGAATATTGCTCATCGATTATCTTGAAAAATGATCCACAATCACAGGAAAGTATTATCGTGCATTATTGGATCAATTGATTGATGCAATCAAGAAAAACCGACCACATTTGAAGAAGAAAAAAGTGCTCTTTCTTCAAGACAACGCACCGGTTCAAACAGCATTAGATACGATGCTAAAATTACATGAAATACACTTCGAATTGGTTGATCATCCTTATAGTCCAGATTTAGCTCCTAGTGACTTTTTGCTGTTTCCAAACTTGAAAAAATGGCTCGCAGGAAAAAGATTCATCTCAAACGAAGAAGTGATTACCGAAACTAACGTGTATTTTGAGGGGTTCCCAAAATCGTATTATTCAGATGGTATAAAAAAGTTGGAATATCTTCTGACTAAGTGTATTGAGCTAAAAAGAGACTGACTATGATGAGAAATAAATGGTTTTTGAAAAAAATGTATTTTTTTCCTACTTAGGTAGCTTCAATATCAATCCGCCTTCGTAAATAGAAAAAAAAGAGTAATAAAAAATTTTAACGGGCCAGAAAATGTTGCCGACATTAAAAACCTTGGTAAAGATAATTATTATTTAATACTATTAGATGAAAACACCGATTGAAATGTGCGCAAAAATTTAGCAATAATAACTTTCAACAAGAAATGCCGTGACCGGTTTTTAAGTTTGCTTAAATTAGAAGCAAATTATCTATCATTGAATGAAGTTTACTGTGGAACTGATGTAGAGCTGTATATAGAAACCAATGAAATTGAAGACGATGTGATAATTAAGTTTAAAACAGTTGTCCAAAATTTTTATTTTAAATTTTGCGAAGTTTTTAGAACGAAATTCGATTTTGAAAATTTGAAACATTAAAATGGTTCGTTAAATTTAGCCCAGAACATCAGTGCAAAACTAATAGTATAGTAACACTGTTAGATACTCTCCCTCCATTCAATGATCCTAGTTACCGAGGGGAAGTGCTTGAGGTATACACTGACAGATCCACATCAGGTGCAGGGGTGGGAGGAGGCATTTGCATTCCTCAATTTCAGCAGAGGATACGTTTCAAACTATTAGATCATAACTCAAGCCGAAATATTGGCCATTAGAAGGGCCAACGACTGCTGTAGAAGTTGTCATAATGAGGAGGAAGAAACTGTAAAGCACCTTCTCTGTCAATGGCCAGCTCTGTCCCTTTACAGGTAACTCGACTTTACCCGAACTTGCAGACCTTACGGAATGCAATCTGAAGGGAATAAACAAGTTTATTCGAAAAACCGGTTGGTTCAACACTGACCACAATATAGGATAGCCAATACTTTTTTATTTTTCGCCGTCCATATCGGGCATCACAAAGGGACCTATTTTTCTGGACCCAAGTGGGCCGATTGCTTGCAATCGGCAGCCTGTGCAACCTAACCTAACACTATTAGTAAAATTGTTCCCAATCTAGTTTCTAAAATAAAAAAATAGACAAATGAATTCATGTTTCCAGAAATTTCCAAAAGTGGAATATTATCAGTTTCACATTACTTTACAAATCTATAAAAAAAATATTTTCGTACCAAATTATAATTAAAACCAAAGAGAAAAACAGACTACAAACTGCAACACTTTGCGGCTTAATTCAAGCAAAGGATTTGCTGAATTCACAAAATTGCAATTGCTATATGTAATATATGTATATACAGGGTGGCCCAAAATTAACGAAGGGGTTTGAATTGCTTATAACTTTTTTATTATAATTTTTTTTTTCTTTTTTTTTCAGTATTTTGTAAAGAAAACTTGGGGAATTTAAAATGCAGCAGTACTCAATTGAACAACGTGCCCAAATTGTTGAGCTTTATTTTTAAAATCAACGATCCATTGTTTTGACTCAGCGTGTACATCGTCGTTATTTTAATGTGCGGGTTGGACCCTCAGAGTCAAAAATAAACCGTCTGGTTGTAAATTTTCGCCAACAAGGGGCAGTAGGGAACCTTCCTGGTGCTGGCAGACGACGAACGATGCACACGGATGACAATATTGAACTGGTACAGAGGAGTCGCCGTTTCCGTTAATGGTGTCAGATATCGGACAATGTTGGAAAATTTTTTAAGGCCAGCCGTGGAAAACCATCCGCAAGTATGGTTCCAACAAGATGGAGCCACAGCGCACACTGCAAGGGACACAATGGCTCTTTTACGAGACGTCTTTGATGAACGAATTATTTCGCGTACAAATGATTTTAATTGGCCTCCGCGTTCACCGGATTTAACCGCTCCAGACTGTTTTCTTTGGGGTTATTTGAAAGGAAAAGTCTACATTAAGAAGCCCAGAACCATCCAGCAATTAAAAAGCAATATACGCGACGAAATAAACAACATAACACCTGAAGTTTTGCGAAAGGTGATGGAAAATGTGTTGGAAAGAGCACGAATATGTGAAGCAGCAAATGGCCACCACTTGCGAGATATTATTTTTCATAACTAAACTTAAAATATTCCTCATTTATATTCTGTATAAAAAAAATTATAATTATGTCTTAAATAAAAAAGATATAAGCCATTCAAACCCCTTCGTTCATTTTGGGCCACCCTGTATATATCAAGTAAGTTATTATCAAAATTGTAATTGTGATCTCGAAATCGATTTCAAAGATTTTCTTTATACGTAAATAGTTCATACATATTCAATAATTTTTTGTTATATTATAGAATAAATGAAATTTAATGTGCCTTTCTCGCTATATTCTTAATAAATCTTAATAAATATAATATATGTAAATTATGTACAATTTTTCTAGCCATTTTTCTAGCCAGTTTTAAAATTCCTGATGCCATCCCTGATCTCTCCCTTCATCTATTAACATGATTAATATTTATTTCCGAACATAATTTATAAGAAAGTTAAAACCACTTGGGTAAATACGAGTAATTATCATAAAACTTTTAATATTTTGTGCTTAAAACGTAATAACATTTGTCCACTGAATATGTATGTATGTATGCATGTGTGTAGGTATGCATGTGTGTGTGTATGCATGCATGTGTGTATGGATGTTCGTTGTTGCCAACGCGCTCATACAACAGGATGTTGTAACTTACAACTTGTAAGACACTTTGGTTTCATCGCCTTCAATCAGTCGTCGTCGCTGAGTCATTTCGCTATGCAAATACAGTTTGTTAAATATAAATTATGATAAACAAAAATTAACAAATTTGCTGTTGTTGTTGTTGTTGTTGTTGTGGTTTTGTTGTTGTCAATGTTACCAAAGAAATTGTCCTCTGTCTATAAAAGTGACATTGATACTCGTGCATGGGATGTATGATACTTTATGATGACTTGATTGCCAGTCAGCTGCCCGTCTGCCATTCGGCCTGGCCTGCCTACTGTGAAATTAGAAGTCACAAACCGCAAACCACAAACTTCACAGACAGAGTTTGCATAAAATTAGCATCTTGTCATTTTTATACTTGTAGTCTTTGGATTTTAATGTTGTTGTCGTCGTCATTTTGGTTTAACAATGCATTTGGTTGTCATTTGAATTACTCCTAAACATGAAAATAAGGATGAAAAACGCAAAAAAAACTTTTAAATTAAGTACCTACAATTTTTCAGTTTTCTTTAAATAAATTCATATTCTTTGTATTTATTTTTGCAACCAAGATTAGACACACACGTGGGATGCTGCTATTATTGTTTTATTACTTTTATTGTTGTATTTTTTTTTTGTTGTCGTTGAATTCTGATTTCATTTCGATGACATTAAGCTGTATTTTTTGTGTAAAATATTAATGTCATCATGCGTGTGTTGGAGCATTTTGGACCCAACAAATACTCGTATTGCCTCCCTTCAATTTTGTTTGCTCTTGTTTATATTTTCCATGATCATGTCATTTCATTTGAATTATTCGTGGTAATAAATTTGTTCTTGGAATTAACCCATTTCAAACGAAGGTGTCATTTTTATTGTGTATATTTGTCAGTGCTGATACTCGGACAATCACTCGGTTGTGGGGAGACGTCCTTTGACAAGAATGCAAACAAACAATTTTAATTGATAATTTATAGCAGGAATAAATTTACAAGTACTTTCTTTAAGAGCCGATTTATATTGAGGATGACGTCGCTGCGACAACGCAACAAAGTCACTAGTATCCACCGTCAAAAGTGCTAAAATCGAACAAAGAACGCTGATGAGATGGTGTAGCGACCTCGAAATCAGTACTGATCCGTTTTGCTAGTCTGACGAATAAATTGTTTCAAATAAAAGTACTCTCTTATTAAAATAATGAATTTATCCAAAAACAATTTCTTAAAAATTAAGAAGAAATTTTTAAACTCAGATTTGAACTCAAGCCAAAAATTTCATTTCACGGAATTCTCTAAATTCGTATTTAAGTTTTGAATATCTTTGTTTACATAACTCAATGCAAAATAACACACAATTTTCAAAAAATTCATTTGCAGTGAGCTTTGCAATTACATTGAAAGTTGAACACACTTGAACTAAAAAAATCATAATTTCTATAAATTAGAAATCCTAATTTGAGAAAAAAATCATCAAATCATATTTTGATTCAAAAATCATCAAAAATATGATAAAATCATCATTCTGACGACGTTGCTACCAAGTAAGACAAATTTTTCCATTCGTTAATGAATATTGAAAGCTGTAAGTAGTTTTAGGATTTTATAACCAATTTTTGCATTCCGATTATGTACACCCCTTGATGGGTTAAGATTAAAATTGCTATTTTATTTTATCATGTTAAATAGCAGGGAGGTGGAATACAAATAAACGAATGGATTGTGGAGGCCGCAAGCAGTTGAATGGGAGAACAAGAGAACAAACCAACCAACGAATGAACGAATGAATGAATGAAGCAATATGGAGTCATAAATTGTGTCGACATTAAAATAAATTTTGTAGGCCTGATGTCAATGTGCGAACAATGTACAAATGATGGAAACGCTGAAAGAAATTTCCTTTTTTCTGTACTGCTGCTCCCCACACAAAGTTGTTACACGCTCTTGCATCCACTTAGAATAATTTAAAATTATAGTGGTCGTGGTGTAGTTGTTGCTTGTGATGTTGTTGTTGTTGTTTTGTGTTTCATTGTTGTTTCCATTATGAATTCCAGCGATAATGTTTCGGGTGGTGACTATTATGTCAATGTGATATTTTAATTTTCAACAATTAAAAAATTGCTCTTTTTTTCCGATTGATTGAATGGCGCTCATAGATCATGGAAACGATGTAACATGACAATGGCGTCAATGTGTCACACATGTCTTCGATTTTTATATAAAACTTTTCTTCCATTTACACAATTTTTTCTTATTCAATCGAATACATGTGATAAATAAACATTAATTATGTGTAAAATGAAGAAGGTAAGGATGTAAGGAAGTCATAGAAACAGGAGCCTTATTAAAAAGAAAATATAATTTTTTGGTAAAACGCACGAAGGAACACCGATGGGGTTAAAGAAAACTAAAAGTTAATTGGCATGATTTAATGTTAATGTTGAAAATACTTTTTTTGTATACAACATTTCTTCATATACAAGTAAATCCATATGAGTTGATGAGTGCAAGAGTAGCCTAAAGCACAAATCATGAAAATACAGTGATATGTAAATATGTGAAGCGTATCCGAATCCGAACTCAACACGTATACAAGGCATCGCACGGCCTTACTGACATATGAAGGGTTCAGAGCTGAAGTGAACCAAGTCATAAAATATGAAAAATTTCAAAACTAGTGCGAAATTCTTCGCAAAGTTCAGCTCTATTTAGTCTGCGTTTAGACGCGTCATGTCTTATTGAAATGATTCTTACTTTTTCTTCTTTGAACTTTCATTGTTGTTGACATTTACTTGCAAATACCTACAGGCGGCTTAAAATTACTAATGAGTAAACAAAACGTAATGACAGCACATGCATCTGACTACAAGTTTTTTTCCTTGTCTCTCTCGGCTATAAAGTAGCAATTATGCCTATAAGACATGTGTGAATGCAGACTTAGTTCTGCAACGGACTAAAGGTACGGACACACTTGGCAAACATTTGCCCTAAAAAAACGTAACCACTACTTTTGCTTAGCGATAGTGTGATTTAGCTTGATTTCTATATCACATAATGAAGTGAATTATGCCACAAAATCCTATTTTTATATTATTTAAAATAAATGCGAAGCCATATTAAAAAAAATATTGGAATTAAAGAAAATGCAAATTTGCCTTTTCTGTTGGTCACGTTTTTTTTCGGCAAATATTTTGGCAAGTGTGACCGTACCCTAAGCAAAGAAGAGTTTCGTTCCTAAGGTAACGGCAAAAAAACCCAAGTGAATGGCTCTCATTTTATATGTTATTTATTGGCAATTCATTTGTTGAAACTCAAAATATCTTCTAATTGTCTTTTTGTGACTTGGTTCACTTCAGCTCTGATCCCTCCATATCGAAACACAAAGTATTTACGTATGACATGTAATAAAGAAATAATTGTAATAATAATCCGCGACCGTTTTATTCCTTTAATACACATTTAATTCTATTTCATGATAATTTGTTGTCCAGAACAACATCAAAGTACTTTCCAGTATTCGATAAGGACAGTTCCTGCTTCTGCACCCGTGAATGTCTAAAGGTCTGAATCTTTGCTTGATGTGTTCATGTGCCTATTTTTTAAGTTTACTACAAAACTTTGGTATAGATATCGTTTATAGCGTGCAAAAACAAACTCGACATCATTCTCATACGGGCTAACTGCCCCATTCTATAATTTGAAAGGTCACAATAAACAAGAGAATTCAGCAAACGATATACCGCAAGCTCTTCCATCAATAGCCCAGCATTTCAACAGTTGTCAAGGCTCATCCTTTAACTACTTGACAGATGACATGGAAAAATTATTCCATTCATAGAAATGAAACGATATAAGCTTGAACAACCCATTATCTGATTGCTTCAGATAATTTCATTAAAATTTCATTATTTTTAGGATATTTGGTACAAAATTCAAAAGCAGATTCAAATTTTACGAACATAAAAATACAGCGATGATTAAGCACAGTTTAATCAACCGTGTGTGTAAATTTGGCTGCACTTAAATTCAAACTAACGGAAATAGAACATTCAAGAAAGTTCTAGAAACAGCGACGAAAATCTACAATCAGGAAATCTATACGACAAATATTGTTCGCAACTGTAAACGATAGTGAAGTTTGGACGTTTAAGTTGACATGAATTTGAATTGTTTAGCTGATTCACCAAATCATTCGATAATTTTGAGACACCTGTTACTCCTTTGAATAGACATAATAACATAAAATCGTTTAACATTTATGGATAGTTGTTGCCCATACTCTGAAATTGTGATACAAAATCAGGGGGCAAATTACAACAGTTTTCACTTCTGATTTCTTTACAACTCTCTCTCACACATTGTCTAACTCTATCTCTCTCTCTCTCTCTCCCTGTACACACATGTACAAAAGTTTTCAACTAAATTGTTTTTCTGCCTTTTCTCTTCCTGCACATTTTAATCGGCGTAATATTTTATATTAAATATTCACTATTATATCCTTTGAACGATTGTATAAATAAATAAACTTTCACTGGAAATTCTCTTGATTTATTTGAATTTCAGTTTTCATTTCTGCTGACATTTTGTTTGTCTTTCGCCTTTTAGTCATCTGTTTCTTTTAAATGTGTGCTTGTGTTGTTTGTTCTTGCACTTACCAAACTCATTAGTTTAACAAGGACATTTTCCTTTTCATGTCATTCTATCTATTCTTTCTGTTCTTGTAATACTTTTGCCGTTGCTGCTTTTTATTATTCTCTCATTTCCTTTTAACTCTTTGACTGCCGTCATTTGACAACAAACAAAACAAGTACAATATTCTCTTGTTTTATTTTATTCTTTTTAATTTTACATACCGAGAATAAATATATTTTATGATGTTTTCATTTTATGTGGCACAGAAAGAAAAAAAAACCAACTGTTTTATCGTGTTACATCCAGCTCTTAAGTAAATATCTTGTCATCATCATGCACATTCACGTTAACATTTCCATAACCATCATCCTTATTATCATCATCAACATCCTCATCATCATCATCATGATCATCGTCTAGTGTCTCCTTCTGCCCATCTTCATCACAATGGCTGGCATGACAAGTAGCATTTGTACCGGGAAACACTTAAATGTCTTTTGTTAAGTTGGCAAAAGAAAAATCGCTAAGAAATAAGCACTGAAGCATGATGCCAAAAGCATCCCGTCAGTGAGTCTGTCAGCCAAGTTACTACAAGAGTTCGAATACATTTTTAATCTCATAAAGGTGTTTGTTTGCTATTAACTTGTCTTTTGGAATTTTCTTTTATAGATTTACAAGAAGTACTTTAGAGATTTTTCAAGTTAAACTTAGAATGACAAAGGAAGTGCAAGTAGTACGTAGTCTGCTGAAATTTTTTTTATTAATTTTTTTTTGTTGTAAAATTTCGTGTTTTATAATTTCTTTTTTAAATGACAGCAACGCCACTATTTAAATCTATTGAAAAAACGTGTCTTTTGTTATTGGTCAAATGCGTTGTTAACCCCTCGTCTTGACTGGCAATAAATATGTTGGCAATAACGCCGGCAGAATAGTGGAACAATATTACTTATTGCTTTGCTACGGGTAATCGTATTTATGTTAACACACGATTTACAATTTCAAACAGAAAGGTTCGATAATAAAGAAGAAGAAACTGAAAGGGTTTTTAAATTTTTATCTGAAAAACTCATCCTGAAATAAGAAATTTTGCATTTTATATATATTATTAAAGATTTTCTTTCTAATGTCTTTCAATAATTTATTTATTTTTTTTTTGCAAGCAATTTCTTCTTTTTGTTTTAAGGCGCGTCTTTTTTTCTTTTATTTGGAAATGTCAAACAGTTTATGACGCAATTATTGCTAAGAACGTGGGTTCGAGCCCAGCTTCAGACAAGTCATAACATCCAGCATTTTTCAGATGTTCATTAGTATGACATTGTATTTGTTGTTGGCGGACTGTTTAAGTGATGAAGGCATAGCACTGGTCACTGATCTGTACCGGCAGCAATTGATACTGGTGTATGCTAGCGGACATCACAGCGCCCTCCTTCGTCGGTATTGTAGCGAAAATCGCCGGCGAAATAAAATAATTAATTTTAAAAAATGGATACGCAGTTTAAAACACATTTAATGCGCCTACTTGACATCAGAGGCGCTGCAACTGTGATCTAAAAAATAACACGACACGCAATGTCACAGTTTAAAAATAAAAATTAAGCTTTCTCTCACTTTCACCATCTGTCCTCTCTCACTAGCCCTTTCCCTAAGAAGGTAACACACCTACTGGTTGGTAGGCATACTAATTGCCTGAGTGTTACTTCTCTTTATAAAAAATAAAAAATAAATAAAGATAAAAAAAAGATGCGTGTTCACTGCAGATAACATAATTTTGACATTTGCTGCAATATTTGTCAATGAATTTATTGCCAGTCAAGACGGCGGTATAAATTTGATCATCCCGAAATACGGCAGAACAGTTCATTGAACTGTTAAACTAATTGCTTCTCAAGCATTTTCTTGATATTTATTTTAAATCATCAGTATAGCTTGATATTTCATAGAAAGTGATCATAATTATAATTTATTAATCCCTAAGTGTTTTTTTTTTGTAAATATGGGCAAAGGAAAGGAAATTCCCGAGCCAATTCGAAAAACAGTAATTAAATTGAGGAATGATGGTAATTCTCTTAGTGAAATTGGAAGAATATCAAATTTAAAGAAGTCAACAGTGCACACAATTATAAAAAATTTCAGGAAAAGTGGAAATTATGAAACTTTGCGAAATCTCAAAACCCCTGGAACCTGGTTAAATTCGATTAGGTTAAGATGGCCGTTCGTGTTATTGCTCCGCCTTTCGGCGTTTACAGCCATCCGCCAGTGTCCCGTCATAAAACCTACCAGAAGCCTGCAGTCTTTTTTCGATGGTGATAGTCTAAGTTTAGCCGATTTTGGATACTTTGCACGTCTCGGTATTTCCCTAAAGCGCCTCAGATTTCCTCTGTTTAGTAGAGTCTTTATCTCTCTTAATATAACGAATTGGAATGTATACCACTCTGTTATACGGTAATTGAAGTCCCCGTTTAGCTAATTCGTCCGCCTCCTCGTTATCTTCTATGCCCTATTGCTTTCCAGCCGATCAAAGATTTAATTGCAGTACCTTCTGCTACCAAATGAATCGGCTGTAGATACAGGATTATATCTAGTGCAGCAGTTGGTGTGCTCCGCAAAGCGCCGCTGAAGCTAATTTCTGCAAGTCTTTGAATGGCGACTAGCATATTATGGTATGATACGAGGGCAGATCAATAAGTGCGTGCGAAACTGTGTTTTTTCTTTGCAAAACAAACATTTATTTTTCAATATAATCTCCTTTTAACTCAATACACTTAAGGTCGAGGCACATAGAATCCGTCGTACGTTATACGTTGCTTTTTTCAACTGACATTGAAGTATCGGCGGAGGAGGTTGACACAATGAATACTTTGTTGACGGACATTAAATCAGCTTCATTTGATTAAAGTTCACATTTTCAATAGAATTAGAGGATACTCTGCTTTTTTTTAATTTTAATTTTTATTTAATTTATTTTTGTTAACACACAACACAAAAAGCTTAATAAAAACAAAGAAAATAAATAAATTTTTCAAAATCCTCAACGTCCATTAAAAGTTGCCCAACTTTAGTACTTTGCTTTGACGGAGACGTACCGAATGGTGACAAAGCTCATAAGGAAACCTGTATTTCAACTTAGTTGTCAGTTGAAAAAAGCAACGCATAACGTACGACGGATTCTATGTGCCCCGGCCTTTAGTCCAGCGTTTGTCCAGTTTTTGTATCCCTTCCAAAAAATAGGATTTTTTGGGGTCCTTAAAATAGATATTTGTTTGGTCAATAATTTCATCGTTGGAGCTAAATCTCTTTCCACCGAGCCATTTCTTTAGATTTGGAAATAGGAAGTAGTCACTAGGGGCTGATGAGGTACCATTTCGTAGCCCGATTCATAGAGTTTTGCCATTGAGACTGCACACGTGTTTATAATCAATTAAGAACAAACGCGGCAGACAACTTTCTTAAGGCCCGCTGATCACTTAAACCGATCGAAACCACACTGCCATATGAAATGCCTTTGGCATCAGAAATCTCACGCACTTTTAGTCTTCGATCGGCCAACACCATATCGTTGATTTTTTCGACATTTTCAGGTGTACTGACCTCAATTGGCCGTCCGGAACATTTAGCGTCATTTGTACTTCTTGTGCGACCACAACGAAAGTCAATAAATCACTTTTTTTTATCGATGGTGTAGAGTCTCGCTACTCTTGCGTAAATCCAATGTGTAAGAACAGGGGTTAGACCCCCAAGTTTTACCCGGCATTCTTTTGCATGCATACAGCGCATTTGTTGCCTTTTTCACCCCGTCCTCCCCTGGACCTATAGGTGAACTCTACACTGCAGCATATAAGATTAAGAGTGCACCAAGAGAGATGATGTTTAGGTGTATGGTCTAAAGCAGTGCTATTCAACCTTTTTGGCTCGTGTACCACTAAATTCACGACAAACTTTTCGCGTACCACCAAAAAAAATATAATGTACTGAAAAAATAATTAGATCAATAAATACAAAACAATTTTAAAATTTTGTTGAACGAATATTTTACTTTGCTCATTCGTTTATTGGTATGGTTACCATTCGCTTACATTTGTTATTTTTTATTAAATGTATGTAGATGAGAGTGTTACTTAAATTTAAAAATTCAAAATTTTACAAAAAAGGTATACTTTTATGATGATTTTTCTTTTTGTTTCCAATTGCAAAATAGAAATCGTAAAAATTTTAAAAGATTTCGCGTACCACCTGGAAATTTTTCGCGTACCACCAAGTGGTACGCGTACCATAGGTTGAATGGCACTGGTCTAAAGAAATATTATATAAAAAAAATATGCCAAAAAAAAATATACTTCCTCGCAAGAGGGTTACTGAAACTAAAATTTTACTGAGATGTAACAAAAACCCAATTTCTTCTTTCAAATTAAAAAAGATAAAATCCTATTGACATTTGTTTGAAGATCTTAAAATGATAACTTCATACAACAAATATCTTTATTATATCAAAATATTTTAGCATGTGTGGCACAACCAACAGTTTACCTTTTTAAATAACCATCATAAACTTTCTTAACATCAGCCTCAAAAGCTTACCGAACAAAAGACCTAAATTATCTACTAATTTGATTTAATCACAACAAATTTGTTTAACATAATATTTTACACGTTAATCTTGATTTAACAATCAGTAAAACTTTCACTCATGCCAAGATGCGAGTAAATATGACGCCCATCGTCATTCATAAATGGAAATTAATGTTAATTATTAAATATTTGCTAAAGACATTTGTGTGATTGGATGGATGGATGGATGGTTGGTTTGCTGGTCAAATGCATCTCATGAATATTCATGAGGGTTTTAATTATTTAATTTATAAAGAAACATAATAAGAACTTAAATGAATGGTAACACATGAACAAAATGGTACCCTATTGGTCTTTTGAGCCAAGCTGTTGCCGATTATGCCATCGGACTTTGGATTTCTATACTACATCCGCAACGAAATTCCTACATGTCTCTAAAAAAATCCCCTTTTTCTTTACACACACAAAAAAAGTTCCCTACATTTTCCGCTATTCTGAAAATTCATTGATTTTAGGAAAAAACATTTTATTTAAGTTTTTGAAATTTTGTACATTTATATCGCCAGACAAAAAATTATATATTAAAATAGATAATTAAAAGAATAAAATAATTAGATAAGAAAACTTAAAGTAAATTAAAAAGAAAACTGTGCCACTTTAATTATAAGTATTTAAGTTTAGGTAAATAAGTGATTTAATAAAGAATTTATTGGATTAAGAAAATGTATTTGTGTTGGTAATTTTTAATTTCAAGGATTTCAGGTACCTGAGTTCGAAATGGACGACATTCCATAATGAAGAAATGTAAGTTGTTGATGAGGATTTGTATTTGGGGTCAGTTATGAATATTTAATAAAAAATGGAATAGGAAGGGTAAGGGCGACGGCGAAATTGGGTATGATATCAGTCTCAGTAAGTATGCATGTTCTCTAATGGTGTTTTGTGATAGAGTTTTTTTGTAATAGAGTTTTTTTGCTTAATTATTTATCGGGGGGTAACTCCACGGTTAATGAGATAAGAGAATAAAAGGGCTAATTCGAGAGACCACAGACATCGCTGATGAGAAGTTTCGTAACAGTTGGTTTCGTTGGTTTGTCCTCCTCGAGCAGGTTGTTAAAAATTAAATGTGATATGAAAATAAAATAATTTATAAAATGTAAAATCCTTGACGACCGTCAGCAAAGTTGACCGAAATATCGGAAAAGAATAATAAATTAATTTACAAAAAAAAATCATAAAACCATACGTGTGTTTTAATTAATTTTACATGACCTTAAGCCGAAACAAAACTACCCTACAAGTGAATAAATAGCACAAGTCAACAAATACGTATTCTCAACAAATACTCGTATCATAAATTTGTCATTTTAAAACCCTCTAATATCTGCCAAATCTAATTTGTGCTTTCATAGTCCTCAAACGACTGTAATAATTACATTTCTTCAAAAACTATTTAATTTTTAAGGGAAGTCTTTGGATCAACTTAAGAGCTCTTGTACAATTTTTTTATAATTTTTCGCATTCATTGCTAATATAGTTTTCTTATATTTTTAAATGCAAGGATGTGGAGATCTTAGAAGGTAATCGAAATCTTAATTCTAAACTTTTAATAAAATTTTATCCAAGTTAAAAAAAATGTGACCCGGAATTGAAAGAATAAGTTGTCTTTTTTGTTTCTAAGAGCGCATTTGAATATTTAAAATAGCTTAATATATACACATTTTTTAAAAATTTTTAATTCATACATTAAGCCAAAAAAAAAATTGCAAAATTTTTAAATTAGTTTTTATTTTTCCTACAAATTCTATTCCCAAGAAAATCTGAAATTTTTCTGCTTTTCGTTGTTTCTATATATTATTTACCAAAAGATGTTTTCTATCTGTATGAAATATCTCGTGTAATACTGTAACAAAATTTGAAATTTCGATTTTAGTGTGTATTATCAATTTTGTGGGGTGTTTTACACAATCACACCGCAATATAAAAGGAAGAAAAGCAAAGTTTTAAAATTTCCCTACATTTTGCTTAAAATGACAAATCTGTCCTTTATACCCTTCCCTTGAAATTTTTCAATGAATTCCCTACGAAAATACCCTACTCTTGGCATCACTGCTTCGGAGCATTTATAACTGTTTAAGACACACTCATTTCCTCTCCCTTTAAGTGATCCCGCGGTAGTTGTCATTGTCTTATGCATTTCATCATGTCAGTTCACGAAATGTGACTATATAATTTATAAATAGAATAGAAATGAATAGGGGGAAGATCTGGTCCAAAGACCGGCACTGCAACACCAGATGGATCTTTTGCGCCATAGATCTGTAAGTTAAATTAAATCAATCTCTGTATGACTCTCCTTAAGAAAGTCAGCACAGATATTGGAGAAGCTCGCCTAATAATTATCCGAACAGAATGAAAAACACGCCGTTAACTGTTACATAAAACGATACACTCGCAAAGAATGTGTGCCGTTGTCTCATCATCCTCGAAGCCTAAACGACACAAGGGTGAACCGAACTTGGCTACTTTTCCACAGAGGATAGTTCAGTCCAAAGTGACCAGAAACAAAAACCAGTAACAAGCCGTAAACATGTTCCTGTTGAGATTCAGGATGCCATTACATAAAAAATGGCTGCATCAATACTTTGGCCTGCCATAAACCAGAAGAAGTCAGCTACATTTCCTTAGCGGTCGAAGTGTCATTCATCTCCTTTGATCAGGAATGTTACGGTCGCCAGAGTTACGTCACAAAATGGCTGTGAGCCCATAGAAGGAGCAACAGAGGCCCTTTTGGCCCGTTCATCCGCTTTCTCGTTCCCCGGATGATTTCTGTGGCCAGGTATCCAGTAAATGGAAACCTTGTTCCGTATGGATAGCTTTTGTAATGAGTCAAAGCACTTTAAAATCGTCTTGGATCGAAATTCCCATGAAAGGTGAGACTTAGAACTGCCTGACTATCGGCAAAGATAGCGATATGCGGGCCTATAATGACCCTATTTAAATTAATGTCAACACATTCGATGATTGTTTGTATTTCTGCCTGAAATACCGTAGGCCATTTGCCCATCGGCAAAGAGATTTTTACGTTGTACCCAACAATTCCATCTTTCGTTTTGGATCCATCCGTGTACCAACATAAACTTCGGAAATCCACAGCGTTACCGTTTACGTCCCGCACTACCCTTGCTGGCATTGTGAATAATTTATAAATATGTTGAAAAGTGATTTGGAATTTCTAGGCTGAAATCTGCAGGGCTTCTGAACTACAGCGACTTAATTATTACTTGATTGAGAGTTTTGGTTTAATGAGTTACCCACATAATTAATTAGCTCTGTAAGACGACTTAAGCTCCACTGCCATTAGGATTGCAATCAAGTTTTCACTTTTAAATATCGGAAATTTATTATTCGTCCATCATGAACAAAATATCTAAAAAACGAGTTTTTTTTTAAATCATAACATACTTTTTTTTTTAATCGTGAATGCACACTCATTCCTTGTATTAGGGAAAACATTTTACTCACTATTACACGTGATCAGATAATATTCACAGCAATCACGTGAGCGATGGCCATCTCTAGTGAATATTAAACTCATGCTTATTAATATCTCTGTCAACTACATGCATCGCTTGGCCTGACCTGGCCTTTTCCTACAGACGAACACTTTTGAATGCATTTCATCGTGCGTATTTCTTCTACAAACACTATCGACCACCTCTGCCACCCACTGTTATGATACACTCGCAGAAACTGACTGAAGATGATTAAGTGTTTATAGAAAAAAAATAAACTAAAAATGGACAAAACAAATCCAAAAATAAAAGACAACAAAAAAAAGAAAGGAGAGACAAAATAAAAACTAATGAAATAAAGAAACAATTAACAAGCAAACTTTAGAAATGAAACATCAATGCCGCACCTCAAGTCGATTATTTGCTGGTTACAACAACAAAAAGTGATCGATTGCTTTTCATAAGTTAAACGTGTTAAATTTACCACCAACTGTGTAAAGTAAATTAGGCGGCGGATTGTTGGAGTTTGTTATTGTCTGCCGCTTAAAAATGTTTGTTGGCGAAGCAACAAAGAGGAGAAAATCTTAATACAGACACGCAAACTATGCAGGGTTACCAAACACAAAACATAAATTCAACTAAAATTAAAAATATTTTAAGACAATTTATTAATTCACTCAAAAGTTTCTTTGCGGGTGGCGTAAACGAAATCATACTTAGCTTCGCCGGAGCGTAGCATAATATTCTAAAAAATATTTATAATTCCGAAGGCTTTTTAGAATGAACTGAGAAATTATTCGGGAAGAGGATTTTTTTATTGATTTTTAGTGTTTTTGTTAGATTTTGGAATGTACAGCAAAATTCAAAAGTTTCGGTTAATTTTTTTATTTTCAGTGAATTCTGTGGATTTCAATTGTTTTGTTAAAATTTTCGTAAATTTTGTTTTCTTTTTTTATATTTTTAATAAAGTAGACGCTCGGAAACTCGAACCACTTTGTTTTTAGGGCGATTCGAATTTTCGAATTATTCGAATTTCTGGACGGTCTTCTTACACAAAAATTTTGGTAAATATGACTATAAAGAAATAAAAACGACGTTTTTTTCATTTTAATTTATTTAACATAAAAACTATAAAAAACTTGACGAAATATAGCAAAAAAAAACAATTCAGTTCATTTGACTTTAGTATAATATAAATAGTATACTTATACATAACTAAATTAAAAAAGAAAAATGTTCAAGAAAAGTTAAAATAATACATATTTTGAATTCTCACTCAGTCTTTGTTAATCATATAATCAGTAATTTTAATCTGTTTTTTAGGTTTTTGTTTTTCCGACAAAACAATATCATTACGGAGATCTAAAAGATTTGACAAGTGCTTAGTGGAACATAATTCACGGCTTTTGCACTACTGTATTAATATTAGGTGGAACTTCCACACCACTATCTTCATCCGTGTCTAAAGACAAAAAACTTTCGCTGTCAAATATATGGAAAGGTTCATTTTCGAAGGCACCTTCATTGCATCTTTCGATTTCTCTTACAAATATAGAATTATTCGAATCAATTTGCATCAAAAGATTTTGATTTATTTGGACATCATTATAGTCCTGATCTTCTTCCAGCAACCGTGATAGAGGCAAATCATCACCACTATCGTATTCGTCAGAGTCCCAATTGAACAACTTTGACTAAGAATGGGTCCATTTAATGTCGCCTTTTTTCACGTTGATTAAGAAACCACTCATAGAGACGAATTTCCATTTTCGGATATGCAGCAGTATGTAAAGTTTTATTGGATACGTGTTGATAAGTGTTGGCAACAGCATCCAATATTGATTTTTTATTCTATTTAATATATCTAATGCTAGAAGTAGTTACATTAAAGTCCAGTGCTAAACGCTTTCCTTGAACGCCTTTGTGAATCTTTTCCAATATTTTGAATTTGTCTAGTAAAGACAAAGTGTTTTTCTTACGTTTGTTTGGCATTTTTAGTCCACTTTTTTATTTTAAGTAATGTTAAACCGTTAAATCAAAAAACTGACTTTTAAACTCTAACAAGATCAACAAGATCTGTAAATCATCTATTAAAATGGGATTAACCTTTTTACTTTGTATTGGGTTATACTAAATTGTTAAAATTTTAGTGTTTACAACAAAAAAGAAAAAAACCGCTCGGAAATACGAATTTTAGATTCTAATTTTAGAGCGCCAAATGTAATGAAATTATTGAGTTGAATTTCTGAGAGTTCTAATTTCTGAGCGTCTACTGTACTATATTTACACCAACACGAAACCTAGTAGATTTCAATTGAAATCTGTATCAAAGTCTATACCGTTTAAACCGGGTTATTTGAAACATTTTTCAAGACTTCGTACTAAACAATGTTGATTGGCATTTTCATTTTCAAGTGTCAAACTCCATAAAAAAAATTATCAATCAAATGCAAAACAGCTGCCGGGCACACCTTTTAAAAATTCATTATTGAAGCAGCGTAGTATTTTTCAGTATAATTTGGCTAAAAACATAGTTGCATCAGTGAGTACTGCATGATTTTGGGTTGATTTCATCTAAATCTAGTCGCAAAGTAGATCTTGTTTTACATGGGAAATCTTGTCAAAACCAGCAAGATTTGCTCGAAATCTCGTAAGTACTAGATTTTGTTTGGTCTGGTGAAAATGACATATTATACAAAATACATTTTTTAGAATTTTGAGCTTTTCCCATTTTTCTTTTGTTTATGCATTTTCTATTTAATTTGACTATTTTTCATACAAAATTGTTTATGAGTAGTTTTTAATCCAAAGTGATTAGCAGGGCAAGTTTAAATATGCACAAAAATTATTAATATATGCAAATATTCCTAAAAAAAACTTAAAAATATGCACCAAATTATGCAACCGGAAAAACACAGACTAATAATTTTTAATAAGTTTTGTTTAAACAAATATTTATTAGAAAGTATAATCAGGTTTTTCACACAATTTCGCACAAAACCATTAGTCGATGTTATTGTATAAGTTGTTTTTAATCTAAGTCAACGTTGAAGGACAACATTTCGATGAAAAAATTTGTTAGGTTTGTAAATAAATATTTTATTCTGAGTATTTCGAAGTCTTTCTTTTACGTCTTCTCTGACGAATAAACTTTCATGTAAAGATAGTCCTTTGGTTTCCAATTTAATTGTACTGTGGCAGAAAGCTCATTTAAAATGCTGCTTATTTCTATAAATTTGTTGCAATAATATGTATCAGCTGAATGACCTCGCTTGCAGGATCATATTCTTTTCACGAAATCCCCCATCACAAATTTGCACATTTTCGGCAGAATATCCTCGATAACTTCATGAATTCCAGCTTTGAGCTCTTGAATGGATTGTGGGGTGCCATTGGCAGAGACTTCATCCTGCATGAAAAAGAAAAAGTCTAAAGCTGTGAAACCACAAGTTCTCGGTGGCCAATTGTAATCACCTCTTCGGGAAATCACACCTTCAGAAAATTTTCACGCAAATAAGCCACGGTATCGTGACATGTGTAAAGCACGCAACTCAATATTAAATTCTGTTTGAAGTTGTACATTGCAGCAATATTTCTTTTAACTAAGAAAACTAAAATTATTTAATAGAAAATATTTCCCGGCTGCAATTTGAAATATTATTTGGCAACCCTCAAGCTCAGCTAAATTGTTTTTGTAATTTTAGCCTCAACCGAAATACAAATGAAGAAGAGTTTCAATAATTAAAACCGGGGAAAAAAAAAGAAAAATATCTTGTTTGTTACAAAATTAATATTTCACTCATTAATAAAATAAATAAAATGAAAAAAAAAAGAAAAATCATCTAAACGGCACCGACCATTTATTTAGAGTCGTTAGACTTGCATGACGTCAAATAATCGAAATAATAATAAGATATAAAACAATACGACCAGGCCTTAAATGCCACTCAACCAACCAAAGTTGATTGGCCACCTTGTTACTGGCATGTGGCACAAATGATGAAGCAACAGTGGCATGAACATGTACACACAGAAAAAAATCAGTGTAAAATCAACTAAAACAAGATTGATTCAACTAGTTTCGTATGTGTTTTTAGTATGACAAAGACAACTGCATGTTAGTTTCTATACAGCAGGTAACATATTTTGCAGTTTGACATGCAAATGTCATATTAATTTTTGTGAATCAGTGAAGAAATGAAAAATAAATTTAACAAAATACCGGAAAAACAAATTGAAATTTAAAAAAATAAAATAAATTAAAGCATAAAACCTTACAAAAATACATATTAAAAATGGTAAGAACGAAGAAAAGCCATCTGCAAAGTTGTCTTTTGAATCAGTGGCTTAATTTTACTTTTTAAATTTCAGGTGTCTTTCAATCGCAACTGAGTTTAAGGAATGCAGTGGACGATGACTTTCGGCAAATATAAAAAACTTTTCTCCAAAAGAATATGTATGTATCAAAAGTAATTTGTTAATTTCATTTTGAATTTGTTCTATTATTTATTATGCTTTTATTGTTCTATTAATTTTGAAATAAAAAAATTGGAAAAAAATAAAAACAGGAATCTCTTTTTTTATAAATAATGGATCAATCAGCTATGATTAGTTTATACATCAGCACTGATTAGTCAGCTATGAGTGGTTTATACATCAGCACTGATTAGTCAGCTATGATGATGTTTACATCTTGTGATCAGTTCAGATATATGTTTTACTAGTTCATGAAGTTCATAAGTATGAGAGAGAAACAAAATCAGACGTTCACGAATGTTATTATTTATATTGCCCTTAATAAAATGATAGAAACTTCTGAGGTACATATATACCCATCAGATGATTCATCAAATGACCGTCATTGTTCTTGTAGGGTAGTTATCCACTTTAAAACAACTAGAAATCATGTTGAATTATTAATGTACGCCAATTGAATCAAAGAAATTGTCATGTCAAAATAAGACCTTATAGGAATAATAATAAAAAATTATTTATAACAACATGAATTTCATGTTCAATCAAAATAAATTTAATATCGAATCAACTATTAAGCCATATATAAATAATATTACAGCCATATTGAAATAACATGAAAAGATGTTAAAATTACAGGAAATTCCATGTTAATTTAAAATGGTTCCCTTATTGAAATAACATTTACGCAATGTTGTTTAACAATGGGACAGGCAGTTAGTAAAAAGCAGTTAATTAATTTGTTTTATCTTTATTTATTTGTAAACAAATATATGCATATAGCAAATACATTTAGGTTTACAAATATTTGTTTCTTAAATATCCCTGAAGGAAGCATGGGGTTAAGTGTATGTATGTCAATATTTTTGTCTACAATTATGGTGTCTTTTAGGCGACACTGTCAACAAATTGTTTTATTTTTGTTTTTGATAGGTGGAGAAAATGTCTGACGGTTAAAAACAAATCATTAATTTAAAACGAAACGAAGTTTCTTTTATTTTATTTAACGATAAGAAAATTATACCTCAAAGAAGACTGTAATATTTTTTATGACTTATTTTATTTTTAAATATCATTTTAAATAATTAAAATAAAATAGTATTGGTGACATCGTTAGTATAATTTATGAAATGTTTACTATAATATTTCGTCATTAACATGATTAATATTTTCTCCTCCGGCTGGTAAACTTTTCAAAGAAGTTTTTAAATTAATATTATCATTGTTAGCTGCAGATATAATAAAGAATTTAATTCACTTAAAATGTATAACACCTCACTTCTGATACGCAGTAAAGATGGAATAGAATGAAACTTGCTGTTTCTTTAATGCTGTAAAGTTTCTGTATTTTTTAAATTTTTTCTTTTATCATGAATTAATTTCATTTCAACATGTTTCACGTTGTTTGAACATGTTTCATAGTTTTTTAACATACAACAATTTTATTTTAATATTATTCCAGTTATTTTTAATATTTCACAAATTTGATTTAACTTTTTTAACATGTTAATTTAGCATAAGCCAACGTTGGTTAATATTTAAAATTGACAAAAGTGTTTTGAAAGTATTCCAATGTCATTTTTAATGTTTATAACAATGTTGATTTTACAATAGTTAATCTTGTTTCAACTATATGCAATGTTAATTTTACATGAAAAACTGTCATTGTTACTACAAAAACGGAATTTAAAAAATTAAACCTTGATTGATATTATTTTAACTCTGTAAAAAGTAAAATTTAAAATGTGCAATGTTATTTCAAAGTGATTAATTTTAAATCAACATATTTTAATAATAAATTAACAATTTTAACTATTGATTTAACTTCAAACAATGTTAAAAGTAAATTCAATTGGATTTTTCCACATATTAACAATGACTTGATATCAACATTTTTTCATGTTGATTTTACATTGGGTTTTTTTCTGTGTATATCTTCACTATTAGCAACAGAACGTTTTTTAAGGCGAGAGAGAGAGGGTCTTTTGAACTGAGTTACGGGCAGTCAAATGTTCGTATCAAGACAATCGTATCAACAAACAGGCATTTAATAAATTTTGTTTTGAATCCATCTAATAAGCGTGGGTTTTTCCTTTAAAACCTGCATCTTCTTATTTTCTTATCTGAAGTGCTTGGTTAAAGATAATTAACTGTTAAATGACAACGATTGTTTGGTTTTCTTTCGATTTAAAAAAATAAACCGTTTAAACACAGGTGCATCTTCGCTTAATGAACAGACATTTCATGATGCATTCATTTTCAGTTACTGTGGGATATTAAAAATTTAAATTATCATATTTTTGAAATAAATTTATGCCGCACAGTTTTTATTCAATTCAATTTCGGTTTGTTTGTACAATAATTCATATTCTTTAAAATGTCTATTTGAAAAATGTCTGCTGTGGAGTTTTTTTTGTTAGCTTTCTGATTATGTATGTACTCGTATGTGCCGCCATCAATCGAAATGTCTCCATCAGTTACTAATGTTGGAATATTTTATCATTCTTTCTATTTAAGAATGTCGCTTAAGTGTAAAGAAAGAAGTTTATTTAAAATATTCTACATATTTTCTTTTATACAATTACATACATATTTCTATGTCTGTTTTCGTATGTAAAGTCCTTCATCTACATTTGTGTATTTGCAGTACTGAAGTGAATGTCAACACGGAAAATGAGTGACATATTTCAAATAAATTCACATATGCTAACTTTCTTTTTTTGAATGCGAAATTTTCACTCTATATTCTTATGTTAACTTTGAAGACACAATTTTAAACAGTTTTATATTTATATACCCTGCAGGAAATGTTAATAGTAAAATAATACTGATTATCTATTGACGATGTCACCAGTACTACCGACAAATTATACACTAATGCTATCTACTATTGACATTTAACACAGGCTTGTCCTACGAAATCTTCCAATAGACTGTGTCAATACTGACAAGGTAGTTCTTGTCAAGAGTAGTGAATGGTAAAAAAACAGAAAATCGACTTCCGACTTTTCGATCAACCATTTTTTCTGTTCCGATTAATTAACCGCTTAATCGTAGGCAAAAATCGATTATTTTATAGTCGATTTGTATTTTTTCTTTCCTTTAAATAAAATTTCTTGTTTGGTGTTTATTTCAAATTCTATGTAAAACTTAAAATTGCATTTAATGACTTCTTGTCCCAGTAAATTCTAAAGAAAGTTTCTTTCGTAATTAATATTGAAAACAACAATAAAAGAACATTTTTTTTTTTCTCTATACGGAGCGATATAAGTTAACATAAAATCAAAGTGGACCTTTCGTCCACTTTTAAAACGGAATCAATTGTTTTGTTTACACTCCTCATCCGAAATTTCTTCAATATAAATGTGTGTTCAGTCGTTAAGCAGCTCTGGGGTGAAGAACAGCTCTCGCGTCATCGTAATTATTTCTTAAGTGAGGTCAGGCTTGCGTGTGTTGTTTAGCCTTCGAGAGTTTTTCGTCTCGCTCGCACTGGTTGACTGATTTGCCACGGATAATCGTATAGTCTTGCGGTTCTTTTGTGGAATTTCGTTGACAGCCACGTTGGTACTTCCTATGCGAAGGCATAGGTCGGGTATAGTCAGTCACAAAAACATTTCTAAAATATTGGTAATAACATCATGGACATATGGTCTAGTTACCGGCGCCATTTTTGTGCAACCATATGTACTTTGTAGAATATGTACCTATAAATAAATAAATAAATGTTTGTTGTTTTTTTTTTTTAGCAAAAGAAATTTAATGTCATTTTTGTAGATGATTCGCCAAAGTGGAAGTGATTCTACAAAAACTGAACCCTTTAGTACAAATAGAGCACCTGCACTTTTTTCCATTTAACATTTTTTTAAAGTAGTGCCAAACATGGCGCGCTGGTATTTTTAACAAAATGTTATATACGAGTATATAAATGTTATCTTTTTCACGAGACTTGACTTTTTTATTTATGATACACCGACTTACAATTTTATTGTTTTACTCTATTTTTTTCACAAGAATTTAAACAATTCAAGTTAAGTTTATGTTAGACGACTATCAATTAAGTTTTCTTTCAGTGGTTTTATTTTGTTGGTGTTAGCCACAGCGAATTAATACCAAGTGGCTTTATTTTATTACTGCAATAACAACTGACATGCTAAATGCATGTTTAAAAGTTTTTGTTTATTATTTTCGTATAGAGTTTGAGACGTTGATGTAGTCAGTTGATAATCATCTGGACTAATAATGTCACCTGGTATCCATTCGCTTTGGTGTTAACAATTACAATTGTAATCTTTGTAGAGCGGTGCCACTATTAATTTTATCTATCAAATGAATTATTTACATTACTTTATGTATATGGTGCAACACAGCTTTATTTCTTAAACGTCATTCTATGCGCGTTTTTCTTAATTCGATTAATCGGTGCCAAAAGTCGATTTCAGTATTAGGTTGTTAATGAAAAATCGACTACAAAAAATAGTTTTTTGGCGTTGAAAATCGATTTTCGACTACAATCGAAATCGACTTACCATTCACTAGTCAACAGTAATATTGTACTGACTTTACTATTGACGAAATCACCACACTGTGGCAAATGTCCATAGTAAAACTTTAAGGATTCACTATATAGGCGCTGTGAATAATAAAATTATACTGACGGTGTCACCAATACTATTTTTAATTTAGTTCAAACAGGTAAAAGTATTTATTTAAAATAGTATTTAAAAACGAAATAAGGCATAAAATATATTACAGTCTTCTTTGAGGTATAATTTTCTTATTGTTAAATAACATAAAAGGAATTTCGTTTTTGTTTTAAAATAATGATTTGCTTTTAACTGTCAAACATTTTCTCTACCTACCAAAAGCAAAAGACAAAAAAAAATCAGTTTGTTGACAGTGTCACCAAAAAGACACCATAATTGTTGACAAAAATATTGACATGGATTTATTTAACCCGCATGATTCCTTTAGGGTAGATGTATGTAACAGGGTTCCCAGTTTTATTTTATACCTTATCTCCAATTTGCAATTTTTCATTTTCCGAATTCTCCAAAAATAGCTAAATTATTATCCCCGAAAATCCCCACAGATCTGTAATAAGAATTTTCAAGCTTGCAAATTAACAAATAGCAGAAAACTTTATCATATTCAATATTTTTCAGTCACAACATTCATTATTCTGAATCTGAGAATCTGAGTTTTGGGGATTTGTACCCAAATAGGGATTTTGGGAACCAAAACCAATATAAGAATTTTTCTTAAATTATATCGCCGCGAAATGCTTTTGTAAGTAGTCGCTCAAAGAGCATTTATTTATGCGTATAAGAAGTTGTTATTTTTTTCTAATTTTTATAATATCGTCCCCTGTGCGCGAAATTGTCGTATGTTACACTTGTATCGAAATCGAATTTTATATGCAAATCGGTTTTAAATCCATTAATTCAGTAGTAAACTTTTTCAATATTACAATCACCCTTATTCCAGTTGGCGATATCGACGTCACGTCAACACATTACCAAAAAATTTGAGCTTGTCTAGATTTGCATGAAAAAGTCGATTTCGATGCAAGTGTAACATACGATAGTTTCGCGCACAGGGGTCGATATTGCAACGATGTTCCAGTGAATCAATAGAGTAGACTACCATACTGTCATCGATGTGTTTATTCGCCCTCTTCTGCATGCGGTCGGGTAACTTCAAAACAGACTTTGAAGCATCGGCTCAACATTAGAGTTGTATTATATT
Source organism: Gymnocheta viridis (assembly GCA_956483585.1). Classification (NCBI taxonomy): domain Eukaryota; kingdom Metazoa; phylum Arthropoda; class Insecta; order Diptera; family Tachinidae; genus Gymnocheta; species Gymnocheta viridis. Next base: position 7,988,839 of record OY101444.1, read on the forward strand.
TTCGGTCGGATATTTTTATATCATTACTATTCAAAATCGCTTTTAATAAAGAAAGAGTACGCAAAAACAACAAACATTTCTTCTTTCGTCAAGAATTTTTAGTTATGAACGAAGCTAGTAGTATAAGTAGTAATACTACCACTGCTATTGCCACTGCTACTACTAATACTACAAGTACTACTGCTAACACTACTACTACTTCTTATTCTGTCTTATTATTTTTCATATTATCACATGAAATTAAAAACATCTCTTTGCCTCAATAAATTAATGAACGTTTTGCAATTCCATAAATCCTCACTGACAAACTCAGTTGTTATAAAAACTCATTATTAAAATTTTTTAGACGCAACTACAATTTCCACTCAAAGGGAGTGCTTTAAAAAAATGAATAATTCTTCGCCCACGGCCTAATTGTAAAGAGAGTTGTAATAAGAAATGCTTAAGGCTGCCTTCAAATTCTACTTACAATCGCATCACAATTAACCTTTGACAGATTTGGCATCCTTTGACAATTATTTGACAATAGCTGAAGTTCAAAATGCTGGATAATTGTGAAAACATGAATTACTCTTTAATCTTGCTTGCTATTCAAACAAAACCAATCGTATTCTCCTCCCCTCGAAATTTTTTTATTTTTTTTTTGTGAAACAAACAAATTCAATATTTGTACTTTTTCTTCTGTATTTCTTGAACAAACTCATACATCTCAACCTTGAGGGGATGAAAGGAACACTTTTACTCCTCTACTATCACATCTTTTTGCTTTCTATGAACATGAATTACAACTTCACACCCTTCCAACCATCAGCCTTAACACCACCAGATGGAAATGTCAATCTATGAATCCTTCCCAAAAAAAATCGAAAAAAAAAAATCAAAAACAATGAATAAACAAATCATATGAAAATCAAAAATATTCCTTCAGTTTTCTTTTTTATTTATTTTTATGTATTTTTTATTTTTTTATTGCCAAATACAAACAACAAAAAATACAACAATTCCTGTAGCAAAAGTTACGACAGATAACAGAAGGAAGGAAGACAAGGGAACGCAATTACTTGGGCATGTTTTTCATTTTCTTACTGAATGTGGTGACATTCAGCAAAAAATTAAGAAGAAAAAAAACCAAACGAGTTGCAAGAATTCAGATCTGGGGTAAGTTATAATGTTTGTAATGGTGGTGCAATCAAGTCAAGCGTATTAACACGTTGCTTCTTTTTTCTCTATGTACTTTCTTTATTTTTATTTTTTTTCACAAAAGCAAATTTTTAAATCAAACAAAAGAGGATACTAAAATTTGGAGGATATAAGAAAAAAAAATTCTAAAAAACTAATAATTCATTCAATTCTTTGCTGCTTGCGCACGCTTTCATAATTTTCTATTTTTTTTCTTTGGCGTGTAAGAAAAAAATTTAAGCAGAGAAAATAAGAAACTAATAAAAGTACAAGTGATGAAAATATATATTTAATTTTTTTAATGCTGCCAGATATTAAGCAGGAATCGCAAAAGATCCTTTCAAATTATTTGTTGCAATTCGATTTTTAGTTTCGCTCAGAAAAAATAATAACAAATGGTCTTATTCACAAACGATTAATAAGTAAGTTATAGTAGATTTAATGTTGGATTTTTATATGGGAAACCGGTTTTAAAGCACACATTAACTTTATTAATCGTTTTTGAATAAGTCCTAAAGAATAAGGTGTCAATATTGGAAAGACATCTGATTGCCAGTCCATAGTTATCAAAAATACCAGCGAGAAATAGGTCAAATATTGCCAAATATGTTAGTGCAAATTTGGATTAGAGCCAACTCAGGAAGAGCCATCCTTTGCAACAGTATCAGCAGCATTAACGTCTTTGACGCCGTAGACTCCGGAAACAACACAAAAATATTTTCTACTCAACAGATTTCGTAAACTCATCATTACCTCAATCAACAACAAGAAACAATCAAAATTTCACCACCAGAAGTAACGTGAATAGTAACGACAGCAACGTGAACCGCACACTACACAAACTCTTTCTACACAACGAATAATAAAGCGGTTCAGATTATCGAAGGAGGTATTCGGTTGTCTTATCGCATGTCAATGGCAGTGCCGCCAAAGCTGCAGTTAGAGGCAACACCTTCTGTTCGGGCTATTTGGCTCCTTTCAGCATGTGGTTGGTAACGATTACCCCATTGAAATGTGCCAAAACAATATTAGCAAAATGGTGACAAAGAAGTCCAAGGAAATGGACTTGAAAATCGTTTTTTTTTTAAATTCGGGTCATCGGATATAAATTCTGAAAATATTTATATCGGCTTTAAATTTATATTTTTCACATTTTTTCCTGATATGTACAACGTAATTACTATTGTTTTGATTCAAAATATAAATAAAAATTATGTGCTGTTCATAGAACACAAACAATCGACTTGAGTAGCAAACTATTCGAGTGGTTTTCATACAAATTGTTCACACAATTCGATTTCACAAAAAACAGCTGTTAAGTGGCCAGTCAGATCGTGTGATTTAACACCACCGGATTATTTTTTGTGGGACCATGTTAAGGACAGAGTCTACACGGAGCCAATCGAATCGATTGCAGCCTTAAAACACAAAATCCGTAATGAGATTAATTAAATAGAGCCGCCATTTTGCCAAAAAGTGATTCAAAACTTTAATGAAAGAATCGACATCTGTCAGCGTGGTCATTTGTGGACATTTGCCAGATATAATTTTTCATTCATAATTGCCGAACTTTTCTCTTCGTAATACAATAAAATCATCTAAAATTTTTTGTTTTATTTTGTTTTAGAAAACAAAGTTTTTCTTGAAAACCCTTATATTTACTGTTTGATTTAAATTCTTCTTGTTTGCATTGGCGAAGTTATTAAGGAGTATTATGACAGCATTCTCATGATTAACAGGCAAAATGTCTACAAGACAAAAACAAAAAATACAATTTCTGCAACATTTAATCATTCAACCACAGATGTGGCAGCATTACGAGGTTTGATTACCAGACAATCTACAAAAAATCCAGGACAATTCCTGTTACAAAAAAAATAGCAACAGCAACAGCAACAAAAAAAAACACATAAAAAGAAATTGAGATATAAGCAAATTTTTCTAACCAGCAGAGGAAAAAATGAAACGGAAACATTTTGATTTACAACTTGTTCGTTATACAATTTAAGTGGAGTCTGCTGCAGGATTCAAGAACAAGTTGGAATACAAAAAAAATAATAATAAAGAAAACATAAAAAATAAAGCAAATCGGCTGATTAGCTAAAAGAAATTTTCAACTTTTTTCACTTTGTTGCCAATTTTTTCCCCCCCGTTTTCAAATTCGCTTATAATTTGTTGACAATAAGCAGTCTTCAGCTAATAAAGTTTTCTTTTATTCTTTTTATACTTTTTTTCTTTAAAAATAAGGAAAAGAAATGTTGGCAAATTTTAAAAGTTTGTTTGCTTTTGTTGAAATTTTTAATCAAATTTTCACATATAAAAATTACAAAAAAAAAACTTTTAGCAAATTTGCCATTTTCAGTTAATGCTCATTGTTATCTTTATAATTTTTTAATGTTAAGCAACACACATGTGCTACACACACACACACACATGCACGCACGCACACTCGCATGCTCATGGGTTGATTTAGTGGTTTATGTTAGTGTGAGTGTATTTCTCGAATTGAATGCTTCTTTGTGTCAAATGGAGTGACACTAAAACGCGTCGCGGTTAACACGACTTTGTCAGTTTGAAAGTTGTTTTTGCTATTTTTAATTTTCTGTTGTACGTTTTTTTTATTGCAATTTTTTTTATTTAAAAATCTGAAGTGACATGACATCGACTTCCTAGACAAACATCTCACAATCTGTTGTGATTTTTAAAACAGCATTAAATGTACGTACGTACAACTGCAGGAAAAAAGTTTCATTATGGGTCAACGTTGTTTAACAGTTTTGCTATAAAATTTCATAGTTATTACGAGCCTGATATTTAAGGACTCAATAGAACATTGAAGGCGTATGACCTACGAGAAATTTTTTTTCAATCGGTTCTTATATAATTAGAGTTCTTGATCGTACGCAACGCGGAACGTGTACGAGGGGAACTATTTATATTTCAGGATGTGGCAACACTAATGTCAATAGCTAAAATCTGGCAACATTATAGTAAAGTTTGAAATTTTTTGGCACAAACCTACTCACAACGTTTTGATGCACAAGTGCTATTTGTTTTGTTTACAGTGAGTTCAGAAAATCAATTTGAGAAAAAGAATGGAAATTTCAAGAGAAGGTTTTTTCGTTGGATTGTTTTTCACCGCTTTCGACGAGGATTATCTCAACAAAATTGCGCCGATGAACTCAGTTCTTTGTATGGCGATAAGGCACCATGAAAAACCGCAGTATATCGCTTGTATAATGAATATAATAGTCGTCGTAGTTCCGTCGCCGACGAAGTCCGTGAGGGTCGTCCAAGAACGGTTGTTTGTGCCACAAAACATCGATGCGGTGCGTGAAGTGATAATGCAAGATCGTCATGTGACATATTGTGAGATAGAGACATCCTTGCACATCAATTTCAATTCAATACATTCGATTTTGCATGAACTTTTAGTTGTAAAATAAATTTGTTCTCTTTGGATACATCATAATTTATCAAACGCTCAAAAAAGACTCACGTCCAGCGGAGTACGGAAATGATTAAAAAGTTCAACCGTGGTGGTTCAAAAGAGGTGTATAAAATCGTGACAGGTGACGAATCATCGATATATGCTTATGAGCCAGAAAAAAAATAGCAATCGACCGTCTGGGTATTCCAAGACGAGCTAAATTCAACAAAAGTTGTTCGTGGTCGCCTGTTTCCGCGGCCCAATGGGTCATGTGGTCAGTGTTCCGCTTTAGCAACGTAGAACTGTCAATTCTGAGTGGAACACTACCATTTGTTTGCCGGAAGTCTTCGAAAAAATTCATAAAACTAACCCCCGAAGACGTTCATATCATTCTTCATCATGACAATGCGAGCTCTCACAAACATCTCGTCAAATAAGTGAATTTTTGCGCAGTCAAAACATCAAATTGATGACTCATCCTCCGTACAGTCCTGCCTTGGCAGCCAATGACTTCTTCTTGTTCCCAAATATCAAAGGTAAAGTGCGTGGTCAACGGCTTACGAGCGCCGAAGCAGTTGAAGCCTTCAAAACCCCTTTTTTTGAGTTGTCTCAAGAGGAGTGGAAAAGCTGACTACGACAAATGGTTGGCCGAATGCAAAAATGTATTGAACATCAAGGGGAATATATCGAAAACCGATAAAGCCATTTTCATTTAAAAATATTTATTATTATTTGCTATTCCCGAAATATAAATAGTAGACCTCGTAGAATCTTTTTTAGGTTTTCATATTTTCATTTTCCTGCTTGAGTACAAATGACCTAAAGATTAAATGGAAGCGAAAAGAATAAATAAAAATGGCCACAAATTGTTTCTATTATATTCTTTTTTTGGGGCCACTTTACATTTTTAAATCGGGCCCATTTTTCATGGAGCTTTAAATTAATTAATTAATTGTAAATTAAATTAGAACACCTAACGTTTCTTAAACGTTTTCTAATAATTCATATACTTTCTCATCATTTCGATCGAATCACTAACCATGACCTCCGATAGAGTGCACATACAACAAAAGCAGCAAAAATAATTCAGAGTGGGTTAATGTCAGCATTAAAAGTCAGTCTTCTCTGTCAGACAACATTTTGCTGACATTGAAAAAAAGGACTTTGACGCCAAGTATGAGAATGTGAGAGTTTGCAACAGCACACAATCGCACAGTCGCACATTGCAAAAGCAGCAGTCATCGCAAAAGCAAAAACTTTCAAGCAGGTTTAATAAAATTTATTTAAAACAAAAAAAGGAAAAAGGAGCAGGAGAATCGCACTGTTCATTAATTTTTACTTCATGGTCAGTCTGTAAAGATTTTTGTCCGTTTAATACGAAATACGAAAACTATTCTTAAACAGTTTAAACATTCGCCTGCACGAATGTGTCTTTTTTTCTGCACACTAAAAACAATTGGTTTTTTTTGTAGTTGTCTCCTTTTGGTCCTTTTACTATCTGCATATTGTTGCAAATGCAGTATGATTTTTATCATAATTTCTTTTTTATATATTCAAATAAAAGAGCACTTCTAGTAGTTTGGAGAACAAAACAAAAATTAAATAAATTAAATAAAATAATATAAATTTTATGGTCTACTGCAGTATGTTGGTAAATTATAAGACAATAATTCACAATATGGCTGGTTAAACCGCAGATTTGTTAGTTTTTGTTGCAAAAAAAGGGAGTTCTTTTTTATATACGCAGATAATAAAGTTGTGTGTGTGTGTATGACAGAAATTCTATCCTGTTGAAAAAAAAACTTTGGAGGAAAGTTTAATCACGTATTACAAATTAGGAAACTGGCTTACCAAAATTTTAAATGAGCTGTTGAAAAACAAGGAGTTGCAATTTTATATAAATTTTAACAAGGACTAGTTTTATGGTTTGCATGAAGTATTTGTTGAAAAATATGATATTATAAGCAGGGACCGAAAATAACATTTATTTTGAAATTTTAAAACAAAAAAAGCATATAGAAGTAAATGTCGGAAAACGACATTTGATTGATCCTTAAGCTACGATAAAATATGTTGCTTTTTAAAAGTTTGAATTTTATTTTTTCGAGCAAGAATAAAAGTAATTTTTTGATTTTTATTTTTCTTAGCCAAAATAAAAGTTATTTTTTCAATTGTATTTTTCGAGCAAAAACAAAAGTTATTTTTTGATTTTTATTTTTTTTGATCAAAAATAAGTTTTTTTCCATTTTTATTTTTTCGAGCCAATATCAAGTATATTTTAAACATCAGAATTTAGTTTCTTTAGAGCTTCCAAATTGTCCACTGACAAATTGTACCCCAACTCTCCTAGAATCAGTTTGAGGGCTGAAAAGGATCTCTACACTAACTTGTTTCGCAGGTATAGAATGTACAACAAAAGCCAGTCTAAGTAGCCAGGGAAGTACATATTTCTTACTGTTCCAGTATTCCATCAAATCCTCATCGACATCCATTCGTTTTTCTGTACAGTTATCAATTTCATAAAAAGTTTTGCGAACATTGTTATTAATTAAATTGTAAATACCCGAAGAACTTCGTAACTCAGGCAAACCAGAGCCCCCATTGATTTAGAATAGTATACAAAAATGTGAGAAATCACAAAAAATGTGATGATCATGGGGATTTTTTATGCACTTTAAAATAAATATTTAATATTAACTAAATTATTGTAACACGTACATTTCGTTGGAAAATAAATTTAATTTTTGCTCAAAAAAATTAAAATTAAAAAATACCTTAAATTGTTGCTCGAAAAATAAAAAGCAGAAAATAACTGCTACTTTTGCACTAAAAAATAAAAGTTAAAAAAAAATATTTATAGTTGCTCAAAAAAATTAAAATCAAAAAATAACTTTTATCATCTGACTTTTATGAAAAAAGGAATAATTATTACGGTCTCTGATTAAAACATGAAGGTTGTTTGTTTGATGTTTAAAATTTCGATACTTTTGCTTAAAATACTTTCTCAAAAAACTGATCAATACCAGAACGATACTCGCAAATATTTTCCTTTGCTTTGAAATATTTATGATTTTTAAACATGACTTGCGCCTAAAATATGACACTCTGCACAACTAGTGTCACATTAAGTATTTTGTTAATCATAGAAGTTGTTATTAAATGATAGACTACAGCCTTTTTTAAATTAGAATTTTCCTTTATAAGTACTGGAACTTCGTTTGTACCACGTGCCCAGCAGCGGTTCGCTGTCCTTAATGAACTTTAATAATATTTAAGTAACCAATTATTCGGCATTTGGGTTTGTTTGAGAAACCGTAATGAAGCTTTTAAATTGCTAGATTAATACAAACTACTATTCGAATAATGCAAATTATTTTTCAAATAATTCTCTTCAATGAAAAGAGAGAAAAAAACGTGTACTAGGTGAAACGTTTAATTGGTTTCATGGATCGCTTCCAATCATCTCTTAATGCAGAGGGTCATGTGGATAGCAGAGTATGATGAAGTCTTTTAGGTGAACGCATGCTAAGCATGCTTAAGCCAAGAGGTTGGATCAGAATTGGAATACTTTGGTTTGCCGCCACTTTCCTGCACAATCAGGCTCATTCATTAGAATGAGGAGAAAACAAACGTGAGCCATAAAGAACGATTGCGAAATTGCCAGACAGTTGTGGCCACAATTAAACAAAGAGCACACAATTTCTCAATCTCACAATCTGTCAAGAAATAGAAAACAAATATCATCAACTGGTGTGTGTAATAAAAGGACACTGTGTCATAAGCACAAAGTTTAGGAGTTAAACGAAGATATGATTTCTACCGCAGATGAAGAAAAAATTATAAGAGAACTTCTTACGTCTCTGCCCAGTCTTCGTAAGAGAATAAGTACATAAATTAACGCACAATTTTATTGTTAGAATTTCTCATTATTAATTTGCTTATTTCTTATTATTAAATCTTGAACTCTTTACAACTTTTTTCTAATCGAATTAACAAACTTTGTTTAAAGAAGTTATTTTCGATTGCGTTTTTATTCGAGTGCACATTTTTGTATTGAAATTTTTGTGTCGTCGAAACTATTGTTTCAAACGATCATCATAGCGGGGAAGTGAAGGAAAGAAGTGAAAATCAAAGTGCGATTAAAAATAATGTAACAAAACAACAAATAAATATAAAAAATATTAAAATTAATTTAACAGAACACAAGTTAATTTAACTCAGAACAATTAAAGGAATTTAAATTATAAAAATATTTTATAATTTGAGTAAAATTGTTGTTAAAAATAAATAAGTTGAACTGAAATATAAATCCTGAGTAATTATAATTTGCAAGCTTGTTGGTTGATACAGTTTATAGCTCAATATTTTAAAATTATACCATTATAAGGGAATTTTGTGGAATTTGGATAAAGAGTAAGCGTGTCGTAAGTAAGAAGTCAGACCAAGAAATCTTTTTAAAGTTTTTTTGCTATGGAAAATTCATCACAGCCCTTGTTTTTTCGATTGACGACGAAAGCTTCATAGATTAATTTATCCAGGACATAACAGATTCCTCGATTAACAAGTCGATATTATACCGAGCACGAAACATAGACGACCTGAAAGATAAACTAAAGATGTATGAAAAAATGAAAACTGCTGGAGAGTCATCAAACTCGAAGGTATTTTTTTCAGAAAAGACACCAAATGGAAGCGCAAGAAGTTATCAAGTCTGATTTAAGTGTGGCGAAAGAGTGTAACAAAACAGATATAAAATGCTTAAAATGTAAAGGGTTTGGACATACAGTGTAGCCTCGTTGAACGCAACCCTCGATATGCGCAACCCCTCGCTTAACGCAACACCCAATTTCTTAACATTGGTGACTCTGTAAACGCAACTTTTCAAAAAACAAAGCCTCAATTAACGCAACTTTGCAAGCCAAGTAAGGCTTTTTTGTTTTTTTTTAGTTTGGTTTTTGATAAATAAATTCAAAATTCATAAATAAATTCATGCCGGACAAAACTTTAGTAACTCGATAACAACCGTCAGTACAAATTAACATACATTTGAATGTGTATTTTATTAATTTTTTAATTAGATGTACATATATTTTGTTTTTCTGTTTTTATTCTTGATTTGAAATAAATACAATTATTAAAAGCTAACCATTGATTTTTTTTATAAAATTCTTGATTGGTTTAAAATAAGCTTTTAAATAGAAAAATATGACTAGAAATTTGTGACTTGGTTTGCGCAACAACCCAGTTATCGCAACAGCCCAAAATTTCTATTGGTTGCGATCACCGAGGTTACACTATAAGTCTTTTAATTGTACCAACAATGGAAATAATGGAAAGCGGGAGGAAGGAAACAGTAGTAAAGTTGCACATTCTAGCGGACGACCAGAATGAAACAGAAGTAAGAAACGAAATAATTAGTAGATAAAGAAGAGGCAGCCGAAAAAGCTGAGTGAAAGATACAAGTCGAGTCATACAGTTACGTCTGTAGTGATTGATTGCTAAATTAAAACTTAAATGATAAATTATAAGTTAAATGATATCGGTGAACTAAATTAAAACTGAATTGATATAATGTGATATTTGCGAACTAAATTAAAACTTAAACTTAAGTGAAACTAAGATGATATCTGTAAACTAAGTTATTAAAACTTAAGTGGCGGATACATGGAAACACACATGAGCACTGATGATGGGAGTGTGGGAGTGTAGCGGCTCCCGAAAAACAACGTTGTTTCTGTTCCGCCGTGTAAGTTGAAAATTAATTGATGTTCAAAAATTTTCCCTTGTTGCTTTGGAATATTGTCTCATGACCAATTCTTTCTGACTAAAAATGTTACGAACTTGAGCCAAAATAATAATCACTTTGGATCAAAAAAAAAAAATAAAAAAAAATAAAATAAATAAAACACTAACAACAAAATTGTTCGAAAAATAATCCCATTAAATTAACATATTGATATTTATTAATCTAAACCATAAACGAAACAACAGCTTGGAAGTACTTTCATTCGCCTTAATTCATTTGCTCCTTGATGAAAGCAAGTAAATGGTTTTCATTTAAAAATTGTTTAACAATTTTATTATTATTATTTTTTGAACACAATCACTATTGATGAATCCTTTTTGGCCAGGTCGAAAGGTACTGATTAACTGCAGTTTTCCTGTTTCGATAGCTTAACAACCCGTAATAGACTCGTACTTATTTTATAATGTTATCCCAATCAACAAACGATGACATAATCAATGGGAAACAATTTGCTCTGCATGTGGCACTAAAAATAAAATACATTTAACAATAATATGAACACCGAACAGGACATCAAAACTAATGATTTAATTTAATGATAAAACTTTCCAAGGAATTCATGGTGGGTGGCCGACAATATGCTTTGCACTTTTGCACTTTTTTCGGAAAATTGAATTTAAAGTCAATAGAAAATTGTAAATCTATTCTTTCTAAGAATTCAACAAATAACACGCCATAAATGGGAGACAAGTATAAAGATGTTTGAAAGAAAAACAACGAGACCTTTGGAATGAAATGACTAAATATTTATATTTTAGGTGCAAGACAGTCAGCAATAAAAATGAAACAAACAATGGATTGTGAACGACATGGGTCGTTTGCGAGGCGAGAAAATACCAAAGTCACAAACATTAAAGGATAAAGGTATTAGAAAGACAACAACAACAACAACAAAAACGACTAAAAGGCAATAGTTTGCAGGAAAACCAAATGAATATGAGAATGTAAACATAAACAACAGCAACATATTTTCGAGATGGCAGAGATAACACAAGGACATGTACTCGTATGTATGTGGCCGTTACGCCTTTTAAGCAAAAAAAAAATGGATAAATAGAAAACAATAAAAATAAACAAAAATAAAAGGAAGAAAAGGACGAACACACATTTATACAAAATAACAAAAAAAATATACAAACAAATATCGATTTGATTGTACACAGTTGATCGTAAGATTCGAACATAAACAAATGTTTGCTAAAACGAAAACGAAAATATATCGAAACAAAAGTATCCGATAAATTGTCGAAAATTAGTGTGCGTTTAGACGGGTCATGTCTTAATGACATGATTGCTACTTTTTAGACGGGCGAAAGAGATGAGAGGAAAAGAAACGACTACTCATTACGTTTTGTTTTCTCATTCGTAATATTAAAACTGAAGCTTTTTGCAAGTAAATGTCATCAACATGACTTGACTTGTGTGAACAACAATGAAAGTTCAAAGAACAAAAATTAAGAATCATGTCAATAAGACATGACTCGTCTAAACGGAGACTTTAAAATAATATGAACACTCGCAAAATCAAATTATTATCGATGCTATTTCGAAAATAAAACTTCAAGAATTTGTCGAGTGAGGGAGTATACATATTACGAATATATGATCGCTTGTAACAACGAATGTCATATTAATCTTTTACTGTTTCCTTTTGAAATCCAAAGGCATGTCGTTCGTTGTCAATGGGATATTATCTCAAGGTGTATGTAAATATTTGTGTGTCTTGTCTGTGTATTTAAGTTACGCTTAGTTAATTCCTAAATGATATTTAAATGTTTTCCTTTCATATAGATTTTGTTTTTTTGCCATTTTCCCAATAGGAGGTCTTCTTTTCAGTGTCTGCCTTTCTTACGTTGTTTTTGGTGCTATTAAAATGTATTACTTACAGATATTTTCTTAACAATTGTACAATAAAAATTTAGCATTAAAATTGTTTCCAAACATTATCTAAATGACTAAACATAAAATGAAGATTCTTCGGTCTTCAGCAGAAACTTAAGCCTCGATATGCACAACTAAAGAGAGGCATTTTAAATTTTATAGTATGCCTGAGGAAAATGCAATTCTCAACGTTTTTAAACCATCCAGAGAAAAAATTACCTGACATTTGCAGGAAAATACTTTTTTCACTACTTCCAAAGTATCGATCGATAACCGCTTATTTTCGACTTCCCAGGAAGTAACTGCCTGTTTGTCGATATTGAAAGAAAATTTTCTTTCGTATAATTACATTTAAAACAAAAACAAAATTTTAAAACTTGTTTTTGTTTCAAATGTAATAGTTCGAAAGAAATGTTTCTTTCGATATCGATAAACAGGCAGTAATTATTAACAACATCCACATATTAAATTAAAAAGTTATTTTACTTCAAGGCTTCAAGAGTAACGACTCTTACTTAATCGAAACTACATTGAATTATCTTTATCAGCCCAATTATGAATAAAAAATTCCCCGAGAGACTTCTCCCTTTTCCCAAAAAGGAAAAATCTTCCGGGGAAATTTTATTCATAATTGGTCTGTATATATGTACATATATAGTATATTATAAAATTGTACTGTACGTGCGTATGTCACTGAACTCCTCCTAAACGTCTGGACAGATTTGAATGAATGTTTTGTATGCGTTTGGATGACGCCCTGGATGGTTTAGATTCACAAATTAGCCCGGCAGGTGGCACTGCAGTATGTATCTAGGTTATGTGATGTCCAGTGAAACGAAGGGCCACAACGAATATAGTATTTTTTAACGTTGTTTTGCCATATCACTTATTTCTAGTGAACATTTTGGTTATTAATTAAAAAATGATAAACAGGAATTGTAAATATGTATATGAGAAAAGGTGAGCGTAGAAGTGGGCATGGCCCATTGAAAATTATTTAACTGCCTTGCCCATGGTGCGTACATTACATGTTCCAAATTTCTGCTAAATCCGTTTAGAAATAGAGTTTTGTTTACCGAACATACAAACAAACCATATATTTAGACCAACTTTAAATATTTTGACAAAAGTAGGCGTAAAAGCAGCCATAGATGAAGGAGTGGTCAATTAAACTTGTACTTTAGGTCAATTTTCGTGGGTAAGAGATCAAGTTTAAAAGGAATAAGATTACAATTTTTATAGAAAACGAGTTAGGGTAAATACAAATTTTAGATATATTGAAGAAAAGGGCGTATAGGTGGGTGTGGTCGATCATAAAATATTCTACCGCCTTGTCCAGGTTACGTGCGTTATATGTTTCAAATTTCTGCTAATTCCGTTGAGAAATGTAGTTTTGTATAGCAAAAAGTTGTGGTAAAATATTAAAATTTTATTTTGCCACGCCCCTCCGACCATAGACTAAAAATTTATGCGAATACTTTATGACCTGTTCCTATACCTATCAAATACACTTTCGAAATTTCAAAAAAATCGGTAAAGCCGTTTTGGAGGGGTTCAAACAAAAACATCGTGACACAAGAATTTTACATATAAGAAGATTAAGATTAGTGAAAAGAAGTCTCCTCTATTTTATGTTATGGGCCGGTGTTAAGCACATCCGATTTACGAATAAACTGATTTATTCTTTTTAATTTGCATTCCGTATGGTCTGCGAGTTCGGTTAAAGTCGAGTCAATTAGTAATAAGACAGAGCTGGACATCGACAGAGAGGGTGCTTGACAGTTACTTCCTACTCTATATTTTGACAACATCTGCAAGACTCAATCTTCTTGCATGGGCACCTATGAAACATTGCCCTGTAAATGACTGAAGCGAGTATTCGTAGCTGATGTCGAGGGATCCCCAGTGTGATGGCAGTTTTCGCTCGATCATATCGGAGCCAGGTTGATCTGGAGACCGCTCATGTGCATTCATTGAACCATCCAGATTGTGCTGTCCCTAATAGTTTCTGCTGTATAAGAAATTTACAGCTTTTTAGTGGGACTCCTACTATCCGGTCGGTGTCCCGTTCTTGCAAACGAGAACCTTCCTTGGCCTTCCTATATCTTATACGCAATTATGTTGCTGGACACGCCGGCCATATTGTAAATATAAAAACTACCTACTAACTCTTTATTAAATTTATAAAAATTGTGTTCTTTGAAATTATTATTATATAAAATAAAATAAGCGATTCTCTTGAGCTAAACGATCGGTCTTTTGACCAAACAAATGTTAAAAAAAAAATTATCTTAAAAATACTAAATAGATGAGCTCCAAGTGGGAATGGGACACCATCTGATTTAAGGAGGTTCGGAATTCCTTTACCAGCTGAGATGTTTTATAAACAACAAATAGAGCGTTCAGTGCAGCCTTGATGTCGCTACATATTCGAATATCCTGATCGTATACCCTGCTGTACCTTAACCCGTTAACTGCTCTTTTTATGGCCGATATGTCAGCTACCTTTTCAGTTTAAAAATGTTGAAAAATTTAATTTCTTTCCGTATTATTTACTCACTAATGTATCACTATGCGATATGCTGAGTTAATGTTTACTTATTTCATTTTGTCTGTTTATTTTATTAACGAATTAATGAAAACTAAATAATCAAAATTTAAATATACTTTTATTAACGTATTTATAATAAAATAAAAATGCAACGGGGATATCTTATGACACAAAATTATCACACTCTTGTTAATAATATTAATACTCGTATTTATGATTTAAGAAGAAACAACTTGTTCAGTCGTAGTCCCAGTTTCAAAGTCATTCGATACAGTGGTACTCGAAACATCATCATCTTCGGATGAATTTGTCTTATTTTCCAAACATTTCACTTCACAATCTTTTTTAGTTTCAAAATTATTTGAATTTCCCGAACAGCCGCCATAAATAAATTCTACACATTCACGCTTTTCCACATCGTAAGCAAAACGATAGAAGAGAGCAAAACAGCGTCCAGTTTCCTTCGGTTGTATACAGTCTTTTGAATAAATAAAATTAAAAATCACCAATTACTCTTTTATCAGTGTACAAATTTCATTTACCTTCATTTTTTGACAATTCTAATTCAGCAGCAGGATTTTCTGAATTATCCTTTTGCAATTCAGTCACCACAGGCTCCACTGCGGCTGACTGAATGGCTCCAAATAAACAGCAAATGCTAACAAAGACTACAATAAACGATTTCATTGTTACACAAGTTGACGTTTCACTACAGAATGTAGAACTTAAAGTGCGTTTATGATCGAAGGCAAATGTTTTTAAATACTAAACAAAATGAGTGTTTTTTTTACGTCCGTCTTTGATAAATTGCTAATAAAATAATAAAAAATATTATATACATTTGCAGCTTTGTTTATTTTGTTTTTAGCGTTTTGTATTCTAGAGAAAATATGCATAATTTCAACAAACATGTGTGAGTAATAAAATTCAATATTAATAAAAAAAATTTGTTTCTATCGATCAACGACTTTTTTTTTTTGGCCGGAACACCACCGGCAGTAATTAAAGTAAATACATTTATGGTTGTATGTTTGTTATAATTTGCGCAAGTGCAAACTAAAACCAGTGGCGTATCAATATTTGGAACACTCACAGATTGGTGACGTCATGCCATCAGACTAACATCTATCTAATGGCAAAAGCCATCAAAGTATTTTGTCACACTGTGGAGCGGGTATCGTCTGCAATGACATCAACTCGATGACACATTTTGTATTTTATTAACAGGTAAAATGTGTATTAAAGTGAGAAATTAAATAGTTTTTTTATGTTTGCAATTTGTATTTTAATAAAAACTAATTGTATGATTTACGATTTTTGTTATTAAACGCAGTTAAATAAAAGTTTCAAAAATTTAATTGCATTCATCTACTTTCATCATCATTATTATGGCAATACTATTACAGCCTGTCCCGGTATGTCGATCGTTATCGTTCGCTGGATTTCCAGTCGAAAAATCACTGATTTTTGTCTCACTAACAACGTATTTTACTTAATCAGTTATTTATTTGCCAGTTCACTAAATAAATATACTAACAAAAAAGAAGATTTTTGTGGAGGATAAATCGGTTATTTTCCGTTCAGAATTCCAGCGAATAATAACGGTCGACATGGTAGGACAGGTCACTAATAAAAGCTAAAGAACATGTCGAGTTTCATATATTGCTGACGTTGCTGTCGATATTTAAGAAGGTGCTTTGTCAAAGCTAGTAATCTCGTCCACTGATTTATGAACAGTCTATGGTTCGATTCCCAGTCACATCGGTAAGAAATTAAATTAGAATATAAAGTTGTGCATAAAGTAACAAAATTAAATGAAGAATTTTAATGGCCTTATTCACAAACGATTAATAAATTTAATGTGTGCATTAAAACCGGTTTTGCCATATAAAAATCCAACATTAAACATATTATAACTTTATTAACCGTTTGTGAATAAGGCCATAAATATTTATGTATATTAATCTGGCATGTTTCCAGCATATAAAATTTATTATATGAATAGGCATATACAAATTTTTGGGTCCTTTATTCTTCTTTTTTTGCGAACCGATCTTCTTCATTCTTTCGCCAAATGTTAGACATTGTTGAGCTTTAGTGACCCGACTGTATATTATTTTAATCGGTTCAGTATTAAAAGAATAAAAGGCTTGTAAAGTTGACACCACTCCAAATGCTAAAAATGCACACGTACATTCACTTATGTACATAAGTATAGGTTCAAGTAAAAACATAAACAAAGCAAGTAGAGTGTTTAAGAGAACTTATTAAATATTTATATGAGTCATCATGAATCAAGATTGCGCATTGTGCAGGTCCGTTGTTTTGTTTTGTTGTTTTTTGTTGTGTTGTGTTGGGATGTAGACATAGATAGAATATGTATTGTAAACAAAAGTACATTTTTGTATGGAAAGTAAGCCGAAATGTAAAACTTTGGTAGCCCGAGGAAGCTCTACATCAAATAGCTTCAAGCCCAAACTCAAAAGCTTTACCCGACTGCATCTCTTTTCTGTCCATTTACAATTTTGTTCAAAACGATGCACCCGCTTAGAAATTATTTAGTTGTTTCCAGTTTTGAGCCAAAAATCTCCTACACTTTTTACAACAAACACTCATTTGTATTCTATGATGACGTTGATGCGCAATAGAAATTTATTTTGTACGGCTGATTTAAGAAATCATGTAAATGAGTAATAAGATGTTTTTCTCTTCAAATGAGTGAAGTTTAAAAAGAAACAGAGATCAGAATTGAAAGAGATGAGAACTAAATATGGATGTACATGTTCATTATAAGGTTTGATTATATAAATGCTTAATATTTAATTACTAGAATATAGTCGATTGAGTCGGCCATAGGAAATACTAGTAAATATAAATAAAGATTCATATGAGGAAAAAAGATCCCTTTGATATACACATCGAGACTCCTATAATATCGGCAAAAAGGCGTATTGGTGCGTGCAATTCTGCTATTTCCGAATGTATTTTATTTAATTACTTTTTCATCTCACAAACAATTGTTTTCCTTTTATACTCTTCTAGTCTCAATATCTATTCCAGCGTTGTCAAATTTTTTCAACCAAAACGCGCCATAGACCTTCTCAAAACGCGCTAAATCATGGCGTTAACAGATATTCATAACCAAAACGCGTTATTCCCAAACGCGATAAGTTAAATTTTGATGAAAGTCGATGCATATATTAGAAAAAATCCAATATTTATTGAAACAAAATAATAACATTCTATAGTACATATTTGTTTTTAAATTCATTCAGGTACAAAAAGTAGATACTTACAACTATTAACAACACGTACGAAACTAAAAACGACAGCAAAACTTAAAATATTCTTTTGCTATATCAATACAAATTTTAATATTTTAAACATTACAGAAAAATATACGCGGTAACGTTACAAAGATTAAATCAATAGCTTGTTTTACTTAAAATATTAAATTTTTAGTGCTTTATTTATTATAAATAATCAAACACTTATTAAACGTTTATGAAACAGTTTTAAATATTTGTTTCATAAACCTATTATACACTTTTGGTAAGTGTTATAAATAAGGGGGTTAATATTTTCATTAATTAAAAGGATCAATAAAGAACCTTTTTAATATTATAAAAATAATAAAAAAAAATACTTTCATCAATCGATTTTTTGTGATACTTCGAATTGTTATAGGATTTATTTGAATTTATTAACTACTATAAACGTGCCAATTCAGCGCGTTTTCTATTAAACGCGCCAAGACGAAAAACAGCTCGTTTGGCACAGTTAAAACGAGCTAATTCTAGCGTGAAACGCGCTAAATTAGGAACGGTGATCTATTCTATCTATGCCACATAATTCTACGCCACTGAAAGTTCTAACTTGATCAATTTGGTATAATGGGAATTACCCCCTTTAATTAATGCAAAAACTCAATGTCGGCACATACTCGGACTCACTACACGTTCACTCAACTCTAAACTTGTACGTAGGGCACTCCGTATATGTACTTCTCGTACACAACAGACACGTTCAGTTAACAAAGAGGAAGATATGTTTTAAATAATAAAGATACGAGTGGCTTCGTGAGTCATGACTGTTGTTCCGATTTATGTACTCGAAATTGTTGGCAATTTAATTTTTATTATTTATTTATTAAAATTTCAAGCAGGTATTTTTCAACAGAGCATATCAGTCGCTCATCTATAACTTTTTTGCATGAGTTTAATTTAATAAACAATTTTTTTAATATAAATTGTGTTTGCATATTTGTTACCATTTTTCCAATTTCATTGTTACGAGTTTTAGTGTCAAACTCAGTCTTTTAACTGTTAGACGTGTAGAGCCAGACTGCGGAGCAATTGGGGACATTAATAATTGAATCGGATTAATTAACACACAATAATTAAATTAAAAGAAAACAAACATTTTATTAATACTCGTATTTATATGCACTTTTTTGAACTGTTTAGGTTTATACTGAAATGAATTTATAAGTTTACCCATTTCTTCTTAATTTTTAAGAAATAGTTTTTGGATAAATTCGTTATTTTATTTAGAGTACTTTTTTTTATATTCCTAGTCAATTGTATCCACCGTTAAAAGTGGTAAAACCGAATAAAGAACGCTGATGAGATGGTGTAGCGACCTCGAAATCAGCACTGATCCGTTCTGCTAGTCTGATGAATAAATTGCTTCAAATAAAAAAGTATTCTCTTAATGAAATAATGAATTTATCCAAAAATAATTTCTTAAATTAAGAAGATATGGGTAAACTCAGATTTGAACTCAAGCCATAAAAATTTCATTTCAATATATTATTTAATAAAATTTAATAAAAATTTCGAATAAATCAGAATAATTTTAATAAATAAATATTGTTATAAGTAACGTACAAATCGAGGGATAGGTGTATATATAAATTTGCATAGATGTTGTTTTAAAAATTTAAATTATATTTAAAAAAAATGCATTTATGTATAAAAGTCATTTCATCTTAAATTTGCTAGTAAAGACTTCACTGTATATTCGACAATAATCCAGGTATTAAACAATATTATTTTCTTATCTACTACAAGACACACACAGACACACAATTTAATTGTTCAATAGTCTTATAAATTAGTTTCAGGTAAACAATGTCCGAACAAAAGAAGCAGCAAACAATTAAACATGAAATCGAAGAAGGCGTGTTTAGAAAAACCAAGAAATTTTCATATAAATACAAAAAAAAGGTAAAAATTAAATTGTTATGGTTGTTTCAAACCATAAATAGAGTTGTCACAATAATTTGGTTTCAAACGCACAGGAGTGTACAAAAAATATAGACAAATATATAGTCGTATATAAACAATAAGTTGTTAAAATGGTACTTATATTAATGCTCAACCTTGACCACACACGCACACACTCAGCAGGATGAAGGATAAGATTTAACACTGAAACAGCCAAACAAAAACTTAAGATGAAAAGGAAAAACGCATAGAAATAATACTAAAATCTGTAATAACTATAAACATGAGCAGCAATCCTTAAATGAATTTATACATTTCCATAGTTACAATAGAAATATTTATTGCAACTTTTGCTAGAGATAAAATAATAAAAATTAATGTTGTAGTCAAAATTTTTTCAAACCAAAACTGCTGATCTTTATGTATTTTCAATAGCTGATTAAGACAATATTGTTATTTCTTTTTCTAGCAGCTCTAATTACGAGGCACAAGTTGCAGTCCGGTACGATCTTACTGGTTATTCAAACGGGAATTTGAATCGTTGTGCGCAATGCGGTGGCCAAGCTGATCAGGAATGACTGAAGTAACAAGCGAATTTGACAGCCCTTCATGCTTCCTGAAAAACCACAACTTTGTCGCATCAGTCAAGTAAATAAATTACAGCAGTTATGTGCTGTTCATAGAATCCAAGCAAACCGCTTGAGTAAAAAATATGTATGGAAGGAAACCACTCAAATAACTGAGTGATACAAATTGTTCACTTAATTCGATTGCTTGGATTCTATGAACAGCACATTAATAATACATTCCTGATCAATAAAATATGGAAAAAAATATATAAATTTTCAATATTTAAAATTTTAGTCCAATTATTGCTCGAATACAAAGACGAAGATTGTAATAACTGCCGGTTTTTAAATCAAACAGATTTAAACATTGTGAGTTAGAATTAATATTGAAAACAACAACAATGAAATACGAAAAATTTTTTTGTGTTCAATATAAATATTTTTTTAAATTTATTAATCGAAATTGCCTCGATATGATAATCGTTCAATATAAATTCTCACTCAGAATTTCGTTTTCATTTTATAAAAACAGGCAGTAATTATATTTCCAAAGGAAAACTCAATTATAGAACCAAAACAAAATTTTATTTACATAATCACCGCTGATTTCATTTTGTTGAAAAGAAATTTAAAAAATATAAAACTTCTTGCCTACAACAAATCTATGTAAAATCAGGAATAGAGGCTTCAGCCAAAGTAATTTTTGTGTATTAATCTAAAGTTTGCATTTATGGAAAAAATAATTGTGTATGGGATAATTTCTCAAATGATTTGCATTTATATAAGACTAAAATTCGCCTACAAGTAAAGTTGTTTCAGTTGTAGCCGACTGTAAAGCTACAAACAGGTACCTTATATAATAATTTGTCTTTAAGACACGGTCAACTGGGTATTCATGAGATTAACTTTAGATTATGTAAACATTTCTTCCTAGATATTTATATACATTTATATATCTTTTTGAGAAACTTCCTTTTTTCTTCCCTGCATTCATTCAGTTTCTATTTTCAAGTTCATTTTTGTCATCTGTTTTTTACTAATAAGTTTCCCTTAACAATTAATATTTAGTAGACAGTAAAATGGCATTGTACCACCCAATAACGAAACATATTTAAATGCTTATAATTGTATAATTTCTTGTTATATACTCTATTTGAATATTAAAATGTGTCTCATCGTATAAAGTGAAATTTCATACAAGTAAAATTATATTTTATGACGCATGACATTCAATAAAACATTTTTGTAAGATCGTAAACATGTCAAATTTAGTACTTATGAGAGCATGTTTTGGATAAAAGTATTAGATTTCATAAAAAAAAGTTTCCTTAAATTTAGTACTTGTTTTTTTTTTTATTTTGAGAACTAAGTAAAACCAAAACAAAGCATTTAAAAATTTATGTTTGCCATAAATAAAGGTTTTCCATTTGAAATTCCGAATTAATACCAACTGGATAACGCCCCAAACATGTTGTTTTTTTTTGTAATTAAATTCACGTGGAAGTAAATTGAAAGAAGTTTAGTGTGCAATAAAAATCCAAAACAATGAAAAATTACAATTTTATTGATATTTAGAGCACACACCCTTTTTGTTTAAGAGACACAAGTAACAAGCGGCATGAGATACATTAAAAAAATGTTATTTGATTTCTAATTGAGAAGCAGACACACTCCGCGCCATAATAAATAAAATAATTAATGCCGTCTTACTTTATGAAGCAAAGTCTGAGAGTTAATTTAATATTTTTTATAAAGGTACATAAGTATTTTTACATAAAAAAATAAATTCTTATTGAATTAGTGATTTCATGAGATTGTGTATGTATGTATGTGCATACTTACCAGATGAGCTTGATTTAGCTTGATTCTAAAGATTTTTTAGGACTTTTCAAGAATCAACATAAAATTGTAATTCTCAAGCTAAAAGAAATTTTCAAAGTTTTTCTTAATTAATGTTTGTAAGTAAGTTTTTCTTAATTTTTTAATATATGTAAGCTCAAATTTGTCATTTGCGAATTCATTCATATTAATTAAATTATTATAAATTTCACATACTAAATCTATCATCAGTAGTAGGAAATTTCCCCCTATACTCAACATTATTTTTTATCCATAACTTGTAAATTGACAGCAGTTGCAAAATTAAATTTGAACATTTGTAATTGTAAGAAAAATGCAATGTATTCAAAAGAAAAAAATAGGATGCCTTTTGATCTCATGAATGCAGAGTTAATGGTAAGAATAAATTTTAGTGAAAATTGTAAAAACTTTCAAAGCTTTTTGCAAAGTCAGGAAGGTATCGCATTGGCAAAAACTGTTTCAAAAAATAAAAAATATAGGTACATGTGGCAAAATAAAAGCTCATAGGAAATTATATTTATACTTAACGATTTTTCTTAACTAAAAATAGACAAATAAAATTTGTGAACTAAATAAAATTGCTTAAATAAGTATCTCATTTAATTAATAAATTTTTAGTTAATATAAAAAATTAAATTTTTTTGTACCTAGATTTTTAATACATTAATTTTTGTTTTTAAAATATTCGGTTCTTATTTTTAGTAGTCTCAAGACTTTTTTTTTAAATCAAGATTTTTTTTCACAATGTTAAGCTTTTTCGAAAATCGGACCTGGCAAGCCTAATGTACATACATACATTTTTAAACTGAATTAAGAACCTGTCACCGAAATAGTAAAATCAAGTAATATACTTATTCTGTAAATATTGGTTTGGAAGAAATATTTTTTTTAAGTAAGAATTTTAAGACCCTCAGGTAAAGGATTTACGTTATAGCTACGAGTAAACATCGTTATACTCCAAATATGTACATAGAAGGAAACAAAAATGAATTAACAAAGTTTATTAAATTTATATTAATCGAGATTGCCTCGATATCTCTTTTCAAAGATTTAAAAAACTTTTGTTTGTTTAATTTGTCACTGTTTTATTTATTTTGTAATCTATTCAAAGCTATCGGCGTTTCACTCGCAGAAGTATGTAAATATGTATGTATGTATGTAAAATTGATTGTACTCACAGCAAATAATCCGCCCTTTCTAATTATAGCGCCACTAGCCTTTGGACCGCCAACAGCCTGTGATTGTGCTAAGCCGACATTGTTTGCTGCACCTATGATTTCATTTTTTGCATACAAACTTCGACCTCTTTAGCCTGCACTGACGGACTTGGCCAGTACATCCATTTTTGATTGGCATTCATTGTGTACATTCTTTTCTTTTCCATTTTAAGAAGTTGAGCTTACTGTTTAAAGTGTCATAGCTCATCGCGCAGAAAGTGGTTTCACCTATTGGTGACCAATAAAATGGCAGATAAATCATTGGCAATACTATTGATTGGTGACACATTTATGTCTTTGCAACCGAATCCGAAATACTATCACGTAGTATCATCCCGGTGATACTATATAAATATGTCTAGTTTGTTTTCACATATTTTTATTTACACATTTGTTTATTTACACTTTTGATATTTTTCGTCAACAAATTTTCAGCTGTTTTTAACTCATACACATTTTTATATTTATAAGGCGAATTCGCATGTGAATTTGCCTTGCTAACCATGGCGTTGGCCAAGGCGAATTCACAACAAGTGTCATGGAGGGATCAGGTGGCTGTATTCGCGTTGGCCTTGCCAACTGAAATGCCCAACACGAATTAATAACAGATGGTCTTAACATCTCAGGTGTTAATTTTTTGCTCCTTGCATCTTCTTGCATTTTGATCTGTTTTGGTTTTCAAAATTTATTTATATTAGATTTATATATAGTTTTAAAAGCTTTTTAGTGGCAATTTATGGTCGATTTGGAGGGACGAAATTTATATATGATTTGTTTCGGCTCCCTTGAAAATATGGAACGATTTTTTATTCGTTCGTTTCCCTTTCAACAAGTCGCTACTGTTTTTAACAGATGAGTTATTTAATTGAATAAAGACAGTTGAGTAAACAGCAGCATGTCTAGTATTAATGTTCCATCATAACCGAACCAACAGCGACAGCAACTAAAAAACCACAAAGAAAAGGAGCTAGAAAATGCAATAAAAAATCTAGGAAAAACGTTTTCATTTCACAGTTGTTTATTTAATTTAATTAC
This sequence comes from Gymnocheta viridis, assembly GCA_956483585.1. Taxonomy (NCBI): domain Eukaryota; kingdom Metazoa; phylum Arthropoda; class Insecta; order Diptera; family Tachinidae; genus Gymnocheta; species Gymnocheta viridis. The sequence goes on from OY101444.1 coordinate 8,013,595, forward strand.
AAGCAGAAATGTATTGAAATGCACAAAATAATATCTGTCGGCAAATTTCCCTATTCAATTAAACAAAATATAAAGACTCCTTGTTTTACCGTTCTCCAAATGAATGATATCTGTGGGTGCTATTTGTTCATTTTCACTCCTACAGTTTCCTCAGATAGATTCTTTCAGTAGATTCAGTCAGCATTTTCTTTGCATGAAGGATCCACGACCTCTAAGTCAATTATAATTATTTAATTTTACTCACACAAAGTTTCAAGATCACAATTGTTATCTTTCTAATAAATATTATCAATTTTTATTGAAAGGAATTGTTTGACTCAAGTTCAAATCTGAATTTACCAATTTCATTTTAATTTAAGAAATTTTTTGGATAAATAATTATTTTATTAAGTGCCTGGGCCCATAATGTCGAACGAATTCTTTCTTTTGTGAAATTACATTTAAAACAAAAACAAATTCTAAAATGTTGTTTTAACTGTAATTATAGGTACTAAAGAACGAATACGTGTGACTTCGTGGGGCTAGCACTAAGAGAGTACTATTTGAAACAATTGATTATTTATTAATTTTGAGATCTTTAAATAAAAAATTTTCAAAACAACTTTTATAAAAAATACTTTGTGCGGAGGTTTTCACGTCTAAATTAATATTAAAACCAAATAGCCTGGAGGTCTTTTCTAAATACTTATGAAAGCGCTTTTAAAATCAATTGAGGTCCTTTGAAGATTACCGCGAACATACAGATTTACAGACAAAAAACTATTCTGAAATCTCTGACCTATAAAGTTTGTAAGGGAGTCAAGGCAATCGACCAGGCTGTACCGAGTTGAACACCATTTGGTTGTTATTGGTTTGGTTTGCAACAATTGCATTAAGGACATGTGCACAGTACTTGTAATTTCATTTAGTTAATTTTGCAGCATGAATAAATATAGAAAACGGACATTGGTTTTTTTAATTTTCCTTTGTTTTGTTGGTTTTTACACATTGTAAACTTTATGTAAAATACGAATAGTTTTTATTAACAAGTAACGCCACCATCAACACCACTGCTGAATGCTGGCAATTTTTAACACTCTCCTATCGGTCTCTACCGGTATAAAATGTAGTGGTAATTGAAACAAAATAGGAAACGAAATACATAATACACATGTACATATTGTCACCATCTGTTGTGTAATTTCTCTTCATATTTCGCATGACATTCGATTAAGTTTTATGCCAATTATTAAGTGGAGTGGAGGACGGACAGACAAAAACTAGAAACTACAACTAAAAAAAAACAGGACCTTAAAACCTAAACAATGTTCATATGTATGTAAAAGGGACCTGCAACAGCAGTAACAGCAGATCCTATTAAAACTCAGTTAAAGTAACTGAGATTTTTTTATGTTGTCAATTTAACCACTTTATGTGTGCGTCTACATTGTGCTATTGGTCTCGCCAAGAATTTTTTTAATTATATTTTGTTTGTCGACATTTATTGTGTCGGTGGTCGCTACAATTTTTATAGCAAAAATGTGGAATTAGGAAAACTCTTAGTTTTTTGTCATTTAATAATACTTGGCTCCAATAACGAACATTTTTTGCCAGCTTCCTAACATTCGTTCATCCTTTAATTTACATTCATATAACCTACAAAGGAAATTTGTTATTGGTTTAGTGGCGGTTTTCAAAACAAAATTAAAATGTCAAAGTTGTTTTTCTTTGTGTCGTGCAAAATTTTTAAACTTGACCGCAAAATTTGTTGAGCAACAAAAAAGTTGTAGTGGTTTTGTCCATCCCAAAGGAACACAAATCAATGAAGCATAACAAAACATGGATAGACATTTTCAAATTTTTATTGGATCATTAAGTAAAAGAAGTTTATCTTGGAGGTTAATAGTTTATTAAAAAGAGCATAGATGGGAAAAGAAGTCACTTAATATATTTTTTTAAATAATAGCTGCAACCGTGAGTGCTGTGCCACTCCCTGTTAAATAAGTAAAATAAAAAGATTTATACATACACATTTTTAGTTGCTTATTATATTAAAGCAACTCCTTTATTTTCTTAAGCCAGAAAAAAATCTTGAGCCTTGCGGAAGTCGTGTGGGTCTCATGGAATAAAATCTTGAACCCCATCCGAAGACTTTTAAGGCCAAACCTTTTATTGATTGTTAATTGCCTTTGGTGCAATTGAAAGAATTTTTAGTTTTAATAATTGATTATAATGAAGACTCGCTCAAGTTTCACAAATGTCAAAACACCCAAAATATATTCTATAATTTAATTTATTTATTAATTTTTATTATGCGGAAAGAGTTATGTCTGACCAAGTTTTTCCTGTTTCGCTAATTTTGGGTTCTAGTTGTTTCGGGTTTTCTTCTTCCTCTGCTTTGAGGGTGCCATCTTTGATATATCTTCATGAGGTCTTCTCAAAATATGGCCAACCCAACTCCATTTCCTCTTTGCAATTTCGATGCAGATGGCGTTTCACTTGTTCTATGCCAAAAGTTTCTGTTGGAAATTACATTCTGCCCAAGGCGAATTCATAACAGGCAAACTTGATAGCGCAGCTGATAACTTTTTTTAGTTTTATTCAAGGCGTATTCGGTTTGCATATTAAAATTTATTTATAACAAAAGAATTGTTTACCTTCAAGTTAAAAATTTTCAAAAATTAAAAAATTTAATTGTGAAAAAGAAAAATCAAACAAAAATTTAATTAAAAAGATAAAAAAGAGTGTTAAAAAAGTGAAAATGCGTAAATGTTCATTGTGTAAAAAAATATATGTATGAAAAAGGAAGCTGTACATTGTTCAGCATACCCAAAGACAATGAACGCAGAACAAGGTGGAGCGAAATTTGTGGAAAGAATTTCGCAAAGACGGCAGCTTTATGCCCGGACCATTTTCGGCCGGTGAGTCTTATACGCACGAAAAAGAAAATGTTACTTTTGCCGAAAATATAAAATTAATTGTGAAAAAGAAAAATCAAACAAAAATTTAATTAAAAAGATAAAAAAAGAGTTTTAAAAAAAGTGAAAATGCGTAAATGTTCATTGTGTAAAAAAATATATGAAAAAGGAAGCTGTACATTGTTCAGCATACCCAAAGACAATGAACGCAGAACAAGGTGGAGCGAAATTTGTGGAAAGAATTTCGCAAAGACGGCAGCTTTATGCCCGGACCATTTTCGGCCGGCGAGTATAATACGCACGAAAAAGAAAATGTTACTTTTGCCGAACGCTGAGCCTTGGTAAGTATGTATATGCATATCCATATGTACATATACATACATACATACATATGTTATACACATGCGATATTAAAATAAGTTATAAGAAAGTTATTGTTTAAACCAAAACACCGTATCTCATCCCCACCCTTTGTCCGATTCTCTGAGTGTCAGTTCTTTCCCGTTCAAAGAAATTGTTGTAACGAACCCGTTCCAAGAATTTTCACGAAATGTGCATAGCTCTAGCCATTTACCAGAGCCCGCACAACAGATTTCTTCAACAAAATCATGTTTGTTAAAAAAAAACAACCCTTAAAAAACAACACTTTTTGAATTAATAACAATTTTCAATATATTATTTTTTCGCCTCAGTAAAATATTTTCGACAATTTACTTTGATTTTACGCAAACAAAATGCTTGTAATTTCTGTAGTGTTGTGGTTGTGTTAGTATTAAGTTCACCTGTGATGAATTCGCTTTGGTTCTGCCAAAATATTCGTGATACTTTTCGCCAGCAGCGCTTAATAAGTACTTGCAGGGCTTGTGTGTCGCTTACAGTAGAGTTCTTTTTTTACGCGATAGAAATGTTCCTCGAAATCACGCGCAACAAACATTCGTGCAAAAAACACAGAGTAGAGTATCCATGTGACAAATTACAGGATTGGTTTCACGAACATATTAAATATCAGGTAAAATAAGATAAATATTTAATTAAAAATCCTGCTGCTTCATAGACATATTTTATTAAAAAAAAACAAACAATAGAAAAACACAAGGCGAATTCACGATAATTATCCATTAATAATTTCACATCACGTTGAAATTTCGCGGCTCTTTCCTCATTAGGAGGTGCCATTTGTGGTCATGCTTTATGTATGGATGCAGTGTCATCATGACTAATTTCTTTGGTATCGGGTGTCTCAAGCACAAAACAAATGATTTCATCATCGTTAAGTGCATTTTCTAACAATAATTCGTCAATATCTGCAGACGCTATATCATCCATGCCTTCTCCAACATCATGAGCTATTGCTACAATATTTGAATACTTAACGGTGTTCGAAGGCACACTGGGTTGCTATTTTGAACTTAATCTGGGCCAAACTACTCTCCAACATGTGTTCAACGTTGATTCTTTTAAACTTGATATCGCTAATCCAGTGGGGTAATACATTGTGTTTCGAAAATGTTTTCTTTCGAATCGAAATACATATATGTATATGTATGGGTGTATGTACATAATAACCCTCCAGCATGTTTGATACCGTGCATAACAGAAATTTCTTCCACATATTTTTTTAAACAGAATGAAATATTTGCTTAAGGTACGGTCACATCTGACAAACATTTGCCGCGAAAAACGTAGCCAACAGACAAGCTTAATTTGCATTTTCTTTAATTCCAATATTTTTTTCAAATATGGGTTCGCATTTATTAAAAATAATATAAAAATATAATTTTGCGGCATAAGGGGCTTCATTTTGTCATACTAAAACCAAGTTAAATCACACTAACCCTAAGCAAAAGTAGTGGTTACGTTTTTTTTGGGCAAATGTTGCCAAGTGTGACCGTACCTTAAGAATCTATTATTTAGACAAACGTTTGTATTTTATCAAATCTTTTGATCTTAATCTACATACATTATTTATCTTTTTTTTTGTTGCATGACACAAAATATCTTATTATAATAAAAATTATGTGAACAAATTACTATCAGTATTTGTTGTAACACCTTAAATTCGAAACGCTTATTTAGGCATAAGCAGATGCAGCACAAACTGCATAAACATCCTTTAGATCTTCAATGTTCCATCTAGTTTCATGTACAAGTTCTTGAGCGCTGTGTGCGGTCTCATATTTCTGTTTTATATATTTTTTTCTGTAACTGAAAGGAATCTCAGCACACTCCATTATGAAGAGGGAAATGCATACATTGACTAAAGAGTTTCAAATTTCCCCTTTTTTATATTTTTGTTGATTTTGCCATCGAAACACAACGGGCGACCTTCAAATTTGTTATACGATTCTTTATCAAAAAAAAAAAAATTATTTAAATAAATAAAAAATTCAAGATAACAAGAATGTAAATAAACCTCTTCACATCTTTTTTCTTTTAATCACATGTAAAATAAACAAAACGAAATTTATTTAAAATAAGCACGAAAAACAAAAATCACTCACTCATGATGATACTTAAATACAACAAAAATAACTTAAACAAGAACAACAAATATATCCCATGTTATCAGGAAAAAAAAGGGTACGTTCCAGATAAAAATGTTTCCAATTTAAAGAAATATAAATAAACAAAGATATTATTTATGTTTGTTTTCTTATGTAGGAAATGTGTCTGTATTTTGCTCGCAAGGATATCTCACATATCAGAGATGGAAAAACATATACATAAGTTATTTTACAATCAACATTTCTCAATTTTCGAAGGTCTTTCATCAGATGATAGCAAGAATTTTGGAAACTAAAATTATATTTTTCCACTGCTACACCAATAAAATCTGTGTTTAGAAATGCGCGCCAAGCTGCTTTCGGCAAAAAGATAAAAATGTTTTTATCTTTAGGGAAAACTTCAGGCAGCATAAATTCGTCCACTGAAACACAATCGAAATATAACAATCTTGCAATTCTTTCGCAAATCTTTGATATTTTTTGAATATTTTTATAGTTTTTGCGTCCTTGGTGCTAATTTCCCTGATAAAAAAAATCGTTTCTATCGTAAAACTACGTGTGAAAACAAATTCAAAAATCAGAAACAAGTTTTTCAAATTTTATACAGAAAGCGATATTTTTCTTTTATTTAAAATTTGTCACAATTTTCGGTATAGAAATTATTTGTTCATTTTTTTGGATTTTTTATACTTTTAGCGGCGTATAGTCAATATTCAGCCTTATTTCGGTTGTCAACATTAATGTCACTTCCATAGAATACCAAAAAAATTGGGGTTTGTCTACTCGCTCTCGAGAACAATTTGGTGCTGCTGACAGACTATTTCTGATCTCGAAGGTCTACAAAATAACATGAGCCTGTCAATAGTAGTCGGTTGTTATCCCCAAATTTTTTGTTATTGTAATGACGCGACGTTGATGTTGACAACTGGAATAAGGATGATTATACTATGATACCAGCGATTTTTCCGATTTCTTGAAGCTCTTTTCAGTATTAGAGATTTTTAGTAAATTTTATGTCTCATTTCAAATTTTTCGCAAATTTTCTCGATTTTCGCAAAACGCGTGATTTTTTCGAAGTTTTTGTCGTCCTTACAGATTTAGCTACTTTTGCAATCATTATTTAAGTTTGATAAACATATTTTCGATGTTCGCAAGTTTTTACGAAATTTCGTGTTTTCTCTGAGTTTTTGAAATTGTGTTTTTTTTTGCCAAATTTAATCAGTTTTAATTACAAATTAACTTTATTTAGTAAAACATTTGAAAAATTGAAAAGAAAATCGGTCATTCTCCAACAATGTAGTCGTCCATCGTCGACAAAAGAAATACAAATAAATCTATCGCAGATTTTGTTCGCGCGATGAATTTCAATTGACGTGCATTTTCATGCACAAACATGTCTGTTTTCTTCTCTACGATGAACATTCGTTATTAAAAATTCGTCGTCGTTCGTCTCAGTTGTGTTTATACCATAATATTTCGTTTTTATTTTATATGTTAATTATTTTCTTCGACCTTAGAATTTGTAAATATTTGTTCTTTCTTTCAGGCTCTAGGTCATAACCAATTATTTAAATAAAACTCTTTTTATGTTTTATTAAATTTGTTGTATAAATTTAGTCAATTTATTTTTTATAAAAAATTTTTTTTTTCTTTCGATATTTCGAGCACCTTCGGTGCTCTTCTTCAGGAAAAAACTATAATAAAACAAAAATACAAAAAACAAACAATTGTTAATATTTTTGTAAATAAAAATGTTTTTTTAAACAATAACAAAAAACCAAAAACATAAGGAAACCTGTATTTCAACTTAATTGTCAGTTAAAAAAACCAACGCATAACGTACGACGGATTCTATGTGCCTCGGCCTTTAGCCTCGATGTTAAATATATGACAAAGAAAAAAAATGTATGAAATATATTCGTTCATTTCTACATGACATCCCCGCTACACATTCATCCCATAAAACAGTCTAACTCCATTCATGTTAAAAAAATTTCTACTAATGTGTCCTTGATTTGTTTACATAATTTCATGCACGAAATGCGTTTTATAAATGATTTCTTTTTTCTAAATGTTCAAACAAATCTATTATATTTGTATCCCTTTTCGTTACAGATCTTTTTGTAACGCTTAATATTTTAAATTGAGAAAATAAACAACAACAACAACAAAAATAAAAATGTGATGTCGCATTGTGAGAGATCAAGTAAACAACAACTATGATTTGTAACACTCTTGAAGTTTGACAAATGCTTTTGAACAGCCTTACAAACAAACAAACGCAAACACATGTGTGCGCATTTGTTAATTTTCTTTTCATTTGAAAAAAATAAATATTGTTTGTGCACCAGAACACATTTGCATTTGACAATTTGCTCAAACACTCAGAAATTGAATCAACTTTTATTTCTTTCAAGGATTTTGGGATGTTAAATGAATGAATGAAAATGTTGAAAATATACACAAAATTAAAATACAACAACAATTATATGAATATAAATTAAAATTTGTTTCGCCTCATGTTGTTGATCACTTGTTTACACAACTTGTTGACGACACACAGTGAAAATTACACTCGTGGCGGCTTTGTTCAGGTCGGCTTTTTTTGTAATTGAAGCTTGATTTTTGATCTTCGAATCTCTTGATATGCAGAACACTCATACTTATGAACATAACAAAAACCAAATTCTTTTGTTTCAATTTATTTGATTGATGAATAATACAGTCGTATGAATGGACCACACAAGCAGTTGCATTTATGAACAGGAAATACTACACAATTAATGTAAACATTTAAAATTTTTGTGCAAGACGCTTAATAAGTTCAGAGTACTAACATCAACACACACACGAAAGATAACCTGCGAAAACCCGACTTGTTCATACACGCGTGTTTGGACTAGTCCGCATGTGACCTAAAACTAGTCCAAATGCATATAAAAAACATGGTCTTTTCAACATTTCGATGTCCTGGGGCTGGACGACCATATAGTCCATATTTGCATTACATAGGACTATCGCTATAACTACTCCATGTCATTAAGACATGGACCACTCAAAAGTACAGGGTGTCCGCCGGGAAGGTATACTAGTTTGTTTCTTTATAATTTTTGATTAAATGAAAGAGAATGGATCTTATATTGATAAATATTTTATTTAATGTCGGCAATTATGTATGGAATACAATATCAGATAGATGTCCGCCTCTGTTAGCCTCACAAATGAGATCCCTTTTGAGCACATTTTTTATTACATTCTCACACATTTCACGCGGTATTTCATTAATTTCATCACGAATATTTTGTTTGAGTTACTCAAGCGTCTCTGGTTTGTTTGCATAAATGTTGCTTTTCAGATATCACCACAAAAAGAAGTCCGGAGCATTCAAATCAGGCGACCGTGGAGGCTAATCGATTTCACCATTTCTTGAAATAACTTGTTGTGGAAAGAGGTCTCGCAGTAATTCCATTGTAATCCTGGCTGTATGCGATGTGGCACCGTCTTGTTGATACCACATGTTAATCAAGCCCAAAGCAGGCAGTTGTGGCGTTAAAAAGTTATCAATCATATCACGATATCGCTCCCCATTCACAGTTACCGTCACGTCGTTTTCATTTTCAAAGAATTGAGGTCCAATGATTCTTCCCGACCAAATTGCACACCAGACTGTCACTTTTAATGGATGCAAAGGTGACTGATGAATAATTTGAGGGTTTTCGATTGCCCAGAACCGACTATTCTGTTTATTCACATATTCGCATTTAAATGAAAATGTGCCTCGGCACTCATTATGATTTTTTCATGAAAATCAGGGTTGTCATGGGCGAGCGAGCTGTAACATCCTGTAACATATGTGCGGCAGCGTAAATGGTCTTTTGGAAGAAACTCTTGTGTCAACTGAATCTTAAATGGAAATAAATGCAAATCCTTGTGCAAAATTGTGGCCAAAGTTGTTCTTTGAAGACCAAGCTCCTGAGCACGGCGTCGAATTGAGGTTGATGGATTGTATTGAACACTTTCTTTAGCAGCAGTAATTTCTTCAGCCGATCTTGCAGTACGTTGTGGTCCATGCTTGGGCCTAACACCCTCTTCCGTCGAAATCATTCACTACAGGATAAATAGTGCGTTTTGTTTTCACGTTGTTTCTCCCAAAAATTTCACGTAACTTTCTCATCGTCACAGTAACTAATGATTGATATTGATAAAATGTTTTAACGATTAAAACACTTTGGTTTATTGTATATTTTTTAATAATAAATTTGCCATGTGTCTACTTCACGACTGCCAAATACGAACTGTCAAGTCTAATGTTTATCACAATGGCGGCAAAACAAAGTAGTATACCTTCCCAGCGGATACCCTGTATTATTCGATCTTCTTTTCCTTATTTATCTAATTTTTTCAAGCTCTCGATAAATTTTGAAAAAATGTTAACAAAATTTTTTTTATTGAAACTCCGATATTTGGCCACTTCTTTGTGTGGCTTTCTCAGGAATATATAAATTTGTGTACATAAAATTATTTATCAATAATTTTTGCCCTTTTTATTTTTGTTTAACAATGTTTGTTCCACACAAACATGACAATCGTGGTGAATTCGGTGACAGGTGGACTAGGTGGACTCGACAGATCAGGTGATATTTTTTGCTGTACATTTATAGAAAAATGTTCGGTATTCGGTAAAAATTTCGCCGATCACTGGTCGAACACCTTTTTCTGTCGAACGCCTTAGTCGAACCCGAACGTTCGATCGGACACTAATTAAGACCATCAACTTATTTTTTAAATAAAAACCCATTGAATGGATATTAAAAATATAATTCAATTTAAAATTATAGCCCTGTAGAAGAAACACACCCGATCTTTGAGTTAAATTTGAATTTTTATGTATAATAAAACTTTTAAACAATTTGCTGTAAAATACTTTTTTTGTTGTAGCAAAAATAATTAAAAAATAATTCTGTAAAATTAATAAAAAAATAATAATGAATTTATCCAAAAAATTTTCTAATAAAAATTAAAGAATAAAAAAATTAGAATAAATAAATGGGTAAATTCGGGTTTGAACTTGAGCCAAAATCAATCGTTTCAATATATAAAAATATTAATAAAAGTTCGACTAATTACTTATAAACATTAATTATAAATAACGATGGCACGCGTCAAAATCTACATGTTTACTTGGTCATAGTTGGTTGAATACTAAAAAAGAAATTCAACTACAAATGACATAAACCTAACAACATGATTAAGTACCGCTTATTTCTCTGCAGCCAATGGCGCTGAATAAGCAAGAGAGACTGAAATATATAGAGTAGTTATTCATCATAGATGGGATTTCGTACTAACCGAAATTGATTTGACATGTGAAAATGAATAAGTTTGTACTTTTCGTATCCTAATTTGTTAAATAATACGGTTAAATAGTTGATATTCCTGATCACTAGTATCCACCGTCAAAAGTGGTAAAATTGAACAAAGAACGCTGATGAGATGGTGTAGCGACCTCGAAATCAGTACTGATCCGTTCTGCTAGTATGATGAATAATAAAAATTGTTCTATATATAGTACTCTCTTAATAAAAAATAATAATGAATTTATCCAAAAAATTTTCTAATAAAAATTAAAGAATAAAAAAATTAGAATAAATAAATGGGTAAATTCGGGTTTGAACTTGAGCCAAAATCAATCGTTTCAATATATAAAAATATTAATAAAAGTTCGACTAATTACTTATAAACATTAATTATAAATAACGATGGCACGCGTCAAAATCTACATGTTTACTTGGTCATAGTTGGTTGAATACTAAAAAAGAAATTCAACTACAAATGACATAAACCTAACAACATGATTAAGTACCGCTTATTTCTCTGCAGCCAATGGCGCTGAATAAGCAAGAGAGACTGAAATATATAGAGTAGTTATTCATCATAGATGGGATTTCGTACTAACCGAAATTGATTTGACATGTGAAAATGAATAAGTTTGTACTTTTCGTATCCTAATTTGTTAAATAATACGGTTAAATAGTTGATATTCCTGATCACTAGTATCCACCGTCAAAAGTGGTAAAATTGAACAAAGAACGCTGATGAGATGGTGTAGCGACCTCGAAATCAGTACTGATCCGTTCTGCTAGTATGATGAATAATAAAAATTGTTCTATATATAGTACTCTCTTAATAAAAAATAATAATGAATTTATCCAAAAAATTTTCTAATAAAAATTAAAGAATAAAAAAATTAGAATAAATAAATGGGTAAATTCGGGTTTGAACTTGAGCCAAAATCAATCGTTTCAATATATAAAAATATTAATAAAAGTTCGACTAATTACTTATAAACATTAATTATAAATAACGATGGCACGCGTCAAAATCTACATGTTTACTTGGTCATAGTTGGTTGAATACTAAAAAAGAAATTCAACTACAAATGACATAAACCTAACAACATGATTAAGTACCGCTTATTTCTCTGCAGCCAATGGCGCTGAATAAGCAAGAGAGACTGAAATATATAGAGTAGTTATTCATCATAGATGGGATTTCGTACTAACCGAAATTGATTTGACATGTGAAAATGAATAAGTTTGTACTTTTCGTATCCTAATTTGTTAAATAATACGGTTAAATAGTTGATATTCCTGATCACTAGTATCCACCGTCAAAAGTGGTAAAATTGAACAAAGAACGCTGATGAGATGGTGTAGCGACCTCGAAATCAGTACTGATCCGTTCTGCTAGTATGATGAATAATAAAAATTGTTCTATATATAGTACTCTCTTAATAAAAAATAATAATGAATTTATCCAAAAAATTTTCTAATAAAAATTAAAGAATAAAAAAATTAGAATAAATAAATGGGTAAATTCGGGTTTGAACTTGAGCCAAAATCAATCGTTTCAATATATAAAAATATTAATAAAAGTTCGACTAATTACTTATAAACATTAATTATAAATAACGATGGCACGCGTCAAAATCTACATGTTTACTTGGTCATAGTTGGTTGAATACTAAAAAAGAAATTCAACTACAAATGACATAAACCTAACAACATGATTAAGTACCGCTTATTTCTCTGCAGCCAATGGCGCTGAATAAGCAAGAGAGACTGAAATATATAGAGTAGTTATTCATCATAGATGGGATTTCGTACTAACCGAAATTGATTTGACATGTGAAAATGAATAAGTTTGTACTTTTCGTATCCTAATTTGTTAAATAATACGGTTAAATAGTTGATATTCCTGATCACTAGTATCCACCGTCAAAAGTGGTAAAATTGAACAAAGAACGCTGATGAGATGGTGTAGCGACCTCGAAATCAGTACTGATCCGTTCTGCTAGTATGATGAATAATAAAAATTGTTCTATATATAGTACTCTCTTAATAAAAAATAATAATGAATTTATCCAAAAAATTTTCTAATAAAAATTAAAGAATAAAAAAATTAGAATAAATAAATGGGTAAATTCGGGTTTGAACTTGAGCCAAAATCAATCGTTTCAATATATAAAAATATTAATAAAAGTTCGACTAATTACTTATAAACATTAATTATAAATAACGATGGCACGCGTCAAAATCTACATGTTTACTTGGTCATAGTTGGTTGAATACTAAAAAAGAAATTCAACTACAAATGACATAAACCTAACAACATGATTAAGTACCGCTTATTTCTCTGCAGCCAATGGCGCTGAATAAGCAAGAGAGACTGAAATATATAGAGTAGTTATTCATCATAGATGGGATTTCGTACTAACCGAAATTGATTTGACATGTGAAAATGAATAAGTTTGTACTTTTCGTATCCTAATTTGTTAAATAATACGGTTAAATAGTTGATATTCCTGATCACTAGTATCCACCGTCAAAAGTGGTAAAATTGAACAAAGAACGCTGATGAGATGGTGTAGCGACCTCGAAATCAGTACTGATCCGTTCTGCTAGTATGATGAATAATAAAAATTGTTCTATATATAGTACTCTCTTAATAAAAAATAATAATGAATTTATCCAAAAAATTTTCTAATAAAAATTAAAGAATAAAAAAATTAGAATAAATAAATGGGTAAATTCGGGTTTGAACTTGAGCCAAAATCAATCGTTTCAATATATAAAAATATTAATAAAAGTTCGACTAATTACTTATAAACATTAATTATAAATAACGATGGCACGCGTCAAAATCTACATGTTTACTTGGTCATAGTTGGTTGAATACTAAAAAAGAAATTCAACTACAAATGACATAAACCTAACAACATGATTAAGTACCGCTTATTTCTCTGCAGCCAATGGCGCTGAATAAGCAAGAGAGACTGAAATATATAGAGTAGTTATTCATCATAGATGGGATTTCGTACTAACCGAAATTGATTTGACATGTGAAAATGAATAAGTTTGTACTTTTCGTATCCTAATTTGTTAAATAATACGGTTAAATAGTTGATATTCCTGATCACTAGTATCCACCGTCAAAAGTGGTAAAATTGAACAAAGAACGCTGATGAGATGGTGTAGCGACCTCGAAATCAGTACTGATCCGTTCTGCTAGTATGATGAATAATAAAAATTGTTCTATATATAGTACTCTCTTAATAAAAAATAATAATGAATTTATCCAAAAAATTTTCTAATAAAAATTAAAGAATAAAAAAATTAGAATAAATAAATGGGTAAATTCGGGTTTGAACTTGAGCCAAAATCAATCGTTTCAATATATAAAAATATTAATAAAAGTTCGACTAATTACTTATAAACATTAATTATAAATAACGATGGCACGCGTCAAAATCTACATGTTTACTTGGTCATAGTTGGTTGAATACTAAAAAAGAAATTCAACTACAAATGACATAAACCTAACAACATGATTAAGTACCGCTTATTTCTCTGCAGCCAATGGCGCTGAATAAGCAAGAGAGACTGAAATATATAGAGTAGTTATTCATCATAGATGGGATTTCGTACTAACCGAAATTGATTTGACATGTGAAAATGAATAAGTTTGTACTTTTCGTATCCTAATTTGTTAAATAATACGGTTAAATAGTTGATATTCCTGATCACTAGTATCCACCGTCAAAAGTGGTAAAATTGAACAAAGAACGCTGATGAGATGGTGTAGCGACCTCGAAATCAGTACTGATCCGTTCTGCTAGTATGATGAATAATAAAAATTGTTCTATATATAGTACTCTCTTAATAAAAAATAATAATGAATTTATCCAAAAAATTTTCTAATAAAAATTAAAGAATAAAAAAATTAGAATAAATAAATGGGTAAATTCGGGTTTGAACTTGAGCCAAAATCAATCGTTTCAATATATAAAAATATTAATAAAAGTTCGACTAATTACTTATAAACATTAATTATAAATAACGATGGCACGCGTCAAAATCTACATGTTTACTTGGTCATAGTTGGTTGAATACTAAAAAAGAAATTCAACTACAAATGACATAAACCTAACAACATGATTAAGTACCGCTTATTTCTCTGCAGCCAATGGCGCTGAATAAGCAAGAGAGACTGAAATATATAGAGTAGTTATTCATCATAGATGGGATTTCGTACTAACCGAAATTGATTTGACATGTGAAAATGAATAAGTTTGTACTTTTCGTATCCTAATTTGTTAAATAATACGGTTAAATAGTTGATATTCCTGATCACTAGTATCCACCGTCAAAAGTGGTAAAATTGAACAAAGAACGCTGATGAGATGGTGTAGCGACCTCGAAATCAGTACTGATCCGTTCTGCTAGTATGATGAATAATAAAAATTGTTCTATATATAGTACTCTCTTAATAAAAAATAATAATGAATTTATCCAAAAAATTTTCTAATAAAAATTAAAGAATAAAAAAATTAGAATAAATAAATGGGTAAATTCGGGTTTGAACTTGAGCCAAAATCAATCGTTTCAATATATAAAAATATTAATAAAAGTTCGACTAATTACTTATAAACATTAATTATAAATAACGATGGCACGCGTCAAAATCTACATGTTTACTTGGTCATAGTTGGTTGAATACTAAAAAAGAAATTCAACTACAAATGACATAAACCTAACAACATGATTAAGTACCGCTTATTTCTCTGCAGCCAATGGCGCTGAATAAGCAAGAGAGACTGAAATATATAGAGTAGTTATTCATCATAGATGGGATTTCGTACTAACCGAAATTGATTTGACATGTGAAAATGAATAAGTTTGTACTTTTCGTATCCTAATTTGTTAAATAATACGGTTAAATAGTTGATATTCCTGATCACTAGTATCCACCGTCAAAAGTGGTAAAATTGAACAAAGAACGCTGATGAGATGGTGTAGCGACCTCGAAATCAGTACTGATCCGTTCTGCTAGTATGATGAATAATAAAAATTGTTCTATATATAGTACTCTCTTAATAAAAAATAATAATGAATTTATCCAAAAAATTTTCTAATAAAAATTAAAGAATAAAAAAATTAGAATAAATAAATGGGTAAATTCGGGTTTGAACTTGAGCCAAAATCAATCGTTTCAATATATAAATTCTGTAAAATTTTATAATTATTTTTTACAATCTTCTTGCAGTCATTTTATATTTGTTTTTTAATATTTTTTTTACACTTGAACAGTGTAATCAATTTCCCACTTTCGCTACAATTTTAAATCGAATTTGGTTTTATATTTTTTTCCAAAAGATCTGGAAAAATATAACAAAGTGCGTAGTTAATTTATGTTAAGGATAACTTCCCATTCACTTTCCCCCATCACAAAATCGGTAACTCTCCTTTTAATATTGATAACAAGTACTATCGTGAAAGCACGAACAATTGTCGTATAGCAATAAGTTCTTGTTTGGAAGTGACATAGTCCATGACTGCATTAAATAGGACCATGTTGTAATAAGTCCGTTTGGACCACATAGACCAATATTATCTCTAGGGTTGCCTTGACCATTTGACTGGCATACATCAGGCACAACTTGACAAGATCACTCACGATCGCCAGTAAATTTTTACTGCAATATTTATGCATGAGTATGAAATAAATTCGTGTGAACAGCTTGAAGTTTGGAAGCAGCACCATTCAAATATTAGACTTGGGTCCAACTCGTTCAGTCGCTCGTTTTAGACAAAAACCTTTCATCGAACCCGTATAATTTAAATTGGTTTGATCAAAGGTTTCTGTCTAAAACGAGCGACTAAACAAGTTGGACCCAAGTCTATCAGATCTGTTCCCCATCGATTTTGGAATAATAAAACTGAGGGCAAATTACGGCATTCGATATCGAACGAAATCCCATAGAAAATTTTTTGAATTTGTGTGGAAATTTCCTTCGATATCGAATGCCGTAATTTGCACCCTTTTCTTAGTGGAAAAAAGTAAACAATATCATTGTACACAACCTAAACAGCAGTTTATTCCAAGCCAGACATCCGTCATACTTGGCTTAGTGTTCCTACAGATCAAGCTATTGCACAATATTTTTTAAGCTTCAAATTAATTTGATCAACTGACTTGAATTTGATCAACTGACTTGAATTTGATCAATTGACTTGAATTTGATCAACTGACTTGAATTTGATCAACTGACTTGAATTTGATCAACTGACTTGAATTTGATCAACTGACTTGAATTTGATCAACTGACTTGAATTCGATAAACTGTACTGCACTGTACCCTTTACTGGCAACATTCAGAAGCTCTAAACACTTTCTCTCAATGCTTGGGAGTTCCTTTGTTCTGCTCTTTCTATGCGAGGGACCCCATGTGTATACTCCACTTGTATCTCTTTTGACTTTAGCACTCGCCCCCGCAATATACAATTCACACGCTGACTAACGACTTATAAATTAAGAGCAGTTTCTTAAAACTCCATAATGTACATTTTTAAAATTTTCTTAATGCATTTCAAGTAATTAAAAATTATTTTTTTTATTAAAAAACTGTATTAAAAATACAAACGTTAAAGTGATTGTGTTATGAATAGAGCTGAAATCGTGAGTAAGATTTCAATTAAAATCCTGAACTCTCACGAAAAAAATCTACTACAGTAGAATTCCGATAACTCGTAGTCGCAAGGGACCGACCGTTTATTACGACTTATTGAGATTTTCGAGTTAGTGAGATTTCGACTTATCGGGAGTAAAATTTAAAAAATACGTCTTAGAGGGATTTTTTATTTATTTTTTTTATTGACGTTTTATGAGAATTTATAAGAAAATAAAGTAATGAAAAGAGTTACAATGTCAATACATATTAATGTAAAAAATCTGTAATTTGTGTTTGATGTGATTTTTGTACACTTAAACGATCAATTATATTGTCCAGTTTAAAAATAACTTCAAAGGATGCATCATCAGTTTCTGTTTGCATAAGAAAATCACGAATTTTTTGAACGCTAGATTTGGCATATTTTTTTTTTTTTGTTTTTTTTACAATTACGAGTTAGAAGAAGTTTTAGTGAGAAATTACGACTTATAAGACGTTTTGCCAAATTGACTTTGCAAAAAAATTACGACTTATTGAGGGGACCGAAATGCATGTATTTTATACGAGTTACCGCGATTTTTTCAAGGGACCGACCAATTATTACGAGTTAGTGAGATTTACGAGTTATCGGGATTGCGAGTTATCGGGATTCTACTGTAATTTTTTACTTGCGTTCCAGGGCAAATTCATAACAGGTGGTCTCGACAGCTAAGCTGATTATTCTTTGCTCTCCTTGCATCTCTCTGCATTTTGATTTGTTTTGTTTGTCAAAATTTGTTTATGTTTGATTTATATATGTATATGGCCTTATTCACAAACGATTAATAAAGTTAATGTGTGCATTAAAACTGGTTTTCCCATATAGAAATCCAACATTAAACCTACTATAACATTATTAATTGTTTGTGAATAACGCCAATAGTGTTTGACGTTGATTTTGACAAAGAAAGCAGGTATTTTTCAGCAGGTAGACTCGAGTCTACCTGTTATGAATTTGTCTTGCTTGCGTTCTTGAACGCTCACGTGAGTATAGAGAAACATTAAACACAACTATAAATACTCATTTTCTAAAAACACTCACAAAAAATATGTAAAAATACAAAGTCATATATTTAATTTTACAATAAAAATTTTGCAAACAGTTCTTAAGTATATTTCCAAGGCGAATTCATGAATTCGCGTTACTATCGGGCATGTTCTGAAAATCGCATTTTTCAAATCACATGCGATTTTAAAAGTAATAATGCTCATGCAGATATTTTTTCAATATTTTTTTTAATTTTCCTATTGCACAGAGCATCAAATATCATTTATGAAAGAAATTTATCGTATATGATTTTGAAAACGTCTGCAGGGCCATTATTGCTTTTGAAAGCACATGTGATTTGAAAAATGTGATTTTCCGAACATGCCGTATATTTCAGAAGTTTTGAAATGTTGTTGTTTCTAGGAAAAACAAAATATATATTAAGATTGTCGATTCACTACACAATCACTCACAAATTCACTGCTCATTTACGTCCAACTCTTAATACTCACACTCTCCATACTCACGATACTGAAGAATAAAACTTACATGAGTGATCATGTCTCATTCACTTAAGTCATGTGAGCGGCGTCCATCTCTAGTCTCGAAAGAAAATAGAAAAAAAAGAAAATTTCTTTTGATAAAACCGAATATTAATAATTTATACAATCCCTCGAGAATCGTGTGTTTTATTTTTTGGGATGTGATTAAGATTTTCTCATTTCGATAATTAAATGAAAAGACACACAAATTCTCAACATTCCTTTACGTTGCGTTCTAATTCAAACACCCCCCTTCAGTAGCTGGAGGATTCTCTAGTGTGTGGTTGCAATTAAGTACAATTATGAATCTTATTGAAATGTTTGGAAGTTCATATTTATATAGATGTATGCATATGTATGTGTATGTACAAACTTACATACATATATGAAATTATTATTATTATATGTGAGTGAGTGTGTTTGCATATTCATACTCTCCCCCGCATTCAATGATAATAATTCCGATAGCATCGACTGCACACATTCATTCATATGTACTTACAACTGCTATTAAATTTAATATTAAATATCTAGAAATTGCCGACAGCTATGACAATAAAAATAGCAGTTTTTTTCCCCAAGAATGATTGTTAACTTCAGGGTGATCGAAATACAAGTATCTTTTTAAATTACATTTGACACTGATAGATTTTGCTTCGCGAAATATTAATTATAGGAGGGTGCTGTTGGCTGAAGTAGTTAGCGCGTTGATTGCAAAGCAAATAATGTCTAAGAACGTGGGTTCGAGCCCAGCTTCAGACAAGTCATAACATCCAGCATTTTTCAGATGTGCATTAGTATGCCATTGTATTTCTTGTTGTCGGAGTGTTTAAGTGATGAAGGCATAGCACTGGTCACTGAACAGTTCTGGCAGCAATTGATACTGGTGTATGCTAGCGGACATCACAGCGCCCTCTTTCGACGGTATTGTAGCAAAATCGCCGGCGAAGGAAAATAATTAATTAAAAATGGCTACAACAGCTTAAAACACATTTAATGCGTCTACTTGACATCAGAGGCGCTGCAACACCGATCTAAAAACTAACACAACGCGCAATATCAGAGTTTAAAAAAAATGTAACTTTCGCCATCAGTCCTCTCTCACTATCATTATCCCAAAGAAGGTACCGCACCTATTAGTTGGTAGGCATACTAATTGCCTGCTTCTGCGGGCGGATGTGCGCAGGTTTGCGCAAAAAATCCGCGAGACTGGCTTGTTAGTGGAAAACATTCTACGAGAATATGGCTGCTGTGACCGAAAGTATGCTACTCAATCCAAGAGCGTTGAATGCTGTTGCAGACGTCTGAAACGGAAGATATCAAGTAGAATAATCTTGAGCTACATGGCGCATCATGTCACATCAAAGAAATGATATTTTGCTCAATAAGTTCGGTAATCGTGTTATCAGCCGTCATGGCGATGCTAATTGCCCATTTCTAAGCTTTAGACTTTTTCTTGTGGAATGCCCTGAAATACCGATGCTATGCGAATAATACAGAAACATTTCAAACCATAAAGGCTGATACCGTCCGAGGCATTCGTAAGATACGATTAGCCAACAAAGTCTTGGAAAATTGGACTAATAGGATAAACTACTGCGAAGCCATGTGCTTCATAAATACGAGTAATTGGAATATTTATTATTTCCTATAATAATATAAAACGGAAGGTGTGTTTGTATGTTTGTTTGTTTGTACGTTAAAGGAGACTAGACCTATGAACCGATCTTCCTGAAATTTTCACAACATTTAACTGGGATTCTGGATTGAATTATAGGCTACCTTTTTTCCAACCACATCCACTTTTACGCCCACTTTTTTAAATTATGTCACTCTTTCCATATAGTTCTTTACAGATTTTATAATATAGGAGAGAGAGAGAGTGAGAGAAAGAAATTTACTAGGGGATGGAAGCAAAGTGCCCGCCCCAAAAAATTATTATCAAATGACTTTGTCGTTTGTTGAACAATAAAAATTTTTTTTTTGCAAATGGAAAAGGTTCACTTAAACTGTTTTTTTTTTTAAATTCAGGCGGGAGGTAGTAAAGCGCACCGGGTTAAGAGAGCCAAACCCAAATAAATTAAATTAATTTCCCTGTAATTTTTAAAAATAAACTTGTATTTGTTTTTTAAGTACAAAAAATTATTTTTTTTATTGATTTTTGAACTGCCTTCCAAAGATTATGCAGACTCTTGGCAGTCACTCCTGTCAGTGCAGACACGCATCAGCTGATAAGGATGCGAAAGTTACTTCATTCCGGCCTTTTTATTTTATTTTATTTTATTTTATTTTATTAACTGCCTGTTTTTATAAAATGCACACAAAATTGTGAGTGAGAATTAATATTGCAAAACAAAAACAAAATACGAAAATTTGTTTTTGTGTTGAATATAAATTATCAATCACAATATTGATTTCAGTTTTCAAAAACACGCATTAAATGTTACAGCTACAGCTGCAAATTATCTGTCTGGCCCACGATGTCGAACAATTTTGAAAATTTAGTTTTTGTTTTAAACGATATCCTTCGACATCGTGGGACAGGTCGTGTATTTTAGCTTAATTTTAAATAGATAAGTAAAAAATAGCTGTACATAATTTGAGGAATACAGAACAGATATTTAGGAGGGAATCGAACCTACAATCTTCACACTGAGAGGATAGAAGCCGCCCCGTGCGTGAGTCCGATTTGAGCTTTTGGGAAGGGATATTTTAAAAGAAAACATATAATTGCAATTTTCTTTAGTAAAGCAATAATAATGAGTGGTATTTTATTCAAATTGAGAGGGGAAATTTACATACCTCTGGGTTAGAGATATGTATATGCGTGAATCATGCAACATTACTCATGATTGCGATAAGATATTTTGTTTTATTAAATAACTAATATAACGATTAACGTGATTAAAAAACTTCAGCGTAAGTGAGCGTGCATGAGTAGATTTTTAGCGTAATTGTTTCGTGATTTTTTTACTTTATTGTAATTTTCTTTTATATGATTTGTTATCTATTTTAATTTAAGGTTTTGGAATTTTTTATTATTTTAAAGTTTTTTTCTTAGTAAGTATTGCGGATCATGAATTTTCGTGATTGTGACTTTCGTTTTTTCCACTCACGTGAGCGATGCAAGAATGTGAGCATAAAAAAATAAGGTCGTACATGAAAGTGGATGAGTAAATTTTTTTTTAACGTGAGCTTACATGATCGTGAGTGAAAAGCTGCTCAGACACTTATCTCTACTCGGGTTATATGTCTACATTTGCCTACCGAGTTGTTATTACACTTTTACTCACAAAATACTTTAAGGAACTTTGTTCTAAAAATACTCAGCAGACAAGAAAGAAAGGTATCGTAGATTGTGTTTGTCTTGAAAAAAAAGAAAGGTTGACTATGCTATTTCTGTGCTCTTATCTGTAGTGTTTCTATTTATCAATTGATTATTATGTATGAAGTTACTGATGACGAAAATTAAATGAAACTGAAGTGACAAAAATATTAATACACCCCCTTTTCACAATTTCACAGACTACTTATTAACAGTGTCCGACCGAAAAAATTACATTTTCAAACCGAACCCGAACTCGAAACCGAAGTTTTTCTTGTGATTTATTTATTAATAAAAACAAAATTAAAGCTGGATTCATTCTTAAAATTTATGTCCGGACAAATTTCTTCTCATATGTATGCAGTTTAAAGAGAGACGTGAAAATATATTCTTATAAAAAAATTTTTCCGGACAAGAATTTTATGGGTGAATGCAGCTTAAGACACTAAAAGAACCATTTGATTTTGACATTGTTGTACTTTTAGTACGTTAATATTTTAGAGGATTGAAGCATTTGATATACAACAGTATTTAGATATTCTACTGCGGACAGTTTTCCATTTATCTAATAACTTTTTCCGAACGCAGAAGATGAATAAAAACCCCAGATCATAAGGCTTTCTTCTTCATGCTTCACAGTCTTTTTTCTGTATCTGGCGTCATATTCTTTGTTTTTTTTTGGATCTACGTACAAATGTTTTACCATACGAACCAATGAAATTAATCTTGGTTTCATCTGACCAAAGGACATCACCGCAATTTATTCGGTGAAGATGTTGCTTAGGAAAACATAAGATTTTAATGCTGGTTCACACACATCAAGTTTGACTCTGCAAGTCTTAATTCAGCTGGGAGAAAAACAAAGAACGCAAGTACTTCGCTCTCTATCTTTTTCCAAGCTGAATTAAGACTTGAAGAGTCAAACTTGATGTGTGTGAACCAGCACTTAGCAGTGTTTCCTTTAACCAATAATGTGACTCTTCTGTTACTGTTGCAATTCAATCCAGCTTCTTGGAGTCTGCTTCTGATGTTACGACTTGTAATTGGTGCACATAAATCATTTCTTAGCTCTTCTGAGTATAAAAAATGGTTCGACCTTGCCTTTGAGAAGAGAATTAAAGTCTTATCAAATCTAGCTGAAGTTTTTCATTTTCTGCTTCTTTTTACAGATTTTACTTTAGTCCCGGTTCACACACTTCAACTTCTGTTGATCAACTCGTAATTCAGTTGTAAGAAAAAAGGAGATATTTGAATTTCCTTCTCCGTCTTTCTTACAGCTGAATTACGAGTTGAACAACAAAAATTGAAGTGTATGAAAAGGGAAATACTGTGAATTGCATGAAAAACTCTTGTTTTGAAAAATTACATTAATTTCCCTATTTCGCTGCTTGTTTTGTCTTGATGGCGAAATTTCGGAATGAATTTCTTTTTAATTCGCGTGGTTGGTGTACTTGGCTGCCCTCTACACGTTCACATTCAATTAGAACCTAAATGATTCCTTTTTGAAAAAGATCACTCACTTGTCGGTGTCAGTCTATACAGAACCGTATCTAAGCGCTCGGATACGGTGATTGGT
Organism: Gymnocheta viridis; assembly: GCA_956483585.1. Taxonomy (NCBI): domain Eukaryota; kingdom Metazoa; phylum Arthropoda; class Insecta; order Diptera; family Tachinidae; genus Gymnocheta; species Gymnocheta viridis. The sequence continues at coordinate 8,037,476 of OY101444.1, forward strand.
ACTAGATCCAGCTCGTCGCGTTGAAATATCTAATCAGGTCACTCAGCCCAATCTCTGATAGGCCTGAAAGATCTTCTAGTACATGAGTGCCTTAAAACTTGTGTCTCGAGATGTGCAAAGCTGGACATTTACAAAGAAAGTGGAAGATTGTTTCCTCTTTGCTATCGAGACCAATTTTCAGCACCTTTTTTTAAGTAAGTCCACTTTAAAAAATTTATTATTTTAACTTAGTTATTTTATGAAAAAGAATTTCAAAAAGTTTTGTTTCTTATATGAAATTAAATATCGAGAGCTGTTCCGAATAATAAAATTAATAATTATGCCTTAAGGCAGAATTAGTTTGTACGTTCTGTTCTGTTACGAATCAGCTGTTTTGTTTCTGTTCAATTGAAAATCTGTATGAGTGGTTTGTTGTTACTTGTTCATTCTGTTCTGTTACGGACAGAACAGTAGAAAATAGAATACAACGTTAAGTGACAGCCAAGAGTTTTTTTGTATTAGTTTTTTGTGGAATGAAATTCCTGCAGACAAAATATCTAATCTGTGGCTAGAATTATACTAGTTGCTTTCAACTTCAGACTAGTTGCCTGTCTGTGTTTTTCTCATATATCGAACTATCGATTTTAACAGTAGGATGTCATAGGAGAGGAGCCCAACTAGTTCATTCGTGTATAGTCATATACTAGTTCAACTACTAGTATTATTTGAGTCGGTTTTATACTAGTTGAGTTTTTTACAAATATATACCACTCCATCCTATACAAGTAAATTCACTAGTTATTATTAGCTGAAACTTTGACTTGCTTCTATAGTCTTCTAATAGTACTTATTAAAGTATACTACAGTAGTTTTTTTTACAATATATGTTTATAACAAAAATGTCTCTAGTTTTTTTTTATTTATTTTGGACTTGCTGTCGAAATTCTCTTTTTTCATAGCTGCATTGCCTGGCGTAACATTGCTTTTTTAATCTTTCTGTCTGAAAAAATTTCAAAGAAATTTGTTAATAATTCAAATTTTACAGCTAATATATAAACAATTTACCAATCCGTGCTTTGTAAAGTTTTTTGAACGCAATTTGCCATGCGTTCCGTCAATGTTATACTGCAAAACAACGTTCCAATGCAGTTCCTCCATAGTCTGCTCATTGTAGAGACCTAAATTCATGTAACATTAAAATAATATAAATATAGATGTATAATAAATAGTAAACAGATTTTTTTACTTACGTGTACATATATCGTTGTTTTCCGAGCTGATTTTTTCTTCAAATCTCAGATCATTTCATCAGACGTCAAAGGAAAATATGTAATTTAGAAATCAATTTAAAAAAAATATTTATATGTTTTTATTTTTTTCTATTTTCTATTTATGTTTTCATTCTCGTAAACTAAATAGTCTCATAGTATTATAACTTTACTAGTTACAAATTTAGCTGCAGGGATATTACAAATTTTGTTTTAAAAGTCAGATTATTAAATTTAAATTCAAATTATTAAAGGTTTATATATTTTATTTAAGTAAAAAACATTTTGCAAGCAATTACAAAATTCAATCCTATAATTATATCGTCCACAATCGAAAGTTCAGACACAGAACAAGTAAGTAAGAAATATTTTCTACAGAAAAGAACGGCAACGAAAAGTAAAAACTAATAAGGTTTTTTTTATTGTTACATATGTAAACTCTTGACAGAAAGTAATTCAAAAATATATTACATTCTTCAACAAATGCTCTCACAGATATTTTACGTTTGTTCATCTTTAGTGGGCAGAAATGTTAAAAACTACAATAATCCCTATTGAATGAATGCCTTAAATAGAAGAAGTGCTATTTAGCACAAAAATTTAAAATTTCTTTATTAAAATTGAACTTAAAAATGTTCACTGCAAGCTGGGACGTTCTTAAGGAAATTACTAATAAAGAATTTGATGAACTTCAATAGATACTCGTAATAATGGTGGTGATGATTTTCATGTACTAAATACAACTTAAATTATGTATCAAGCAGAATTTTAATTCATATAGTTTTTTTAATGTACTAATCATTTAAAAAAAGAGAGCAAAAATACAAGCACCACTTGATTTGAAATTTTAGTTTGAAAAGAATATTTATTAGAAAGCCAGCAATCACTACTTAAAACTTAAAATTTGTTGATAAAGAAATAGAAGCGTTATGACTTTTTCCACTCTTAATAAACGAAAACACACTTGATAAGATCGTCGTCAAAGCTTTGAGTTCATACCGAAAAAAATAAAAATATATATTTTTTTAAAACTAAAAAGGCAACATGCAGCACATTAAAATATCTATCCATTTACTATGACTACGTCGTCAGCCTATCTGTACACCATCCATCCATCCATCTATTCATTCAATTTGGGTTAATGCATTTCCAACAATTAAGTTCTCTTTGTAGCACTTAATAATGGGTCTTCTTTTTTTTTGTTTTAACTTGAGTCAAATTACATTTTGAATGACGACGTTGACGTCTAAAACTCTGATGATGAATATGACTTTTGAATTTTCTAAGTGTTATAATTTGGGTTGAGTACATTAAATATTGCCAATCAAAAGCTTTTTTGTCAGCTTTTAAATCAAAATTTTTTTATCTTGTAATTTTTTTTCTAAAATAAAAAAAGTAATGAATATGCTAAATTTTCAGTGCGAGAATTAGAAATGGTTAAGATAAGAATTTTTGTTTTAAAGATTTCTACTTTAATATATTTGAAAAATATATGCAGAGAAATAATATGATTAAAACATTGTTGCGACCTCAATATTATTGTTGTGGCAAACACTGTCTGGTTGTAGCAAACAATTTATTAATGCTTTTACATATTCTAAGCAAAATTTTAGTCATGCTCAGGGCAAGTTTTAAATCGCACACAAATTTTCGGAAAACGTATGTCAAAGGATTCCAAAAAGGACATCAAATGGAATAAAATAAAACAAAAGAATAGAATTCAAAAGAAGTTTTGTTTGTCGAAAAAAGATATTGAGACCTGTCTCGCATAATAAATGTAATAATTAAATTTTGATTGCTCGTAGAATCATGTGGTTTTTTTTTAAATATTTTTTAAAGAGAAACGATCTTCATTTGTTTCACAATTCAATTGAAATATTTTATTTAATTCATTAACGAAATCGCTAAGCTATTGCATAGCTTTTATCGCGGGCTTTGAGCGCGGCAACCGAATCAAGAAATTCCGTAACGAAAAAAACCTAACACTAAGATTGCTTCTTAAGTCTTTTGTTTTTTTAAAGTATTTGAATCGCCTAGCGTATGTTAACCCCTAAATTATGCTATTGATTTCATTAACATACAGTATTGCCAGAACAGATTTTTGCACGTAGGAAAACACAAAATGGCGTACTTACGAGCAATCGTGATTGACAAAAAATGATATACACAAACAAACAGACAATTCGCAGGTTTTTAAGCGGTATTTTCCAGACATTTAGAGGATATCAAGTCTCAAACTTATGTTGCTTATTTCAGTTAGCATAAATCTATAGTTTCAATGATAAAAATTCCTGAATAACCTACATGTATTGTAAGATAATAAAAATATTTTGAACGATATTAACTTCTCATTTATTCAATAAAAGAAAAAAATTTGTTTCCTTATCGGTCACCACGCTCAAAAAGTGTAACTTGAATTAATATCAAAGAAAAAACTTGAATTAATATCAAAGAAAAAAAATACTGCATAAATAAAAATAAATAAATAATTATAATTGCATAAATTGATAAAAAAATGCTAGGCAATAGCTTTGCCGCGGCAGTCCCTGAGTGCCACACGTCTTTTTTTTTGTTTGAAAGCCGAGAGTTATATAGATTCTGCCGTACGTTATACGTTGATTTTTTCAATGATTCAGTCGACCGCATTCTAAAAATTAATATTGAACATTTACATAAATAAATACGATAAAATACAAAAAAACAAAAACATTCTAAATTAACAACTTCAAATTCTGTCTCATTTCTATGCAAAAGCAAATTGGACAAAAACACATGCATACTTTTTTTTATTTTTCAAGTTAAAGCTGATACATGCATGTGTAACAATAAGTGTGCATGGGTTAGTAGCATCTTTTAACGATTACAGCTCCCAAAATAGTGAACCCATTTAAATGAAATTAAGATTGTGCTCATCTATGTAAAAAAAACCTTAAAAAATATATAAATCTTTCCAAAATCGGTTCAATATTATGGCCGGTAAAAGGGTTCTAAAAAAAACGTGTTTGCCTATTAATTATATTGATAAGAAGATAACATTTTTCCTAACTCATTGGCACCCAGTTAATACTTTTTCTTCTCTTCACAAATGGAAGGAAATATTTTTGTAAGTATGAGGAACACTTATTTCCTTTTGCACGAGCTGCCTGTCACTCGAAATTAGCTCAAGTCTTATTTTTATAATTTAAATTTGTATAAATGTATGAATATATAATTATTTTCCTTTATATAAACTTTTCTTTAATTCTGATAAAATCAAATAAACAACTTCGTGTCCCCAAACAGGACATCCTTTCACCCAAAAAAAAAAAATAAAAAAAATATGATAATGTCAAATTTGCATGCCACTAGTTATTCTCTATCAACAATTCAAAATATTTATAAATATTATTTAATAGCATGTCAAATAATTGTCAAGTCTTTATTCAAATTGGGAAATACTCCGCATGTGATGGATTAAATATTGCTACAGAATATTGAACAACGAGCACAAGGTCATTTATAAAACTGTCATGTCTTTTGCCTGACAATGTGTCAACATTTGATAATGATAAGAAAGAGCGAACACCAGATGATGTTTATAAAATTTATTTATGAAAACAAACAAAAAAAAAGCAACAAAAATCTAAGACAAAATAGAAGTACTTCATTGGGATTCGAATTTTAAAGCGAGTCAAACATTTTAATCACTCATTTTTAAAATGAATCACAGAAAAAAAGGTTTCATTAAAAAGCTGACACTGTGCAACGCAAAAAATAATAATACTAACAAACTTCTAACGACTGGTGCTAGTATAGGGTGCTTAAAAAATATATATACTCTCGTATGTATGTATGTGTGCACGTGTATCGATGTTTTGAAAGTTTACATCTGGTATTCATTTGGGGCACATTGTTGTAGTGCATCGGCGTAGGAAATCTTCCAAGATTTATGCTTAATATATGAGATGTTTTCAATATTTTTATGTAAAATATCACGAGGAACATTTTTGTGGAACATTTAATCCCTCTGAATCTTCAATGTATGTTTTGTCGTTAAAAAAATCGGAGAAAAAAAATCTCCTTACAAAAATATTTGTCTTTATAGATGCCAACGCTCAAAATTAACCTGAACGCCAGAAATAAGTGAAAACTGAAAGTGACTGAATAAGTACGAAATTAACTTTTAAACACATTTTAAGTTTTGATTTATTTCATTTTGGGCTTTGATGCCTTCACAAGCGTATAATAAAATATTAGGGCAACTTTTTTGGTAGGACATTTTAGAGTTCAATATCGCTGGGAGTTTTTTTTTGCTCTTTTTTATAAAATTGAAAATATAGACATTAATAAAAATTATTTACGATACAAAAATATAGCAAAAATAGTATCTTAAATATGATATAAAACACCCAAGAAATGTTTACAGGAAATAGGAAAAAGTTGAACCGGAGAGTGATCAATAGATTGATATAACTCTTTTATAAAACTTATATACATAAACAGTTTATCAGCTATTTTCTGCATCTTATTTTAAAGTCGAATTCATTTAAAATAACTTCAGCTAAAATTGTTGACATTCGGCATTCTACCGATATTTCGCCACTTCTTAGTGTGGCTTCTTCAGGAATATATATAAAATTTTGTAAATAAAATTTTCTTTTATAAAAAACATGATCCAATAATACAGGTCTGTTTAATAGTCCAGAAGATTTTTTGTAGCGGTGTGTTTTTTAATGGCCGAAAATTGTGAAATTGTCAAAAGTTTTGTGTTGAAATCAGTGATGGAAAATTAAATTTTTCTGCGGTACAAAAAACCTTTTTAATAGTTCTTTTTTGACCCGCTTTACTCCTCCAGTTCATTTAGTCATTTCAATCTAATTTGACTTCTACGTGTTGAACAATCGCTTTCCAGTATATTTCAACATAACAGAGTAAAAGTATTTTAAAAGAGTACAACGTCTTAAGCTTATCTTTAAAAATTCTTTTACAGGTCTCGCTACATATTCAAGTAATAAACAATTTCGATCTCAAATTAAGAACGATTTGCAATAACAGCTCGCAAATGAAATAATTTCCATGCAAAATGAAAAAAGGGCCAACGTAAAAAATGAAATACAGACTAAAGTACAAAATTAATTAATTTGTAAATTGAATGATTTCTAATACAATAATTAAAAAAAACATTAAATATCTCCCAATGAAAGAAGTCCTAACAAGAGTGAAAGAATTCCTTATACAGAAAGTCTCAACAAAAATGAACAAAAGAATTCTATGAACCGCAATTTTAGGACAAATAAAATAACTCCCAAAGAAATCAAATGAGTCTCAATGAAATTAAATAAGTCCCAAGCAAAAATTAATTAACTGCCAATTCCAATATTTCCCCAAATTTAAAAAGCCTCACAAAAAGTAAATAACTCTCCCCATAACAGATATGAAAATGTGATAACTTCCAACTATATTTCATTGGGTTTTATATCGTTTGAAAATCATTTGAACGTAACTTCTGAAAAATAGGATTTCGCATAAGAGTTTGGGCTTTTCTCAACTTGAGAAATGTGTTAGTTCTTAATATATAATTGAAATTAAATTATTCCATAATAGTTTAATTTTGTATACTTTTAAATAATAAATCTTTGGATCAATTGTTAACGATACTCTAAGGACTACCTAATTTAACGGGTGATTCAAGTACAAGTCTATTTTTGATTGAAATGTTACTTTAACATTTATAGGTTTTTTTCTCCCCGTAATATTTACTGTCGGTGAGTATCACAAAAACGAGGACCAAAACTAGTGGCTTTACGCATGAGCAACGTTTTGAAATATTGTAAACTTATTAGCGCACAAACAACAAAGTCTTACACTGAAATGTTTTTTTTTTAGTTTGAGAAACACTACAATTTAGGAAAATATACTTTTTTGAATATTCGCAGACTTGAAGAAGATCGATGTAGTTTAAGATTAAGGTCGGCATTTTAATCTCAAATGTCCGACTCGGCACCAAACATTCACTCTTAACTGAACGTCAATTTGATTTCAAACTTTAATCTAAAACCATTATCTTGGTTTGAGAAGGGGTTTAGAATAATGTTTGGTTTCAGGTAAAACTATTGTGTTTGTTTTGATAACATGAAATAAACGCAAGAACAAATACAATATGTTTTTAGTTAATAAATAATATTCTTTTATTTTTTTTACCTTTTTTTTAATAATTATAAAAGATTTTTCCAAGCTTTAGGTCAATTTATATAAAAAAATATATATTAATTATTTTTTTTAATTTTTCAAAATATCAATATTTTGCCAATATCGTTCGTTGATCGGCTTCTTCAGGAAATTACAATTTTTTTCATTCAAATAATCAAAATCAAAATGAAAAAAATTATAATTTCCTGAAGAAGCCAATCAACGATATTGGCAAATTATTGATATTTTAAAAAATTAAAAAAATAAATAATATACATTTTTTTAGTTAATAAAGAAAAAAAAATTTACAAAGATTTTAATTTAGTATTGTGGGGGGCAAAAAAGTATTATTTAAAATATTTTTTTTGTACCGAAGAAAAATTTAATTTTCCATCACTAACATAAAATACGATTTTCTTCAACTGTTTTTGACTTCCCTGCGATTTTAAACAAAAACAAAATGCCTGTTGTTTTTATTTATTGTTTTATTGTTGTAGTACTAAACAGACCTATTTTATTAGATCATGATTAAAACAATCAAAAAACTAAAACATACACAAATTTTCAAAATAAAAATATCAAAAAATATCGTTGTTTTAATTAACAATAAATTTTGTTAATGTTTTTTATAAAAAAATTTACTTGGAGCTTTAATAAATTAGATTAAAGCTGGATTCACTCATAAAATTTTTGTCCGGACAAATTTTTTTTCATATCGTCATATGAATTCATAAAAGCCCTAAGTTACATTGAAAAAATTTTAGAGGACAAGCAAAAAACTCTCTAATATGAAAATTTAAGCAATATTTATCAACATTTTTTAGTTTAAGTTTATTTCCTATTGACGAATTAGTACAATTTTAATAAATAAAATTTTCCAGGGACATGCATTTAGATATGGTGGATCGAAATCTACCAAGAAGTCGTTTTTGAATTTTGTGTAACTTAGGGCTTTATTGAAATCATATGAGGATATGTGGTTTGAAGAAGAGAGACGTCAAACTACATATGAAATCAAAATTGCCCGGGCAAAAATTTTATGGGTGAATCCAGCTTAATAATAAAACAGTTCGAATAAGATATAAGAATAATTTTTTTGTCATATCTAAGCTATTTGTTAATCGATTTATTTCCACTCTAGAAATTATATCTGATAAAATTTAAGGTCCTTTAGTGGTCCTAGCATGCAGAAATGGCACTTCCACTGTGGAATATAACACTCATTGGGTTGCAAATAACTCATCGTTCCACATTGCATTGAAATGGACACAAGAAAAAAACAATTAGTACACGAAAATTAAAACAAAAGAAAATTTTAGTTTTAAAAAACCCCAGACAAATAATTTTTTTTGCAATCGTAGCCCCCAAACAGCTGAACGGAAAAGCACTCTCGGTACAGTAACTTTTTAAAGAAAAACCATAAAGACCGAAAACAGACAGACAAACAGATTTGCACTTCAAACTTATAATACCTTCCATTGTGGTCGGGTGCATTCTTTCTTTCTTGACCACATTTCATAAATATGAACCGATTTTCATAAATAGATTAATGAAACGGAGCGAGTACAATGACAATTAATCCCCCATTAACTGAAGTGAGGTCGGTCCACAAACCTCACTTTCCTTAAAAAACAACTGCCAGGACGTTTTGCATTACCATCATGAACTAATGGGTTCTATGAAAAGCTCTAACACATGTACGGCATGTGCACATGCATTAACACATTCACACACGTAGTCGTACAGCTCTCCACTGTCATCCGTATCAGAAAATTAAGATCATAATTCACAGTTATTTTCCAATTAACACATTTGACATTTGGTTGTTTATAAAAGTGTCATACTTACACACACACACACACACACACACATACAGACAAATACATTTAAACAGGCATTTACAGGCGTTCATACCCAACAAACACAAGATCGAACGTTTAATATCTATTACGGTTTTATCGTTTGATATCAAACAATCTTCTCAGACCTTTTTTCGAGCGTTTATAGAAGATTGTGTTTAAAATTTAATTTTTTAAAGAATTTTTATGCGGGTTTTTTAGCTGGTCTAAATAGTACATGCATTCCATTGGCGCTAATGTCAAATCATCAGTAGACCCTAAACCATTTTTTTGAAAAGAAATCGAGGCAATCTTGATTAATAAATTTAAAAAAATATTTAATTTTTTAATTAGTTAATTTGCAAACAATTTTTTTTACAAATGTCAATTTTTTTTCCTATCTCAATTTGTTGTTAAGTGTGATTTTGCTAAAGAAAGTTATGCCTCAAAGGGACACTGCTTTTTGCTTAACATCTTATGATAGACTTGTGCCGTCTTAGCTTTTTTTTTTTTTTTTTTTTTTTTTTTTTTTTTTAAAGAGAAGTAACACTTAGGCAATTAGTATACCTACCAACCCGTAGGTGTGTTACCTTCTTTGGGAAAGGGATAGTGAGAGAGGACAGATGGTGACAGAGAGAGAAAGTTTAATTTTTTGTACAACTCTGATATTGCGCGCTGTTAGTTTTTAGATCAAGGTTGCAGCGCCTCTGAGGTCAAGTAGGCGCATTAAATATGCTTTAAGCTGTTGTAGCCATTTTATAATTATTTTACTTTGTCGGCCATTTTGCTACAATACCGACGAAGGAGGGCGCTGTGATGTCCGCTAGCATACACCAGTATCAATTGCTGCCAGTTCTGTTCAGTGACCAGTGCTATGCCTTCATCACTTAAACACTCCGACAGCAAGAAATACAATGGCATACTAATGCACATCTGAAAAATGCTGGATGTTATGACTTTTCTGAAGCTGGGCTCGAACCCACGTTCTTAGACATTATTTGCTTTGCAGTCAACGCGCTAACTACTTCAGCCAACAGCACCCCCTTTAGTTCCTTTTAGTGATCGATCATTTTAGTTCAATCTTTAAATTTGAACTATGTCGTTCAGTTAGTTCAATCGCTCTTTTTAACGTTGAAGATTATGCATTCAATCTTTGTCGAGCGATATGAAAACTTGGTAACCTCAAATGCTCCGGTGATTTTTGAAGGTATGGCAAAGTTTGTTTACATTTCACTGTTTATAACTAATTAATATCTGAATTCAATAAAAAAAAATTAATGCGACTTGTTTCGTATTTTGTTTAGAAAAACAAAGATAACAGCGTCTGTGTTAACAAGCTTTGATTTTTCGGCCCTGTATTTCTCAGCTGCGAAAATAATCTTAAGTTTGCAGAGATGTCTTCATCACAAGCGCACTTCATACGAAATGGTAAAGGACAATGAAGTTGAATTATATTCTAAAAGTTATTTCCAGTGCTGCACTATGGCCAAGGCCTTGGGTAGATGAGTGATTGAATACCAGTTTAATCTTTTAAACTATCTGTCGATTTGCATACTATTGAGCTAAATAAACATGATGATGGCGGTAAAATCCAGTGAGTTTTAGAAATGATTGTTGGTAGAACGGAAAGGAACTACTATTTATTAGCAATTTTACTGACGTAAATCAAACACACGAACAAGGAAAATTTCGATTAAAATAAAATATTAATTAAATAATGTAAAAGAGCATGAACTTATAAAAAGTACTTTAAATGTTCCCTCAACTTTGTACACGATCTTAAATGATTCTTTAATAATGGCAAAATCGTTCATTTGGTTGCTTATGTCACCAAACCATCGAATCAAGGTCATCTAAACCCGCTTAGCCAACGCTAAAATTAAATTTTTTCAATTCTCCAATTAAATTATAGATCTGCATATTTCGGATAATCGCAGAACGATTAATAACAATTATTGTTATAATAAATATGCTTGCATCCGTTGTCTTTGATTCAAAATCAAAAAAGGAGAATGGTTACATTAGCACAGCGATGCCAAGCCGATTTATACAAGATGTTGTGTACGGGGATTCATAGTTCAGAACTGAACTATTTAAAATGAAAATTTCATCTAGTTGGACTAGTTCAATTGATTGAATCGTTCAATTGAACTATATAGTTCGTTCGTGAACTACCCAAGACTATCTTATGAAGTCTCGATGATAAAGTTTTAAAATCATAAAAATTATTTTAAAAAATGTCAGCTCAAAATTTTATTAAAATATTCCTAAAATCAAGAAAAAAAATTGAAATTAAAAATTTTTGAATGCAAATCAAACACACTTTTCTTTAATTTATGTAAAATTATTTAAAAAAAATTTCTAAAAATTATAATAGTCGTGTAACGTTTAGATTATTGGAATTAAATGAAGTTATGAATTTTAGTTGAACTGCATCGGTTTTAATTCAAAGAAATATTTTAATTATTCTGGCTTAATTAAGTTTGTTTCACTTAATTTTTCAATTAAATTACAGTACAATCTCCCTACTCCGGACACTCGCTAATTCGGACTATAAAGTAATCCGGACATTTAAATTTTTCGGACAGTTTCGAAATTTTTCCTCTATAGTCTGGACAAGTGTTTTGTTTTTTCTCAGTAAAATTTGCGTGGCGAACTGTTTTCAAGAGCTATTTTATGGGCTGAACAAACCAAAGCGACAGATAAAGATATTTTATTTTTTAAAAGAATTTAAAAATAGAGCTGAAAAATTCTATAATATTTCTTCTTTTTCAAAATGACTATTTTTGGTCACTTTATGTTTTATGTTCCTTTATGTTTTCTGTAAATAAATTATATACAATTGAATTCTTATTTTTCTTTTCGGTAATAAAAATTAATTATATACATGTAATTTTATTTTAACTGTACTCCGGACGATCCACTAATCCGGACAGTAGCTGAAACTATATCTGTCCGGATTATGGAGGTTGTACTGTACTTTATTTAAAGCATATAAGAATCGAAAAGACAAAGACGGAGGATCGAACTGACATTGCGAGACTGATGTTGCGAGAACAACCGCGATCTAATCATGAGAATTCTTGTGGTGAAAAATTTAATTAAACGAATTAAAGCCGGAATAAAGGAACATTTCTTTGAAAGCAATATTTGAATACGAACACCGGTTGTTGTTACGGTTGCGGGGGATTTCTGCCCAAGAGATCATTTCTGCAAATAAATCTAAAGGCATGGGGCTTCGGAATTACTCCCTTTATAGGAGATGACCGGCCACGGAAGCTGTCCGTAAGTTGAGCTTTAATTGTATAGAAATAGAAATTGCAATGAAATAATTTAAACTTTATATTTCACATTTCAAAAATCATTTGAGAATATTGTTTGAGCTTAAGTTTGGAAATAAACTTATTTGAAAATTTGAGTTTAAGGTCACGTTTTTGTTGTGAATGCTATATTTCTCCAATGACATTCAAATCACATTCCAACGCTTATCACTGCCGATAGAGTTTGATATCAATTCATTCATAATTTGAACTCAAATCTGTGTGTTTGCTGGGTGCATATCCATACATACATACACACATATAATGTTCATAATATATGCATATAAATTTTTCATGCCTGCTTCCGTATCTGATCAAGGGGATGTTGTTAAATATAAATTACAAACTCTTCAAATAATGTTATTAAATGGTACTTTTCTGGTAGCACGAGGTACCAATGAAATTTGTTTAAAATTAATTAATATACATATATTTTTTGTCAATAACATAACAAAAGTTTTAATGTTTATCTTAAAAGGTTTCTTTAGAAATATTTTTATATTATTTTGTTCGCATTGAAAATGGGAAATATTTCCGAGATATAGTGGCAGAAAATCGTAACTTACAGAGAGGAGAACATGCTTAAGTCCGGTCAAAAGTAGACTATACAGAAAATCTTTACTCAGTTTTTCGTTGTACATGGAGGGGGGCAAATCCTTAAGCACCACTGCCAAAGGCTGACTGTTCTAGAAAATTTTACTCAGCGAAGCCGTTTTTAAATATAAACGAAATGATCTTATTTTTCAATAGCATTGGAAACAACACCATCCCAAACTAATTGCAATTGGTAGCCTGAGGAAGCTCTTCATCAAATAGCTTCAAGCGCAAACTCAAGATTTTTACTCGACTGCATCTCTTTTCTGTCCATTCGAAATTTTGTTCAAATCAATGCACCCGTTTAGAAATTATTTAGTTGTTTCCAGTTTTGTGCCAAAAAATCTCTTACACTTTTTACAGCAAACACTCATTTGTGTTCTATGATGACGTTGATGCGCACTAGAAATTTATTTTGTACGGCTGAATGCGCAATCTTGTTTTCTTGATTCATGAGTCTGAACTAACACATTCATCCCAATAAAATGCATTGCCACTTGCGGCAACGCTTTTAAATGAAAAGTGAACATTGTTTGTGGCAGTGTTTATTGATAAAAAAAAATTCAGCGTTGCTTAAACCGGCTCCTGCAGTCAGTATTAAGCTCGTGATTTTAAAGGAATTGTTGTGTTTCGTCTCCACTGTTGCACTCACTAGTCTGTTGCACAAATTTTTTATTACGTGCTGAAAACTTGTCGCCTAGAAGCACACAATTCAAAATCAGATTTCTTCGCCAGGGATTGAACAACTGACTATCTGTAGGATATGCGCATTGTCTGCCACTGTGACACTCAGAGTATAACTTACTCGATTGTTCACTAGCAACTAGTTATATAACTACTGTAAAGTAATGCAGGCGTTATGCAGTTTGTAGAGAAAAGTATGTTCCTCTTAATAGAAATCATGGCCAATTGTTTGCTGGTCTATTTGTTACCAAAAAACGAGTACATTTTTGCTCATACATACATGAATATGAAAATGATTTTTCTTTTTATTAACAAAAGCAAATTCGTGTTACACAACCAGATAAATACACACACACACATGCATACACAAACACACACACAGATAAAAAGATTTACATTCATATAAAATTATACATTCATATCTGCTTTCAAAATCTGCATCGCTTGTTGCGTATCCTTATTAAAACTATGATCTATTGTTAGAGCAGCCATTGACAGGCAGACAAATGAATTTTCCAAAATATTAAAGGCATCATGTTATCGTTCGATTCAGCGCATGCAGATGTTTCGTCGTTGTTATACGGTGGGGAAGGGGTGGTGTGTTTTATTTTGACTAAACTCAACCACAAAATAAATTATTGATAAATTTTCCTGCAGTCAAAGGTAAAATGATGTGCACACTTAGAAAATATTACATATTAAATTTTGTTTCATTAAAATCTTTAATATAAATGATGTGTACAATTGGATATCTCTTTAACTTAAATTATATTTTTGAATCCGATTTTAAATCTATAAAATGATAGATTTATCTATCACTGTCTACATTTCGATTTTCTTCAGGATATCAACTCTTTAAGTAGCAAAGGCGCCAATGATTCAATCCGAGGTATTTCTGGAAGCAGACTAAAGGAAACGTTTCTCTTAGAAAACGTAAGATTAAGGTACCGGCAGGGCTGCCAGTAATATTTTCAGGAAAATCGTAAAATTTTGTAAATAAAATCGTCATAATCGTCAGTATTTATAAAAAAGACGTGTGGCCCTCGGGGACTGCCGCGGCAAAGCTATTGCATAGCATTTTTTTTATCAACTTATGCAATTATACTTATTTGTTTAGTTTTTATTTATGCAGTATTTTTTTTCTTTGATATTAATTCAAGTTTTTTCTTTAATATTAATTCAAGTTACACTTTTTGAGCGTGGTGACCGATAAGGAAACAAATTTTTTTCTTTTATTGAATAAATGAGAAGTTAATATCGGTCAAAATATTTTTATTATCTTACAATACATGTAGGTTATTCAGGAATTTTTATCATTGAAACTATAGATTTATGCTAACTGAAATAAGCAACATAAGTTTGAGACTTGATATCCTCTAAATATCTGAAAAATACCGCTTAAAAACCTATGAATTGTCTGTTTGTTTGTGCATATAATTTTTTGTAAACCACGATTGCTCGTAAGTACGCCATTTTGTGTTTTCCTACGTGCAAAAATCTGTTCTGGCAATACGGTATGTTAATGAAATCAATAGCATACTTTAGGGGTTAACATACGCTAGGCGATTCAAATACTTAAAAAAATAAAAGACTTAAGAAACAAACTTAGTGTTAGGTTTTTTCGTTACGGAATTTTTTGATTCGGTCGGCGCGTCAAAAGCTATGCAATAGCTTAAAAAATAGTAAAAAAAATCGTCACTCAAAAATCTTCAATACAACAATCTTTCATTTAAAAATTAACAATTCAACAGATTTATTAAAAACAACCAAAACTAAACATTTTATTCAATTGAAGGGAAGATTTGAAGAGATTTTGTGCCGAAACAGTTTATATACTTTCCAAAATACACGTTAATTTTTAATATGATATGTTTTATATTTTAATTGTAATATAAATTCACAGAATATACTATTATTCTGTTTTTCATAAACTTGCAATTCATGTGTAGATTCGAATTAATTTTTTTTGATTTATTGGATCTTATACGCGTACTAACATACATATTTACATATAAAGTACGAAAGAAGGGCATATGGTATTGATTTAAATTGGGTAATTACAAAATAAAAATACTAAACATTCATATCATATTATTATCATGTTTTTTATATTTTTTGTAATCCCAACATTGTAACATTCAGAGGAATTATTTGTTAAATAATCTTTTGAAAAAAGAATCCCCTCAAGGGTTCCCGTTTCCAATGAATTTCTTGGTTTTATCTTGGTTTTATTAAGATTAATTTGGCTAAATATTCTTTCAACATTAGCTGAAGAGTTTGGCAAAGTCATGAAGTTATTTACAAATTCACATAAATTTGGAAAAATACACTAGTCGGCATAAGTATTTTGACGAAACATTTTGCCGACTGTTGAACCAAGCTTAGCTTAGCGTTCTATGGACAGATGAAAGCTCCTTTGAGTATAACTCATCCAAAAACAAATTTTTAGTAAGATTGCCAAAGGTAGTACGTCAAAATAAGCGATCAGATTGTCAAAAAGTGAGCCATGGTGGAGGCTCTGTCATGTCCTGCGGTTGTGTTGCGTATAATGGGCTGGGTGACTTGGTTCCTGTCACCGGCTCGATGAAGCAAAACCAATATTTGATTACGCTAAATGAAAATGCCTTTCCTTTTGGTGAAAAGCTTATTGGGGAATCATTTATCCTGCAACAGGATAATGACCCGTGTCACACACCCCAGATGATTACTATGTTTTTGGTCTCTTTTGAAACGCAAAAGAACAGTTTCGTTAAATAAAACCAGAGAGAAGACAATTTCTGAGGTTACTTCCCCATCAGAAGCGATATCTCCAGAGATTCTTATAAATTTAGCTTAGTATTACATTCTTGTCAAAATACTTATGCCAACACATATATTTACAGATTAACTTACATCTTTTTAAGTTTCTATGAAATAATAATTGTTTGCTTATTTTTAAATTTGTATAAGTTATAAATAAAAAGGAAAAAATAAACAAGTATCTTTAACAAAGCCATTTAAAAATCAAACGTAAAAATGCACGATTTTTATTTTGTCAAAATACTTATGCCGACTAGTGTACTTTTATTGTTTGATAGATTAATTGACTTTCATCTTTTTCAAAACATATCCGAACTTAAGGCGTTATCTCCAAAATCCAAAAATCTTAGTTCTCTTATTTCATGCTCAATATCTTGATATTTTTCTTTAGAAACTAGATTAGGAAAACCTTTTAGGTTAGGTTAGGTTCCATTGGCAGCCGTGATCAAGCACAGCTCACGTGGCGCCATCAATTAGTTCCCGTTGTGCTACCATGTTGCCCCGTCTCCCAAGGGTCCTATGTTATCTGGCTGCTGATATTCTCACGCAGCCACCCGGTTGATTCAATGAAGGAGCGGATCTTGTTTAAATCAATATTAGAGAGACAAGTTTTGTCTTCAAGGGTTCTTTGACCGAATAGTTTAAGTCTTAGATCATCGAATGCCGGACAATGACAGAGAAGATGTTGCGTCGATTCTTCCTCTTCTTCATCGCCGCAACTTCTACATATGTCGTTGTAATTGAGCCCCAACCTTTGGGCGTGCCTCCCAATAAATAGGTCAGTGGCCAGTTATTACCGCGATTAGGTTTCTGAGATGATGTCTGGATAGCTTTAGTGCCCGCCTAGTCCTTTTTTCATCTATTATGGGCCAGATTTTCCTAGTTTCCCTACAGGTAGTTTCATCTAACCATTTCTGAATTGCAGTAAGGTGAAACTTATGTGCAATAAGTTGTTTACTTATTGGGAGAGAGACGCCTATGTCATGTGTTGAATCGTTTCGATTTAAAGTGGAGCCTGCATGCGCCAACGCGTCCGCAATACAGTTTCCGTGTATGTCCCTGTGTCCTGGTACCCACATGAGGGTGACCATTGAATGTCTCGCTATCTCCTCCAGAGATATCCGGCATACTTTGACAATTTTTGATGTGATGAACACATTCTCCAGCGATCTACGGGAGAGGAAACCCTTTTAATAAAAGGAAGAATTTTTTTTAATTGAAATTTTTTTATAATTTTGTCAACGAATTCAAATCTTTTTTTATTTGATAACACAATTCAACGTAAAATGTTACACAATTATCAATAAATTTATTGAGAATTGTATATTGTCTTAACATTTTTTTTATATACACATCAATATAAACTTCTTCCTTTTTTAAAAAATTGTTACGGTTAAGGAAATCAATTTGATTTAGAGGCGCATTTTTTATAAAATCATCTAGTAAAAAATTTATTAAAATATTAAAAAAAAGTTTCGTTCTTTCATAGTGCATGTTGTGAATTTGAATTCCTTCAATTCTGTTTAGATTATTCACCAAATTAAGCAGATATTGTAAAAAACAAAAGTAAAGCTCGTTAATGTCATTCAAATTTTTAAATATTTCTTTAGCATTATCAATCAATATCATCGATATTGGCCGCAAAACAAAAATATATATTTAGAGCTTGACATTTTGCCATAAGTAGAGGTCATGTTTAGCAAAAATTAGCGAAGTCAAAAACTCTTCACAGTATAAAGCTTAGTACTCTGTTCAAATTCGCGAAAAATGTTGAGCAACATTGATTATTTCGTTTAAAATTTTGACAACTGATCAGTGGCGACAATACCACGATTTATAACAAAATTATCGGTTTTATTGCCTTGAAATGAGCAACATTGTTTTTCTTATAAAAACCAAAAAATGTTTATTAAAAATAAAAACTAAAACAAATGGACAAAAAAATAATTTTAGGAGCTTCTACTGCAACGTATCAATTAATGCGAATCGCAGCTGCTGCGGAGGAGCTCATTGAAGACACACATATTCTGCAAAAAGCACTCACCTTCGTTTTATATTATTTTTACATTATTTTCCATTATTTTAATTACTTCTGGGCAGCAAACTTAAAATTAAAACCACAACGCTCAGAAATGTCTGATCAGTTGATGTTTGCAATTCCGCTCAAAATAAGTGGTGCTTACTCGTACATTATTTCGCAGTTGAAAAATATGTTGCCAGAAACATTTCGTATGTTTTCACAAGATGAACAGAGTACAACTTCGGCCATATTATTTTGCAATTATTTCGCATGAATTTTTTTAGATGGATTTTTGACAGCAGTTCGCACGAAATGCTGAACAGAGTACCATGCTTAAGGGAGAATACTAAACAAAAATCGTCACACGTCATTTTGTGAAATTCGCATGGTAGAATAATACAGGTAGTGTCGAAGCGTTAACGGACTTTTTTTTTGGTTTCGAGTCTGTCAAAATTTGATTATGTACATATTTCTAACACACAACCACACTGCTAAAAGAACACACTTTAACATTTGTTTGAAATGCAAATAAGAAAAGAAAAAGAAACAAAATTCCTTCGTTAAAATTACGTAAAATCGTCACGTTTGGCAGGCTTGGGTACCGCTTCACAGAATAGTGACTACATGAAGTAAATAAATTTTCAGATGAAAACACTTGGTATTTTTGCTTATTTGATTTATTTTTTGGAAACTCCACAGATGTCTCAGATGTTTGTCATACTGCACACACACACTCTCTGGGGTTAATTGAAATTTTCGCACAACACTTTAGATATTTTTTAAATACAGTAAAAATTCGATCATCCGGATAATTGATTGCAGACCCCAATCCGGAGTAGCATGTATGCATTTATTAAAAATTATAATAATTCATAGCAAAATTAAACATAAAAACATAAATATTAATTTGTACAGTTCAGTTAAAATAAAGTCTTGTGTGCTCTCTTCACTGAAGGCATTTTGCATCAATACTAAACTAAAAACGCATGTGCAACGTTCCAAAACATACTCATTTCATACTATTCTAACTGTATTTTTCAAAGCATGCTGTGATTTGAATAAAAAAATAAATAAAAACGGGTGTTATTCAATCCGGACTATGGAGTTGCTATCAATTTGGATTATAGAATACGCAATGAGCTGCAAAATTCTGTCCGGACTACCGAATATTCCGGATTAGTGGAGTCCGAAATATCGAATTTACACTGTAATTAATATATTTCTGTTTTGGCAGATTTAGCATTTGCCTTTTTATTAGCAAAAAAAAATTGGCCCTTAAAGCATTGCAAAGTTCTTAATTTCTTTACAGTGTATTTAATGTACTACATACTAAATATTTTCGAAATAAATTAGCACCCCACTCGCACTCAAGCTGCAGAGTTTTAGAATGCCGAAAATGGCAAAACTGCTTGTCATCGAACACTATTGAACAATGAAAACAGATTGTGTCACCTTCGAGTCATTATCCAAATATATGTACCCACATTCACATATTCTTGCGTTAATGGAACCGTCTGGTCGTCGTGGATGTCAAAAGCAACACTAATAAATAAAAAGTCTGAATGATATACATAAAAAAAGGGAAAGTATTTTTCATCCCATTTCTTTTTTGTTTTTTTTTTGCTCTCTCTGTGTTCAGACATTTTCTGTGCAGAGTTTTGTACCCTTTTCGTTTGTTAGTTGGTTTAATGATTTCACAGTCAAGGTTATCGATAACGTACAATTAATTATAATTCAATGATGATGATGACTTTTATTTTCATTCTTTTTTGTGTAGCACTTTCGTGTTGTTTACTAAAGTCAAAACAATACATTGAATTCAGAAATATGTACTACCTTCTGTCTCTTATAGCCCTAAGCCAGACACATACAGGATGGTTGAAAGTCCGCTTGCAATAAATTACAAGGACGAAATCAGCGGGTGGTAAAATTGTTTAAGCACTTTCATATAAAGTTTCCTTACTGCACGAAAGGAACTTCTAATGAAAATATATTTTAAAGGAATATTATTATATTACTTGACTTTCGTATGTTTATGCTCTTGTTGCTCTAAATATGAGTAAATTATTTACAATAACGCAACACGCATTAGACCACACACTGTGTGTTTCAATACGTCCTTTTTTTTATTTGTTTTACTTAATTTTTTTGCACGAAAATGACTCGTAGTGCAATGATGGTGCAAAAATTACGGGTGCTGCTGTAATTTTTAGTTTGTTTTTCCTGTTTTGGTTGCTTCCTGTTAAGTTTTTTTTCTATGCCGTTTGCATTTTGTGTATATTTTTCGCCAAACATTTTAAACAGTTTTAGAAGTTTCTACTAATAATTATATTGTCATTTCATTCATTGTTACAGTAAACAGTACCGTTCAAAATTATAGCACACTTTAAGAACACACATTATTTTGCAAACTTTGATTTGAAATTGAAATCCAATGAATGAATTTTTAACTAGATTTATTGAAATAATGTTTACAAACTTCTTTAATGAAAAATAGAAAATAAATAATTTTTCACAAATTTATAAAGTGTTTGAGATTTGTGATAAAAAATGTTTACTTTCATTTTATTTTTGATTTTAAGAATAGTGAAGAGTCTTTAATAAATTAATGGCTTTTTTCAATTTAAACATTCGAATTAAATTTTATTTTATTTTTTAAGAAAATATTTTCTCTAGGACTTTTAATTTGAAGACAAAAATGTTAATTGGAATCAAAGTATATTTAATTAGGTGACAGCATTAGGAAAACAATTACAACAATACAAGAACAACAGGCATTTTTGTTTGTATAGTTTCTTTGCGTATGTCAAAAATCTAATCCATAAAACAAAGAAAACAGATCCAGAAAAAACAGTTTTGTATGTATTTTGACATTCGCAACGAATAGTCAGCTGCTGTAATGCTGTCACCTGTTTAAATACGCCTTGATTGGAATGTATTATTAATAATTTGAGAAAAGCACTTGATATGTAATTAAGAAACTGGCATTCGTCAAACATTTTATTCTCATATGAACAACAATTTGGCTTCAAATTTTAAACTCAAACCTCTGCCTATGTTTGAAAACGTTAAAATTTTTTTTTGTGGGGATGTATTTGGGGTTTTTAAATGTGTTGGTGTCTTTTCCAAACATGCGACACGACCACAAAAGTGGCCTAGAAAGCTAAAAATATACAATAACAATATTATTACAGTAACGGACTGTACGTTATTCAAAAAGTAATCCGTTCAGTCATTTTTAAAAGAATAAACATTTAAAATTGTAAGCAATTTTATTTTTAACTGATTCTAATATTCATTCAAAAAACTAAGGACATATTAATACGGATTTTCGGTTACTTTCAATATTGTCCGATGTTTTCTTTCAAGTGCTGTTTTTCTTTAAATGCTTTATTTGATTTGTTTGAGATTTCCTCTCCTACACAAACAAAGGAAAAATCTTGTATTTTTACGGGTTTAAGTCAATTAATTTTTTAGCATTAAAAATTAAATGAAATTTTGGTTCAATTTAAATGAAAAATGAGTAGACCAGTTTTTAAGTGAACTTTCATTCGTTTTAAATTACAATTTCAGTTAATTTTACGTACAGAATATTTTGAGTGTACTAAATAAAAATGTATTTATTTTTATTATGCTCAATTGTATGTCTTGTGGACTGCAGTTCTCGTAACACAACTCTTTCCGTTAGTTATGGGAGGGATACGTTCAGCACAATTGACACACACATTTAACGCAGAATAGTTTATTCAATCATTTTCACCAATACAACATCATTTCCATATGTATTGAAGAGTTTTATAACTTTTCTATTGTTTTTTAATCACATTTCAAATTTAATCTTTAAAAAATAATATAATGGATTAATTAATCATCAGAGAGTGGAATTTCGTACTAACCGAAATTGATTTGACTTATAAAAATAATGAGAAGCATTTTTCGAATTTGTTAAATAATACGTTGAAATAGTTGATGTCATCCATAATAAAGGCCTATTGGTGTGTTCAATGATGCTATTATTTTCGATAATATTTGTATCTACAGTGTTTGCGTCGATGACATTTGAGTCGACTAATTCCAGCTCTGTGTTTTCGCGATAGATGGAATTAAGCTATCAAATCTTAAATATTCGCCACTTATTATTTAATATTTATAACTATAACTAAAAATATTGCTAATTAAATAAATCTTAATGTAAAATCTTCTTTTGGCAACAAAAACTTGCACTAAAAATTTTCCACAAAACTAATGGCGTTTTATTTTCTTAAAAAAAAAGTGCAACATTTTTTGCTCTTTTTATTGAAAATTTGCAATGCAATGAATTTTCGAAAAAGTGTGCTTATTACAAGTTATTGTATCATCATTTACGAGGCAAAATTTTTGTCTTAAGAAAACTTTAAATACAAATATTTTTTTTATAAAAATCAAAAAAATGTAATTTTTTTTTAAGAAAACGTCATAATTAATTTTCAGATTTATTCTTATCCGAGATTTTAAATGCAGAAAGTCAATAGAGTTTCCGTTTACTAGCAGCGAGGAACTATAAATCTAAGCAATTATTATCAAAATCACTCACTCCTATTTACCGCCAAGGATCGTGTTTTGTTTGTCAGAGTTTCTAAAATACTTTATAATTTTATTTCGAGTAGAAACCGAACTTACTGCCTGTTCACCGATATCGAAAGAAAATTTTCTTTCGTATAATTACATTTAAAACAAGAACAAAATCTTAAAACTTGTTCTTGTTTCAAATGTAATAATTCGTAAGAAATGTTTCTTTCGATATCGACAAACAGACAGTTAATGTCCAACAGAAAGAAATCGCAGCAAACTGGTTCGATTTGTTAATCACTGAGACTCATTGGACGTTAAAGAACTCGTTTATTATTAAAAACTACAGATTATTTCATAGTCAGCACCTCCTGAGGTGAACCATAACGGCGCTCAGCAACACTATGGGATTTATTTGATCTATTCGAGAATTTTCATTGAATCTTATCAATTACATTCAAAAAAATATTCAATCCATCCATACTTAAATCAGTCCCAAGCGGTGTCAAAAGTACGGTAATCCCAGATTTACTAAAATCAAGTACAGAAAGATTGATTTAAGTACGGACGAATTCAAATGCTTAATTTAATTTAAGAATTTTTTAGTTGATTCAAGATGTTTCACGTGATTAAAGAATTTTGCACTCATTTTAAGAAGCTCTAGGATTGGTTATTTAAAGTAATTCCGTTTTCGGCTTGATTAAAGTACATTTTATTGTTATTTATACTCAATATTTTGAGTTCGACTCGTACTCACAGTAAGCAGAAAATATTTGAATCTAGTACGGCATTTTTCTTTCTGTGTACCGAATTAAAAATATATAAGAAAAACATGGTTATGAAAATAAAAACGGATAAAGAAGTATAAAGTTCAGGAGAAAAATGTTAACCCTAAAAAATTTGGTATCGCCAAACACTAAAAGTATTCCCGACTTGGGGATAAAGCCCCTAAACAGGGAACGAATGCGACCGCTTGTGCTTCTAGGAAGTACTAAAATGATCCTTTCCCGACTTTATCACTCTACGATGTAGCCTGAATGTCGTGAGCATCTAGCTCATTAAAAATATATTTATTTAAAAAAACCGGTTGACCGTACTCGAAACCGGGTTTTTACATAAGCTAATTTATTCGAATAATTCAAAACCCGGATTTTTAAAAAAATTATTTTTTAATTAATCTATTCAAAATTAAGTGATTTATTTTAATTACTTAACATATTATTTTTATCTTTGTTTTCATAAAATAAATAATAGTATTTTTTTAATTTATTAATCGAAATTGCCTCGATATCTTCTTCAAACTAAAGTTTTTGAAATTCTTTGAGCAAATAATAATATTTTCAATATTCTCGGGTATTCCCGTGTGCCAGGGAACAAGACGAAATTATTCCCGCTTCCTGTTAAAAACCCGTTAGGTATTCGGAAACTCTAGTTACAATGTCTTGCAATCAAAGAAGCTCAAGTTCACAGTCTTTAATCAGTATATAAAATTTGTGCAATAAACACTTGGGAAATTTCAAATGGAACAGTACACAAAATTGAATTTTGCTTTAATTTTATTTTTCTGCTGCAGCGGGGTTATCGTCGACATTTTAATATGCGGAGTGGATCCTTAGGGTCAACAATAAATCAACTTGTTGCAACTTTTTGTCAACACGGTTCGATAAGAGGTCTCCTTGATGCCGGACGACTATGTACGCTGCACAGAGCCGTAAATATTCAACGTCTATGCAAGACAGTGGGAAAATATCCGGAAACATCAAGCAGGAGATATTCTGCACAACGTGTGCGCTTTTCCAAGTCAAATTTCTTTACTGTTGCATTTCAAATAGCCCAAGTGTTCTTTCTACAATTCTTAAACAGAAGAAAACAAAAAATTTTATAGCAAAAATCTATAAAGCATTTATCCCGCAATCATTCATTTTAACAGTGCTTCATTTTTAATCCCCACTGTAAACTCACTGAATATTATTCTTAAATGACTGCTTAAATGTCAGCAGCAATTGCATTTTTGAATGTTCATACTAAACAATAGACAACTAAATAGACTGTAGCCCGGATAACTATAACGAGCGAGTATTTGCATGGCATTTGTAATATTTATCATTAATCATGGTTTATAATGTATTTCCGATTTCACCTACCGCCTCCCCCACTCCCAAAAAAAAATATATGAATAAAATTTCATATTGCAATTTATACGGTCATCATACTGGCAGCAAGCAAAAATTATGCTTTTGCATTTAATAGACTTCAGAAAATACAATACATTTTATAGATGATCGAAATTATAAAACAATTTTAAAAACTTCCAAATGCACACTTCATTACATTAAAATACATTTGAATAAATGCATAACAAATATTTATTCTCAAATCGCATTCATATAAAATGTTCGTATTGCGAAATCATCATCATCATCATCATCATCATCATCATCATCATCAGCAGAATGTGTGCAAAAGTTATTTTTGCCATTCTATGCAAATAAATTTAATCATACAATTGTGTAGACCTTTTCGTTCAGAGTGATTTGCATAATCGATCTAAACAGTTTAATTCAATTTAAAATTTAAGTCTGCCAAGAGAAATGTAATGGAAAATTTTGAAAAAGTGATTTGTGGAAATTTGTATAAGAAATTTATATAAAGGTGAGCAGTGAATGGTAAAATGTGTTCAGATAATTATTACCGACACTAATTGTTTGCTAGAAGTTTAGTTGTTTTGCGCAAACCAAATCAATAATCGAGCCATGCTTTTCCGAATATGTTTTCCAAATCAAGAGCGTTCGAAATAGATCCCAGATATCTGCAGGCACTATTCTAAATGCAAAACTGGTACTCTATTGATGTCAGAAGCTTCAAGTAGTACAGTAATTTTGCTTTAGCTGCACAATCAACTTTGCACGATTTTTTGTGCAGATAAGTCAAAAATGCTGTTATTCAAAATGCATGTTTGTATGTAAATGCAAACATACATAATAGATGAATTGTATTGATGATAACTTGCTATTTATGTGACTTGTATGCGATATTTTTCAATTAAGTATTTATTTATTTATATTTTTTTAATTTATTAATCGATAATGCCTCGATATCTTCTTTTAAACATTTAAAAAAACGTTTGTTTGTTGAGGGTTTTTTAGCTAGTCTATATATGTACATGCATTTCATTGGCGCTAATGCCAAATCATCAGTAGATCTTAAACCATATTTTTGAAATGTTTCAAACCTCTTATCTTATACAAAAACTTTTAAAAACTCAATGAGAATTATAAAAGTTACAACAGTATAAGCATAGTAGGATTTGAAACTTATTAAAAAATCCAAAATATTGGATTGCTGAATTTAAACGCGGCCGAACAATCACTGCAACAATACCGCATCAACAGGAAGGCCAAAAGAGGTGGTTACTGAAGAAAATATCAAGAAAATCCTCGATATCGTTGTGAATGATCGCCGAGTCAAGTTCCGTGAGATTGTTGAAATGGTAAACATATCATATGAACGTGTGTTCAACATTTTGCATGAACATTTGCATATGAAAAAGCTATCGGCAAGATGGGTGCCGCGTTTGCTCAGTGTCGAACAAAAACGAGTTCGACAGATCACTTCACAGCGGTGTTTGGACATGATAAAGCGTAATCCTGTTGATTTTTGGCGTCGATTAATAACTGTTGATGAAACGTTGGTCCACCACTACGCACCTGAAACCAAAAATCAATCGAAACAATGGGTGGAACCTGGTGGAAGTGCTCCGAAGAAGGCGAAGACAGTGAAACCGGCTGGCAATCTTATGGCCACTGTATTTTGGGATGCACACGGAATATTGCTCATCGATTATCCTGAAAAAGGATCCACAATCCCATGAAAGTATTATCGTGCATTATTGGATCAACGGATTGATGCAATCAAGAAAAAACTACCACATTTATAGAAAAAAAGTGCTTTTTCTTCAAGACAACGAACCGGTTCACATAGCATTAGACACGATGCTAAAATTACGTGAAATACACTTCGAATTGGTTGATCATCCACCTTATAGTCCAGATTTAGCTCCTAGGGACTTTTTCCTGTTTCCAAACTTGAAGAAATGGCTCGCAGGAAAAAGATTCATCTCAAACGAAGAAGTGATTACCGAAACCAACGCATATTTTTAGGGTTTCCCAAAATCGTATTATTCAGATGGTATAAGTTGGAATATCGCCTTACTAAGTGTATTGAGCTAAAAGGAGACTGACTTGTTGAGAAATAAATGGTTTTTGAAAAAAAAAATTTTTTCCTACTTAGGTAGCTTCAATATCAGTCCGCCCTCGTACATAAATATTTAAGTACTCTTAAACACTCTACTTGCTTTGCTTATGTTTTTACTTGAACCAATACTTAGATAAGTGAATGCGTGTACGTGTGCATTTTTAGCATTTGTAGTGGTGTCAACTTTCGGAGCCTTTTCTTCTTTTTATACTGAACCGATTTAAATAATATATAGTCGGGTCACTAAAGCTCAACAGTGTCTACCATTTGGTAAAAGAATGAAGATACTAAATTTTCTTACGATCAGCCGCCCATTGTGTAACGTGCAGAAATTTGTAGCGCTTGTCTTCTCTCACGAACAGAATTTTAAAATCACCCTCTAATTTTTTCTCAAAAATCTCATGCCACTACATTTTCTACAGTTTCAAACGTGTGCATAAATATTGGATGATTATTGTAACTACATAAAGTTTTATGCAACATTTCAGACTGCACACTACCCAACTGCAGGTGTAAAAGTAACGGATAAATTCTAGTTTTATTATGACAGAATGACCATTAAGCATCGCAACAGGTACATTTAGAATTTAATGCATTTTGACAAGATGTGTCATATTAAACGGAAAATTGGCATTATTCATGTTTTATACGACAGATATTTATGTACGTTGACTTAAGCCAAGTGATCTTTGACAAAAACGAACAGGAAACAAAAAGAAAAAAAAAACTGTGACAGGCAACACAGCAGCATTGAGCTTAACTACAATATGATCTGCTGTGATTAATCACTTGTGCGCTGCTTGACAATTAAGTCAGACTTCTTAAACAGATTTTAGTTTTAGGAAAAATATTTTCTTGCATTAATGACTTAATAACGGCATGTGACTTCTTTAACATTAAAATATTATTTCGGATTATATGGGAGCTGTTTATAATAAATTCCTTGGTAAAGAATTACAGTAATCCCTTGATTTGCGTCGTCATTGGTAACGCAAACAGGCGATAAAGATAAATCGTAAATAAAATTCCTTAGGTATACTTTTTTCTTATACCAACAGAATATAAGAAATGACTAGAATAACATTACATCTACGTATTGAATTAAAAAATTACCGAATGATATATATTGAACAATTGCCAAAATTTCTGCAAAATGTTGAATTTTTTGGTCAGTTATTCATTTGGGTGTCCAATGATTATACATAAATAGACATCTAACATTTTTGGGCAATTGTTTATTTAATTATATTATTTTATATTGAAATGAAAATTTATCGCTTGAGTTCAAATCTGAGTTTACCCATATCTTCTTAATTTAAGAAATTATTTTTGGATAAATTCATAAATTATAATTTTCATTTCAATATATACCTTAAACAGTTCAGCAATTACGTATAAATATTATTTATATTATTTTAATAAAAACTTAAAGATAGTTTTGTAAATTGACTTCGCTCCCAAAGAATATTTTGCATAGACGGCCTGCAGCCGCGATTAAGAATTTTGTTCTCTATGGTTTTTCGAACATCGGCTGTCAAAGTAATGTTCTAGAGACCCAACCATGATCGCGATTAAACGGTTTCTCCCCTCGGTATATCGAATAGCGCCTTCGCTGAGTAAAAGTTAACTTTAAAGCTGGCCTTTGGCCGGGGCCTTAGGGATTTCTCCACTCGGTATACTGTGTCACTGAGTTGAGATTTCTTGCAGAGGAAGCATTTGGCAGGACACTGGATTTTTTTTCTTATTTATTATATTTATTTATTCTTTTTTATTTGATGAAAGTAGAGAAGGAAATTCATAAGGCCGTCCGAAAAACTAGTAAGCAGTAGGTTCTTAGTAAGCTATATACGATGCCTTGGCATTCGGTCGTAAAGTTCTTTCTAAAAGCCGATTTTTACACATTTTTGACTTAAAAAAAATCCATAAAAAATCATAATTTATCATTTTCGAAGATCCGAAATACATACGAGGGCGGATTGATATTGAAGCTACCTAAGTGGCAAAAAAACATTTTTTTTCAAAAACCATATATTTCTCAGCATAGTCAGTCTCCTTTTAGCTCAATACACTTAGTAAGACGATATTCCAACTTTTTTATACCATCTGAATAATAGGATTTTGGGAACCCCTCAAAATACGCGTTGGTTTCGGTAATCATTTCTTCGTTTGAGAGGAATCTTTTTTCTGCGAGCCATTTTTTCAAGTTTGGAAAGAGGAAAAAGTCACTAGGAGCTAAATCTGGACTATAAGGTGGATGATCAACCAATTCGAAGTGTATTTCACGTAATTTTAGCATCGTATCTAATGCTGTGTGAACCGGTGCGTTGTCTTGAAGAAAGAGCACTTTTTTCTTCTTTAAATGTGTTCGTTTTTTCTTGATTGCATCAATCAATTGATCCAATAATGCACGATAATACTTTCCTGTGATTGTGGATCCTTTTTTAAGATCCCAAAATACAGTGGCCATAACCTTGCCAGCCGATTTCACTGTCTTCGCCTTCTTCGGAGCACTTCCACCAGGTTCCACCCATTGTTTCGATTGATTTTTGGTTTCAGGTGCGTAGTGGTGGACCAACGTTTCATCAACAGTTATTAATCGATGCCAAAAATCAACAGGATTACGCTTTATCATGTCCAAACACAGCTGTGAAGAGGTCTGTCGAACTCGTTGTTGTTCGACACTGACCAACGCGGCACCCATCTTGCCGATAGCTTTTTCATATGCAAAATTTCATGCAAAATGTTGAACACACGTTCATATGATATATTTACCATTTCAACAATCTCGCGTAACTTGACTCGGCGATCATTCATAACGATATCGAGGATTTTATTGATATTTTCTTCAGTAACCACCTCTTTTGGCCTTCCTGTTGATGCGGTATTGTTGCAGTGCTTGTTCGGCCGCGTTTAAATTCAGCAATCCAATATTTTACCATGTAATCTGACGGAACAGACTCACCGTAATGTTTATAGAGCTTTTCTTTTGTTTCTTTCGCCGTTTTCCTTTTCAAATAATAGTGTTTAATCACTGCACGCAATTCACTTTTTTCCATTTTTCAAGAAACACAAAAGTTGCTTCCTTCAAACGACTACAACAAATAAACTAATCGATGAATTTGGGTGAAATATTAACAGTTGACGTTTTACAGTCGCAATTTATATTTAAATTTTTTCAATTTTTGTGTTTGTGCTGCCGTCCAGCGTTAGGTATCTTCAATATCAATCTGTCCTCGTATATGTAAAACTGACAAAAAATTAACTGGTTTGATTTTTTAAGGATTCGAAAAATTTCTATTTAAAAAAAAAACTTTTTTATTCAATTTTGTGAACTTTTAACTATTAAAAATCACTTAAAAAAATTAATTGTGTAAACTTTTAGATTTAAACAAAAAAATTTATTTTTTAAAAATGTCTTTCTTTTATTCTTTAGATTAAAAAAGAATGCTATGTGTTTCTTTAATCTAGTAAAACTTGTCCAAGATGAAAATTCGGCAAATGTAATAATTTCAAAATATGTACACTCAAAATATTCTGTACGAGTAATTAATTGAAATTGTAATTTAAAACAAATGAAAGTTCACTTAAAAACCGGTCTACTCATTTTTCATTTAAATTGAACCAAAACTTCATTTTATTTTTAATGCTAAAAAATTAATTGACTTAAGCCCGTAAAAATAAAAGATTTTTCCTTTGTTTGTGTAGGAGAGGAAATCTCAAACAAATCAAATAAATCATGTAAAGAAAAACAGCACTTGAAAAAAAAACATCGGACAATATTGAAAGTAACCGAAAATCCGTATTAATATGTCCTTAGTTTTTTGAATGAATGTTATAGCGTAGACAGACGACAGCGTTAATTTGCATTAGTAGCCTTAATTCAAATTAACTTGTGCATTAGCTCCTTCCAATTGAGTATTTATTTAACGAAAGCTAATTGAATTTATACTGAATTTAGCTTATTTCAATTTGGCAATACCGCCGACAATCAGTATATTTTTGGAAAAATTTAAAAATTCAAAAAAATTTTACACATATTTTGAAATTAAAATGGATACAAAGTCAGCAAAAATAATTTTAGCTTTCTTTAAAACGAATGAATAGTGATTTTGCGCCAAGAGCATAGCTGCTAATCGTACTTTCCACCTTCTATCCATTTGATCGCGATGTAAATTCCAAAAAAAAAATATTTTTTTAATTACTAAATTTAAAAACTATCGTCTGTCAGGGTAAAATTTAAATTCACATTAATAAGTTTTTAATGCAAATTAACTCTGCCGTCTGTCTACCCTATTAGAATCAGTTAAAAATAAAATTGCTTACAATTTTAAGTGTTTATTCTTTTAAAAATGACTGAACGGATGACTTTTTGAATAACGTACAGTCCGTTACTGTAATAATATTGTGAGTGTAGCATAACATTTTATTTAAAATAATAAATATTAATATAAATAGAAAACAAAAAGTACCTATTATTTATGAAACACAACTAACAATCAAAGTAGGTATAAAGTTCATACCAAGATAAATTTAACAGGATACATAAATAAACCTATTTGTCCTTTTTCCTCTGCCTTGGTTCGTACAATATTGTAAATTCATGGTATGAGTAGGTACATTATAAGGAGCCACAAGATGGACATAATAAAAAAATTCAATTTCAAATTTAAATGAGGCAGTTATTAATGTTTTTTTTAATAAGAAATAACATGTCCTTAAGCCGTACCACAGATTTTGTTAAAACATAAAGGACACCTACCTGGATCTCATCACTCAAATGATCTTTTATCTTTTTTACGTCCATACAAATATCTTCCACAAAATATAATTTCCCCTAACTAAAAGGTACTCATTACTCCACCCATATTAATTGCACATTAACACAAACCACACACACATTTTTAACTTAGTAAATGCTGGCACTGAAATTGCCCCTATCACTTAAATTAAAAAAAATACTCTTTCTTTTAATAACGACACGCTCTCCCGAAATTCTCCTTTCTCATTTTTATTTATTTGAACTAAAACTCCTATTACAACCACATGGCGGCGCTGTTGTTTGAGATAACTGTATACAATAACTGTATTGTTTAAACTTGGCAGTACTGTATTGTTGGGCATTAGTAGATGTCAGAATGTCCAAACAAGTTTGTGAGTTTTCAGTTGACAGCTATAATTCAAGAGTGCAGGGTGTTTAGTTCTGCGCTTGTTCATAACAATAAAAATTATTTTACATATAAATTTTCATTACAAATTTTTTGACATTTCGTGCGGCAATAAACTACGGAATATTCTACGAAATTTAATTGTGTTTAAAAATTAAGTAATTTTTTATTGCTCTAAAATGTGTTCAAATTAAGAAGACTGCTTTCATACATATTTAATACATTTTTTTGTTGTTTATATTATTGTTTATTCACTTTTTTCGTGGTTTTTCGTTGTGTATTTAATATGGAAAAAAATATAGAATAAAATGCGGGAAGAAGAAGCTTTGAAAAATAAAGAGCATGAGTAAAATAAAGAGAGAGTGAGAGAATAAAAAACAAATTAAAAAAATAATAAGAAGCAAATAAAATCAAATTAAAGTGAATTAAACTGTGATTGTTTATTATTGAGATTTAATCAGTTGAAAAAAATTTAAAAGTGTTTTTAATAATTGTATGTGTAAAAAATAAAAATTATAATAATAAATAGTTTATTAGGCAAAAAAAATAAGCAGCCACTTTAATAATAAGCAAAAAAGATACGAAAATCTTAACGAAAAGAAATAACAAATAAATGGCGTGCTTACACTTACGGCCAAAGACAAAAGTTAACAACAAAATGCAGCTGCATTGGCGGCTGTCATTAACAATGTTAATTGTGCTCTCAACGTTGGGCGGCTGCTGGGGCCATCTCAACTTATATCTAAATTCTCAGGAAGTTATGCGTTTACTAGGTAAGTTATTAGAATAACAATTCTTCGAAGAATTGACAGATCAATATTATTGTTTACGTTTGCTCCGTTGTTATTGTTGTTGGGGCAAATGCTTAATAATTCCCAGAACTTGTATCTATTTGCTTTTGTTTGTTTTTACTAGCATGGGATAATAGTCTTGACTGTGTCGTAACTCTTTTGGTGTTACGCACATAGATATTTTGTTACATACATACATACTACATGTAAATTAGGGTGGATCACTGATGTATGAGAAAAAATAAAAGTTCTCAAAACATATTCTAATAGCAATATCACGTTAAAACAAATAAAAATTGCCAAAGGAAAGTTTAAAAAAGTCCTATCTTGAGCCCGCGCCGGTGCTCCTAATAACTAAGTATTTTTGAAAAAAAAACCTTTTTTATATTCTAATATTTTATTTACTTTCAACTCTTATTAATTAAAACAAAAAAAAAATTGCAAATAAATATCGAGGTAATCCCGACTAATAAATTTAAAAAATAAAAAAAAAATTAATTAAACTAAAAATAATAAAATATTGATTCTTATACAAAATCAAACATTAAAGTGACGAATTTATGTCAGTAATTTTTTGGTAAGATAATTTTGTTTACTGTCAAATCTGGGCATCTCTCATCTTGATTCAAGTTTCGTCTGCATTAAACCTTCTCTTGATTTTTTATCGCATAGAGTTATGCATGCTTCTGGCACCATTTCAACAGTTCATTCCACCGCCTGAGTATGACATTGTAGCTGGGCGAAAATTAGATTTGTCATTTTCTTGACACTCAACTACCGCATTTATTTCTTTAGTAGTAATTTTACGAAGAATTGGTGGATCGAAAAACTTTTGATTCCAATTTATAACTTCAAAGTAGTAGTTACTTGCGTCGAAATAGTAGTCGGGCCTCAAACACGCGAGTTCAGTATGAGGTGAGCTTAGGTTGGCTTAATGGGGCAGCCACCATTCAAATGATGGCTCACTTGGGTCCGTCAGTTCGGTCTCGTTGTCATACCCTAGAGCGAGTGAGACAAGAAATTACATCTGCCCCGCCACCTCTTCAAACCATCCAGTTTCTTTTACGAAGGCGGATAGTTTGAGTAGCCCAATACCTGCCAGATTATCTAGATCTGACAAAGTATCAAGAGACGAGTATCTTACTCCTTACGCTTATCAGCGCAGGGCATTAGTGACTCAAAAGTAGTCACTCGATATTTTCACAGAGTTGTATTTTTAAGCAAGTTGAGTGGCTAAAATAGTGCATAAAACTACATCACTGCATAAAAAGACAACTAGTTGTAAGATGCTTTAATTAAATCAAAACTAAATATTTTTTTTGAGAACAATTAAATTATTTCTGAAGTTGTTATTAACGTTAAATTAAAAGTTAGCTTTACATTTATTTTTTATTTACTAATAAATGACATACAAAACCAATAATAGTTGGAGATCTATTTTTAATTTTTGAAGAAACTACTTCAATTTGCAGATAAAAACTATGCGTTACAAATTAAAAAAAAAATCCGTTAAAAGTATCGAGTAGTATTGAGTACCCAAATAAAAAGTATTGAATATTATTGAGTAATGAAAAGTAGTAGAATTTGCCAGCACTAGTTTCTAATGTATCGCCTCCTCTGTGAGGCTAGAATCAAAAATGTTTGCGACGATAGTTTTAGCAATATTTAACGTATGGCTCCTTTATTGCAATCTAGTCAATCTCAAGAGCAAAATAAAACGCATTCTGTACTAAACGAGTGTAAAGTTCTTAAATTACACACTCACATCAATGGAAAAATAAAAAAATATTCACCCCTCAAGAGGTGAGTAATAGAGATATTTGTATATATTCTGCATTCGTAAGTCAAAAATCACATTTTTTGAGATATGACTATGTTGCAATAAACGAGCGATATGATTTATTTTATATATTAGGTTTCAAAAAAGTGCCTCTTTAAAGTCTGAAAAAATTTTTATTTAAAATAAAATTTTATATTTTTCTTAAGTTGATAATATTTAATCTTTTTTACCGATTTCGTGTTGTAACGACAAAAGTCGGCACCGCCTCGTTTT
This sequence comes from Gymnocheta viridis, assembly GCA_956483585.1. Lineage (NCBI taxonomy): Eukaryota > Metazoa > Arthropoda > Insecta > Diptera > Tachinidae > Gymnocheta > Gymnocheta viridis. Next base: position 8,072,957 of record OY101444.1, read on the forward strand.
TGCCGTACACAATTTATATACTTTTATTAATAAGTCATTGGTTTTGGTTAGAAATAGCCAGAAATAGCAAATACCATAAAAGCTTCACTTTTTAAAAATCGAGATTATAGTTTTCAACACACTGGCGGGTAAATTCTATATAATATTTGTATGATTATTAAAAAATTACTTTAATTTTTAGTTTTAAACGTTACAATAATTTTTGTTATTTATTCAACTGTGCAAAACGGGAATAAAAAATTTAAAAAACATTATCTATGAAATAAAATAAAAAAAAACAAATTATATTTTGTATCCTCTTTCTTTACCTCAAAGATGATTCTTAAAAAAAAAACAGCACACAAGATCGTAATTACCAAAGAAACCCGTATATTTATTTTTAAAAATGCGTTTGTCTGAAGTTTTTCTTTATTTCGAAAAGTTTTCTCTTTCATTCATTCCTGCTTAAGCAGGAAAGTTGATAATTAAAAAAATGTTGTTGAGAAAAATTTATTTAACCTTCTACAATATTAGATAGATTTTATAAACGAAAGATCTATCAAATATTATGTTTTAAGCTTAATAATGCTTAGAATTATATATAAAATTTATTATAAATTTTGCACAAAAAAAAATCGACCAGCTTGGAACAACAATTTCCAAAACATGAATAAAAAATAATCATCAGCTCAACATTTTTATAGCAAAATGCTTTGATTTCATTTCCTCTCTTAAAGTCAATGTTTAAATTTAATTCTTATTTTTACTTAGAGATCCTTATTATTATTATGATTGTCTTACTTTTGATTCTTTTCAATTGTATTTGTCTTTTATTGACACAAAATTAGAATATTTTCACGAAATAATATTCAATTTAAAACAGTTACCCAATAATAACAATGACAAACATTTTAAATGACAAAAATTGTTAAAAAACGTATTCAAAATTAAATGAGTCTCTTTAGAATAAAAGAAATTAACATAAAATCTAAATCAAATACAATGAAAAAATAAAATAAAACACTAGAATAATTTAAATTAAGCATGAATTGCTTAATTTTCTTTTGTCATTTCAACAACCAAACAGACATTGTGTATTAACAAGCCATCCGTGTAATCTTTATGCCATAATAATGGTATGTTTTGATGTGAGGAGAAAATGGGGAAGACATGTTGTTTACAAGTTTTTGTTGGTTGGAAACAGTTCTGCCAGGTGCTAAAGAGATAAAAGAAATTAAACTGGATTTTCAAGATGGTCAGGAGAAATTCAATCTACTAAAAAAAGAAGCAAACAAACTTTTTCGGCATTCAACCAAGTCGCCTAAACAGTGGCGGATACATGGAAAACACATGAACACTGATGATGATGGTAGTGTAGCGGCTCCCGAAAAATAACGTTGTTTCTATTCTGTCCTTGGAAGTTCAAATTAATTGATGTTATTTTTTCCCCTTGTTCCTTTGGAAGATTGTATCATATTCAATTCTAAGCCAAAGTAATCACCCTTATCCCCCCATTAAGCGTCGTCGTCGTCGTCGTCATCGTTATCAATTTAATATCAACATCTATTTTTGTCGACGTCGTCATCAATACCATACATAATAGCAATGTAACGACATCGATTGCTTATCGATTTTTAAAGCACATCTCTAATAATTTAGGCAGTTGATTTGTTTTCTTTTCAGTTTTCATTAAAAAATGTTCTTGATAACTTTAAACAACTAAAATGTTTTTTGTTCCTGTTAATTTCCTTTACTATCTGCGCCTGTTCATCACTGTGCTTTTGGTGCAATTCGTAGATGATCGTTAGATGATCCTGCTTTCTTCAACGTGAATTTTCCCTTCCTTTTAAAGGGGTGCAATTTTCGACGTACTGAGAAGAGGTTGAAGGTGGCAAAATTTCACTTTAATTGTTTTCATTTTTAAGAACCAAATCAGTTCTTTCAAGAGCATCTATTTGTAAATTCTCACATTCAGTAAATTGCACTCCGTGAACAGCTCGATCAGGGTTTAGTTGCTTTTGAAATTGAAGCAGGTTTGCCACGCCTTCTTCCAGGGAGCTAAGTATTCTTAGTTTATAAATTCCACCTCCAGTAGACGTGCACTCTGCCTTGTTTGTGATTCATTGTTTTATGTGGGTGAAGTTAAATATTCCAAGTTAAATATGTTTCCTTATGACATCGAAAATGTCCCAAATGCAAAGAAATTTTTGGGACAAAATTTAACATGATTTAAATTGAGATATTTTATCTCCTAGGAGCACCAAACAAGATTACGAAACGAAACATATCTCAAATTGAAGGTAATTCATTCTTCTTCCGTAATCCTCAACTATTTTTTACAAAAAATAAAGTTTGTTTAACAAAAAAGCTTAATTACCGACCTCTTAACTCTGGGAGGGATTTTTTTTAGTTATGGTCAAACCAAAATACATTACGGAGTGTAACTTGGTCAAATCGTGTGTCATTGGTCATTCTTCCGTAACCTTCAAGAATTTATTCAAAAAGTTAAATTTTGTTTAACAAAAACCTAATTTTTGTTAAACAAAAAATCTTAATGATTAAATTTTTGATTCTGGGAAGGATTTTCTTAGTTGTGGGCAAACAAAAATAGATTACGGAATGGAACTTGGTCAAATCGTGTGTCATTGGTCATTCTTCCGTAATCTTCAATCATTTTGAACTGGTTCGTTTTTAAGATTTAGTTAAATTCATTTTTGCCTTTTTGACCAGCTCTTTGGCTCAAATACTCCGCTGTGTTTCGTCCCAAATTCTAAGATCATTAAGGACTCTCTCGATCATACTTTAGTGTGGAGCACACATTTTAAAGTTCGAAGCTAAAGTACATAAAATTCGTAAAATGAAACATCCTTAATCGCTTCAAAGTTGTAGGAAAATTACGATAAACAATTAAATTAAATTTTTTTTCATAAAATTGTTTTCAATCGTTTCATTTTACAAAATGAGAACCTCGAAAAGCCTTAACTGACAACGCTAAGAAGGACTGATTGATTGATTGATTAAATGTTCAGCTTTGTAGTCATGTCTCTTCCTATTATTTTTCCCCTGCTATCAAATATTCTTCAAATGATTCCCCGTTTTATTTGCTTTTAGTATGAATGCACTACTTAAAATGCATTAAGTTCTTCTTAGCCGAACATAATGACATACTTACGACCAACAACAACATTTTCTAATGACTTGTTCTTCTATTAAGCAGCAAGCAGCCAAACCGGCAGTCAGTCAGTCAGTCAGTTACTTTTCATAATCAAAACGTAACATGTTCCAAACATAACATACACGCATACACATGCACATGTGTATGCGTGTATGTATGTATAGATGTAACCATCACTAACACACCTCATCAGCACTTGAGACATGTTTTATATTGAAAAAAAAATAATGAAAAAAATTATTGAATCTTAAATCTGAAAAACAATCTCAACTAAAAGCATTAAAAAGAAAAATACTCGTACATAAATAAATACATACTTCGACTTCTAGGAGCAGAAACAGAATGTAAAAATACCTCTTGAAGAATTAAAATAAAATTGTATCTCATTTAAGCTGAAAATGTTATTCAGTAATTATTTTACCTGCTTGTACGTAATTTATGACTTGTAATAATTAAATAAATATTGTTTGTTTGTTTATTTATTTTTTATTATAAAAAAATTAACATAAATATAGAGTAAAACATTTTTTTTTCTCTTAATTAAAAACAAAAAAAAAATACAAATAAAAGTTTACAAGCAGTTTGTATTGATTACACAGTGCAACAAGAAAAATCTGCTTTAAGAATTACAATGTGAAATAAAAGTAGACCATTAAATAAACAGAACTGCCAAAGAGTTTTGAAAAGTTAGCTCGAATTTTTCTTTTCAATTTTGCACTCATAGTGCAAAAAAATGGTGAAAAATGGACCAACTTCAAGAAGCCATCAAAATTAAATTCAAGCTAACTTTTCAAAAACCCTCTAGGAGTTTTCTTAAGTTACTGGTGAACTTTCATTTCCCATTGGATTTGTTGAGGCTGGCGGCGATGAGCCGAAATTTTGTTGCACAGTGTTATTAAGGCAAGTTTAATAAGACCTCTTTGTATCTTGAGCTACTCTGCTAGACACACTTTAAAGCACCGAATAGGTCTACTGAAAAATAAATCTCATTAATTTTTAACATGTTTCTTGCATATTTTAAGAAGAGATCTTTTTTCAATTTCTGTTGCTGTTGCTTATTTCGATTTCTTGAATCTGTTAATGATGTTTTGATTTATTGATTTGTATTTTTCTTTTTTCAATACATACGTTACATCCATCTACGAGTATGTACAAATAATTGTTTATCTGTTTTTACAGGGTGAGTTTTTAAGTGTGTAGTTTTTGTATGGCCGGTTGTTGTCTTGCATTTAATATATTTTGAAAGGCTGCAAATGATGCTCTTTAATTGACTTGGATGAGTGACCTCATGTTATCTTCAAAAAATAGTTTCTAGGTGTTTAGTTTTCAACGAAAATAATTCATAATAAATGACACAATGAATGCTAACAAAGTGCTTAACAGCACAGAAATTAAATGTACTCGTAATTATGTTGGTTGTCAAAGAATCTCTTTGATCTTACCCCAAACAGAGATAACAAATGGGCACCAAGTCTAATTAACAATTGCGCACTTGTTTATGATGCTTCTAGTCGAATTGTGATTGTTAACATTATCGATGTTGCAACCAAGTATATCTTGGCAGTTACGGATATTCAGGCTGCCGCAACCACTATAAGTGTGTAAAAATGTTTGAACTTTCTGTGTCCTGCCACTAACGATCTGTATGTCGCCGATTGCTTAAACTCGGAACAGTTTAGCAAAGTGTTTGTGCGTAGATGCTGATCTATGTACAAGAATTGCTACCTGTGTGGACCAGAGAACGACAAAATCTGATTGCAAAAATATTCATAAGTATATAATCAAGATCCTAAAAATATGACTTTGTGTTCAAACAACCAAACTTGTTCAGACACATGTATTCGCTGCTGCTTTTTAATCATTCCAATCATTCGGTAGTTGTTGTTTCTGTGTTTTTAATAATGTGGTGTCGCATCATACCAATCAGTTCGGGTGTTCTACTCGTTTGGCTCAATGATGATGATTTTGATCAGGGTTGTCATAAAAAGACAGATTAAATGTGCTAGAATGCCAAAAACAAAGCGCTAGAATGTTCTACGGTTGAAAAAAAGTGCTAGTTTTTGTAGCATTACTTTTTATAAATACATATAGTTAAAAAAAATTTACATTTAAGACATCTGTAGATTTAAAAAAATTTTTATCATTTCTATAAGGTGCTGATATTAAATTTCTTTAAATTTATTTGATATTTTAGTTATGTAAATATATTTACATACAAAATTAATTTTATTTAATATAAAAATTTTTAATGGTGCACATCAGTGAACGACAAAGGTATACAATTTTCAATACATAGCACATATCAATATTCAAAAGTGTAGGATAATTAAAATGTAGGAGTACAAACAAATACGTTCACAGAAAGCAATGACTACGAAAGGGTTCCAATATAAATAAGTGCGCATATCGATAGGTGTAGCATAATAGGAAATGCTTTCTGTATTGCTAGGAATACGTAAAAATATAGATACGTATCGATGGGTATCCATAAATATGACTATAAGAGACAATGTTGTAGCGTTTGAAAAAAAAAATTGTTTGCAGAACTATAACAAAAAGAAACAATTTATTTTCAAATTTTATTTGTTTTAGGCAAAAATTGCACTTTTTTATTTGCTATTAACTTTTTGAGTAAAAATAATTTTTGCATAAAAATAAGATGAATGAAATTCATGCATATTGGATCCATATTCTGTGCTCATATTTAAAATTTTAAAAATTCAATGAAGCAATAAATCATATCGCGATAATCGCGAAAGTTCGCAAAATTTTCCAAAATTTTTAAAAGCCGTAAAATCTTCTAAAACGGGCTACAAATGCAAGGAATGTGAAAAACTCGCAAAAAACTGCAAAAATTACGAAGATTCGCAATAACTTCCAATCACTGGGAAACTTATCTTATCTTATACAATAACTTTTAAAAAACCAATGAGAATTTCAAAAATTGCCAGATGTGTATTATTGTTGTTTTTTCGAATAAAATATTTTTGACAATTTTTTTTTGACAAATAAACAGTTTTTTTGTCAAAATCAATTCTTAAACTGATTAATTATTTGTCAAATTAAATTGTTGGTTTAATTTTTGCAAAATTTGATTTTTGACTAATTTTTTTGTCAATTTAACAATATTTTTTGTCAACACTTTTTTTATTTTTGATAAAAAAAATTGTTGGCAATTTCAGAGCTAAATTTTTTTCTGTGTATTAATAACAGTTAAAAATGAGGAATATTTGTTTGGTCTTCTTATAACTATTATAAAAGATTTTAATTTATTTGTGTCTTTCATAACACTTATAAAAGACCTTTATTTTTTCGTCCTTCTCATAACCATTACAGAAGATTTTTATTTTTCTATGTCTTCTAGCCACCTTTATTTTTATTGGTCATCTAAATCAACACATACTTAGTGTGCTAGCTCTATAAAGCCCTAATTAAATAATTGCTATGCAAAGACCGAAAAGAAAATAAAAAATTGGTAAGAGAAGAACAACATAAATGAAAATCGTTCATAACAATTATAAGAGGACTAAAATATTTTTAGCTTTTTCTAATTGTTATTTCAGGACCAAAATTTTTCCAGCTATTTCTACTTTGACCAATTGAATATTTAAAAAATAACAGCAGTTATTTTGGGTCCCTGGTCTAAAGTATAGCAGCATGCGTTGTCTAATTTCCCACCCTCTTTTATTCGTATAACCGGAAATAACAATTCTTTGTAAAACACCCACGACAAAGTTATAGAAAAGGCAGCACATGATGTATTTGTACGTTTTTATACAGTGAGAGAATTTATACTTAACTTGATATTATGTACATATATGATTTTTTTAAAGTAATTCTGCGATCTAAAAAAGTGCTAAAAATGCTAAATAATTATAAAAATATGCCAAACTAGCATTTACCGATTTTTTTAACTCATAGTGCTAACTCAGAAAAAATAATGCTGGATCTAGCACTAAAAGCGCCAAAATGGCAGGCCTAACTTTGATGAGGAATAAAATACAAAAGGCGAATATGAGAGCTATTGTTCAAAATAATTTAATCGGGACTATAGTTTCTAGCAGGTCATTGCCTATGACACCATTATTGCATCGCATTGCATGATAGGTAATCCACACACTCTCCATGCTGGAATGATGAGAAAACCAAACACTATCTCAATCACCCTTTAATTTTGTATTATACGCCAACATATCTTGAATTGATTTTAACTTGCTAGTGAAACTGGTCATTACTAATTTATGGTTTGCTGCAGTTTGTGTTTTATTTTTCTTTAACAAAAAAAAATAAAAGAAATAAAAAATAAACAAATAAAAACTACACAAATTGATTTTGTTAAAGCTCAGATTTTTCTTTATGGTCGGTCACACTTTTCAAAAAATCAAAAAAAAAAACTTAATTGGTTTAAACATTTAACCTGTGTTTTTACTGCTTTTCTTGATTATCTTGCACTTATAAATGATGTTGGTGAAATGTTTATTACAAAATCATTAATCATTTTGTAACTAGAAATTCATCAATTTTTTTTTCGTATTTTTTCTTGCCCGAAGTCAAAGACTTAAAAAAACATTGCAGTCCACCATTTATTAACTAAATTTCTTTGGAAATCGATAATTTATTCTGGTCTGGTTTTTTTCTTATTAATGTTTAAAAAAAAAATGTCTCACACAGAGTGACCAGTAATTTTGTTTTATGTGTGAAATATTTAAGAGAAATTTGCATATTACATTGGTGTCATGTGGCGAATTAAAAGACCTGATCGTTGTGGCTTTAAAGCTTGATTTACATGTGTGGCATCTTATATTTATTATGTTAATTTAGATTTGATTTTATGTTTAAGTTGACTTAGTTAAAATTTGAGAAAGTGCTTTTTTTAAATGTACAAGACAAGCGGCCTTATTGATAAAAAAATATATTTTTGGTTTCTAGAAGGTTTAGCAAACACATTTAATATATATAAAAAAATATAAGTTTTAAAGAATTTTATTCATATAGCGTTAAGAAATGAAAGCAAATACAGCGGACTATCGTAATTTTTTAAAGAAATTTATTAAGCACTGTTGTTGTCTGAAGCATAGTAAACATATGTACACATTTCAATTACAATTGAACACAAAAAACAAAGTAACAAATTTAAGAGAACTTCGGCCGTGTAATGTACATATATTTTTTCATGTGTGTGAAGTTAAATTTTAAACTATAACTCCCTAGACACAAACCACAGAGTTTAACAGAGCTCTGTTAGCATGCTAACATGACTCTGTACACATATAAAATCTTATTTAATCCATTAGAAATGGAATTATTTTCGGAAGCAGTCAACGAGAGCAGAAAAAGTTTAATAGGTTTTGAAGACAAAGTGTTCCTCTGTTATTGTTCATAAATGGATTCTTTAACAGTTGGATTTTTAACGAGTTATTTCCAGTTTTCCAAATTAGGGTGCTCTAAGGGATGGCCACATTTTATTTGGGAAGGAGTCAACATCTTCATTTTTATTTTTGAACACCACTGCTCTACACTGTGACGGATCATTGCAGAATTTTCAATGATTTTCACTTGAGCGTTCTAAATATTGTGTAAAAACTTATTAAAAATATGTTTTTTACTCATCTCTGGAGATTAGAATATTGTTTTATTTTCCCATTGGGGAATGAGTAAATTAAAAACTTTAATTTCGTTATCTGAGGAATGAGTTTTGTATGAGTTTTCTTTGAGTTAAGATGATTTTACAATAACTGTTCGTAAATATGTTTTTAATTTTTATTAAATTTTAGTTCCTTAAAAAAAAATTAAATTAATTAGCAAGTTTCTTTTAAATTAATGTTAAAATTAATTTTGAATAAAAAAATTACGTACAACAATTCGTTAATTAAAATATTTTCTGAATCAAACTACATATGCTGGTGCCTTAAAAAAATATTAGAACTCGTTCTAGAAAGCATCAGGCATGTATATTACAAAAAAATAGATCTAACAGATGCAGATTTGGTGGCCCAGTAAACAAATTGAAACATTTAACATGGTGATCGGTTAATTATGTTTTATGTGTGTTCTCTTGTTTTTTTTTTTTTTTTGTAAAATAAATGAAAATGTCATTAAAAAAATGGTAAATTTCTTTATTTGTTTAAAAATGTTTATTTAATTGGAATTTAAAATTAAATTCTTGTTATTTTTTATTTTCTTTTTTTATTTAGATAGTTGGTTGTTTGTATTGAACAAACACATACATGCACAGACACACATATGCACACTCACAAACACACACACGTTTATTGTCATTAATTCAATGTTTAATTAAAAACACATTTTGTTGTATGGGGTTTTTTTCCGACTATTTTAATCGTTTTATTGAATTACCAAATTTAAAATTAAATAAAATTATATAACGAAAAAGAAAATAAAATAAAAATAGTTTTAATACGAATTAAAATTACATAAAAATAGTAAAAGCTTTTCGTGTGTTTTTTTTTTCTCAAAAAGCCACAAACGCTTGTATCGCATGTGTGTTGCGTTGAAATTGCATACGGGCACGTTGAAATCATTAAAAGAGAATGCAATAAAAAAGTTACAACCAACAAATTTTATATCAAGAAAAAACTTAAACGAAAAGTCATAAGTTTTTTGTCCCTTTATGAATTTTAAAAGTCGGCCAAGGTAGTAGAGATAATAATTAAAAATTGTTTTGGACATTAAGTAATAGTTAGAATTTTAATTGATTTTTTTTGAAGACATAAAATTAGAAAATTCTTAACTATTTGTAATGCCATAAGACAAAAAAAGAAAAGGTTGGAACCACAACCTGCAGCGTTGTCAACTTTAAAATTTCGAAACGCACCAAAATGGAGCAAAAAACGCACGAACTTTAGAATTTATCTTTTATTTAAAATGTTTATTGAATTAAGTTTGCATACAAATGGTATATTTTTTTGTATTAAGAATATAACTTTACACCAGGCTTCTACAATTAAGAGCTAAAAAATAAAACAACAAAAATAGATAATAATTTTTTATTTCTTAATTTTTATACTAAACTTTTTGAAAAGAGATCAAGTATTAATAGCAAGGATTCAAAATGAATAATAATAGTTCACTATTTATCCTTTTATATTCATATTGAAAATTTATAATATACACAGTAGGGTTGGCGGATTCGTAAGGACAAAAATTTCTCGATATTGTGGCATCGATTTTTTGATAGCATTTGGCATGAGGAGAAAACAGTTCCACTACGACATATCAAAAAAATCAATTTCGAGGCGCCCAAATTTCGATTAAAATTTAGACTTTTCATTAATAAATAATTCATTTTCATCAAAAAACATTCAATAATAATTCAAAATAATAGCAATTCAAAAATAAATTTCATTTTAGAAACGTAATATTTAAAAAAAATTAAACCAGCCGATTTTTTTTTCATTACCTACTAAAAAGCACCGAAAAAGCTGACAACGCTGGCAACAAGGACTGCATTTTTAGAGAAAGTCGTCTTAAATATCTTAAAATTCAAATGTATGTGAAGATAGCTCTGTCTGCAGCGTTGAAAAAAAATCATATTTTATGGAAAAAAGTCATAATTTTTTAATCCAAAATTTTATTTAAGACAAAAACAAAAACTTAGAAAAACACACAGCTAATTTCATTAAAACAATGGCAGTATGTATTTAGATAAATAAATATTTACTTATTTAAGAAAACCAAGCAAAAATCATGGTTCATGGGTATGAACAAAAATTTTTAGCGTGCTATTTTTGCAGTTAACAGAGCACTTTTATACACTTAACAGAGCGCTGTTAAACATTTAACAGCCATAACGAAATTGATTAATTTTATTAAGGACGGCAAATCTAGGAACAGTGGCCAATTCCGTACTAACCAATTAATGGAAAATTTTCTGCACGATATTACTTAAGATAATTACCATTATGGGAATTCTACAAATAATAAATATACTATAAAAAGTTCATTTAAAAAAATTTTTTTTCGAAATAAAATTGGCCATTATGGAAAAATGAAGACTTCTGCAGACATCCCACTATATACAAATGGTGCTCCTGATAGGCCTTCAAGGAAAACATTTAGTGGGATTTCTGAAATAATTTTGGAACTTTAGAAAATTGAATCAGATTAAAAAGTACATTTACTATGAAAATTTTTTATCAAGAACTATTAATATAAAACAAACAAGCTTTCATATTTTTAATAATATATTGGTGTATTTTTAAATTATAGCAGGCACAGTTTTAAATTGCTAAGTAATTTATTTGCATCTAAGATACCTTCGAGAGTGCTTTTGTGTAATCTATTTCTATATTTAGTTGTGTTTAAATTGACTGTTGAGAATATTCGTTCAGCATTTGCTGAAGAAATGGAAAGACATATAAAGTTTTGGAAAAATTTTGATAGGACAGGAAAAGCTAGAATGTTGTCAGCACGAGTAATTTTTGAAACTTTTGACCAACACTTTTCACAGCTAAGATTATCTGGAGTTGTAAAATATTCATTGAATTTTATAAAACGGAATTCTCTGAATTCTTCATTATTCAAGTTTTGAATATTCTTTTCACTAATTAAATCTGGAAAATTTTGTATTAAGCCGGTCAAGAAATTAACTTTTCTATTTAAAAAAAACATATCGGTAATATCAATTCGTTTTATTATTTGTTTATGCAAAATGCAACACAATTTTCAATAAACTCATTTGCAGTGAACTTTGCGTCAGAAATATATTGTTTAACCGAAACCCCCAGACAAACTTCTTCGTTTTTATGTGTTTGTTATAGGGTAACAAGTGTAAAGTAATTAACAGCAACCAACAACAAGCTGACACAAAACTTAACTTCACTTTGTAGTATAATTACTGTATACATTTGAAATAAAAAAAAAAATCATTATTTCTATAAATTTAAAATCATAATTTGAGAAAAAAATCATCGAATCGCATTTTTGTTTAAAAATCATAAAAAATTTGGTAAAATCATCATTCTGACAACACTGTCCATCAGTTAGATTCGATTTTAACAGTCCTGTCTTCGATTACATACATCTCGCTCAGAGACTGTCAAGTTAAAAAATTGCTCATTTAAAGGCTGTTAAGTTAACATAATTGATATTCTATAACATTTTCAATATATAGACATTTTTTGAGAGTAAAAAAACGGACAAAATCGAAATGATGGGGATAAACTGGATAATAGGATGGAAGCACAAGGCAGCACAAGACTCAATACTCAAAAGTTGTTACTCAATACTTTCAGAGTTGTTTTTTTAAGCAAGTTGAGTGGCTAAAATAGTGCATAAAAATACATCACTGTATAATAAGACAATTAGGTGTAAGATTTTTTAATCAAATCAAAAGCAAATAATTTTTTTTTTGAGAACAATTAAATTATTTCTTAAATTGTTGTTAACGTTAAATTAAAAGTTAGCTTTACATTTATTTTTTATTTAATAATAAAAAACATACAAAACCAATAATAGTTGAAGATCTATTTTTAATTTTTGAAGAAACTACTTCAATTTGCAGATAAAAAATATGTGTTACAAATTAAAAAAATTCGTTAAAAGTATCGAGTAGTATTGAGTACCCAAATGAAAAGTATTCAATATTATTGAGTAATGAAAAGTAGTAGAATTCGCCAGCACTACTATTATCCTCTTTATCCTCACCATTTCTATGCCAGTGGCCCACAATCGATTAAAAACTTAAAATATGGAATTCGTTAAGATATCGAGGAAATTCAGCCGCAAATGTGCGAATTGGTGATGGAAAATTGAATGAAAAGAATATGATTCTGCAAGCGCATCCATCCGTGGCGCCTATTTGGCTGATGTCACTTCCATAGAATACCAAAAAATTGGGGTTTGTCTACTCGCTCTCGAGAACAATTTTGTGCTACTGACAGTCTATTTCTGTTCTATAAGGTCTAGATAATAACATGAGCCTGACAATAGTAGTCGGTTGTTATCGACAACAGGTTATTGTATTGATGTGACGTCGATGTTGACAATTCGAACAAGTGTGATTGTTTTCCATCTCCTCTTTGCAATAAAATAAACATCCCATGATTTCGCTTAAAAATACATAATCGTTTTTTTATTTATCAAAATGAAATCTCTCTTATGTGATTGTAGATTTTTTACACTAAGCCATCGATATTCAGAGAAAATAATTAAATATGATGCTTTGCTGAAACTGTTTGTTCAAAAGTCAGCAAATATAAATATTTTTTGCTAGAAGTATTGAATCCAGTAATATTTGTTTGTTTATGTCCACTAAAAAATTGATCACGAAAATTCCTCACAAGTTTTTAATCAATGAAACTAATGAGGACGACGATTGTACGACATACACGCATACATACATACACACATGCATTCATATACATGTGTGCATGTGTTAAATGTTCAAATTTACTACTAAAGATCATTCAAATAAAATAATGATGTGGCAAATAAACTAAAAATAAAAGAAATCACCAACAAAAAAAAATTTATTAAAAAAACACTAAACGCATAATTAGTTGCTGCATATTTTATGTGATGCACAAAATGCGTTGTGTCGAACGAATAGTGTTGCCTATTTTATGTGCACAACAACAACAGCCAACAAGAAAATAAATGAACAAACAACAGCAGCAGCTACGAAAAAAATTTGATTTTTTCCCCATTTTAGCCACAAATGAACACAAAGGTTGTCGCATTAATTGGCAGATGGGGGAGATGTCATCAATTTAATTACGAGTTCAACATCATCATCGTCATTTTCGTCATCATTATTCTTCTTGTTACTGTTTGCTGTTGACGGACGTTTTACAAAATAACAACAGAAAAAGTATCAATATCCATCCAGCCAATGAAAAAAAAAATTAACACAACTAAACTGAAATGTTTATGAACAAAAAACAGGAATAAACATTTTTTGTAAATGGTATAGAATAAATTTACTACATTTTATGTTTGGTTTCGTTTGGTTTTTTTCTTTTTTTGTTAAATTTATATTAACATCTCCTCGTGTGTGCCGGCCCGGCCGTATGACTTCGTTTGGAACACTCGACATTACATATTTTTTGCTTTGTAAGTAGAGTCATAAAATCATAAAAAATGTGAAAAAATGTCACATCACAGATTTTTAAATTGCATGTTTTGTTGCTGTTGTTGTTGGTTTTTTGTATCTGGCAGAACTAAAAAAAAAGAAAAAACAAACAACAAGAATTTGAAATATATGAGCATCAACAGGCATAAAAACTAAAGTATCGCATAACTTTAAGTTTCAAACAAATTTTATATTAAAATTTAAAATGCTTGATTATTTTTACACTCAACTTTATGGTAACTATTACAACTCCTACTTGCTATAAATACTAAGGTGTGTGCTATAATTTTAAATTTGAAACTAGTTGAAAGAAGTGATGAAGACGTAGTTACAAGATGATTGTACTTAATAAATAAATTCTTAATGGCTGGATATTCATGTGCATTCAGTTATGGTTAAATAGGTTTGCTTTTAATCGCGCCGTTATGGGAAGAATAAAGGTTTCCTTAAAGAGTTTTTTGCAAAAAACATGATATGAAATCAAAGCTACAAAACAAAGTCTTAAGGTACGTTCACACTTGGCAAACATTTGCCCAAAAAAAAACGTAACCACTACTTTAGCTCAGGGTTAGAGTGATTTAACTTGGTTTTTATATGACAAAATGAAGTCAATTATGCCGCAAACGGTTCTTTTTAATAAATGCAAACCCATATTTAATAATTTATTCACCCTTATTCCATTTAGCGTCATCAATACGAAACGATAACATTTTGTATCGGTTCTTGTAAATTGGTATGCCCATTATCAATATCAAGTTTTATCGATAAGCGTCGATGTATTTTTGGTATGTCGTACGCATCGTTAACGCCGGCATCGATTTAAATTGACTCTGATTTTGTCGTCAGTCTTATTGGTGTCGAAACAGTTTTATTTATTTCGAATTTTGTTCAATCATAACAATTTGAAATTAAAAAATTGAAAAGTAAAACAAATACAAACACAACCCAATGCAATAAGTTAGTGGAGGAGATGGAAAAAAATTGTTCACTTGCTAAAGGTTTTCAAAAAGGCAATCTTCCCTGTGATTTTAAAGAGCAGTGGGAAAGAATTACAACCATACTAAATGCACTTGGTCCACCGAAAAGAGCAGGAGACGTTTGGCAAAAGGTAAGATAAATAGTGCAAAAAAGATTGTTGCATGACATAATTTTTCTTAAAGGTTTGGTGAAAAAAAAGTGAAAAAGTGAAAAAAATTGGTGACAAAGAAGGCGCAGAATGCACGTCCACTGGAGGCGGTATTTATAAACAAATAATACTTAGCCCACTGGAAGAAGCTGGGGCAAACCTGCTTCAATTTCAGATGCAACTAAACCCTGAAGGAGCTGAGGAGCTGTTCAGGGAGTTCAATTTATTGAATGTGAGAACTTAGAAATAGAAGCTCTTGAAAGTGGTGATTTGATTTTTGAAACTGAAAAAAATGTAAGTAAAATATTGACAGCTTCAACCTCTTCTCAGAGCGTCGAAAATTGCACCCTTTTAAAAAGAAATAAAAAATCTACTGTGCTCCAAAAGCACTGTGATGAACAGGCGCAGATATTCAAGGACATTAATAGTTCAATATCGTCGATGAAACGAAGACTGAAAGACTTAAGTGGGCACCAAAGAGATTTACTAGAAATAGAAAAGAAGAAAGACAAAAGAAGCAGCATGATGCCGAGATGAATATTAAAAGAATTAAATTATTAATCAAGGAAAAAGAGTAGCTTTCTGCCTTATTAATCTTCTTTACAACACCAGTTTTTTTTTCTCTTTTCCTTATCATTCGGATCCGAATCACAAACAGGAACAAAAAACATTTTACTTTAAAGTCATCCAGAAAAATTTTTAACAAAAACTTAAAAACAAAACGAAACAACTGTCTAAATTATTAGAGATGTGCTTCAAAAAACGATAAACAATCGATATCGTTGCATTGCTGTTATGGCATAAAAGTTTTGTATCGAATTGATGACGACGTCGATAAAAGTTGGTGTTGATATGACGATGACGATGACGCTAAATGGAATAAGGTTGATTGGAATTATTGAAAATGAAAATTTAGTTTGTCTGTTGGCCACCTTTTTCTTGGCAAATATTTGGCAAATGCGAGCATACCTTTAGTAATGACTTTTCAGTAAAGACAACATACTTTTCCGCACAAACTTTACCGTAGTAATCGAACTACTTACTAGTAAAAAAACAATTAAATTATTCTCTGAGTGGCACACTCTGATAGCCTGAACTTATCTCGCAGATGATTATGAGTTCAATCCCGCCAATGACATGTGTTTTTTTGATGTTGTGTGTTTGTTCGTAAAAACAAGTTTTTTAGCGCGTAATAAAATAGTTGAGCAAAAGACCAGTGATTAAATCACTTGACATTAAATGTAACAATAATTTCAAAAATATGAGTTCAATACCGACAGCAGACATTTAATTTTTATCGTGCGTTGCTGTGTAATCAATTACATGATTCTAATTATAACAAAATTTCTGCCAGTGCTCATTTTGCAGTTAATAGAGCTCGTTTATACATTTAACAGAGCACTTTTATACATTTAACAGAGCACTGTTAAACAATTAACAGACGTAGTGGAACTGATTAAATTTATTTAGCAGGCGAAATCTAGAAACACGTACCACTTCCATACTAATCAATGAACGGAAAATGGTGTCCAAGAGATTACTCAAGATAATTATAATTATGGGAGTTCTACAAATAATAAATATGATATAAATAAGTAATTTAAAACAAAAAATAATTTTTTCGGAAAAATCCGATGATACACTAATTTTTGCTGCAGGCGATTCGGGCTATCAATGTTATGAGCATCTGAAACAGGACATGGATAATGTTATCAATTGGTTAAAAATGAATAAACTGAAGCTAAACGAGGGTAAAACAAAAATTATGGAAAATGAACACCAATATCAATATAATCTTAAAAATTAATAAACAAAATAATTGAAAAAGTTAAACAATTATGTATTTGGGCTTTGCAATCGACAAAAACTTAAAGTTTTAAAAGCCATATTAATTATATTTGTAAGAAAAATTGGAAACGTTTAAGGAACCAAATATCGAGATAAACTTATATATAACGATCGTTAAAGCGCACTTTGAGTTTGGATCAACAATATTATATTCGCAAATTGAACGACCCCAAAAGTTACAAAAATAAAGAATGCGTGCGATTTTAATATACCATCGGTACACATCTATTAATTTAATATTAGATTCACTTAAATGGTGAAATATTAAACAAGGGCTTGAATTAAATTAAATTAAAATTTATTTTTTCTTTTTCAAACACAAACCGCGAAGCCATTTCGCGACCTCTCGACTAATAGTCTAGTACTCTATCTACTAGTGTACGGGGCTCCCCAAACAAGATACTTAAAAGTTTTTGCTGCCGAAAAACTTAAAAAATAAAATGTAAATGTTCCGATGTTGCGCAGAGTGAGTGAATTTTGTAAGCACTTTTGTTCTAGTTTTGTGATACGTCCTCTTTTCACCACTCACGACGTTGGAACTTTTTGTACCATTCCCATTTTCACCAGTCATAGGACAGCTACGTTCAGGACAATTGGTATAACATTTCCCGTAAGGAAATTTAAAGCCGAAACATCAATTACCGTCAATCACTATATCTAACTTTATAAGCAAATGTATCAGAAAAAAAAAATCTCTTAATTTTTACTCAAATAATGCCCCTGACTTCTTTTCTACATAACTGCTGATCTTTTAGAGACAATTTCTGGTTTATTTGTTACAATTTTTTTACTGTTTTGTAGCTAAATATTTCTTTTTTCTTTTCAAAACTCTTTGATATTTGGTTTAGTTTCCAAAAAATAAAATTTGTATTTAAACGTTCGTTTATTTTACGAGTTTTTACGGCAACATTAAAACGCTTAACCCTTGTTGCAGATGCATGCGGCATGGCATGGATTTTCATTTTTATTTATATTTTTATTATTAAAAAGTCGTCATCAACAGCATCGTCGTTGTTTTGTCATGATTATGTTGGTGGGTGTTTTAATTTCTTATTCACATGTCGTTTCTTTAGAATGTCATTAATGAGTTTAATATTTTTTTATTATTTGTTTATCGCTGACTGTTGCAAGAGTGAGTGTGAGTTTTTATTTTTTTTTTTACAGGCAGTTATCAGACTTGTTAATTTATGATATGCTGATCATCGGAGATGCGTTTTGTTGTTTTATATGCTCCTCCAGTTTTGTATTTCATTGGCGCGGCTGTTTCTTTCGAAAGACTTTGGGTCTGCAAAGGCATTTGTTTCTGTGTGTCTTGCCTGTCTTTCGGTTTGTCATCGTTTCAATTTGGCCGTAAATATTAATTTTGATTTGTGTGTGTCTTTTTGTAGTTTAATTGTATGTATGTTGTGTTGTGTTGTCTCTTGTTTCTTCTGGTTTCAATTTTAATGTTCAATAACTTTTTATTTATGTATTTCGAATTTTACACCACATATGACTTACAATTTATTACAGATCGTCTTCGTCTTCGTCCTCCTTCTCCTCTTCTTCAGCTCTTTATCGTCATATGAATACGTTAAGCAGTTGAAATCGTTTAGTCTTAAAATTGTCTTTTATTTTGCGTGACTACTAAATGGAATACTCGCCATAATAATTGGTCAATTGACAATAGAAATTTCTTTTACGAAATTATATTAGATTGAAATTAATAACTTTTTGATACATATTTTGCAATTTTAACAAATTAATTTGTTACGAAAGAAAGACATTACAAAAAACCATAAATATGTTAATTATTTATTGTTGAATTGAAAATTTTTGTTGCTGTAAACATCTTTATAAATAAAAATTATTCGCTTCAGAATAATCTCATAGAACCATAAATTATTACGGTGACCATGAGTTTAAAATAAAAATAAAGAAAGATTTTCTAATAACTTTTTTAAATTTGTTTTTGGCAGCATACGAGTATAACAAAGTTTGTTATTTTAAAATGTATCTCCAGTGATTCTTATTACTTCTTTTTTTAATTAGACATTTGGTCACAATATTTCATAAGGATTCAGGACATATGATAAGTTAAGAAAAAAATTAACACTCAAGCGAGTTCTTAGAAATATGAGCTGCGAAATGTAATAGAAAAGCTTGTACGCTGACTTTTACTGGAAAGTGTATATGCATTCTTATTTCTTTATGTTTTAGTAAAAACAACTGAGAAACGATGATTGCGGTCATTGCTTAAAAGAACTGTGATTTATAAATCACTTTCACTATTAACGACATTCTTTAAAAATCACGGGATCGCTCATTTCTAATGGCGAACCCATTTAACAATCATTAGAAATTACTCGAATTTGCACTAGTTCCGCAGCCAACATTCTGATTTCTTTGGAAGCTCTCTTTTCTCTAAGTGGCGAGTTCCTATTCCTATAACTCTCTAAAAATATTGCAGAGGCTAGAATGTCTCTGTATAACAGGGGCTGTGAGGACGTGTCCTACGGCGGCTATGGAAGTCCTCCCTGAACTCACGCCTCTGACGATTCTGATAGAGACTGCTGCCAGGCAAAAAGTAATCAGCATTGTGGGAAAAACGACAGACAGCGACTGTCGAATTAGCCAATGGGAGAAATCATCCCTGGCAATCATCCCCTACTTTCGCAGCCTTCTGATGTGATGAACAAAGTTTGCACGAGTTTCACAAAAGGTTTGAAACTATGCTGGTCAACAGGAGGGAATTGGGTGGAATCTTCATCCTGATATTCCTTTGGAACGAGCACTATCAGGTGGTATACTGATGACTCCAGAACGCCGACAGCCTCTGGCGTAGGAGTTGTAGGACCGATGATTAACTACTACGTATCCTTGGGGAAAATTCCTGCCATTTTTAAATCAGAGATTTATGCCATTGAAAGATGTGCACAATTTAATCTTGACAGGGGCTACTGAACACATGAAATAGCAATCTTGTTGGATAGTCAGGCGGCTATCAAGGCACTCAGCTCATATGAGTTTACCTCTAAGATGCTTGGGAATGTCGCAGCAAGATTAATCAGCTAAGCAGGACGAATAAGGTCAGACTGCTGTGTTCCTGGACACGCAGGGGTGGCTGGAAACGAAAACGCAGACAAAATGGCCAGGAAAAGGGCTAGTAAGTAAGCCCATGGTCGGACCAGAACCGTTTTGTGGGCTTGGATTGGATAAGATCCGGAAAGATATATCGACGGTGACTAGAAGTACCAGGGAACATCACTGGTACAATATCCCTGGACTGAGGCATGCAAAGCTAATGATTGGAATGTATAACCAAAACCGTTTCTCAGCTCTCATGACCCTGAGTAAAAGCAATCTAAGAATTCTCACAGGCTTCCTCACAGGCCATTGTAGACTGAGAAAACGAGAAAACACCTCCACAGACTTGGTATTGAGAATGAAAGCCTGCGCAGATTATGTAATTACGATGATGAAACTCCAGAGCATATTCTGAAGGACTGTAAAGCTTTATGCCACAGAAGATATGCCCAATTATGCAAGCACCTATTTGAGGATTGGGAACTGCTAACACTATAACCACTGGCAATCTGGAGATTCCTTGGGAAAACAGGACTAGATGAGGTGCTCTAGCACCTGGCAAGGGATACAATAGTTCATCGATCGCAGTGTTCTGTGTATCCCGAACAATAACAATTCATTCATTCAACTATAAAATTTTTTGTGAGTTTTAATAATTTAATAAAAATTCCCGAACAATCACAGATTATAAATAAAATATGTTACACAGAAGAATGCTCTCAAATACACTATTGTTCTGTTTAATACAGACAGAATGGTCATCGTACATATTATTTGCTTTGGAAACTGTTTGCCTGATTCATTTAATCATATTAATTTCACTGTGATATTTTCACGAATTCCTATTATTTTCAAATACGTACGATTTTGCCGCAACAAGTTTGATGTTAAGTTTTCATTTCAGTTACGAGTATTAATAATTTTTTAAGTACAAAAAATGTTAAGTAAATAAATTGTAAAACTTAAATTCAATTGCACTTTAACTGAAGGCGGCATAGTAAATTTATTAAGCTTAAAATACCTTAATTGATTAACCGCAGTTGTATCGTATTCGTACGGATATGATAATGTTTACCCAAAATTGCCAGCCACAAATACGTTTACATATAAGTTTTAAGGGGTACTCCATGCCAACAAAATGAATTTTTGAAGTAAAAACTCTTCGATTTCGCTCATTGACTGATGGACTGCTGTAAAATTAGATTTCAATGCGTACCAAAACATTAAAAGAAATCCAAATCAAAGCTTTTCGTAATCTCATCGATTTGACATGGAATGTCCTATATTTTATGTATATCATCTCAAATTTTAATGCTTACTTAGTTACGAGTAGCCGTAATGTTCTTTATTGTCTACAAATCCTGATTAAATAATTTCATTGAAAGTTCATTCATCCTTTTGTAAATTATTTTTGTTTCAAACTTGCATTACAAAGTTTATTCGCAATCTCAATTATTAGTTTAATAAATACTATATTTAAATTTATGTACTTATGTGTGTGTATTCTGCTTTACAATCGATAATAATACTCGTAACCAGCAATGGCAACAAATAATAATAATAACAAGTATAGAAAGAAATACGAAAAGAAATCTTACACAAATTATAGCACAATCACAATTTTGTTGTGTCTTATTTTAATATTTAATATTTATTCTTTGATTGAGATTTGCAATTGCCAACACAACTGATAACCCTTAATTTAACAGAAAGAAGCAAAAAATAAAAAATAAAAAATACTCAAAAACAAATAATAATAATAATAATAATAATACTCGTATTGAAAACAATACATATTAAAATCAGATTGTTATGAATATTAAAAGGAGAGTTACCGATTTTGTGATGGTGAAAAGTGAATTGCAAGGAAGTTATCCTTAACATAAATTAACTACGTACATTGTTTTGGAAAGTGTTTCTTTTATGTGTGTGAAGATAAATTCGTATTTAAATAGCGGAGACACGAACCAAAAATTTTTAACATAGCTCATTTTGCAGTTAACAGAGCTCTGTAAAACGGTTAACAGTGGTCGCAAATTTGATTAAAGACGAAAAATCCAGGAATTGGGACCAAGTCCATGCCAAAAAAAATATGGTAAAAATTCTCCATTATGTACCTAATGATATTACAATAATAGAATATGGGATATATGTTGGCACGCACTACAAAAATTAATTAAAAAAAAGGATTTTTTAGTGAAATTTCTGAAAAATTAGTGACCATTTTGGTCAAATATGGAATTGCACACATTGTGCACTATATATTTAGGGTAGTCCAAGGTATAAGATGAACATTTTGGGTTAATGATTTGAAACTAAATACGAGAATACGAGTAGTAAAAAAACATATATTTTCAAATAAAATGGATGAATAGGAATTTGTTTGTGAACGAATCTTGTAGCAATAATCATCAGCTCTACAGTTACCTGCAGCCGCGCTTATTCATTGTACCCATGTAGGAGTTACTCGCATTGTTAAATGTCTTATGAGAAATCTACCGACAATTTAATTTAAATCAAACAATATTCATATGTTTATTATATAAAAGTTTAAAATAGAATCGCGAAAAGATTTTCATAAAATTATATCATGATCCAATAGTGCAGGTCTGTTTAACAGTCCAGATTATTTTTTGTAGCTTTGAGTTTTTAATGGCCGAAAATTGTGAAATTGTCAAAAGTTTTCTGTGGAAATCAGTGATGGAAAATTAAATTTTTCTGCGGTACAAAAAACCTTCTTAATAGTTCTTTTTTGACCAGTTTTACTCCTCCGGTTGATCAAGTACTTTCAAACTAATTTGACTTCTACGTGTTGAACTATCGCTTTCCAGTATATTTCAACAGAGTGAAAGTATTTTAAAAGAGTACAACGTCTTAAGCTTGTCTTTAAAAATTCTTTTACAGGTCTCGCTACATATTCAAATAATAAACAATTTCGATCTCAAATTAAGAACGATTTGCAATAACAGCTCGCAAATGAAATAATTTCCATGCAAAATGAAAAAAGCGCCAACGTAAAAAAATTAAATACAGGCTGAAGTGCAATTAGTTAATTTGTAAATTGAATGATTTCTAATACAATAATTCCAAAAAAATTAAATATCTCCCAATGAAAGAAGTCCTAACAAGAGTGAAAGAATTCCTTATACAGAAAATCTCAACAGAAATGAAATAAGAACAAAAGAATTCTATGAACCGCAATTTTAGGACAAATAAAATAACTCCCAAAGAAATTTAAAGAATCTCAATGAAATTAAATAAGTCCCAAGCAAAAATTAATTAACTGCCAATTCCAATATTTCCCCAAATTTAAAAAGCCTCACAAAAAGTAAATAACTCTCCCCATAACAGATATGAAAATGTGATAACTTCCAACTATATTTCATTGGGTGTTATATCGTTTGAAAATCATTTGAACGTAACTTCTGAAAAATAGCATTTTGCATACTAGTTTGGGGTTTTCTCATTATATGTCAAAAAAGTATTATTTAAAATATTTTTTTGTACCGAAGAAAAATTTAATTTTCCATCACAAACCTAAAATACAATTTTGTTCAACTGTTTTTGATTTCCCTACAATTTTAAACAAAAAACAAAATGCCTGTTGTTTTTTTATTGCTTTATTGTTGTAGTACTAAATAGACCTGTATTTTTAGATCATGAATTATATTTACAAATTTAAAATGCAAATACAACTTGATTTAAAATAAAAATGATTTACAAAGTTGCTAAATCTTAAAGTATAATTCGAGTGTTCTGCCACACGTCTTACCATCATTTTTTTTATTTATCTATTTATTTATTTGTCTATGGAAAAGAATCCTTACAGACAGTTTATATTGTATACATATATTTTTACATACTAGTGATATAAACATAAAATTAAACATCTACAAAAATTTAGGACATATACAAAAAATATGAGTCGAAGAAGAATCAATAAATGTATAAAATTTGTTAAACTCGTTGCACATTCTCCTCAAAGAGGCAGCACTGAGCATAATGAGTTCTAAAAAATTTAACTGGTAACGGAGAAAAATAACGTTAAGGACGTTGAAGGACATTATATCGTTGATTAAGACTCTAGAGCTTACTTCGCCAATAATTATGTTGAAAATGAACGATATGTTATGTCTGTGAAGATAAATTTCGAAATTTATAACCCTAGACACAAACCATTCGCATTAACAGAGCTATGTTACAATGTTAACATAGCGCTGTTAAGCATAGAAAAACTGAGGGTATCTATTCCAAATGGAATTATGACCACATTTTTTGACCAAATGGACAAAAAATAGAAGGTACAAGCAGCTAATTCTATTTTTTTTATAAAACAATAAACATTAAACACAAACATGTATCGAAACTATACTTTCTGACACACACAAAAACTATTATATTCTTTAAAGGAAGAATCTTAATTCCCAGCTACTGGACATACCTGGGCGAGAAAAAATGAATGGATTTTATAGATTTTATGCTCCCCTAAGACACCCAATTGTCAGAAATCTTAACAGTTGGATTTTTAAAGAAAAATTTGGATTTTAGTGAATTTCCAAATTTGGAATTTCTCTAAAGGATGAATTCCCAGCTACTGGACATACCTGGGCGAGAAATAATGAATGGAGCATAAAATCTATAAAATCCATTTATTATTTCTCGCCCAGGTATGTCCAGTAGCTGGGAATTCATCCTTTAGAGAAATTCCAAATTTGGAAATTCACTAAAATCCAAATTTTTCTTTAAAAATCCAACTGTTAAGATTTCTGACAATTGGGTGTCTTAGGGGAGCATAAAATCTATAAAATCCATTCATTTTTTCTCGCCCAGGTATGTCCAGTAGCTGGGAATTCATCCTTTAGAGAAATTCCAAATTTGGAAATTCACTAAAATCCAAATTTTTCTTTAAAAATCCAACTGTTAAGATTTCTGACAATTGGGTGTCTTAGGGGAGCATAAAATCTATAAAATCCATTCATTTTTTCTCGCCCAGGTATGTCCAGTAGCTGGGAATTCATCCTTTAGAGAAATTCCAAATTTGGAAATTCACTAAAATCCAAATTTTTCTTTAAAAATCCAACTGTTAAGATTTCTGACAATTGGGTGTCTTAGGGGAGCATAAAATCTATAAAATCCATTTATTATTTCTCGCCCAGGTATGTCCAGTAGCTGGGAATTCATCCTTTAGAGAAATTCCAAATTTGGAAATTCACTAAAATCCAAATTTTTCTTTAAAAATCCAACTGTTAAGATTTCTGACAATTGGGTGTCTTAGGGGAGCATAAAATCTATAAAATCCATTTATTATTTCTCGCCCAGGTATGTCCAGTAGCTGGGAATTCATCCTTTAGAGAAATTCCAAATTTGGAAATTCACTAAAATCCAAATTTTTCTTTAAAAATCCAACTGTTAAGATTTCTGACAATTGGGTGTCTTAGGGGAGCATAAAATCTATAAAATCCATTCATTTTTTCTCGCCCAGGTATGTCCAGTAGCTGGGAATTCATCCTTTAGAGAAATTCCAAATTTGGAAATTCACTAAAATCCAAATTTTTCTTTAAAAATCCAACTGTTAAGATTTCTGACAATTGGGTGTCTTAGGGGAGCATAAAATCTATAAAATCCATTCATTTTTTCTCGCCCAGGTATGTCCAGTAGCTGGGAATTCATCCTTTAGAGAAATTCCAAATTTGGAAATTCACTAAAATCCAAATTTTTCTTTAAAAATCCAACTGTTAAGATTTCTGACCATTGGGTGTCTTAGGGGAGCATAAAATCTATAAAATCCATTTATTATTTCTCGCCCAGGTATGTCCAGTAGCTGGGAATTCATCCTTTAGAGAAATTCCAAATTTGGAAATTCACTAAAATCCAAATTTTTCTTTAAAAATCCAACTGTTAAGATTTCTGACCATTGGGTGTCTTAGGGGAGCATAAAATCTATAAAATCCATTTATTATTTCTCGCCCAGGTATGTCCAGTAGCTGGGAATTCATCCTTTAGAGAAATTCCAAATTTGGAAATTCACTAAAATCCAAATTTTTCTTTAAAAATCCAACTGTTAAGATTTCTGACAATTGGGTGTCTTAGGGGAGCATAAAATCTATAAAAGCCATTCATTATTTCTCGCCCAGGTATGTCCAGTAGCTGGGAATTCATCCTTTAGAGAAATTCCAAATTTGGAAATTCACTAAAATCCAAATTTTTCTTTAAAAATCCAACTGTTAAGATTTCTGACAATTGGGTGTCTTAGGGGAGCATAAAATCTATAAAAGCCATTCATTATTTCTCGCCCAGGTATGTCCAGTAGCTGGGAATTCATCCTTTAGAGAAATTCCAAATTTGGAAATTCACTAAAATCCAAATTTTTCTTTAAAAATCCAACTGTTAAGATTTCTGACCATTGGGTGTCTTAGGGGAGCATAAAATCTATAAAATCCATTTATTATTTCTCGCCCAGGTATGTCCAGTAGCTGGGAATTCATCCTTTAGAGAAATTCCAAATTTGGAAATTCACTAAAATCCAAATTTTTCTTTAAAAATCCAACTGTTAAGATTTCTGACAATTGGGTGTCTTAGGGGAGCATAAAATCTATAAAAGCCATTCATTATTTCTCGCCCAGGTATGTCCAGTAGCTGGGAATTCATCCTTTAGAGAAATTCCAAATTTGGAAATTCACTAAAATCCAAATTTTTCTTTAAAAATCCAACTGTTAAGATTTCTGACAATTGGGTGTCTTAGGGGAGCATAAAATCTATAAAAGCCATTCATTATTTCTCGCCCAGGTATGTCCAGTAGCTGGGAATTCATCCTTTAGAGAAATTCCAAATTTGGAAATTCACTAAAATCCAAATTTTTCTTTAAAAATCCAACTGTTAAGATTTCTGACCATTGGGTGTCTTAGGGGAGCATAAAATCTATAAAATCCATTTATTATTTCTCGCCCAGGTATGTCCAGTAGCTGGGAATTCATCCTTTAGAGAAATTCCAAATTTGGAAATTCACTAAAATCCAAATTTTTCTTTAAAAATCCAACTGTTAAGATTTCTGACAATTGGGTGTCTTAGGGGAGCATAAAATCTATAAAAGCCATTCATTATTTCTCGCCCAGGTATGTCCAGTAGCTGGGAATTCATCCTTTAGAGAAATTCCAAATTTGGAAATTCACTAAAATCCAAATTTTTCTTTAAAAATCCAACTGTTAAGATTTCTGACAATTGGGTGTCTTAGGGGAGCATAAAATCTATAAAAGCCATTCATTATTTCTCGCCCAGGTATGTCCAGTAGCTGGGAATTCATCCTTTAGAGAAATTCCAAATTTGGAAATTCACTAAAATCCAAATTTTTCTTTAAAAATCCAACTGTTAAGATTTCTGACAATTGGGTGTCTTAGGGGAGCATAAAATCTATAAAAGCCATTCATTATTTCTCGCCCAGGTATGTCCAGTAGCTGGGAATTCATCCTTTAGAGAAATTCCAAATTTGGAAATTCACTAAAATCCAAAT
Source organism: Gymnocheta viridis (assembly GCA_956483585.1). Classification (NCBI taxonomy): domain Eukaryota; kingdom Metazoa; phylum Arthropoda; class Insecta; order Diptera; family Tachinidae; genus Gymnocheta; species Gymnocheta viridis. The sequence continues at coordinate 8,100,750 of OY101444.1, forward strand.
TTTTCTTTAAAAATCCAACTGTTAAGATTTCTGACAATTGAGTGTCTTAGGGGAGCATAAAATCTATAAAATCCATTCATTTTTTCTCGCCCAGGTATGTTCAGTAGCTGGGAATTCATCCTTTAGAGAAATTCCAAATTTGGAAATTCACTAAAATCCAAATTTTTCTTTAAAAATCCAACTGTTAAGATTTCTGACAATTGGGTGTCTTAGGGGAGCATAAAATCTATAAAATCCATTCATTATTTCTCGCCCAGGTATGTCCAGTAGCTGGGAATTCATCCTTTAGAGAAATTCCAAATTTGGAAATTCACTAAAATCCAAATTTTTCTTTAAAAATCCAACTGTTAAGATTTCTGACAATTGGGTGTCTTAGGGGAGCATAAAATCTATAAAATCCATTTATTATTTCTCGCCCAGGTATGTCCAGTAGCTGGGAATTCATCCTTTAGAGAAATTCCAAATTTGGAAATTCACTAAAATCCAAATTTTTCTTTAAAAATCCAACTGTTAAGATTTCTGACCATTGGGTGTCTTAGGGGAGCATAAAATCTATAAAATCCATTTATTATTTCTCGCCCAGGTATGTCCAGTAGCTGGGAATTCATCCTTTAGAGAAATTCCAAATTTGGAAATTCACTAAAATCCAAATTTTTCTTTAAAAATCCAACTGTTAAGATTTCTGACAATTGGGTGTCTTAGGGGAGCATAAAATCTATAAAAGCCATTCATTATTTCTCGCCCAGGTATGTCCAGTAGCTGGGAATTCATCCTTTAGAGAAATTCCAAATTTGGAAATTCACTAAAATCCAAATTTTTCTTTAAAAATCCAACTGTTAAGATTTCTGACAATTGGGTGTCTTAGGGGAGCATAAAATCTATAAAATCCATTCATTATTTCTCGCCCAGGTATGTCCAGTAGCTGGGAATTCATCCTTTAGAGAAATTCCAAATTTGGAAATTCACTAAAATCCAAATTTTTCTTTAAAAATCCAACTGTTAAGATTTCTGACAATTGGGTGTCTTAGGGGAGCATAAAATCTATAAAATCCATTTATTATTTCTCGCCCAGGTATGTCCAGTAGCTGGGAATTCATCCTTTAGAGAAATTCCAAATTTGGAAATTCACTAAAATCCAAATTTTTCTTTAAAAATCCAACTGTTAAGATTTCTGACAATTGGGTGTCTTAGGGGAGCATAAAATCTATAAAATCCATTTATTATTTCTCGCCCAGGTATGTCCAGTAGCTGGGAATTCATCCTTTAGAGAAATTCCAAATTTGGAAATTCACTAAAATCCAAATTTTTCTTTAAAAATCCAACTGTTAAGATTTCTGACAATTGGGTGTCTTAGGGGAGCATAAAATCTATAAAATCCATTCATTTTTTCTCGCCCAGGTATGTCCAGTAGCTGGGAATTCATCCTTTAGAGAAATTCCAAATTTGGAAATTCACTAAAATCCAAATTTTTCTTTAAAAATCCAACTGTTAAGATTTCTGACAATTGGGTGTCTTAGGGGAGCATAAAATTTATAAAATCCATTCATTTTTTCTCGCCCAGGTATGTCCAGTAGCTGCGAATTCATCCTTTAGAGAAATTCCAAATTTGGAAATTCACTAAAATCCAAATTTTTCTTTAAAAATCCAACTGTTAAGATTTCTGACAATTGGGTGTCTTAGGGGAGCATAAAATCTATAAAATCCATTCATTATTTCTCGCCCAGGTATGTCCAGTAGCTGGGAATTCATCCTTTAGAGAAATTCCAAATTTGGAAATTCACTAAAATCCAAATTTTTCTTTAAAAATCCAACTGTTAAGATTTCTGACAATTGGGTGTCTTAGGGGAGCATAAAATCTATAAAATCCATTTATTATTTCTCGCCCAGGTATGTCCAGTAGCTGGGAATTCATCCTTTAGAGAAATTCCAAATTTGGAAATTCACTAAAATCCAAATTTTTCTTTAAAAATCCAACTGTTAAGATTTCTGACAATTGGGTGTCTTAGGGGAGCATAAAATCTATAAAATCCATTCATTATTTCTCGCCCAGGTATGTCCAGTAGCTGGGAATTCATCCTTTAGAGAAATTCCAAATTTGGAAATTCACTAAAATCCAAATTTTTCTTTAAAAATCCAACTGTTAAGATTTCTGACAATTGGGTGTCTTAGGGGAGCATAAAATCTATAAAATCCATTTATTATTTCTCGCCCAGGTATGTCCAGTAGCTGGGAATTCATCCTTTAGAGAAATTCCAAATTTGGAAATTCACTAAAATCCAAATTTTTCTTTAAAAATCCAACTGTTAAGATTTCTGACAATTGGGTGTCTTAGGGGAGCATAAAATCTATAAAATCCATTTATTATTTCTCGCCCAGGTATGTCCAGTAGCTGGGAATTCATCCTTTAGAGAAATTCCAAATTTGGAAATTCACTAAAATCCAAATTTTTCTTTAAAAATCCAACTGTTAAGATTTCTGACAATTGGGTGTCTTAGGGGAGCATAAAATCTATAAAATCCATTTATTATTTCTCGCCCAGGTATGTCCAGTAGCTGGGAATTCATCCTTTAGAGAAATTCCAAATTTGGAAATTCACTAAAATCCAAATTTTTCTTTAAAAATCCAACTGTTAAGATTTCTGACAATTGGGTGTCTTAGGGGAGCATAAAATCTATAAAATCCATTTATTATTTCTCGCCCAGGTATGTCCAGTAGCTGGGAATTCATCCTTTAGAGAAATTCCAAATTTGGAAATTCACTAAAATCCAAATTTTTCTTTAAAAATCCAACTGTTAAGATTTCTGACAATTGGGTGTCTTAGGGGAGCATAAAATCTATAAAATCCATTTATTATTTCTCGCCCAGGTATGTCCAGTAGCTGGGAATTCATCCTTTAGAGAAATTCCAAATTTGGAAATTCACTAAAATCCAAATTTTTCTTTAAAAATCCAACTGTTAAGATTTCTGACAATTGGGTGTCTTAGGGGAGCATAAAATCTATAAAATCCATTTATTATTTCTCGCCCAGGTATGTCCAGTAGCTGGGAATTCATCCTTTAGAGAAATTCCAAATTTGGAAATTCACTAAAATCCAAATTTTTCTTTAAAAATCCAACTGTTAAGATTTCTGACAATTGGGTGTCTTAGGGGAGCATAAAATCTATAAAATCCATTTATTATTTCTCGCCCAGGTATGTCCAGTAGCTGGGAATTCATCCTTTAGAGAAATTCCAAATTTGGAAATTCACTAAAATCCAAATTTTTCTTTAAAAATCCAACTGTTAAGATTTCTGACAATTGGGTGTCTTAGGGGAGCATAAAATCTATAAAATCCATTTATTATTTCTCGCCCAGGTATGTCCAGTAGCTGGGAATTCATCCTTTAGAGAAATTCCAAATTTGGAAATTCACTAAAATCCAAATTTTTCTTTAAAAATCCAACTGTTAAGATTTCTGACAATTGGGTGTCTTAGGGGAGCATAAAATCTATAAAATCCATTTATTATTTCTCGCCCAGGTATGTCCAGTAGCTGGGAATTCATCCTTTAGAGAAATTCCAAATTTGGAAATTCACTAAAATCCAAATTTTTCTTTAAAAATCCAACTGTTAAGATTTCTGACAATTGGGTGTCTTAGGGGAGCATAAAATCTATAAAATCCATTTATTATTTCTCGCCCAGGTATGTCCAGTAGCTGGGAATTCATCCTTTAGAGAAATTCCAAATTTGGAAATTCACTAAAATCCAAATTTTTCTTTAAAAATCCAACTGTTAAGATTTCTGACAATTGGGTGTCTTAGGGGAGCATAAAATCTATAAAATCCATTTATTATTTCTCGCCCAGGTATGTCCAGTAGCTGGGAATTCATCCTTTAGAGAAATTCCAAATTTGGAAATTCACTAAAATCCAAATTTTTCTTTAAAAATCCAACTGTTAAGATTTCTGACAATTGGGTGTCTTAGGGGAGCATAAAATCTATAAAATCCATTCATTTTTTCTCGCCCAGGTATGTCCAGTAGCTGGGAATTCATCCTTTAGAGAAATTCCAAATTTGGAAATTCACTAAAATCCAAATTTTTCTTTAAAAATCCAACTGTTAAGATTTCTGACAATTGGGTGTCTTAGGGGAGCATAAAATTTATAAAATCCATTCATTTTTTCTCGCCCAGGTATGTCCAGTAGCTGCGAATTCATCCTTTAGAGAAATTCCAAATTTGGAAATTCACTAAAATCCAAATTTTTCTTTAAAAATCCAACTGTTAAGATTTCTGACAATTGGGTGTCTTAGGGGAGCATAAAATCTATAAAATCCATTCATTATTTCTCGCCCAGGTATGTCCAGTAGCTGGGAATTCATCCTTTAGAGAAATTCCAAATTTGGAAATTCACTAAAATCCAAATTTTTCTTTAAAAATCCAACTGTTAAGATTTCTGACAATTGGGTGTCTTAGGGGAGCATAAAATCTATAAAATCCATTTATTATTTCTCGCCCAGGTATGTCCAGTAGCTGGGAATTCATCCTTTAGAGAAATTCCAAATTTGGAAATTCACTAAAATCCAAATTTTTCTTTAAAAATCCAACTGTTAAGATTTCTGACAATTGGGTGTCTTAGGGGAGCATAAAATCTATAAAATCCATTTATTATTTCTCGCCCAGGTATGTCCAGTAGCTGGGAATTCATCCTTTAGAGAAATTCCAAATTTGGAAATTCACTAAAATCCAAATTTTTCTTTAAAAATCCAACTGTTAAGATTTCTGACAATTGGGTGTCTTAGGGGAGCATAAAATCTATAAAATCCATTCATTTTTTCTCGCCCAGGTATGTCCAGTAGCTGGGAATTCATCCTTTAGAGAAATTCCAAATTTGGAAATTCACTAAAATCCAAATTTTTCTTTAAAAATCCAACTGTTAAGATTTCTGACAATTGGGTGTCTTAGGGGAGCATAAAATTTATAAAATCCATTCATTTTTTCTCGCCCAGGTATGTCCAGTAGCTGCGAATTCATCCTTTAGAGAAATTCCAAATTTGGAAATTCACTAAAATCCAAATTTTTCTTTAAAAATCCAACTGTTAAGATTTCTGACAATTGGGTGTCTTAGGGGAGCATAAAATCTATAAAATCCATTCATTATTTCTCGCCCAGGTATGTCCAGTAGCTGGGAATTCATCCTTTAGAGAAATTCCAAATTTGGAAATTCACTAAAATCCAAATTTTTCTTTAAAAATCCAACTGTTAAGATTTCTGACAATTGGGTGTCTTAGGGGAGCATAAAATCTATAAAATCCATTTATTATTTCTCGCCCAGGTATGTCCAGTAGCTGGGAATTCATCCTTTAGAGAAATTCCAAATTTGGAAATTCACTAAAATCCAAATTTTTCTTTAAAAATCCAACTGTTAAGATTTCTGACCATTGGGTGTCTTAGGGGAGCATAAAATCTATAAAATCCATTTATTATTTCTCGCCCAGGTATGTCCAGTAGCTGGGAATTCATCCTTTAGAGAAATTCCAAATTTGGAAATTCACTAAAATCCAAATTTTTCTTTAAAAATCCAACTGTTAAGATTTCTGACAATTGGGTGTCTTAGGGGAGCATAAAATCTATAAAATCCATTCATTTTTTCTCGCCCAGGTATGTTCAGTAGCTGGGAATTCATCCTTTAGAGAAATTCCAAATTTGGAAATTCACTAAAATCCAAATTTTTCTTTAAAAATCCAACTGTTAAGATTTCTGACAATTGGGTGTCTTAGGGGAGCATAAAATCTATAAAATCCATTCATTATTTCTCGCCCAGGTATGTCCAGTAGCTGGGAATTCAGATTCTTCCTTTAAAGAATATAATAGTTTTTGTGTGTGTCAGAAAGTATAGTTTCGATACATGCTTGTGTTTAATGTTTATTGTTTTATAAAAACAATAGAATTAGCTGCTTGTACCTTCTATTTTTCGTCCATTTGGTCAAAAAATGTGGTCATAATTCCATTTGGAATAGATACCCTCAGTTTTTCTATGCTTAACAGCGCTATGTTAACATTGTAACATAGCTCTGTTAATGCGAATGGTTTGTGTCTAGGGTTATAAATTTCGAAATTTATCTTCACACACATCGATATGTTAAGCACAGTTTTCCGGCTTTTTAGAGTTATCAGCTTCATAAGGGAAAGTCTAGCAGAATATGATGGTAAATTCCTTAGGTTAAAGTTTAACCCACGAAGACAAAAAATAAGGAACTGTTTTTGCACGGATTCAATAGCGTCAGAATGTTTTTTTTTATATACAGGTTCCCATATTACAGATCCATAGTCCAACACAGGTCTTACAAGCGATGCATATAGACTTTTTCCAGCGTTTTACAAAACCAATTACACCTCTAGCTTTATTTGTTGTCATTGTTATATGAGCATTAAAATTAGGTTTCGAATCAAGCAGGATTCCAAGATCTACGAAATTATCAACCGAGTCCAACTGATAATCTTTAATGAAAACATAGCGTGCAGGAATCGGACTTTTTCTAACAAAACGCATGTATTTACATTTTTTAAAATTAAGTTCTATGCGATTTATTTTGCACCAAGTGTAAAACGAACTTAAGTCGTCTTGGAGACGTTGTTGCTCAGATATTTGACGATAACTGTGAAAAATTTTCACGTCATCTGCATACATTAAAATATTGGATGAATGAATTGCATCGGGTAGGTCGATAATAAACAGTGTAAACAGAAGCGGTCCAAGGTGACTTCCGTGTGGTACAGCAGATGGAACATCGATGCTTCTGGAATATGTGTTTTTAAAACAAACGGTTTGTTTTCTATCACTCAGGTATGAATAAATCCATTTTATACTAAGATTTGTAAAACCAAGTAAATGTAATTTAATTTTCAAAAGCAAATGAATGTGTGTGAAGATAAATTCGTATTTATATAGCAGAGACACGAACCAAATTTTTAACATAGCTCATTTTGCAGTTAACAGAGCTCTCTAAAACGGTTAACAGTGGTCGCAAATTTGCTTAAAGACGAAAAATCCAGGATTTGGGACCAAGTGCATTCCAAAAGAAAATATGGTAAAAATTCTCCATTGTGCACCTAATGATATTACAATAATAAAATATGGGATATATGTTGGCAGGAACTATAAAAACTGATTTAAAAAAAAAAGGATTTTTTAGTGAAATTTCTGTAAAAGATTGGTGACCATTTTGGCCAAATATGGAATTGCACACGTTGTGCACTATAAATTTAGGGTAGTCCAAGGGGTCCCTAATGGCACCCAATTGGTCGCATATCTGAAATAATTTTGGAAATTGAATAAATTGATTTTGAAAAAATTAGTTTTTTTAGTGAAATTAATTCTTGTGCACAAAATATTGAAACGTCAGAGTATAATTAAAACCAACACAAATCGAAGAATATATCTGTTTTATCCCAAAAAATAAAACTGTTGGATAATTACTAACAATCTCTTACTTTTCCAAAAAATTCACGAAAATTCCCGATTTAATATTTTTTTCTGTGACTTCTAAAATAATTCTTGTGCACAAAATATCGAAACGTCAGAGTATAATTAAAACCAACACAAATCTAAGAATATATCTGTTTTATCCCAAAAAATAAAACTGTTGGATAATTACTAACAATCTCTTACTTTTCCAAAAAATTCACGAAAATTCCCGATTTAGTATTTTTTTCTGTGACCTAAAATAATTCTTGTGCACAAAATATTGAAACGTCAGAGTATAATTAAAACCAACACAAATCGAAGAATATATCTGTTTTATCCCAAAAAATAAAACTGTTGGATAATTACTAACAATCTCTTACTTTTCCAAAAAATTCACGAAAATTCCCGATTTAGTATTTTTTTCTGTGACCTAAAATAATTCTTGTGCACAAAATATTGAAACGTCAGAGTATAATTAAAACCAACACAAATCGAAGAATATATCTGTTTTATCCCAAAAAATAAAACTGTTGGATAATTACTAACAATCTCTTACTTTTCCAAAAAATTCACGAAAATTCCCGATTTAGTATTTTTTTCTGTGACTTCTAAAATAATTCTTGTGCACAAAATATTTTCAAAATCAATTTATTCATTTCCAAAATAAAAAATTCTTTTTTTTAAATCAGTTTTTATAGTGCATGCCAACATATATCCCATATTTTATTATTGTAATATCATTAGGTCCATAATGGAGAATTTTTACCATATTTTTTTTTGGCATGGACTTGGTCCCAAATCCTGGATTTTTCGTCTTTAATCAAATTTGCGACCACTGTTAACCGTTTTACAGAGCTCTGTTAACTGCAAAATGAGCTATATTAAAGATTTTGGTTCGTGTCTCTGCTATATAAATACGAATTTATCTTCACACACAAATGATTGACTTTATCGAAGGCCTTGCTAAAATCAGTGTATATCACATCGGTTTCTTGTTGTTGAAGAAATCCACGATATACCTATTACGGTTGTAAGATGAAGAAGATTAGTTGTAGTAGAGCACCTTTTCTATGAAACCCATGGCTGATGGGGGGATATAAAATTTGATAATTGATAACATAAGTGATCGGTGGTAATTTTTTCAAATAGTTTGAGTATAACACTCAATTTTGCAATGCCACCATAGTTTGCAATATCAGATTTATTTCCCGATTTAAACAAAAGTATAATAAAGGAATCATATTTAGACAATTCCGTCATTGTTTATTCAGAGATATACTTTGTTAATCCAATCGCAAGAAAGTGCTTTCAAATGGCCTTTTTGTAATTGATCGCGGTGTGTTGTATTTCGTTCTTCTAGTTTTTCATTTTAAACTAATTGTTTTTATACTTCCTTTTGAGGGAAACTGCTGATGTTCTTATGAAAATAATCTTTTTAGCAGGAGGACTATTCATGACTCAAATTGTAACAATTCTTTCTCTAATGTGATTATTTTGTTCGAACAATTTTGTTGTTAATGTGTTTTATTTTTTTTTATTTTTTTTTTTTAATCCAAAGTGATTATTATTTGGCTAAGTTCGTAACATTTTTTAGTCAGAAAGAATTTTTTTGTTGATATTTTCCCTGTTCCCTGTTGGTGTTTTCCTTTCAGAAGGCAATCCCATTTTGTCCTACTTCATTTACTTACCACAATCGGAAGGAAATCCCTAGCAAATGTTACAAACTAAACATAATGATGATCCCTGCCACATTAAAATAAAATTGCACATCAATTGCCTCAAGACATGCCACACAGAAATGCAAGGCTCTACCATCGGGACAGACAGACAAACGGACAGACAGACCGAAATAATAAATAATCAAAATAATTACAACAGCAAATATAAAGTAATAAATTTCTAAATGCATGCAATTTGGAAATTGAGAATGCAACTAAATAAAATATGTGTACTTGTATGAATTATTATTGATTCCTAAGATAAATAACCAATAAAAAAAAAAGAAAAGAGGTCATAACTACAATTTTCTTTTCCTACAACTGAAACCTCATAAAAAAAATAAATAGAAGAGTGTTCATTTTGAAAATAAATTATAATTTGTAGAGCTTGTTGTGGTTTAGAATTTCTTATAAACACATATTTGGCTCCTCGAGCTCTTCTAGTTTCTTTTAAGTTATTATTTCTTTAACATTTCTCTTCCCTCCCTCTCCAAACACTTTTTGGGATTTTTCTACAATCAGGCACGTATTATATCAGTATTTACGCAACACTGATTTCGTTATTGAACTGTTTGTTGTTCCTGGTTTTTCATCGTGTTGTTGTTGGTATGTATTTATGTATTTATTTGCCTGGCTTTTTGTGTGAAGCTGCTGGTATAGGGATTATGGCAGGCAGGGTGTTGTAATTTTGTATTTTCATCTTTTGTTTTTGTTTTTGTTGCATCATTCTGTCTTCGACAAGATTTTTATCAGTTATATGCTGCTTGCTGCTGCCTTATTTTTGGTGGTTTCGATGTTTTTGTTTTCTTTTTTAAGAAATTCTCCATTAAGCCTGAAAAGAGGTCTTATCTTTAATTTTGTCATGTTTACCAATCGAACATGTCATTATTATCCATTTTACATTCATATCGAAAGATAAGAACAAATTTCTTCTTTAAAATTAAAGTTGCACTTGAAGAAATTTTATGGGCAGAAGAATGAAATGTTAAAAATATATTAAAACTGGAATTTGAGGTGATTGGTTGTTTATTCCTCATTGGCGGTTTGGCAATTCTTCTGCAGAAGTTATTATATACACACATACATACATACTTCTACTCAATAGCAAAGTGGAACCCAAAATAAAGGACTTCGTTAAATTTGGAAATTTCCATTTAATATTTTTTTTCAATTTTATTAAAGAAATATAAAGTCAAAACCAAAAAAAAAAAAATTAATAAAAAAAATTTAATCAATTCAATAAAAATAATCACCCTTATTCCAATTGTCGTCGTCAACGTGGCCATCATTTTATTGCCAATATCATTTTGTTTCAACGTCGTCATCAATTCAATAACATTTTTGCATTCTGTAACAGGATGACGACGACGTTGACGATTTATCGTTTATGTCAACATATCAAACACACATCTCTAAATATTTGAAACAGCTGTGTGTGTTTTTTTTTTTGTTAATTTTGAACAAAAATTTGATTAAAACTTGAAATGTTTTTTACTTGTGATATAAATTCAGACTCGAGTGATGATGAAAATACAAGAAAACAAAAGCTCATATTAGAACGAAAGCTTCTAAGACAGAAATTCGACATATTTAAACTACCGGACAGCAAGTGAACACCAATTTCAGTGTATTGCTTTAATGATTGTATAGTTTTTTTTTATTAAGAGGTTTGATAGTTACTTTAGAGTACTTTAAACTTCGATTCCCGCCAAACTTATTAAGAAATTTTATTTTTATGTTCCACTATTTTCGCTTATTACTTCCTTAGCTTTTGTCATTCATCTCCTAAACGTATCGGCGAGGCAAGGGAATTTAAAACTCTTGCGATTTTTCTCGATTGTTCTCTAAAATTAATTGGAAGAGTGCCTTTGCAAAATCCCACTGCAAGAGAGGGATTCTTCTGCAACTCTTCCACCCATTTTTCAAACTGAGTTGCAGTTGTTATTTAAAATTTTTCAGTTTTTTTCCATTTTTCAGTTTAGGTATATTTCAAATAAAGTCAACTCGTTATGTAAAATGGCGACGACAAATTCAAAGTCGTTTCAAAACAATATCGCCGTCAAATTCTCTTGTAGAATACAAATTCAATGTTGACAGTCATCGATAATATCCGAATACGACAACTGGAATAACAATTTGAAGTAAGCAAGGCAAAACAATAGCGTATTGTATTCATGTTGACAACTGGAATGAGGGTGAATATAAAGCTACGCATTTTATATTTCAATTCCTTAAAGCGAAGCTCACACTTAAAGCGGGACACTGAAATTTTCCTATTTGTCTTTAGTATTTTTAATACATGGTTGACTTTTCCATTTTTTGACATCACAGCTTGAATTCGGGTTCAATAATATACCGTTCTTCTGCTGCGACTTCCTTCAGTGCGCCAAAACCTTTTTCTCGTTGCGTAACCGCCAAACTTTAACTTGTTTGTTGAGGCCCTATGTTCCACCAAGGAATTATGGGAACTGAATAATAATAATAATAATAATAGGACTGCCACTAGCCGGTGTGTATCTGGCAAATGAGTAACTGCTTTGGCTAGCTCACCCAGAAGTGCTTTAGGTGAACATAAGCACAATAAGTCGCAGCACTCAGCACCAAACAAATTTTCAAAAAACTTACATTGTTGTTCAAAAGATATGACGAATGCAGTGGTGAAAATACAAAAAAAATCTGTAGGGTAGATTTTGAGAAAACTTCATGTAAAACTTCTGTGATTTTTTTTGCCATTCCGATCTTTTGGCAAATGCGCTAAACCAATAATCAGCTGACGTTTAACTTCTTTCAATTTGAAATTCCCATAATAGTATTTTCTCTACCACCATTACCGCTCTTCGTGAATTTTCTATGCTGCATAAGTTTTCTTTATGGTTTCTTTCTTTTAAACTTCATTTCATGTACACTCGTTCAGCAACCGTCACGAATTATTAAGCGTTACCAATTTAAAACAATTACAATTATCAACTCTTTAAACACTACTTTAAGAACAATTTAGTTCTTAATATGCAATGGCAATTTGCAATAGTTCTCTTTATTCTTTTTCACTTCGAAATATGTGTGACTTATTTTTTAGCACTTAAAGTAAAGTAAATAATAAAAGAAAAGTACCAACTCTTCATAATTTACAGCAGTCATGCACGAAATACTTTTATTCCTATTAGAAGTAAATTTTTCACAGCATAAATTAACATCAAGTCATAAATGCAACTTGTTACAAAAATAAAAATTTTAAAAGTAAAATGTTTTGTGTATTTCTAGAAAGAAATATTTCCTATAGTTGGTGCAGTATAGAAAAAAACATTAAGGCATACAGTCGAGAGTATAATAATAAATACAGCATATTTACTTATGGCCGTGAAAAATCTTAAGCTTTTTTAAGATGAAAAAAGATGGTGGTCGGGACAATTAGAAACCACGTTAGTAATACAAGTCTTGTCACTTTCAGAGTTAATACAAGAGAGATTTATTAATTTCTAAATGATGTACATATGTAGAACTTCAAGTATGACAGATAGCAAAATAAAATCCCAAGCGCTTTTAGCGCCAGAGATTTGATAATTAAAATTATAAGTTAAATTAGTTGGCAGTTATTGCATTTCATTAAGATTTCGGTTAAGTTTGAATTCAATTAAAGATAATTTAGCAAAGTTTAACAACTATAAAAAATTAAAAATTATAAAAGTGAGATTGATGCCTAAACAGGCCACATTCTAAGTATTATTTTACTATTTATAACTTTAAAGTTTATGTTATTAAAAAAACTCTTTAAGGCCAATCAAAACTCTTTGTTAGGAAATGCAAAAACTAAAATTTTTAATTTAATGTATTTGAAAGGTCAATACGGCAACCAGTGATGCCAGCAGAAATCTAACAAAATCCCAACATTTCTCAAAAAAATTCCCCCTTTTTCCCTACACACACAGACAAATTTCCCTTCATTTTTCCTAACTCTAAAAATTCATTGAGTTTAACAAAAATTAACATTTTATTTGCATTTTTAAAATTTTGTACATTTACATAAATCATCGCCAGGTACACAATTTAATTTTAAAATAAGGATGCGGAGTTCTCACAACGCAATCAAATCTTAATTCTGAATGCTTAATAAAATATTGACCATGTTAAAAAATTAGGACGCCGGAAAGATAGAATGAACAAAGAGTTTTTTTTTTTGTGTTGAAGAGCGCATTTGAATAATTAAAATAGCTTAAAATATAATTTTAAAAAGTTTTAATTTATATATTAAACATAAAAAAAATCAAATCTGTTTTCTCATACAAAATTCTTTTCCCAGGAAAATCAGACATTTCTTTCCCTTGTGTTGTCTCTAGTTATTATTTTCCGAAAGATGTTTTCTGTCTGTATGAAATAACTCGCGTAATACTGTAACAAAATTTGAAATTTAAATTTTTATATGTGAGTGAAAACATTTCAAACCATCATGCCGTTCGGATAGAACACCTCTGATTTCAATGAAATTCATCACAACTGTTGCTTGTTATTGGACTTTAACAAAACATAGATTTTCAGACCCCAGATTCTTTCGGCTTCCGAAATATGACGTCATAAAAGATGTGAAAAATGTTAAAAAATCACAAAAGTCTCCTTACAAAAGGTTATAGAACTTTTGAACTATGCAATATAATTAATTATTTTTGGTATCTTTTTAAAGGTGAAAGTGCAACCTTTAAAATTATATGCATATAGTGTTTTTTTTAAGGAAAGGTCAAAGGTAACTTTTTGGGGTCTTGAGTTCAAAGTTCCATATCTGAAAAAGTGTATTTTTTAAAATTCTTAAAAAAATTATATTTCAAGTATTAGACCATCTTATACATTTGCAGAAAATTTAAAGGTGGAGACTCGATAGGTGTCAGAGTTATAGACCAGAACCTGATCCTAAGTATGTTTTGTGTTAATATTTAGTTTTTTGTGTAGCGTTTTACGCAATTACACCGTAATAAAATAGAAGGAAAAAGCAAAGTATTAAAAATTCTACATTTTCCTGAAAATGAAAAATCGGTCCTCTTTTTCCTTCGCTTGAAAATTCCCTATTCTTGGCATCACTGCTGGCAACACTATCGCACAGTGCTTCGGTCTCATATAACGAAGAGACAAAAATTTAAAGAGTTGTCAGATAGTTTTGAAATTTAGTACACTAGCATCAAATAGTTTAGTTAAGAAAAATATAGATTTTTGGAAAAATCAGTGCAAGGACACGCCTGCTTCCCATGTGTCCTGAAACCGAAAAATGTAATTTTAACTTCAATAAAACCCTCAAAACTACAACAAATGGTCACGCTACTACACATATAACTTGCAACGTCTGTGTAAATTTTTATTTAAATTTGGCGCAAAGAGTCAAGGTCCTGCCATATATCCTTTTTCTTAAAAATGCTATATTAACTACAAAAATTGTACGATCGTAACAAAAGTTAATGTGTGAATTGATATCTATAATATATATTTCTGTTAAATTTGGGTATAATCAGATTATTAATGTGGAAAATACAAAAAACATCATTTATTGAAAAATGGTAAAAATCATGAATTTAATTAAGCATTTCAAAAAATATAATTTGTTGTCAAATCTGAGCACTAACTGTTAAATAGATAAACTAACAAAAAAAGTAAATAAAATATCTAATTTTATGAATATTTTTTTATGTGCGTGAAGATAAATTTTAAAATTTATTACCCTAGACACAAACCATAGAGGTTAACAAGACTATTAACATACTAACATAACTCTGTTAAACATAAAAAATTGTCCTTTTGCATTAAAAATTTAAAAATTACCACATTTTTAAACAAAATGAACCAGAAAAACTAAAATATCGTATTAACAACAAGTGTTTTCTAAAATATATTTATAAAAACTACATATTGCGAACTAATTCACGTACAAAAACACGTTTGAAAAAAAATTGCACAAAATGGAACTTTGTCCTTTTTTTACAAATGGAGATGGGGAAAAATATTTTTTTATTTTTTTATACTCCATCAAACAAGAAACTTTTGGGTGTTCAACAAAAAAAAATTGTTTTTGAAGCAATAAAAAAATATTTATTTTGTAAATATCTATATACAAAATTATATATTTTAATTTCATTAAAAATATATCAAAGAATTGGAAAACCAAATTTCGAAGTAGTTTTCGATAAAAACGGATTTTTGAAAATTATTTTCGTAAAGCAACTAAAACCCATTTTTCTGTTAAGTGATTTTTGCATAAAATTCTGTGAGTGTAGCGCCTTCTAGTGGCGGCAAAACTAATAAAAAACATTTTTTCTAACATTTATTTCAGATACATTATACTTAAAAAAATCTATATTTAATCACAATTTGAGACAATTTTTTTTTGATTTTTTGTCCATCGGTCGAAGCATACTGCATCGTGTTCAAAAACGCAAATCTTTTTATTTCAATGAAAAGAGTATTCCATGAACGAGTTTTTTTTGTACAGTTGTGTGCATCAAAATAGGACTGACCAAAGGAATTTGTATGATTAAAACAAAAAAAAAAAAAAACAAAATTTAATTTTACCTTCTCAAATTATTGATTGAATATTTTTAAACGTTTCAATAAATAAATAAATTTTTCAGTTATTTCGAGAGGTAGACGAGACCTAAATATGTATTTAACTAAAATTATAACAAAATTCGCTGTTCATACTAATAGAAGTATTGGACGATATCATAATATTTATTTAAAACTTATAACGGTAGGATAATCAAAATATTCTCTATTTGGTTGAATTGTCATTATTTTTTATGACTGCAGCACAGCGCATTGAGTCAATAAGATGAAGACATCGAGAAGAAGACAAGACATTTGTTGCAACGTTGCAACGCATCTTGCTTGGCATCCCATAAATCAGTTGAATTCGACGGTCTCTTCTCTGAAACACTTTCTTAATGTCCTCAAAGATGGAAATCGTAAAATGGAAAATTTCATGAAATGATCCTGCAAGCGTAGCCGTGGCTGATATTTTTTTTCATTATTAATAGCATAACTTCCTCCATCTTTACTATTAAAAAAATATCCGATAATTTCACTTAAAAATATGTTTTATTATTGATATCAAAATGAAACCTCTTATTGGAAGATCATATACAATGTTGTCAAAATAAAACGTTTATACGTCTTTTGTAAATAAATAACTCCCAAAAAACACTAGTTCGTAAATTTCAAAAATTAAAATTATTTTATGTTCAATAATAATAAAATCTTCTTTGCTCGGGCTTGGTCTGAAAAAAGTGCACTCGTTCGCACACTATTTGTTATTTTATGTCATAATGTTTATGTTCCTATAATTATCTTTATGAGTGTGATTTTAATTATTCATATTCATAAGTAGACCGAGAAAACGACCGTCCAACCAACCACTCACTCATGCATACCGACTGAAAACTTATTTCGTTTTTCTTAAAATCTCTTGGGATTCTTGTGCACAACTTTGTTGCTTCTAACTCTTCCCCTCGAGCAGACTTACACCCAGCCGTGCACACATCAGTCTTGTAATAATATTTTGTTTTATTCATAATTTATTTTTCCGAAAAAAAAAAAAAAAAATAAATAAAGCAAAAACAACAACAAAAACAGCAACAGCAATTACAATAAATAAAAAAAATGAAAAATAAAACAGATTATTAAAATAAATATTCGATGGTAAACAATGCAGCAATCCGTGGCAACTTATTTCTCCGTAGAAAGAAACACAGAACTATTTTGTGTATATAGAATAGAAATCAGACCAAATCTAAATAAAATGGTTGTTGGTTGGCACTGGTTAATAGCAAAATTACCTACAGAACATGCAATAGTTAAATCGATCTCTATCTTTTATGGATAAAGGACAATAAGTGAAACAGAGTTTTACAGAATTTTGATAAATGCGAACGCTTCAACTGCTTTTTCGGTTGATTTTCGGGAACAAGAAGAAGTCATTGGGTGCCAAGTCAGGACGGTACGGAGGATGAGTCATCAATTCGATGTTTTGACTGCTAAAAAAAATTCACTTGTTTGACGAGATGTGTGTGAGAGATCGCATTTTCATGATGAAGAATGATTCGTCTGCGGGGGCTAGTTTTATGAATTCCTCCGAATACTTCCGGCAAATACAAGGGCGGATTTATATTGAAGCTATCTAGCGCTAGATGGCAGCACAAACACAAAAACTTTTTTTTTTAGAAATTCCGATCTGTCAAACGTCAGCTATTAAAATTTCACCCAAATTTATTGATTAGTTTATTTGTTGTAGTCGTTTGAAGGAAGCAACTTTTGTGTTTCTTGAAAAATGGAAAAAACTGAATTTTGTGCAGTGATTAAAAACTATTATTTGAAAGGGAAAACGGCGAAAGAGACAAAGAAAAGCTCGATAAACATTACGATGAGTCTGCTCCGTCAGATTACATGTTAAAATATTGGATTGCTGAATTTGAACGCGGCCGAACAAGCACTGCAACAATACCCCATCAACAGGAAGACCAAAAGAGGTGGTTACTGAAGAAAATATCAAGAAAATCCTCGATATCGTTATGCATGATCGCTGAGTCAAGTTACGTGAGATTGTTGAAATGGTAAACATTTCATATGAATGTGTGTTCAACATTTTGCATGAACATTTGCATATGAAAAAGCTATCGGCAAGATGGGTGCCGCGTTTGCTCAGTGTCGAACAAAAACGAGTTCGACAGACCACTTCACAGCGGTGTTTGGACATGATAAAGCGTAATCCCGTTGATTTTTGGCATCGATTAATAACTGTTGATGAAACGTTGGTCCACCACTACGCACCTGAAACCAAAAATCAATCGAAACAATGGCTGGAAGCTGGTGGAAGTGCTCCGAAGAAGGCGAAGACAGTGAAATCAGCTTGCAAGGTTATGGCCACTGTATTTTGGGATGCACACGGAATATTGCTCATCGATTATCTTGAGAAAGGATCCACAATCACAGGAAAGTATTATCGTGCATTATTGGATCAATTGATTGATGCAATTAAGAAAAAAACCACCACATTTAAAGAAGAAAAAAGTGCTCTTTCTTCAAGACAACGCACCGGTTCACACAGCATTAGATACGATGCTAAAATTACGTGAAATACACTTCGAATTGGTTGATCATCCACCTTATAGTCCAGATTTATCTCCTAGCGACTTTTTCCTGTTTCCAAACTAAAAAAAATGGCTCGCAGGAAAAAGATTCATCTCAAACGAAGAAGTTATTAACGAAACTAACGCGTATTTTGAGGGTTTCCGAAAATCCTATTATTCAGATGGTATAAAAAAGTTGGAATATCTTCTGACTAAGTGTATTGAGCTAAAAGGAGACTGGCTATGTTGAGAAATAAATGGTTTTTGAAAAAAATGTTTTTTTCCTACTTAGGTAGCTTCAGTAACAATCAGCCATTGTATAAATATTTAATAGATATTAAAAAAGTAAATACATAATAGAAACCGTTTTTGTAAATTTTTTTATGGCTTATTTAATTAAGGGCATCATTTTGAATCAACAAACATTTAGTGTCATTTTAGTATGAGTGTCGGTTTAATTTTAAAAGAATTTCGTATTAGATCAATGATTTAATCGTATTAACTTAATATTATAATTACTTACATTTTAAATGATTTTCATGCGGAAAACATATTTATTCAATATGTAATTTATGTTGTTTCAAACTGAAATAGTTTTGATTCAACAAAATTTGTCATATTATTTTAATGTGGGTACATTTTTGTTCAATAAAGGCTTCATTAGTTTTTACTTTTCGTTGCCGTTCTGTGCCGTTCTTTTCTGTAGGAAATATTTTCGAATTACTTGTTCTGTAAAATGAGTCAGCTGTCTTGAAAAACAAAAAACAAACAACATTGGAATTTTTAACAAAAATTTTTCGTAAAGTTTTTTTTAATAAACCAAAAGGAACAAATTAAATAAAAAATGACTATTTGTCATGTGCCGATGTAGTTGCTTCACACAATTCTTTAAAAGTTTGTACTGCTTCCACAAACAATTTGTCAGCATCATCAATTGTTTTTAGCTTTTCATTTCTCATTGTTTTGTATTTTAAAAAATATATACATAAATCTTTACAAAATTTTGAATTGAAACAAAATTTTCTGACTTTTAACAAAAAACAAACTGTCACTTAACGTTCTATTCTATTTTCCACAAAATAGTCCGCAACAGAACAGAACGAAAAAGTAAAAACAAACCACTCATACAGTTTTTCAATTGAACAGAAACAAAACAGCTGATTCGTAACAGAACAGAACGTGCAAACTAATTCTGCCTTAAGACTCGCATGTTACGTACATTGACATGTGCTGCTATTATTTGCTATTTATCGTAAAGTCATGTTGATTTAACACGAAACAACTATGAAGCAAAATCATTAACGAAAAATGTAAAATCAACCTTGTTTTCGCTGGTTTTACATTGAGTATTTTTTTGTGTGTAGTGTGTGCACTGTTATCACATGAATGAGCTGAACTATTTAGGGCTTCTCTTTATTTTCTTTAATTATGTTGCCTTTTATTTAAACATCAACTTAAACTCATCATTACACAACATTCTTGTAGGGTACTTAAAGATGTAATGAATGGAATTTTATATGGTATTTTCAGCTCTAATTTCCACTTATTGCAACGGCAAGGGGATGAAGAAAAATTAAGTAAATGTAATAAAACACTTAAGTACTTAAATAATGTGTTTTTTGTTTGGATACATAACACTGTGTCCTTCATACAATTTGACTGCATACTGCATACTAAAGTAATAACTTGCCATACAATTTTCAATTGGCCCCATGTGGCCGTAATTTGTGTGAGAAAAAAAATATATACATAAACAAAATAAATAATTCTTATTTTTAATACCCGAACCACAGAGAAATAAATAATTACCAGTCATAATAACAGCTAATAGATTTAAACAAATAAAAAAAACATATATACTCGTACAACAACTAAAATATCCTGTCTGTATCCTTGTAACAACATTTCCTCTACTTATACAATTTAAGTTGTAAACAAATCTGTTTTAAATATTCTTGGAAGAAACTTGTCCCTGTCCATGTTTTTAACACTTTAGACCTGTTTCCGCTTTAAATTTTGCTGTCAAACAGCCTCACACTTGTGTTCAAACAAAAAAAAAACACAAAACATGTGCAATTCGTTTCTTGCGTACAAGTGTTTTTTTTAGCTCTTGTTGTTGTTCTTCTTTTCTGATTCAGTGTAACCCATAAATTTATTTTGTTAGATTTTTATTTTTATAATGAAAAAGATGTACATCTGCAAATGGAGGACGTAAATATGTTTCACTGGAAATTGCATTTTAATGCAAACAGATTTAAAAACAAGCATATGCATGCACTTGCAAGCGTGCATGCAACATTCAGATGGATGTGTATGTTTCTACAGATTGCAAAGAGTTTGAATAAAAGTGACAAACGATCTGTCAAAACACGCGCGCAATGTGTCTGTTAATAAGCGCAACATATTTAAGCATTAATTCAAAACACTTAAAGAAATTCCCTTCGTACCTTAAGTTTATCTTATGAGTGTTTTTCATGCTTATCGTGTTATTAGTGTTGTAAGTGTTTGAGTCAGTATTGAATACTGGGACGGTTGTTACGTATTTCGATTCGTATGAAAATATTTGCGAAACACAATGTATACGGAATAGAAATTCGAATGCTGATTTTCGTTTCGAATCGAAGTACAGTCAAAGCTCGGTATGAATAATGGATATAATGCCAGACCTAAACGTTATAGTGAAAAATTCGTTATATAGTGAAGTTTTTTTTTTGTATTCATTATTTAATTAATTTTAATTGATTTTTAATAGAAATACTTTATTTAAAAAGATTTTCTACATTTAATGTTAATAAAATGGGGTTTATTCAATTCAAAAAGTAAATAACTTCAATAACAAAACATGTTTATAGATATTTGTTTCTGAGCGATTTGCAAACTTTTTTGAACCGCTGCTTGTACGAGGGCGGATTGATATTGAAACTAACTAGCGTTAGATGGCAGCACAAACACAAAAACTTTTTTTTTAGAAATTGCGATCTGTCAAACGTCAGCTGTTAAAATTTCACCCAAATTCATTGATTAGTTTATTTGTTGTAGTCGTTTGAAGGAAGCAACTTTTGTGTTTCTTGAAAAATGGAAAAAAGTGAATTTCGTGCAGTGATTAAACACTATTATTTGAAAGGGAAATGGAATCGACTGATGCAAAATAAAAAAAGAGAAAAATCATATAAAAAGTGGATCCCAAATGGAATATCTTTAATTTTAAATTATTTGGAAGACGGCACAGTGAATTAAAAAAAATTAATTTTTTTTGTTGAAGGTGACCATGATCCAATAATACAGGTGTGTGTTCAATAATCCAGCTGATTTTTTTTAGCGTTGTGTTTTTTAATGGTCGAAAATTGTGAACCTATGACTGCTTTTTCACGGTCAAAGTTTACTTTGCAAAGTCTTGTGTTTGTAGGCGATAAGGGAAAGCAGAATAGCGATGAGTAAACACTTTGCTGTACTCGCAAAGTTGCTTTCTTCTTCGTTCGTCGTTTACACATACTTGTATTTGGTTACATTAGTGTGTTTGGTTTGCATGTTCATCCAACAAAACGAACACAAAACTTTTCAAAGTAAACTTTGCGTGTGTAGAAGCGAAACAAAGTTTAAAAGAAAATTTAAATGACTTTATCAAAGTAAATTTTACAATATTGTTTCAAATGACAAAATAGTTGCACTTGCAAGGAGTTGCAATGCAAAATGCACTAAACACTGAATACCGCTATTGTGAATTGGGCTGGTGTAAAATATTACTGCTTTAATTCGACATTGACACTGCAAAAGCGTGAATAAAAACTTTAAAAATTATATCATTCCCAATTGCATTTTCAGTGTAAAATGATCTACTGCTTGCATTTGACATCGTGCAGCTGTAAAATTGTGTTGCTACTTGGTGCCGTTCGCTAAACAGTCTGTTTGTCTATCTGATAATATTTGCTAAAAATATGTGTGTCAATTAATTAAACAACATTTCTTATGTTTTAATTATTTATTCGTAGAATTCTTAAATATTTCATTTGAAAACTCTAATTGTTAACAATCTCTCTTAATTTTTGCCATTTATTTATTTTTTTTATTCTTCTTTTTCGTTTTAGGTAAGATAAATATTTGCAATGCCACTTTGAAAAGCCAACTGAATCCAAAGAAATGTTGAGTTTGAGTAAGTTTTTCTAGTGTTTTTCTTTAAGTTTTAGCGAAGAAAAAAATAAAATAAAATAAAATAAAAGACATAAAATAATTAAAATTAGTTTTATAAAAATATGCTTAACTGAGAATGGAATGTGCCAACATTTGAAAACATTTTGAATAAAAAATGTTTAATTTGATTTGCTCTTGAAGTAAAAATTTGTTATGCAAATTTTTTTAAATTTTTTTGGTTTATTTTATGATTTCGTTTTATATTATAAATTGGTTGCTTGTCTTTGGCTTTTTTTCTTATGTTAAATTTATTTATATATAAATCTTTTTTTTTTTGCCTTAAGTATTCGAACTGCAATAATATATGTACGATTTTTTGGCATAGAAAACTTAAAACCGAAAAATGAAATATTTTAAGTTTATTTAACGAGATCATAGAGAGACTTGTGTAGTATTCGAATTGTCTTGACTTGTCTTGAGTTCTTGATATGACTTGATGTTGTTGCTGCCGCTTGCTGCTGCTTGCTGCCTGCTGTCATTTCTTGCAACTTTATGCATAATGCATTGTATATGAAATTTTAGTTAGCATTTGACTGTCGTTGTACCAAACTTAACTACAAGAATGACTTTTAGTTAAATTTAAGATTTTAATGGAATATTGTTTTTGAAAGTTGTTTTTTTGGGGAATTATATAAATTTTTCTTTATCTTATTTGTGCAAAAATGTTAAAATAGTAGATGAAAATGCAAAAAAGAACATTCTTTAAGAAATCATAAAAAGGGTGATACACACAGAAAAAAAAAATAATTGTAAAATAATCTAAAACAAGTTTGCTTCATAAGCGTTTCATGTTAATTTAACATGATATTAAAGTAAAATAAGAGTTATAGTTACCCTTTTTAAAACAACTAGAAATCATGTTGAATTGATATTGTGCGCCAATTGAATCAAAGAGATTGTCATGGTTTTTTTTTTTTTTTTTTGAAGAACAAACACAAACCGCGAAGCCATTTTGGCTTGTCTGCAAAAAGACCCAGGGTCTAGGCAGGAATCGAAGCTGCGAACCCTCGACTAATATTCGAGTACGCCATCTACTAGTCTACCGGGGCTCCCCAAATAACGTTAAAATCCTTATTGAAACAATATTAAGAAAATTTATAACAACATGAAATTCATGTTGAATCAAAATAAATTTAATGTCAAATCAACTTTTAAGCCATTTAGAGTTAATGTTACAGCCATATTGAAATAACATGAAAAGATGTTAAAATTACTGGAAATTCCATGTTAATTTAACATGGTTCCTATATTGAAATAACATTTACGCAATGTTGTTTAACAATGGGACCGGCAGTTAGTGAAAAGCAGTTAATTACTTTTTTTATCTTTATTCATTTATAAACACATACATACATAAAGCAAATATATTCGCCAAAGTTACAGAATATAAGTACATTATTCTGCTGTCTTTCATCACGCATAGAGGTACAAAGAAGCCTCAGGACCAGCGTAGTTTTTAACCATAAAAGAAAAGTGGAAAATTCTTCAACTTTTACAGAAACAGTCGACTGGTCGATTAACAAAATAATTGATTTAGTGGACTCACACGTCTCCTTGCCTTCACAGATAGTGTGATTTTGGAGTGATAACGTTGTGAATTTTTACTCCAGAAGTGAAACTGAAAATTTTTATAAAATGCTAAATAATAAATTGATTTCCTTGATTTCATTGTAATTTTTGGTGGTTGTAATATTAACAAACACTATTCTTGATTTTTGTGTGAGCTGTAGATTATTTTGCAAATTTATTCAAACGTCCACACAAAGTCTCCTTTAAAAAAAAAAAAAGGAAATGGAAATATAAATAAATTCTGTTTGAGTTCAAATGATGAGCAACCAAATCACGATGGGAAGCAGATAATTGATGTTCACCATCATCTTGGTTTCATTGATGACAATGTCTGCCTTAGACAAGGTAACCATGGCAAGCGACATGTATTCTTATTTTGTAAAATTTTACATTTTAGGCAGCCTACACAAAAATTGCATTCATTGTGCTGGATATAAATGCATTGAATTGAAAATTTCGACAAGAGTTGGTTGGTTGCATGTCTACAAAATGAAAAGCCTTCCTTCGTCAACGTGTACATACATCATTTAGATGCAACAGCCGGTTGCTAAGGCAACAGCCCCAGAATCATGTAAGCGCAAGTTAGTTAGTAACCAGGCAACATGTTTATGCTGCTGACAACAAACTTTTTATGTTTCGTCATATGTTAATGTCGCCTAATCAATCTAACAGTTTGTTGTTGTTGAGTTTTACTGCCAGACACCAGTATTCTTAGGCAACCGAACGACCGACCGACCAATCAACCACACATACTCGTATATTTACTTATTTATTTTCTCCTTTACAACGTGCGACGAGAGTTGGTTGTGTTTATAAAAAGGAATAAAATTAACATTTTATTTGAAATTCATAGATATGTTGGCATAAATTTAATTTTCTTCTTATACGAATGAGAAAAACTAACAAGAGTCATTGAGGCAACCAGGCAACCAACAACAACAACAACCAGTCATCCGTTCCATTCATTCTTCCCTTTCAGTTTGTTCATTTTTAAACAATTTAGTCTTTGCCTTCGTTCTCAAAAGGGCAAAATATTTTTGCTCTTTGTGATTTGCTACAATCTGTGACGGCACCGATATGTGTAGAATCTTGTCAAGAATTCATTTTTCGAATTATTTTCTTATATACGATACATTTTCCTTTTTTTTCTTTTCTTGAATCCCCTTTTCGTAATATAATGATTGCTTGTGTATTTATAAATGATTTAAAATTTCTGCATGATTTTCTGGCAAATATTTTAAATTTTCCAATATAGAAATTGTATACGTGTGTGTGTGTTTGTTTATTTGCTTATGCAACAATTGCTGCTTACGTTGTTGTTGCTTGTTTATATGTTCCGGTGTTATAAGCTTGTTGTTAAAGTAAAAAAAAAAAATAATATAAAATAAAAACTAAGACTGGTTGCTTTCAACACTTACTATCATCATCATCATCATAAACTTTTTAACAACAACAGGAACAATCCCACCAAATGAAAATTGTTGCCCTTAGGGTTGCATTAAACAATACTGACAACATGCAACATATATAAAAAAATGGTAACTACAAAATCGCTGTTGTGTATCTTCATATGAGGTTGATTCCAGAATAATCCGACTTAGAGATTTTACAAATTTTTTA
Source organism: Gymnocheta viridis (assembly GCA_956483585.1). Lineage (NCBI taxonomy): Eukaryota > Metazoa > Arthropoda > Insecta > Diptera > Tachinidae > Gymnocheta > Gymnocheta viridis. The sequence goes on from OY101444.1 coordinate 8,126,386, forward strand.
TCTCTAACAGTAGTTGGAGTCCCAAAGCCTCTCAAACTATTTATCAAATAAGGAATTTGTTTATAATTTTTGATTAAATTAAAGAGAATGGATCTTATATTGATAAATGTTTTATTTAATGTCGGCAATTATGTATGGAATACAATATCAGATAAATGTCCGCCTCTGTTAGCCTCACAAATGCGAGCCCTTTTGAGAACATTTTTCATTACATTCTCTCACACATTTCATGCGGTATTTCATTAATTTCATCACGAATATTTTATTTGAGTTACTCAAGCGTTTCTGGTTTGTTTGCATAAATCTTGCTTTTCAGATATCCCCACAAAAAGAAGTCGGGAGCAGTCAAATCAGGCGACCGTGGAGCCCAATCAACATCACCATTTCTTGAAATAACTTGTTGTGGAAAGAGGTCTCGCAGTAATTCCATTGTAATCCTGGGCTGTATGCGATGTGGCACCGTCTTGTTGATACCACATGTTAATCAAGCCCGAAGCATGCAGTTGTGGCGTTAAAAAGTTTTCAATCATATTACGATATCGCTCCCCATTCACAGTTACCGTTACGCCGTTTTCATTTTCAAAGAATTGAGGTCCAATGATTCCTCCCGACCAAATTGCACACCAGACTGTCACTGTTAATGGATGCAAAGGTGACTGATGAATAATTTGAGGGTTTTCCATTGCCCAGAACCGACCATTCTGTTCATTCACAGATCCATTCAAATGAAAATGTGCCTCGTCACTCATTATGATTTTTTCATGAAAATCGGGGTTATCATGGGCGACCGAGCTGCAACATCCTATTGGCATATGTACGGCGGCGTAAATGGTCTTGTGGAAGAAACTCTTGTGTCAACTGAATCTTAAATGGAAATAAATGCAAATCCTTGTGCAAAATTGTGGCCAAAGTTGTTCTTTGAAGACCAAGCTCCTGAGCACGACGTCGAATTGAGGTTGATGGATTGTTTTGAACACTTTCTTGAGCAGCAGAAATGTCTTCAGCCGATCTTGCAGTACGTTGTGGTCAATGCTTAGGCCTATCAACTACAGACCCTCTTCCGTCGAAATCATTCCCTACACAATAAATAGTGCGTTTTGTTGGCACGTTGTTTCTCCCAAAAATTTCACGTAACTTTCTCATCGTCACAGTAATCGATGATTGATTTTGATAAAATGTTTTAAGGATTAAAACACGTTGGTTTATCGAATATTTTTCCATAATAAATTTGCCACATGTCTACTGCACGACTGCCAAATATGAACTGTCAAGACTAATGTTTACCAAAATGGCGGCAAAACAAAGTAGTATACCTTCCCGGCGGACACCCTGTACTTTTGTAAGGGGTGTCCTAATCAATTTCTCTTTCGTGTTCTTATTTGATTGTTGATATCTTTTCGGTTAGTAAGTCTTAGAAGCTCTTTATTTGGATCTCTCCTATTTCACCAGATCTTAAATATGTTTAGAAAGCACTGAAGTTTGTAAAGCTCTGTAGTTTTCGTTTGATTGTTGTATTTACGAGCCATGTTTCAGATCCGTATAAGAGTACGAACTTTATGCCAGCTTTATAGACCGATATATTTGTAATAGAGGAAATTTCATTAGAGCTCCATTTATTACAAAGTCTTATGCTTGCAACGTTGTGGCCTTGTGAATCCTGTTTTCAACGTTACTGTCCGCTCTTCTGTCTGAGTTAATTGTGCTCCTCAGGTATCATATGCTTTACACGTTTTGTGAATAGTGAAAGATGGAGTTTGTTTGTGACTTTGAACAGAATACTCGAATGAAAAGAAAGAAATGACCATAAACTTGTTAACCGGTTTGTACACAGTCAAAGTTTACTTTGCGAAGTTGTAATTCAGTTGCGAGAAAGATAGAGGGGGGAATATTTTCTTTTTTTTTGTCCTTCTCCCAGCTGAATAAAACTTTCCAAAATAAACTCTGAGTATGTACAAGCCGTCTTACTGACTCTTCAGATGTTGTATTGCCCGTTCTTACTTAATTTTGATATGTTTTATAAAAACTTTAGAGAAATACTCGGCCTTTTGAGACGTACTCATCCTATTTCTGACCATTGAACCGTGTCAAAACCTTTTTCTAAAAATTTATAAAACAATTTTATTTATGGCTTCACACCAAGACACAACTACTACTACGATTTGGATAATTCTGGAACACCCCTCGCAGGTATACGCTTTGACTTTTTACCGGATATGTGTGTAAAGAATATTGGCTGTTGTTGCTGCTTGTCTGAATCTGTTAACAAAATACCAAAATTCAAGAAAAAAATACGAAATTTTCATTTTATATTTTATTTTGCGTTCATGGCCTCAGTTCCAGATTTGTTAGAAAATTGTTCTTGTTAAAATGTTTTCTTTTCATCAGCAACTGTGGGTGCTGAAGCTGCTGCTGCTGCTGTTGAATATTGTTATTGGCTACATGTCGTCAACAGCAATCTACTGGCAACATACATATACATGGAATCATCATCATCATCATAATTATCATCGTCATTATCAATATCATCAGCATTTTCTTTAAATATGTCTGTGGAAAAGTCATCATGTTCAAAAGTCATGTTCATATAAAAAGTTTCTTTTTTTGTTCTCTCCTTTCAGTTCCTTTTCAATTCCAGTCAAATCTTATTTAAAAAATCTTTAGACATTCATCGTTATTTTATTTTTATTAGTTTTAAGTTTTTTTTTATTATTTTTTTTTATTTTCAATATTTGTTTTCTGCGTTAGTTGGTTTATGTTGTTATCGGTTTAGAAATTAACCTTTGAAAGGTCGCAAAAGTTATTACTCTCGATTTATATCGGGTTTTCTTAGAGATCGCACTACAATGTGTGAGTTGTTGTAGATCGGATTCCATGAACGAAGTTCAAGATTTGCTCTGGGGTACCGCAAAACACCATTCTCTCTGCTTTTCTATTTATTTAATATATTTTTAAATGAATTTATCTATCCAAGTTCCAATCCAATCTCTTATTATGCAGCTGATACCAGCATTTGTCATTCGTATTCATTTAGTAATAGACAAAGACAGCCGGAGATTATAACTATGAGGCAAAATGCCTGAAAGTGATCGTGCGAATCGGGTTAGAACTTATCGATCGTACGATGTCCCGAAGCTATCTCCACGTATATTGTTGTAAAAGTAATGAGTATTTGAGTACCAAGTACTCAATAACGTATATATGTTTCCCGGTACTCAATACCCAAAACTAACTACTCAATACTTTCAGAGAAGCATTTTGATATGTATATACGAAAATTCTACTTGAAAATGTTTTAAATTAATACAACTCGGTTTTTGAGGAAAGTTAAGCCCAAATTATTTAATCATTTGCAACAATTAATATTTTTAATGGACTATTAAATTTGCTAATCCATGAATTATTATGCAGTACGTGTAATAATAATATCGAATTTTTACCTTTTAAATGTTTTCAATTTGAAATAAAAAAAAACAAACGTTAAAAGTATTGAGTAGTATCGAGTACTCAATTGAAAAAGTATTGAGTAGTAAAAAGTAACCAATTTTTGCAACACTATTCACGTATCCCAAAAAAGATTTCTGTTTGGGAAATTGAGTCTACAGTTTCAACATTTTGAATTTTTCATTATTAGATGATCTGAATTTTCCCTATTTCCGGGGCAAAAGTTCAGGATCTTAGACCCGGTTCACACACACTTTAGATAGTTTTTTTAAATTTGCAATTCTCGTCCACGACGCCGAATTGGGGCTTCTAGAGTTGGGCAAAATCGTTCCTTTTGTGGAATCGTTCCGACTGATCTGAAATATGAAAGGAATTAGGTCGTTACTTTCGTTCATCGTTCCTTTTTTACTTTGGAAAGTGTAGAAACGAGGAACGAGTAAAATTCTCTATCGCTGCTAAAAACGTCAACAAACATTTGTTATTGTTTGTTTTCATTTTCTGACTATAATAAAAAAGTTCTATAAGTGCTTTCGTAAAGCAATAAATAACTGTTATAAAGTAAATATAATGTTGTCCATTAAGTCGGCAACACTGATCTCTATACAAAAAGTCAACCTTTTTCTAAGTGTATAGAATATGTGAACGAAATAATTGTAAAAAAACCGTCTTGATGAGTCAATAATTTTCTCGCAAATCCATCAAGCATCATACACAAAAAAATAATATAAAATTGGCGTTGACTTTTTATACTCACCCTTATTCCAGTTGGCGACATCGACTTCACGTTAACACAATACAAAAAAATTGGAGATTGTCTACTCGAACTCGAGAACAATTTTGTGCTACTGACAGTCTATTTCTGTTCTCCAAGGTCTAGAAAATAACATGAGCCTGTCAATAGTAGTCAGTTGTTTTCGAAAACGGGTAGACAAGCCCCAATTTTTTGGTATTGTGTTGACGTGACGTTGATGTCGCCAACTGGAATAAGGGTGACTGATTTTAACATTTATCCGAACAAGTTAATGATTCCTCAAGACGTTTTGCAATTGCAATTTTGGGAATATTTCAACGGAACTGGGCCGTTGCGGAACGACACAACTCTAATTGTCATCGACACTCCCACGCACTGATTCGATATTGCAATTTCAACTTTGACTTTGACTGAATTTTAGAGGACCGGTGTATTTGGCGTCTCTAATGGATTCATCTTCGCTGAATTTTTCATTTAATCTCTTCACAGTTCACGAATTTAAAACGCTATTCCTATTATCGAACTGCGGCCACTTTCATTATTTTTCAAATATTGTTCAATAATGACGACACGTTGTTCTATCGTGTAACGCTCCATTTTTACTAACCCTAAACTGTCAGCTGTCGAATTGTGTGTTTTTTTAGGGCTGCCAACACTTCGCTGCACAAATGACGACAAATTCAAATATTGCGTTAATTTTGGGACACCCCGCTTATTATAAGCATTTTTATTATTAGAAGATTTATTGTTCAAAACTTTCGTAATGCAAGAACGGGACGGATTTTCCACTCTAAAAATTGTGTGACTGTAGACAATAGTATTTGAATAAAAGCTCAGGATATACAATTAGTCAACTGTGTCCACCTGGGACATGAAAGTACTGGTGGTGAGATGGTTCCCATACACAACCAACTGTAAGACCAGCTTTAGTTAAGCCGTAAATCTTATTATGATCTGCAGTTCCTCTCTATATATTTGTCGTTATCTTGCTACTTATAATTGACCCAAGCTACACGATGTGCCGGCTCACCGATCACGTTTTCGAATAAATCCAAAATTGATTTCTAACTCGGATCGCCCCAAAGGACGAAGCAGTTTTTTGCGATATAATCGGGGCTGTCACAGAATCCAATGTAGTCGGAATTGAATTCGAAAAGGCGACAACAAAAAATAAATATACTTTTGTGTGATAAATTTCAATATCATCGGCTGTACGTTCAATCTGGAATTACAGGCGAATACCAGTGTAACGAACGATATTATGTCAGGCCCATTCGCTATATCGAATAATTCGTTATATCACGAAGTGTTTTTCTTTAAGTTTTCTTTTTGTTAAACAATATATGTTAAACAATCATTCAGTTCATAGATATTATTAGATATTATTTTTAGTTTTAATATTAACGAATAAAAGAAAACAATATTTTATTTGGTAACATATTCCCATAGAGACCAGTTTCATCCGCCTTGAAAATAACATCAAGAGTTAAATTATGGTCCTCTATAATTTTTTGCAATTTTATTTTAAAATGGTTTACTAGATCAGATCTGGATGATAACTTTTCCCCTGATTCCTAAAGAAGTCTGTTTCCGTATCTTTTTTTTTTGAATCCAGATAACCAGCCATCACATGCATGGAAACCACCAATATAAATGCTGTTTTGTATCTCCATGGCTTTTACTTTTAACGCAATTCCATTTATTGGCATATGTTTTTTCTTTTGGCTGAGAAACCGACCGTAGAGCTCCTTTTCCATACCAGGATACTCGCCATCTCTCAAAGATATGCGATTTTTTGAGCTGTTGGTTGTTACCGAATTCGAGACAATTTTTGTTTACATTTTCTTCAGTGTACATATTGATGATTTGTGAATTCCATGTTTTATTGAAATTTCACGCAGGATTATTTATACCCTTTTAATAATCATTCTAAATTTTTATTTTTTTCTTGCCACGAAATTCTATCTGTTTCCCATTTTTGTTTCACTTTGACACTTGTACAGCTTAAATTGTAATAAAAAGGACCGCAGCATTTTATTGTTAAATAAACTCTCCAATAAAAAACTAACGCGGCAGCAACGAATTTTTCTTGTTTTTGCATTCTTTGTAGTCTTATGACCTTATTCACAAACGATTAATAAAGCTATTGTAGGTTTAATGTGGAATTTTTATATAGGAAAACCGGTTTTAGTGTACACATTAACTTTATTAAGCGTTTGTGAATAAGGCCATTACTATTTAGTTTTCTTGCCTTTCGTTTTATAGAGCACACATTTTTCACAGCATTCGTTTTAAAGGGTGTTTTTATAGAGTGATACAACTTTGGGTTTGCATCACTGCTTTATTTGACCACCCATTTAACAGCTGATAGTTGCTTTTTGTTTAGTTTGCTTTGACATTTCACAATGAATCGACTTACACCAGAGCAACGCGTGCAAATTGTGGAAATTTTTAATCAAAATAATGGTTCTGTTCGTCAAACTTATAGTGCACTTCCGATGAAGCCCATTTTTGGTTGAATGGGTACGTAAATAAACAGAATTGTCGCATTTGGAGTGAGGAGAGTTCACAAGCTTTTGTCGAAACACCATTACATCCACAGAAAATTACTGTTTGGTGCGCTTAATGGGCTGGCGGAGTCATTGGCCCATATGTCTTCAAAAACGATGATGGTCAGAATGTTACTGTCAATGGTGAACGGTATAGGAACATGATGCGAAGTTTTTTCGTATCTCAATTAGCTGGCATTAATCTTGCTGATATGTAGTTCCAACAGGACGGAGGCACATGCCACACAGCGGACGCTACAATTGATTTACTCAAGGAAACTTTTAACGAAAAAATAATTTCACGAAATGGCCCAATTAATTGGCCCCCAAGAGCGTGTGATTTAATCCCGTTGGATAGTTTTCTTTGGGGTTATGTAAAGTCACTTGTGTACGTCGATAAACCACAAACAATTGAACACCTGGAAATAAACATTCGAAGAGTTATCGGCGAGATACGGCCGCAAATGCTGCGAAAAGTTTGTGAAAATTGGTGTTCCAGATTGCCCCTTGTACGCGCCAGCCGTGGCGGCCACATGTCCGAAATCATATTTAAACATTAATGTCAAAAAATTTTCTATTCAATGAAGACCATTTCATTGATATCAATAATATATTACTATGTTTCATTATGATTTAAACTTGTATCACTCTATAAAAAACACCCGATACCTATCAGGTAGTCAATTATAAAATGTTGGGATGATGGTTTGTTTTTTTACTTTTTATTTGCAATTATTTTCATAATGTTCGTTATATCGAGCATAAGTTTTTTTATGTTCGTATAAGGTAGTCAATGTTAAAAATTTTGCTGTTCGTTATATCGGATTTTCGGTAAAGAGAGATTCGTTATACCGGGATTTGCCTGTACTATCTGTTTTGAACATCAAACAAATAATATTGAAATTCATCACACAAAAGTCTTTTAAATCCAGCTCCAACCACGATGGATTCTGTGTCAATCATGAATATAAAAATTGTTTGTTAGATAAAACCCCTTATCCAGCAATGGACAAATACTTTAGTTAATCCATTCGTTACTGACTTCTTTAGTCCTGTTTGCTCACTTAAAGGTTAAATAATATTTATTTTGTTGTGGCTGATTTTTTTTTACTCAGGATGGGTGAATTCTGGATTGTGGCTGCATGACTGCTGTTGCTCCTGACTTGCTAAATGTTTGTTTCATGACATCGTAGAATTTATAAATAAAATGAAAATAAAAGGAAAATATATTTAAAAAAAACCCCTCGTAAAATTAAAATCTTATCAACTCGTGAAAATCTTATAAAGTTCTTAGAGTCATTGTTTACATACATTTTTATACTTTTGTATAAGTTTTGTGTAAATAAATATTGTTAGCAATTTTTTGTTGTTGTTATTTTTTCAGTTTTGTCTCCTTTTCCTTTTCATTTCACTTCTGGTATCAAACACAAACAAATGCACACACACACACACACACGCACTTGCTTGCCTCAAGGTGCAACAGGGAAACAACTTGCAAAGCAGTCCTGAAAAACTATTTATGTTCAAGTACTTGTAAATACAATTCTTCTTAAGTAATTTCTTGATAAAATGAGTGTTTGTTTCTTTTTGTTTTTTTTTTTGTTTTTTGTATGTATTTGCGATTGTGTTTTTAATAAAATAAAAAAGCCTTTGAGGCTTTATTATTATTATAATTTTTTTGCAATATATTTCTTTTCATTAAGTCGTGGTTATTTTTATTTCGATAACCATCTAACTTTAACAAAATCATATAAACGACAAACATTTCGTAAAGTGCAGCCAAATAGGCAACAGACATTTATTGTGGCGGGATGATGACGATGACGACGACGATGATGATGGTAGGTGACCTTTTTATCTCTAAATCGGCTTTACTTACACATACATATGTACACACATGCATTCAATAACGCAAGTCACTCAAAGTTCGTTTTCTGTTTAAGCTTTCGCTTAGGAAAAGCTTAAAATATAAAAGTAGTTATTATTATGCTATTTCATGTCTTTATATTATTTGTAATAATTTTTCTTTGCTGGTTTCGGTTTTAATAACAAATAGTCCAGCTGTTTTTCATTTCAAATGGTTGTAAGGTTTTGTTTTTCTTTTATATTTAATTCTTGGTGAAAAACTAGAGAAAACGAATTCTAAAATCACTTTTGTGTTACAAATATGGGGCTTTTAAAATAAGTAAGTTATTATGTTTCCATTTGACGTTTATCAAGAAATTGTTTTCTAAAACCGTTTTAAAAGTAAACAACTGTGGTTTTACAGGGTGGCGTAAAATTAATCATTCTAGCGGAAGATACTATAATTTTTGCAAATGTCATCGTATGTCAATCATATTTGAGATTTGTGAAGTAGACAGCTGCAGTATACAAACAGACAAGCAAAGAATGGAGCGCTGTACTCCGCAAGAAGTGCGTGGAATAATTGTGTGGACTTCTTTTTGCCAATAATCGTTTGGTTGTGTTAGCGCAGCGTGAATTTCGACGTCGATTTCCTAATCGTGTTGCATCAACTGGGCAAATATTCTGCCGCTTAGTTGCTCAAATCGAACAGACTGGAACCACAAAAGACCTTACAGGGCGTGGCCGCAACCAGACTGGTCATTCTGTCGAAAATATCGCGGCTGTGGCTGTCGATTTCGTTGAAAATAAAGAAACATCAACCACACGACATGCAACGCAATTGGGCATATCACCAGACGGACACCACAGCGAATTTTAGTGAAAGACTCTAACATGTTCCTGTACAAAGTGCAAACAGTGGAGCAGTCAGTGTCCGCTGATCTCCAATTGCTTCAGAATTACTGTAGAGCCATCTGCAATCTCAACAACGAAGAGGACGCTTAAGAGTCCGAAAATCATCTTGAGCGAGGAGATGTCACGTTTTCATTTAAGCGCTTACGTCGATAGATACATTGTCAGCTAAATGTATTAAAATTATATATAAAATACATTACAAGAACATGAAACTTTAAGGTGTAGAAAATCAATTAGATTTGCAATTAAAATCGATATTTTAATATAAAACAAAAATTGTAAAATTAATTGATTTTTAAATTCAAGGAACCCGTTAAAGTGTGTTGAGTTAATACTGGATACTTTCCAATATCGTTATTTTACAACTAAACAGTCAGTCAATCAACGTGAGTGAAAATCACTTGAATTTTGTGCTGTTTAATTGGGAGAAAAAATAAATAAAATTTGTATTTAAAAAGTACAATCTGGGTGTTTGGAATTTAATTTCTTTTTCAAAAATATTTGTAGCCCTGAAAAGGGCTTTTATAGTTTTGAAAAATCGAAATCTTTCGAATATTGAAAAGTAGTTTAGTTTGAAGGAAAAACAATTTACTTTTTAGAGGCTGGTTTTTTAGCTGCCGCAACCTTTTTGGTTTTGGTTACAGCGGCGCTTTTTGCCTTGGGGGCTTTTGGTTTAGTTGCTGGTGTCCTTTATGGCGGGTTTTGTCTTAAGAGTACCAGTTTTTTTTGGTAACTTTTGTCCTGACCTTCTCTGTCTTCTTCTTTTTAGCAGGCTTTTTAGGCGGCGATGATTTTTTGACGGCAGGGGCTACCTTCTTCTTTTTTCACTTTTTCTTAAAAGCAGCTGGTTTTTTTGCTTGCATTTCCGAGGCACTGAAAATCCACGTTTGATAAACGAAAACCCTTTACATCCACTGTGTGGTGGGGCTTTCACGCAGATTGGGACGTATTTTTTTTAAACGCCATCGGCAATACGGATACGGTTACTGTTACTGGCGAACGCTAAAGGATCATGATAAATGACTTCTTACTGCCGGCGGAAGTAAATGATGATCATGTGGTTTACCAAAGCCTTTCCAGTTTTTGCTAATATTTGCAATGGAAAATAATAAAAAATATGTGCATAACTAAACACAAAAAAATAAAAAAAAGTTTAAAAAATTTAAATAAAAAAAAAATGCCAAATCTAAAATTTTGCACAATTTATTTTTTTTATAAGCCGATAGCCTTAAGGCCGATGCACATAGAATCCGTTGTACGTTATACGTTGCTTTTTTCAACTGACAACGAAGTTAAAATACAGGTTTTCTTATGAGCTTTGTCACATTCGGCACGTCTCCGTCAACGCAAAGTAGTAAAGTTGGGCAACTTTTAACTTTTAACGTACGTCGAATACATTGATAATTAAAATTTTTTTTGCTTTGTTTTTATTAATCTTTTTTTTGTGTTGTGACAAAATTAAATTAAATAAAAATTAAAATTAAATAAAAAAAGAAAAACAGAATTCCATTGAAAATGTGTACTTTAATCAAGTGAAGCTTATTTAATGTCCGTCAACAAACTACTCATTGTGTCAACCTCCTCCTCCGATACTTTAATGTCAGTTGAAAACAGCCATGTATAACGTACGACGGATTCTATGTGCCTCGGCCTTTAGTCGCTAGTGCTTTAGCTTTAAGATTTATTGTAATTTTAATTATAATAAATATCTAAATAAATAAATAAAAAATTTGTTTATTTTTTAGCAAAAATAGTAAAAACTCCACATAATTGAAAAACTAATAATTAAAAAAAATTTTAAAATCGATAAGTTTAATGAACTGTACCCATTGGGGTCGATACAGAAGCCATTGGACATTTCATAAGCGTTCGCATTCCTGTCCATAAGGGCTGCAATTGGCTGGAGTTTGATGGCATAAACCCGTGAATTTATATGTGTATGTGAGCCAGAGCATTTAAATTAAAATTTCTCTCACTTTTTCTTTCTCTCTCTCTCTCTCTCTTTCTGAACTGTAAAGTTAACAGAATTGTTAATAAAGAATCTGAAAATCTATTTAACTTATTTAAAAAGATTTTATTGCAAATTAAACATCACGTTCTTTGCGACACAACAACGTTAATTTAATAATTTCTAGTCAATAAATTAACATTATTTATTTAATCAAATTTATATTTGTTTCATATTGAATATGGAAAATAATTTAATTTTTGTAAAACTCTCACTACACACACACACACCCACACACACACAACTATAATATAAATTTTCATTCGTTTTACTGTGTATATTATTTAATTGCATTTTTATTTCATTTTAAATTAGATATAAATGTAATTAATTATGTGAAAATGACAAGCGGACATACAGAATGACACTGCAAATGGTTGAATATTATAAATTTATTATTTTGCATAATTTATTGGCCAAAGATAATTAAAACAAACATTAAAATGATATAGTTTATAATAGTTCATATGGTTCTAGTTCCTAAGAAAATTAAGTAGCAAATGTGGTTGTGCGTTAAAACCAACCAACCAAACAAAAAAAAAAAAAAAGAAAGAGAAAAAGTCAATAAAAATAAACCAGCAGCTTCATTATAAAAATTTTTATAATGTTCCGAGCATTTAATTATGGCACAACTCATAAGTAATCTGTAGCACAATTTATCACAAAACAGTAATTAACAAAACAAACCATGTAAAGTAATATTTCAACAAGGATGCTTTTTCGAAATGTGACAATAATTAATATAACAAGACTTTAATATAATTATACACCGACAGAAATTAATGGCATGAATCTGTTTGGAATGTTGAAGCAAAACTAGTGGAGCTTACAAAAGCAGAGCTCTCTAAAAATGAGAAATAGTAACTAAAATTAATGATTTATTGGTAAAGTTACATTTACCTCTCTCAGGATATGATTTATCTAAAAGACTATATACTTTGTGAGCCTATTTAATTAACTAAAAATTACCTTTTATTATTTTAAAATATTTGGAAATTCATGTCTTGAGAGAAGTCTTTTGAAGCGCAACTTGCCGAATAGTGACTTAGACATGTTGATCCTTTGCTTCAGGATGGAGTCATAGAAGATGCATTATGTTTTTCTTTCTCCTCTTCATCATGATAATATTCACAGTAGCCGCTGTTTTACAAAACAGCCAAAACACACAAAAATAAATTCAAGTTATTTAAAACAAACATTTTAAAATAATTCATAATCTTTCCCTGTGGGGAATGCAGACTTACTGCACAAAAAGATTTAAATATAAAAACATAAGCACGTTTGCCAATGATCTGATGCTGTCATTTAATGAAAAATGCAGATTGTCTAATTTTGAAACAATAAGAAATTTACTAAAAAGTCACTGAGCATCTTTTGTTAAAAAGAATTTTACTAGTGATGATGGTTTCAGCAAATTTTCTTATAACATTTTTAGAATTTGTAAGAGGTTTTTGTGGCACAATATTCCTCAAGACGGTATTATTAATAGTTTCGATATTTAATAATTATTATATTATTAATAGGCAAACACGTTTTCTTAGATCCCTTTTACTGCCGTAATACTGAACCAATTTTGGAAAGATTTATATGTTTTTTTAACTGGGTTTTGACGTAGATGTGCACAATCTTAATTTTATTTAAATCGGTTCGATATTTAGGGAGCTATAAGCGATAAAAAGTTGCTACTAACACATGCACACTTATTGCACATGCATGTATCAGCTTGAATTTGAAAAATAAACAAAGTGTGTTTTTCCAATTTGTGTTTGCATAGAAATAGGACAGAGTTTTAAGTTGTTTATTTAGAATATTTTATCCCTTTTGTATTTCATTGTATGCATTTATGTAAATTTTTAATATTAATTTGTAGAATGCGGTCGATTGAGTCGACAGCTGATTGCTTTAGTTATATTTAATTGGTGTAGTGCGCTTAAGTAGCTTATTTAGCTTAGATTTGTTAGATTAGAAAAATTTACTCTTAAAAAAAACATACGAAGTCGATCAGAAAAGGTGACCTACTGGTCTGTGAAACCGGTTGTGTTAAAAAATTCATATGACTTTATTCTCCGTTATTGGTTTTTGTTGCGATTTCGAGTAGCTGCCGTATTTCATGTCCCCCACCATCAGTTCACGACGAAACTGCTTAGTGAGCACAATTGCTGTATTTTTTTTTACCAACCTGGTTTGTGAGACCGTGTGCCACTGTGTATGTAAGTCAAATAATCAAGAACTAATTTATCAAGGATTAATTAAGGATACCAATTTTTGTTTATTTTGCAAAAGTTTCGAATGTTGAAACCCTAAAAACGTTATTTTATGAATATGTGATTTTTTTTTGTATTTTTTCTTAATTTAAAAAAATGTATTCCCAAAAATATTGTTATTTTTAATATATAATTTTTCGACCTTTTTTTTAAATATTTATATTATTATTTAAATCAAGCTTGAGGTCACTTTTTTTTATAAAAATCATCCAAATTTAATTTTATAAAAATAAATTTGGATGATTTTTATAAAAAATTGACCTCAAGCTTAATTTAAAGCATGATTTAAACATTGTTATTTTTAATAATCTATTTTGTGAATTTATTATAGAAATTGAAATAAAATAGCTTAACTGTTTGTTTTTATAAAATGAAAACAAAATTGTGAGTGCAAATTAATATTGAAAACAAAAAAAATAAAATACGAAAAATTGTTTTTGTTTTCAATATAAATTCTCAATCACAATTTTGTTTTTATTTTATGAAAACAGGCAGTTCATTGATAAAATGTTTTTGTTCTATTGTCAAAGTGTATAAATAAAAAGGAAAACATGAACTACGTTTCGAAAAATCTTCAGTTGAAAACCCCGGTGCATGAGACCGGCGTCATCCTTAATCAAATTAAAATTTGCGTCACCATTGGCGGGATACATAAATTACATTCGACAAGTCAATACGAAATAATTGAATTACCCAAACTTTAGCGACATGTCATGTTGAAATATGTGTAAAATCTTGGAGAAAAAGTCAGACATTTAGCTGAATTTTCTGTTTCAATGTCGCACTATTTCGCCGGCTGTGGATATTCAATTCGCATATCAATATGGTTTGAATATTTGAATCGTTTAAATTTTTCCTTGACTCTTGTATTCATGATTTCACTTATGACAACTGCAAAAACTAAATAATTTAAAAAAGAAAATTTTCAATTTGCAATCACACATCAGCATTTCTTCATTATTGCTTAACATAAACAGCAACAAATATTGTCAATAATTTGAATGTAAATTGTCTGTAAATCATCACATGAAGTTGTCCACCCGCCCCCGAACAAACAATTTGCAAGTAACATATTTTTATGCGTGTAGTTAACAATATTGCTTAACTAACCAACAAAACTGCATAAACATGCTTCTGTCACACCAAGTGTGGGTGCAATGACATTTGTAATTTTGTTGTCATGTTTGTTTTTTTTTTTTGTTGCCGCAATAATATGTTACGCGAAGGGAAATAAAGCAAGAAATCTTTGCAAAGTCGGAAATTCTACGTACGTACTTGTGTTTATGGTTTTAAAATGCAAAAGTAACTTGTAAAATATTCCCTAGTAATTGAATAACTTTTGCTGCTGTATTCAAAACTTTTTGCTCGTATATGCTTAAATCTGTGCAAATAAATAAAAAAATAAAAATTCAAAACATCAGAAACTTGAAAAAAAAAATAAAGAACTGAAGAGATTCTTCACATGCTCCTGTTGTTATAACTGGAGGCTGTTTTAGTTAAAGACTTTAAACAACACCACACTAAGTTAGGCACGATGTGGCAACAATAACAACATAAACGTGCCAATATTAAAGATGCTACAGCAACAACAGTAATAACAACAACAACAACGACACACCTGCCTGCCTGCCTGAATGTAAAAAGATTTTTTTCTCTGCAATTGTTTTTGTAAAGACTTTTCTTCTCGTTGTTTTTCTTGTTGTTGTTGCAACAACACAGTTTCAAGTCAAAATGCATCAGTATCTCGAGTGTCGTCTCCTGAATTTTTTCTGTTTTAAAATCTTTTTTCATGCTTCTTTTTCACTTTTTGCCAACTCCACAACTGACTGTTCCTCTGTGTGTTTCTTTGTAATGTGTGTTGTAGATATTTTATTTAACAAGTCTTGTAATAAATTAACAAGCGTTTGCAAATTTTTGACATATGTATGTATTTGCATCGCAAAGCTCTATGGGCGCACAGGCAGGCAGGCAGCCGAGCAACAGAAACACAAAAACATATATACTCTTACGTACACATACGCACATACATACATACTATTTAAATCCCGGGCCATATCATTTTTAATGCCAAGTCAGCGTGCATCGCATGCAATGGGGAAGTTTTTTTTTTGTTCGCCAAGAGCAACAAATCGTATAACAGTCGGCGGCATGGCCACAGCAGCAACAGCATGCTTACACAGCGCCATCTTAAAATATTAGTGGCAGCATGCGAGTGATGTTGCTACGCCATGCCTGCCAATGAGAGTTTAAAAGTATTTGCAACGCTTATTTTCTGCTTATACGCCTCGTCATCATCTTGTTGAATTAAATAATATTTCATTTTATACTCGCACTCGTAGCCCAGCAAATTTGTTCATTGTTGCATCGTGAGCCTCCTGAGTGGAGGAGCAGTGCTTTCTTTAACTTTGTTGTGTTGCAGTTTTTTTTCTTCTAGTTTTCCTTATTTTGTAATTAATTGTTTTGTTTTAGTTTGGATGTGTTGCTATGGCGTTACCGCCTAGTAGCCTTCTAGTTAGTGCTTTAACCAAAGAGATTTTGGACATAAACTTTAACATAAATTGTAACTGTTGAAGTCCTGGAAGCATTTTATTGCATTTATATTTTATTTTTTTTTTTCACCAAGTGATTATTTTCATATTGTTACTTTTAAGAGTTCTTCGTTTTGTCTACGAGGAAAGGATCAACAGTTTTTGGAAAACAATATAAAATCAAATATGTGTATTTTAATTTCATAAACTGTCAGCAGATACGAGGGCGGATAAATGTTGAAGCTACCTAGCGCTAGATGGCAGCACAAACACAAAAACTTTTTTTTAGAAATTGCGATCGGTCAAGCGTCAGCTGTTAAAATACACTTCCAATTGATCATCCACCTGATAGTCCAGATTTAGCTCCTAGTAACTTTTTCCTGTTTCCAAACTTGAAGAAATGGCTCGCAGGAAAAAGATTCATCTCAAACGAAGAAGTGATTACCGAAACTAACGCGTATTTTGAGGGGTTCCCAAAATCATATTATTCAGATGGTATAAAAAAGTTGGAATATCGTCTTACTAAGTGTATTGAGCTGAAAGGAGACTGACTATGCTGAGAAATAAATGGTTTTTGAAAAAAAAAATGTTTTTTCCCACTTAGGTAGCTTCATTATCAATCCGCCCTCGTAGTTACAGACTTTAAGACTTTTAGGTCATAATTGACAAACGATTTAGAGTTCCCAGTGCACTTGGGATTGCTGGCAAACTGAGTGAGCGACACAGATAATATATCCTTCCATTCAGCTGGTTTTTAATTACAAACCAGAGACTGTGATTTAGTAGCGGCAAACATAGACAGCAATTTTAATCGTCGATTTCAACTGTTTGAAATATTTTTGTGACTACAGTTCAAGATTCGATTTAATACCATCGGATATTGCTATTTTTTTTTTGAAAAGTTTATGCTAGAACTAAAGAGCAGCCACTAGAGTTGGGTCCAACTCGTTCAGTCGCTCGTTTTAGACAAAAACCGTTGATCAAACCCATTTAAATAATATGGGTTCGAAGAAAGGTTTTTGTCTAAAACTATAAAGTTATAAAAAACTAATAATTTAATTCAGTTCTTACTTAAGTTTAAAAAAATTTATATTTGACAATAAAGCATTCAATTAGTTTTTTTTTAAGATAAAGCAGATTTACTTTATGAGATCATTAAAAATATTACAATTAAAACCGCAACTGTCATTTGATTTTAATAGATCTTTAGCTTTGATCAAAATTGAAACAGTTGTTACTTGTAAGCGATTTCTTTCTTTGCTTTTTACAACATTTTTTGTTAAAAATATGCGTTCAACTGCTGCTGACGAATTGATAATACTCTAAAAGTAATACGTGAAATATCAGAAAACATTAGTTCATTCATTTCGTTCTTAGTTTTGTCAACATTTTTCCAAAAATTTTAAACATTTTCTGTTTTAGAGTGTTTTATTTCTAGAAGATCGGCCGGTGCACGGAATTGAGAATTAATATTTTCATAATATTTTCTTCGCTATTAAATAAGGTTAACAGTAATGGTATTATACCATTTATTGGTTGTAGCACAGAGAATATTTGCGGGAGTAAAACTATTTAAAATTTTTAATGTTTTATTTTCTAAACAAAACTTACTTTTTAATGATTCGCAAGATTTTAAATAAAAAGATGTTGCGGTTTCTTTAAATTTATAAACAATTTCTTTGACAACTTTGCATGTTTCTACATAAATGTCAAATTTAATTCCACAAAAGACTTCATTTAAAGGCAAATAGTTTTCATTCTAACTTAAATTTTCCACTGACTTATTATCCAAAGCATTCCTTTTTATAAAATATCTTGCCAAATTTCCGCAAAATGTAAATGATGTAGTAGTGAAAAAGTACTGAAAATTTCGTGGGGGTATCGAGGTATTTTTGAAATGAAAAAGTACTAAAGTACTGAATTTTTCAACACTGATCCTTAGTATCAACAATAAATCAGCTGATATTAACTTTTTGTCAACACGGTTCGGTAAGGAGTCTTTCTGGTGCCGGAAGTCTACGTACGGCCTTAAATATTCCATGTGCACGGAAGACAGTGGAAGAGAATCCAGTAGCATAAACCAAGAGACGTTCTACACAACTTGTGCACTGTCCCATTTTAAACTTCTGTACTGTTGCATTTAAAATGTCCCAAGTCTTCTTTCTTCAGTTCTTAAATAATAGAAAAAAAAATTCTCAATCATAAAGTTATAAAGTGTTTACACCATACGGTTAATTTTGTGCCACCCTGTTTGTGACCGAAAAAAAATTATTGAAGAGAGAAGTTCCAATTAAAAATAACCAAAAATAACTTTGAAAAGATTACATTAATTTCTTGGATATCCCTCGTATGTTGCTGCTCAATTTAATTTTTTTAGTTGGCATCGAAGGTGACTCAGCAGACACTACGGGAAAATAGTAAATGTTAAAGTAATTTTCCTTAAAATGTTGAGCCGTTGACTAAAGTTTATATTTGTATTTTCGTAATAAATTAAAATGCTTTCAAGCAAAGATGTGGGCTAATAAAAGAGTTGCCAGTTAGAGTAATTAAAAATGTAATTTATTTAATTGATTTTCGTACGGTAGCAGTTTTATAACAAACACTTTTCAATAAATTTGTAAGAAATTAATTTTCGCCTGAAATGTGTTTCTAATTTTCCAAAGATGGGAACAATTCAGCTGCCTACTAGGGAAATCTTTAACTTAATGTTTGTTGTTATTTGTGTGTGTGTGTGTGTATTTCGCTAGACTGTCATGTTAAACTCACACATCAAACGTCAAGACTTTATGTCATTTAACTTGACATTAATCGCAAAACATGTCACAAACGTATTTGTAACCTTTGAAATTTATTTATTTAGTTTTTTTTTTCAGTAAAATGATTTGGTTTGTTGGGCACTAAATTCCCCCTTTTAACTGATAGAGGAAGCTTGTCTGAAAGAAACAGGGTAAAAAAATCTTTTCCTAATATATTTTTGTTTGTAATTTATATGCACTTACAATTTATATGATAACAAATCATAGTTGATTTACTGTAAATTGCAAAATAATAAAAGAAGTAATTACAAAAAGAAACTTCACATCATTTTGTACAGCATTCTGGTGAAAATTCATAATTTATCTTTCAAATAAATTGTTAAAGAATCATATGAAACTTATTTGTCATTTTCATAAGAAAATCGCATGTATCAAAACCTCCTGCTGGTTTAAAAATAAAAATAAATAAAAATACCAACAGCAACAGCCAAGACAAGACTCAGACGAAGAAAAAAAAAACCAATAAGTGAAACCCACAAAATTTCACATAAAATATGTACAAAACGCCACAAGAACAAATTCGAAATAAATAATAAAACAAGATGAACAAAAACAATATTTATATATTTTATTGGTTTTGTGCGAAAAGAAGAAAAAAAAAGAAAAAAAAAAACTGAAAAATAAACACAAACTATAAGATCATATTCAAGATTCACAATACAAAATATATAAGAAGTCTGAACATTAAATTATTTTTGTGTGGCATATAATCTATGCATATGCCACATCTGAAACAGGCACAGGATACAACACTAAAAGAATGAATTCATGAAATAAAATTGACAAGGCGAGTAGAGACTTATGCCGTTTTCTTCTCTAAAAAAACATTAACATTTCTTTTACTTTTTATCAAAAAAATTGCTCTGCAAAGTTTTCTTAAGACGAAAATTTTGCCTCGTAAGTGATATTCTGTTCCAATACCTTCTAATAAATTCACTCTTTCAAAAAATCATTATATTGCAAATTTTCAATAAAAAGGGCAAAAAATTTTAAATTTTTTGAAGAAAAGCAAACGCCATTAATTTCCAAAAAAAATTAAAAATCATGTTATAGAAACAGTTTAATAAAAATGAGATCTTTAAATTTTTTTGTAAATTGTAACACGAGAAATTTATTTCCTCATTTTGCTTTCCAAAACAATAACTTTGTTTTAAAAGAATAAATTCCTTTAAGGCTCTTCTTGTATTTTGCAGTAACATATTACTTAATATTAACATAACAAATGTTTAAGAAGGAATTTCGCTCAAACACCCAGAGTCTCTGTTGTGGTTGCATGAAGGAGATGAGGCACTGGTAGCAACACCAAAGTTCAGACTTGTCTTTTATGTATGTATGTCTGGCTGTATGTTTGTCTGTATGTCTGTCTTACTGTCTGTTAATATGTGAGCTTGTTTGTTTTGTCTGTCTGACACTCCAAACGAGTAGATGTTTGTTTTTTCCTTGGCGATATGTGTCTGCGTTTTACAGAGTTTTGTTATTATTTTTTTTTGTTTTGGTGAAGTCGTCCTCTCAGTTGGTGGCAGTGACAACCAAGAAAAAAGTTATTTCTAAATGATTTGCAGCTAAGGCGGCATATATTTACTGCGCCGCGGCGCGCCGGCTTAAGCGTTGTTTTTTTTTTTAATTCCCATTCAACTTCGACAAGTTAACAAGACAAAAAGTCAAGTTGTTTGAATTATGTTCTTCCACCATCACCGCCACGAATAGCATCATCATCATCATCGTCATCGTTATACCATCCAAAGTAGCAATATCATTATTACGAGGAGTGGATTAAAAGTAACTTAGGAAACCAATTTGTTAGACAAAGCTGCGGTTTCTCGTTTTTTTCGCCATCAAAAATAGGAATTGACCGATTTTACCTCAATTTCCAAAAATTTATTTTTAGTCAGATCTCGACGTTTGGAGGTCATGAGAACGAACCTATTCCGCTTATTTTTATCAGGATTTCCGTGTATGCAAAGGGTTATTTTTTTATCCGATCCGATAGATCTTTAAATAAAAATAAAACACAGATGAATTGCATTAATTACATTGGAAAGCTAATTATTTGTTGCCGCAATCTGGATGACCAGTTTTCATACCACTTTTACAATAATTGCGAAAGTATTTTGCCGATAACTCGCCGAATGTTGTTTTCAATCGTCTCCGGTTCACGGCGTAAACAAGTGACTTGATATGACGCCAGAGAAAATAATTTAATGGAGTTAAATCGCACGATTTTAATTGTTCACTTGGTTCCGATGGAATTTAATCGCCACTGGGAAGCCCTTCAAGGTCTTAACAGGACAAGCAAAACGTTTCATTACGTTGTCCCAAAACAAATCCCAAAAATTACTGCTAACAGAAATGACTAAACTCTACCAACGGGATGGTTCACCGGGCATTGTGGTCTCAGACGACACCAGTTTAACATTGGTAATTGTGAGACTAAACTATGCAGACTGCGAAACGCAAGAAGAAAACTCGGAGCATATTCTCTGTGACTGTCTGGCGGTGGCGGTGCGTAGAATGAAGTTTTTCATTACAAGTCCATTCATTTGTCGTCGATTGGCCAGTGAATCGTACCTTGCATTACAGAGAACAATCGTTTTTTAGTCACAAAGAACGTTTGAGAAAAAAAACCCCACAGAAATTTTTTCCGTCATATTCAGCGTGCGAAGATTCAAATCGAATGTCCACAAACACTACTCCCTTTGTTCTCCATCAAATAACTAATTTTCCTAGTTCCAGCACAATGTGTTGCACATGTAGGGATCTTTATCCTGAGAGTACTGGTCCTAGTAAAAAAATATATCTAAACATTTTTAAGTTTACTTTTCCATTATGTTTCTTTATTCAATCTACTTTCCTCCCTCCCTATATTTGTTAACCACACTGTGCAAATGTGCAAATCGTATGTCTCTAAGTTGCTTTAGTGATGGCTTAGTGTTTAAATATGTAATAAAACACCATCATCTACTGGAAATTTTTTTTTCATTTCTACATTTTTCTTTCAAAATAAAAAACTAAAAACAAAATCCAAAAATAATACCAGAAGGAAGAAGCAGAAAAACCCAACAACATGCCAAAAACTTTAACAAGCTAAATAAAAAGCGTGGAAAAAAGTCACGAAAATATGGTGTTAAATGAAAAATTATAAATGATTTAAAGGAAGTTTTTTTTTTGCTATTTTTCTTGCAAGGGGCTCCTTTTCCCCCCATTTCGCTGTAGCTCATAACTTTTTGCACAAGAACGCCCATAAAGTCTTCTTAGTTTTTTTGCTTGTGGTTGGTTGCTTGATGTTGCCCGTTTGGTTTTTTGCATTTTACTAGTATTTTGCTAAAACATCCGCAGAAAATTGTGAACCACACATAATTAAGCCAAACACCTGTTGATTTTGTTTAATGGCATATTACCACGATAAAAATGGTTTTTATATGGCGTTTGGTTGTACATGTGATAAAATATGAAAAAAAAACAAAACGTTTAAGGATGGTCAATATTTAGCAAAATTCTTTAATTAAATATTTATTTTTCGCTACGTTGGTAAATGAAAGCAGTAAAAACTAATGTGTTTTGTTAACTGCCTTTAAACGTTTTATTTTTTTGTGTTTTATGGGCAGATGAGAGTATTTTAAAGAATCTTTATTGATTTAAAAAAAATGTTTGTTTTGTTGAGGGTTGAGCATTTCATTGCTGTTTATGCCAATTCATCAGTAGACCTTAAATCATATTCTTAAAGAGTTTCAAACAAAAGCTTTCAAAAAGCAAACTAGAAGTATAAAATTGAGAAAAGTATAAATATAAGTATTGATTTTATTTAAGATAAAACCGCGTCCTTATAATGCACAAAATAATAAAATTAAAATATTGCCCGAGAGATCAACGAAGTGCTTCTCGATTTCGTTACGTTCTGCAATCAAATATTGAGAGCAAAGTTCCGAATTTAATAGGAATGCATTCTGTTTTATAGAAACACTTTAAGCTGCCGCATCTACAAACATATCGTCATTCTAAATGCAAACGGACGTACAATTACACTTTTATTTTTGATTATTTTTCAAACAAATTGGTTTTTAGTAGTGGTTTTTAATCCAAAGTGATTAAAATTCGCTATATTTTTAGTCAGAAGGAATTGGACACGAGACAATACTGATGATAGGAGTGTATCGGCTCCCGAAAAACATTGCTGTTTCTTTTCTGTCGTGTAAGTTGAAATTAATTGGTGTTAAATTTCTTCTTGTTCCTTTGGAATATTGTCTCATGTTCAATTCTTTCTGGCTAAAAATGTTACAAACTTTAGCTGAAACATGTAATAATCAATCCAAATTGAAAAAAACCACTACTACACTTTTATTTATTTTAAAGCAGAAGCTAAAAACGTTATAAAGTTAACAATAATAAAGCGCTCTTTGCAATCCTTTTAATTTTATTTTTTTTGCCAAAACATCTTGTACACTGCAAAATTCATATTTACGCAGATGCTGTGCAGTTATATTTTAGTAGTCCAGTGCAATCTATCACTGAAAACATTCTGAGACTCTACGATGAATTGGATCGAATCTACTGTTGGGCCACGGCAAAAGGACTTTGTTTAAACCCTCGTAAGTCCAAGTGCATAATAATTCGTAAGAGAACATATGATGCTAATATCGGTCTTGATATTTTAATAAACGGAGAATAAATCAATTCTGTAAAGGGTGCCCAAAAACCTTGGGCTGATTTTCAATAATAGCCTGACTTGGAAAAATCATGTTAATACACTCGTTGGTCAAACTTATATAAGGTGTCTTTGGTCGACGCAATACTATAGTCCTTTAAATATTAGACAAATGATTGCAAAATCTTATCTTCTGCCAGGTTTAATGTATGGTTGTAAACTTTTCGCAAATTGCGATTCTGTTAGCGAAAGGAAACTGAACGTTTTATATAATAATATTGTAAGATATCCTCAAAACTATACGGCGTTTCATTTAACAAATATTTTAAATATTCGTGTACTCTTACTATTACATAAAATTATTTAAAGTTTGCCAGATCACTTAGAGGAAAAAGGACATAATTCCCTTGCAGCGCCTTCTGAATCGCATTTATTTATACATGCGTCACGCTTTTGGAAGCGTGTTCCTCAAGCTCAGCAACTTAATAGCAACGCAAGTAGTTTTAAGAATTTCTTATTTAATTATTTTGCACCATAGTAAATTATCACTGTTACAATGTTAATAATTTATAGTTTAATTTAACTTCATCTATACAAATGTGTGATCTTCTAAATTAACTTAAAATCATTGCTTTCTTGTACTTTAAATATAAGAATAAATCTTGTTGTATAGGAATTGAATATATAATAAATAAATAAACAAATAAATTAAATAAATAAATAAAGAAATAAATAAAGAAATAAATAAATAAAAAATAAAAAAATAAATAAAGAAATAAATAAAGAAATAAATAAAGAAATAAATAAAGAAATAAATAAATAAATAAATAAATAAATAAATAAAAAATAAATAAAAAATAAATAAAGAAATAAATAAAGAAATAAATAAAGAAAGAAATAAATAAAAAAATAAATAAATAAATAAATAAATAAATAAATAAAAAAATAAATAAAAAATAAATAAAGAAAT
The DNA here is from genome assembly GCA_956483585.1 of Gymnocheta viridis. NCBI lineage: Eukaryota > Metazoa > Arthropoda > Insecta > Diptera > Tachinidae > Gymnocheta > Gymnocheta viridis. The sequence continues at coordinate 8,151,115 of OY101444.1, forward strand.
AAATAAAAAAATAAATAAAGAAATAAATAAATAAATAAATAAATAAAAAAAATAAATAAAGAAATAAATAAATAAATAAATAAATAAATAAATAAAGAAATAAATAAATAAATAAATAAATAAATAAAGAAATAAATAAATATATAAATTAATTAATTAATAAATAAATAAATAAATAAATAAAGAAATAAAGAAATAAATAAATAAATAAAAAAATAAATAAAAAATAAATAAAGAAATAAATAAAGAAATAAATAAATAAAGAAATAAATAAATAAAGAAATAAATAAATAAATAAATCAATAAATCAATAAATAAATTAATAAATTAATAAATAAAGAAATAAATAAATAAATAAATAAAAATAAATAAATAAATAAAAATAAATAAATAAAGAAATAAATAAATAAAAATGTAGATACTTATTTTTGAACAAGACAAATGAGTGTATTTACACCTTTTTGCATCAAAAAATACATGCACTTGTATTTACACCCGTTTAAATTTCTTTAATAAAATATGTCTACTTTTGATCGTAGGAGTCTAAAATTTTCCATGAACACGTAGTTTGACGACAAGACAAACGATAATCAATAAAAAACTTCATTTCAAATATTGGTATATTAACGTCCGTTTACATTTAAGGTGACGATATGTAAGGTTGTATTTTTTTTAAATATTAAATATGTATTTTAGAATTTAAAAATCCATTACTATAATTATTAGATTTTATATTTTGTTGTATTGAAACCAATTAAATACGAGTAAATAAATAAAATAACATTTTGTTGTGTACAGTCATGTTAACATGCTAACAGAACTCTGTTAAACTCGGTAAAGAAAAGATTCTTTCATATGAAACAAAAATTCATAAAATGCAATAGTTTGCACTTCTGTTTGTTTTTTTAGGATTTTTCCTTGTTTTAAAAATTTTTGGTATTTTATTTTGACTTATATTGACGCTAGACCGCGGGGCGTATGTTCTGTTCTAGCGACATTATCCATAAAATTGTCAAAACTTTTTGTAAATGTTCGAAATTTAATATGAAACACACGTACATACTCATCTGAAATCTATATCTTTATGTTCACGATGTTTTCTTCTTTTTATTTATTTTTTGTCAGGAAATTGTTTTTGAATTAACACAAAAAGGGCTGAAGAAAGTACAGAGAAAAATAAAACATAATCTCTGTGTTTTTCCTTTTTTCTAATATATACTCGTACATGAGTATGTATGCGTGTGTGTGTTTTCAAATGTAAATTGTGCTCCTGTTGTTCTTGAAAAAAAAAAACAAATGTGACAAGAACATACAAAACAAAGCATGCAGCACATGCATAGATAGATTCATAAATTCCATTTAAATACAAAGTTAGATGAAAAGGTTCCATGAAATGTTAAGCAAGGGTGAAGCTAAATAGTTAAATGGACACAGCGGGCCCTTTTTTTAATTTCTATATGAATTCAGGTGAAAATTCTATAGATTTAAGACAATAAATACGGCCAATGTAACTTGTTTATCGATTGAACAGAAATAAACCTTTGTCTGCCGTTAAACTCTGGTCTTGTGTTAATTGCCTGAGTGATATTTTTTTAACGAGAAAAAGATGAAGAAATTCTGGTTGTGTCGTCCGTTTCTTTGTGTGACACTTTCCAAATAAACATTTGAAGCCGTTACACGCTGGTCTACACAGTAAATTAATCTGTCTGTGAATAAGATTTATTTTTTGTGTCTCCTCTTAAGTCCATAAGACGCAGACACAGGTAATCATGGCAACAACAACAACAACAAAGAAACAGTTCATTGGAATTATTGTTAGTTGGTGTAAATTCTTCGAAAATTAGTTGAAGTTAATCTTATAATCTCATTTAAATCACAATGCGACGTTTTTAATACCAGATCGAATTTTCAGGGCTCATTTATTAAAAGTTCTTCATGAATTGTATTGTATATTGGTTCGTTCTATTTTCCTTCTTAATGTTTAATGTTTTATTTAGAAATATTTATTAGATTTGTGTTGGATTCTGATTTCGTAGATTAAGTGGGAAATTTGTTGGAAATATGTAACACAACTTCCCACACAAAAATACATTTGATTAACATGTAACGAATGAAATGAATTGAAAAATAAATGATAATGAAAAGACCACTCTCTCTACACACACACACACACTTTTCGTTTGAAGCTGGTAAAATGTTTTATGACCATGTTGCCACATGTATTTCATTTGTTTAACGTCGTTGTGGTTGTTGTTCAAATAATTTGCAGCCTTTCATCGCTGTCATTAATGGCATTGCTGACTATTGCTGCAGGCAGCAAATTTTCTTTTTTATGTTTTCTCACAAAATTTATTTTTATTATTCCTATAGATTTATTCCAAATTTATTTTTATTTTTACAAATTTATAATTAAAATTTTTTATGCAGGCCACAAACTATTTAGATTTTGTTTTTTTTACAAATGTCACATGTAAATATTGCAGATAAGTTTAAAGCTTCAAAGCTTTGCGTATCCTATTGTAAAAAGAATTGTTAAATATATAAATAATAATAAAAGGAAGTGAGATTTTTGTGAAGGGTCGGTCGCCTTTCTTTATGTGATGCATTTTAGGTTAGAAGTAAAAACAAGTACTGCACATACGAACTCTATTAAATATTTGGAAAGGGTGTATCCGTAGGAATGCTCATTTAAATTTTGTGTTAATTGTTTTTGCGCAACTGGCAACTTTGAAATTTGTCAGCTGTTACATATTTTTATTCCAATTATTAAAAATGGGCATTTTACGAAAGAACAACGCGTTAATGATTAAAGCGGCAAAGTGAAATCAATGCAAATTTTTCGAAAAAAAAATAATTTTCTCCGGCGAAGCGCATTTCCATCTGAATGGATTCGTGAACTCACAAAATTGCCGAACTTGGGGCTCACACAATCCTCATGCAATCCATGAGTAACAAATGTACCCACAACGAGCTACTATTTGTTGCGGATTTTAATCAGGCGGCGTGATGGGGCCTTAATGTGTTGAAAATGAGGCCGAAATTGTAGCGACAGTGAAGGACATTCGTTACAGGAACATGATAACGGAGTTCTTGTGGCCTCAACTGGACGGCATGAATCTGAATGACATGTGGTTTTAGCAAGACGGCATCACCTGTCACACCGCGCATGAAACAATCGATTTATTGCAGCAACGATTTCCAGAACAAATTTTCTTAAGAAATTTTAAGGTCAAGCCTCCTCAAGCCTAGATCATGCGATTAAGCGCCTGTGATTTCTTTTCTTTATTATTTTGTGAAATCTCGGGCTTATGCAAATAAATCAGAAAAAAACCCTGTGCTCAAATCCGAAATCCAATGCGTCATCGGTGCGATACATCCACATCTCTGTGAAAAAGGAAAATTTCATGAAAAGAGTAATGGCCAGTCATCAAATAATTATAAATCCAATCAACTGTGTTAGAGAAAATAAGAAAAAATAATGTGCCTGAAGATAAATTCGTATTAATATAGCAGAGACACGAACCGAAATTTTTAACATAGCTCATTTTGCAGTTAACAGAGCTCTGTAAAACGGTTAACAGTAGTCACAAATTTGATTAAAGGCGAAAAATCCAGGAATTGGGACCAAGTCCATGCCAAAAAAAAATATGGTGAAAATTCTCCATTATGGACCTAATGATATTACAATAATAGAATATGGGATATATGTTGGCAGACAATACAAAAATTGATTTAAAAAAAAGGATTTTTAGTGAAATTTCTGGAAAAGATTGGTGACCAATTTGGTCAAATATGGAATTGCACACGTTGTGCACTATGTAGGTAGGGTAGTCCAAGGGGTCCCTAATGGCACCTAATTGGTCGCATGTCTGAAATAATTTTGGAAATTGAATAAATAATATGAATATGAAATTTATTTAAAAAAATTATAAGAAATACAATACCAATAAAAACATAATTAATGCAGAGTTAGCTGTTTCGCAATTATAAGTTTGACCAATCAAAAATTAAGTTGTTATCAACAATAAGTTAAACGTTAAGAAATTAAAATATTGTAATTTAGTTTTAGTTCCATTCTCAAGTGTTAAAGTCTGTATTAATAAAAAATAAAGTTTTTTTTTAAATAAATAAAACAACATAAAAACAAAAGTTGCACGAATATCAGGGTTATCATGCTTGATTCACGCCAATCACGTGACTGGTGACCATCTCTAATTTCATAATCATAAAACAAATAACTAAATAAATGTACGAGTATCAACTTAATTTGGTAAAAATTTCTATTTTAAAATAACTTGAACTTCACATTCATATAAATTGTATGTCGAACAGAAACCAACATTTAAAGGGGCAACCAGCCAGTTTTATTTAACTGTTTTATTTAATACATTCTGTTTTAAAAGTATAAAATTCATGTTGTCGTTTAATAAAATTGAGCATTTACAACGATTCCCCCCCAATAAAAGTGGTACAAAACACAATGTTTCTCCTATTTGATGTTTCGTATTTTCGTGTGTGTTAAATTTTTTTCGTTTAATTAATGCCAACCATACAATGTCACATATATTGTCACATATTTATACCGCTGACATTGTCACTAAATAACACGCCCTCCCTTTTGTGCTGAATGGGTTACATTTATCAACACACACACACACACACTTTTTTGAACAGGAAAAGTGCATCATTCAGACATTTACCGTTCGTCATCACCGTCATCATCAGTGAACATTGTGGTTTCAGAATTCAATGCCAGGCACTGTGTGGCTACAGGAATGATAATGAATACAGGGTGGTCCAATAACTTTATTTCGATGATATTTTGCGATATTGTTGTGTACAAATTTCAAATGGGAGGACGTTATTTAAAATTGTCACATAAATAATATTCAGCCGAATTATGAATAAAAAAATTCCCCGGGAGATTTCACCCTTTTCCCAAAAAGGGGCTGTTCACCCTTTTCCCAAAAAGGGGCTGTTCACCTATTAATTGTTCGCTTATTATATATAATATGAAGAATTTTTTTTTCAATTTCGATTAAAGAATTATTCGAATAATTTTTTTCGAATAATCGAACATTCAAACAATTAATGAATGACGTATAAAATTATTAAATTTTTTAATATTATTCCTGAACTCTGGGAATTTTCTATCCAATACCTACTAGCTTTTTAAAATAGGCCACAAGAAGCTAAAGAAAGGAGTACGCAAATACTTTGTTTTCACGATTATTTTGTGATAAAAATATGTATTACGAATGACCTCAATTACGATGAAAAATTAGATGACGCTTCTTAGTTAACTGATAACATTAACTGATCTAAGAAAAAAGTCTAGAAATAAAGTAAGAAATTTTACTAACGCAAAAATCGTTAATAGTATTGATGATGATCTGAACTATAGAAAAATTAAAGAAAAGAACATACAAACTTGATATTATCTTTAATGCTGTTTTAACCGTAAATTTTTTATTCTTTGTCTCGTTCGAATTATTCGAACAAAATTTCAAAATTATTCGTTTATTCGAACAAAAAAAATATATATATCATGAAATTTTATTCAAACAAATAAAAAATATGAATAATTTTCATTTATTATATAAAGTAATTTTTTACGATTTGCCTTCGAAACGCATTCAAAAATAATTTTACTTAATATTCCTACAGCGGACACTGCGTAATATGCGGGCACCGTGTGATCTATTAAGTAGAACGAAATCATTTGGTCTTGCTCTTGAATTTGGAGAGATATCTTGGAGTTAGAACTATCTTCGAACTAGTCCAGCGACATGCACTGATTTTATATTTTTCCCTGTCAGTCTGTCAGGCCCCCAAAATTGTTTTAGTTCCAAATTCATATCTCTTTTAAACACATGTACGAGTACATACTTGCTGTGCCAGCAACATCTGCAGTTAAAATCGTAGTTTGCCACTTCGAGCATTTAATTGTTGCAGGCACATTAAAAATGTTCTCTTGCTTTTTTCAGTAAATTCATTATTTTCGGAGGTTTCTTAAAAAAAATTTTCTGTTGCTGGAAAAAAATTCGTTTTTTAAGTATTTCTTTTTTATTTTGTATTTTTTTATTTATTTTTTATTAATATACAACATGACATGGGCGGGTTAAAGTACAACCATGTGTCTTATACGAGTATTATTGTGTTTATTTATAAGAGCATTTACGAGTATTTATTTAAAACACAACAAAATATTTACACATTTTTCTCATTCACAATTAAGCGCCAAATAAATAAAAAAATATTACATTCTTCCCCCCCGCGCCCTTCCGTTTTTGGTTTTATTTATTTTTTCTTTATTTAGAAAAAAAAAACAACAAGATTTAGTAATAAAAATTATTAGGTAATATTTCTAATTGGTTTTTATGGACAGATTCTCATTTCTGGTTTTCAACTTAAATAAAGAATTGTGTTAAATCTAACACATGTTAATAATGAAACTTAAAACTGATTTATTGAACGTTTTTAATTAAGGAAGTGTTGCTGGTTTTTTATTTCTTTGGAGGGAGATTGTAAATGAAATGAATTGAATGAATGCAATAATAATAATAGAAATAAATTGTATTTTACGCATTTTCAATTATAAAATTTGTTTTGTATTGAGAAAACATCTGTGGTTTCTTTAATTACGCGTGCGACTGGAGAAAAGCATTGGAAGTGCGATTTGTAGTTTTGGAAAGAAAGCTTTATTAAAACTTGAACAAAGTCTTAAACAGATGTGTCGAAATACGGTCAAGGAAAAGGCATTTCTTTGCGAAAATTTTTGGGCCAAGCTTGTTCTATTGTAGCGATGGGTTACGTGAACGATGAGAAGATCGTAAAAGAAAAGACCAAATAAACTTTTTATGAAAACCAAACTTACTTATCTTTTCTTTGAACAAAGTTATTTATAGTCAATCAAAATGGTAGCGGGACTTTTGCCCCACCCTGTATATAACAATTGAAATCTCTTTTTTACATTCATCAGCTTATGAGGAAAACATAAAAAAAACATTTAATAGTGTTACGCCAAATACTAAACGCAACGAAAATTGTTACCGAAATCCTTTGTATCCTTTTTTTGCTAAAACTTGATCTTTTTTTTAACTTCATATTGGCCGCAAGTAATCCTATTTTTAAATACCTACCGCTTCTATTTTACCTTAAGATTAAGATGCAAAAGAACTGCGAACTGGCACAGAAAATAACTCACATAATCCACAATATTTTTCCTAAATCCTGCTGTAACTTAAACCATCAGTGCCTAAAGAAATTAACAGTCAAAAATGTTTTTAAGAATATAATCCTTAAAAAATACAAAAATCTGCCATACAATTTTCATTTCCATATTTAAAAATGTGTTTACTTTTCTTTTTGTTTTGTGTTGTCTTTGTGCTTTCTTTTAAAGGATTTTATTTTAGCCAAAAGGATTTAGTAGTTGTTTCTTTTAATGTTATAATAAACTCTGTTTGAGAAAAATTATACTACAACAACATTCTTTGTGTTTCCATTTCCGCTGTGAATGTGTATTATGTGTGAGTGTGTGTATGTGTTTGTGTCGGAGATTTTTTTTCCATTCTTTCTTTTTGTATCCACTACTTTTTCTTTTTTTTTTTGTAAATTTTTAAGGCGTTAAATGCAGCATAAAACTTAATTAGATACGGTCGCATTAAATGAAAGAATGTAGTATAAAATGCCAACAAAATGTTTATTAAACAGTGGGATGAATGAGTGCGTAGATTGAAGAGCCTTTTTGCCCTTCCCTTGCAATTTTCCAATGAATTCCCCACAAAAAGGGAAAATTCCCTACTCTTGGCATCACTATTAAAATTTAAATACAATTCTTGCAGAAATTATTTTGCATATTTTTCTTTATCTGGTCCCACCGTCTTAACTTAATCTTTAGCAGAAGAAATGGCTATAATAACTGAAAGCATCATTTGTAGTTGCCTTTTTACTATGAAACTGGGCCAAAAGCATTAAAATTATTTAAATCCTACTAATAGAACAATAGTAAAGAAATGGCATTAAATGCCAAGAAAAATATGTAGAAGTTTTTCTTTTTCTTTTTTATTTCTTTATTAAAATTAACAAAATAAATTTGCATACAAGAGTAAAAAAATAAAGCAAAAATTATAATAAAAAAACATGGTCGTATTTTAATAAAAAGAAAATTAGTTTGAGCCAGACTTAAATGTGTCAAATAAAAAGAAAATATTTGTTTAAGCCAAAATATATTGAAGATAAAAATAAAATATAATTTATATATGTAAATAAAAATTTTGTTGAATTGTTTGCATCCCAAATGGAATATTTCAAGAAACTAAAATTTCAAACAAAAACTCTTAAGCCCTTCTGCCAGAGCATCAGATGTTTCTTTTACATCTTCTAGTCTTGTTGTGACACAATGAAGTTGTTGCCTGCATCAATTTTAAGTCAACTTCTTTTCTTATTTTTAATTTACAAAATAGAAGATTTTACGATTTCCTTTATAATTCTTTAGCATTTAAAGTCGATTGACTTTGAATGGAGTCGTCAGAAAATAATGGTATCCTTAAGTGTCATCTTAATGTCGTTTTATTGTATTAAATATTATGCATTCCTTTTAAGTAAATAAGAACATAATTTACATGTTTTTTGTGTTTGTTGTTTAAATGTCATTGTGGACTTAAAGATTTAGTATATTTTCCTTGTCAAATAACTTTAAGATGTACGGCAATTTTCTTAGTGATTTAAATAAATAGAAAGAAATAAAAAGAAATTTCTTCATATATCCTTCCGGTCATTACAAAAAAAGAAAATAAAATAAAATTAAAACCCAAGTTAAGGCATTTATTCAGTTATTGCTTTGTTTGTGACTCTGGGATTCACAGATTGTTCTTGTGGAAGCTTTTTTGGCACTGGCGTAGGTAGACCTGCTTTCCATCTTCATTCCAGACTTTATTCAACCCCTTGAATAAATACACAGTGAATTTGGAAAAAAAAATCGGGGGACACAAACGCAACTATTTTTACACATAATTGCGCAGAATTTTAAATATTAGATGTTAAATTAATTCTGAATCCTTTGCTTCTCGGTCTGCCTGACCTGTCTCTGTTTTACAGTTTGCCTAAATTAAATTTCCTTTTTTTTGCCCAATTGTTTGTCTTATTTCATCTCCTGTTTATTCTTTTTAAGGACTTTTGTGTACTTCTTTTTTAATTTATTTAGCATATTCATATGCATATATGTATAATTTTTGCCTAAATATGCATATTTCGTCACTTAAATTATTCTTTTTTATATTCATTTTATTCTATTTTAAGAATTTCTGCTTTGATTTTCCTTTAAATAGTATAAAACATTAAAAAAAAGATTTTATAAAGAAAAAAAAGCAAATTTTCTGTTACTTCATGAAATAAAATTTTATTTACATCTCAATTCCATTTAAAATATCATTCAGTCATCTGACAAAGTAAGTACTTACACACAGTTCGCTCATGACAAACGTTCGTTTAGAATTATTTTATTCTTTAAAAAGAATTCGACATCATCTTCTTAAGGATTTATAAAAAAATAAAAACAATAAAAACAATAAAAAACTGTTATAAAAATGATATAAAAAATCATTTTTAAAATAAAATGCCTTAACAGAAAGTTGAAAGAAGAGAGAGCAGAGCACACAAAATAAGTGGAAAAAAATCGGAAAAAAATATGAAAGGATATTTGACACTTTTTTTATGAAGGTCTTATTGTAATGTTGACTACAACAAAACGTTCTTTTTTTTTTGTTGTTGATTTTTTTAAAGAAAGACTAAAAAGGTTATTGCGTTGATGATGATGATGATGTCGATAGCAACATCCTACCTATGTACACATGCATGTCTATTGACGACGTCAACAATACTAACTTTTAAGATCATTATGAAGATGTTCATTGTTTCGCTCACATTTAACTTTTATTTTTAATTTTTTTCTTTTTCATTGTTGTTACATTCTCGTACTTGGAAAAAAAGACGTTGGTTGTAAGGTTTGGTGGCAAAAGTATCGGTTCTTCCTTTTTTCGATCGTGTATGTGTTCATCAGTACCATGCAGATTGCTTGTGGAACTTTTGAATTTAGTCTTTATTTATATTATTCTTGTAATTGAGCTTGAGATCACTTTTCAATTAAAAATATTTTTTTGTCACACTGTGTAATTTTACTAAGTACGTATTTAATTTTTTATTATTTTTTTTTTTGGAACAAATTATTGTTAAAAATTACTGTTGCCAGTTTCCAAATATTCTTATTTAAAATGGCCCACTTTTGCAGTACAAAATGGATCAAACAATAAAGGAGATATTGAAAAAAGCGTAAAGAAGCAAAAATATCCAATAAAAAGTACCATTCAAGAAGGATACATCGGCGCTTTCAAAACTACCGGGAATTCTGAAATATGTGCTCCTGCTTTGTTTGAGTAGATGTGTGTGTGTGTATGTATATAATATGTAATGTGTTGTTGTATGTGCCCCATAGTTTATGTGAATTTTGTTCATTTTCCATTTTATTCTCATTGGCTTTTGAAAAAAACGTTTTTATTTTATACTTCTTTGTTGTATTTATAAAATTTTTTTTTTTTTTTTGTAAAACATTTACTTTCTTGAGTGCTTCCGCATTTATTGTTATTCGCAAATATTATTATTTTTTTATTGTTTTCTTTTGTTTTTTTTTTAGTTTGAAAATTGTTTTCACTAAACTGGGTAGAAAATATTTGCTTTGAACTATTGTTAATAGGAGTTTTTTATTGTTGTTGTTGTTGTTGCGCGTGTGAAATGCACTCGAGAAATGTTGCAAGTAAAAAAAAAGAAAAAAATTCCTAAAAATTATAAAAGATTTTTGTTCTGAGTTTCTAATTAAATTAAGAACTTTTTTATCGTTGCAAATCATATTTTTTTTAATTGAATTTTTAAAGCAGAGATAAGCATCACGTAATCAATGGTATATGAAATATTTAATAGCAATCACTAGTGATTCCAGCACTTTTTGACTGCCCAGGATATAATATAATATGCTGTATAATCGATGTGCTCCCGCTGATGAGATGGCGTAGCGACCTCGAAATCAGTACAGATGAATCAATCGTTTCAAAAACAATTACTCTCCTAAAAAATAAAGAATTTATCACAAATAAAAAATGTTAAAAATTAAGAAGAACTGGGTAAACTCAGATATGAACTCAGGCCAAAAATTTATTTAAATTTATTGAAAAACAATACAAAAAACACTGAAATATAAAAATAAATTATGCATTATGGACTGAAAGTCGTTATGAAAGAGTTTCATAAATTTCGATGGTAACAAAAATGAAATGATTTCGTCTGTTTGACGTTTTTCCTGATTATTTCGTGAGCGTGATTATGTCGTCTTTGCTAAAGTGGGTGTAATGAGATGTCCTGTGTATACAATTGTCTCGCCCTGCTTTTGAATAACACATTGTTATTCGTTGTTTGTATATCCGCTTGTTATTACTTTTTTGTCCCTGTTTTAGCTTCTTTTGCAATTATTTATTATTTTCGTAAATCAAGTTGAATCTTTTATTAATTAATTTTAAATTTAGGATTTCACTTACCAGCATTTTTTGCGAGTGTTTTTTATTAGAGCAACGACTCTGTAACTTAATTATTTTTTTTTATAATTTTATGGCATTTCAATTGTTTTTATTATTTATATCAATTTAAAATGCCAGTCAGCAGCTGTCAATGTTTTAAGTTAATCTTGTTAATATATTTTTAGTCTTTTGTCTTGAGCTTCATTAAGGAGCAAGTGTGCTGAATTTTAATATATATTTTTTTTTTACTTATTGTCTACTTTTAATAGCCATTTCTTTTTAATTAAAACAATTGTAGAAAAATGTATTCCTATTAAAATTTATCCTATTACCAGCATTATCTTTCTCTCTCTCTCTCTCTGCCATGTTCTTTCTCATAATCATTCCTTTTTAAAACATTTATTCTATTGTTATTAAAGAAAATCCTCTTAAGTTTTTCTGTCATTGAGTAGTTTTATTTATTTTTTTTCTTGCTATTCATTTTACAACTTCATTTATGTCTTCATGTCATCATGTCACTTTTTGTAATAGGAAAGGTGTGCCTGTGTCACCCAAACTGTCATCTTGCCAGACTAAAAAGGTGTGAGTAAGATATCCTTTTGCAAATATCTATATGAAGATGTGAAGGTGCAAATTGTCATTTTGTTCATTATAAATGTTAATCTTTAATTGTGTAAATTGTGTCTGCTACTGCTACTTTTTTTTCATATATTCAGTTGGTTCATTCTCTTTATGTCGTGTATTAGAATAATAAAAGTTTTCATTACCATTCAGTTTTTACTACCGGCTTTAAAATATGTTGTCTCTACGGTCTCTTTCATCTGTCATAATACAGAAATACATTCATCGAATGTGTACTTTTAGTAATTTCGTATTAAATATAATCTCTTTATATATTGTTTACTCGTGTGAACCTGGTGAAATGTTTGAAAAAGGTTACAAAATGAGAAATAACAATGAGATTATTAAATTTTCGAGAAATATTTACTTTGAAATATTTAGTTTCTCAAAGTGAGGAATCCATTTTTTAAGTAGAGTTTTCTCTAAGTATTTAAAGGAATTGATGTTAATAGAATTTTATACCAAAAAATTGTAGAAATTTCTATTTTAGATATGAACTTGTAATCCGGCTTAGCGAAACTTTAAGTTGCCAGGCCTGTTCCTTATGTTGAAAGTTCGTTATATGCAGTATGTATTTAAATTGGGGGTTACACGATTAAGTTTTGCCAATCAAGTTTCAATAAACACATACTTTTTTACTATTACACTCATACGTAAATCATGCATAAGCGTGTTTAAACGTGCTATGACCGATTTCGTCGTGAATTAGCGTGTCTTGAGTAATTTTTTTTTTTTTGCAAGTTTGGTGTTTTAAATATTCTGAAATCTAATTTGAAACAAAACACACTGTCTGTCGGTAAAATTTAATAATCATTCGACATCAAGCTATCGAATGATAATGAATAAGAGAGAGACAACATGAATTTTGCATAAAATTAATATGGAAACACACAGAAGTATTATGTGTTTTATAACATGTTCAGCTTACAATAACTTTTATAAACGATATTTCAAGATAAAAAATAAACAATTCAAATATCAGTAAACAAAATTTTGTCCGGACAGAAATTTTGTGAGAAACAAATGGGTGAATCCATCTTAACTTGACTGTATAGTCGATTACTATCAAACTTTTTCAGAATCTACGTTAACAAACGATGAATTCAGAAATGTTATTCCCAGCAAAACGTGCTATGTTGACTTAGCATGTTTTAGAATGGAGCCGTCGATATTAAAAAGTAACAATTCATATCACATTCTGAAATCTTTTTGAATCTCGCCAAATATTCGTGGCTTGCATTAAACTCAACTCCTTACAGTTTTCCATGAATCTCTTTGGTTTTGAATGGTAAATTTTGCAACAGAAACAGGCGTGTAGGAATTGCATTGCCTTCGGAATCAATAAGAAAGTTTATTTTCCAGTCTAGGAAATATCCTCTGATATGCCGCTTTAATGATTCGAGATTCACATTTTTTTCCCGCGTATTTTTTTATTATAGATTTTCTTTGGAGCGGCTCTACAAGAATAAAAAATATGTTGTAGATAAAGAAATACAAAACCCTGGTGGCACTACCAGCAGAGATGAATCTTGAAGAAAATGTCAAGCACCAATATATGTATGTATGTGCAGCGCAACATTAATGTTGCGGAAGTGCTGCAAACGAAGGAAATGTTTAGAACACATGTCAAGCCCTCAAATGCCAGAATTCGAAATACGAATTGAACTGCGTCAATAATTTTCGTTCCAGTAGTTCTGACTAAAATGATTCTTTCTATGCAACTATTTTATTCATCAGACATTTCAATAGTTATTTTAAGTATTTTGTTTTCATTGAACATGTACTCGTATGCTTGTGCAGGGTTCACGCGTTGGTAATTAGTATATAAGCATTTGTTTAGAAACATGTTTATAAAAATATTAATTATGGGAAATAGTGCGATTGAAAATTTAAAATACTAAAATATATTTTTGTTTTGCGGCCAATATCGCTGATGTTGATTAATACTGCTAAAGAAATATTTATAAATTTGAATAACATTAACGAGCTTTACTTTTGTTTTTTTTTTAAATTGAATTTGAAGGAATTCAAATTCACAACATGCACTATGAAATGACGAATATATAAACTTTTTAGTAGAATAAATTTTTTAGTAGATGATTGTATAAAAAATACGTCTCTAAATCAAATTGATTTTCATAACTGTAAAAGTTTTTTAAAGTAGGAAGAAGTTTATATCGCTGTGTATGTAAAAGAACTGTTAAGACAATATACAATTGATGTTGAAACTTTCAATCAATTTATTGATAATTGTGTATCATTTTACGTTGAATTGTGTTAACAAATAAATTGATGACAAAATTATAAAAAAAAAGTCCGAAATTCTTTCTTTATTAAAACGTTTTCCTAATCTAGTTTCTAAAGAAAAATATCAAGATATTGAGCATGAAATAAGAGTACTAAGATTTTTGGATTTTGGAGATAGCGCCTTAACTTTGGATATATTTTGGAAAAGGGGAAATTCAATTAATCTACGAAACAATAAACCCGGTTTTCCAAATTTATGTGAATTTGTAAATAACTTAATGACTTTGCCAAACTCTTCAGCTAATGTTGAAAGAAAATTTAGCAAAATTAATCTTAATAAAACTAAGATAAAACCAAGAAATTCATTGGAAACGGGAACCCTTGAGGGGATTCTTTTTTCAAAAGATTATTTAAAAAAGTAGTGAATGTTACAATGTTAGCATTGCAAAAAATATAAAAAACATAATAATAATAATATGGTATGAATGTTTAGTATTTTTATTTTGTAATTACCCAATTTAAATCAATACCATGTGCCCTTCCTTCGGACTTTATTATATGCACATACGAGTATGTGTGTATGCGTTTAAAAATCGAATAAATCAAAAATTAATTGAACTCTACAAATGAATTGCAAGTTTATGAAAAACAGAATAATATTATATTCTATAAATTTATATTTCAATTTAAAATATCAAACATATATCCAAAATTATTTTGGAAAGTATATAAACTGTTTCGACACAAACTGTCTTCAAATCTTGCTTTGAATTAAATATAATGTTTAAAGTTTTGGTTGTTTTTAATAAATCTGTTGAATTGTTAATTTTTAAATGAAAGATTTTTCTATAAAACAAAAGATTTTTGAGGTGCGATTTTTTACGCCTTTTTTTTAAATGCTGACGAATTTGACGATTTTATTTTAAAAATTTACCGATTTTTCTAAAACAAAATATTACTGGCAGCCCTGGTTGTGACAGTTTTAGCTAAATTGTCATTCCCAGTTGATTTAAATCGCTTGATTTGATTTAACAATTTAAAACGTAAATCTTAAAAATGTTCTGCTTATTATGTTGGCCACATTTTAAATGCATACAAAATAATATACATGATTTTTCTAATTTCAAAACGTAAAAATTTTAACCTCAATTCAATTATGAACTCCATAAACATAAATTCTCCAATTATCCTTAATAAAGACAGGATATTCATTTTGGCCTTTTAACTCATACAACAACAACAACAACAACAAAGACAACAAAATAAAATAAACCAAAACATGTCACTAGAAGCAGAATAAAATCACATACAAGTTGAATTATTCTAAGGATTATAATTAGTTTGCGGCAATTGGCTGCATGCAACCACTATATAAAATATGTTTCTCTGTTGGGGTATAAAATGTGTCATACATACATGACTAAATATTGCACAAAAAGCCACAATAACCACAAAAGCATTTTAATAGGCCAAAACAAAATTTTTGACTTTTCGGTTTCAACAATTTCATTGTTCAAGATATTGTAGATCTCTTGAAATGCTTTACTATAAATTTTCAACTCAATGTGCTGTGAGCAAAGAAGGAGTTAAGAAACTTTATTAAGTAAAAAATAAATAAATAAAATATATACTATCGACTTAAATCAAAAGCAGTAAGTAGCCAGTTGCATGAAGTTTTTGTGGCAAAAACCACCACATCCTTTTATGAAATTCTATTAAATTCCTTAAATGAACAACAGCAACAACAACAAGTAGTTCACAAGAAACTAAATAAACATTTCCAAACACACAACTTCACATTCATTCACTATCATGATGCTTCATCACATCACTATCATTTTGGAAACACTAAATTAAAAAGTTTTCTTTTTTTTTTTTTATAATTTTCATTTGTTGGTTTTCTGCTGCAACTTGATTATGTGCAAATTTATTGGCAAAACCACAAACATCCAGTTACCCCTTTGACTCTCTCCCGGCCATCTATAAGTTTTGCTTTGCACGAGTGTTGAAAAGGGCCAAATTGTAACCGGGCGCCAATACATAAACACATTTACACATCTTATCCGATGATACACTGATACACTCCACTCACTAATGAAGTGTGCGTGACTTGATTTAATATGAAGTTTTTTGTCGGAGCGAGGATACTTTTATTTTTTGTTTGTTACTTGTTTTCTGTTCTGATCTCTTTGTGTTTTTAAACTTTAAAGCTGACAAACAGTCAGTCAACTGGTGGGTTTGAATTGGCCATTTTGCAGCATGCATTTGAAATCAACTCCAAACTCATTATAACTTCTTTCTGGTGACACAAGTGAGTGACCAAATTGTAATAGAGTTTATTAAATTGAAATGTGAAGTGAAGAACATGTCTAGGACTTGTTGACTTGACTGTTGTATAGAAAAGACTGATAGAAAAGTTTTATTAGTTGGACTATTTCCAATAATAATTCGATGAATAATTTAAATCAAGCTGAAGTTCGTTCGTACTTGTGGGAAAATTATTCATAATTGAACATTTCACAAGGCCCTTGTATCGTTGTATTGTTTGTACGAGTATTATTATTAAGTGTTGTGTATTAGAGCAATTGAAACGCATCGAAGTATCAGTATTAACATACTGATTTATTGAAAATGAAATGATCTTAAATCTACGTACAAAGTTACTCTCTATATGTTTTCTATACAAATGTTGTATTCACAATAACAGCGAACACATAACACGCTCCCCCTTTAGAAGAGTGCGTATAGATTTACATGTTTTAATTCATTCAATGATACTTAATTTATAAAATCTATTAATTTAAATTTTTGAAAATTCAAAACTTATATTTAACAGTATTTCTTGGGCGTAATTGGTTCTACTTCAATATCATTTGATTCAATTTCAGCATTTTCATTTACATTGTCGTTTAAATTTTCTAGTAAATCATTTCGATCTAGAGACTCAGTAATGTCACTATTCTCAGGAGAAGTACGCTCTATTTCACTTGTGGCTTCTTCATCCTGCGATTCGACATCTATTTGTGGCATATTTGTTTTAATCTGATCAGTGTGCCTTTTTTTATTAATTTGTTATTACGATCAAATACACAACTACTGTAAGCGCGTGGACCTATTTGTGATTTTATAGTCGCCGGAGACCAACTTGCTTTGTTTGGATTTTTGTAATCATGCAATCAGAATATTATTACAGTAACGGACTGTACGTTATTCAAAAAGTAATCCGTTCAGTCATTTTGAAAAGAATAAACATTTAAAATTGTAAGCAATTTTATTTTTAACTGATTCTAACATTCATTCAAAAAAACTAAGGACATATTAATACGGATTTTCGGTTACATTCAATATTGTCCGTTGTTTTCAAGTGCTGTTTTTTTTTCTTTGCTTGTTTTATTTGTTTTGTTTGAGATTTCCTCTCCTACACAAACAAAGGAAAAGTTTTTTATTTTTACGGGCTTAAGTCAATTAATTTTTTAACATTAAAAATTAAATGAACTTTTGGTTCAATTCAAATGAAAAATGATTAGACCGGTTTTTAAGTGAACTTTCATTTGTTTCAAATTACAATTTCAGTTAATTTTACTTACAGAATATTTTGAGTGTGTTTACAGACTTTTTGTCCTGCGCTGAATTCTACATCTCTTTTACCAGAACAGTTTCTCTTTGCTGTTTTCCTGACTGAATTAAATTAAATTGAACTGAATTAAAATATTTTCTTTGATCTGAGGTGGTTTAATGAAATCAAAGCGAGTTCTAATAGATCTGCCTAAAAACAGTTTAGCAGGAGATTCATTTGTAGTACAATGTTTTGCAACTCTATAGTCCATTAAAAATCTGTTTAAAATTAACTCAAGATTAGTTTTACGTTCATCACGTAAATTTTCATATAAAGATTTTTTTTAATGTTTTAATAAAATTCTCAACTTGACCATTTGTTGATGGTTGGCCTGGTGCCTGGTGTTTGACTTTGTTGCGTTTTATAAAATTTTTGAACTCCTCGAAGACAAATTGTCTTCCGTTGTCACTTACGATTTATACTATTGTTTACTTGCGGTGATGCAACTAAACAATTTAATTTTTATATGTTTTTATATAAAAATGTTGTATTGAGTTCAAGCCTCGGAAAAATTAATTAATTTCACTTTCCACTTAAGCAAACCATTAACTGGCCCCTTTACCTTTATGGCAGCCATGAAAAAGACCTTAAGCTCAGGTTCTACTTTCGGCTACTGCTTGTCCCCAACTATTAGCGGGATAACGAAAAGAAAGCATTAAACCATCGCTCAGCATATAAAATACAAAATAAGGGAATGTTATCATAAACCAGCCTTGTGGTTGGAAAATAAACATTCAGCTATTTTCTTATAGTTTAAGCAAATTTCACTAAACATGGCAAACTTAAACTTTCTACATTAAGAAAACCAAAAAAATTCAAAGGATTTTATTCTTTAAACAAGATTTCTTTTTAACCAATATTTTTTTTCTTCTACAACAAACGAACAAAATAATTTAAGTTTTTCTGAGCGTTTTTATGTTTTATGAAAATAAAATACAAACATTAAGAAATTCATAACAAAGTTTTTATTTCCGTGGCTTTTAAAAGTTTTTATTTGGTTTCTAAATACTCAAATGTTTTTTTCTTTTTCTTATTATTTCAGGTGTTTCCGCTGAAGTTTATTATGTACGTGATGGCCACATCAATAATTATGCCTTAAATTTCATAGTGCCTGTGCCGGCTAATGTGCGTGACATAAGTTTCACTTGGGAAAGTGAAGCTGGACGGCCTCTGCCTTATAGCATTAATGTGGTGACTTCCGATCAGGCGGTACTGCCTCGTCCCACCATGAATATCTCACAAATAGGCGAAATACCGATTAAGGTGCAGACTTTTTCAATAGGCCTCAAATGTTCGGGCATACGAGCGGCCGAAGTCGATGTTACCATTTCGATAGAAGTGATATTGAATAGAGCCTTAAACAATGTAACACATTTGGTGTTCAGAAGGAAAAAGATATGTTTATTGGCCGAAGAGAATGAAACGGATTTAGATGATCCGTTGCTGTTGGAAACCGTAGTGCCACCTCCTACCGGACTAATAACACTCGTGGTGGGTTGTGTTTTGGCCTTAGCTTTGGTTTTAATACTTTTGATGGCGGCCTATTGTGTGCGCGGCTCAAGTAAACGTCAAAATCATGGTGGTCAACCAATGAGAACTTCTAGCTTTCAGAGACTCAATACCAATCCGGCTTGTCAATCGGCTTCATATATAACACCCTCCCTTATTGCTCCCATACACAGCACTTTGCCGCGTAAAATCGAACCGCAGCAACCCGAAGAATTACATCGTCGTATTTCGGAATTGACTGTTGAACGTTGTCGTGTCCGCCTGTCGAGCTTATTGCAGGAGGGCACTTTCGGTCGTGTTTATCGTGGCACTTACAATGATAACCAAGATGTTTTGGTCAAGACTGTAGCCCAACATGCCAGCCAATTGCAAGTGTCTCTTCTGCTGCAGGAAGGCATGTCTTTGTATGGAGCTTCACATCCGGGCATTTTATCGGTACTGGGGGTTTCCATTGAAGATCATACCACACCGTTTGTTTTATATCCTGCCATGTATAATACAAGAAATTTAAAACAATTTTTATTGGATCCTTCGTGTGCCCGTACCATCACCACCATTCAAATTGTAATGATGTCTTCACATTTATCGACTGCTTTAAGTCATCTGCACAGCCATGGAGTGGTTCACAAGGATATAGCGACAAGAAATTGTGTGTAAGTATTCAAATAAAAGATTTTTATTAATTAATTTTGTTTTTAAAATAATATTAGTGACAATAATAGTGCTTGGGGCGACGGGTCCTGCAAAGGTCCAAGTGAAAAAAATAATGTTTGATTTTTTTTTGTTATCAAAAAGTACGAGTATGAGAAGCTGATACACACAGAAAAAAATCATTGTAAAATCAACTAAAACAAGGTTGATTCAACTAGTTTTGTTAACAATTTTGCTTCATAAGCGTTTCATGTTAATTTAACATGATATTAAAGAAAACTAAAAGTTATAGTTATCCACTTTAAGACAACTAGAAATCATGTTGAATTGACATTGTACGCCAATTGAATCAAAGAGATTGTCATGTCAAAATAACGTTAAGATCCTTATGGAAATAATATTAAGAAAACTTATAACAACATGAATTTCATGTTGAATAAAAATAAATTTAATTTCGAATCAACTATTAAGTCATCTATACTTAATATTACAGCCATATTGAAATAACATGAACAAATTTTAAAATTACAGGAAATTCCATGTTGATTTAACATTGTTGCTATACTGAAATAACACTTACGCAATGCTATTTAACAGTGGGACAGGCAGTTAGTAAAAAGCAGTTAATTAATTGGTTTTATCTTTATTCATTTATAAACACATACAAATAGCAAATACATTTAGGTTTACAAATAATTGTTTCTTAAATATCCCTGAAGGAAGCATGTATCCATGTCAATAGTTTTGTCTACGATTATGGTGTCTTTTAGGTGACACTGTCAACAAATTGTTGTTTTTTTTGTTTTTGATAGGTAGAGAAAATATCTGACGGTTAAAAACAAATCATTAATTTAAAACGAAACGAAGTTTCTTTTATTTTATTTAACGATAAGAAAATTATACTTTAAAGAAAACTAATATATTTTATGCCTTATTTTATTTTTAAATATCATTTTAAATAATTAAAATAAAATAGTATTGGTGACATCGTTAGTATAATTTTAATATTGACATTTCCTGCAGGTGGTGACAGCGCCTATAGTGAATCAGTGCAGTTTTATTACGGGCATTTCCCACAGTGTGGTGACATCGTCAATAGATAATCGGTATAATTTCGCTATTGACATTTCCTGCAGGGTATTTTACGATTATTAATTAGAAAAACATATTAAGGTGGGCGGCTTGGGAACCTTCTGTTGTATTTTGAACAACTGAAATGTTTACTATAATATTTCCGTCTGCGTCACTAACAAGATTAATATTTTCTACTCCGGTTGCTGAATTTTCCACAAACCTTTTTAAATTCATATTAACATTTTTAGCTGCAGACATAATGAAATTTAAAGAATTGATTTCACTTAAAATTTATAACACTTCACTTCTGATGTGATAGAATGAAAATTGCTGTTTCTCTTTTATCATGAATGAATTCCATTTCAACATGATTCACGTTGTTTCAACATATTTCATGTTTTTTTTAAATACAGCAACTTGATTTTAATATTATTCCAGTTATTTTTAATATTTCACAAATTTGATTAAACTTTTTCAATATTTAATATTTTATTTAATATTATTGATTTAACATAAGCCAACGTTTGTTAATATTTAAAATTGACAAAAGTTTTTTCAGAGTATTTCAATGTCATTTTTAATGTTCATAACAATGTTGATTTTACAATAGTTAATCTTATTTCAACTATATGCAATGTTTATTTTACATGAAAAACTGTAACTATTACTTCAAAGAATGGAATTTACAAAATTAAACATTGATTGATCTTATTTTAACTCAGCAAAAGGTCAAACTTAAAATGTTATTTCAATGGGATGTATTTTAAACAACATATTTTAATGGTAAATTAACAATTTTAACCATTGATTTAACTTGAAAAAATGTTAAAAGTAGATTTAGTTGGATTTTTTCCACATATTAACAATGACTTGATATCAACATTTCTTCATGTTGATTTTACACAGAGTTTTTTTCTGTGTGTTTTTAGGTTTTAGGGTTCCGTACAAAAGTTGTAACAAAAATATCCTTTTTTCTATTTGCTAAGATGTCTGTGTATCTGTTGCATGATTTTATCTCGTGAACCGTAATAGTTAGTCTACATTCAGACGAGTCATGTCTTGTTGACAAGATTCTTACTTTTTCTTCTTTGAACTTTTACTGGTGTTCACACATAATGCAGGTATTGTTGACGACATTTACTTCCAGCCAACTTCAGGCTTTAAATTAACGAATCAGATAGCCAAAAACGCAGATTTTCTCACCAGTTCTTATTCTGATGCTGCCTACGATGACAGAAATGGGTTTCTCCACGCGCTTGCATCAAATCAATTGATATCTTTCCCTACACTCAATTGCAGTGATTTTCTGTTTAACTTGAAAATACTTAAGATGGTCCTTTTAACATCGTCTTGATAGAGTTCCAAGTTGTATTTTAAACCGATGTGCAGAATCAAACCATTAACTTTATTGTTTAACGCTTCAATAAAATATGGTTATTTTCCCGTATTTTAGAAAGATTCGTACATTATATTTCTGTATACAAATCTGGTAACAAATTCGATATTTCGAATTGTAGACGTACGAGTATTGCTAAATTGAGTGCTATTCCGAAATTTCGGGTTTATTTATTTTGCGGGTAGGAATGTTTCTTGAGCGATTTATATACTTTTTTCTGCGTTTACTGAAAAATAATGAAAATCCAGTTACGAATGGTCAACGTATGACCATCGATATGCACCGTCTGCTGTATTTTACAGTAGTTACTCAATTACTTAACATTAACTAAACAAATAGATTATTCTCTGTGAATGGCGCGTTAGTCGAGCTTGTGCTCATCGTACATTAGAAAAATAGTTCAACTCCTTGACAACGTGTTCGTAAAAACAAGTTATTACCGCTTTGTAAAATAGTTGAGCCAGTGAATGAATGAAAAACTTTTTTTTTAAAAAAGTTTTTTTTTTTAAAGTTTTTTTTTAAAAAAGTTTTTCATTTCTAATTTTGACAATATTTGTTTCTTTCAAATGTAAAATTTTAAAATAATGTAAATCAAAATGAAAAAAATATTTTAATTTCCTGAAGAATCCAATCAATGATATTGACGAAATATTGATATTTTAAAAAATTAAAGAAAAAATAATACACATTTTTTTATATAAATTGACCTAAAGCTTGGAGAAATCTTTTATAATTAAAACAGAAACTTTAAAATTGTTCTATTAAACTTTTAATTGCATTTAATTACTATTAATATTTGATTAAAAAATACTGGTGAAAATTGCAGCTTTTTTTTCATATTTATCACAGATTTTTTTTAACAAATATTTTTTTCGCCTTTTCTCAAGTACTTTTTTGTAATCTGGATTTCTTTTAAATAATTTACACTCTTTTATAATTTAGACTTTTTAGTAATAATTTCCTGATATAAATTTTTCTCTGTAGCATTGACGATCAGCTACGCGTTAAATTATCCGACAGTTCTCTTTCGCGAGATTTATTTCCGGGCGACTATAACTGTTTGGGCGATAGTGAAAATCGTCCAGTTAAATGGATGTCCTTGGAAGCTTTACAACACAAACAGTTCTCAGAAGCCAGTGATTCATGGGCTTTTGGTGTCCTAATGTGGGAACTATGCACTTCGGCCAAGCAGCCGTATGCTGAAGTAGATCCTTTTGAAATGGAGCATTATCTCAGGGATGGCTATAGACTGGCGCAGCCTTTCAATTGTCCCGACGAACTGTAAGTACATACAAAAAGATAAACTGCTCTTTATGACAACAATTTTTAAAATAATTTTCGATTTTGTTAAACTTTTATCTATTCTATCTTTGCCTACTTAGCTTTACCATTATGGCTTATTGTTGGGCCCTTTTGCCAACCGAACGTCCCTCCTTTTTACAATTACATGCCTGCCTTTCCGAATTTTATGCTCAAATTACACGTTATGTGTAGTTCGTTCCATTCAGCTCCCTCCGCTGCCGCTCTCCCATGCAATGGACAATTAAACTTTCCATTCTCGCATTTATTTAGTAATTAAGTTAAGTAAAAAAAAGAAAATAAAAACAAAATAAATAAAATAAAACATTCTCCTATAAATATAGAAATCATTGTTGTTGTTTTAATATTACAAAAATATAGAATATATTGTATAGAAATATTATTATAATTATAAATAGTAAGTAATTTTTTTTTATATTGCCAAAATTATGTATTAAGTTTTAACATTAAATACACATTATAAATCAATAAATCGAATCAATAATTGTATTATAGTATAATAATAGGAAATAAAATAACTTTTTCAAACGACAAGAAAATTTATAAAGAGTTGTTTATTTGTAAATGGGAATGGTTTGTCGTTTAATTGAGTAATCGATTTAATATGTCAGTGGTGAGTTATGAAAGCAGGTTAAATAATATGCTGCTTTCAATCTTCAATAATCCTTTAAATAAAATTTACAATGATTTCTTAAGAAAAACAATAAAGAACTCATTAGTTTTTACTTTTTGTTGCCGTTTTGACATTTCTGTAGAAAATGTTTTTCAATTACTTAATCTGTGCAAGGAATAATCAGTTGTTTTTAAAAGCAAAAGATAACAACCAAAAGAAAAATATGGAAATTGTGAAGAAAAAGTTTTCGTAAAAATTCTTTTGTTTGAAATAAAAATTAAAACTAAAAAATTAAAAAATAAACAAATTAATAATTAAAAATTGAATATTTTGCATGATTCGGACTCGGAGGAACTTTCGGATGTGGACGATGTAATTTTAGGAATGAGTTTTATAAATGAGCGCAAATTGCACCAAACCATAAAATGTCAGAAGAAGCGTCGTCAGTCAGTCGCCGGACATAAACTTTACTGAATTTAAAGATAACCGATTTCTAATTTTTGTTTTAAACAAATTCATCAAACTGAATGTTCTTTCTACTTCAGCGGAAAAAATTCATGGTTGCTTAAAAAGTACTATTTGCGTTTAAAAGAAGTAGCCAATTTTTGTAACTGAAAACATTTTTCAGTTGTACAAAAAAAGGACAAAAGGCACTGTGAGAAATTGTGAAAAGCACTGTAAATACCCGCTTTTAAAAAACGGGTAATTAACAAAATATCGCGCGCATGAAGGGGAAAAAAGCCCCAAAAAATACCCGAAAAGCACCAAAATGCCATCACTGGCAGAACAGAACGAAAAAGGAACAACAAGCCACATATATAGATTTTCAATTGAACAGAATCAAAACAGTTGATATATGACAGAACATATTTCACCCATTTGTTTGGCACAACATTTTTGTCCAGACAAAATTTTATTGACTGAGAGTATGCTGTAATACGATTCACTAAACATTTGAAGAAAAAAATGTTTGGCAATACCAAGGCTACGATATGAAAGGTATAAATAAAAATCTGTGACAATGTGTAGAAAAAAACGATAAAAAATAGTAATGAACTAAATGAATCCACTAAAATTCTTGAAACACTTTAATGTTGCAACTCAGTTTAACATTGCCCGTTAAAAATTCAACCAATTTAAGTTGAGAGTTTTCCGTTTACTTTTTTTTTTAAATTTACTTTTATTTCGATATTATATTCATTCCTTTTTGGCAAATTATTTATTGCAATTGCAAAGTTAAGTCATTTTATTAAGTCATTTATTAAAAAATTAAATTAAATTGAATAAACAGTGAAATTACATAAATGTGTGTTGTATGTGTGCGTATGGTGCGTGTGTGTGTGTGTATGTGTGTGTAAATGATAATTAACATTAACTTCCTGTGAATGGCATTTTTGTTATATGGCATAATTTTATTAACAATTAAAATTTAAATAATTCAAAACTGCAATTTATACATTCCAGAAATTGATGAGTCCACAATAAATATGATTGTAAATTTGTGTGTGAGCTGATAATTAAAATTTAAAACTGTTGATGTATGTATGTACTCGTACATGTAATTAACATATGCATATGTACATACATATGTACATTAGGGAGGGCATCATAATGTTTTCCCGGTTTTTGTTTTAAGGGTCAGCGATAAAAAGGTGTAAAGTCGAAAATCACTAGTAGAGATTTGACCGTGAGTAACTTTTCAATCTCACTCACACACGCTCTTGCACGGCCTTATATTAACTGCCTGTCCCACGATGTCGAACGGTATCGTTTTTTTTTTGTAAAACTACATTTAGAACAAAAACAAAATTGTAGAAATTGTTTTTGTTTTAAATATAATTTCACAAAAGAACGATATCGTTCGACATTAGAAAACAAAATTTTGTTGACTAAGAGTGTCCTATAACATGATTCTCTCATTTGAAAAAATTGTTCGGGAATATCAAGGCTGCCGATTGCAAGCAACCGGCCCACTTGGGTCCAGAAAAATAGGTCCCTCTGTGATGAAATACATATATAAAGAAAAAAGAAAAATCTGTGACAAATTGTATATAAAAAATCATAAAAGACAATTGCTTCTAATACACTAAATAAAACGAAATTTAACGTTAATGAGTGATAGTAAAATTTAAATATTGATAGTGGTAAAGCAGTGTTTACTGTAAAAACAACTAATAATACAAATAACTCTCGTATGCTTTTTCTAGACATTATTTGTGTAAATACAAATCTGAAATCACATTCAACCGAGCTACCTAAACAGTGGCGGATACATGGAAACACACATGAACACTGATGACGGGAGTGTAGCGGCTCCCGAAAAACAACGTTGTTTCTATTTTGCCGTGTAAGTAGTAAACTAATTGGTGTTAAAATTGTCTCTTGTTGCTTTGGAATATTGTCTCATGTCTAATTCCTTCTGACTAAAAATGTTACAAACTTTATCCAAAATAATAATCGCTTTGGATTAAAAAACCATTGACAACAAAATGTTCGAAGAATAATCACATTAAATAAAACGAAATTATTTCCAAGGAAAAAACTAAAAAATAAAATAATTGCTGCAAAATCGCTTTTAAAATACTACAACTTTGTCCGTACAAAAATTAAACCAATTCAAGCTGAAAGTTGTCCGAACAAATTCATTTCTATCTGTCAAGAAGGGAAATCTCAAAGTACATATGAAAAAAAATTTGTCCGTACAAAAATTTTATGGTTGAATCCAACTTTTCTAAAACATATTTTTGAGCAGGACTTTTACGATTCCTGCTAAACAAAGCAAGTGAAGAAGGCCTTCACCACCTTTTACATTTGCTTTTTACCGCTTCTGTACATAAATGTATGTAAATAAAAAATACATTTGCATTCTAGTAAAAATTCAATGAATGTGTATTAGGGCGGCATTGAAAATTTAATCATGATTTTTGTAAATAAGATGGTATAAAACTTACGTTGATAATTTAAGTCAAGTCAAAGTACTCTGGAGCTTCCCTTGGAAATGCACAAAATTAAAAAAAAAAATCTATTGCAATTTTTATATAAAATTTGCAAATTTGCCTTTTGAGATGTTTTCTCAGTATTTTTCGAAATATATTTTAGCAAAATTAGCCCTTTTGTGTTACCGGAATCGAAATTACCCATTTCATTAAAATTGATTTTTTAACCAATCTCTTAAAAGACAATCGTAAAAGGACAATTCTGCTAATCAAGAAGTATTTCATAATCAGAGCCCCGCTGAAGGAAACATCGTTTTATATAAATTAAGTTTAACAACCTGTTCGTCAATATCGAAAGAAAATTTTCTTTCGAATTATAACATTTGAAATAAAAAAAATTTTTAAAAAGAAAAATTTCATTCGGTATCGGCAAACAGCAGTAAATTTGGTCTATTTGAACAATTTTGCGCCTCAAATTTAATTTTAGTCATAAGAATTTTATATAGAGTGTCATAAGTTTTCCTAAAGATTTCATTTAAATTGAAAAAAAATCCCATACATTTTAGTGCCACCCTAATGTGTGTGTATGGACTAAAATATGTTTATACACAGTTATTGTATAATAACATTGTTTTACATTGTTATGAAAATTTTTAATTAAACTTATACGTTTCAAGTGTTAACTACGTACCCAGTAGGAAATTTCGGTAGTAAAACTACACTGATTTACTACAGACTTTGGCACCAGTACTACTGACCAATTATAGCTATGTGCTGTAGATATTTACCATATGCTTGGCATTGAGAACCCCTTAGTCTGTGCTTAGGAGAGTCATGTCTTATTCTTACTTTTTCTTCTTTGAACTTTCGTTGTGGTTTACAGAAGTCATGTCATGTTGACGATATTTACTTCCAAATATCTTTAGGCTTCAAATTACAAATGAGAAAACGAAACGTAATGACAATCTAAAAACTAACACAGCGCGCAATATCAGAGTTGTAAAAATTAAGCTTTCTCTCTTTCACCATCTGTCACTATCCCTTTCCCAAAAGAAGGTAACACACCTACGGGTTGGTAGGCATACTAATTGCCTGAGTGTTACTTCCCTTTTTACAAAAAAAAAAAAAAAACTGCGAACTCGTTTCTTTTCCCCTCGTCTATAAAGTAGCAATCATGTGTTATTGCTTTGTTTATATTTCAACTTGAAGCTGTTGCATGCATGTGCAATAAGTGTGCATGTATTAGTAGCAACTTTAAACTCTTATAGCTCGCAAAATACCGAACCGATTTTAACAAAATATAGATTGCGCTCATTTTTGAATAAATATCTTTCAAAGGATATAAGTTTTGTCAAAATTGGCTGTACACTCATATTAGAGATTAAATCGTGTTTTTCTATTAATTATGTAGAGGATTCTTGTCCACAATTTTGTAATGTTTAACAGATTTTCCCGCTAAAGCAATAAAATTGGTTTATAGATAAGTTTTATAAATAATTTTTTAAAGAAAAACTTTTATACTGTATTCAGCCACAAGTACTATTATCAACAAAATAATTATGCATACAAAAAAAGAAACAAGAAACATTGCTTTGCAGATGTCAAAAAACTTTCCTTTAAAGGCAAAGAAAAGGTGTTCACGCTTCATTGCGAATGTCACCAAAAATTATGGAAATAGTCAACAAAAGTGGTGACTTAGGGACATTTGTCCGCAGGCTTCCTACAGGGTATTTAATAAATTTGGAGCGACAGTGTGTGAGAAAAAAGTGTCAGTTCATTCCTTCGAATGAATGTAATAATAATAAAATAAACTGAACTTAAAAAAAATCAAAATTCAATAATTATGAAAACAAATTGCAATTATAATTAAGATCAAACCATTTATTTTTTTGTTGCTGTTCAATGCACTGCCAAGATACACATGTACACGTTAAGCAAAAATCATACACTCACACGCTCGTGAAACAAGCCATAAATTATTTCCCAGCAAACACGCTGTTGTTATCATAACCAACCAATGGTCTTATTCACAAACGCTTAATAAAGTCGTAGTAGGCTTATTGTTGGATCCGTTGTTTCTATTCTGCCTCGGAAGTTGAAATTAATTGATGCTGATTTATCCCTTGTGCCTTTGGAATGTTGTCTCACATTCAATTCTTTCTACAAAAATGTTACGAACATAATAATCACTTCGAATTAAAAACTATTAATAAATAATTTAGTTCGAAAAATAATCACTTTAAAAAAAATCCAAAAATAAGGTCTGCCAAGGCGAATTCTATGGCGACGGACCACCTGCCTTGGTCTGAAATATTTCTTCTAAAGTAAACTTGAAATGGATGTTATTTTGTAGCATACGGCATTTATTTTATACAAATATATTATTATGAGTTGTAATCATATAATAATCACATCAAACAATATTATTTTTATATTTTATTATGATATGATTAGATATCACATCTTTTTTATTCTGATTCATTCGATCTTTTTATTAAATTTTATTAAATAATTTATTCAAACTTGAGGTCCAGAAAATAAATAAAAATGATTTATTTTATCCGATATTTCGCTTTCTCAATGGAAAGCTTTTTCAGGGATATATTTAAGTAAAAATTAATAATCACAGTTATTGTTTTTATTTTATAAGTTTTTATTGGTTTGTGAAAACAATAGCTGTTATTATTAATATTTAATTAAATATATCCCTGAAGAAGCTTTCCATTGAGAAAGCGAAATATCGCATAAAATAAATCATTTTTATTTTAAGCTTGAATTAATTATTTAATAAAACATCACATTTTATCATAACTAAAAATAATATGAATTTTGGACAGCGATATAATATTTAGAATGACTTCACTTTTATAATCATATTTTGTAACTATAAGCGTTCAATCTAACCATAGTATGTTACCATTAGATTATTGCTGCCTCAACCATGTGTTTTCCTTGGTTGCATGTTTTTGCTCCTTTAATGAAAAATATGCTGTGTTTAATTTTTTTTAGTAAATAATTTGTGTGGTTTTCAATGAAAAGGATATGTGTATGTGTATGTATGTTTATATTAGCCTATCGCTTATTTATTCATTTATTCATTTCATCGATGATAAATTCATACAAGAAATGCTTTTAAAAATGCTGCGGTTTACTGTGAATGATTACATTCAAGTGCATTTTTATTTTCAATATGGTGTTCTTTTCATATCAATTCTCATCAGAAATGAACCTTCAAGGTGAGCCAATTGCAAATTAACTTAAACTTATACGGCAAAAGGAGACAACAGTATCTTTGTTAATGGAGCTGCAGAAAGTTCTTAAAAGTGGAAATAAATATGTACTCCAACTTAGTTTTCCGTTCTTTGTAAAAAAGTTTTAACTCTACTTTTTTGATGCCGAAGTGTCCCAAAAGTCATATCCTACGTGCTGTAAAAAAATCCCATGCCTTTTTAGAATAATTTTGTAGCTATTGTATTAAAACAAATTATTCTATATCCAAAGCACCCAAACATGTAGAGAAAAACAGTCCCAAGTGAACTTAGAAGTAAAGGAAATACTTATAATATAACTCAAATGCGGTTTTCCGATTTTCTGGATTTATCAAAGCTATCAGAGTTTATAAAAAACAAAAATTTAATTTGGAATGAATTTCCGTCATCAAAACACAACACTTAACAAAAATTTAGACGAAAATTGGGATAAAATAAACTGCTTGAAAGTAAAATCTTTTAGGTACCAAAAGATTAAACCTGTTGTAATAGAATATAAATACTCCCATAGTGAAACCTATAAAGAAATACGTGTTTTTGGTAAAGGTCTGTCCATGAATTTGAAAAGAAGTCAATATTGAAAAGGTGTATAAAACCAACCTTTCCTATAAGTATCAAAAACAAGAAAGATTTACTTAATCTTTGTACATCAGGAGCCAAACCGGAGGAGTTTCATCACTGGTACCAAAGCTTGAAGGCAAGCAAAACCGTCAGAAATAAGGCCTCAGAACCGGATATAGTATATGATATATCAGAATCAGATCAAGATGTACCAATTTCATACAAAGTTTATAAAAAAAACATTTTCTTAAGAAATTTCCATGTCCATAAATAATATTTGTTAATGCAAAAAACGTCTATGTCCAAGATAGTATCTTGTATTACATTTCATTTTTGTACATAAAAAAAAAATTTAATAAAAAAAACTGAATTAAATGTTTTGCTTTCATTTTAAAGTTAAGCCATTTAATTATTATATTCTAATATAAATTTTCAAATCTAAGCTATTTAAAGATTTTTTTTAAACTTTAAATCGCCAATCACTCAGAAACACAATTATGTATGTGTCTTAGGACTTTTTTGCAGGATACCGACGATATGTAAATACTAATTGCCGTATTCATAAAAAATAATTTAGTTTTGAAATCTATTTTATGGATAATTTGTTTTTCACAATTATGTTAAATCAGGTTACTAAGAAACCTACAATTACAACTTTACAAAATCTCTTGTTACAACTTTGGAGCCCCCGTAGACTAGTAGTTAGCGTACTAGACTATTAGTCTGGGGGTCGCAGGTTCGATTCCTGCCTAGACCCTGGGTGTTTCTGCAGACAAGCCACAATGGCTTTGCGGTTTGTGTTTGTTCTTAAAAAAAAAAAAAAAAATATTGTTTAAACTTTTCATTTGTTTTAATGAAGGTTTAAATATAATATCTCTAGTTGTTCTAAGAAATATTTGTGTAAAGTTCCCTGATGATCTAATGCACAGTGAAATGCGCATAGGAACAAGCTATACCCCTCAATAATCAATTGCAATTTGTTTTTTTAACAAAATTGTTAATGTTTTACTGAATAAGTAAAATATTAATATTGGGAAAAAGTGCGAATAAAAATTTAAAATACTAAAAACAAATTAATAAAGTTTGAAACTCATTATCTGATACGTAAATTGAATATTTTCTGTTCCACTTAAAAATTACTTTCAGTGTTTAATTTTATTTTATTTTCTTTTTTAAACGTAACTGTCATGTAGTTGCAAAGAAAATTTCCTGAATATTAATTTTACATACAAAAAGAATATAAAATTTATTACAGAAATTCACATAAGATAAACTCGTATGAATGTGAGAAAATAAATTGATTTTAAAAAATAATAAAATGAAAATATTTATGTACGTTCAAGGAAATACGTTACGATTTTAAGGACAGAAAAAAATAACAGCCAACTTCTTTACACACATATTTATATGTACTCGTATCTATTATTGCGAGACAAGAAAACGCAACAAATGTGTCTGTGTGTGTGTTAAAACAACTCTTAAATTCATTAATTTAATTTTTTATTTGTATTTTTTATTTGCAAAAGAAAAATATACATGTGAATCTCAGCTCCGTTGCTTCTGTGGCATCATTTAAAATCTTTTATTTATCATGGCAATTACAATAAATTTGTTTAATAAAATAAAAAGATACTGATTTTAAGGATCATTAAAAATGTAAAACAAAAACGAAAATGTGGTTTTAACGTTAAATACACGTATAATATTGCAACACACATGCGCAAACACACGTACGCATACGTACTTATTTTTATTCCGCAGCGTACATGTTTATTGCATGTACAGTGGCTAACAAAAATTTAGCAAACAGCAAACAGCCTTGAGTTCTGTTTTCAAATTATGAAAAGGAACTATGAGAACCCAAATAGCATTTGTGATATTTTTGCAGTGAAAATAAATAATCTTGCATGGATTCTTGGCTTTGATTGCAATTGCGAAGAAAATGCAATTTTACATTATTATGTGCAGTGTATTTAAATGTATTTAAATATATTTACATGTATGTAAATTATTAGGGTGTGCCGATTTGTAAAAAATAAAAGTTGAGAAAAAGTAAAAAAAAATGAAATTGAGAAGCCTCGAAAATGATTTTTTTTTATATTTAATATTGGAACTTTTTTTTACTCATGCCAAAAGCTATCGAAAAATCGATGGCACAATATCGATTGCTAAACCGAAACCACCCCTAATGTTCATGCCTTTTGCAACCTGATACTGTAGTGTAAGCCTCAGCATGTTGCCAATAAAATTGGCATTATGCTGATGATATAAAAGCTGAACAATAACAACAGCCAACAATAACAGCAAAATATACATACAAACATTTACATGCTCCACAAGAGAATGCAACATTGTTTGTACCTGGAAATGCATTCATATTTGTAAATGTATGTACATAAAAAAACACACATACACATTAATGTAAGAAAGTACATGACATAAGTATGTTCTCAAATATTATTTTGTAAATCATGTACTAATTGTATACACGGCATGCAACTGAAGTATCCAGAAACTGTAACATGGATATTGGCCAAAATGTTATTGATTTGGGGAATTTTATTAAAGCTATTCTTACACTGTGTAAACTACTCTGCAACGTAATAAAATTTAATATCATTATGTGTAATTAATTTTGTTCATACTATCGACTGGGGAGTGCAAGAAGAGAATTTTTTTGTCGGACAAATGAACAGAGTGTTTTCACAAATAGGAACCACAAAATTTTAGAGAAGCATTCCATCATGTCAATTTAAGGTAAGACACCATGGAAAATTAATATGTAGTAATGAAGCATCTTTATCATAAAGTTTTTGAATTGAAAAAAAATTAATGTGCTTTTTATGAGTTTTTAAAAAAAATTTAAATTTTAAATATATATATTTTTCGATAGCTTTTGGCATGGGGAGAAACAGTTCCACTACGACATATCAAAAAAAAAACATTTTCGAGATGGACAAATTTAAATTTTTTGACTTTTTCTCAATTTTTGTTTTTGGTAAATTTAAAACTCCTAATGAGTATGTTACATTGGAGGAGCCTAATCTGTACGATTGGCAAAATAAAAACCCTAAAACACGAACTACTGTGATTTGAAATATATTAAAAACTGTGTTATTTTTATTTTAATTGGTACTTGTGATTGATAAAATGACAATAAAAAGATTTTACCTATTTTTCCTTTAAATCTTATTTATATTTGTAAATAAAGGGTCCGCCATTTAACGTTTTTTTCAACTAGTGCTTATTTCGTGAATGGTAACACTTAGCTCATGTCTGATTTGACAGATAATTAGTTTTATCCTTCCGCTGAACGAATATGGTCGTGTATACGCTTGAACAACGCTTCACTAAGTGGGCTTGCGATCGACTTACAGAAGATGTCGATTTTGCCAAAAAAATCATCTTTTCAGATGAAGCTCATTTTGATCTTGGCGGGTATGTAAACAAGCAAAATTCTCGCATTTGGGGCACAGAAAACCCGCACGGATACATTGAAAAGCCGACGCACCCAAAACGAGTCACTGTTTGGTGTGGATTTTGGTCCAGAGGCATAATTGGGCCATTTTTCTTCGAAAATTAGCAAGGAGTGGCCGTTACAGTCAATGGCGATCGTTATCGGGCCATGTTGAACGAATTTTTGTTCACAAAAATTGAAGAGGAGGATATTGGCAACATTTGGTTTCAACAGGACGGCGCTACGTGCCACACAGCCGAAGCTACACTAGATGTTTTGCGCCCTGTTTTTGAAGATCGCATTATCAGCCGCAGAGCTGATGTCGTTTGGCCACCTCGAAGCTGCGATTTGACGCCGTTGGACTATTATTTGTGGGGTGCCAATA
The DNA here is from genome assembly GCA_956483585.1 of Gymnocheta viridis. NCBI lineage: Eukaryota > Metazoa > Arthropoda > Insecta > Diptera > Tachinidae > Gymnocheta > Gymnocheta viridis. The sequence goes on from OY101444.1 coordinate 8,186,334, forward strand.
TTCGTGAAGCCATTGGTGAAATACAGCTGCACATAATCGATAATGTGCTTAAAAATTGGACCGATCGTGTAGGCTACTGCATGGCCAGCCGGGGCAGCCATTTGAATGAAATTATTTTTCATTATTAACCGGAAGGATTGTACTTTCAAATAAAAAAAGAAGTTTGAGAAAATATTCAGTAGTTTTTTTTATAGCATTTAAAAAAAAATTTATCTGGCGGACCCTTTACTTTCTTTTATCAAGATCTGTGATTACCAAAGAAATTCGCTGTAGTATCTTTAGATAAAATCTCGAAAATCTAATTTTATATGTAAAGATAAGCTGTAAATATAGATGAATTTATAAATGAAAAAAAATTTTAATTTTAAATTTCAATGATCAAAACTAAGTTTTGTATTATCAGGATAGCAAATAAATAAATAAATAAATAAAAAATAAATAAAGTATTTGCCCCGCATCCCACATTATATTTTATAGCTAAATGAGACTATTTACAATTTGCTTCCATTATTATCCATATTAAGTTCTCGTTGTTATACATCCTACATTGTTGTTGTTGTTGTTGTCATTGTTGTTGTTTTTGTTTATACTTATATGCGATCAACACTTTAAAGGATGGCCTTGCCAATTGGCAATGATCCATTAATTCACTCATTTGTTACTTTCATTCATTCCGTTTTTCATTTTGCATATGAAAAGGTATAAAATAAAATGCTGCTCAATTTCCGTTGTTGCCGCCATTATTGTCGCCATTGCAACTGTAATTTTTCTGTTATTGTTTATGTGACACTTGCACACACACACACATCCATTTAAACGAATATTCAGTTGTAGTTTTCGTTGTTGCTGTGGCTGCTATTGCTTTTATTACACTGTGCAACAAAATTTGGGGTCAACACCGTCAGTCTCAACAACTCCAATGGGAAATGAAAGTTCACCATTAACTTAACCAAAGGGTTTTGAAAAGTTAGCGCGAATTTAATTTTTATGGCTCCTTGAAGTTGAGCCATTTTTGAACAAATTTTGCACTATGAGTGAAAATTGAAAAAAAACAATAAATATATAAAATTATTAATGGAATGTAATTGAGCGTAATAAATGTTGCATTGAATCCAATCAAAAAGACTTCGAACCATATACTGTAGTTTTCTGATTTAACGATCATTCGATTTAATGATCATCGCATTTAGCGAACACCTAATTTTTAATTTCAACTAAGTAAGAAACCTTATATTACGAATAAAATTTTTATTTTGTACTCGGTTTAACGAACAAGTGTAAAACAAAATGATGCACAAAACGAAAATAATGAAGAGCTTGATGAAACTGAAATTCTATATCCCAAAATAAAACAAGAAGATGCCATTAAGCACTTCGAAATTTGTATTAAATGGGCTCAGCAAAACAATATTAGTAGCACAAATTTAATGCTTTTGAGAGAGTTTCAAGAAGATGCCATTAAAAAAGATATTCATTTCAATAAGCAGACTGTGTTTATCCAATTTTTTTAAATAAATTATTTTTGTATTACGGTGTTTTTATGATTTTTTTCTTTCCTTTATACATATTTTTAAATAAATATTTATTTTAAATTACTATAATTTTAATAAAATATTAAAAAACAAACACTATACATATTTATAGTTATGAATAAAATAGACGACGCTATTCATTTTTAATTTAGTACTGGATGTAACGAACAATTCGCTTTAAGGAACAGACCTGACCACCAGTAGGTTCGTTAAATCGGAAAACTACTGCATTTATGTTTATTGGTTCCAGTGAACAAAATGGCCAGTCTGAGTTTGTTATTGCAATAAAACTTTTTAAACACATTTTTCTTTTAGTAAAACAAAAAAAATCTTAAAAATCGATTTTGTTTTTCAAAATATTCAGATCACATTCTGGAAATAAATTGTACTATTCAATAGAATGTCAGATACATTGGATCCGTAAATTGTAAATTTTTCTGAAAAAGACAATGAATGTCATGTAGTGTATTTAATCTAAAATTGATAATTTCTTTATATTTTATCACGCCTATACCGCCCACCATTTGTTGAAATAGAGGAAAAATATATTTTTCAACATTGGATTCAATGCAACAATAAGTACGTACAATTACATTCCAATAAATATTTATATATTTTTATACGGTTTTGTTTAAATTTTTACTCATATTGCAAAAAATGGTCAAAAATTGTCCAACTTCCAGAGGACATAAAAATTAAATTCGCGCTAACTTTTCAAAACCCTTTGGCAGTTTTGTTTGCTTAATGGTCTACTTTCATTTCCCATTGGAGTAGTTGAGGTTGGTTTTTCTTGTTGCACCGTGTTATTATTGTTGTTGTAGGCAGGCATAAGTTATTAACTGTAAATTAAATTTAAAACATGAATGAGCGAGTTTGCCAGAAACACACTTCCGTTTCGTTCTTTTTCATTTTGTTTTATTTTTCTGTTTTGTTTAACATTCATCATGGATGCATGCATTTACAACGCTGGCACATATACATACACCCATACACATACACCCATACATATGCATACAAAAGTATGTATAAGCTTGAGCAATTTGTTAAACAAAACAATTATTTTTTAAATTTTGTTTTTTTCTACTGCTTGCTTTTGTTTCCTTTTTAATTCAATGGATTTATTAGTTGTTAAGTGTGCAACTTTGGAAGTGTATGTGTGTGTGAGAGAGAGAGAGTGTGTGTTTGTGTGTACATACTATAGTTTTAATTATTACTTTCCTTTTAACAATAAGATAATTAGCAGAATTTAATCAGCAAAAGAATAAATCGCAAAAAGCCATGAAAAAATATTAAAATTTTTCAAAATATTAAATTATATACTGTATTTATACTTTTGGAGGTCTTAATTTAAAAGGACTTCTGTAAGACCTTTCTAGACCTTTTTTCAGATCCAGTACTATTGCTCAGGGCTGCCAGTTATATATTCCGAAAATTCTTAAAATTTTGGAAATAAAATCGATAAAATCGTCATTATTTAAAAAATTATCGTAAAAAAATCTTCACACAAAAATATTCTGTTTTATACAACAACCAATAGTATTTTATATAATTAAAACAATCTTTCTTTTGAGAATTAACAATTCAACGGATTTGCTAAAGACTTCAAACACCAAATAAAGGAAAACTCAATAAGATCATAAACATGTTTGATTGCTTACAAACATTAATGTTTGATCAATTCAAAGGAAGATTTGAACAGATTTTGTGTCGAAACATGTACAGTATGACCTCGGTTACTGCAACTAATAAAAACCAAGGCAGTTGCAAGAACCGCGGTTGTAGCATTGACCGAGTAACACATATATGAACACTGCTTTAAGTATTTATATACAAACATTATCTAGTTTATATTGTCCTAAAGATAATTTTGTGCATAATTAATATATTTTTTTTAAATAAAACAACTTTAGTGTTATCAATTTACGTTTAAAATGATAATTTTTCAAGAAAATATAATTCATGTTATTGATAATAATATAAAACACAAAACACTACATACAAACATATGTAATTTAATTAAATAAATAAAAAATACACATTCTTATGTACAAAATATGAGTAATGGGTCATTTGTTCTAGTTTTAAAAGAAGTCAGAATTTTTAGACTGTTTTTTGGTACTAGAAATATGTTTCTGCACTGCAGTTGCGCGAAGATCTTGAAGAAGCAAAACTTCTTTTAAGCCGATTTTGTTTTCTTCAGCCCATTGAATACAAATGTTTAAATGAATTAATGGCATCCTTGGAGTTTATTTTAGGCAAATCCTGGACAATGCTAGTGATTTCAATTTCACTTTTATTTCAACATCTGACATCAGCTGTTTTGCAAGTCAATTGTACATGGCGCCAAGAAAATAACGTTTGTGATTCGGCAAAATTATTAAAAATATATTGAAATATAAGTATATTAAAACAAATATTAATACATATTCTGCAAAAAACAAAATGTTTAATTACCCTAGAGGGAAAAGAACCTGTCACAGGATACGTCACGTGATTGGTTCCAAGGGACTAGCAACCGGTTCGAGTTACGGAACTTTATATGAGAGGTACCGGTTACTTTTGCATGGCGTTGTCATTGGAGGGGGTCAATTGACATAATTAAGACATTCGGTGACAGGTTCTAGGCCTAAGCTTTACGTACTTGTCCTGTGGTAGTATCCTTAGTACCTGTTATGGGGTCTTAAAAATCGGCAATAGAAGTATCCCAGAGCAGAATGTATCCTCTTAGCTTTTCAATGGGTATAACTTCGGCTTAGATTAATATAATTTTCTAAAAATTTGTTTGGTCTAAATCAACAAATGCATTATTATTTTACTCAGATTATAATATCCTTAATTAATGTAGATTATATTAATCACCATAAATAATAAAAGAAATTAGAAAAAAATACGTAAAATTTTTTTGCGTGAGGGAATTTTGTAGGCACTTTTGTTCTAGTTTTGTGAAACGTTCCTTTTTTCACCAGACACGACTCAGGAACTTTTTGTACCATTCCTATTTTCACCAGTCATAGAACAGGTATCTTCAGGACAATCGGTACAACATTTCACGTAGGGTACTTAATTACAATTGTTCATAGTGTTATAATCTATTATTGGTTGTGTCAGATGAAACCAAAAACTCAAGTGTAAAAGAAAAAATTATAAACCGTCTGTAAATGTACAATTTTGACAAACATGCGCATTCACAGATGCATTTTGAAGCTGACAATACACTGTAAAATACATATGGCCTTATCCAGAAACGCTTAATAAAGTTAATGTGTACATTAAAACCGGTTTTACCATATAAAAATCCAACATTAAACCTACAATAACTTTATTAATCGTTTGTGAATAAGGCCAATAGTGTTTAAAGACAGCATTACTGCTTCTTTTCGACACTGGGTTACTACGAATGAATGAAGCAGGTCTGTGAACTTAAATACGTATGTATGTGTGCGTGTAATTAGAACTAGAACGCACACGTAGTAGAAAAACTTTCTTACTTTATCATGTCGTTTTAATATTATGACAGACATTATCTAAAAAAAATTTTAACAAGTGTCCGCATGAAATAACATTAAGCAAGCTGCAACATTGCGACAAACGTTGCAATTAAAGTTACAAATGCGTCAACTTAATATATATCGTCATATGAATTCATAAATATCTTAAGTTACATTGAAAAAATTTTACAGGATAAACAAAAAATTCTCAAATATAAAAAATTAGCCAACACTTAAAGAAATTTTTTTTAATTCAGACTTATATCTTATTAATAACATAGTAAAATTTTAGTATGTACAATTTTCCTGGGAAATGTACTTTGATATGGTGCATCGTAATCAATCAACAAGTTGATTTTGAATTTTTTATAACTTCGGGCATTTTTTCCATTGGGATTATTTAAAAGGAAAAGTCTATATTAATAAACCTAGAACTGTCCAGCGATTAAAACACAATATACCCAACAATCAACAACAACATTACACCTGAAGTTTTGCAAAAGATTATGGAAAATGTTTTGGAAAGAGCACGAATATGCGATGCAGAAAACGGCCACCACTTGCGAGCTATAATTCTTCATAATTTAATTTAAAATAGTACTTTTTAATCCAAAGTGATTATTATTTTGGCTAAAGTTCGTAACATTTTTAGTCAAAAAGAATTGGACATGACACAATATTCCAAAGGAACAAAGGAAAATTTTAACATCAATTAATTTCAACTTAAGCATGGTACTCTATTCATCATTTCGTGCGAACTACTGTTAAAAGTCCATATAAAAGAAATTCATGCGAAATAATTGCAAAATAATATGACCGAAGTTTTACTCTGTTTATCTTGTGAAAACATACGAAATGTTTCTGGCAGCATTATTTTTCCAACCATAAAATGTTTCTGGAAACATATTTTTCAATTGCGAAACAATGTAAGCACCACTTATTTTGTGGACAATTGCAACCAACAGATGATCAGATATTTCTGGGCATTGTGGTTTTAATTTTAAGTTTGCTGCCCAGAAATAATTAAAATAATAGAAAATAATATAAATATAATATAAAATGAAGGTGAGCGCTTTTTGCAGAACGTGTGTCTTCAATGAGCCCCTCCGCAGCAGCTGCGGTTTGCATTAATTGATACGTTGCAGTACAAGCTCCTAAAATTATTTTTTTGTCCATTTGTTTTAATTTTTTTTAAATAAACACATTTTTTTGTTTTTATAAGAAAAACAATGTTGCTCATTTCAAGGCAATAAAACCGATAAATTTGTTATAAATCGTGGTATTGTCGCCACTGAGCAGTAGTCAAAATTTTCAAACGAAATAATCAATGTTGTTTAACATTTTTCGCTTTACACGGCAGAAAAGAAAAAAAAAAAATTTTCGTGAGCCGCTAAACTCCCATCATCACTGTTCATGTGTGTTTCCATGTATCCGCCACTGTTTAGATGGCTCGGTTGAATGTGATTTCAGATTTGTATTTCTACAAATAATGATTCGAAAAAAGCATACGAGAGTTATTTGTATTGTGGAAGTTTTTTGTTTAGTTAGTTGTTTTTACAGCAAACAAAATTTCACCACTATCGTTATTCAAATATTACCATCACTAATTAACGTTAAATTAACCCATTGTTACACGTTGGTTTTATCTTCTAATAATAAAAATAATCTTCATTAATATTAATACACTATAGTGTATTTAAAAATAAATAAATAATTACTTTGTGAATAAGTTATAATGAACTCAAAGGCCTTCGGTAATATTGGGGCACTCTGTTTTAAAGGACTCAATTAAAAACTTCAAATTTTTAGATTCTACATCTTCATCCTGAAGTTATTAATTTCGGTGTTGAATGATAGAGCAAAGATATTTTATAAAATTTTTTTAAGTCCTTGTAACCAAAACAGCATATTAATAATATCCTTTTTCAAAAACTTAGCCTTCATTATCCTGTAAAATGCTGAACAACAATTGTTTTAATAAAGTTTAACAAAAAAATATTTGATGTCAACATACATGGCGGCTCGCGTTCATAGTTGTGCTATTTAAAAGTAAAGAACAGGTCATCCTTTGTCTCAAATAGTAATAAATTACCAGTAAATTTGCACATATTCGCAATTTATGAAAAAATTTTGGTTAATTCATATTTTATTTCTTTAGGAAAAATCTTAAATTTTTTGATAATGTTATCAGCTTATTCAATATCTTTTGCAAATCATAAATTAAATTATGCACAAGAAAAGCTTTCAAAAACGACAGACAATAAAGTATTCATTAGCATTCGTTACATTCGTCTCCTGAAGATTTATGGAAATTTACATTTTCATTTGACTGTGGAGGAGGAACAACTAATGAATGTGTCTTGCGTCTTCTTCAACAATTAGATTTACAGCGGAAAATTAGATTTCCATAAATTATGATTAGACACAGATTCACTTGTTCATTTCCAAGGAACTTAAAAAAAAACACTCCCTTATAAAACACACGCAAGTCTTAAAAGCACTAAACTCGCAATAATAATTTATTATAAAATATCATTTTACAATACACTCGCAAACACTTAAGATTTTTCCCACGCATCAATTAGACTCGATTAAAGCGTCATAAAAAAATAAAATAAAAAGACATACTTACATTACAGTACAATCAAAAACTTCCACAGGGAATGGATGAATGCATGAACGAATGAATTATGGGGGCGGGATTGAAAATTGATTTCAATTCAACTTCAACGCAAAAGAAATTGAATACTATTCACTCAAAAAAAAAAAAAATTCACTGACAATTCCGATTCAGATTCAGCGCCATCCCATCACAAAATGTGTATTTAAGAGAAGATAAAAAAATTATATTGGAAATCTTTCATGATGTCGAGGATGTGCATCATGATGAAGATTATAATTGTGATGGTAATAGCAACTAAAACATGAATTATAATACCATAAGTAATAATGAAAAGTGGAATGTGGATGATGTTGATGGTGGTGATGACAAGATGTTTTATTTCCTAAAACGTGGGTAAACAAAATTCAATTTGTTTGCATTTTATTATTGAAAGAAAGGAAGAAGAAAAAAAGTGTTTCGTTAAGTGAAACCAAAAAAATATAAAACAGAAAACTTTATCATCATCGTTGGCTGCACTATTAACTGAAAATATAGAAAGATAAATGTTTGGTTGCTCAGTTACTTATATGCAGGCAAATGGATGTTGAGCGAATGATTCGGCTGGATATTGGCTAATGGCATCGCAAAAGGCTTATTATGTTTCACAATTGGAACAACAAGAAACTTATTGTAAAGAAATCAAACAAACTATTTTTTATAAGGATTCCCAAACGTTTATTTGACAACAGAAACATTTGAATCTGAAGGAGAAATTTTAAAAATTTGCATTTAAAGGAAGATTTTAATTAGGAAATAGTTTGTGGAGTTATATTTTCAAGAGCGGGGGTTTTGCCAGAAACCTTCTGAGTTGTGTAAGACTTTCACGCTATTCTAGTTAAGTAATTACTGAAATTTTATTACGAAAAACTTAGTTCATCAAACAAGGCGATTCCTTAAGATTGTTCATTATCTCCAATCCTTTGTTCATGTATTATTACTGAATTTATGAATATTTGTAATGATTTGGGAAACTGCTTGTCCGCACAAATTAGTAGTTATTACAATTGGAAAGTAAAACAACTTTCTGTCGCAATAATTTTTAACTATTACAGCACGGAACAATTACAGCTCGAACAAGACTATTTGGATACGAGACAAGTAGATGTAGGAAAAATAATACTTCACAATAAAATCTAGCTTTTCATATTGATGTCATTGGCAACAATTTCTCTTTGCCAATGACATTGGTAAAGAACAATAAATAAGCTTGTTCAGTAGTAAAGAGCACAGCGTTAAAAATGCAGGCGATACTACAACTGAATCTTCTGTTCGAGACTCAACACAATTTTGATTTTAAAAATTTTGAAAGACTTTGTCGGGTAAGTCTAGTGTATTTTCTTTTGAAAATCGTGCAGAAGCGTACCTGATCCTTGCGTTGCATTATGGGTGTCATGAGACCACTTTTGCTGCGCCTGGGTGGAGCCGCTGGGGCTGCTAACCCAAATTGGCCTGCCAAAACTTTAGGTGGTAAAGGTGGATGTGATTTTTCAATGGCCTGTAAGTTTAAGCAAATTTATAAACGTTCTAAAATTTAATTTAATCTTCAATTTCCAATACCTTTCTTTGATGACTTTTACGTTTCGGATGTTTGTGAAACATGTCGTCACAAGATGAACAAAATATTTGCTGAGCACATTCTGCACAAGTGACCCATGTATTGCCAGAACCACATAAAGTGCACTTGAGTTTATTGTCTGTGAAATTTAAATGAACATTTGTTGCTTATTTCTTTGCAAATAAAGGGTCCGCCATCTAACGTTTTTTTTTTCAACTAGTGCTTATTTCGTGAATGGTAACACTTAGCTCATGTCTGATTTCACAGATAATTAGTTTTATCCTTCCGCTGAACGAATATGGTCGTGTATACGCTTGAACAACGCTTCGCTAAGTGGGCCTGCGATCGACTTACAGAAGATGCCGATTTTGCCAAAAAAATCATCTTTTCAGATGAAGCTCATTTTGATCTTGGCGGGTATGTAAACAAGCAAAATTGTCGCATTTGGGGCACAGAAAACCCGCACGCATACATTGAAAAGCCGACGCACCCAAAACGAGTCACTGTTTGGTGCGGATTTTGGTCCAGAGGCATAATTGGGCCATTTTTCTTCGAAAATGAGCAAGGAGTGGCCGTTACAGTCAATGGCGATCGTTATCGGGCCATGTTGAACGAATTTTTGTGCACAAAAATTGAAGAGGAGGATATTGGCAACATTTGGTTTCAACAGGACGGCGCTACGTGCCACACAGCCGAAGCTACACTCGATGTTTTGCGCCCTGTTTTTGAAGATCGCATTATCAGCCGCAGAGCTGATGTCGTTTGGCCACCTCGGAGCTGCGATTTGACACCGTTGGACTATTATTTGTGGGGTGCCGTCAAAGATAAGTGTTACGCCGACAAGCCAGAGACAATTGACGCTTTAGAGGACAATATTCGTGAAGCCATTGGTGAAATACAGCTGCACACAATCGATAATGTGCTTAAAACTTGGACCGATCGTGTAGGCTACTGCATGGCCAGCCGAGGCAGCCATTTGAATGAAATTATTTTTCATTATTAACCGGAAGGATTGTACTTTCAAATAAAAGAAGAAATTTGAGAAAATATTCAGTAGTTTTTTTTATAGCATTTTCAAAAAAAAAAAGTTATCTGGCGGACCCTTATTTTATTAAACAATTTAAAAATTTATTTATTTAAATATTTACATTTTTGCTTTGTCAGTGAAAATAATAAAAGTATAATGAACAAACTTTAACATAAAGAATATACAAGTTTGATGTGTATTTGGGTTATGGACGGAATGTGTTCAGAACATAGAAAGTGTATAACTTAACAGAGGCGGGCGTTTATCTGATATTGTATTCCATACATAATTGTCGACATTAAGTAAAACATTTATCAATATAAGATCCATTCTCTTTCATTTAATCAAAAATTATAAACAAACAAAGTAGTATACCTTTCCGGCGGACACCCTGTAGTTGTTAAAACGTAAATTTATCGACTGTGCTACTTTTAAAAGCTGACCGTATTGGATGCTTCTAATGCTGCTGCATTAAAAAAACGCTAAAATGCTGAAAGCTTTTTGACGTTGCGATACCTTTATATTTCGGTTCATCAAAGACTAATTTTATCACCCTTGAAAAAAATATTTATGGATAAATTTTTATAAAATTAAAAACTATAAGACTATTTTGTGCTCCCCAATGAAATATCGACATTGATTTTTATCACATTATTAAATATTGTTTCCCCTGCTGAAAGTTGTTTTTAAAACCGTTTGAGAGTCCCTGCTTCTATAAACTACCGTGTAAACAATCGTTGGTGCTTTAGGAAATTCTCAACGCTTCATAATGGCCAAAGAGAATGAGATCTAAGCTGGGGAAACAATGCAGATGATATTGTTAGTTTAGCGGCATCTAGAAATTGAGTGCTGCTTAAGTTACTGTCAACATTTATTTTACAACAGTGACAGACGGTTTGTTTACTCTATGAAAAGCACTTTTAAAGGCGTAACACACACACACTCATATACTTGCAATGACAACTTAATATGAAAAATTAATGTTGCAATGTATTTGAAGAGCGATTATTGCCCATTATCGTGTTCACTATCAAAAGGATTGTCATAATTTTTATCATTAATGGAAATACGAGTGTAAATCAAAGACTATAATTGATAATAAAGAAAAGTAAATAAAAGATTGTTAATTTTAAAAGTGTGCAAGAAAAGAAGTAAATATAATAGTTGATTATGAGTGTGAGAACGAGTAAAGGATTCTAATTGCAGTAGCTGCGTTTAAAAAGTAAGATGACCATACGCTAATTGTTACAATAAATCAACTTAGAGTGGTTATTCAGCTGTCTGTGATTTTTGATTTGTAGGAAAATCTGACAGCTTGGTTTATAAGGAAGAAATATTTGAAGAATTAAGCTCTTACTACGAGTTTAAGAGTCTGTTGATTCAAAAATAATTATAATATCTGAAAAGCTTTTCTTTTGGAAACTAATTATTTATTGATAATCAAAAATAAGAGCTCTACAAGGGAAAGTTCGTAAACCTCTGCAATATTTTTGTTTTTCAATATAATGGTATTTTTTTATGTCGCATTAATGCAGAATTATGCGAACGTTGCTGTATCGTAATGCATCAGCTGTTTGCTTTTGGTATTTAGTAACCAATGAAAATGTTTACCGAATTTAAATGTACCGTAGTTGGAACATAGAAATTCATAACGTTATGACGTGATATTTGCAAAGCAGTGATGTGCTGTTTGTATATTAAATGGTATGGGGTAAATTTTTGTTCCTTTTTTTGGTACTTTTTTGATTTATGATATCTGTGGAGAAAGCAACTTAATTGAATTTTTAAAATTTTCAGGACAGCGTAAAAATTGCATTGTTTGCCTTTTCGGCAATTTTGCAAATTTATTTTCTTATCAACAAAATTTCTGTAATTTGGGTTGAACGCAAATAATCGTAAGAATATAGATTGTTTTGTTATGTTATAACAAAACTATATTGTTAAGTGAAAAAGAAATCAACAAATTGATAAAGGTACCATACATAAACGACATTTTTATTACGTCTGACTTGTAAAATTTCACACCGTAAAATACGTACATGTCGTGTGTTACCTTTAAAACATTGCTTCAGTAAAACACGTTTTGAAAAGTCATCTGACATTACTTCAATTAGAGCGTGTTCTATTTTGATCTGACAAACCTTCTGCCAGCTGCTTTTATTGTGATAAAAAATATTAACAAAAATCTGAGAAAACTGTCAGCGGCGGCTGGCTTTTGCCGGTATAATTAGCCGGCTGAAGGTAATATTTTAGAAGGGCAATATATGATTACAGTTTTAAGTAGCTTTTTCTTTTTAATCAGAATTATATAGATCATATATAATGTAAAATATTCGAATTTGGAAAAAAAAAATACTTAAAAAACTGCCAGAGTCGTCAGTACTTCTGTGGCGCAAACAATAATATTATATGACGGCATCAGCCGTTTGGAATCCAATGACTTGGGTATCAGAGAACGGCAAACGATAGAATAATAAATAAATTACTCTATCAAATATTGAATATTTTCAATTCAAAATATTTTTCATATCTGTTGAATTTCATAATTGTATGTATCGGTGCGCATTTTGTTTTATACCTGTATGTATTCATGCTCATATATGTTTATATCCATGCGTAGCTATATTTATTGATAGGCACCCCAATGACTGTGAGTACATTTATTTTCCAATTTTTGTTTGATAAGTATTGCCAGAAATTTTTTATGTAGTTATATTATGGATTTCGTTTCGTTATTATTAGGAACCATTTTTAAATGAAATGCAATGAAGTGGTATTAAAAAATTCGCGAGCTAATATGATAAATTACAATTTTGACAGACATGCACAATTACATATGAATCACAAAGGGAGACAAGTCGGACGTAAAAAACATGTCGTCTACGGGTACCTTAAGCAATATTATTGATGAAATTTTTAAATAATAATTTAATTTGTTATTTATATTATACAGAAGGGGTTTCATTATAACTTTAAATTTAAGATATAATTATTTTTTTTAATTATGCAGAATATTATAAATTTTATTATAAAAAAATAATATCTCGCAAATGGTGGCCGTTTTCTACTTCGCATATTCGTGCTCTTGCCAAAACATTTTCCACAATATTTCGCAAAACATCAGGTGTTATGTTGTTGCTGTTCGTCGGATATATTGTTTTAATTAAAATCGCTAATTAAAATCGCTTGTTCGCGAAATAATTCGTTCACCAAAAATTGTCACTTAAGAGAGCCATTGTGCTCCTCGCAGTGTGAGCTGTGGCTCCATTCTGTTGGAACCATATTTGCGGATGGTTTTTCACGGCTTGCCTTAAAAATGTTCCAACATTGTGCGATATCGAATAAAAGTAATGAAAACCGCGACAACGTGTGCATTTTCAAAAAATATTATACTTTTTGATGAAATACCGCACCAAACAGATGCTTACCGAGGGTGTCGCTGTTGAACTAATCTTGGCTTTTCCGTAGCCCATATCCTGTAGTTTTGCCTATTAACGAAACCATTTAATTGAAAAGGGGCTTCGTCGCTCGCTATTAAATTTATGAATAAAATCAAGTTCAAATAAAAATAATAAAAGTTCTAGGATTTGTACACGTTGTTCAATTGTGAACTGTTACATTTTGAATTCCCCAAGTCCTCTTTACAAAATACTGAAAAGAAATAAAAAATTGTATTAAAAAAGTTACAAGGAATTCAAACTTTTTCGGTAATTTTGTGGCACCATTTGAACATTTTTAATTCCCCACATCGCTCTTTCTTTTTCATATTTTTTCATTTTCATATGATCGGTTTTAAATGTTCTATAAGTGCACAAATGTTCTAACAGTACGGTACGATGCGACTACAGCAGCGTTACCCTAAAGAGTTCTTTATATTTTTTCTTAATTTTTGTCACTCGGAACTAAATGATCAGAACTAGAGATTGGCACCGCTCAAGGATCATGCGTAATCACGCACGATCGTGATAAATTTTTTGTGTAAATCACATGAGCGTGCGTGAATGTTGGCAGAAAAAGTCACCGTGAGTGAGTGTGCATAAGTAAACTGTTAGCGTGATTGTTGCTTGATTTTTTTTTTTTTTTTGCTTAATTGTAATTTAATTAATTTACAGCCTGTTTTAAGAAAATGAAAACAAAATTATGAGTAAGAATTAATATTGAAAACAACAATAAAATACGAAAATTTGTTTTTGTTTTCAATATAAATTCTCATTCAAAATTGTGTTATCATTTTCCAAAAACAGGCAGTTAATTTAATTTTCCTTTAATTTTTTAACTTTTTCATAGTTTTTTTTAGTGAGCGTGAGTCTTTGTCATTGTGACTTACTTTTTGCCACTCACGTGAGGGTGCATGAACATCAGCCAAAAATATAGGGTCATACATAAGAGTGTAGGAGTAAAATTTTTTTATTGTGAGTGTGCCTGAGCGTGTATGAATTACTCACGATGCCATCTCTAGTCAGAATTAATATTTTTTTATTAGACGTACAGAATTTTCTTTGATTAAAATGGAGTCGTGTCAAATATTTCAAATAAGTGTAAACACAATTTCTTTGTCAATTGTATGCAATCATAACTGATCATATAAATCATATGAATCATATGAACTGGAGTTCAATAATATAAAAAGTTCGAATGATTACTTTAAGACTGCTTATTTCACAATTTAGTTAATCTAAAGCGTCTGTCCTCAGTTTTATTTAATTGTATTGCAAAGAAAAACTCGAGTTGTGTGTTTAAAATCTTAATAGAATTATTTTGATACCTTTAAATAAAATTCTTCTGTATTGAAAACTTTCCCAACAATTTACAAATAAAGATTTTAAAAGCAATTTAAATAAACTCCTTTTATGAAAAGTCCTTATGCAGGTTTTAATAACACTTTTTAATCTTTTTAGTTTTTTTTTATGATATTTTTTTTTATTTTATTTTATTATTTTTCATATATTTTAGTTGTTTGTTTTGCTAAAAAAATATTTTTTTTTATGTAAAACAATTTGAGAAAAACTAATGCAGAAACTGTGTTTAGTTTCAGTTGCAAATGACATTGCGACAAAGTGCCTTCCTTCATACACGGACAAACTAGATGGAAATGCTTCTGTGTAAACGTAGAATAGTGCCACACTTATTCGAAATAGTATAAACAAACAAAAAAAGCCATGATAGGAAAAAAAACTTAACCACACAATTTGCAAATGGTTTTGAATAGATGCAATTTTTAGAATCCTGCAGTACGAATAGTTAAAAGTTTTAACACACAGCTTATAATAATAAACTGTCGGTGCAAAGCGCACATTCATTTATACATTCATAAAGGCACAAAGACTCGTCGTCTCATGGTTAAACTTAAATAAAGTTATCAAAAGAAGGGGTTCCATGTGCATACATACGAAGGAAGAATTCCCATCATACACTTTGTTGGGAATAATGAAACTTTCTAAGCGTTAAGGTACGTTCACATTGGGGAAACATTTTATTCAAATATGTTTGCTTATGTTTGACCAAAATGTTTTTTACTCAGCACACAATTTGTTTTCTGGTCACATTGCGCACATTTTTTTGTCACTGTTTATTTGTCAAACAGCTTTCAAATAAAGTTAAGTGCAAACATGAGAAAATATTTCTTTCCCTGTGGCCACACTCAAACTAATTTTTTCCGTTACAAAACATTTGATCAAATATTTGATAAAACCAGTGATGACATTTTGGTGCTTTTCGTTTAATTTTTTTGGTGCTTTTTGCCTCTTCATACCCGCGAAATTTTGTCTAATACCCGTTTTTAAAAAGCGGGTATTTACAGTGCTTTTCACAATTTCTCACAGTGCCTTTTGTGCTTTTTTTGTACAACTGAAAAATGTTTTTAGTTATAAAAATTGGATGTTTCTTTTAAACGCAAATAATACTTTTTAAGCAACCATGAGTTTCAGTTTGATGAATTTGTTTAAAACAAAAATTAGAAACCGATGTGTAGTATAAAATTTTTTGGAAACTCTAAATATGTATTAAGGAATCGATTAAAAAACGGGAATTCAAAGTCTATTGAAATTCATGATAGCATTTCAATCAATAGTTATTTCATTTTCGTTTATTTTGCTATCAAAAATATCCATTTCGTGTTCGCAATCAGCCCACAAACGAGTTGTAATAAAATATTCAGATTTTTTGTGTGATTCGTTCGAATTTATTTTACCGCAAACATTTAAAGCAGGGTGCTCTGTTCATCATTTCGTGCCAACTGCTGTCAAAATTCCATGTAAAAAAAATTCATGCGAAATAATTGCAAAATTATATGGCCGACGTTGTACTCTGTTCATCTTGTGAAAACATACGAAATGTTTTTGGCAGCATTATTTTTTCAACCACAACATGTTTCTGGCAACATATTTTCCAACTGCGAAATAATATAAGCACCACTTATTTCGTACGGAATTTCAAACAACAGCTGATCATATTTTACTTGCGTTGTGGTTTCAATTTTAAGTTTGTTGCGCAAAAATCTTTAAAATAATGGAAAATAGTCAAAATATGACAAAAATTTAAAAAGACAAAATTAAATTTAGTGACACAGAGAAGCGTCTACTTATATCAGCTATAAAAAAAAATGAAAAGTATTTGGGATAAGTCACATAAGCTACATTCCAACCGCATATATTAAATGCATGAATAAATTAGGAAATTACACTTACATCTGAAGCAAACCTTCCTTTATCATTTCTATCCTGAAGGTAGGGACTTTTTGCAGAGCGTGTGTCTTCAAAGAGCTCCTCCATAGATGCTGCAATTGGAATTAATTCACACGTTGCAGCGCAAGCTCCTAATATTATTTTGTTGTCCATTATCCAATTTTTTTTTGTTATTAATCACATCAAATATAAAGATATGGTTTTTGTTTACATAAGAAAAACAATGGTGCTCACTTCAAGGCAATAAAACCGATAAATTTGCTGTAAATCGTGGTATTGTCACCACTGATCAGTTGCAAAATTTTCAAACGAAATAATTAATGTTGCTCAACATTTTTCGCAAATTCAAACAGAGTACTAAGCTTAAAACAGAAGATTTTTGAGTGGCGATTTTTTAACGACTTCTTTTTTAAATATGTACTAACGATTTTGACGATTTTAATTACAAAATTTGACGATTTTTCTGAAAATATTACTGGCAGCCCTGCTTACGTAAACTGTTCTTCATATAAAAATATAAATAAAAATAAAAGAAAAGGAACTCACCTGTTTCTGATGGCAGTTCTCATTCGCGCTGTTTTGTAGATATTCCAAAGTAATATTTTTGGTTTTATATTTCATTCTTTGATTTAAACAATTATACATAGGCCGCACACAATAATAACTACCCGGGACGAACCAATTTACATTGTATATATAGGAACTGAGTGAAAATACATATATATATATATATATTTTAACTTAAGAAGATTAACGCCTTAAGGCACTTTACAAGTTGACCACAAATTAGAAAAGGGGTGCTCCACAATTCAATCTACTATGAACGGGACACAATGACACAAAAA
The DNA here is from genome assembly GCA_956483585.1 of Gymnocheta viridis. Taxonomy (NCBI): domain Eukaryota; kingdom Metazoa; phylum Arthropoda; class Insecta; order Diptera; family Tachinidae; genus Gymnocheta; species Gymnocheta viridis. The sequence goes on from OY101444.1 coordinate 8,204,126, forward strand.
TAATAACTACATTTTGCTGATAAAATTTCAAGTAAATTTTGTAGACTTTTTGTTAGCTTTTTTTAAGTTTTATGTTCTTTAAATTGTTTTAATTCGTTTTTCATCAACTGCTTACGAAAATAGCTTTCTAACAATTAAATGTTCAATACCTGACAAAACAAAAAAAAAATTGGTGCTTTTTATGGGAATCTTTCAAATTTTAGTGTTAAATTTTTTATTCGCACTTTTTCCCAAAATTAATATTTTACTTATTCAGTAAAACATTAACCATTTTGTTAAAAACAAATTGCAATTGATTATTGAGGGGTATAGCTTGTTCCTATTTCAACAAGTTTTATTATGTATACCACCGCATAGTGGCTCTAATTAGAAAAAATTCATTAATTGATCTTAATTCATGTAGTCGTGAAAAAAATCAAAGTCAAGTTTTTGAAATGATAGAAAAAATGGCTAAATTTTGAAAAAAATAGAAATTGATTGTTCTACGTTTTTCTAAAAATTTTTTCCAAACCAAAATTTTTCTTTTTCATTATTTCAAAAAAAAAAAACTGCAGTATAAATTTTAAGTCGATGAAAGCACGCACGCTATATCCAGCACTGGATGAATACGGATAATTTTTTAATGAAATTCTAAGTTATTCTCTTAAGAAAAAATAACAACCATCAAGTTTTTATTTTTTTTTCTATAAATTATATTAGATATATTTAATAAAATTAATCTGGCTTTTAATTGCTACCTGCCCGCTGAAAAATGTAGCTAGGAGAGCAGATTTACTAAAAAATAGTAAAATTATTTTATTTTATTTACCTGCATGAAAATTGTACTAACTTTTAATTTTTAATCTGTATTTCTTTATTATTTATTGAAAAACATTGTAATCGTTTTATGTTAAAAAATTTTCAACGATGTATTAACAGAAAATTGAACAATAAAATTTGCATTCTTAATGTGATTGTGGCGGAAATAAATATGACGTGATTCTATTTACAGTTCATTGATTTCGTTTCAAAACACTGTTGTTTCATACTGTTTGATCTTACAAAAACTTTGCAAAACTAATAATTATTTGACAAAAAAAAGAGGAAAATATTTGGCACTGTGTGGTCACACTTTATTCACATTGGAGACATTTTTCTTTAAAAGCAAATAATTTTGTTTGTAGAAATCTGGTATTTTTCTGTTTGCCTCTCAAAAATATTTTATGGTCACACTACAGCAAAGAAATATTTTTCGTTTTTGGTCAAATATTTCCCCAATGTGACCGTACCTTAAGTAATTCTTAAAATATTTTTTCTTGGCAATAAATATCTTACATTTTCGCAAACATCTGCCGATCTCTTCATTATTCCATGATTGTCCATGATTGTATTTCTTTGAGCTTCAATCACTTTGTTAGCCAATTCCCATATTCCTTCAATTTCGTGGTTAGTAAAAAATCTATTGCAGAAACCCTAATTCATGTAGGCTTTAATATTCTGCCAGTTGAATAGTTTGGTTGCCTGAATGGCTGCTGATTTAACTTTCATTCCTGTTGTAGGAGATTGTTCTTGTGTAATTTTTACCTGTAATAAAAATTTTATTTAAATGACATTTTCTATATGCAACAGCCACTATTATTAGATGTGCAGGTAGCTGCAATCTTTAGTGATTACTTACAGTCGTTTTCTATTCCAATCACTCAGACCCTACTAATGGCCATTATATTATGTTTTAATTAGAAATAATATCAAATTTGTATTCAGAAAAGTCGATTACCTTCATGTGACCGCCGCGACTAAATTACAAAATTTTTATTTGAAAGGCCTTGCTAATAGTGGGATCCCATAAATATCACTTGGAACTTGAACGGACAAAATGTAATTTAATGCAAAACTCCTTAATTTGCGGACTTATTTTAGAAGTATTTTCTTGTGGCGCACAACAAACATTAGTTTATAGTCCGACATGATATAGAAATATCGGTTTTTCCAATATGGACTTGTCAACTTATTTTTTAAATAAAATGTAAACCGTTTGGGATATTTCCAAAGCTTTATGATCGGCTTGAAATACAATCAAAACATTTATGAATGAAACTGAACTTCGTTCATATGCCACCGCGGGCACGTCGGCAGCGGTCGTTTCGTTGGACCCAATATTCCATAACTCGGTCACACACTTTTCGGACGTAACGGCCGCTATTTCGCGTTCAATGTTGGCTCTGAGTTCTTCCAACGTCGCGACGTGTCGTTGGCTTGACCAATGATTTGACGTAGCACCAAAGAAAAAAATTCGAGAGGCGTTAAATCGCACGAACTAGGTGGCCAATTAACTGGCCCATATCTTGAGATAACACGCTCACCAAACTTATTCTTCAATAAAGCGATTGTAACGTGTGCTGTGTGGCTTGTGGCACCGTCCTGTTGAAACCACATGTCGTCCAAGTCCATGTTATCCAATTCGAGTCAAAAAAATCGGTAATCCTGCCGCTATAACGATCGCCAATCACAGCAACGTGACGATCGTTATTGTCTACAAAAAAATATGGCCCAATGACGCCGCCGGCATGCGAACCGCACCAAACAGTTATTTTTTGTGGATGGAGTGGTGATTCATGAAGCACATGTGGATTTTCACCAGACCAATAACGCATATTTTGCTTGTCGACGGGCCCATTGAGCCAAAAATTAGCTTCGTCGCTGAAGATGATTTTGCGATGAATTTCATCAGCTTGGCGCATCTTCTCCAGAGGCCAATCGGAGAACGTACGTCGCGTCAAATGATCCATCGGCTTCAATTCTTGGGTCAGCTTGATCTCTTATGCGTGTAAACCAAGATCTTTACGAAAAATTCGACAAAAAGTGGTCTTGGCGATGCCCTGTTCTTGAAATCGACTGTTTTGAATCGTTTGCTACGTACGCCTGAACGGTAGCGATATTTTCGTCACTTCGACCAACCCATTGTCTCACTGGCACGGCAGTATCACACAATGAATATGTAGACTCAAATGTTTACACGAAACTTGTTATTGCTTGTCTTCTAGGGCGAGAACAACGTCCGAAAATTGGAGTTAATGCTCTTAAAGTTGCGGTCACCGACTCCGAATTTCGGTAGAAGATTTTTATAATTTGCATACGTTGTCCGTTCGTGTACTTTATCATGATGAAAACGTTGAGTTTACTGAAAAAAAGGAAATTAACAGTTAGATGATCAGTGAAATACTGCGTTCACAAATTAAATTCAATGTTGTTAACTTCCTATTGGAAAATCCTTTATATATTATATGAATATTTATGTATGTATGTATGTATATATGTAGTATTCGATATTAAAAAGCCAAAATTAAACTAATGTTTTATACAAAATACTAAATTTATTTAAACAATTTTAAAGAATCAAGAAAACTGAATTAAATGACCATCGAAATTAGAATGAATTTTTAAAAATTTAACATTTGAAAAATTGACTTCTGAAAAAATAAAAACAGCGAACTAGATTTTTAATAATATTACAAAGTAATAAATAGTGTAGTGAAGGTAACAATACCACATATGTATATTTAAAAAAATTAAATTTAAATAATTCAACGTTTATTGAAATTAACATTTTATTGAAACTAAAATTTCATTGAAATCGAAATTAAATCAAAACATAACAAATTCGATTTAGATCAAACTACTTCAAATCAGATGGCGGATTGTTCCTTTTTTGAATAAAAACTAATTAAATAAGATTAGCCTCCCGTACCACATTGCATTCTAAACCACTAATTAACTTCGAACAATGCGATTTCGCTGTGTTTTCATGGGCGCGGCCGCAATTGGAATTCCTTTCCAAGTTCTTCCCAATTCTGTGGTAAATTCTGTGAATAGGCTGAAGATTATTTTTTGTCTAGTTTCTGCATGAATGTTTATTATTTTTTGATATTGTGATGTCTTAGTAAATTAGATTTTTGACAAATATCGACATTATTCTGAAAGTTTAGTTCTCGTTTCATTTTCATTTATTTTAAGAAATAAAAATTGTTCGTGAAATTTAGATTTAATTTACTATTTTTCATTTTATATCGTTTCGATTCTTTAATGAAAGTTTAATTTTGTTTATTTTTAATACAATTCGTAAGAAAATATTGCACATTGGACACATTTCCAATGGACAAAGAAAATTTAAACGTTAATTAATGCCAACATACAGTGGATGCCGCTCCTTCGTCGTCATTGTTCATGTATATTTCATGTTATTCAACATTCTTCAGTTGATGTTGTTTGCTGGTAAATTTAAGTTTTAATTTATGCATTTTTTTTAAGAATAATAATACGAGAATTATTGTTATTCCAAGATATTCATAAAACCTAAATGAACTGAAAAGCTCAAATTTACTATCAACATTGAACGTTAAATTAACTGTTGTCACGCATTGATTTTGCCTCAAGGGCCTCTTTTCTTCCTGCTTTTGTTTTTACTTAAATCAAAATTTTCTTTGTTTTTAATTATAATTAGAAATTTAATTTTTTTAAATCAAATTTTTCTTTGTTTTTAATTATAATTAGAAATTTAATTTTTGAAGCTTCAATTGAATTTTACTTTAAAGTTTGGACACCACGACATGGATGAAGCAATTTAGATGGGGAAGGTACAGTGACTACAATAAAGTTGTTTGAAATTCATTCATATAAAATAAAAAAATATTTCATATTCGCATGCCTAACGACACACACACACTCGCACTCACACATCCATGTATAATCACACACACTCATAATTTATATACAATTTTCAAGGGGCTTTCACATTTGCTCGTGCATCAAATAGGAAACACAAACACGAACACAGATAAGTACATGAATGTGTAAGTGGTTTTTAATATTTTAATGAATAGAAGTTTTCATATTTATAATTAAAGTAAATAAATTTTAATGTGTACGAATAAACACATCAATTAATTTTGTGTACCCTTCAATCCACATGATTTTTATTGTAGGCAGCGAAAAATGTACGAGTATGTGTTGTTTTTTTATACTTATTTATTTTTCATATTAAAAGTTCGTCATTATTTTGAGCTGATGTGGCTGAGTGGCGGAATATAGAAATTTTATTCGTTGATTATAATGATGTCAAATTTAAATGAAATCTCAAGATCAATTCAACCAACCATTACACCCTCCTCCGGTAGTGCAGCACAGCTCCGCAGTGATGCACTCTTGAACAAATGAACTTTAAGTAACCGCATAATTAAAAAAGATACGCTTCATTTCATTTTGACAGCATCAACGAAATTCTATTTAAAGTTTTTTTTTTGTGTTTGTTTTTGTTTTTTTTTTGCTGACGACAATATGATTACGAGCAAATATGTTAATGATGTGCTTTTGTGGTGGCTGTTGTCTGTTTTGATCTTTCGCCCACATTTGAAATATGAACGGTTTTAAAGATTTATTTATTTTTTATAATTTAAGAAGATTTTTAATTGAAGTTTAACTAACAATACTTAAGTACCACTTCAATATATGTATCTATAATAAGACTTGATTTGAAATATTTGAAAATTGTTCATCACTATACGATGGCGGTTGCAGAATTATCTGACTTGACCAGCTGCTCTTAAAAAAAAACAAAAAATACACGAGTGTAACCTGACGTTTTGTATTTTAAATATGACTTTATCATGAACTATTGATAATGCTGTAGTAGATTTATTGTAGGATTTTTATATGGCAAATCCGGTTTTAATACACAAATTAACTTTATTAATCATATATGAATAAATGTTGACGATCTGGGAAATTCTCGGTCCGATATAGTATATAATTATATTTAATATAATTAATTAATTAATTAATTTTATTGAATAATCACATTTATGAGAAGAAGAAAAAAACAATATTTCTGTTAAACATACGCAAAAAAAATTATGAACTAAAATAAGCAAACATATCACATTATTTAACATTGTTTTGTTAGAATGAATGAATGCTATATTAGTTTCGAATTTCCCTGTGGGAGAGAACACATGCTTGCTTTAAACGGATCGACAGCCATATGACCGATGCCATATGATCTTCGGAAGCGTGCCATGGTTTGCGTATGCATCCTATTAATCTCCTACTTTGGTCTTTATTTTCTACAATCACTCTTAATTTCATTTAGCGATTGTGTCTTTTATAAGATGGAGGCATTTATATTTTTCTGGATTTTTAAGAAAATTATCTTTTAGGTGAAAGGATTTTTAAATAAATCTTAAAATATTAATTGAAATATTTGGTGTTTTTGGAATCAAATCAATATATATTATAAAATTTTTCTTAATACAATTATTTTGTGCAATAGCAGCTATTTGCTGATATCCCCTTCAATCTGGATGACATGAGATTTTCAAGGGATATCAAATGGGATTAATGGACACTAGGGTGTATCTCCAAAAAAAAAAAAAAATCGCCGTACACCACCGAATAAAAAGTATTGTTGCAAAACAGTTTCGGAAAAAATTTTATTACTTTGCCGAACGTAGGGGTCGCAAACTACGTTTTTCGTTATATCTTCGGCATTTACAGTCGGATCTTAAAGTGTGATATATGGATGTTTTTGTCTTGAGAAGACCAATGTGTTTCTTTAACAGTCAGTGACCTTAAATATCCCGCTACAGTACTTACTTACCAGATCTCAGTTCCTATCACCTTAAATTAGAGATCGCTAAAAATCATTAAGCTTTTGCTAAGGAAGTATTTCGATAATTCCAGCAGAACTATTTTAGAAAAAAGTTAATAATTTTTTTGCCGAACGTAAGGGTTGCTGTATGCACACATTCTATCATTCTAGTTTTATAATTTTTTCTAATTTCGGCAAATTCTACGGTTTTTAATCATGTACTTAACTCTGCGATCTTCAATTTCACATAGGTTTTCTATGGGGCTGAGATCGGAAGATATCTTAAGCAATTCCAAAACTTGTAATTTATGGTTGCTTTGAAACTTATGAACTCTAAGAAGTTGTATACTTAGGATAATTGTCCTGCTGAAATATGCTTCCAGGGAAAATTTTTTTCTACAAAATGGGGAAGCTTGTGTCTCTCAAAAAATATGCAATACTTAATTATCCGTTAAATTTTTAAATCAAAACGGAAAAAGAAATTGTTGGCAAATAATTTGTTAATTTTTGTTATATAAATTTTTTATTGATTTTTTTCTCCTGAAGTTGTTACCCAAAGGGTAATGAAATATCGAAATAAAATAAATTTGGATGATTTAAAAAAAAGCGACCTCAAACTTAATTTAAAGAATAATATAAATATTTAAAAAATATTAATGGTTATGAGATTTTAGCAGTCAAAAATTAACAACAGCTTAGCAATTCTTGAAACAAATCGGGTAAGAGAAGAACTTCAATATGTATTAACTTGAAATTAATTGGTATTATATTTTCCCTTGTCTCATGTCCAATTCTTTCTTACTAAAAATGTTACATACTTTAGCCAAAAAAATTGTCACTTTGGATTAAAAACCACTAAAAATATTTACATAAGTTCGTTTTATATTTTAAGGAAATCTGCTAAAATAATCTCTAAACATATAAAATCTTGCATTATGCCAATAAAAATAGTTTGGAATTGCAAACTATAATCGTATCCTAATGGGAGCCATATTCGCTAGACCCTCGTGAAAGGGTTCTCAGTTGTATGTCGCCGTTTCACTACCGTAGACTTTGATTTCCTTCATAATAATACACATGCATAAGCTGCATTCGCCTTCTCTGGTTGGCCCACAAAGAAAGTGTTTCTGCTTCACGCCTTGGAAAAACACGTTACACTATCATATACGAGTACATACATACATACATAAATACAACTACCACAAAGGAATTTCTCTTTTGAAAAATTAAGATGATTTTTCACCAAATTATTTGTGTTTTTCATGAATTCTTGGCCTGAAACTTATTTAAAAAATTATTTATTATTGAAAAAAAATGTAATATCCTTTAAATTAAATATTTTCCTTAAACTAAAGCCTAACAATTTTTTTTAAATTGGCAATATGAATGAACCATCATCCATTATACAATGTTGTAATGCCTTTTGTTCTTCGATATGAGTGACTGACAGAGCTTTTGTTTCGGTTCTTAACATTTACACAGACACGTACCGTTTACACCTTGTCACGTAATTTGGTATTTACGGTGGAAGGAATGAATGGAACTGTAAAATATGTATGCAAGCGAGCGAGCGAGCATTCATTGGATTTGTGTAACAAAAGATAATTGAAACATTAACACTGGTGGCCAATAATGGAAACGTGTGTAACAATGGCTGGCCTGTTAGTACTTTTTCTTTTAAGCTTAAGCCTCCTGAACAATGAAAAGTAATTTAAAAAAATTTCTATCAGTAAATTGAAATGTTGCCGAGTATTGAAATAAACGTGTATGAGATGGATGATTCAAAAAAAATTTATTCGTTCGTTGTTTCGTTCGTTCTACCCAATATAGTCAGTCTATTGTGTAAGTAGCACAATAATGAAGAACCTTTGTGTTTTGTATGTGGCTTTGTTGAGATTTAAAAATGTATGATGCATTTTCTGTTTTGTCAAGGTCACGATTACAATTTTTAAAATCCATATAAAATGAAATCTCTTATTGAACGACCCCCACATAATGACGAACGATATGACGATTTGCATAAATGTACTTCTTCTAGTTACGCATTTTTAATAAAAAGTTCAGTAGTTTTCCGAATCAACGAACATCCGATTTAATGAACATCGCATTTAACGAACACTCAAATTTTTATTTCTATTCTTAAGTACCTTATATTGCGAATAAAAATTTTAATTTGTACTCGCTTTAACGAAGAAATGTAAAACAAAACGACGAACAAAACGAAAAGGAGGAAAAGCTTGATGAAACTGAAATTCTAGAGATCAAAATAACACACGAAGATGCCATTAAGAATTTCGGAATTTACATATACATATTAAATGCGCTCAGCAAAACAATATTACTAGCACAAATTTAATGTTTTTGAGAGATCTTCAAGAATATGAAAAGATATCCATTCCAATTAGCAGACTGTGTTTATCCAATTTTTTAAATAAATTTTTGGAGTTTTTATGAATTTTTCCTTTTCTCCAAGCTTTAGGTCCAGAAAATAAATATTAATGATTTATTTATTTGGATTCAATAAATCATTTACTTATATTTATTTTCTGGACCTAAAGCTAGAATATATTATTTAATAAAATTTAATAAAAATGTCGAATAAATCAGAATAATTTTTCCTTTTCTTATATGTACATATTTTCAAAAAAATATGTATTTATTTTAAGTTACTATAATTTTAATAAGATATTCAAAAAAACACTATAAATATTTATACATACATATGTATGTAGGTACATAGTTATGAATGAAATAGGCGGCACTATTAGTTTTTATTTTAGTACTGGATATAACGAACAATTCGCTCTAATAAACAGGCCTGACAACCAGTAGGTTGGTTAAATCGGAAAACTACTGTATTTAGTTTTTAAGTTTTGAAATAAATATGTATGTATGTACATATATATCGTCTTTGTATCATTTTATAGGGTGTGAAAAACGTTTGCCCAAAAGATGTACATACATACATACTTATATCACTGTGTTAAACAACTGGCAGCACTGCGTACTAAATTAATAACTGTTTAGTCAAACTCACATTCTTTCAAAAGCCGCAGTTAACTTTCAATCGTTCGTCCCGTCGTTTTGTGAAATTTTAATTTCATGTATTCGTTTTGCTAATTGTGATAAATCGTTTTAAATAATATAAAATAATATAATAGTGTCTTTAAAATATATACATACATACATATGTAAGTATGTATGTAGCTAAATAATAATCGTTAATTGTGTATAAAAGTTAATAAAAGTTTTATAAGTCAAATAAAAGAAAGAATGGTAATAATTTGCAATAATTTGCAATAAAAAAAGGGATAAAGATATTATCCAAGTGGTTCGTGTATAAAAAAATAATATAAATTCATAAAAAATGATATCGTTTGTCTTAATTATGTAGTAAAAAATAAAATATTTAAAAAGTTTTTGTTTCAAAGAGAAAATTGATAAAATATAAAATTATGAAATTATTTAGTGAGTGAGTGAGTGTTTGCAAAAAAAAAAGAAGAAAAAAATGTAACGGTACGCCGCGTAATGTAGTTGTTGTCATTATTGTGGAGTCGTCATTACACTGAGTGTAATCACATATTTGTTGGAAGAGAGAAATGTAATGACGACATAATGAGAACATAACAAACGGTTAAACGGTAACGGGTTAACAATATGTAAATACAAACATACATACTTATGTATGTATGTATATTTTTGATGCTGTAGAAGAAGATTTAAAACAAGTAAGTAAAATAGAAATAATTGATGTACTATTTTGTTTGACTTTGAAATACTTTTTGGGACACTTGTGGTATTCGTTGATAATAAAGGCGATCAAAATCTATTTTGTTTTGCTTGCCAGGAGTGGGGAATTTAATTTTTATTACAAACATTTTTTTTATTCTTCACAAAGTTATTTATACATTTGTGCATATGTACATACATACATATGTATGTACAAACTACATATGTATGTATGTATATGTATATCGAGTGTCTTAAGTAGAAAGGACATAACTCGTATTTTTTACGAAATTTAGTTTTTCAGTGATTTCAATACATTTCACACCAATACATATGTACATATGTACATACACTTCGTCACAATAATTTATTGCAATAGTGTAAAAAATACCGATTTTAAAAGCAAATGCACAAAGCAGTTGTACAGTTTCTTCTATATTTTTATCTTCTATAAAGTTACAATTATTTGAGTTAGCGTCTTTCTACTTGAGACCAACGATATCTGCATATGTATGTATGTATGTACATACATATGTATGTACATATGTGCGTTTTCAGATTAACTACCGGTATTGCCACACTACTTAAATAACTTTTACTTTATTGCATTAAATTTATTTTTATTATATTCATTAAAAAGCCAATTTAATATACATACCTACTTTGAATTATTATTATCTTAAAATAAAGAAAGATGAGTTTTATACTGAATTATACATACATACATATGTATATCGCCCATTGTATAACGTTGTTAAAAGTCTTAAGATACACCAGCCTTTCCATATTTCCGCCCAATAAATGTAAATTTCCTCTGCAACGCCTGATGTAAATACATATGTATATGTACATATGTATGTATGTATAAACTACTAAAATAAAGAGAGGTTGTTAATTATGCAGTTTTGGCTATTATCCCTTTCTCTTTTGCGCGCTGTTTTTTGGGGGGTTTCTTCACTGTGACGGACTACCTTAAAATTTTTTTTGTTGTGAGCGAATCACAATTGGGGTAAACGAATAATCGAAATGAGACCCGAAACAAAAACGCCAAAAAAATACCTATGTATATGATCAATTTTGAAGTTTATAAGAAACCTTCAGTTGAATGCGTCAATGCCCGGGCATCATAGATTTGTGTATTTTGATATAAAAATTAATGACCCATATAGAATAGGGGACATTATTCATCTTGTTGCTTGCGTGATTCTTCGCAAATCTTTTGGGTGATTTTAAATTTGTTTGGGGTATTTGTTCACTGTGAATAACTAACCAAAAAATTGGGCGATAGAAGATTGCGGTTGCTTAGAGCACTTTCCCTTGGACGATTATTCATGCAGCTCTGTAGAATAAGTCAATATATAGTGATTTTATTAATATACATAATTTGACCGCATAAACAGTATTACGATGGTCTCAAGTAGAAAGGCCCTAACTCGTGATTTTTACGAAATTTAGTTTTTCAGTGATTCGAATACATTTCATACAAATACACCTCATCACAAAAATCTATTGCAATAGTGTAAAAATTAATGCTTTTACAATCGGTTTGTACAAAGGAGTTGTACACGCAACTATAGTTTATTTTGTGTTTTTACATTCTCCTGTAAACTTACAATTATTTGAGTTGGGGCCTTTCTACTTGAGACCAACGATTAGCAAATTCGAAAACGTTTCTGAAGCAAATTCTGTATAAAATAATTGGGAACCCCTTTTTATAATAGGGAGTAAATATAGAAGGCATTAAATTTGACCACCCAGTGTGTAAAAAATTTCGGCATTTGTAACTATTGTCAATATTACCAAATTTAAATGATTTTATATGCGAAATAGTCTATTTTTAAGCACAAAGATAAGACATGGTGTAAATGTCATTGTAAATGTTATACTTTTTAAGTGTTTTGCCTTTAAAATCCAAAATTATATTTTTATGTCCTGACTTCTCTTGGTTGTTGGTTCACAATTTATTTAATAGCTAACTTGAGTTTTTGTTTAAAACAAGTTTTACAAAACGTTCTTTAGTCCTTTAGACAATCAAAGATTATATATTTTTATTTTCTTAACATTTCTTGTAATATTGTAGTTGTTTCAGAAAGATGAGGCACTAAGAACTAGGCTACAAAATATTTTTTTGATATGCACCCTAATTCCAGCATTGGTCGCAAACTACACCTTTTTGTACAAAAAACCCAAATTTTTTTGTGCAGAAAAATGTGCCTTTTTAATTAATAATAATCTTTTTTTATTTTTAATAGGATAATAAAAAAGAGTAAAAAGCTTTAGACATCCGGTTCATAAATATAAGTTTGGAGACGAGATTTTTGCAAAAGTGTAAAATTTGTGGTGTTTTTACAAGGGGACCAATAATAGAACGACTATTTTGAACACTTAAATTTTATAGTTCCATAAAGATTTTTCATGAAATTTATAAAAAAAATCATATACAGGGTTGTCACTGAAAGCAATGAGTTCGGAATTGGATTTGAAAAGATGACAAAAAATACTTTTCTATAATGAATTTCAATGTTATTGTTTTTATGTTCAATCTAAAATTACAATCTGTTTTGAACATAAATCCGATAACATTGAAATTCATGATAGAAAAGTATTTGTTGTCGTCTTTTTAAATCAAATTCCGACTACATTGGTTTCTGTGATAACCCCGATAAATTACACGTCCTCCTTCCATACAATTCTAGAAAAAAACGATACTCTTGAGAATTTTGGTCGATAAACTAAAAATAATTTAAAAAATTATACATGCAATTTTTTGTTTAAAATCATATAAAATATAATTTCCTTAAAAACTTTATAGATGTATAATATTTATGAATGATAATTAAGTTATATGCCAGTTTCTTGACAATTTGAAAATAATTACATCGGAGTTGATTATCTTTGAGGTCAGTCCATGATTTCATCTTTCTTCTAGAAAATCATGCGCTTTCAACTTCACTAAGACATCTTGATTCGTTTGTGATATCTAATTTTTCACGTTGGAATATAATAACATTTTATTCAGAAACTGAAAATAATTTATACGTTAAAATTCTTTTTTTTTTAAATAATTTTTCTTATGTCTGCTCGAATAATTATAATATAATGCGACTGTTTAAATTACAAACTAGATAAGACATACAAAGAAGAAAAACAAACATAAAACCAAGGATGTACGTTCGTTCTCCTTCTGTTGATATCAATAAAATATGAAAACATTATAATAAACACTTTAAATATCTTACTATGAGCATTACTGCAATACTATTACAATATTATGACCAAACATTTATGTATGTATGTAATCATGTACAACGAACATCACATCCTCTGAACACTTTGAATACATAAAGGACCAACTTTCCTTTAAGAAACAAACAGAGACAACAAAATAGTAACACAACCATACAATGGCTACAACCTCAAATTCAAGTTACAATCAAGACTGAATAATGAATACGGGGCCGTTTGGCTACTTGCAGCATTACAATCTGCACGACCATAAATTTATTTGTTTATTGTGTTTGTTTTCCGCATACGATATGGCCGATACGCTCTTTTGAAAACATCTCAACTCGTTATCCTATGCTCATTATTGTTTACACTTGGAATAGTAATCATATAGGCAGTCATGGACCAGGCAAAGCCGCCACCAACACCTTCACCCCTCTACACACCGACATACTATTTATAGTCTGAACGACATTCATAGCGGTGGCGTTGGTGGTGGCACGAAGCTTATTAATATCAACATCAAACCGATATAGAAACTCTTAAATGAGCTCAAGTATGCAGATGAATACGACTACAGTCATGATGCTGATCAGTGGCAGCAGTAACTAAGTAGTGTATCATCATTATAAGAGGCATTACAACAAGTTTAGTGTGCTTGTCTGGTTAAAATATTTCGCTTAAAGGGGGAATGTTGTAGCTGCTGATGACTTCCAAAAGGTAAAGCACGCTTTTGCTTCGTAAAATTTGCCACCTATTCAAATATTCACAACCACCGCAGTGGCGATAACAAACAGTGTCAGGTTACCTGTTCTTACAACGTCTGTATGTTTTTATCTGACTGTTGTATGTTTTGAGTTTGTTGCAACACGAATTCTTGTACTTTTACTTGAATGCCTGCTGGCTATTTCAATGTTGCTCATTTTTATCGCTTATCAAGATGACTAAATTACAAAAGCACACAAATAATAAGACAACGATTGAATGTACATGTAAGTTATTGTACGTGTATGTGAGTGTGTGTGTGCTTTACTAAGAAACTTCTGCGTTTACCGCAATCAACACTGCAGGCGAAAAGTGATTATTAAAATTTTATTATTGTTGTTGTTTTGTTTCTTATGTTGGCTTTTTACACAATTTAACCAAGATTATTTCCAATAAACGATGTAATAAAAGAGGACACAGCACTCTTGCGTCGGCTAATTTTTCAATATCCTTAAGAAATGACGTCATTGATATCTTCCTAATTTACATTATTTCTATCACAATCTTTATAGACCGCCAGACAAATTCTTTACGCTTGTATCATTTGATTCTGGTCTGAAAAGTTGAACCATATTTGAATTTCGTGTTCCAATTATCGTTTTTAAAGGATTCAACTGTTTGTACAATTTATTTGAAAATGTTATTTTCTTCTTACAATCTCAATATCAGTATCGTATGAAACAGGTCAGCCAAAACTAACGAATATAATTTTTATTAAGTGTTTTTGACCAGAGTTTTGAGAGAACCCACGATCCTTTCGGGATTTGGTGAACGTAATTCTTAGTAATCTGTATAAACTCATTAGAAACGCATCCGACCGATATGTCGGTGATACTTAAGAAATTTTTAATAACTGCAAATTATGTTTATTAAAAAAGTGATATTGGATGATTTTTAATAATAAGACTGGTGGAACGGATAAGCACCGATATTGAGGTCGCTACACCAACTCATTAGCGTTCTTTGTACTTTCTTTGTACGTTTTTTGATACTACTGCCAATTTAAAATACAAAAATTAGTAATAGAGCGCAATTCCAGCTCCATTGGCTGCTGAGATCAAGCTGTTTTCTATTTAATAAGTTTACTTGGTTTTTCACTTTTGCGGTTGAGTTTCTTAGTATTCAACCAACGATGACAAAGTAAACATGGAATTGAGAGGTTGCCTCGTTTTTAATAAATATTATTTAAAAATATCTTGAATCAGGGTTGTCACAGAATTCAATGTAGTCGGAAAAGACTACAAAAAATATTTTTGTTTAATGAATTTCAATGGTCTCGGTTTTATGATCAATCAAGAATAACCATCTGTTTTCAATATAAAACAAATAATATTGAAATTCATCACACAAAAATATTTTTTGGCGACTTTTTAAATCCAATTCCGACTACATTGGATTGCGTGACAACCCTGAATATTACTTACCTAATAAAAATAATATAAAAAAAGTTCTTAATAAAAAAGAAATCTATAAAGTCAGATTTGAGCTTGAGTCAAACAATGAATACTTTTCATAACTTTCGACTTAAACTCCAACCCATCAACTAATTACGCATAAATACTAAAAAGACATAATAAAATATCTCTTCATTTTCTTTTCCTCTTGCAAAATTAATGGGCCGCGAGAGGTCTGAAAATTGTATACATGTCTAATGTATGGGCCGTTGCTTCTACGGCTGCTTTGAAATTACTTGATCATGTGCAGGTGAGAGCGAAAATGCATCGACGCAATGTGTGGCAAGATTCACTGTTCTGTGGTTCGCCTACTGGTGGAAATTTGACCGTCAGTTTAAACTTTAAACGTATACATATTTCATCTGCATTCACTAAAAGAGGAAAAACTACCTAATTACTCATTCCCTTTCCCATGGAAAGAACACTGACCAAAATAAAATTGCTTACAAGCACGCACATTTATTTTTTGAAGTTTTTCTTTGAAACTAACACATCCATACGTAATGAACATGAACATGTACTACATGCATGTGTAATTCTCATCTCTTTCAATTCTGATCCTTTTCTTTTCCAACTTCAATCATTTAAAGAGAAAAAATCTTATTACTCATACAAATGTGTAGGTACTCTTAAACACTCTCATTGCTTTGCTTATGTTTTTATTTGAACGAATACTTACATAAGTGAATGTATGTACGTGTGTATTTTTAACATTTGTAAGGACTCATCCATATTTGGTCGATTTACCATGGAATCGCACTAATTTTTTAGTAGCACAGTTTGTATGTGGAGTCAACTCCCTGCAGAGGTCTTTCCTGTAACTTTCATCGTAGGAAGATTCAAGTCTATCTTTAATCCTTCTTCCAATTAGATATATTCTTAATTCCAGTACACTGCACTGGTTAAATAGAGGACATCCTCTGAGTAGCGTTTCTAGAAAATAAAACACAAACAACAAAGTATGATTGGCATTTTATGTTTTATTACTTGCGAAATTTTTATTGCACCATGTTGTGCTATTCACTGGCCAGTTGATTTCTAATAGATAAATTTGAAATAAAAAGTCCAGTGTGACGCAGACATTTTTTTCCATTTCTTAAAAAAACAATAAACGTTTATTTTTTCATGAAGGATATTAATTTCATATGCATTAATTTCTTTTTCTACACACTTAATTTGTTCCCCCACGCATTTAATGATCAATAAGCGAATCTTTATTGTGTATCACTTCTGGTATTCGTATCTTTAATCGAAAAAATTAATAACACTTGCTAAATTTTACATCTCTACTCCTGCCGCCTTTAACAAAATACTTTAAAACACATTCTGCTGTGGCCTCATAAACACCAACCAACCATCATAACAACCAGCTGAAAAGAATAATCGAATCTTTATTATCTTGATTTTCTGTTTTTTTTTTTTTGACAATTAAAAAGGCTTTAATAATTTCAACCATAAAGAAAAAGTTCAAGGTGTTCAGTCTCATCGGCGAGGAATGGGTTGTTTGGTTGGCTGTGCGAGTAAATGAAAATTATGAAAAATGCTTAAATAATTATAAAGTTTAATTGTAACGGGTCAATAGGTCATTAGTGGAAAAACAAACGAATAAGCGATTAAATTTCTTCAAGCGGAAAAAGTTTTGTTTTGTTTTGTTTTACCACCGCAATTGTGGAAACTTTATAAATATTATTTAGCTTTTCCAATAATTTTCCCATAATTAGCATTATTAATGCTTAAATACATGATTAAATGTGCAGCAACTACAACTTAAAAAAAAACTAATAGTACAAAATCGCATCTATGAAAACTTATGAACAAGTAGAGTAGATCAAACAGGTACTTATTATTGGCTTTGCATAATGAAATCATTATCGAGGAGTGGAACAAGGTTGCGTACGAGCATTTTGTTAATGCTCCACTTCATTAATGCCACTACATTTGTAATGCCGTAATTAACATTAAAATTTGCTACATTTAATGATGTTTATCAAGATATTATGGCAATGAATTTATGAGAATAATATTATGCTCAGAGTGCAATTGCAAAATGATATTTATTAAAATTAATATTCATGTTGGTTTTGGTTGGCACGTGCGAGTAATAAAATGTAATCGGTAATATTAGAAATAGGTTAGACTCTATAGAATTAAGTGAAGCAAGAAACATTTTTAGTATTGAGACAAGTATTTTTTTTAGATTATAACTTTCAATTGTGCTGGGAAATCTGTTCGATGTGTCTAAAATAAAACTTAATTAAGTGTTACAATGAAAACTTAAATGTCACATTGATGAGTTAAAATGATAATAAACATGTGATGTGAATACTTTAGATATTCGAAATAATTATTTTAGCATGACGATGTCATAAGAGGAAAGTACTTACATCCTACATTCACCTAAAAATCTGTGGCAATAATGGAAAAGTGTTTAAGTCATATATTAGAAGAACACTTTTTAAATTTCAAGAGAATATTTAGAAACTTGATCCCGTCGAAGTGGAAGTTGAACAAATCGTTTCTCTTATCTTCTAATTTAGGAATACATTGTTCTACACTCCATAATGAATGTATTCAATATGAAATATTCTAAGTTAAGTTAAGCTGTTGTTCCTTATGAGTCGAAAAAACATAAGAAACGATTCATTGCACCATAACTGCCTGAAACATCGGGCAAAATAAATGAGACTTTCTTTGTCCAGGGTTAGTTGTGAAGATTACAAAGGAAGCATTAACTAAAGACATTTAATTTACAAAAATGGAATGGGAAATTAAATAATTTTTATGATATTGTGATTGATTTAAGTAGTTTTGTATTTTTGTGTAATTCATTTTCAGTTTTGACAATTTTTGTTTAATAAAGCTATAAACAGAGTTACGACAGAAGGCTACCGGCTGCAACCTGTCAAAAATGTGAAAATTATTATATTCACGACGACGCGACTACACGTGCTTATCCATGCTACTTTTGTCGTGTAGTCAAATTTAACTAATTTATATTTTTTTATATGTAAAGAAAATTAGTGATACTCGTAATATGGCATTTACACCAGACCAAAATCTAGTAGATTTAAATTGAAATCTCTATCAAAAGCTGTACCGTTTACATTTTTCAAAATTTCGCATCCATGCTAAAACCCGTTGAAATGTCAAACTGCGAACGAAAATCATTATTCAAATGCGAAACATCTGACGGGCACACCCTTCAAAAAATTGTTATTGAACAGCGTAGTATTTTCCAGTACAATTTAGGAAAAACCATGGTGACATCACTAAGTACTACGAGATTTTGAATAGATTTTGTCAAAATCTAGTGACGAAGAAGATTTCGTTTTGTAAGTAAAAATCAACAAGATTTCACTCGAATTCTCGTATGTACTAGATTTTGGTGTGATGTAAATATTTTTAATATAAAATAAAATGCAAAAATTGTAGTTCTTTTTTTGGTATTAACTTTTTGTGTAAAAATAATTTTTGCATCAAAATAAGGACAACGAAATTCCTGTATATTACATCAATATTCTGTGTTCATCTTTTTATAAAATCTTGAAAATTCAATGAAGCAATAAAAAGGCCAATGAGTCAATGATATCGCGACAATCGCGAAAGTACGCGAAATTTTCTAAAATTTAGAAAAAGCTGTAAAATCTTCTAAAACGAATTACAAATGCATAATATGAGAAAAACTCGCAAAAAGCTTAAACAATTATGGAAATTCACAATAACTTGCAATCATGGGGATTTAAAATATTTAATATCATTTAAAAGTCGATGAAGCAATAAAAAATAGAAAAAGTAACCCACATTGCTAAAAACGCGAAGTTCCGCAAAAAGTTGCAAAGTTTTGATAAAAGCTTACGGCTTTCTTCTTCTAAAAAAATCTAAAAAAATGTAAGAGGAATGTGAATGTGTATCAGATTCCTTAAGTTTTTACCTCCATTAGGGAAGTTTTACTTGTTTTTCTAAATTTTGCAACTTTTCGCTGTTTTTAGCTATTTTTGCGATATCAGTGATTCTTTATCATTTTATTGCTTCATTGAATTGTATGTTTAAAAAAAACGTATCTTATAAAAAGCAAAAAATCTAAAGTGACACCACTGAAATATAAATGAATCAGCTTCTTATTGTGAAGCTGTCATTTTCAAAATAATTAAGTAACTGGCTAAAAGACGACATTTGTAGCCATCGGCATTTGTAGTCATGTAGCCGTGTAGCCGGCTGTCGTGAATGTGTTTAAAGCTTTATAAGTTTTTTATTGTTATTCATAAAAAAACTAAGCAATTGTTATTATTAATTTTTATTTATATCCCTGAGAAAGCGACATATCAAAAAGAAAAACTAAAGTTTTTAAATTGTTATTGTTGACCTTAAGGTTGGAGAGATTTTTAATATAATCTTCTATATTATTACTAGGCAAACACGTTTTCTTATACATATCCCTCTTATGCCCGTAATAATGAAGCGATTTTGGAAAGATTTACATGTCTTAACATTTTTTTTTGTTAAATAGATGTGCACAATTTGAATTTTATTTAAATCGGTAGTTTTAATCGGTGTTTTGCGAGCTATATGCGTTTAGAGTTGCTACTAACACATGCACACTTATTTATTACACGTGCAAGTATCAGCTTCAACATGAAAAATAAATAAAGTTGTCCAATTTGCTTCTGCATAGAAATGAGACAAAGCTTTATGTTGTTTATTAAAATGTTATTCGTATGTATTTATGCAAATGTTTAATATTAATTTCTAAAATGCGGTCGATTGAGTCGGCCGCTAGATACACTAGTATCAATAAAAACGTCGCAAAATTAGAATGATTTTTACAAATATTTATATGGATCGACAAATAATAAATAATAACATAAATATATATAAAAATCAAATCAAATTGAAAATATTTATTTTATAATTTACTTGTAAATGAGGAAGCGACAAGTCGAATATGCTGCTCATCATAACTTATTTACCCAGCACCGGTAAGATGTATAAGCAAACCTTGATTGCTGCCGCAATGAACAAGGATGATTATCATGTATGAAAAATGTCTCAGTTTGTGATCAAACAAAGTAATTTTTATAAAAACTCTTGCCCCACACACACAAAACTTTAAAACATCACAAATGATTTTATTTAACCATGGAATTCTCTAATTCCTTTTTGAGCGTTTTTAAATTTCCTCTTTAAGCATTTAAATTTAATGCTCCAAATAAAACTCATTACTAAGAACACATTTTACTAAAACTAATACTCACTACCAACTGCACACTTTAATTAGACATTGCAAAAAGTACTTTGGGAGAAGAAAAAAATAATAATAAAAGAATAGTGGCATTTGCAAGGAATTCGCACATACAAGAGGTTGTTTGCCATAATGTTGGATTTTACACACTTTGACTGAATCCTGCCACAGTTAAGATTAAACAAAATGAAAGTACAAGTAAAAAAAAAAATAAAACAAAGTTTAAGGGAATTAGAGCAGAAAATTATCACAATAAGGACATGAGTGTATGCTAACGTTGCTGTGCTGCTTCTGTTTGCAAAACACACAAAATTCCATTAAAGGGAAAAGCTAATTTGTGGGATACATAAGAAATCATTTTCGCTTATAAAGACTTCATGTTAAAAGATTAAACTTATAGGTGAACGATTACAAAATGTTTTGGGGGTAATTAAAGCGTGGATGAATGGATGGATGGATGCACGGAAGAGAGCAATTAATTAAGATACAGTCAACCGTGCCGAATATTGTTTAACTAAAGCATTTTAACTTTTTATGTATATTGTTTTTTTTCATAAGGAAGGTCATACATAAATAAATTATTTTGTATGCTAATTATCTTTATAGGCAGCTAAATATGATTAATGGTTCATTTGTAATTTAAGTTGAACATTAATTGTTACATGAGATCACATGTAGTGTTTTAATATTCTACGGGCATTAATTGCTCCTTTTAAGTTACTCACACCTCAATGAAAAACAAGATAAAAAAATGTTCTCACCTCAAGAGGCGTGCGAACAAGATATTTGTATGATTTTTTTACATAATCCTTAATATCCTGATATATATTTTTTAAGCTATAAAAAATAATTGTTCTATAATTTTCTGTTTATGTGATAGAGATTAAAAATGTCTGGATGGTTCATGGAAGAACCACTAGCATTTCCAGGATGAAGTAAGGTCAATATAAAGGATTTTACTTTTTTATTAAAAATAAAGAAATTTTATTTGGTAAATTGGAGATACGTAAATACATTTGGAGTTTTTGTGATTTAAATTAGGAATAAAATCGATACTGAGACTGATATCGACGATACTTCAGGTTCTCCGCATTCAAATGTAGCCCTCTTACTTGTTTTTACTGAAAAAGAGAATATAAACTTAATGGAGCTTAGTTTGAATAAATGTAAATTAATGAGATTTGTGAGATGTAATTAAATTACTGCAAACTATTTTTTTGGTGATCATCAAAAGAGTTTAATGACCCATATGTTGGGAAAGCATTATACATGTCATTCGTACGTCCGATTCTAGAATATGGATCAATAATATGGGATAATATTAAAAAAATCCACTCTGATGCAATTAAATCGGTACAAAAGCAATTCCTGATATTTTATCTTCGAGGATTAAGTTTTAACCCAGTTAACTTGCCTTCTTACTCTGCTCGACTTGACCTTATTAAGCTGCCTACTTTAAAAAACTGTAGAACTATGCTGAATGTATCGTTTGTCTTCAACATTATTAATGGTGATATCTGTTCTGGATTTTTGATCAATGAAATTTCGTTTAATGTTCCTCAACGTACATCCCGTAATTTCAAATAAATAAATAAATAAATAAATAAATAAATAAATAAATAAATAAATAAATAAATAAATAAATAAATAAATAAATAAATAAATAAATAAATAAATAAATAAATAAACAAATAAATAAATAAATAAATAAATAAATAAATAAATAAATAAATAAATAAATAAATAAATAAATAAATAAATAAATAAATAAATAAATAAATAAATAAATAAATAAATAAATAAATAAATAAATAAATAAATAAATAAATAAATAAATAAATAAATAAATAAATAAATAAATAAATAAATAAATAAATAAATAAATAAATAAATAAATAAATAAATAAATAAATAAATAAATAAATAAATAAATAAATAAATTTTTTTTATATATTGAAACGATTGATTTTTGGCTCAAGTTCAAACCCGAATTTTACCCATTTATTTATTCTAATTTTTTTATTTTTAATTTTTATTAGAAAAATTTTTTGGATAAATTCATTATTATTTTTTATTAAGAGAGTACTATATATAGAACAATTTTTATTATTCATCATACTAGCAGAACGGATCAGTACTGATTTCGAGGTCGCTACACCATCTCATCAGCGTTCTTTGTTCAATTTTACCACTGAACTGAGACTGAAATATATAGAGTAGTTATTCATCATAGATGGGATTTCGTACTAACCGAAATTGATTTGACATGTGAAAATGAATAAGTTTGTACTTTTCGTATCCTAATTTGTTAAATAATACGGTTAAATAGTTGATATTCCTGATCACTAGTATCCACCGTCAAAAGTGGTAAAATTGAACAAAGAACGCTGATGAGATGGTGTAGCGACCTCGAAATCAGTACTGATCCGTTCTGCTAGTATGATGAATAATAAAAATTGTTCTTTCTATATATAGTACTCTCTTAATAAAAAATAATAATGAATTTATCCAAAAAATTTTTCTAATAAAAATTAAAAATAAAAAAATTAGAATAAATAAATGGGTAAAATTCGGGTTTGAACTTGAGCCAAAAATCAATCGTTTCAATATATAAAAAAAATATTAATAAAAGTTCGACTAATTACTTATAAACATTAATTATAAATAAATAAATAAATAAATAAATAAATAAATAAATAAATTCAATATAAATTATATTCTTAATAACATTTAAGGTCCGTACCAAGATGTTGAACGTTATCGTTCGCTGTATTTCTAAGCAAAGAACAACTGATTAGCTGCAATCCAATAATTTATTTAATTTATTTACTCACTAAATAACAATAAATAAATAAATGAATAAACAAATAATTTGGGTTCTTAATGGGATTGCAAATCCGTTATTTTTCGTTTCGAAATACAGCGAACAATAAAGTTCGACATCCTGGGACCGGTCATTATTTACACATTTAAATTCTATATGCAATTAATTTGTAATATCAATATTTCTAAACAGTTGCAAGTTCATTAATTCTTTTTTTTCTGTTTGTTTGCTTGTTTGTCTGTTTGTCTGTTTGTCTAGCTGAAGATATTAATAACGAACGCTACCAGGCAATAAATGTGGCGTCTTTCTAATGCCTTTTTATGTACGTCTCAAGTGTTCATATGTATTTGTATTTTTTTTCTAATGTGCCATGAATACGAATATGAAAATTATTTAAAATAAATATTTGATTTATTGCCAGCCGCAGGTATTAAAAAAAAAACAAAAAACTAAAAACAAAAACGCTGCAGACAACCTGTGGCTAAAAACCACGAATATTGCAGACCAAGCAAGCAACAAATAATTCGTTTATTAATAGACTAAACTAACGAGTGATCAGCAAATAACAAATGAACATTATTCTACCACTTTTCTTATCTGGCATCTACAATATTTATCGTTCGGTTGTACAAATAGATACAAATAGAATAGTATGTAAATGTATTAAGTAGTGGCTGGTAAAAGATGCATTTATCACAGTTACCCGTGGCATTTACAACAAATCTTTAGGGTAAAATAATCAACCGAAAATTAAGGAAAACTCAGGCAATACTTGTTACATTTATCATTTTTAAGTTTATTATGTGAATAAACAAGTTTAAATCTATTTATGCCAGCATAAATGCAGTTTGTGTAGAAGATAAATGCGTTGGATAAATTTTTGTTGAAAGCCTGCTTAAGTGTTACTGAGAAATTTACTTGAAACAAATACAGTCAGTAGTTTGGAAATTACGGTCTTATTAACATTTATTTTGTGAAAGTCTCCACTGTGGTTCGAAGTGAATCTTCAAATTTAGTTTGATTTTTCAATAAACTAAGCAGAGTACCAAATATTCACTCATTTATCACTCATATTCATGAATACGAATTTTGAATTTTTTTCGTGTTTCGTTCTATTCGTGTCAGAATAGACAAAAAATAGTTTGCTGCATTCGTTCTTGTACATAAAAGAAAGTTTTTGTATATTTTTCAAAAATGAATATGAATATCAAATTTCGAATGCTACTTGAAAATAAAGAGCAACGAATTTGTAATCTGAATATTCATGTTCATTATGAATATACGCAGCTTAAAAGAACACATACACTCATGCACGTGAACGTTCAGATTACAAAAATTTTTTTGCTGTTTGTTTTCGAATATTTGGCATTTTTTTATTTCTCGCTGTTCGCATACATATATGTACTTGAAAAGAAAAAAACAAATTATTCATACATGTATCCTTTAAATCAAAAAAAATCTTAGCTCTTCATTTTCGAATGCGAGCATAAAACAAAAAATTTTACAAGTTCATACATGAAAATTTAGCATGAACACATTCATATTTGAGTGTTCATACATGAATTCTTCTGAACCATGAAACTAAGTGAAACAAATTAATTTCATTATATGTGGTACTTTTATGAAAAATTTTTAAATTTCTTCAATAAGTGTTCTAGATGCACTTCAAATTATATTTGAGACAATTTCATTATAATTTGTGTGTAATTAAATAAAATGCTACTGAACATTTGCTAAGAATCCTAATATCTGCTTTGCCAACGATACTTTTAACATCGGGGAAATCAGGAGCCAATAATTTTTTTTTAATATTTCAACAAAAAATAATTTTTAAGCAAATTTCAAAGTTATAGAGATAAAGCTAAAAGCACATTAATTTGAAATCCCTTTTAGCAAGATATCCTGAAGCAGAATTACATAAAAAAAATTATACTCACTGGCGCTGTAGCTGCGGATTCTGGTATAAATACTACGTAAAACTTTGTTCATGGCATATCAAGTAAGTCGCAACAGTTAATACCGACATATGACTCTATTTCTATATCCTTGCCCGTTGCTTAGTCGCTAGAGAATATTGACAAAAATGCAAAAATCATATTTTTATAGCTCATTTATTTTTAAATATATCTGCAGTTATTTATTTAAGATGAAGGACAAATTTCTTGAAAATCGTTTCATAAAATTGACCAGCAAAATTTAAATAAAAAATATTTCAATTTCGATTTGTACTAACATCAAATTAGTTTGCACTTTACTTCAAATATTATATATACATTCATAAATATATATTTTTTACACACAGTAAAAAACCAATGTAAAATCAACATGAAGAAATGTTGATATCAAGTCATTGTTAATATGTGGAAAAAATCTATTTAACATTGTTTTAAGTTAAATAAATGGTTAAAATTGTTGATTTTGTTTTAAAATATGTTGATTTAAAATTCATTCCATTGAAATAACATTGTAAATTTTAAATTTGACCTTTTACAGAGTTAAAATAACATTAATCCATGTTTAATTTTGTAAATTCCGTTTTTATAGTAATAATTACAGATTTTAATGTAAAATTAACATTTTATATAGTTGAAACGAGATTAACTATTGTAAAATCAACATTGTTATAAACATTAAAAATTACATTGGAATAATCTGAAAAAAACTTTTGTCAATTTTAAATATTAACAAACGTTGGCTTATGTTAAATCAATAATATTAAATAAAATATTAAAAAGGCTAATTCAAATTTGTGAAATATTAGTAATGACTGGAATAATATTAAAATAAAATTACTGTATGTTAAAAAACATAAAACATGTTGAAACAACGTGAAACATGTTGAAATGAAAATAATTCATGATAAAAGAAGAAAAATTCAAAACGTATCGCTACTTTACAGCATTAAAGAAACAGAAAGTTTCATTCCATCGCAGCTTTACTGCATATCAGCAGTGAAGTGTTATAAATTTTAAGTGAACTAAATTCTTTATTATATCTGCAGCTAACAATGAAAATATGAATTTTAAAAGTTCTTTGAAAAATTTACCAGCCGGAGGAGAAAATATTAATATTGTGAATGACGAAATATTATAGTAAACATTTCAATTGTTTAACATATGACACAAGGTTCCCAAGCCGCCCATCTTTACATGTTTTTCCAATTAATAATCGTAAAATACCCTGCAGGAAACGTCAATAGTGAAATTATACTGATTATCTATTGACGAAGTCACCACACTGTGGGAAATGTCCGTAGTAAAACTGTACTGATTCACTATAGTCGCTGTCACCACCTACAGAAAATGTCAATATTAAAATTATACTAACAATGTCACCAATACTATTTTATTTTAATTATTTAAAATGATATTTAAAAAAAATAAGGAATAAAATATATTACAGTCTTCTTTGAGGTATAATTTTCTTATCGCTAAATAAAATAAAAGAAACTTCGTTTTGTTTTAAATTAATGATTTGTTTTTAACATTTTTTTAACAGACATTTTCTCTACCTATCAAAAACAAAAATAAAACAATTTGTTGACAGTGTCACCTAAAAGACAGCATAATTGTAGACAAAAATATTGACATGGATACACTTAACCCCATGCTTCCTTCAAGGATATTTAAGAAACAATTATTTGTAAACATAAATGTATTTGCTATAAGTATGTGTTTATAAATGAATAAAGATAAAACAAAAAAATTAACTGCTTTTTACTAACTGCCTGTCCCATTGTTAAACAACATTGCGTAAATGTTATTTCAATATAGGAACCACGTTAAATTAACATGGAATTTCCTGTAATTTTAACATCTTTTCATGTTATTTCAATATGGCTGTATATATATATGGCTTAATAGTTGATTCGATATTAAATGAAATTCATGTTGTTATAAATTTTCTTAATATTGTTTCAATAAGGATCTTAACGTTATTTTGACATGACAATCTCTTTGATTCAATTGGCGTACAATGTCATTTCAACATCTAGTTGTTTTAAAGTGGATATTTATAAATTTTTTTTACTTTAATATCATATTGAATTAACATGAAACGCTTATGAAGCAAAATTGTTAACAAAACTAGTTGAATCAACCACCTTTTAGTTGATTTCACAATGATTTTTTTCTGTGTGTATAGATTGTTACCTAAAATCCTCAAGTACTCTTTTTAGTTTTTTTCCTGGAGTAGCAAAAAATTACAATCTATTAATTATAGGATCAAGCTCCAATGCCCAAATTAAATTATTTTTTCAGAGAGAAATATATTAAAACTAAATTCTTGTTAATAAAGACTTTAAATGAAGTACTTATTCCGATGACTGCCGTGTAATGACATTTAAAAGTCGTTGCCCGTAATTGAATGTGGTAGGTAATCGGCTCCAATGACTTTGCCATGTCATTACTTTTAACGCGAAACTCGAAATAGTAAAGGGTGCCTTTGTTGGCGTTTTAAAAAATCACTTTGCCATCAAAGTTTTCACTAAGCCAAAGCACATCTTTAATTTTGTAATTTAATATCTTATTTTATTTACTATTCGTCCTGTATTTAAATTATGAAACCGAGAAAAAACTGAATTCATTTAAGAAGTAAAAACTTTGGTAAATCTGCTTAAACATGGAAGATATGAAAATTCTTTAATAACTTAACGATTGACATTTCTTTATTATCCAGTTGCTAAATGTGGCTGAAATGCGTATGGTTAACTAAAGCACTTAAATTAATTAAACGATTTAGATGTACAAACACAATATCATAAACTATAAAATAACTTAAAGCCATCGAGCAATTCAAATTATCTGGAATCGATAAAAAAATAAATTTACATTTTAAAACACTTTCATTCATAAAACTGCAACTGAATTAAACACCATAGAAACAGTCGCTCACAAAATCTTTGTCTCTTAACATTTGCCTGCACAAAAGAAGAGTTATAAAAAATAAAATTGCTAAAGCAAAATGACAAGTGATTTTGTGTCGTAAAAATTTTAATTACAAAAGATAAAATTAAAACTGAATAAAAGTCAAAATACGTCTGACGTTTTGTAACCAATACGATAATTTGCCGAAAGGACGACAGTTCCAACCAACAAAAAACCAAAAGTAACGATTTAAAATTTAATGCATTAATTTACTGCAGCTTGGTTCAGACAAGGCAAATAGGTGACGATATAAACGTGACCTCAATCTACACGATATTTATAATTTAAATGAAATTAAATAATACGAGTATAATATTGTTTGTTTAATGTCTTTTATTTTGGTTAGGAAATTGTGTGGGTCAATAAATATTTTTGTCTGGGACAAAGGGAATTTCTTGAGTAAATGATATTTACTGGCTGCGCTTGTTCCCTCTAATATTTGTCTAATCTGAACTAAGCCAAAAATCACACTTAATATTTAACAAAAATAAATAAATAATTACAAAGAATAATTGCAATAAAGCAGGAGACATGTTTATTTATTGGACATACTTAACGATCAGTAAAATGAGGAATTTTTAAAAATGATTCCCATAAAAGAACAAACATGTTCACGAATTGTAAAATGTTTTCACTATATCGTTCTTTTATTGCAACGTATTCATATCTCAAAATACGTAAGTTTTGACTTAAGAATGCAGATTTCTTCGTCATATCGTTCTTGTGTAAAAAATGTATACAAATATCTTGTATACTCACCTCTTGAGCAGTGATATCTACCCGTTGGGTAACCAAAAAAAAAACCACTGGGTATTATTGGGGATTTCATTTGAAAAAACCCACCTAGTTAGGTTTTTTAAAATAAAATATACAAATTTACTAGGACAAGATAGTACAATTTTCTCTTTTTTATTAAAAAGAAACACATTAAAAATAAATACACACTTTGGAGTTTGACAACAGAGCGGAATAACAATTTGTAATTGAATTAGTTATGCATTCAGCTGTTTAAATCGACTGCACAAAGTGACGATCAAAAATGATCAACTGTGTTAAATGTATAAGTGTACGGAAAAGTTCTCACATTCGATATGGAAATGGTTTATACGATTGTTCGATCAAAGAAAGCTGAGCCAAGAACTTCCTAGAGTAGGTCTTAATCCTGAGACAGAACATGGCCGATCGCTACGGGCTGCTCCGCGATAATTACCCGTAAGATGACAATAATCTCTGACTTTATCATTATTTAATTTTTTCTTGCATATATGGCAATTTTCTGCTATTATATTTAACTAATTCTATTGGAAACATGATCATGCCCTCAACTTTAGATAGATAATTTACATAAATATCCGTTGAATCTTCAACAATTTTTTTTAACAAATATGTTTGCTGAATCTTCTCCGAAATAATATCTTTGCAAATTATTTTCTCTACTAAAACTACACTTAATAAAATAACTATATGCACAAGCTTGATGCTTCCATATATTTGTTGTACTTATACTCATACTTTCATCGACTTTCTCCAAAATCGACTCAAAGTCGGCGTAGATAACGAATGGTACATTCAGCTGCTTGTGGAAGTTCTTAAATCTTAGAACATCATCATTTTCGGGCATTCTGATTACTTTTCTGGAACACACATTTTTGTGATGTTGTGATGATTATACACATAATCATCATGTGTATGATATAGACAAGTGTTGAAGTGATGAAAAGTTAAAAACTATCCCAAATGGTATTGAAAGGATAACGAAACTGTTTATTTAGATCAAATGAAATTTTATTTTGATAGTTTCTTTTAATACTAATTTGACGAAACAATAAAACTTCACAAAAGAGTATGATACCTGCGAATCCCACGGGACCCTCCAGGATTACAACATTTGGCGCAGCCGGTAGGATATAAGTTTTTTAATGTTTTTAGCAAAGAGATCCAAAGAGTTAATTTATCATCATATCCCCTTATTGTGTGAGATAAATAAGTGGATAATGATATTCCTCCGAAATCTGTAGGGTGGTATAAAAATGCCATTCTTTCGACATCCGTTGAGTTATGGTTCAATATTTTCTTTCTTTCTAGATAGTTTAATATCATAAATTGATTTATAACAAATGAGTTGTCGGATTTATAATCGCATTTCGCAGTGGCTTCAGTTATCGTATTTATAGTTGACAGAGATGACATGAATGAGCAGACCCCATCATTTATATCTGGAATACATCGATTTATTTTCTTATCACTATTTGAGATTGCTTCTCCATCAAAGTATCTCACTTTCCCAAATTCACATAATCTGATGGAGAACCATGTCTCTTCTCTTTTTAAGATTAAATTAACAGAACTTAAGACGGCTGTTAAAGTATCTAAAAAATTCTTCCTTTTTTCAATTTTTTGTTCTTTACTTAATATTGGATATGTGACCATAATGACTTGATTATCTCCTTGGCACATTATGTTTATACTTACGCCTTCTTTCTCAGCAGAATACTTGATGAGACAAATCGTTACGATGGTCCAAAGCTTTTGTCTCATCCCTTCCATGCCACCTAGATGGTTGTCATAGAAGAACTCTCCAAAGATCGGTTGATTATTTTCATCGTAATCAGGGGGGGCTAATCTAGAATTACAAAAGACCTTTGCTTGGATAAACTAAAGATGGTTATTAGTGTATAAAACTCCTGTGTCAAATAGTTCATCCAACACTTCCCCGTACCATTTTACTAAAGCATGCCTGAATCTCATGTTCCACTTGCTCAAATCTAAGTTAAATATTTCTATATTGGAATTCTTTTGATTTTTTGCTGTATCTGATAATCTTCTCATCAATTGAATTTCTCCATATGTCATTGTTTGCTCTGGGACATATTTCATAAATTGATGTGATATATTTGATTCCATGGAAGTCTGACCCAATCTTTGGATATAAGGCTGTTTTACGAATAATCTACCATCCGGTTTGAGTTCTTGCTCTTTTCTACACAAGATTGCAGTAGCATCTTGTGGATCGAAATAATTATTGGACAATTCAAATATCTTTTTCTCTAGGTCGTATTCATTTCCTTGCAAATATCTTTGGATTACCCTGGTTGGTTTCCTCATTGGTGACACTTGAGGTTTCCTCTTCCCGTAAAGTAAATCGAAAGCACAGGAGTCGTAATCTGCTGCCCAGTCTTTAAATTCATCTGCTGCTGAAGAGTCTTTAATTAGCTCAGAAGTATCTGGACTCATGTCGTATTCAAAACACTTTAAATTTTACTTGATTCCAAAGATCATAATTCTTTTCATGTTGGATAGGATATTTGTTTTTCTTATAAAATGGAATTAGTAACTCAGGAACTTCAGCACAGGGAGGCCATTTTTTCCTTTTTAAAAGAAAATTTTTAATGAAATCTCTTCTCATAATTGAAACTCCTACCCTTGCAGTATTTAAATCTACATAAACTGATTCGGTTCCATATTTCCTTACGTTATCAAAACCACTTTTAATTTCAAGACAAGGATGACCAAATTGTTTAGTATTTCCAAGTAACTCTATATACATCTTCATTAAGTCTGTGTCTCTTTCTTCAGGAAGAAGATCGGTTATATCGTATGTCACATTATGATCAACTAATATCTCCTGCATAGTTGCAAAACTAGTATCAAACAATTCAGAAAACCCGAGGTCGTTTTCGTTATCATTTATAACATATCCTAAAATTAGTGATTCCCATGTCGAAATAAATTTAAAGAAATCATTTTTTAATTTAGTTCTAAGTTTCTCAAATTCTATAATCAAAAAATTCCCTTTATCTAGCAGACTACAAGGGTACTTATATGTGGCATCTGATAGCAGCCAATAAAGCTGTTTTGGGAATCTAGCTTGATACAGGTCTAATACACACAAGAAAAGATTCGTTGGACCTATTGTCCAATTCTCTCCACTATATTTTAAGAAAAATATATCTCTCTATCATCAAGTTTTCATTAAGGTTGATTAAGTTCCCAAATGGGATTCTTTTTGAGCATATTATCTCCTTAATTATCTCGGCTTTCTTCATAAGATAAAAACTTCCTCTCAGTTCAGTCAATTTCCTTTTCACAGTTAACCAAGTTGTTTTGTTGTTTTCTATGATATCAGATTTTATTCTTCCAGAGCAACTTTTCCCTAAGAAATCTATTTTATGGACGTTTAATGATAAAAACGCTATTTCGACATTAATTAACATATCGTTGAATTATTTATTCTCTTCTAGCTCAATTGATCGGGAGATAAATTCTTTTATTAAAATATAAGGATCATGCCTTGGAACATTATATATATCATGAGAAATATTTAAGCTGTTCAACTTATCCTTTAGGATTCTATGTCTTTTACACCTAAATTTGTCATAATTTAAGAGGAAATTTGTATCATCATTAACAATCGGCATTGCAAGATGTGCGGGGACAAAAGATCCAAAGTTATTTCTCTCTGTTGAAGGGATCTTATATTCTTCTTCTGACAATTCATCTTCAACCATATCATCATGCAATGCTGAATCTAATGTATATTCATAATCTAGTTCTTCATCGGAGAAGTAGTCTAAAGAAAATGCCATTTTTTATATTGTTTGAAGTTCTAGTTAAATTGATTATTAAATATTATTTCAATAAGGATCTTAACGTTATTTTGACTTTGATTCAATTGGCGTACAATGTCAATTTAACATCTAGTTGTCTTAAAGTGGATAACTTTAACTTTTATTTTACTTTAATATCATGTTGAAACGTTTATGAAGTAAAATTGCTAACAAAACTAGTTGAATCAACCTTGTTTTAGTCGATTTCAGAATGATTGTTTTCTGTGTGTATAGATTGTTAACTAAAATCCTCAAGAACACATTTTTTAGTTTTTTTTCCTGGAGAAGCAAAAACATTACAGTCTATTAATTATAGAATCAAGCTGCAATGCCCAAAGTAAATTATTTTTCATAAAAAAATATATTAAAACTAAATTTTTGTTAATAAAGATTTTAAATGAAGTACTTATTCCGATGACTGCCGTGTAATGACATTTAAAAGTCGCTGTCCGTAATTGAATGTTGTAGGTACTCGGCTCCAATGACATCGCCATGTCATTACTTTTAACGCGAAACTCGAAATAGTAAAGGGTGCCTTTGTCAGCGTTTTAAAAAATCACTTTGCCATCAAAGTTTTCACTAAGCCAAAGCACATCTTTAATTTTGTAATTTAATATCTTATTTTAATTACTATTCGTCCTGTATTTAAATTATGAAACCGAGAAAAAACTGAATTCATTTAAGAAGTAAAAACTTTGGTAAATCTGCTTAACCATGGAAGATATGAAAATTCTTTAATAACTTAACGATTGACATTTCTTTATTATCCAGTTGCTAAATGTGGCTGAAATGCGTATGGTTAACTAAAGCACTTAAATTAATTAAACGATTTAGATGTACAAACACAATATCATAAACTATAAAATAACTTAAAGCCATCGAGCAATTCAAATTATCTGGAATCGATAAAAAAATAAATTTACATTTTAAAACACTTTCATTCATAAAACTGCAACTGAATTAAACACCATAGAAACAGTCGCTCACAAAATCTTTGTCTCTTAACATTTGCCTGCACAAAAGAAGAGTTATAAAAAATAAAATTGCTAAAGCAAAATGACAAGTGATTTTGTGTCGTAAAAATTTTAATTACAAAAGATAAAATTAAAACTGAATAAAAGTCAAAATACGTCTGACGTTTTGTAACCAATACGATAATTTGCCGAAAGGACGACAGTTCCAACCAACAAAAAACCAAAAGTAACGATTTAAAATTTAATGCATTAATTTACTGCAGCTTGGTTCAGACAAGGCAAATAGGTGACGATATAAACGTGACCTCAATCTACACGATATTTATAATTTAAATGAAATTAAATAATACGAGTATAATATTGTTTGTTTAATGTCTTTTATTTTGGTTAGGAAATTGTGTGGGTCAATAAATATTTTTGTCTGGGACAAAGGGAATTTCTTGAGTAAATGATATTTACTGGCTGCGCTTGTTCCCTCTAATATTTGTCTAATCTGAACTAAGCCAAAAATCACACTTAATATTTAACAAAAATAAATAAATAATTACAAAGAATAATTGCAATAAAGCAGGAGACATGTTTATTTATTGGACATACTTAACGATCAGTAAAATGAGGAATTTTTAAAAATGATTCCCATAAAAGAACAAACATGTTCACGAATTGTAAAATGTTTTCACTATATCGTTCTTTTATTGCAACGTATTCATATCTCAAAATACGTAAGTTTTGACTTAAGAATGCAGATTTCTTCGTCATATCGTTCTTGTGTAAAAAATGTATACAAATATCTTGTATACTCACCTCTTGAGCAGTGATATCTACCCGTTGGGTAACCAAAAAAAAAACCACTGGGTATTATTGGGGATTTCATTTGAAAAAACCCACCTAGTTAGGTTTTTTAAAATAAAATATACAAATTTACTAGGACAAGATAGTACAATTTTCTCTTTTTTATTAAAAAGAAACACATTAAAAATAAATACACACTTTGGAGTTTGACAACAGAGCGGAATAACAATTTGTAATTGAATTAGTTATGCATTCAGCTGTTTAAATCGACTGCACAAAGTGACGATCAAAAATGATCAACTGTGTTAAATGTATAAGTGTACGGAAAAGTTCTCACATTCGATATGGAAATGGTTTATACGATTGTTCGATCAAAGAATTTTTGACGTTGAGCATTACATGTTGTAATTTACAGAAATTATTGATTTTCTTTCTGTCTCTATACAAATTTAAATGAGTGATGTATATTTTCATTCAAAGAAAATCGTTCCAAATTAAAACAAAAGAAATTATTTACATTATTATTCCATTTGACAATACCGACGTCACGTCAATACAATACCAAAAAAATTGGGACTTGTCTCCTCCAAATTTGTGCTACTGACAGTCTATTTCTGTTCTCTAAGGTCTTGAAAATAACATGAGGCTTTCAATAGTAGTCAGCTGTTTTCGATAACTTTTTTGGTATTATATTGACGTGACGTCGTTATTGATAACTGCAATAAGGATGATTTTTTTTACTAAAAATGCAAATTTATGCAAGAGTTTTTCTCAATGAAAAAATATATAATAAATGTATTAATTAGTGGCCTAATTCACAAACGATTAACAAAGTTATAGTAGGTTTAATGCACACATTAACTTTATTAATCGTTTCTGAATAATATGTTTAATTTAAACCCAATAAAGCCCAATAAACCCCTACAAAAAACCCACTGGGTGGGGTTTTTTTCCAACACTACTCTTGAGGGGAGAATACTTTTTTATTTTTGGACAACATTTTTCCCATAATTCTTTCTCACATTAGAAAGGCAAAAAATATTGCCAAGCTAACAGGTTGCCTAGAAATGAGATGGTATTGTACCTATCAAGAACTTTGTCTTTATTTTGATCTCAGTATTTTTCATGGCCGAAATTTTCGGATAGAAACTTGGATTTACTTTCACATTTATGTTTTGGTGCGGATCTCACTTCTTTGTTTTAAAGTTATTTTTGTATAAATATTTATATTTGTATTTATATATAATTTTTTTTTAATTTAAATTCTTATTGCTCACCAGGACCTACCTGCATACCCAATTTCAGCTCTCTAGCTATAGTGGAAGTGGCCAATAATATTGATGAGTCAGTGAGTCAGTGAGTGAGTGCATCAGTCAGTGAATATGTACTCAAATATGCACTTTTTACACCATAATATCTCGGGAACTCTTTACGGTATCTGTAGGGAGATCTTATGTTTCAAGTTTCATTATTTAAGATAAAGTGGAGCAAAGTTATGAGGGGGTTAAAAACACCTCAAATGGTTTCGTTTAATAATACATACTGTGTGGCCGGAACTTGGCCTGGATCAGTACCATGTTCAAACGACACAAAGATGAAATAACCAAATCAATTATTCACAAAGAATAGTTTAGACTAAAGTCACTGGAGAGTGTTCA
The DNA here is from genome assembly GCA_956483585.1 of Gymnocheta viridis. Lineage (NCBI taxonomy): Eukaryota > Metazoa > Arthropoda > Insecta > Diptera > Tachinidae > Gymnocheta > Gymnocheta viridis. The sequence continues at coordinate 8,240,940 of OY101444.1, forward strand.
AAGTTCTAATTCCATCCAGGCGGGAGTGGAAGGGAGGCATATACTGATGGATCAAAAATGGTCTGCGGTGTCGGTTCTGGAGTCTTTTGAGACGATCTGGGTATAGAAAGCTCCTTCCGTCTCCCTAACGAAGCCACTGTATTTCAGGCCGAAATTTTGGCTGTAAGCGAAGCGGTCAGATTGATGGTCGATAGGAATATACAGGGCAAAGTCGGTGTCTTTGTTGACGGCCAAGCAGCGCTTCTGTTCTTAAGATCACAAACCACTTCCTCTATTCTAGTCGGGCAGTGTAAGAGTGTGCTTTCTAGACTGGTTGGTCAGGCTCAACTGGGTTCCAGCACATGGCATTTTTTCAGGCAATGAACAAAGTAAACGAGAACTGTAAAATCAGTTGTCCCAGAAGGTTGTGTTCCCCAGATATTTAAATTGTCGTTCTACTTTAAGCTCATTGAATTCCTTGATAAATATTTGTGTAACTCGTGTTCCAATAAAATTTATTTCTTTGGTTTTTCTGTGCCAAATTCTCACTTGGCATGTTGAATTTATGTCGCAAGAAAAACTTTAAAATACTTTGTTTATTTCTTTCATTTTAGTTTTTGTTTGTTGGCATTCAATTGTTGTAATTAGGAGAGTTTCAGTTTATACTTTTATTATTATTGTTGTTGTTGTTTTATATGGTAATAAGTAGTGAAAGAAATTTGTGGCAGTGACTAAACGATTTCCATTGATGCTACACAAAGTTTTCGGCACGGCGGCCGGCCGTTCCGTATTGTACAGAACAGCTGTTGTGAGCAATCTGTAAAAGGGGGCGGGAAAACTACTATTTGGTTGACACGATCAATTAGTAAACATTAGTCTTAATAGTTCATATTTGGCAGTCGGAAAGTAGACACGTTGTAAATTTATTATGGAAAATTATTCGATTAACCAACGACTTGTTTTAAACGTTAAAACATTTTATCAAAATCAATCATCGATTACTGTGACGATGAGAAAGTTACGTGAAAATTTTGGGAGAAACAACGTGCCAACAAAAGGCACTATTTATCGTGTAGTGAATGATTTCGAAGAAAGAGGGTCTGTAGGTGATGGGCCCAAGCATGGACCACAACGTACTGCAAGATCGACTGAAAACATTACTGCTGCTCAAGAAAGCGTTCAAAACAATCCATCAACCTCAATTCGACGCCGTGCTCAGGAGCTTGGTCTTCAAAGAACAACTTTGGCCACAATTTTGCACAAGGATTTGCATTTGTTTCCATATAAGATTCAGTTGACACAAGAGCTTCTTCCACAAGACCATTTACGCCGCCGTACTTATGCCAATAGGATGTTACAGCTCGGTCGCCCATGACAACCCCGATTTTCATGAAAAAATCATAATGAGTGACGAGGCACATTTTCATTTGAATGGATCTGTGAATGAACAGAATGGTCGGTTCTGGGCAATGGAAAACCCTCAAATTATTCATCAGTCACCTTTGCATCCATTAAAAGTGACAGTCTGGTGTGCAATTTGGTCAGGAGGAATCATTGGACCTTCTTACTTCTTTGAAAATTAAATGATTGAAAACTTTTTACGCCACAACTGCATGCTTTGGGCTTGATTAACATGTGGTATCAACAAGACAGTTCCACATCGCATACAGCCAGGATTACAATGGAATTACTACGAGACCTGTTTTCACAATAAGTTACTTCACGAAATGGTGATGTTGATTGGCCTCCACGGTCGCCTGATTTGACTGCTCCGGACTACTTTTTGTGGGGATATCTGAAAAGCAAAGGTTTATGCAAACAAACCAGAAACGCTTGGGCAACTCAAACAAAATATTCGGGATGAAATTAATACCGCGTGAAATGTGTAAGAATGTAATGAAAAATGTGCTCAAAAGTGCTCGCATTTGTGAGGCTCACAGAGGCGGATATTTATCTGATATTGTATTCCATACATGATTGCCGACACTAAATAAAACATTTATCAATATAAGATCCATTCTCTTTCATTTAATGAAAAATTATAAACAAACAAAGTAGTATACCTTCCCGGCGGACACTCTGTACATTCATTTAAACAAAATTAAATTGTCAGCTAAATTAAGGTTTTTAGTCCAGGGATCGTATCAACTCAGCGTGGGAAATGATTTTCATTTTGCTCTTTCGCAGCCAATTATTTCAATGATTCTTTCTGAGACCCTGAACACACTAGAAATGAGACTTTCCCCCAAAGTGGACATTTAATTTGACAGCTACTGAGAAAATGAAGCACCCATCCGTTGATCTTCTTGGTGGACCAAGCGCACTTAACGCCGTTTTCATTTCTTTCTAATTTGCTTTGAAATTGCAGGGAATTGTACGCCTACGAAATCCTACTGCAGGAGAAGGATTTGTTTTCAACTCTTCCACAAGTTTTTGGAACTGGTATATATAAGTCACTTTATTTTTTTTTTACTTTTTCCATCTTGCTCTATAACTCTTTCAAATCACTTTCTAGTCGTTAATAAAAATTGTGATGGCGAAATCCTTTCAGTACAATAAAGGCGTCGCTATTTCTTATAGAATTCCAAATATTTGCAAACGCTTGTCGATAATTAACGATGAAAAACGTCGTTGTCATGCAACGATTACGACAATTAGAATAAGGGTGATTGGTGTGGACGGAGTTCATTTTCTACCAGACGGCGCTACGTGTCACACGGGTAACGATATCATCATATTTTTTGCGTGAAAAGTTTCCTGATTGTATGATTTCCCGACATCCACTGATTAAAAACCTTTAGAATTTTTTCTTTGTGGTTACGCGAAAGACAAGGTTTATCCCAATGGCGCACAATCGATTTAGAGACTTCAAAGATGAAATACAATATTTGTAGGGCATCATAAAAAGAAAATATGAAAAATTTGTAAAGTTTCACATAAAGTGCTACAACAAAATGCATAAATTAAAACAATCTACAACAAATGCAAAAAAAAAGAAATATGGAAATTTTAATTATGTAATGAATTTTTTACAACTTTTGAGGAATTTTCATTTCGTTTGTGGCCATTTGTAAAGTGATTCAAATAAAGTGCTGGTACCGACCGACTGGATAAAAAAAATTAAACGTACTTCAGATGAAACAGAAATACATACATTTACATCTTCCTTATTGCTTTTTAAGTTTTTTGTTTTCAGATAATAACAAAGTATAAATTGGGTAAAAGTGGGAAATAAATAAATGAATGTATGAATAAATAAACAACAGCGAATGCAAACAAACATGCAAATGTGTTGTCTTCTGTTGTTTTATATTTGTTGATTTGTTTGGTTGTTTTTTGTTTGATGTTTCGATTTAATTTTTAAGAGGATTCTCAAATTACTTAAATGATAATGTGCTTAGATTTTCACATTTGCTGTGGTTGAGATTTGCCTGGCTTTTTAATAGCATTTGTTTCTCAAAACATTTGAAAGTTGCGAGAATCTTTAATAATTTTAAAATGTTTTGCTTAAAATAAATAATTGTCAAAACTCTTGGGTTATTCCTGTGTAAATTGTTTATGCTAATCGAGAAACGTTTGTAAAATTTATATTTTGACAAACAAGGGAATATTTAATTTAAGTGGGAATATAATGAATGCAGCTAAAAGTAAAACCATAATGAAATTATTGTTGTTTCGTTAGCATTTCAAAAAGTAATATATAGTTGAGAAAAAGTAAAAAATACGCCTTTGATAAGCACTAAAAATTATAAAATATTATAATTGATTTGTATCTATTAGTTACGATTTAAGTGCCTATCAACTTTACCTTCCTTGCAAATTATTCAACTTGTACGAGTAGGATGAATATAAATTTAAACACAAAAATAAAGGCGTACTGTGTCAAATACATTGTATTTTTTATTAACAACTATTTTTGAAATCATTTCATACTATTTATCGTTTCACATATAATTCCCTGTATATCTTTTTCAAGAGAAGTAACAATTCAGGCTATTAATGCCTTCCAATCATTTTCATTTGTGGCCTTCTTCGTGAAACGGATAGTGTGTGTGGTCCCACAAAAATATAATAATGGTAATAAAGTAAGAAAACAAAATCAATTGGTTGATTATTGAGTTCTTGTTACAACTTTGATATTGTTTAAACTTTTTATTTGCTTTAATGAAAGTTTAATATAATATCTCCAGTTGTTCTAAGAAATATGCGGGTAAAGCTTCCTGATGATCTGCATTTGCAACAGTGAAATGCGCATAGGAACACGCTGTACCCCTCAATCATCAATTTCAATTTGTTTTTTAATAAAACTGTTAATATTTTACTAAATATGTAAAATACTAATTATGGGAAATAGTGCGATTAAAAATTTAAAATACTAAAATATTTTTCTTTAAGTTCTACTATAATTCTTCAAAGACATCGAAGCTCAATACTAGTAATGTTCTTTTATTTGCAAATCTGATTTTCGGAAGTAAGCGGTCATACAGATGCAATTTTGAATAAGAATATACAATTTAACAAAACTTTTAGATTTAATAAGATTTCTCTTTTAATTTTGTTATTTTATATAATTCAACATTTAGTAGATTTACTGCATCACGACGATATCCTGATTTTTCAACTAGGAAAGTTCTCTTCTGCCTCTTGCACGTTGTCCTTCAAATTTGCTTTTGAGAATTTTCTGAGGAAATTTGATGAAACGGTTCAAAGTGTGCAACTTCAGGAACAATCGCTGATGGCCCATAATAAAATCGATGGCATTAACTTCAAATAATCTCTTATTATTGTTTGATTTTCTTTTGTTTGAGTTACTTCCTAAACAGTTCCAGAATTACCAATGATTACAATATAAATAGAAAATTTCGTTTAGTATCCATCGGTTCAAAACTAGATTCTAATAAAAAAATCAAAATGTTAAGTTGTTTTAAATTGTGATTACAAAATTCATTTAAATAAAACCATTAACTAAATTATTACCAAAAAATACTGGAGTATAACAACGAGCACTGCAGTGTCCTTAAATGCTCGGTTGTTAATTGTATAAAATAATAAACAACAAGATTTTTAATAACATCATAAATCTTTAATATTGCTTATGACATTACACCAGTACAAAACAATTCAGATTAAATATTCCATTTTCATACCAGCTCATCCCATGGACAGCCATACAAACACATGCACACACACACAAAAACACACACACACACACAGACTACATAAGGACAAGCAATCAGTGTGCACATTAAAGCCAGAGTAAGAGTATTTCGAATAAATCCACAACAGAGTCCTCATTAACATATTGCAGGATTTTCTAATGTTTGGTATGGGAATTAATTGTGGGTATTTGAAGTATGGCTTACACCTGGACACTCATCAGTAGGCAATTAGATGGATAATGATTATGATTTTCTCCAGCTTATTTTTTTTTAATGTTGCTTTTGCTTACACTGAATGTTATCTTTTGTACAAGAACAATAATAATAATAATATTAAAAAGAAGGAAATTCTAAATATAACAGCTTCAACACCTCATTGTTTAATTTAAATTGTAATAATGCCGTATTATCCAGGTAGTGATGTGGACTTATATTATTTTTTTTTGTAGTATTCGAATAGATTGTCAGCACTGAGGATGTACATGTGATCAGTAACGTTTGCTTAAATGAAAATGCTCAAATTTACTTTCAGGATCATCTACGCTGTCACAGTGTACTTTTTACTACACATTTAAATAATAACACTAAAAACTTTGCGATGCAAAGTGTTTATTAGATTGAAAACAATAACTTATTTTTGAATATTAACTGCCTGTTTTTATAAAACGAAAACAAAATTGTGAGTGAGAATTAATATTGAAAACAACAATTAAATACGAAGAAATGTTTTTATTTTCAATATAAATTCCCACTCACAATTTTGTTTTCATTTTATAAGAACAGGCAGTAACTAAAACTAATGTTTATTCAAAGTATTTCGATTATTAATAGCAAGACGCTTTTTTTAGATCCCTTTTACTGCCGTAATACTGAACCGATTTGGGAAAGATTTAAATGTTTTTAATGGGGTTCTTACATATGTAGATGTCAATCATAATTTTATTTAATTCGGTTCGATATTTAGGAAGTTATAAGCGTTCAAAGTTGCTACTAACACATGCATGTGTATCAGCCCTGCAGGAAATGTCAATAGTGAAACTGTACTGACTTACTATTGACACAGTCAGCAGTAGTAGTGAATTATAATACCCCAGACAATGCTATTTACTATAGACATTTAACATAGGCGCGTCATTGAAAATCCACTACTGACATTGGTACTATTGACTAGGTAGTTCTTTTTGGGACATTGGAACCAGTGATTCACTAGTACGTTATAGTAATTGTAGTCTACAATTTGGGTACTTTTCTGAAATAGACATTAGTAATGAAAATGTAAATTTTATTAACTTTTAGAGTTTAATTAAAAAAAAAAAAAGACTAAAAGGCGCTAATTCATAACAGTCGTTTGAAAAATATAAGTACTAAAAATGAGGTACTAGTTTATTTCAGTCTTTTTAAAGTTTTCTTATAGTGGCAATGACGGCAAATAGTCACCAAAATAGTAGACAGAAGTGGTGACTTGGGGACGCATGCTTCCAGGTTTCCTTCAGGGAGCTTCAACATGAAAAATAATCAAAGTGTGCTTGTGTGCTTGTCCAATTTGCTTTTGCATAAAAATGCGACAAAATGTTAAGTTATTTATTTAGAATGTTTTTAGTTTTTGTATTTTATCGTATGGGCGGTCTTATTATGTAAATATTTATTATTAATTTCTGGAGTGCGGTTGATTGAGTTGTCCGCTGGATACAATAGTGTTAATTATAATTATTAAGCACACTCTTTTCGAGAGATCATCTCTCCATAATTCTTAAATATTGCTACGTTGCGAACATTTCCTAAACGTTTGTTTGACAAGGTTCTTTAAATTTGTCAAAAATAAAATGAGAACACATGATGATGATGAATTAACTTAGAATAACATATTTTGATTTGCATTCGAAATGATCGATGGCGCTGAAGCTTACAATTGCCGTCAATATTTGTCCGTTCTTTTGAATTTTATGCTGTTTTTGTATAATTTAGCGGTTCCAATCTGGCACACACGGTTGATTAAACTGTACTTAACCATAGCTGTATTTTTGAATCTTCATTTGAATTTTGTAACAATATTTTTCACAACTGAAAAATGGAATTGCTGTGAGAAACTTTTCATTGAGTGAAAAAATTAAATAAAATAAAAGAAATAAGTTTTTATTGGTGTTTGAATTGACAATTTAAGAGAAATAGCAAATACATAATACCTGTTGTTTTTGTTGTTGCAGGAAGAAGCGTACTTGAATGAATATACTTTGTGTTTATTAAATAAAAGCTATTACGAAAAGTTTTCCTTGATTTCGTAAACTTATAAAATTATCTTTAGTTTATTTGCTAGTAGTTAGGAAATATTGTATATTCTACCAAATAAAGTTCCAGCGAAAGTTTTCTTTCTCGTAAAATGTTGCAGGGATTATTTTCTGTGTGTATGTGCTTGCATTGAAGCAAGCGTAGAATTTTTTAGCGCTTAGCTTTTACGCAGAAATGTTTAACTTAATTAAGAATGTCAATGCTTTGTCGTAAACAGTAATGTTAACTTATATTATTTAATAGAACTCACAAAAATAAATAAAAAAAAGGATATAAAACCGCACAATCTAAAATAGCTAAATTACCATTACTTCTTATCAATAACATAAGAAAACAGGGGAAAAAACATTTTTTTAACAGCCAACTTCACTACTTAACGCGCTGTCAAAATTTCCCATTTGCAACACGTTGACGCCGCGCAATTTGAGGTTACTTCATACATTTTGCATGAGCTTGAACATTTTTGACTGGTAAATTACGCTTAACGCGCTAATTTACGTTGATTTGTTAAAGAAGGCAGACTATTTAAAATGCTTCTTAGAATCAGAACCTATTGATTCTGGTCGGCACATCCCATACAAAAAACTTGTCTTTTTCATGCGAATTGTCTCCCTAAACAAAATTGCTTTTAGTAATTTTTGATGTAAATGAAACTGATGGTGTCATGGGCTAAAAGAAGTTTGGTAAAGATTCTATTGAATCCTGGAAATTTATGAAAATTTGTAAAGACTGTTATTCCTGTACCTCTTTCTGAATTAATTATTCCAGAAATATGAATCACACTTCCAGACTCAACAATTCGCATTGCTAGAAATAGAAATTATATATTTACGGCTTCGCTCTGGAGAAGCTTCCCTGACGATACACTGCTGGTATAAAAATATGTTTACAAAGAGCTCGTGTACCTGATTATTACACTATTCGACAAATATTATTTTTATTATTTGTAACTTTTCTTGCGAATCCCCTATTCGTAATATACCATTTCGAATATAATTAAACGAGTTTATCTGAAGAAAACTTGAATAGATTTAAGTTAAATCCCAGCAACACTAAATAATAATACCTGCCAACCATTTGGAGCAACATCATCATAAATGAGAACAACAACGTCATTGTTTACTGTTGCGGATGAAATTTGCTTTAACTATATAAAATAATTAGATTCATGCAAACAAATGCAAGCGCATACATTCACACACACACTTACACAAACACACACACATACAAGCTTTCACATACAAGCTTATACATTTAGAATTTGAGTAACAATGTGTTTACATGGAGAATTTTGTTGTCAACAAATAATTACAAAATGCAGGGGTATTTATGAGTGAACAACTGGACAGACATTTAACCCTCTACTGCATGACCATCGATTTTTTAGTGAAAAAAATTTTTAGACCACAAATTAGTGTTTATTTAGGATGTATTTATATATTTTAGAAGGAAAAAATTTTTATAATTGGATATTTTACGAGAAAAAAAAAATAAGCCATATATGGCTTTGTATGCATTGAGTGATATTTTCTATTTGCCATATATGGCTTTCTATGCATCAGTGTGAAAACTTGTAAAACAGTTTCTCTTATCATTGTAGCACAAAAATACTTGACATTTCTCACAATAAGTATAGGAACGGAAGGAGCAATTATTTTGACAAAGTTGTCTCGTTTTCATCCATTTGGGAAAATGACCAATACCGTCAGCTCTAACGGAATTCAATGGAAAGTCTTGTATCTTCTTTTTTTTGCTGCTTGTGGGAGTACACTCTCTGCTTTGCGTTGGTGTTGAAGGGTTAGATGGTGTGGTCGTTGGCCGTCCACGTTTTTTGGCCTTCCCAGCCTTGCAAAAATGCTCAGCAATGGCAAGCTTGAAATCAAATAGCGGCAGGTATTCTCCTGACTTTTTACGCCATAAAATCCAGGAATTTACAACGCACATATCAACCATATGGAAAAAATTTTTTTTATACCATTTCTTCGTACGTAGTTGAATCCTATAAAGGCCAAGTAACGAATCGAGTAAATCGACTCCACCCATGTAGTTATTATAGACGCCAACAGCCTTTGGCGAATCAATTTGAATATACTTTTTCTCCATCTTACTAAAACGAGTCCTTGTCGAAACAGGTTGACTTCCAACATAAGTTGAAAGTAAATTAACCACTTTATTGTCAAACCAAGAGACAAGGCTAAGACTGACTCCTTCAATTTCGGTCACTTTTTCTACAATACTACCGCGACCCAGTTTTTTCATTTCCTTTTCAGATGGGAGCTTGCAGTTAGGGACTCGATTAATTCTTACTGTGCCCAAAGACAATAAACCAATTTTCATTAGATGGACTTGAAGTTTAGGGCTGTTGAACCAATTGTCAAAAAATATTTTATGATTTTGGCCCTTTGGTACTGTTGCTGCAAGTCGTGTAACAACATTTCCGCTTACTCCCAGATTAGGTGCTCCATCCGGATACGTGTCACTTTGGGCACCAGCAAATATATCAAAGTCGTAACTGAATCCTGAAACTCCACTCAAAACAAAATTTTTGAAACCCCATTTGTGAGGCTTAGCTGGATTATACTGCTTCAGGTGATGCCGGCACTTTGTGGGTATAATTTGCTCATCAATTGCCAAAAATTCTTCTTTGGGTATAAGCAGTAATTGTTCACGGATTTTGCTTAGAAGTGGCCGTATTTTAAACAGCTTGTCAAATCCTGTTTCACCTGGTGATCTTATAGTTGCATTATCGTTAAAATGTAAAAAACGCTTGATGGCTTCCCATCTGTTGCACGTCATAGTGGTACGTACAAATTCTTGGCCAATCGACGTATTCCAATAATGTCTTGATGATGGTAATTTCAGCAACGACATGTATATAACGATTCCTGAAAAATATTTTATAGCATCTTTTGATAGTATATATATGTAAGTCTCACTTACCAACAAATTGCTCTATTTCGTTTTTAGTAATATTAGCAGGTTTATTTATATCAATCTGCAGTGCAAATAAGTTCGACTGTTCAACTATGAATTCGATCAAATCGTCATTGAAAAAAAAAATAAAGAACTCTGCTGGTGTGTCCAGTTCCTCGGTAATATCTGGGAGATTCGTATTTCCCTGAAATGGAAAGTTTTCATTCGAATACGGAGGCAAATGACTCTTTCCAAATTGGGGCTCTTGGTTTTTTAGGTTGTTTTTTCTTTGAAGTAGTAGGTTTCTCACAATGGTCTTCCAAATCGCTCTCATCAGTTTCCGGTACAAAAATGTTGTCCTGATCAGAAAGTGGGACTTTTACTTCTTCTTCATCGGTATCGGATATATTTTCATCATCACTTTGAAGTCCATCATTGATTTCATTAGTATATTTCAAATTACCATAAAATGATTGTACATTCATTTTTGGAAAATTTTTGGAATAACTGCATGGAAGGCCATATATGGCTTCGTCAATTTTAGGCAAAAAAAGTATTTACAATGCTTACCTTTCGTCAATATTATTGTTTTATTTATAAATTTAATGAACTTTTTACATAAAAAAAAATTTTCTTCGAAAGAAATACCTTTCTTTTATATTTAAAATTGATGGCAAACTTCTGTACAACTCACTTCTATTAGGACAACTGAGACGCTCGCACAAAAATTGCAAAAACAAGAAGCAATTATTGTTTTTAAATAACTGCACTTTGAATTTCAGAAGAAAACAACATAGAAAGAATGATAGATAAGACAAACATTCGCAAAAGTACCGTTACCGTAAAGAGAAATCACAATAAAAGAAAAAAGCCATATTTGGCGTTGTATGCGGTACAGGGTTAATATTGCTGTGTGCTGTTGCTGTTGCTGTTGCTGTTATTGTTGCTGGTACTCTAATTATACACCACAAAATACATACGAAGGGAACGTTGCCAAAAAAAAGGAACAAAATAAAATTTAACAATAATAAAAACAGCAAAATGTGTTGAAGCAAACAAACAAAAGACAATATTAAAATTTATATTCTGAATTGTAATGAGGTAAAATGTGTTAACTTTTTAATTAAATTCCTCAGAAAAATACTTGATTTTGAATATAAATTTGAATAAAGAAAAGAAAATATTTAATGTATGATGACCCCAAAGTGGATTATAAACTCTGCTTTTTCTTTTTTCTGTTTTCTTCATCAAAATGAAATCATTTGTGTTCGTATGTACTCGTATTTGTGTGACGGAAGTAAGAAAAGTTTAAGCGGAAATTCAATTTTACTCAAGCGTCTCTGCTGTGCCCTTATGGTGGTATTGAATCCTTTTTAGTTGGCATATTTTCAGGTTCATACTATTTTTATTTTGACTGGCTTTCCATGTCAGTCTTGGGTTTACTTTGCATTTGTATTTAGTATTTTACTGTCACATATGCTGCCTGTTACTATTGCAATGATGACCACTCTTTGAAATGTTCATTTTATTCGTTTGATATAAAGAAAAGCCAAGAGGAAGCAATTCACAGTGGGCGCCGATTTTATGACGTTTATAGATATAGATTTACAGCTTAAAATTAAGTTATTTAAATATGACTTACTTCGAATTCGAAAACTTAAATTTTAAAGCACTAAAATTTATTTCCTTACAATTTTATCATTTTGTTTTTAATAATTCTATTTTTGCGACCGCAGAGATTTTACGTTAGTGTTTTCCTTGAGTTTCGAAATCGAACTCGAACTTTTTAAGCAAACTCATACAAGTTGCTGGAGTTATGAACTGTGACCAGACACTTTTTGTTTTATTGGCAATTTGTGTAGTAAAAGTATGCGCTGTAGCTCATTTCATGGATAATGTTTGATTAATTACGGAGTGACATTTCTTATTGGAGTGCTTTGCAATCAAATATACTTATCGACAAGCTTACGATGCTTTATTTCATAATATTCACAAAGTTAAGCTTACTGTCAGTAAAAGTGTGAATCTTGTAGTTTTGGTGGAAAAGCAAGAGTGCCCACAAATGAATTTATTAACTTGGAGGTTACACGATCAAATTTTGTGAATCAAGTTTTAATATACTCACACTTTTTTTACTTACCCACTTATACTTTTCGATTGTATGATTTACTTCAAGTTCTTTTCTCAACATCCTCCACTGTGCACAGAGTTTTGATGTAAAAGTGTTAGGAGCCTCGCAAAATCTGCTGTTCCTTTGTTATAATTATTTGGTACTTCTGGCCAACTGAGCCATACAACGACCGCAGCTGTGTGTCATGACAATTCATGTAACAAGGAAATGAGTTTCAAAAGTTCTCTCAATATGTTTCAAATGTGCAAATCATAGAATGCAGTTGAATTTTGAAATAAGAGTTTTTGTAAAAAGAGTTTTGTTGAGTTTTTAAATTATATCACTGTGGAGAAATAATAAAATTAAAGTTTGTGTTATTTTTCAGGAAAGCTATAGAGAAAAGAAATTGCCTACTATGACTTGCTTAAAGTCGGCCAAAGCCATATCATTGTGAAATGTTTAAAGCGCTCAATATAGAGAGAGCAGGAGTGGATGAGGCAACTTTCTTACTTTACTCTTGTAAATGAGTTATTGAAAGGAATGCCGTTTGATTCGGGCATTATCTCTTAACAAATTTATTATTCGACTCTTCGGTATGGATTCACCAGTTGTTGGGGTTTTCTGGAAAGAGTAACCTTTTTCAGGGTGCTTCAGAAAGCGCAAGAAATTTATCTGTTAATATAATAAATAATATTTGCAACAAGTATTACTAAATTAAATAGATAAGTAGATGATAGAAATTCTTCTGAAAATCTCTATTGCGTATATTTGCCATTTTAAAGTACTAGAGTCCAAAACATTTCGATAAGTAGTAACCGTTTCTATACAACTGCTTTTGCATTTGATTCGTATGCTGCCTGGCCACACGTGGAGTGCACAATAAACAATAAAACCTCTAGATTATTGAGTGTACTCAAGAGATAAAATATTTTTATATAAAAGTATCTTCCAGATCAGTAGAACTTACTCCAAGCAGAGTTGCGTATATTAAAGAATAAGTGACATATCAATGATCACTATCTAAACCTCATTTGATGGTTCCTTGGTTGGTATACGTGATTACCTGGCACACACAAGTAGTAAAGTTAGATTAAGCGTTACCATTACCACTCTCATTCGTGTCTACTCAACAATGTCGGGATCCCAAATCGGGATTCCCGTCCCATTGAGGAACCTAATAACTTTGATAGGTTTCGCTGTGTATTTTTAGCAGACTTGTATATCTGTTGATTACTTGTCACCACTTCAAGAAGCCTCGAGATGTTCTCGATATCTTTGCTTATTAGTTGTGCTGAGCGCTCGTCATATTTACATGATCACATTTTCTTAGGGATCTTACAAGTACAAGTTGTACAAGTACAATATCTTTCTTCACCTCTTTGAAGATGGCAGCTGACAACATTTTCCCCTCCCCAATAGTGTTAAGCAGCATTCCGATCGATACTGCATTGAAAACATTAAGTGGGGAACAAGCCTTAGGGCATCATTGATCTTTACTTTTCGTTGCCGTTCTTATCTGAAGAAATAATTTTCTAATTACTTGTTCTGTATCTGAACTTTCGAATGTGGACGATGTAATTATAAGAATGAATTTTGTAAATTTGTGCAAAATGTTTTTTATTTGACAAAAATATATAAATCTTTAAAAACCTTTGAATTAAAGTGAAATTTTCTGACTGTAACGAAAAATGTGTAATAATTCAAACCACAAAAACCAAATATATGCACACTCTAGACTCTCACTTAACGTTGTATTCTATTTTCTATAGATTTGTCCGTAACAGAACAGAACAGCACAGAACGAAAAAGTAATAGCAAACCACACGTACAGATAAAAGACAGCTGATTCATAGCGGAACAAAATGTACAAAGGCATTCTGCCTTTTGCCAGTTGAAGCCATTTATTGCCAAGGAAGTTAATATGTATGTGCAGCCTTCAATGAGATTTTTGTCCAATTACATGCTACAAGTTTTCTTTCTATCCAGCATTTAATACTGAATAAAACACGCTCCATCGAGTAATATTTTAGTGGCGTACGCTGAAAGCTGTTCAGAGGCAGCACCGCAGCTGATTTTGGATCCAACTGCGTCCCCATAATATCATAAGCCTTTTTTATATTGCCTTTTCTCCATTTTCATCTGGAAGAAAAATAAATTTTCCAAGCTCTTTAAAAGTCCTGTGTGTGAAGCTTATAAAGATCTTAAAGCGGCTGTTAGACGATCATACTTTTTATGTCATACTATATCACACTCGTGTGATAGCTATTTTGTCAAACACCGTGCAAATTTAATTTAAATTTTGGCAAGCAAAGGGTGAAGGCTTGGTAAAAGCGCGCATTCTTAAAAGAGTTTAATGAATTGTATGAAAGTCACTGTTCAGCGTTTGTTTGTATACTGATGTATGACATAATTGGTATGATTGTGTAATAGCAAAACGCTCTCTCTCTCTCATCATATCATGCTCACATTCGAAATATGACCGTCTGATAGTCGCTGAACATTTGACAGGGTATTTTCTTGATCTCACAACGCATTTGCGTACAATGAAAGGCTGGTCAGTAAACAACCCATAATCCCAAAACAGTCAGAACTTATACCTTTCTGTGAGGCCGATAAGTAGGTTTACGGGATCGCTGTCAATTGTATCCCAGGAGGAAAGAACATACAGGGAAGCAGTTAGGACGATAATCTTATTAGATCAGTTTAAGTTCTCTATCAGATTTGGAAGGCATAGATTTTGCAGACTCCGGCGGCAGTGAAAGGCAGAAGGGACAAAGAGAAGAGCGGGGTAAAGAGAAGAGCGGAAAAATAAAATGATTAAAATATATATTTTTCGATTGCATTGTTGCTAAAAATACATCCTTGACTGTTTTAAATTTTCGCCTACAAAAGAAGAATTCTTGTTGACTATTTTCGCGAAATAAGGACAAACATCAATGTTGGTCAGGCACGGATCCAGCTTAAGCTTTTGAAAGGGGAAATTTTAAAAGAAAGAAATAAAAATCAACTCTATATTGTGCGTTTTGGGAGGGTAATATTCTCTAATTCGTCTTCCTTGGAGTCGTACTTGCTCTCGGTGATCGTGATCCCTGATGACTTATAGCTAAAAACATATAGAAGAGAAGAAAATCTTGTCATATAACTGCATCAGCTTAGCACGAACACAACTAATTGCCACAGGGTCTCAAACACGGAGTCGCAAACATTCAATTTTATAACAGCCTCCGCATTTTTTATGCTTAGAGTGCAGTCTGTTATCCTTGTCATCACACTCTAATAGAAGGACTCATTGTGTACAATACGATTCAGACAGCCTTCGCCAATTAACAGAATATTGTCCGCATTCTTCAGAACGTACTCCATGCAGTCAAACATAAGCATATTTTATTGCTTAATTTTTTTTGTTTAAAAGTTTTTCATATTGAACTTTCTGCAAAAAGTGGAAATCTTAAAACGGTTCAATAAAAAAACTCTTATTCTCATCGTAAAATAAAAAAAACAATTTACTTTTACCAATAAAGGCGGTTCGTAGAGTCGAATATATGTGTACGATTCAGAAAAATGCTCGTGTTTTTAATTGAATTTTCTTAGGAATTGAATTAATATTATATACTTCTATTGCTCTTGTTGTCGTTAAAGAACATCCAATTGATTCGTATAGAAATTGACAAGTTTTGCTGACTAAAGTAAAATTACAAATGGAATAAAATAAATTCAATTTGCTAACAGATTACAACATATAGAATCAGTTTCAATAGGGGAATAAATAAACTTTAGCACACGACAACATTTGTAATTCAAAAAATCCCTACTCAGTAGCAAGGACAATAAAGATAATAAAAGAAAAATAATAACATTCTTTCATGTATGTTGACATTGGTTAACGACAGGTTGCGTTTAAATAATTCTGCCTCTTATGTATCATGTCAACTCCCTTTCGCTGTTTGGTAAATCTTTAACCAAACGAATAAACAAATAAACAAACAAACAATAACTCCTCAGGCACACATACACACGTAACTTAATAAAAGTAAAAGAGTGTCAAGGATTTGTGTTTGGCAGCAAAAGTAGAAAAAAAACTATAATTTAGTGAAATATTTTTACTTCTTAACTGAAGTGAATCATCTTCAATAATACAATTTAAAAGAATTCAACTATTCGAACTGAGGAAAATTATTTATATTATTCGATTAAGTGTCCTTTCTTGTGTTTTGCTGTTTTTGGCAAATATGAAATTTAATTATAGAAATTAAATCACAAAAGTACGAAGAACTCTAAGAAAAACTTTTCCATTCAATTGTAGAATTTATTAACTTAGTTTAGTCCAACGAAGTTAAAGTTTTTTTTTATTTCGTTTTTATACTTTTTGATTTATTTGTTGAAAAGTATAAAAAAAAAAACATATTTAAAATTAAGGAAGCATGTGCAAAACGGATGCTTGTAAATTTTCAAAAGATCCAAATTTGTCAAGTGATTCTCATACGAAGTATAAAGAAGTTTTAATAAAATTCTTTACAAATTTGGTTTAAAAACGTAAGAACAAAAGACACAAAACAATTTTTTTTTAAATTTAGTTGAAAAGTTTAACGTAAAATGTTGTTTCCTGTACTAAATGTATTTTGACGTTTGTTTAAATGAATTTATAACAAATTGTTTGAGAGCAAACATTTCTATTCCAGCCATTAAGAGTTTAAGTAGAATTGATCGTTTATTTATTTAAACTTAAAGTTATGCATTTAGATACAATCTTTGTTAACAGGAAAAGGCGAAAAATTATTTAGTCCGTAAAACCGTAACAAATAGTTTTTATCTATTAATTATTAAATTTATTATTCGAGGCAGATCTCGATATTTTTTTTGGAGTTTTTATCAATTATTTCAGAATTTGAAGATGTATTAAAGTTTTTAATAATTTTAAATGCTGTACTCAGGTAGGCAGTTTATTTTTAGTCAGAGACTGCAATTAATAAACACGCGAATTTTTTTTTATATTAGACATGCTTGGTTTACTTTTATTTCTCTTGTTGTATTATATTTAATTAAAACGAAAATATATATAAAAATAAATACTCGGCAGGAAATGTCAATAGTGAGACTGTACCGACTTACAATTGACTTACAATACTATAGACATTTAAGATGTGCTATTGAGTTGGTAGTTCTTTTGTAACCAGTGATTCACTAGTACATTTTAGTAATTCTAGTCTACACTTTTGGTACTTTTGTGAAGAAGATGTCGATAATTAAATGCATATTTTGTTAACTTTTAAAGTTTTATTAAGAAAAAATTTAAGAGTAATTCATAAAAAAATTAAGAATAAGTCTAGTTTTGCTATAGAGATCTAATATTTGTGTCGAAATGTTGTCTGAGTGGGCGTTCATATTTTTAATTTAACCGCCGCCGCTCTTATTTTCTCATTACAAATTTTTATATATTATATTAAAGAAAAAACACAAACCGCGAAGCTATTTTGGCTTGTCTGCAGATACACCCAGGGTCTAGACAGGAATCGAACCTGCGACCCCCAGACTAATAGTCTAGTACGCAATCTACTAGTCTTTGGGGGCTCCCAAATTTAACAGACATTAAAACGTTGAATGGGTTATTTTCTGTACTTTTTATTGTTTGGACCAGTACTCAGGGGCTGACCCTTACATATCGTTGGCTTAGTATAGAAAGGACGTATCTTGATTTTTTTTTAAATTGCGATTCTAAGCTTTTCTTGTCTATTTGGAATTGTAATGTCAGAAAAGATTAAAAACGGCGCTTAGTAAAAACAAATCGAGATACGTCCTTAAGCCAACGATATGCAACGTATGGTGCAGGAACTAGAAAAATAGGTTATGAGAATGCAGGTAGAGGGAGTAGTGTTTGCGAACATGCGATTAGAATCTTTCCACATAGAAAGTGACGGCAAAGACCTCTGCGGGGATCTTATTCCATATAAAAACTCTGCGGAAATCAAAAATAGAAATATTGCGAGTAACTTTTATAGCACATTTGAAAATACAATCGATTAATAACAACCATTGTGCCGCCGACCCAATATCAGTCATATACCCATCAAAGCGAAATATAAATATGTAGACGCTTTGTTGACAGTGCCTCCAACCGTCACCAAAATAGTATACAATAGTAATGACTTTGAGACACTTGTACGGGATTTGAAATTATTAAATCCGAAATCGGACCAATTACGAAGCACAGTTCAGTTTGGGGTACATAATCAAGAGTCAGGAGTATCGTTCACTAGACTAAAGTCGCAACTGTACCCTTTTTTAGGCGTCTGCTATTTTTTGTGATACTTTTTTTTTATTAGCGACTTTTGGGACTTTTTTAGTTTTGTTGCGTCTTTTCACCCTTTTTTTTTGTTTCTCACAAAAACCATTTAATTTGCAGTAAATTTATAAAAATTCGTCAAATATAAAAGCAAATTTCAGGTTATTGGTTATTTGGGAACACTTTTATCACTTTTTTGCAACCTTGTCATGTACACAATGTATTCAAGAAATTGTTCACAAATTTTCTGTAAATATTTCAAAGAACAGTTTTAGCAAAAAAGCTTTTTAAAGTAAGAAATTGTGGGCTTTGAAGTGCTTATTTTACAAAATTTGTCGTAAAACATGAACATTCTTTAAAATGAGATTTCTTGTTAAAACGAAAAGAAAGTTTGAAAACGAAAAAGAACATGAAGCTAGAAATACGTGTTCAGAGGCAGACGAGACCACAGAGTCGGAGAGGGATAACGTTAGCAACGCTGCAGGTCCTTCCAAGAAACGTAATATTTCGCAATACTGTTCGAGAGGCTGGGAACTGAAGTCTAAATAGCTTAAGCAAGACATGGAGTTAAAGTGCCCTTTTTTCATTGTTTGTAAACTGCTTTTAGTGAAACAAAACAATAATCTTTATCTTGGCTTGGCTTTTAACCGAAATCAAACTCCTTTCACCTTGGCAGCATACGACAGCCAAGTTTGTTAAACTTAACTAAACTTGTTCAGTATAAATTAAATCATGTATAGAAAAATATATAATGCAACTGCATGTGATATGAAATATGATAAAAATAGATTCTGTAATAAACTTTTTGTTTTGTTTCAATTGTTTGCTTATTCGGTTATACTTTTTATTAATAAGAAAAATTTAAAAAAAAGATGTACGACTTTTATTTTCTCAAACGACTTTTTTGTGGTACTTTATTTTTTTAAAACGCACTTTTCAAAAAATCCCACGGCAACCACATCAAGAGTATCAAAATTGTGTACCCTGGACGTATACTTAATGTGAAGTTCAAAGTGAATCATATTAATCATACGTTTGTTTGGCTGCCATCACACAGCAAAGGTAGCAGCACAATTTTAAAAACTAGAGTACGCCTAGTGGTCGAAATTCGACCGCAGTTTAAACGTATATCTATTTTTGTTGCATTCATTTAAACAGAAGAAACTATCTAATTACTTATTCCCTTCCCCGTGGAAAAACAATGAACCAAATAAAATTGCACAGAAACACGGACATTTATAAAAAAAAAAATTATTACTAATATACGACTACATATGTATGTTGATACTCTTAAACAATCTCCTCGCTTTCTTTGAACTAATACTTACATAAGTGCAGGCGTGTACGTGTGTATTTTTAGCATTTGTAGTGGTGTCAATTTTATGAGCCTCTTATGCCTTTATTGCTGAACCGATTTAAATAATATATAATCGGGTCACTAAAGCTCAACAATGTTTACCACTTGGCAAAAGAATCAACTAAATCGGTTGGCAAGCCAGCGAGAAAAAGAGATCTAAGAGATTTATATGTAGATAAATCCATCCAGTCTTTACCATTTTTCACTGCACGCCAAAAATTCCTGTATTTCAATTTATCGAACGCAGGATTTGCATTTAACACAACAAATTGAAAGATCATAAATTCGAGTATAAATTTTCTCATCGGATTTCCCAAAGAAATTGAAAAACATTATTAAACATTAACATACATAAATCAACAAGGGTGCTTATTATACGCATCACCTCGTTGATAGACCACAGAAATCAAATGAATGTATGATGGAGCAATGCAATATTTATTATTTGTTGGAATCATTCAAGAATCGTAGTAAAAAGCTGTGTAAATTCCTACAACCGCTTTGCGATGCATCAGATGTATACAAAATAGTTTTCAGTTGTTTCATTGCGTGAATGAATATATTACGAGTATGTGCGATAGACAGATTTTTTGTAGGTGCCAAAGCAACAGATATCTGCTTAACTTAGTAGTCATTAATATTTGTGGTTTACGTTGGTTTTTTCATTTTTAGTTCTAAGAAGTAAAAGATAAGTAAAATTTGTCGAACTTAATAAATTAAGCCCGAACTTTTGACAATCTAAACTCTTTGCTTTCTTGCCTACTAACAAGATTTTGTAGAAGTTATTTCTCTCTTGCTATTTCAATATCCTAAATATTTCCCTTTTCTTTATTTTTGCATTTCTTCTCTTTTAATTAATTGCTATTATAATTATTTAATTCTAAATAATTTTCCAAATAAGCTAAAAATGTTTTTCTAAATATTTGCAAGTTTATGTCCGGATTTCGATATCAGTATGTCTTGTACAATTATTACAAATATGAATGATTAACTAAATGTAGGATCAGACGTGACAAATATTTAATGAAATAAGCGTTTCCAGAATTTCCACGAAATTTTTATGACATAATATGCGGCATATTCGAGATATAGTACAACATAATATGAATAAAAAATATAAAAATGTAGAAATATTGCATTTTAATTCAAATAAACTTAATTACTATTGTTTTTTTAAAGCGAGTTAACACTCAGGTCTACCAACCAGTAGGTGTGTTACCTTTTTTAGGAAAGGTAAAGTAAGAGCGGACAGCTAGTGAAATTGAGAAGGCTTAATTTACAACTCTGATATTGCGCGATATGCTGGTTTTTAGATCATTGTTGCAGCGGCTCTGCTGACAAGTAGGCGCATTAAATTTGTTTGAAGCTGTTTTAGCCATTTTTATTAATTATTTTAATTCACCGGCGATTCTGGTACAATACGGACGAAGGAATGCGCTGTGATATACGCTATCATACACCAGTAGCATCAATTGCTGCCGGGAATGTTCAACAATAGCAAATACATGCACATCTGAAAAATGCTGGATGACTTTCCTGAAATTGGGCTCGAACTCACCTTCATCGTCATTATTTGCTTAATAGACAACGCTCTAACCACTTCAGCCAACCGCTGAACGTTTCTTACAACAAATATTTGCGACGTCTGGCCCCAGATGAATTATACTTGTAGTTTCTATTAGCTATTTGCCAATATGCAAAATTGTTTGGCAGTCAAATGCAAACATTAACAAGTTCTTACATGCTTTACTGATTTAATGCTTTGCCAACACTTTGCCAAAAACCAACAAACACTCTCACATATTGGCACATGCATACATACATTAATAAGTTCTTGTGTCGTACATGTTAATTTTAATGTGAATTGTAAATGTAAATGTTAATGAATAAACATTTATTACTACGAACAACACGATTTTAAATGTACAAATATGCAACATAAATTGTAAGACGAATGAATAAATGAGGAGTTGTCAACATTTCATAAAAAGTAAATATTTTATTATCTTCACAAGTGTGCAAACATATTTTGCAAGTTTGAAATCGAAGTTTGACTACAGGAACTATAATTTTTTTTATTGCTATCAATTTTATAGATATATTTTGCACAAAAAGTGTCAAATATGAGGATTTAATCGTTAATCAAAAATATTCTTGGAACAAATAGTTAATCAAGTAGTAATTAATCGGTTTATCGATTGTATATCCTAGCAGCTGATATTCTCAGTTCAATCATGGACGTTGTTGGCTGTTGAAGAAATATTTACACTGGTTCCTGTGAAACTACAATTTAATAAAAATTCAAATGTCAACACAATTGTTGAGCTTAAATTATGCAGAAGTTGTTTATCTTTTTTTTTGTAATAAATTAGTAAAATTGTCTGTGTATTGTAGAAAAGTTACTTACTTTTCTGTAGTTAGAAAATCTTTTGTAATAATTCTCAATTGCTGTGGCTTACTGTGTGTGTGTGTGTGTGTCTTTTTAGTTTCTCTAGACTTGGTTCATAAAATAACTTTTTAGTTGTTGTTTGTTTCATAAAACTTCATTTATTTTATGGTTTCATTAGTGGCAAAAGTAACTGAAAATTTGCATGTTCGGTAAACTCCCATCAGTTTTTTTGTTTGTTTTTATTATTTCTGAATTTCTTTAGTCTATTTTTCTTTTTACACTCCATTATGTGCTATTTAGTATCTCGAAGACCATTTGTTCATTTAGGTTTAATAGTCTTACAATTATATATAGAGATATTGAAAATGTTCAAAACATTTATAGAGTTTTATATGCAAGCACGAAAGGACTTGCACGTTCTTGAATGTCATTGGCGGAGCTGATTTGTTTGTGTAAAGGGAAAATTTGGTTTTAAAGCTCTCTTTTTTTTTAACTGGGACCAGCACTCAGGGAATGACCGCTACTATACAATGCACTATGCCGGAACTAGGAAAATTGGTTAAGCGAAGAAGGGTAAAGGGAATAGTGTTTGTTGACGTTCGACTAGAATTAAAAGTAACAGGAAAGACCTCTGCAGGGAGTTTATTATACATACGAACTGTTCAGGTAGAGAACGAATTTCCTCTTTACTGCGTAGTGCGATTTACTGGCGTATCAACCACAAATGGATGCGCTCTAAATGAAGAACGTGTTGTTCGGTAAAAAATGAGCGAGTTTCGGGAACAAGTTCTCTGACTTCATTAGAGCACATTCCAGTAAAACACATCCCACATTACTTCGATGCTCTAGTGAGTCCATAGAGTTGGCTGCACTACTGTCATTGATGAGCTTCTTCGCCCTCTCCTGTACGCGGTCGAGTAACTTCAAAATATACTTAGAAGAATCGGCCCAAACATAAGAGCTGTATTCCATTTTCGGGCGGATATATGTAGGTGGTATAAATATTGAGGAGTTTGTTGCCTTTAAAAAGTAGTGTTCAGCACAAAGAGAAAATTTTTAGTGGAAAGAATGCTACTTATTATAATTTTATTTCGTATTACATCTTTTCTTGACGAATATGTCATGCATAGTTGAGCAAAATACATGGTTTGCGGTATTTAAAATACAAACTACAAAATACTTGCTGGTCATGTATTTAAAATACAAAATACTTCCATTTATTTTACGTATTTCAAATACAAAATAAAAAATACTTCCACGTCTTGTAAGTATGTATTTAAAATACAAAATACACAATTTTTATTCAAACCAAAAAATACTTTAGATAAAACTAAACAACAAAACAATTGTTTCCTTTCATAAATGTCAGGTTTTTGATTGTAGCATCAGACAAACTGTTTCTTGTTGGAGAATTAATAAAACCTGCTGAAGAAAATAATCTTTCTACATTTCCTGCTGAGCACAAACTTGTATTAAATTCTATGAATACTCTTTTTATATTTGGATGGCTGTCAAGAGTGATAATGTCTTTCTTTGCTCTTATCACTGAACAAACTGACAAATTCCAACTCCAAAATTGATGTCCTAGATTCACCATCATCCCTATCTACGAAAACAACAAAGTTATAGTCTTCTTTACTGGTGCTTCTACTCCAGGTGTCATTTTAATTTTTTGTATTTTTCCTCCAGAGTATAAAATTGGATGCTTTGCCATTCTTCTGTGGTGATGTTTTCTGGCAGCCAACGCTTCTTATAACCAGGTTGATAACAGGAAGCCGAAATAGCTCTATTTAGTTCCGGTGATAGTTTAAAAAACTTATCGAATCTTTTTTCCAAGCTCTCTTTTAGTAGTGAAAGGACTTAAATGTCTTAAATTGTTTCCATTCAATCGACTAATAGACTTTAAAGTCGTCAAAACTTTTCCGTAATAACAGTTGTTACCCTGAGTTGTAATCTAAGCAGTAGCAATACGTTTCAAAACTACAATGAATTCCTCTAGATATTCCAGTTCTATAACCGCGAAAGTGCTTTCCTTACGTAAATTACCAAATAATTCATTTAATTTGGATTTGCTTTTCATAAGTTGTGCATACAGAGAAATACTGCCATTTTTGTAAATATTTAAAATACAAAATACAAACTACTTCTATTTATTGTATGTATTTAAAATTCAAAATACTTGCACGTCATGTATTTGAAATACAAATACAAAATACGTATTTGTATTTTAAATACGTATTTCAAATACATGTGTTTCAAATGCTGCCCAGCCCTGTGCATTGGGAAAAGATCCAAAATTGAGGTGTTATACCTTCCCTTGGCTCTAATTCTTGTTAGAATTCACTTTTATGTCAGTTTCTAAGGACTCACATCATCTGGCAGATTCTTTATGAATATCGGACTACATTTTTGAATGCCAAAATTTGGTTCAACTACAATGAAAAATAAATATTCGTGCAACTAACTTGTCCCTCTTAAATACTACGTTCTGCGCAACTTCCTGATAGAACTCTTACTAATTTACCTAACTAAACTATACAATTTAGCAACTGAATATTAGTTACAAAATGTACATACTGCAACTTATGGAAGTTATCTTAACTTTACACTTTTTCGCAAGTTTTTATTGCTTGCCACATTCATCACTTCTGTTGACCGCATAATTTCTAAAGGAACTTAAAGTTTCAACTTCAACTCCATTAAGCACACCAAACTTTTCATTCCAAAAGGATTCAATACTTACCATGCACATTTGGATGTTGGAATGAATGGAAAAGGGTTGCAGTCTTGGTGACACAACATATTTAATGTGATTATGATGTTGCCACCGATATGTAACTCTTTCCAGCACATGCCACTTGCCACTTACCACTCACAACACACACACACACATTTCTTAGTTGCGAATATTAGAAAACTTTTGCTTAGAATGTGAACATGAGAATGGAGTGTCTTCTAGGGAAAATAACACGCCCAAATGACATGACTTTTTACCAAGCCAGAGTGTACGTTAAGTGAATTGTTAAAATAAAAAACTATTTGCAACCAAACAAGAGAACTGTGTAGCAGCCAGCACAAGCAAATGCAGCAGCATTTAGAGAGCAACAATGCGAAAATAGAAACAAGAGCAACCAACAGAAGAATAAGAAGACATCACAGACAGACACTTTATAAAAAAAACTATCAACTCTGATATTCAACTGAAACGCTTTAACAAATGCGAGGGTGATATGATAAGTGCGGTATATAACAGTTCTTTACAAGGCTTCTCGCAAGAAATGAAGTCTTTTAAAAATAAACCCAGTTTATTATGAATAAAAATTTCAATGAAATTTCTCGCACGAAAAGTTTACTTCAGTTCAGAAAAATACACACACTGAACAAAAATGTCGTACATAAATGTAAACGAAATACACCTCAAACCAAAACATATTTTTATTTTCATAAATAACACTTATGTGTGTCTTAAAATATTGTACGGTGCCGAACGTAAAGATAAAGAAAGAAGTAAATTTCAAATCGTTATCAATTCAAAATCGAAGTTGTTTGGCTGTTGATCAAATATCATACACCCCTCGTTAATGCACAAATTAATAAAATCAAATTGTTGAATTGTGTGAGAGTTTCTGTTTGTAAGTATTTGTGTATGGACAGTGTATTACATTCAGGGACCGTAACGGCCATTAGTGATATCAAAAAATTTATAACAATTATTTTGTTACTTTACAAAAAAAAATCCATTCAAAAGAATTATTATTCAAAGTAAAAATTAAAAGTCAGATGAAACTATTAAAAATAGAGTTTTGTTTCGCCGTCAGAAAATCAAACTCCTCAGAAAATAAAATTCAGAAAGAACATTCTCTGCTCATAAATTGGCATTGAGCGATCTGCGTTAAAATCTTTCCGCAGAAAATTAAAAAAAAAAATATATTAGTTAAAGTAAACAACACGAAAATAAAAAAATTATCAAAAATAAATTGTCATCAAATCATAAAAATTTAAGAGTTGCGATTCATTGAATTTTCCTTAATAACTTATAAGACATTACGAGTGCCATCTGAATTTTTTTTAATTTTTACACAGAACACAAATTATCTATACATTTTATTAAATGCGAACCAGTCAAACAAATTGTGAATTCGTGCAAAATTTTGCCTTAATTTGCAAGTTCTGTTGGCTAAAAAAATTTTAAGAAAAACGAAATCAGACAATTATTTTCCTAAAATTAGATTTTTTCTATCAAATTTCCATGAACTTTCTATTTTCCATAAAAGTTCGAGGAAGAAATCACTGCGCCCTAATGTTTACATACATACATTTACATGCATACATATTTAAGTCAACATCCCACACAAAAAAAGTTGATATGAAATTAAATTGTGGTACTAATGTTGCATAGATGTGTTGCAATTCGCAAGTATAAGTTCATATGTTGTGTATGCTGGAGTATTTGTAGTTTGTTCACAACAATTCCGGCTTTTCAACAATTTGTGGTCGGTTGTTACTTTAACAAAAATATGTTACAAATACAATTTAAAACCCACAAAAACCACACAATTTGCAAATGGCCAAGATGTAACACGGCCCAACGGCACAAAATAGGACTGAATATGTATTCAGCAGGTACAAGGACATAAAGTTCCATTCCATATTAATATATTTATATATTTTGTCATTGTAAGGCTAGAATGTCGCACAAGGTCTTTCTGCCGCTATTTAAAAGGCCTGAAGATTAATGTTCTTTAAAAAGTCTGTTTAGACTCTAAACTTTAGAGGCTTTTTTATAAAAGATTTTTACAGAGAAGATCATAATAGAAGATCCAGGAATAGAGAGCTCCTTTCAAAGTTTTTCTTGTTGAAAATTTTATCGTTACAGTAAGATTTATTCCTGACGCATATAAATTTATATGCCGCATTGCATTCACTTACCTCAAGAATTGCGTGTTTTATTTCTATTGAAAACTTTCTGATAAACTCTAATTTTAAATCTTAAATATTTCTTTTTTGAGCGAACATTGTCACAAGATAAAATAAATTTTTTCAGTAAAAGACGAACGATGATTGAAAACAATTTGAGAGGTAAATTATCAATGAATATATGAAGTCTTTTCCACTAGTAAAATCCTGATTATCCTGAAAAATGGGTCTTTCTTCAGCTGCGATGTTGGTGTTCCCATTTTTTTTACCAAGCAAAGAGAAACAAAAATAATATGAGGGCGGAATAAGAAGTAAAGTTACAGTATATATCAGAAAGTTTAATTTATTGTGGCTTGAGCTTATTCCAAACCATCAGTGGGTCTTAAAATATTTTCCTGAATTGAAAAGCATGCACGAGGGCGGATTGATATTAAAGCTACCTGGTGCTAGATGGCAGCACAAACACAAAAACTTTTGTGTTTAGAAATTGCGATCTGTCAAACGTCAGCTGTTGAAATTTCACCCAAATTTATCGATTAGTTTATTTGTTGTAGTCGTTTGAAGGAAACAACTTTTGTGTTTCTTGAAAAATGGAAAAAAGTGAATTTCGTGCAGTGATTAAACACTATTATTTGAAAGGGAAAACTGCAAAAGAGATTAAAGAAAAGCTCGATAAACATTACGGTGAGTCTGCTCCGTCAGATTACATGTTAAAATATTGGATTGCTGAATTTGAACGCGGCCGAACAATCACTGCAACAATACCATCAACAGGAATGCCGAAAGATGTGGTTACTGAAGAAAATATCAAGAAAATCCTCGATATCGTTATGAAGGATCGCCGAGTCAAGTTACGTGAGATAGTTGAAATGATAAACATATTATATGAACGTGTGTTAAACATTTTGCATGAACATTTGCATATGAAAAAGCTATCGGCAAGATGGGTGCCGCGTTTGCTCAGTGTCGAACAAAAACGAGTTCGACAGACCACTTCACAGCGGTGTTTGGACATGATAAAGCGTAATCCTGTTGATTTTTGGCGTCGATTGATAGCTGTTAATGAAACGTGGTTCCACCACTACACACCTGAAACCAAAAATCAATCGAAACAATGGGTGGAAGCTGGTGGAAGTGCTCTGAAGAAGTCGAAGACAGTGAAATTGGCGGCCAAGGTTATGGCCACTGTATTTTGGGATGCACACGGAATATTGCTCATCGATTATCTTGAAAAAGGATCCACAATCACAGGAAAGTATTATCGTGCATTATTGCATCAATTGATTGATGCAATCAAGAAAAAACGACCACATTTGAAGAAGAAAATAGTGCTCTTTCTTCAAGACAACGCACCGGTTCACACACCTTTAGATACAATGCTAAAATTACGTGAAATACACTTCGAATTGGTTGATCATCCACCTTATAGTCCAGATTTAGCTCCTAGTGACTTTTTCCTGTTTCCAAACTTGAAAAAATGGCTCGCAGGAAAAAGATTCATCTCAAACGAAGAAGTGATTACCGAAACTAACGCGTATTTTGAGTGTTTCCCAAAATCGTATTATTCAGATGGCATAAAAAAGTTTGAATATCTTGAGAAATAAGTGGTTCTTAAAAAAAAATGTTTTTCCTACTTAGGTAGCTTCAATATCAATCCGGCCTCGTATATAGACTTTAAATTGGGAGAACATCTCAAATAAAAAATCGCCGACACTTTTTCTTGTTCCGAAGTCATATCTGTTACACAATTATCTCCAAGTAACTTAGGAAAATCCTTCGCCAAATTAAAGAAAAAGCTTGTGAGCAGAAGGGTTGCTTCACGTAATCTATAAAATAAGGAAATGATTTTTTTTACTTGTCCCGTAATACTAGTGGAAGTTAACACAGCGTATCGAGAAGTGATGTCGTTAGCGTTGATCTTATGGATCCACTTGTTGTCATTACACAGATTACATTGTTCCCATGAGAGCTATTAACAACGCAGCCAACTGTTTTCCTAGACCATTATCGAGATTACTTAATATTGTAGGATCGAGGTTCAAGTCTGTGCTGGTATATCGTTTCAAGTTTGAGGACTTCAAACAAATTTCCATGTGCGAAAAAATAAACACAGCCCATATTTTTCTCCCCAGTCTTTTATTAAGCATCTCTTTATATTTTGAATATCGAATTTTCTAGCGATTTATTTCTAATAAAATATATTATTTTATACATTAAATTATCCTGCCCATAAAGTTGCACTACAAGTATGTACAATTTATGAAAATGCAAATGAACATTTTGGAAATTTCAAACGAAACGATAAATTTATAAAGACCCCCTTCCAACTGCTGTTGTTCAAGTTTAATTACATTATTGACCATTTTAATCTTAATTAAACAAAGTTAATAAATTGTAATCGAATTAAGTGCTTTCCCAAAAGTACCTTTCATCAAAATTAACAAAACATTTTGAACTCCATGCAATAGGATTTTCTTTGAACAAAATTAAATTCTAAACATCTTCAAGGATTAACGAGCAACACATTCAATGTGTTAAAGTCAAATAGCAAGCAATAATGTGTTAAAAATTAATCAGATATAAAACCCTCACAACTTACAGTTTCACACACCAAACCAGGAAATATTTCTTATTTCGCTTCCATTTGATTTGGGCAGTAAAAAGATGTGTTATTGTTCGGATATGTGTACTTGTACACATACTTATTCGTATATTGGAAAGTAAAGCCTATTAAGTGAAGATTAGCAAAGGACTATTTGTAATAGATGCGTTGAAGTACTGACTCGTAAGCTGCCAAGTCGTTATGTTCTATGACAAATGATTGTTAAACAAAGTTCGAACATGAGAAATGTGATGGTTGGTTGCTGCTCAATTGGTGTACAATCGTCTGTGTGGAGTACGATGAAGCGCACATTCACACAAAAACCTTTTTATAATCGACTTTGAAATATTATCAGTTTTTTTTTTCAAATTTATTTGTTATGCATTTTCTAAGGATTGATTTACTATAACTGCAAAATGATATCTTCAATGTCTACGGAACATGTATTTATGATTGTGTGCCTACAAGTATTAGTACATGTAGGCCGGCAAGTGAACAGACATTGACTTGATTGGGTTAGATGTAAAATGGAGGTGATGCTGAACTATTTGATACCCTTCTCGAATGATATTTTTTTATTTAATGTGTAAATCTATGACAATGAGTAGAAGGACTCTGGAACGTTGTTGTACTCGGTGATCCATATTTGTTTGTACGTTGTCCTCTTTAACTGAGTGGTGCTTTTTATTTGAATTGGTAGAAGTTTCTCAATTTGTTAAAATATTCTAAGCTACAGCGGAAGATGCATTGCCATCTTAGAGGAAGGAATAATAGATACAGAAGAAAATTCAGAGCATTTTCTATATTAAAAAATTTATTTAAAAATGTTCAAAATGTTTTCAGTCAAAATTGAATGCACATTGTTTTCAGTTCTAAGTTCGCTTATCGATTGTCTGTTAGAACGGAATTAATTGAAATGAATTGATTTGTGATGATATAAAACGAAATCTTACATTTGATGTAATCGTAATCTCAGTAAGAGCCTATTTACATTGCGGTTGATGTCACTTGCGACTCGAGTTTGTTCGGGAAAAGTATAGAAAAGCTTGCGGGGTATTAAAAGTCGCACGTAATATTTGAAGCGACAATCTTGCCACTTTCCTTTTGCACATTTCTTTAGCTCTTTTGCATATTCCTTTCGCTCTTTTGCATATTCCTTTCGCTCTTTTGCATATTTGTTATGTACGAGGTAGTGTTGCCAATGAGAAAAATTGTTCACTTATATTCTTAAAAAATTTCTTCCTTTGTTAAATCAGACATTTTGTTTTTAATAATTACTTTTAGTTTTGCTTTATAAATTATTGCCGGTATTGCTTGTAAGCATATTAATTTTATATTTCACAAGCCAACAAATCGTTCCTTTATGGCAACACTGCGACAAATGAAGGAATAATAAGAATTTATCAATTATCAATTTGTCTACATATTTAGCGAGAAAATCTCTTTGATTCAACATTTATAATCAGAATCCTTCGATAAAGAAATTCTGATGGCTTGTAGCAAGAGTTGTCATTGTTTGACGATAGCCAAGCAGGGTTCGTTCACTTTACTGCCGCGTTTAAGCACAGGACAGTAAAGTAAAACTGGAGAAAACTGAAATCCAAGTTTCACAATTCCTAAGCCACACAATTTTTTTATAATAATAATTGAATGTTTAAAAATATATTGCACAACATCATCAAAAGTCGTTATACTCGTAGTTCGATTTCGCACCATAAATAATCATGTTGCCCAAACTAAAGGGTCCGCCATCTAACGTTTTTTTTTCAACTAGTACTTATTTCGTGAATGGTAACACTTAGCTCATGTCTGATTTGACAGATAATTAGTTTTATCCTTCCGCTGAACGAATATGGACCATCCAATGCGCTTTCGCTTCGCTAAGTGGGCCTGCGATCGACTTACAGAAGATGCCGGTTTTGCCAAAAAAAAATCATCTTTTCAGATGAAGCTCATTTTGATCTTGGCGGGTATGTAAACAAGCAAAATTGTTGCATTTGGGGCACAGAAAACCCGCACGCATACATTGAAAAGCCGACGCACCCAAAACGAGTCACTGTTTGGTGCGGATTTTGGTCCAGAGGCATAATTGGGCCATTTTTCTTCGAAAATGAGCAAAGAGTGGCCGTTACAGTCAATAACGATCGTTATCGGGCCATGTTGAACGAATTTTTGTTCACAAAAATTGAAGAGGAGGATATTAGCAACATTTGGTTTCAACAGGACGGCGCTACGTGCCACACAGCCGCAGCTACACTCGATGTTTTGCGCCCTGTTTTTGAATATCGCATTATCAGCCGCAGAGCTGATGTCGTTTGGCCACCTCGGAGCTGCGATTTGACACCGTTGGACTATTATTTGAGAGGTGCCGTCAAAGATAAGTGTACGCCGACAAGCCAGAGACAATTGACGCTTTAAAGGACAATATTCGTGAAGCCATTGGTGAAATACAGCTGCACACAATCGATAATGTGCTTAAAAATTGGACTGATCGTGTAGGCTACTGCATGGCCAGCCGAGGCAGCCATTTGAATGAAATTATTTTTCATTATTAACCGGAAGGATTGTACTTTCAAATAAAAAAAAGTAGTTTTTTTATAGCATTTTCAAAAAAAAAGTTATCTGGCGGACCCTTTAATTGGCGCCCTCAACTTCTTTAACTTCTGTAAATCAAAAAGCGGTGAAGTGTAATTTACTATCTTTATACTTCAAAGCAAATAGTTTTAAACTTTTATAAATTTCAGAGTAGTATGGCGATATTGTTATCTTTCAATTAATTTAAAAGGCGGTATTTTTTATTTACTTCAATAAACAAGAGCAGAGCATTTTGAATTTTACTACTTTTTTTAGTTTTAACAATAAACTTATTGCTTTTACGCTTAGGAAATGTGAGCAATTCCGAACATTCGATGAAAATAAAAACTTATCTTTGCGAAATAAAATTCCTAGTGATAAATTTTGTAGTTTAAAAAAATTTAAAGCGATTTTATCAGCATCAAAATTTAAAAAAAGGCAGGTGATGCAGTGTACTTACTGCCTTTCTCCCAGCATGGTTGTATACTCTCCTAAGTATTCCTAGTATTTCCTAAGGCCGACGCAATCGACCATATTCTAGCTATAACTAATTCAATATTAAGCATTTACATAACAAAATTTCTTCTCGAATAAAACAAAAATGTAATAAACAAGTACCTCTATATTTAATTCTCATCCCTTTCAATTCTGATCTGATTCCTTTGAAACTTTACTCATTTAAAGAAAAAATATTTACTGCTCATGTACATGTGTAAAGGTACTCTTAAACATTCTCATTGATTCGCTTATATTTTTACTTGTACCAATACTCACGTAAGTGAATGTACGTGTGTATATTTTTGGCATTTGTAGTGGTGACATCTTTAGAAGCCTTTTACGCCTTTAATGCTGAACCGACTTAAATAATATATATTCAGGTCACTAAAGCTCAACAATATCTACCATTTGAAGAAAATCGGTTGGCAAACAAAGGAGAAAAAGAGCTCCAAATATTTGTCTTTGCCATTACCGATTTCGCAGTACAGATCTATTTAGGAAGTAATTATTGATTAACCATCCTTGAAAATCTTGGAATGTTTATATTCCTTAAAGGTATGACTCGTTAATCAGTAGAGCTTAGAATAAACGACCGATTAGGCCGCTGCATTCGATCCTAGTACTGGAGCTGCCAATAATCTCTAAGCAGGTAAGTCCTTAATACGACAAGATGAGTAAAGCTTCAGTGACGGTATGTCGTCGGATGTCACCTAATTATCTGAGACGCATCGGTATTCGTATGCCATTCAGGCTATTCAATACTGTTCGCCTTCTCATATTGGCTGCCGTTCAAGCGCGTGCCTGAAAGACATTACCAGGGAACACTTGTTTTAAGACCGGAAGTCGTGAGCTGCTTGGGCATTTCTAACAGAGAAATCTCTTCTTGCTACTCCCAAGTGGAAAGCAGACAGAGAGCTTTGAACTTCTGAGAAACAAACCATTAAAGATATTTCGAATTAAATGTTCCCAGAATAATCATAAGCGTATATTGGCCCAATAAAATCACCAGTGAAAACCAACCACGAAGCAAGAGCCTGCAGGTCAAGAAATCAAAAATTGTAAATGGAAGTGGACTGGGCACAAACTCAGAAAGCCACAAGACGTCATACCGCGCACTGCCCCCGATGGAAACCCACAGGGAAGCTGCAGTTGAGGAAGATCGTTAAATACATGGCAACGCTTCGTGGACGCAGAACTCGCCGAGAAAGGATACACATGAAGACAAATAAAATAGATATTTTTAGATACTATTAGATGGAATGCTTTTGTTGTGGCCCTTTGTTCCTCTTAGGAACCACGGGAAAATAAATATAGATATACAACTGAAGGCACCCTTCACGGCACAAATTGAGTGATAAACGGAATAGTAAATTTAAATGCTTCGTACTTCTTGCTGCAAAATTAAGAAATAATAACTAAAACGACAATATGGTTGTGTAACGGAAACTAACTAAAATATATATGCGTGTGCGTATGTATGTATATGTGTGTGCATGTGTGTGTTTTAAAATTATTGTCTATTGAAACCTAAAAATCGATTAAACGTTAAAAAGTTGATTCAAGAATGAGACGAACGGTTTTGTTCACATTTAAGCAGCTTATCGGGATCATCATTTTTCTTGTTCAGCAGTAACCGATTTTATTGATGATGATACTTCGTTTCATTTATCCTTCAACTGATGTCTCTACTCGTATAATCATAATACCCGTATATGAGTGCATAAAAGGAGTTTATGTTCGTTAGACTTCCTTTTCAACCTTTTTCCTTTCAGTAGAAGTTACTTTTTAAGAATTTAATGGCACCTGCACTGATTTGTCTTCATGGTTATGAAGATTTTATTTTACATGCGTTACGCAAAAGATAGTGAGTATAGAAAATGTACGTTTAAACCTTTAACCGAATTCAATTCCATGAAGAATTTATGCGATTATCTTATGCACAAAGACATACATACATACTTGTGTGTACTTTTAAGTTGGTATAAATCTTTTTATCACAATCACTCAGTTATTTAACTACACACTTAGACGTATTTATGCTGATGAAATATATAATCGTATTATGTGATTTCCAAGGTTGCCGTGTGATCATTGACAGTTTTGTCAGGAGTTAAAGGAAAATAAAATTCAACGGACTTTTAAAATGTGTTAAAAGTAGTTAAAAATTCACTCAATTTCATTGAAATTCTTTTAAAGTTAAAGTTCTAATTAAATTTTTTTAATTATTCGTGACATTGGTCGCGTTCATAAGACGTAACTGTTGAGCAACCGTTGAGTTTGTCTTAGAAACGCAGAGTTCAGTAGTTCTGCTCCACACAACAGTTGAATATTTTCTCTGCTATTTGTTTTATCATACATTTTTTTCGCTACCTGTAGTCAACATGTTGTGTCTATCCTCTACAGCTGATCAAGAGAGTTAGGCGCCTTTATACTCTAATGCAACGCCGTTTTGTTAAGTGGCGGCTGCAAATTAATTTGTTAAATTTTGCGTTACAAATGCGATGAAGTAACGAAAATAAAGAAATAAAATTAAAATATTAAAATATGTATATAAATTTCATTAAATATACGCAGGTTTATTATGGTGTTTATAATTTTAATTTTATATTTAGTTGAATAAAATTATTAAAGATTTGTTGAACACAGAGGCGGCTCAGCGTCGAAATATAAATACTATCGGCACAGGATGATCATTATATTGTAGTATTTTGAGGTGCATTTTTAGGTTGTGAATATTAAATTTGTGGTGCAGATTTTAAATTAAAAATGGAAAATTCCTGCCAAGAAAAACTCCATTGTAAATTCTGCGCTGTCCATACTTTTTAGTATAAACCAATTAATTTAGCAAATTTAAATTATTTCTTTTGCAACACTTCAATTTCTTTTCAATTGTTTACATTAATCAGCTGTTCATTATCCAATTATTCACCAAACCGTTTCTAAAGTTTAGTACTCTGTTCAAATTTGCCAAAAATATTGAGCAACATTGATTATTTCGTTTGAAAATTTTGACAACTTATCAGTGGCGATAATACCACGATTTAAAACAAATTTATCGGTTTTATTGCCTTGAAATGAGCAACATTGTTTTTCTTATAAAAACAAAAAAATTAAAACAAATGGACAACAAAATTGTTTTAGGAGCTTGTACTGCAACGTATCAATTAATGCAAATCGCCGCTGCTGCGGAGGAGCTCATTGAAGACACACGTTCTGCAAAAAGCACTCACCTTCATTTTATATTATATTTATTATTTATTATTTTAATTATTTCTGGGCAGCAAACTTAAAATTAAAACCACAACGCCCAGAAATATCTGATCATCTGTTGGTTGCAATTCCCCACAAAATAAGTGGTGCTTACATTATTTCGCAATTGAAAAATAATGCTGCCAGAAACATTTCGTATGTTTTCACAAGATGAACAGAGTACAACTTCGGTGATATTATTTTGCAATTATATCGCATGAATTTTTTTTATGGACTTTTGACAGCAGTTCGTACGAAATGATGAACAGAGTATCATGCTTAAGACGTAACTGTTGAGCTCAACAGCTACGAGTAAGTCTTAGGCATGGTAGAATAATACAGATAGTGTCGAAGCTACAATAACACTGCTTTTAGGTTCGAAGCTGTCAAAAAGCACAAAAGAAAAATGGCAAAAAAATTTGATATTCACATGAGTGTTTGGTTGCATTTTCTGTTCTATAAAGAATTTTATTTCTTTTCCTTTTCTTATTTGCATATGAAACAAATCTGAAAGTGTGCTTTTTTAATAGTGTGGTTGTGTGTTAGTAAAACATAAACTAATTTTGACAGATGCGAACCAAGAAAAAATAATCGTTAATGCTTCGCTACTACCTTTATTATTTTACCATGGTCTTTTGCATGCGCCCATTATTCCAAGTAATTTAAAAATGCTGTTGTCATCAGTCTGTCATCATTAGGCCCGGAACCATATTTTTAAAAGTTTCAAGCTTCGAATATTTATCTATACAAAAACTTGCGAGAAATAATGAAATGGGGAGGAGAGACGCTCTTGCGCTCACCCGATCACGAATGGTGTAAGTGACAACGGCTGAAGCAACCATACACGGAAACAATTTTCCAGTTAAATTTTGCATCCTTATTTTAAGTTCATTTTATATAGAAGATACCATGATAATCATAATAATAATATTTATAAGGTCTACTGATGATTTGGCACAAATGAAATGCATTTATTCGTATATAGACCAGCTAAAAAAAACCCCAACAAACAAGAGTTTTTGAAAATCTTTGAAAAAAGATACCGAGGCAATCTCGATTATTAAATTTAATAACTACAATATTAATAATAATTAAAATAAGAAAACCTGTCCGAACTATTTTGTGGGGTAGACAAAGAATGTTTTAGAAACTAAAAAGGCAAAAGGAGAGTCATATTTAAACAATCCTTAATAAAGTGTGTAACAAGAAATGTTACACGATTCGAAGTACTTGAAAGGATGTTTGCAAAAAGTCAATAGATGTTGCAACACGTATTTATGTACTCTATTTATTTGCGTTCGTTCCAACTATCATTTGTAATTGCCTCTTATTAATGTCTTAATTAAACTCCAACTGCTAAGGAGTATTCGAGTATTTATTTGCAAGTTAATGTAGTCTTCTTCAACATTAGTAGGACTGCGACTGAATTCTACAAAACCATTTACAAAGCAGCTGCAACAAGTTTAGCTGTTGCTTTTTTATTATTATTTTTTTTTTTGTTAAGAAAGTTTCTCTGGCTGTAGGTGCCAGCTACCAGGGTGGTCCATTCAAGTGCAACAGTTTGTTTTATTCTTTTTTGTTCAATTCATTAACATGGCATTCACATCGTAAATTTAGAAAGAAAAAAATATATTAGAATTTCTGGAACGTTGCTTAGCACTCGTATTTTCTATATTTGGACGTCTTCTATTTGTTGAGCACTTGCAGCGAGTGGTAAACACAAGAGTTTTTGTTTTGTGGTGAAAATTCTAACACTTGTTGTAATAAACACAGCAGGATACTTAAATGGCTACAAACTATTCCTTGCAATCATGTTGTAACAACGACAAAACAGAGTCTATTACATGCAACAAAAACAAAGAAAAAGAAAAGGAAAATAAAAACATTTGGAATTAGTACTTTCTAACTAATGAACCAATCAAACTCACACCCACCCCCAGGAGTCTCGCATGCAGGAATTAAAACATTTAGTATTAAAGCTGATGCCAATGTTTGCTCCCATCAGGCCATGATGGCGCTTTTTTAATAGTTGGCAATTGCTTCAAATTCACTCTGCTGCCTTTTTGTTGTTACGACTAATTTCTAAGTCTTTTGTTTATTTATTGCATTTGGAAATGAAGAAAAAGAAAAAAAAAAAGAAAAAAGAAATACATTGTGTCGTCTCTAAAGTTGTAGAGGCGCTAACTTCGGCCTCAAGTTCTTGTTGCTTTATGGGTATTTGTAGGGCATGTTGTGTTGTTTGCCAACCACTCACTGTGTTCTCGATCGTAATTTGTGTAGTTTATTGGTCTATTATAATCAAAATAATAAAAAATAAAACGAAAATAAATTCAACTAAACTGTCAATATAATGGCCAATAAATTTCCTTGAAATTATATCTTTATTAAGCATTTTAAATAATTTGTATAGTTTTTTTTGGGTTAATTTACTTATTCTTTTGTTTGTGTTCAAAGTCTTTTTGCAACTTTTTATTGAACAAATGCTTAAAGAAACTTAAAGTGATTCTTGAAGTGCTGAAAATTATGTTTTTGTTGTGTTCGTTGGCTATAAAAAATTAATGCCGTTTTCTTTTCTAAAAAAATTGCAAGATTTTTTTCCTTTTTTATTGAAAATTTCAATATAATGATTTAATAAAATTGTGAATTTATTAGAAATTATTGTATCATCACTTACGAGTACAAGGCAACATTTTTGTCTTAAGAAAAATTTCAATAGCAATTTTTTGGATAAAAAGTAAAAGAAATGTTACATTATTTTTGGAAAAGAAAACGGCATAAGACTTTTGTTTTTGGCTTAAAATATTTTTTAGTTTAAATATATTTTGATGAAAACATGTAATTTTATTTAAAGTGGTTATTTTTCGAACAAATTGTTTGTTAGTAGTTTCTAATCCAAAGCGATTATTATTTTTTGGCTAATATTCGTAACATTTTTAGTCAGAAAGAATTGGGCATGAGACAATATCCCAAAGGAGCAAGGGAAAAATTTAACATGAATTAATTAAATTGTTTTTAATTAAAATTATTATTTTTTAAATTCTCTATAAGGAATCATACATTTTAATCAGTTTGATAAATTTTAAGTTTAAATTAGAACAGTGTAGGACATTAAACCAGTGCGAGAAATATACCGTCATAAATGGCTTCTGCGACCCCTTGTTTCGTTTTAGTTAAAGTTACTTGGGAGGCAAGGCACCAAAGAACTTTGAAGAGAGTTAAATGAAGTTCATGGAGGATCGGCAACAGCTCATAGCTGCAGCTACAATTGGGCAGGTTAGCTTGGATAAGTTGCACAGAAAGCCAGTTCGTGGTAACTGAGTCTAAATTGGTTCCTTTTCGATGCATGATATGCGGACTTGTAAAGAAATCATAAATCGTGCTCGGTGTTGAGCCAATCTTAGTGCCGATTAAAATGTGTTAAGACTACTCGACAGCGAATTCCATAATATCAAAATCTCTATACAGACAGTTGTCAGATCATACAAAATTGTCAATAAAGTGTGTTCAAAATATATTTAAAGCATTTGAAATGGCAATTTTTATCCGACAAGGTGGCTTGAAAAGCATTGTCAGTCTATTGTAAAGCCTAGTACTCGCTTGAGCAACATTGGTTATTTCGTTTGAAAATTTTTACAATTAGCCAATTTAGAAGAAATACAATTTAGAAGAAATTTTTATTTGGTAAAATTTATGTCTTGTTACCCTGTGGAAACAACAATCTCATATTAATTATAATCATAAAAATCTCCCTAAGCTGATTAAAATTATTTCACAATTAAAATCTATGTAATTACATTTGAAACAAATATAAGTAAATGTAAGAAATGTACGTTTATCTTCAAGTAACCAGCCAAGGTAATATTGAAAAAAAAATCACTATTTTTGTAGCAACTGTAACCTTTTTGTACTTCATACTCTGCACAATATCGTGATCTTGTAATAAAATACTCTTGTCATCACAGTCATCTAATTCGTTTTGTTAATGACAAACTGCCAGCATGACCAACATTAAAAACATGAACTGAAAAAGTTCAAGAAGAAACTCCAAGTATCAGCAAAAGAGAATTATAAAATTTTTGAACAACTTACTAAAATTTAAGTTGTAATAAAAAACTAAAAAAATCAGTCACTTACTTAAGCCGGCAAATTTTATGGCTTCAAAATAGCGAACAGCGGCATATCAAGCATGGAACCATCATCATCAACAAAATCTTTTGTACTCTCACAAAAACTTAAAGGTGGGTTTTACCTTGTGGCTAAAATCGTGCCAATTGTTTGTTACTGGTAATTTTGTCCATCAAATACTTGCTGCTAGTTCTGCAAGGTACAAGATATAAAACAAAACAGCTTATAGTTTTGTAGATGGGTCAGCACGAATATATGACACCCTAAGAAAACTTTAGCCGCTTTAAAAAAAATAATTTGAATGTTTAGTTGTTGTAGTGTTGTAGGCTTGAGGTCAAGCCGAACAATTAATTTTTAAAAAATAATTTGTTAAAATAATGCCAATATGTTGCTAAAAAAAAGCGAAGTTGCTTTTATTCTGTTTGTAAATTTAATAAAAGTTTTCAATTCTTTAGCTTCTTTGACATTACAGTGATTTTTCTATATATTTTTCTGTATTTTTCCAATTTGTTTTGAGCTGAACTGCATTTCTATATTTATACAAAGAAATCCACTACTGTTTTGCGTTCCTTTTTGGCCCCCATAAATTCTCAGTGGTTCCTGCTTCAGTCAACCGGTATTTAAACCAACTCAACCCAACAATCAATGGATCAGGCAAAATCACTAGCGTTTGCTCGAAGTTTTAGGGTGGTCTTGTCTTTGGCGATTGCAGAACGTATTGTTTTTCGCAGCAATGTTTTCACTGAAAAAGCATTTTCTTGGAAAAATACGCGCTTTCAAAAAACAAATGGCTTTCGTATTTGTAAGAAATTTCAGTCCATTAATGTTCTAATATTACATTGACTATGCGACCAGTTTATCTGAAGAAATAATTGCAAAATGCACTCAGCAAAAATAAGAACGAATATCCAAAGAAATCAACAACATACAGAATTTACGATCCGCAAGTATTCGAATACTTGATAATTTTCAATGAATTGAACAAAGGCTTGTCTTTGCAAAAATGTTCTCTGTTTTGATGGCTAATCATTGGATCCAAGGTCATGTTCAACCTTTACCCATGTTCTGTAACTTCCGCGTCGGGAAACTTTTCGATTGAAATGTGTGAAATGAAAAAAAAATTTCTTAAAATGATACAAAAAGCTGTTTTTCTCACTAAACTGTGTCTGTTTATTTTTTTGGCGAGTGATAGTTGTCACGTAAGCAAATTACTCGGCAATTTACAGAAAATATGTGTTTGTAAAAATTTTTACGAGAAAAGCTGCCGCCCGCTTTCAATTGTCAAATATACTAACAAACAAAAACGCGGTGAGATAAAATTGTAAAAATAAAAAACATATTCAAAATGAAAAATGTAATGAATAATAATAATACGGGAAAAAACAAAACAATTTCTCTATTTTTAAAAGCAGAAATATTTTTTTATTTTTATACACTAAAAATTTAGTCTTTAAACTATTGCATAGCTTTTATCGCGGGCTTTGAGCGCGGCGACCGAATCAAGAAATTCCGTAACGAAAAAACCTAACACTAAGTTTATTTCTTAAGTCTTTTGTTTTTTTTGAAGTATTTGAATCGCCTAGCGTATGTTAACCCCTGAAGTATGCTATTGATTTCATTAACAGATTTTTACATGTAGGAAAACTCAAAATGGCGTACTTACGAGCAATCGTAGTTTACAAAAAATTATATACACAAATAAACAGACAATTCATAGGTTTTTAAGCGGTATTTTCCAGATATTTAGAGGACATCAAGTCTCAAAATTATGTTGCTTATTTCAGTTAGCATAAATCTATAGTTTCAATGATAAAAATTCCTGAATAACCTACATGTACTGTAAGAGAATAAAAATATTTTAAACGATATTAAATTCTCGTTTATTCCATAAATGAAAAAAAAATTGATTTCTTATCGGTCACCATGTTCAAAAAGTGTAACTTGAATTCATATCAAAGAAAAAAAAAGACTGCACAAATAAAAAATAAATAAATAATTATAATTGCATGAGTTGATAAAAAATGCTATGCAATAGCTTTCGCCGTCAATGATATTTGCGAATGGCGTATAAAATTTTTCTTCATCTTGGAGTTGTATATTATGACATTTCTTACGTAACGAAGTAAGCTCTTTTGATAGTTTTCGACATGAGTTACAGACACACTTTTTTCTCACTTTTCGAGAAACGATGGAATATTTTGTTTCACATCTTTTCGCTAAAGTTGCAGAACATGGGTACTGCATAGTGTGGACGGCTTTAAGCTTGAATTTATCAGGAAGTTCCAGGAATGGCCTGCAATGTCAAGCGTTTTTCATATTTTAGTTATTGTGAATTTGACATCTGCCTTAGAGTTTTCTTTCCCCGCAATTTTTCATTTCCCGGGAATGCGGCACATTTTTTTTAAATTTCCCGTGGATCCCAGGATCCCGCCCCATGAAATAATTAAAATTAAATTTACTAGGCATTAACAAAAATTGTATTAGAAAGTTTGAAACACTTAAGCCCGTGATAAACTATCATACACAGTCGTACGATTCATTCACTGGAAAATCTGACAGAATTCTGTCCCACTCTTAAAAATCGCATTGAATTTGTCACACTATCACACAAAAAAGATGCAAACACATGCATACATGTGTATTTTTCACTCAAGTAATTTTAGATTTTATTGATTTTTGCGTCTAAATAGTTGCAGATTTATAAAATAAATAGTTGTTAATTTTGCTTTCGTCGCAACTTAATTTCTTAAAAAGATGCATCTCTGATCGCAAGAAATCTATCATTTTATGGAAATTTTTATAATTATATGCAAGTCGGACAGACTTGTCAAAAAATCTGCCTCACAAGTGCATTTTATGGCCACACTATTATACTGCATGAGCACAAGGCAAATCAAATGAAATGAAAGTTTTTGCAGTTGT
This sequence comes from Gymnocheta viridis, assembly GCA_956483585.1. Taxonomy (NCBI): domain Eukaryota; kingdom Metazoa; phylum Arthropoda; class Insecta; order Diptera; family Tachinidae; genus Gymnocheta; species Gymnocheta viridis. The sequence goes on from OY101444.1 coordinate 8,284,300, forward strand.
TTTAAGTAAAAGGTTTTTTGCTAAAAGCAGCTATTTTCTAAACGTTAAGTTGTCAATTATATTTTTTTATTATTTTCCTGGATCCCGCATGAAAAATCCCGAGAAAACGGGAAATCTTTAGATTGAAATTGAAAAAAACGCTAATCTGCCTGCTTGTCCCACTGTTTTTTTTATCAAAAATAGATTTGAAAAACTCTTTGTTTATTTAATATTATACGAGCATTATTCGTGGCAACTGGCATTTTCTTAATTTAATTTTAGATTCTTCTTACGTCAGATTAGAACAATTATTATTATTTTTTGATTTATATCGATATCATAGATAAAACTTAGTATAAATCCAATTAAATCCATTAACAATTTTAGGGCGTTAACAAGATCATCATGAACATATAATACTCTTTCTATTTCTAGTAGTGTGATGAACAAGAAGACCAACACGATTTTGTAGCACTTTTTTTTGTGTAAAGAAAATTTTTGGTGGAAAATTAAAAACAAAAAGAAAATCACTGAGAAAATCTATGAAAATGGATGAAACAAAATTTTATGTGAAATTAACGTGAGGTAGCAAAAGGGCACAACAGAAGTCACGTTGTCAAAATTTATGAAAAAAATAAATAAATTAAGGTAAAAAACAAGACAAAATTGTTGGGGACTGAGTGGAGCCAAGACAATAATTACAAAAATGAAAATAAAAACTGAGAATCGATATGAGAAAATAAATATGTTTGTTAAACAAAATCTGTGAATTTTGAATTTCTTTTAGTTAAGAAAAAAAAACTAACTAATGAATTTAAATATTGCGTTAGTATTTTAATGATGTTTTAAGAGGACTCTTTAAATTAAAATTTGAATATGGAATGCCATGGACTACAGTTCAATTGACTCTGTTTTGCTTAAGCATTAAGCTAGGAAATTATTCTTTTTGTATTTTTAAGAAGTAAAATATTATCATCAATCGCCTGCAAAAGAAAGTTTGAAAGTTTTGCCTTAATAAAAATATGCCAAAATAAGATTTTAAGATTTAACACTTGATTTTTAAGTTATTAATTTTAAAAGATTGGATGCGAATTTTCAATTTAAATTCACGTAAATTTAAATTCAGTAAAACAAACACAACAGCAAATAAAACAATGATTTACAACTTCTGAGCATGTAACGTTTTCATTCTGTATGCAAACATTTAAGCATCCTTTAAAAAGCCTTCAAAAGAAAATCATGTCCTATTTAGTCTTTTATTTTTTATTTCATTTTTCGTCGAATTCAGAGGAACCTCCTTTCCATATGAAACAGAGACGAATAAACTTTACTTAACATACATACTGGTATCACCAACCAACATAGTCGCATCATTATTCCGTATCATGGAATGGCGTGGCATACCATTTCTTGACAGCCCCAACCGTTTAAACAACATATAACGCATTTTATTGGAAAAATTAAAAGCTTTTCAATTTTATTATGCCTAAAGTCTCCAATGGCCCAATTTAAATGAAATTATGCTCATGTTAAAGAAACTCAACAGTTTTTAAGAGGTTTTCCCAACAAAACAAAAAAAATAAAAAATAATAAAGTTTGACTTCGCAATGTTTGCATGCCTGCTTTGCAACAAACAGGCCAGCCAGCACACAGGCATAAAGGCTCAACGTTTGGTGGCATTGTGGCAGCATAAGGAAGCAAAGCAAACAGTAGGCCGACTAACATGCAGTTGTCTGTTTTTTCCCCCCAGCAGCCAGGATGGCAACGAACCAACGAACACATCAATAACATTAAATAGCCAAAACGTGGGCGACATATTCGGTGACTAAAACGCCTCTTGTTTTTAAAGTTGCGTGTACGTTTATATTGCCTAGAAATAAGACAAATTTGTACAGGGTTATTCAATCAAAGGACATTTTAGCGAACTTGTTTAATTTAGAGTAAATATAAAATCGGTGAATGCGATCAGAATTTGCTACACAAACAGGAAGAATACAGATCTTATTTGTATTTGTATAACAGCTGCTGTTATTAAGTGTGTTCGCGTACCCAAAAGTTTTTACAAATTTTTACTGAACTTTACTGCATTTTTTACTAAATTTCGTTCGTTTACTCGAGTTAAAGTAAATGAGAACACAAAAGCGTAAAGTGATAGTTCATGACTGGGAATTTAAAAATTTTTACTGCAGAAATTTCTTGTAGTAAAATTTAGTAAAACAGAAAAACATATAATTCAAAAGGTAAACAAACAAAAGTAAGAAATTAAAAAGTATAAAATTTATGAAAAAATTATTTAAAAAAAGAATAACTGACACAAAATAATAGAAAATAATAAGTGAACAATTATATTTCAACTATTCCTTCGTTAAACATGTATGTATATTAAAAGAAAAGGAATTTTGTAGAAACCAACCATTTTCGTTGTTATTTTGTTATTTCTTTTTAGTTGTGATAGTGTTAAGTATATGGTTACTTAGTACTGCACTTGCTTTTAAGGTAGTCAATAGCAAAAAGAAATAATCAAATACTTTTGAATAAATTTAATCAGACACAAATTTGGAAAACCAAAAAAATTAAAATAAACACAAGGAAACGATTGTAGAAAATAATTTGTTCATATTTTCTTAAAACATTCGTTTTATAATAAATATTGCATCGAGTACCAACAAGAAAAAGAGTTTAGTAGTCCAAAGTGTAAATACATTTCAACACTATATTGATTTTCAATCACCTGTTTCCTTAATCTTACTAATTTTTACAATTTTTCCGTTCGCGTACTTTTTGGGCAACAGCTTTTTTTGAGAGTAAATTTCGCAGTTTACTCAGTAATTACTAATTTACTGCATTTTACTGTAAAAGCACTGGAACGTAGCTATTGATTCACTTTCGAGCTTCTTCGCATCTATGTCATATCTGCTTCAGTCGACCAACGACCACTATTCGAGTGCTGTGCTTGACTTGAGTGATTTCTCTTCAGTAGTAGGTGCCTGAGTCTCTGCATTCAAAAGAAAAATCAAATTATATTAACATAACATAAACCTTATTGGTGTCAGAAGTACACTAACTAAGAACATTTGTTAAACCGAGCACGATTGATTCAAAAACAAGCTCTTCAAGTACTAAAGCTGGATTCAACCATCAAGTTTTTGTCAGGACAAATTGTTTTTTATATGTAGTTTGAAGTCTCTCCTTTTCATGTTTCCAGTTTAAGTTTTTAATTTTAGTCTTTACTGAGAATATACGAACAGGGTCGGTTTTTGTCAATAAATCCTATTTCAATAAACGTGGATTGATGACGCCCTTTATTGACTGCCGAAGGCGCAAATTCGACAAACGTAATAAGGCCCATTATTTAAACCTGGTTAATGATGTGTTATTAACAAAAAAAGGAGTTAAAAAATCGAGCGTTTTTAAAATGTAAAATTCCGACATTTTTGGGATCCGGATTTCTCGTTTAGCATCACTAATTGAGAGAGAAATAAATAAATAAATAAATAAATAAATAAATAAATAAATAAATAAATAAATAAATAAATAAATAAATAAATAAATAAATAAATAAATAAATAAATAAATAAATAAATAAATAAATAAATAAATAAATAAATAAATAAATAAATAAATAAATAAATAATTCCTTAAATGATTAGAATTATCCACTCAAATTGCTTGTCAAAATAAACGACCTTCAATTGAAACTCCCTGTAAAATTAGAGTCTGATGGACAAGCGAGCAGAAACAAGAGCACCATCATCATAGATTTAATATTGAAGTTTTCAAAAGACATTTGTTAGGCAGATTTGAACAACAAACACAACAACAACAACAACAACAACAACAAAATCAACAGTGCCATTGAAAAACACGTACTACTCCTTTTAATAACAAACTTAAGATACACATTTGTGGCAAGCAGGCTTGAGTAGACAGACGCTCATGCAAGATTTCATGCATTCATGTGTATATGAGGTTCTCTGGGAATGTACGTTGCATTTATTGCCCTGTGGCAGGTTTTCTACGATAATTACAGTTAACGGTATGCGACACTTATGAGCCCCACGAAGTGATAGATGCACACAAACACAGAGCGGGCATACATTTCCTCAACTCTCTATGGCTGTGTGTGTGTGTGTGTGTGTGTGTGTATGTGTGATGAATGTTCATTTGTAAAGGAAGGAGAAGTTGGACTAACAAGAAGAAATTGTGTGTCCATATGTGTGTATGTATTTAAAACGATGCACTTTGACAACAACACATGTGGCACGTCCACACAATGTACTCGGACTAACTGAATGTGGCAATGCCTGTTTTATATTGAGCCGCCACTAGGGACAGAGCGAGCGCACTTTTTCAGACCGAACCCAATTCAGAGCTCGAAACCGAACTTTTTTTATTACACAGTAAAACATTTTTCAGCTCATTGATTTGGAACTAAATTTACATTTTAAGACCAGAAGAACGTTGAATATTTCAATAATTACGGTATTCCGAGATATAACCGGGTTAAAATATAGAAAAAGTGCTAAAAAGCCATCTTGAACAAAAAAATTCGTGTGGCCAATAAATTATTAATGCAGCCAAAACGAATGAAGTAGAAGTTCTAATTTTTGGGGCTACTTTCACAAGCAATTCTTAGGATTGAGTCCCAAAATCATGTGTCGCACTGTGTTATGGAATGGAAACAGTTGTTCTAAGAAATATTTGGGTAAAGTTCTCTGATGATTTGCATTAGCAACAATGAAATTCGCATAGGAACAAGCTGTACCCCTCAATAATCAATTTCAATTTGTTTTTAACAAAATTATTAATTTTTTATTACATATAATTATATATTAATTTTGGGAAAAGTGTGAATAAAAATTTTAAATACGGAAACAATTTTAATCTTTGTGATTAAATTAAAAAAAAAAAAACAAAATAAACACTCGGAAGAGCCTGTTATTTTCCCAATATTGTATTTTTTTGTACTTTAATATTTTACGCAATTTCGTTTGGCGTATGTTTGATCATAAACAAACGTGTACAGAAAATGTATGCAAAGTTCGGTGTTCCGGATGCCCGAACATCAACTGAAAATAGGTTTCGGTCGAACTGTGACACCGACACCGAAGCCGTACGTTCGGTCGTACTGTAGCCGCCACTATTGAAATCACTAACATGACTCTGATGATGATGATGTTGATGAGGATGATGGTGACGTTAAAGATTTTACTATGTTGCCATTGTTATTGCTTTTGTTGTAATGTTTGCGGTTACACCCACAAAACGTTGCAACCATTATTAAATCCAATACGATAACGGGTATTTAAATTTTTCTTAAAGATTATCTTGGTCTCTGTGGCAAAAATGCCGCCTACAAAATGCTGTTACAAAATTAAACTGCTCACGATAATCTTAGTGTGTTTTGTAGAATATGATATTGTGAAGGAGGGGTGCTTGAAGGAATTTCTGTAAACGATGTTCTTGTGCATTCAAACATTTAAATTGTTAATTATGCACTTAAATATTTTACTACATGAAGCATCGTTTCATTAAACATCGTTTCGTTTTCTTTCAACTATTTGTTAATTTGTTGCATAATTATGTTGCATTCGTTCATCTGTCAGTGCGTTTGGATTGCCCTTGCATATGTACGGCTCGTTTGCAATTCTTTTTGACTGTGCGATATGTTGGTGTTGCTTTGGGTGAATGAAGGCACTTGTCCTGCACAATTGTAGAAAGAGCAATAAACTTTGCTAACTTTCTTTAAAGCTACCTTGGCATCACTTACTTCACTTGTATGCTGCTTGCAACAATGCAACATTGTCTAAATATATGTACGAGTACATAAAAAAGAGAATTTTTAAGTAAAATCTAGTTTAAACACTTAAAGGCACAGAGTCATAATCGTTGCAACGCATTTTATGAAACAATACATAAGAGTAGTTTATACACAATCCAGCTGCCGTTAAAAGCTGTACAAAACTTAAGGAATTTCCCCAAGGATTTTATAACAAAACGTCATAAAGTTTTCTCAAATTATTAAATTCTGATGGCTTTGGGGCTGATAAGTGTAGTTTAGGTTTCTTGTAGGAAGTAATTAACTTTATTTATTTTAATGTTACCGTTGTAATGGCTTTTTAAAGGATACTAAAATAATTAAGTCATTGTTTGGTTGTGAGAGTTTTGTGAAGGCTTTCAACATGTATTGAAAAAAATCTTATTTTCAGCTTAAAACAAAAACTACTCAGTAAAATGAGAAAAAAATTAATGCGGAGTTTTGTATTCGCAAGTAGTACAAGTTCGGATCATTTCTAATGGTTTTTTCAAAATCTTGTCATTACAATAATTAAGTTTTTTGTTCATATTAAAAGAAATGTAAGTAATATGTTATGAAAAAATTTATATTTTCGTGCTCTATAATATTACAATGAATATAAACACGTAAATTTAAATTAATAAAAAAAATTCTTTATTAAAATATCGTATATTAGTACATATTTTAAAATTTTAATCGCAATATTTTCACAAAATTACTGTCTGTTTTTAGAAAATGGAAACAAAATTGTGAGTGAGAATTAATATTGAAAACACCAATAAAATACGAACATTTATTTTTGTTTTCAATATAAATTCTCGCTCACAATTTTTTTTTAATTTTTCAAAATCAGGCAGTTAATATTTTACATATTTAATAAGATATTAATAATAATAGTAGGAATGAAAACAAATTGAAATTGATTATTGAGGGGTATGGCTAGTTTCTATATTATATGAAAATAAAATATAATAAATAAAATTATTTTTAAAAAACTGTGTAGCAACAAAATATTATAGCTGAATTACAAAGTTTTGTAGAAATAAGCGAAAACTGTTTTTTATTTGCTTTTTATTATAATATTTTATATCGTATCTTAATAAGTAACAATTGTAAAAATGTATATTTTTAAAGCCAAGAAAAGTGTTTGAAAACATTTTTATAAAATTTTGTTTAAGTAGGCTTATAACATTTGGCTGAACAATTGTATAAAAATATAAACTGAGGCAATATGTAAATCATAAAAAATTGAGAGAATCATGATATTACGATATCAAACAGTTCTCAATTTTCCAATTAAACAAAATTTTGATAAAAATTATATTTTTCGTTTTTTTTCTCTTTTTATGCATAAATAAAATATCGTATGAAAATACCTAAATTGCATAATATTTCTGCTTCAGTGATTTTTATTTCGTTGAACATACTTTTTCTAAATGCCGCCGTCAAACACCTACAATCAGTCGGCTTAGTTGTATTTAAGATGCTATTGTGAGTTATTTTTCACTCACGCTCTAGCACGCTCTCGAGAAACAAAAGTGGAAAAGTTAGTCATAATCAGGAAAACTCACACAATGAAATAATTCTAGAAAAACACTACAAAATAATACAAAAAATTAAAACAAAACAAAAAAGCCCACTAAACAATCACGCGAAAAGTCTACTCATACACGCTCACTCACGATCAATTTTTGTGTACTCTCGCTCACGTAATTGAAACAAAAAAATAATCACGACTATGCGTGATCACGCTAATCGCGTGTATGGTTTCATATTTTAATTGCACTCACAAAAAAATGTAAAAATGTTTTCTTTTCTAAAATTTTTTTTTTCTTTTTACCAAAAAATCTGCTATTGAAAGTTTTTTTAGGAGAAAAACTTTGTCTCGTAAGTGATGATAATAATAATTTTTAATAAACTCACTATTTCAAAAAATCATTATATTGCAAATTTTCAATAAAAAGGGCAAACAATTTTGCGATTTTTTTTAGAAAAGAAAACGCCATTAAACAATTATTTTCTTTTAATATCTGTCAATTAATATTTCATTAAAGTTTGCTAGAAAAGGAAATTTGTGGTAACTATTATAAACGATTAGCATAAGATGTAAAATCAAAGTACTTGCATGTTAAATGTCGTAACATTTACAAAGTTAAAAGAAATTTCGTAATACCCATTTTGCAGAGCGCAGCACTCTCCCCACCCACCCTTTCGTTTTACTAAACATGTCATTTGCACAATTTTAAATAAGTGTAAACCTTTTTTTTAACTTTCGTATTTATAGCAGCATCAACAGCAACTTTAGATAACTAATCGCCTGACTACCGAGTGTACAGATTTTGTTTGTTATTTATTCCTTTTTTTATTATTAAATGTTTTGTAGTAGTGTCACTTGACACACCAGCATCATCATGATCATCGTTGACATTTGAGGCACTTGTACAAAATGTTTTCAAAATTAAGTTGCCACTTGTCTTAAGTAAATAAAACTCCTTTATCTTTTGCTTTCTATTGCCTCTATTCCCTTTCCAGTAACATTTATTTTGTGCTTGGTGGACAATCAACCCACTGGCCTACTCTGACTGACACTCCTTGGATTGGGTATCTGAGGTTGACAGACAAAGAGAGTCAAAAGTTAAAGATGTTTTTCACTGGTTTCCATTTTTGTACTTTTATTCAAATGAACTTTTTAATTAATTTTGTTTTACTTTTTCTTTCGATTTGGTTCTTTTGTTCGAATGATGTGATTGTTGTTAATAAGTTCTGTGTTGCATTTGTTATTTTTACTGGTGGCAAAGAAAGTTCTTCTTTTTTTCTTGTAGTTTTAAAAAGTATACGTCCGATATTTATTCTCTTCATTCATTCTCATTCATCTCAGTGACTTAATGTTTTTAATTTCACTCTAAAGTGGTCTTTAGTATGCAAATATTGAACACACACATACACGCATTTACACACGCATTTCATAGAAGAAAGTAAAAAGTTTGGAAGTTGAATAAAAGTATACGGTGAATACGAATTTCAAAATATGTACATTTTATAATCAGATTGCGAGATTTGACAGAATTGTTAATTTAATGAATTTTAGTTCAATAAAGTATTTTATTCAACTTAAGGTTTAAAGGTGACGATTTCATATTTAAGAATTTTGATAGTATAATGAATTTCTAGGACCTTCTGAAATAGAGAAGTAAAGTTTTCTTGAGTGGAAAGAAGGCCTGGTTAAGATTCCCACAAATCTCAACAAAATGCTTGCCAATAATTACTTGAGAGAGCAATGCTGCACTTAACGCCAGTTTTTATTTATTTTTATTTATCAGACAAAAGTCATCTAATGCCCAGGATGATTGTGATCAATTATGACCATTTTCGGCTGTGCAGCTTAAGTCAAGCAAGTTAAAGGCCTCCATCACTTGTCATCATATTGCTGAATTTCACACCAATTTTGGGACTTTTCGCTAAATCTCACTCCAGATGCCTTTTTGGTTAGCGCAGGACTTCGTATGGAAGATTTCGCAGCCAGTTGTGGGAAGTTTTTCTTGGCAGATTTTTTACTTAGTGCGTTCATTATAATATTTATTTATCTTTCTCTATACGACTAATCCTTATCAAGATTTGTTGATCCACTGATCGTGATTGTTTCAGATTTAGTAAAAAACCTAGAAGTTTCTAAAATAGATCACTTTTTCTAATGTCACTGCTGGCCATATTTTAACGACGGTAGTTTTAAACTTGACATACGACTTACGTAAGCGGTAATCCTGTTTCTGCAATTCAGGAACTTGGACAGCGAGCTATCAGCGTCTTTAAATATCGGATAGAATGTTTGTACGTGAAAGGTTTCGTATCAATACAGCCTGTTTCCCCTGAGTACAAATCAGCCATTAGGGATATGCTTCGTATAACAGCTCTGTCTATTAGGAATATGTAGCTAATGGTCGTGTACGCCACTTTGTCTTCTATCGTATTTCCAAATCAGGAAAATTTCAATGGCTTTTAGGCAACCTCTAGTTGCCACTGAGTTGAAGGTGTTTACCGCACAATATTTACGAAATTTATAAATTACAGATAGCTTTCACTATTTGAGGAGTTTAACATTGACCGTCTGTGCTTAACCGTACTTTTACGTAGACAGCATGCGGTGGCAAATCTTCTCCTCTATTGATTTCTCAAGTTTCAAATAAATCAGTCTAGTAGCTACAGCCCGATGCATTACACGAGGACGGATCAATTAGTCCGTGACTTTTCGAACTTCCCTCGTAGTTACATGAAATGCAACACTGTTCCCATCAAGTGCCACCTGTTAAAAGACTACTGTCAAATTTTAAGCAAATGTCATTTACTTTGTGTTTAACAGCTGTTCAAAAGATACAACCTAGAGTATTTTTCTAAAACAAACATTAATTAGAAATGGAAAAAGTGAATTTCGAGTCCTCATTAAACATTATTTTTTGCGAAAAAAAAATCGTCAATCTAACCAAGGAAATACTCGATAAATACTATGGGGACTCTGCACAACCGATTTCAATGGTAAAAAAGTGGTTTACTGACTTTCGTTGTGGTCGCTCAAGCACAACTGACGCTGAACATTCTGGACGTTCAGTACTCCCGAAAATGTCGATAAAATCCACGATATGGTGTTGCCCGATCAAAGAGTAAAAGTGCGTGAGATTGTTTATGCCACAGGCATTTCATATGGCAGTGTGGTTTCAATTTTAAAAGATCAGCTGGGTTTAAGAAAGTTGTCTGCAAGATGGGTTCCGCGTTTGCTAAATTTACCATAAACGTAAACGTGTGACAACTCCAAAGGTTTGTTTGGAGTTGTTTAGCAGCAATCCGAATCAGGTTTTGCTTCGTTTTGTAACTGTGGATGAAACATGGATCCATTACTGTACTCTGGAGACCAAGCAGCAGTCTAAACAATGGGTTTCTCCGGGTGAACCTGATCCGAAGAAGACCAAGGTAAGTTTGTCGGCCAATAAGGTGATGGCAACTATTTTTTGCGATGCACGTGGGATAATCCACACTAATTACCTTCAAAACGGGAAAACAATAAACGGTGAATATTATGCCAACTTAAAGACCGATTTAATAAGGACTTAAAAAGAAAACGACCTCATATGGCCAAGAAAAAAGTTCTTTTTCATCAAGATAATGAACGATTGCATACGTGTGCAGTCTCAATGGCAAAACTCTATGAATTGGGCTACGAATTGGTACCTCATCCGCCATATTCTCCGGACTTATCATCTAGTGACTACTTTCTATTTACAAACCTGAAGAAAAGGCTCGGTGGAAAGAGATTAAGCTCCAACGATGAAATTATTGACCAAACAAATGCCTATTTTAAGGACCTCGAAAAATCCCATTTTTTGGAAGAGATACAAAAACTGGAGAAACGTTGGACTAAGTGTATTGACTCTAAAGGAGATTATGTTGAAAAATAAATTTTGGTTTTGCAAAAAAACTGTATTTCACACGGACTTATTGATCCGCCCTCGTACATTGTACTGAGTCTTCGTGCGCCACAGGATGACAGTGTTGACTTCTGGATTAAGGCGCGTGAAGTGTGAAGTACTTTTCAGAAAAAAAAATTATTTAGAAATTTATTGACTTGCAGGAATCTTGGGATATTTATTTTACTATTATCTTCACAACTTATCTTAATTCCTAACACGCGACACTTTTGGGAGAAGCCTAGAAATCCTTACGCAATAGAAATCTACGAGTTTTGAATTGTTACCAAATATTTTTCAAGTTTTACTGATGATTTGGCAAACGCACCAATAAAATGCAGGCATATGGACAAGCCGTACCCACAACAAACAAATAATTTTTAATATTAATTTTGGCGAATACATCGAATAATTTATTAGGCTTTTTATGTGTCTCTCTCGCATGTCACAACCATTGAAACACATCAACTATACCTCTCATCCAATTATAGCGCATTTTAAATATAATAAAATTGAAAAACAACCGAAAGAAAAGTTTGTTGTTTCCTGGCTGTTGGTTTAAATAATAATGCGATGGAAAACAATTTATGCATACCAAACGAACTAAAGAATAAAAATAAAGTAAAAACTTTGCTATTTTACATTTCATTGAGAAAGTGTGAAAATTGAAAGAAGAACAACAACAAAAAAGTTAATTACAAATATTGTTTTAAACAAAACTCGCTCTTTGTTTTGTTGTTGTTGTTGTTGTAGTTCAGCTTGAACAGAGAAAAGGATACGGAAATTAAATAAATTTAACAACTAGAAATGTGTGTTTGTATGTAAATGTATTTATGTGTTTGTAATGTATATGAGCAATATGGTTTCAATTTTGTCAACAAAAGTCATTGTTGGCTTAACGAGCACCAACAATTAAATGCAAATTACTTTGGTTTATTTTAAAATCCATTTAAATATTCAAAGATTACTTTTAAAAGTTTAAAGGTAAAATAAACAATTTTCTGATGCCTTTTGAGAGTTGAGTAATTGGAGTTGCTGGTGTTTCATTGATTGAAGTTCACTTTAAAAGAAGTGGTTCAATGTGAGAAACATATCGGTCATCCCAAAAGATGAACCAAACTTTTGATTAAATGAATTAGTCAATAAACAGAATTGCTGAATTGCGATTGAAAGAATCACTGGTCGGTCCATAACTGTTCGAAAATTGTGATGGCCTGAAGATGATGGGCATTTTGATTATTTGCTCTGGTGATATTGAAGTCATATATCGACGCTTATAAACCAGAAACAAATGAACGTTAACATTTGCTGCCTGAAATCTTATTCAAATATTAATGCCATGAAATTAATGTTTAAATTAAATAAATGTTTTAAATTTATGAAGATTAAAAATATGTTTCAGCGATTTAATTCAATTTAGAGTTATCGGCTTCCAGAAAAAAAACTCCAGATATTTTTACTGTTGCGAATGCATCTTGAAAGGAAACTTTATAATTGTTCGTTCGAATATATTCTAGCTGTAGACAATTTGAAAAATATTAAAATTCGACTTCGAGTTAGTCTTTTTTTATACGAAATCTCTATGAGTTGTTCTTGATAATAATCAGTTCAGTTTGCTTCTACTCATAAATGGAGCAGCACTTAAATAGTCTTTAAAACTCTTCTCTATTATGACCAGGGCAAGTTTAAATATGCACAAAAAGGGTGAGTTCTAAAACGTCATTTGCAATGCAACTGAACAAAGTCATGCATTCCTTAACGCAACCTTGCAAACACTGACAATGTCACACATCCCTGAATGTATAATAAAAGTTATCGATACAGAAACTAAAGCAAATTGTGTATCACTAATTTTGCTACTGTTTTTTTTCCACAGTTGGATATTTTGATGCAAAAAGCATAAAAAACTTGCCCTGCTAATGACTGTTGAATTTAATATTAATACGAGGAGGCATCAAAATATCGACCCCTGTGCGCAAAATTATCGTATGTTACACTTCTTATGAAATAGAGTTTTTTATGAAAATCGGTTGTAAATCAATTAATTAATCTCTTGACAAAATATTATTGCGATAAATATAATAGTTATGGAGATAATACAATGCACATTTTATCGTATGTAACAGTTTTACAGTATATAATAGCAATACAAATAGTAATAAAAACGGTCTCCTGTTAATTTAAGTTTTTGTAACATACGATAATATCGCGCACAGGGGTCGATATTTAAAATTTTACTAACCTGCTATCAAAAAAAAAAAGCTGTTTGAAGTGCCCGGATGCATTATTGTAGTTTCTGAACAACGGCAGCACCAATTTTTAATTTCTTTTTTTTATTTGAAAATTGTGTGTTCTTTCTTCCGGCATTTGGCTTAGTCCAAATAATTTTATATAATTATAATTTTTGTAGATGTATCCTTCCGTTTCTGTATGTCTTTGGGACCATTCGAATTAGTTTTATATTTTTTGGTTTGAAAAATTAATTGATTAGTTCGTGTTCGTAGTAAGTTTGAAGAAAATCATAAAGTTTCCGAACGAGTCGAAGTTAAGGCCTCATTAGCTTTTATTTTTTGTTGCCGTTCTGTGCCGTTCTTTTCTGTAGAAAATATTTCTTACTTACTTGTTCTGTATCTGAACTTTCGGATGTGGACGATATAAATAAAGAATTGAATTTTGCAAATCTTTGCAAAATGTTTTTTACTTGACAAAAATATATAAATCTTTAATAATTTGAATTGAAATAAAATATTCTGACTTTTAATACAAAATTTGTAATATTTCATTCCACAAAAAACTAATGCATACAAACTCTTGGCTGTCACTTAACGTTGTATTCTATTTTCTACAGAATAGTCCGCAACAGAACAGAACGAAAAAGTAACAACAAACCACAAATACAGTTTTTCAATCGAACAGAAACAAAACAGCTGATTCGTAACAGAACAGAACGTACAAACTAATTCTGCCTTTAGACATTCGATTACTTCAATGATACCAAAAGCACACAGTTACCTTAAACTGATTTCGCAGCATCACGTGTGTCAGGGGTTTTCAAAATTTTTAATTTGGTTAAGTTTATTTCAATATGATATCAAGAAATATAAGAAAATAGTGCAGACATATTAACAAACTAATGACAATTGTACTTAGATGATGTTATTGAAAAGAATGGTTCATTTAAGATCAATATTGAAAGCCAATGAATTTCAGTTTTTCAACTTAGGATTATTGAAAGTGAGACATGGACAAAAAAGACAAAAGTCTCGATTGGTCATGCAGTCGGGTCTCGATTATCCGTGATGGTCGGGACCAGAAGCATTACGAATAATCGATTATCACGGTTAATCGAATAATAATTTTGATTATAGTTTTTTTTAATATTTCTATTATTTAACAAGTGAACATTGGTGTACATACATATTTACATTAAAAAAAATTAATTCAAGAAGTTTATGTACATTTTTAAATTAAATAAGTATGTATACATTAAAATTTCTACTGAAAACATGAGTCAAAAAAAAAAAAGAATACAATTTCTTTAAAAAAAAGTCGTGTAATGTTGTTTGTCTAATATTTTTCAACTTATAATTTTCTTTTATTAGTTTTCTTGGATACGATAAACTTGAATTTTATACTGCTCTGTAAAAAATATTTGCTGCGATACATTTTTTAGCGCTCTTGGACGAGCACTTTTACCAATAACTAAAGCTTTGTACTTGTGTGTACCAGCAGCATTAGCGCAAACTAAAGTGGTTAGTATTTCCTTCGACACCTTTTGTCCATCTATGAATCTTTCATTATGACAAAACAAGCTGCTCTCGGGCAAACACTTTCAAAAAAAGGCCTGTCTCGTACCCATTATAAATTTGCTCACTCGTAAGGTTTTCCGTTGATATAAATTCATTTAATTGTTCTACAAACATTGTGGCACTTACATAGTCTGCTAAAGATTTTTCTCCTTCAGCATTAAGTCTTTTTATTCCATGTCTATTCTTAAAATTTTGCAACCACCCGTTGGAGTATTCACACTCAGAATGAATGTTTAAAAAACTTGTCTTTGTTTTTTATAATGTCATAAACGGTCTGTATCCCAACTTCGTATTTTTGAGCTAGCATTTTAACACTCACAATATTTTTTGAATGCTCGTTAATTATTTTAACTTTATCTTCAATATTGAAACGTTTCTTTGTCTTTTTACCACTGGTAACGATGCCATACTAAATATATTTAGATCTAACCACCCGCACTTCTCAAATTTCTAAATTAAACTAATCACTTGTAAAAGCTTCTGACTCATCGTATGCAAACAAGGGAATTCCCCGTTTTCATGTTTATTATATTGTATGTATGAATTTTAAGTTAATAAAAAAAAATCTGCCATCACGGATAATAGAGGTAATCACAGTTAATCGAAGCAAACAATTTGAAAACATTGCAAACAAAAAACAATATACTTATCTTTGGCCATCACGGTTAATCGGGGTTACCGGTTAACCAGATCACGGATAATCGAGGCCCGACTGTAATTCATGTATTTTTTTATTTTTTTTTTTATTTATTTTGTCTTGTCATGTCAATGGGAATAAAAAGCCCTCAATTTCAGCATCAATAATGACTCTGAAAAGCAGACATAAAACACAACAAACAATTTGACAAAAAACAGTAAAAATTGGAAAATGGAAAAGCGAAAATGAACTTCATAAAGAATCATTAACACAGTTATTTATGCAGTTCAAAATCTTCATGCTCATCTTAATTCATTGAAGCATTAATATTTGCCTCCACAAAACGTTGAGCGGCAAAATAAAAACAAATATGTGTTTATTCAGTTTGTAAAACGATAATTACGACCGACCATGATGTAAATGAAAATAATGACGGCTATTGACTGCGAAAATGGTGGTACAACTAAGAAGCCGACACAAGTTGTCCTGGTTGGTTTTCCTCTCCTGAGTGCGTACATACATGCACTGGTTAGTCTCTCAGCTAAAAGATTAATGGAGCGTGGCAATATGTCTGTATCTTTTTTTTCAATATTTTCTATCCACTTTGACTGCTGCGGCTGCCTGCTTCTGTTGCTCTTTTAGACGCATTTAGCAAAATCTAAGAAAGAAAAAAAAGACAAACAATATTTATGTATGATAAAAAGCGAATAAAACTGTCGTCATAAAGTAAAATAAATGGAGGGGGCTTTAATAAGAAATAAGTAGTTTTTAATATTTTTTTATATGGATATCTGCTGTTCTTATTGTACGCTTTCTGCAGCAAAAGTACGCTTTCCGCTCCCCGTTTGTTGCATGCCACATAATTGGCAAACTAAGCAGCACAGCACAGCGCAACACAACTCAATTGAATTCACGTTAATATTCATCTAAAAATTTGCACAATTTTATCAAACGACTTTAGTGGTTGTGCCATAAAGATTAAAAAATAAATATTTAATAATAAAAATACTTAAATTGTTTTCTCTTTTCTGTTCACGCAGCAAGATTAAAGTATTCAGACAAAAAGTAAAAATTACTAAATTGTCTTTAAAGTTTTATTTTTATTAAACTTATGAACACTTTAAAATGTAAATTTTAATCCTCTTTAAGTACTTATGCAATCAAATCTGCAATAATACTTAATAATTTAACATAAATAAATAAGAGGATGAATTAAACAACAAGTATAAAGTTAACAGAGCTAAAAGTATGAGAGTTGTATCATGTTTAACATCTTGTTATGGGTTTGACGTTGTATAATTACCTGTCATGCACAGTGGTGTTAAGGGAAGAAAACGAGGAAATAGTTTGATTAAGTCAACAATTTAAGAATGCTCACAGGCTTCCTCAAAGGCCATTGCAGACTGAGAAAATACCTCAACTTAACAGACTTGGCACATTTGCAGATACAGTGATTACGAGGATGAAACTCCAGAATATATTCTGAAGGAAAGATATTGCCAATTGGGCAAGCACGTTTTGGCGGATTGGAAGCTGTCAACACTAGAACCACTGGCAATCTTGAGTTTACTCAGCAGATTACGTCTAGATGAGGTGCTCTAGCACCTCGCATGATGTCCTGAGATTCACGAGACAATAAAATTCATTCATTGACCAAATAGAGTTTACAAATCAAACTATTAAAAAGTGTTTTTTTTTTTTTGTTCAAAAAGAATTCGTTTTTGTTAAATTAAGTTTTAGTTCGGAAATTTAACTTGTATTAAATTCATGAGTTAAGGAATTAATTGTTCGGCTTGAGGTCTGTCTTTTTTGTTTAATAAATAAATTAAAAATAAGAAATCTTTTTTAAGTTATTTTATTTTATTAATTTATTTTTCCGACATTTCGGAACAAAATAAGAAACTTCTAAAAGAGTTATTTTTTTTTAAATTTATTTATTAAACAAAAGAGACAGACCTCAAGCCGAACAATTAATTCCTTAACTCATAAATTAAAAAAAAGGTCTACAACACAACACATTTTATTAAATTCTTTTACTAAGAAAGTAATTTCTTTAAGCATATGAGTATTTTTAAGCAATGAATGAAGAAGGATGTCCTAACTACACCAACAACAACACCATGTTTGTTACGGAGGCTGCTACATGCCCCCGTCCGTGCTTATCCCACCATCTACAAAATAAAAATAGCAGAGATAATAGAATACAAGAATAGAAAATATTTATTGTCAATGTAATGAAATTTGACTTTGAACGCTGACTTTGAAATTAAAACCCAAGAATATGTAAAAGAAGGCAACATAAGTGGATTGCCTAAAAAATACAATCAAATATATGATTAATTAAAAATTATGTTTCAAAGGACCACAAGCAATTCACAATTAACTGCCAGGCCCACGATGTCAGACATATTTGCTCTTTCGTACAATTACATTTAAAAGAAAAACAATTTGTCAAATTTTGTTATTGTTTTAAATGTTATTGTATGAAAGCACGAATACGTGTGACGTTGTGGGCGTGGCAGTAATAATTAAAATTGCTAGGTTTTTTCTTATGCAACATTTACAGATGAAGATAAAATATTTATCCCTTTCTGAAATTTTAATGAATATTGACAGCGACTTGTTAGTGCATATTTTTGCATATTTCGCAATTTACATTATTTGCTGGCATATTTCATTCCTAAAAGCATATTGGGTAGTATCCTTTGAATTTGTAGAGGATACTCAAGCCTTATGAAGTCCTTTTTCACACTTTATTGCCATGTCTTTAATTTTGCTACAAATATTTTTGCAACAGAAGCGAAATTTGTATTCAGTTCTGATCAACAAATAGCTTTTCTGTTTTGAGAATCCAGCAGTTGAAATCAACCACATTTCATTAGCAGTCTACTTGTTTTTAAACCAAATCAGCTTTAAAATGAGATAATAAAGAAGTGTGTTATTTTTTAAATTTGATTTTTTTTACATCAGTAGACGTTTGAGCATAATTTTCAATATACAAAAGTTTATTTAGATTGTATTAGACAACGATTTTTGTTAAAAAAAATCAAAGTCAATGTTTTGTTTTTTATTGCATTAAAAATTGCCGAATTTTATCAAAAGTTTTTGTTTCTGATGTCGAGATATCCTTAGAAATTTGAAGTAAAAGTTTGGTTTTCTATTCAGTTGTTTTGTTTTTTGTTCGGTTTGTTTTATATTTATCTTATTATAAATGCAAATGTTATTGAATTGTTGAATAAAAAATATGTAAACACACATATATTTATTTTCAAACCAGCAGTTTTTATTTCTTTTTTAAAGCATATTTTTAAAAGTTTGTACTGCATATTTAATGAGGATAAAACAATTTTTTATAGAGCATATTTCTGGGTTCCCTGCTAATTGCCCTAATTTTCGCTGCTTAGCTGTGCCAAAGCAGAGTTTTTAAACAATAATTGAAAACTACACAGAAAGAAAAACTGCATACTAAATTCAAGTATTTTCTACTTATTTTGAGTACGAGAAGTACTAAAAAATTTTGAATGCAAATAACGATAAAATGTACTTTAATCGAGCCAAAAACCAATCCTGGATTTTCCTAATATGAGTACATATTTTTTTAATCACGTGAAAAATTTTTTATCAACTAAAAAATTCTTAAATTAAATTGAGCATTTAAATTCGTTCGTATTTAAATAAATTTTTCTGTACTTGATTTTAGTAAATCTTGGATTAACGTACTTTTAAAACCGCTTGGTATTGTTTTAACTACTGATGGATTGATTTTTCTTTTGAGTGTAGGCTGCAACATATTTTCTATGCTGTTACAAACTTTGTCAGCATTTTCTTTGTTTTTTTTTTCTTGGTTCGTTGAAACCTAAACATGGCATATTTCATTAATTTTTAATGATCCTAATTTGCAAAATTAAACTTTTGCGTCTTAATTAATTACTTAATCCAAAAGCGTAAGCCCAAGACTTTTAGCTCTGGTTGCAGCATCATGAATGCCGGAAAATATCAGATTTAATATCCTTCATATTTTTGTATATGGCGGCGAATACGTGTAGATGTTCATGTTTTGAAAAACCATATAATTTTCAGGTTGTGAAATAGAGATAAAATTTCATTTTGTTTTCGTGGTCTCTTTTACTTTCCCTAAAAATTACATTTCATGGCGAACACAGTTACTCAGCCATATCCTCGGGCGGCATCAAAGTCCGAGCATGGATGAAACATGGACATGAGCGGTCTAATTAGCCATATGCGATGTTCGACATTCGATGTTCATACCAAGTTCATGGCTAGTGGAGACCCCCAGTAAAGCACTTTGGAATTACCAAGACTGCTGCTTTATGCTATTTGAAGAGAGCTTGTGGTCCACAATTAGATACTTATGAATGTCTGATTTTTTTTAAGTAAATTGCTGCCAAATTAAAAAACGTGATACTTCTTATATGCCTAATGTTCCCTAAAAATGAATGAAGGATCTGTAGCACAGAGGAGTTTTTGTAGCAAAAAGCTGGCAAAAAAAAGACAAAAACGAATTTAAAGAAATCTTAAAAACTACGCTGATCGATACACAACAAAATTTTACATCATATTGTAAATTTTTAAGACTTTATGTTGTGATTTGTAGCTCTGCGACGCTGCTGAAGTCAGGAAAGTGAAGAAAATTGCGTGCGTTTTTATTTTTTTCGGTTTCAAGATGTTCATATGATATTTTTGTGTGGCTATACGATTTTTTTTTTCGCTGAAAGACTTGATCCGGGGCTATTTTTGGTATTTAAAAAAGAAATTAGTTTAAATATTAATGTTGAAACAGTTCGTTTCAAATTTAAAAAAAAATTAATTTATTAACTTTTTTTGCAAAAAAAATTAAGAAAAGGGTTTTTAAAAGTGAAGTGAACAAATGTATAAATAATTTTTTATACCACAATAAAATTTAGAATCTCTAATTTTAGGCAAAAAAAAAGTTTGCGGAAATTTGCGACATTATTTATAAAGATTTTTAAAAATTTTCAAATTTAATTTCTTTTGCTCATCAGGCAAAATGCAAAATGCTTATAATCGCTTATAGTTATCAGATAGTGTTCCACAGCCCCATAAAACAGTTTTTATTTATCTGCGATCTATACAACAATATTTGTTAGAAAAATATTTGTACATACTAAAGTAAATTTCAAAAGCATTAAGTACAAAAATTAGATTAAAAAAAGAAATACATTGGTCACCCAGTTACCACACTACTCACAAACTTACGCATAAGAACATCCATATATGGGTTATAATTATAGGGGTGATGTTGGAAAAACATTCAAATGCAGTAATTTTCCGATTTAACGAATTTTCGATTTAATAAACATTGTATTTAACGAACACCCAAATATTTTCTACTGAGTACCTTATTTTACGAACAAATATTTTATTTTATACTCGGTTTAACGAACAAATGTAAAATATATATGCTGATGATTTGGAAAGATGCATTGAAAATAAACCTTTACCCGATGATGATTGCAATGATAAAATGTTTAATGTTTGGCTTAGCAAAACAATATTAGTAGCAAAATGTGCTTAAACAATTTCTAAAATATCCTTGTTCCTTTGGAATATTGTCTCATGTCCAATTCTTTCTGACTAAAAGCGTTACGAACATTAGCCAAAAAATAATAATCACTTTGGATTAAAAACTACTAAAATTTCTAAAATAAATTATTTTTGTATTACAGTATTTTTATGAATTTTTCATTTTCTAATATTCTCTTATTTTTTACCTTTTTTTAAATAATTATTTAAGTGATTATTCAAGCCTTAGGTCAATTTATATAAAAAACCAATCAATGATATTGGCGAAATATCGATTTAAAAAATAAATAATATACGTTTTTTTAGGTTTAAATAATCACTTAAATAATTTTTCATTTTCTTTATACATACATATTTTTAATGAAATATTTATTTTAAATTAGTATAATTTTAATAAAATATTAAAAAAATACTGTATATATTTAGAGTTTTTAATAAAATAGACGACACTATTCATTTTTAATTCAGTACTGCCTGACAGCAATTAGGTTCGTTAAATCGAAAAACTACTGTAGCTGGCGCTAGAAATTTTTTTTTATGAAATTACGCCTAAATCTCTCCAAAAAAACTTAATCTTTTAATTCAAAAAACACGTTTAATAATTTTGGCCAGCTTTTTGGGACAAATGCTCCTCTGTCTGTCATTTGAATATTTACATAAAGTTGCATCGTACAGAACAATTCGCTATTTTCTTATTTACAATATCTGTTAATTTTTGTTGTCATTTACATGCAAATATCTGTTGTGAGAAAAAATATACAAAATTTAAAGAATGAAATAAAAATAACCCTGAATGTGATGGTACATTTTTCGCAATACAACTTCAAATGCACAAAATGTTGTTGGCGGTATGCAGACGAAGTAAAAAATTCATTTATGCAACAATATTTTATATGCATAATGATATTCAACACTTGATGAACTGTTTTATTCATACTTTTTTATTTTCATTTCTATTTTAAACAAGATTGACACTCAAATGACTGAACAAGGAAGGTTGCATTTATTTAAGAAGAAGAAAATGAAAAAAGGAAAATATAATATTTCAAAAATATTCTGATATGCAAATCTAATGTATCTAATATGAAAACAGGGAATTGAAGTTGTTGATTATTTTAAGTTAAAATGAAATCATTATCATACTCACGGTCATCGTCATCGTCAACAGCATGATTCCTCTAACTTTCTAACTTTATTAACCCCCTGCAGCAAGAAGAGACGGAAGTGAAGAACATAAGAAAAAATATATAAAAAAGAATTTTCAATGCCATGTTCTTGAATTGACAAAATGCTCGAGTTTACAGTGACTTTGTTTCAAGTGGCGGAATACTTGCAACATACTGTATGAGTGAAATACGGTCGGTAAATTCTTTGTTTAATTAATTCTTCTTCTTCAACCTTCCTCGGACTAAAATAATTGAATGAAACTTTTCTCATGACAAAATTAAATTAAAAGCACTACAAGATACTTGAAGCCAGCGCATTGTTTGTGTATTGTGAATTAAAAATATCGTGCAGCATTTCGCGGCATGATGTCAAATTAAAGAGGCATTTAATATCAATTTATGTGAACAACGACGTTATGAGGAAAAGTAGAAAAAAAAGAAAGAAAACAAGGAAATCTCATTCGTCTTAAATCATTTGAAACAAGAAAAATAAATTATAGTGGGCTGAGTTTGTTGTGGGAAAATAAAGTGTACGAGTATTAAACGTTCTATGTGTATCCCATGAGATTTGTTTTTTCTTTTCATTTTCAATGACCAACGAAAGTGCACAAACAATTTTAATCGGAAAATTTTTACCTTTTTGTTTAATCATTTAGGACTTTTTTCTCATCAGGCGACATTCTAAAACGAAAATTCTTTTGATTTTGTAGAAATGGAAAAAATGTGGAGCTTTTGGGGTTTTTACATAAAAGTATTTTTTCATAAATTGACAAAGCTATGCGATACCAGACTGAATGGAGTTTCTTACTTGATCTAGAAAAATTTAAAGTGTTTCGGATGTGTCCTAAACGGTTACAAGCCATAATGTCCCATGTTATGGCGTCCATGGACCATACCAATATCCAACATATTTGGCAATGTCACATTCATTTGTAATCGAGAAAATATTGAACGAATGCAAATTTCTCTGTTACATTCAACTTGCAAACAATTTAAATGCCTTGTTAAACCAACCATCTACAAATAGAAAACGAACGTACGACTGACATGTTTAGTACTTTGTTTTTAAATCAAATTAGACAATAAAATTGATTCAACAGCCTGAGTTGGAAAGATGCATCGATGATGTTCGATTCATTAAACTTTATTCAGTTGGAACAGCAAAAGAACGTAAAGTTTAATTAACTCGCATTGCTGCAAGCAGATTTTTCGCAGTTTATTCCATCACCTTGTGATTCCAATGAAGTGTGTCTGGTGTCCAGTTTGTTTTCGAGTTCTTTGTCAAGCTGACATTTGCTTGTTTTTAATTCAATTCGTTGTTGTCTTAACTGTGGACTGTGTGGAGTCTAAAATCATTGTCAGTTGCGACACATTGTCGTTTACTGTCCATTTCTATTTTGTAAACATTCAATGTTTGTTCGCAATCTCATTGATTCTCAGTTGGGTATGATCTCTTTTTGAATTGATTATAACTTGTAATAGAAAGCAGGAACATCAACATACGTATATTCAAAAACAATACCAAAACTTAATTTTAACCGGACCGTGGAGCCGTTCGTATTGCTTGCGGTCACAAATATACAACATCTAAATTGTAGGTCAGAACTACTTAAAATTTTGGAAAAGATTAGAAAACCTCTTTTCTCTCGGAATCTAGTCAAGCAAAGGATAAAATTAGATAAAAAGGAGGGCTCTATTAAATCAAAATATGTGCTTAGAAAATAGAAGTGGCTCAACTTTATATTTTTAGAAAACAAATATATTTTTTAAACTATTAATTTGTATACGTAATTTGTTGAACTGTTTCGGTGTCTATATTAAAATGAATTGTTTGGTTTGAGTTCAAATCTGAGTTTATCCATTTCTTTTAATTTAAGAAATTTATTGGATAAATTCATTATTTTATAAAGAGAGTACGTTTTTGGAATAATTTATTATTCATCAATTTAGCAGAGCGGATCATTTGTGATTTCTGAGTCGTAACACCATCTCAGCAGTGTCCTTCGTTTGATTTTACCACTTTTAACGGTGGCCACTAGTAACCAGACTATTAACTAGACTAGTAACTATTTGAGAAATTAGAGTATGAAAAGTGCAACTTTTGCCCGCCCTTTGCTTTTCTAAAAAAATGTAATATTTCTTTTACTTTTTATCAAACAAATTGCAACTCAATCTTTTCTTAAGACAACAATTTCGCATTGTAAGTGACAACAAATTATTATATTGCAAATTTGCAGTAAAAAGGTTGGAAAATGTTGACTTTTTTTTAAGAACAAACACAAACCGCGCAGCCATTTTGGCTTGTCTGCAGAAACACCCAGGATCAAAGCAGGAATCGAATCTGCGACCCCCAGACTAAGATTCTAATACGCTAGTCTACGGGGGCTCCCCCAAAGAAAACGTCATTATTTATTTTTACACGTTAAATCAATTTCGATTAGTACGAAATCCCATCTCTGATGATTAATGATATCAATTATTTCATACTCTCCCGCCTTCTTTTAACTTAGAAATTTGTTTAAAAATTGCATAAATTGCATCACTTTATTTATTTTATTGCATAAATTGGATTAACGTATAACTGCCGCTTAGCAGTGTTGTTCTAGATCTAGAGGTTTTTCGGACAAGCTTATCGTGGTTCCGAAGTTTTCTTTACGTGTATACATGCATATCTCACGTGTTCTTTCTTTTTTTAACCGAATATAGTGAAACAATAGAGGCTGATAAAATTGACACACATTTGGCCCATGATTACAAATTGTAAAATATCTTTATTACGAACCAAAAGTAAATCGATTTATAAAGTAGCAGTCCAGGACACTTTGTCCTTAATTTACAATAGACCACACAGAAAAAAAATCATTGTGAAATCAGCTAAAACAAGGTTGATTCATTTAGTTTTGTCAACAATTTTGTTTCATAATCGTTTCATGTTAGCTTAACATGATATTAAAGTAAAATGAAAGTTATAGTTATCCACTTTAAAACAACTAGAAATCATGTTGAATTTACACTGTGCGCCAATCGAATCAAAGAGATTGTCATGTCAAAATAATGTTAATATCCTCATTGAAATTTTATTAAGAAAATTTATAACAACATGAATTTCATGTTGAATAAAAATAAATTTAATGTCGAATCATGTTGATTTAACATAAGCCAACGTTTGTTAATATTTAAAATTGACAAAAGTTTTTGATTTTACAATAGTTAATATTTTTTTAACTATAAAAAATTTTAATTTTACTTGAAAAACGGTAATTATTACTTCAAAAACGGAATTTACAAAATTAAGCATTTATTAATGTTATTTTAACTCTGTAAAAGTTAAAATTTAAAATGTACAATGTTATTTCAATGGGATGTATTTTAAATCAACATATTTTTAAATTAACAATTTTAACCATTGATTTAACTTAAAACAATGTTTAAAGTAAATTCAATTGGATTTTTTCTACATATTAAAAATTACTTGATATCAACATTTCTTCATGTTGATTTTACATTGTGTTTTTTTCTGTGTGATAAAGCAAATGAATTTCTAGTTGTTATCATTAGGTGGTCAATGTACGATCGGACATTAATTAAATTGTATAGAAGATCATATAAATATGTGTGAGCTGGTTGGGGAATAAATTAAAGAGTTTAAGTATAAAAAAAAATTTGTGCTACTGGGCATCTCTGCAAACGTAGTAGTCGCACAAACATATTTATTCAAGTTATCTGTGTAACAAATTAAAACTTGAAGAATTAATAATGTTTGCCTTATTTACAATAGAACTTTAAACTAAAAACTTCATTTACATTTAAGCAAGTTGATATTCATGATTTTGTTTGCATAAACTTTCTTAAGTGCTGCTCTATCGTCATAAGTTTCTCTGTTAGAGTGTTTTTTTGGACATGAGCACTTGGACATGGCCTGGAACGTACGTACGAATTTTTTTTTTATCAAAAGCAACATGACATTTTGAATTTTCCATTATAACTTTTAACCTAAAATTTGAACGCATGCTGTAGTTAGTTGTTATTCTCGTTTGCAAGCTACTTTGCATGTCTGTTCATATTTTATCAAGTATGAGAGTGTGTGTGTGTGTGTGTGTGCGAATGTGTGTGTATGCTTAAATCATCCATATGCATGTTGCATGGAAGGCATTGCAGTTGTGTTAAGTACATTTACTATTTTATGGTGTAAATTATTTTCTTGTTTCTCTTTTTTTTCAAATTTTTTTTTTTGTGAAAAATGTTGCAGATAAAATAACTCGCAACTTATTTACCTTTTAAGCCATGCAACATTTGTAATAAGTTGGTTGTTTTTTCTGCTGGTAACGTTTACTTGTAAATATAAACGTAAGTACAGTGATGCCTAAGAGCGATAATCAGTTTTCTTTTGAAAGCGAAATTGGATAAATCTTTTTATATTTTTTTAAAAAGTTAAACATGACATACTCGTAAGAACACAAGTGTTTGCTTGCTGCTGAATACTTTTTCTTATAAATTAAGATATTATATTATAATCCTAAGTTCTTTCCTTCTAATATTGTAATAAGCAGGGCAAGTTTAAATATGCCCAAAAATGATTAAAATATGCATGCAAATATTCCAAAAAAGCTTTAAAATTTGCACAAGAATATGCACCCGAATAAACACTAACTTATCATTTTTATTTAAACAAATGTGTATTACCAAATTTAATCACATGATTTTTCAAGCTTTGAAATTGAAAGGATCTTCACACAAAACGATCGAATATATTGAAAAAATACTTTCAACGTATTGCTCAACGTTTGAAGGCCAACATTTCGATTAAAAACTTTGTTAAGTTTCTCAATAAATATTTTATTTTTAATATTCTGAAGTTGTTCTTTTACGTCTTCTATGACGGATAAACTTTCATGTAAAGAAAGTCCTTTGGTTTCTAATTTGATTTTACTGTGGCAAATACATTAAAAATTATGCTAAATCTGTTTTTGCCGATGAATTCTTAAATTAAGCATTTGCATTACATATCGACTCATTTAAAACGGTATTTATTTCTATAAAGTTGTTAACCAAGATTCCCATCTAGTGGGTGGTACAGGGCTGTTTGGATCATTGATCATACTTGGGTGCATAGAATGCATAACATTGACATGAGACGGCGCCTGGAAATCGGTTTCTTGGAAATGTTGAATGATCAATCGATAAAAAGTATTTGAGGAAATCGGTTAAGCTGGTACGTAATTCTAATCCCTTTGCAATGTATTTTGCCTCATAAGGATTTCCAGATGTTCCCACTTCAATCTTGCGAAATAATTTTATATTCATCGTGTTTTGTTTGCATTATTTGAAAACACGGCGGGTCATAATTTGTAAATTTTGTATAAACTGTATTGAAAGCTAAAAAGTTCAAATGTTTTTAATACATTTTGAAAATTCTAAAAGATCTATTTAAATGTTTAAATAGGTATTTTTTACCCCCCTACATTATTTATTATTTTTGGAGCTGTGTTACTAAACTAAACGAGTTCCTAGTTTATTTGCAAAGTGTCACAATTGACACAAACATTACGTCACTTTGAAAAGTGTCACAATGTCCATGGACCTTCCGATACTTTTAAGTGGACATTATGACATGCCACCATTTGAAATTGGGGCTACCAAGACTCGAACTGTCTTTATACTTTTGCTAGTCACTGTACTTTTATATTAACAACATGATTCCCGGTAAAAAAAAATGTATGGGTAAACATTTATAATTCTACTTTTTGCACTTGTAAATTTTATAAATAAATGTTAAATATAAAATGTTAAGATATATTAATATTCGTAGAAACATTAGATTCTCTTACCTATTTGTTTGCCTTCTAACGAACAATTTTCGTTGCTTGGTACACAAGTCTTAAATTTTATTTTCTTCGACCGAAATCAAAAACTCACACATCCTTAAAATTCTTTCGTTTTTTTTTTGGTTTTTCTGAAAGAAAACATAACTCTCTCGTGTGTGTGTGTGTACGTGTGGGAGTGTATAAATTATCCTTTAGAACCATTTGTGTATGGGAGTGTGGAGAATATGCAAGCGTTTTTATTTCTTCTTTTACTCTTAAAAACTTTTCAGCTTTTATAGTGTTTCTATTTTTTTCTTCCTTCAATTTAGCTCATCTGAAAGTTTTTCTTTTTTTTTGTAGTAGTAGTTGCAGATACAGTAACAATGAATTATGTTGGTCCTACATATTGCAGTGGTAGTCACTATGAATCTTTGTGATGCAACAACACTCTTTATGCACAACCATGCAAACACACACATACAATACACGATGCTAACTGAAATACATAAATAGTACATCTACGAAAAAAGTCATTCATTAAACTGTTTGGGTATTTGGGAGCAGTGACTTGAGTGTGTATTTTCTTTTGTGATTTTCATGGCAGCCTTTTTTCTTTCTGCACAAAGTGCGGAAAATATAATTTTGCATTTTATAATGGAAGGCGCTGTGACGTAAAGCCACTTTAAACGCATTACTAATTCAAACAGAATAAGAAACATAAATAAGAAGCAAAACCTAAAAAGAAAATTATATTCCATCTACAATATATTGCTATGATGGTTATGCCTACAGTTTCTATTGGAAAAATATGGACAAGTCCCAGAAACAGTGCACCAAACAAATTTTCTTTAAATTTCTTTCTAAAAAAAATTCCAAAGGTTTGTTTTTAAATTCCGCAATATTTTTGCAATGACAATGTTTTGTTATATCAGTTCAATCAGCATCCAAAAAGTGAAAGAAAGTGCTGTTTGTAGAACAAGACTGTCCAAAGACTATGTTGTATAAATAACATACATCTTTTAAGTACACCTCCCAATAAATCATAATACCACATGTAGTCATACAGCATTCATAGTGTGTGCATATCAACTTCAACCAAGTAGGGTGACACTCATTTAAATGTGTTGAAGTTGGCTAAAGACCACCAAAGCAAACTAGAACAAAAGTATCATGGTCAAAAATTACGATACGTTTTGGATTGCTTTGTGATTGTCAATTGGCGACACATTTTTGAAATATGACTACGTTGTACATTTAAATACTTTATTCTAAAATAGTAAAACAATAGTAATTTGAAACACATTGAGTGATTTAGAAATCACTCAATTATAGATAAGATTTTAGAGTATATAAGCTAGAACATTTATGAATAAAGTCGGATTTGAAATTATAAAGCAAAACCGGCAATAACCTTGCCTGCCTTATTAATTATAGTCTCCAATTTGGGCAGTTTCTTTTTGAAACGCCGATTTACTAGCTGACACCCTTTACAGCTGTTTAAAAGTAGAAAGGGCTACAGGGAAAGAAACTTACTATCTCATTACATGGCGACCGTGACAGGACGTGTTGAGTTTTAAAATTTCAAACTGAAAAAAAAAAACATCATTTCATCCGAAGTCCTAAAAGGACCATCTTTTAACCCCCGTGGAAAAATTTTTTTTCTCTTCCCCATTTTCACCAAAATTCCAATAAACATTTTTTTTTATGGAAGAAGAAATTGAGGAAATATTCAACCGATGGGAACAATACCTTAGGGAAGAATACATACCAACTCCTACAAATACAACAGCACCAGTCTACAAACCTCTACCTATCAACGCCGGCCCAAAGCCAATAACTATAGAGGAGTACAGACGAAGACAGCAAAAGAAAATACAAACAGAAAGCCAACCCCTGCAAAAAACCGTAAAGAAAAAGAAACGCGCTGGCAAGCGGTTTCAAAAAAGGCGAGAGTTAGCCATACTCTACAACAAGTTAAATCTATGCGGCGACAAGAAGGAACGATTGGCGATCAAGCGAAAACTAAAATTATCAAAGAACAAACAATAATCTACAGTATGACGTGGTGGAAGAAAATTTTATCTTCAATACCTTTAATAATTGCAGGATACGAAGTCGGAAAAGCTACGGAAAAAGATGACAAGACAGAAAACCCGCGCATTGAACACCCAATTAATGAAATTGATAAAATCGATATTATATTATTAATCACCGTAGTATTAATCATACTAATAATTATTTTAAAGTATATAAAAAAGGTTTCATCAAGAAACAACCAAAGAATATAGAATACAAAATTATTTTAATACATGCTTAACAATTTTTATACAAAATAAATTTTGTACTAAAAACAATAAAAATGATAAGCCACATTTGCACAAACTTACGTAATACTCTGTATTAAAAAAAAAAATATATAATAAAAAAAAAAAAAAAAAAAATGTTAAAATAAAAATCCAAGTAAAAAAGTGCAAGTAATTTAACTTCATATTGCACAATATTTTGAAAAAAAAAGAACTTATGTAATTTAAGAATGGTACGACACACAAACATACAAAATTTAAAAACACAATTAATGACAACTTTGAAAAGGGCATTAAACTGAAAATGACCCAATTAAATTAAAAAAAATACTAACTTGTAAAATTTAAAAAAAAAAAAATATATATAGGTAATGACTAATAAGAGAAATTAAATATATTAAATGATGGGCAAAAGAATAGCAGTGATAGGTATGCAAAAATAAAATTTTTGAGGAAAAGATTAATAAATTTAACATTTGACAGAACTTACAATACAGAACTATATTTTTCATAAATACTATTTCATTTAATGTCTCAACCCGAACCACCCACTTGGCAAATTTTACAAACTCAATTTGAAAATGCTAAAGCTTTGTTTCTGAAATCATACAAATGTATTAATAAACGCAAAATTCCAAGTGCTAACACAATACAAGGACATTTAGAATTGATACATATCCATTACAACAACATTTTGCAAACATATTATAACATAGACTTTACCCTAACTAAACAACATAGGCGAGAAGCATATGAAATTATTGAATTCCTAAATGAAAAATTAAAAGCATTAGTACCGAAGTTATCTACAACCTTTGACATTCAATTCGACAAGAAAGGTTATTTTCAATTTTATAAGAAAGCTTTAGAAGCCGAGGATATTTTAGAGTCCTCTGATTTGAATAATACATTATTTTGTACCAAAGAAAATTTCACTAAAATGGACTCATCGAAGTTCATTGATCTGGCCTCAAAAATCTTGCCGGAATTCGACGGAAGATTTGAAAACCTACAAAAATTTTTAGATGCTCTAGCCTTGTTGGATACGGTAAAGGCAACACATGAACTTTTAGCAGTTCAGCTAATACACACCAAAATTAGTGGCAACACACGAGCCACGATTAATGGATTAAATACCATCACTGAAATAATATCAAAACTAAAAACAAGCATAAGAGGCGAATCGGCGGAAATATTGATGTCCAAATTAATGGCTACACGCCAGGCTGACAAAACGACTACAGCATTCGCTCAAGAAATTGAAACGTTATCTAAATCACTTGCCTCTGCATATATATCAGACGGACTGCCTGAAGAAACCGCAAGCAAGTATGCTGTACAAGCCACGGTTAAGGCTGTAGTAAGAAATGTCAATTCGGATCGTACTAAATTAATTATAGAAGCAGGAAATTTCACAAGCATTGAGCAAGTAGTTACAAAGATACTAAACTCACAGCCTGGACCATCAGCAACAAATATACTACACTGTAGGAGTAAACCAAACCAAGGGTATCTACAACAATTCTCAAACCGCAATAGGTACAATAGTAGATTTTCTAACACTAGAAACAGAAGCAGGAATGATAAGCGATTTGTTAGCAATAGGACTTATAGCAACAATAACAATTATAATAATAATAGGGTAAGAAATACTCCTAATAATTATATAAATAGAAATAATAACTTCAGATATGGCAACAATAGAAATGAACAAGGACACCGTAATGTACATACATTGGAGACTTCGGAAAACTCCGAGGTCCCCCAGTAAGAACTGGGGGCATTGAGCCCACAAGTGGTAAAAGTGATAAAAATATTTATAATAATATTTACTCAAGCATTTGCACTCTAAACTTAAATTTATGTAGCTTTATTGAACTTAATATTACATCTAACAACACTAGTATCACATTTCTAATAGATACTGGAGCGGATATTTCACTCCTCAAATGTAAATTTATTCATGGTGAAATAGATGAAACACATAAAACAAAAATTAGAGGTATTGGACAAGGTAGCATAACAGCGTTAGGAACAACACTAATTTCTTTTAATTTCAAAGAGTACACCAATCCAATTTTGCATAACTTACACGTAGTACCAAATGATTTCCAAATCCCATGTGATGGAATCTTGGGTATTGACTTCATACGTCAATATAACTGTATAATAGATTATGGTCCCTCAAGTAGTAAATTTATAATTAGACCATATTCCAATTGTTCAATTGAATTACCGATGCTAGGAGGACCAAAAAGTGGAACAATTGTTTTACCAGCAAGATCAGAAGTAGCTAAAGAAATTAAACTACCCAAAGGCAATAAGTCAGTATTAATTCCACATCAACAAATTGATGATGAGGTCTTTGTAGCAAATACTCTCACAAACTTAAATAATCCAGTAGTTTGTTTTGTAAATACTTCCAATAACACTAAGGTAATCAACATGCCAAATTTAAATTATGAATCCGTAGATCAGTACAAAGTTGTCAAATTAGGTAATAAAAATGGAATTCAACCTAGATCAAAAGAAATACTTGACAAATTAAAAGCAAATTTTCCGGACATAGCGAAAAACGAATTAACTAAATTATGTTCAAAATATACTGATGTTTTTGGATTAGAATCGGAACCAATTTCTAAAAATAATTTTTATAAACAAAAGTTGAGAATGTGTGATGAAACACCAGTGTACATAAAAAATTATAGGATACCGGAAACACAAAGGACTGAAATAGAAAAGCAGGTTGAAAAACTAATAACAGATGATCTAGTAGAACCATCATGTTCACCATACAATAGTCCCATTTTATTAGTCCCTAAAAAACCATTGCCAGGATCGGCAGACAAAAGATGGCGTTTAGTAATCGACTATCGCCAAGTCAATAAAAAATTACTGTCAGACAAATTTCCACTACCACGCATTGATGATATTTTAGACCAATTAGGCAAAGCAAAGTATTTTTCGACACTAGACCTTATGTCAGGTTTCCATCAAATAGAACTGGATGAAAGCTCCAGAGACATTACATCATTCTCAACGGACAAAGGAGCATTTCGCTTCAAAAGACTACCATTTGGCCTAAAAGTTTCCCCAAATTCATTCCAAAGAATGATGACAATGGCATTTTCAGGCTTAAAACCATCAAGTGTATTTCTGTATATGGACGACATAATAGTGGTCGGTTGTTCAACTGCACACATGATAAAAAATTTACAAGATGTTTTTGAAACTTGCCAAAAATTCAATTTAAAATTGCATCCCGAGAAATGCAAATTTTTCTGTCATGATGTGACATTTTTGGGTCACAAATGCACCAGCAACGGAATTCTACCGGACAGTAATAAATACAATGCCATTAAAAACTATCCGAAACCAACAAATAAAGATGAAACTAAACGTTTCGTAGCGTTTTGCAACTACTACAGAAAATTCATTAAAAATTTTGCAACTATTAGCAAACCTTTAAATAATCTAAGCAAAAAGAAAGAAATTTTCAATTGGACAGATGACTGCAATAACGCATTCAAACAACTAAAAAATGCACTAATAAATCCACCGTTACTCCAATACCCAGACTTTTCAAAACTATTCTATATAACTACTGACGCCAGTAAAATAGCATGTGGCGCTGTACTTAGTCAAAAATATGACAATACATTGTTACCAATAGCATATGCTTCACGATCATTCACTAAGGGAGAATCAAATAAAGCTACTATAGAACAAGAACTACTTGCCATACATTGGGCAATCAACTATTTTAGACCATATGTATATGGTCGAAAATTTATTATTCAGACGGATCATAGACCGCTAACATATTTATTTTCAATGAAGAATCCTTCTTCAAAACTTACTAGAGTACGGTTAAACCTAGAAGAATATGATTTCGAAGTCGAATACGTTAAAGGCAAAGATAATGTAACGGCCGACGCATTGTCTCGCATTACATTCGATGAAATCAAAACTTGTGTTATACGCACAGTAAGTACTAGATCAAAAACCCGACCCAAAAGTGACAAAAACTTATTGCAAAACGAATGCCCCATTAATAAAATACAAGTATATGAAGAAATTTCAGCGCGCAAAGCTAGGAGATTACCTACAATAGTAACTAACAATCTAGGTTGTTTAGTACTAAAGGGAAGAAAATCTCTATTAGCTATAAATAAACAACAATATACTACTAATGAAAAAATTTATTTAGATAAATTATTTCAAGAGCTTGAAAAACAAGCCAGTAGTAATAACATTGTAGAATTACAATTATCTTTAAATGATGAAATATTTAAGAAAGTATCGATACATGAAATAAAAGAAAAGGGCAATAAATATTTGAAATTTTTGAAGATTGCAATCACCCCTAAAATTGAAATTATAGAAGAAGATGCATTGAAAAATAAAATAATGAAAAAATTCCATGAAGATCCACTTTATGGAGGACATCCAGGGATCACTCGAATGATCAATAAAATTCGCAGACATTATTACTGGAAATACATGACAAGGGATATAACCAAATATGTTAAAAGTTGTGTAAATTGCAAAGCCAATAAAACAACTAAGCATATAAAAGCACCTTTAGTCATTACTCCCACACCAATCAAACCATTCCATACAGTAGTAATAGATACGATAGGACCATTACCAATTACAGAAACTTCCAAGCAATATATATTAACAATCATATGTGACCTAACAAAATACCTAATAGCCGTTCCAATAGAAAATAAGTCAGCAAAAACAATAGCCAAAACCATATTTGAACACCTCATTTTGGTTTATGGATCAGTAAATACAATATTAACTGACCTGGGCACAGAATATAAGAACGAAGTGCTGCAGGAATTAACCAAATTAATGAACATAAAATTGAGGCATTCTACACCATACCACCACCAAACCCTAGGAACAATAGAAAGATCACACCGAACATTTAATGAGTATATACGCTCATATATTACAAAGTCACTAAATGACTGGGATCAATGGGTCCCATACTTCGTATATTGCTATAATAACACACCATCCACAGCCCATGACTACTGTCCATTCGAGTTAGTTTTCGGAAAACAACCAGAAATCCTGAAACCACTAACCAACAGCAGAATAGATCCAATTTACAACTATGATGACTATGTAAAAGAATTAAAATATAAATTACAAGTAGCCTATGAGTCAGCAAACAGAACTTTAGCAAAACGAAAAGAGAGTCAAAAACAAAGATATGATCTAGCAACACAAAACGTTAAATTTAAAATAAATGATTTGGTATTTTTGAAAAACGAAGCGCGTCATAAATTATCAAATGTATATAAAGGTCCATATAAAATAATAGGCATAGAAGAAAATAATAATTATAAAATAAGAATAGAAAATAATAAAATAATACTAGTTCATAAGGATAGGTTAAAACATAGCAAGTAAAAATTAAACAATAACATTACAACATTTAAATACAAGCAATCATGTAAAAACACATAAAAATAAAGATATGTCAGTCATTTAATGCTAAAGCATTAAAATTTATTTCTTTTAATAATAATAAACAAAAAAAAATTTCTATTAAATTACTATTAGCAAAAATATACTATAAACTATATACTAAAATATCTTTAACATAAGTTATAAAATTCCACTACAATTATATTTTAAAGTCTAAGTTAACGAGTTAAGTCAATATACGTACTTTTAAGTAATACATGTAACCTCCAGCATCATCAGATTTACTTTACCGCACTAATTTCTTTTTACTCTGTTTAAATAATCTTGCTATTCTTAACCATAGCAAGATCATTTTTTTTTGGAAAGGGGAGGTGTTGTATAAATAACATACATCTTTTAAGTACACCTCCCAATAAATCATAATACCACATGTAGTCATACAGCATTCATAGTGTGTGCATATCAACTTCAACCAAGTAGGGTGACACTCATTTAAATGTGTTGAAGTTGGCTAAAGACCACCAAAGCAAACTAGAACAAAAGTATCATGGTCAAAAATTACGATACGTTTTGGATTGCTTTGTGATTGTCAATTGGCGACACATTTTTGAAATATGACTACGTTGTACATTTAAATACTTTATTCTAAAATAGTAAAACAATAGTAATTTGAAACACATTGAGTGATTTAGAAATCACTCAATTATAGATAAGATTTTAGAGTATATAAGCTAGAACATTTATGAATAAAGTCGGATTTGAAATTATAAAGCAAAACCGGCAATAACCTTGCCTGCCTTATTAATTATAGTCTCCAATTTGGGCAGTTTCTTTTTGAAACGCCGATTTACTAGCTGACACCCTTTACAGCTGTTTAAAAGTAGAAAGGGCTACAGGGAAAGAAACTTACTATCTCATTACAACTATAAAAATATGTAAAGAAAATCAGAAGGGTTATTATGTATTTCGATTCGAAAGAAAACATTTTTGAAACGAATTCGAATGAATTTCATTTCGAATTGAAATACATAATAACTCCGTTAGCTTTGCAAAACAATTTTAAGTTTGTTAAATTTTGATAGTGTTTCAGTCGAAGAATTTACGCAGTGAATTTCATCGAAATGAAGTTCATCGTTCGTTTAAGATAATTTGGAAAAATGTTTAGCGTTCGTAAGTTCTCTTGATTATTTTAAATTCAGATTTCTAGCTTTCTCTATAAAGAAGTTAAGGACTTGTGATCGAGAAGAGACGATGATGATATATTTGTGCTCGACTTGGCGCTGACACTACCGTGGAACTAGATAAACTAAATAATGTTTTTATTTCAGTCGTCTCCTCTTCATTCAGTGTTTTAAATTTTTCTATAATGTCTTCTACTTTAATGAGTAAACTTTGCGCATAAACGGAACTTCCTTGTAACCCACCGATTTAAGTGGGTATCGAAATAATTGCACTCTGTGAATGCAAAGGCAACATTTAGTTATTGACTCAAACGGGACAACTCGATTCCCCGTTCAATGCGAATGTAATGTTGAAGAATTTGCTTTCATTGAGAATTATTTAGCAAAGCTTTATAAAATATGTTTTTCAATTATCCTCTTCCAAAATGACCCAAAATGATTTCAAATGTGACGATCAAAAGAATTCACTGAAAAAGTCATTCCCAAGAAGTTCACAAAAATTAAAGTTTATAATGGGTTTGAATTTCTTAATTGAATCAATTGCTTATGTGATCATATTGAACTTTAACAACACAATTTATTGAATATTAAGTTTTCATAATTAAGATCATACTTTAGTTTTGTCTGTATACATAAAAGTTTCAATCGTATTTTGCGAATCGAGTCCTTTAGTTCATCATCATTAGTCTAGTGGTGTATGTTCTACATTTTGCATATAAAATATAATTTCTGGGTAAACAAAAATATCGTGGAATGGTTGGTGTAGGTGTGTGTTGGCTGGCTGTCGGATATGATTGCAGTTGGTTTGCATTCTGTGGCAAAGTAATTTGTTTAAAACATATAAACATACAAAACTATAGATAAAGTTTGTAAGTAGTATATGCATTTCTTTTCTCCTATTAAAGTTAGTAGTTGGTAGCATCAACAAATTGCATACAACACATAATAAAAACAAAAGGAGTTTTTTTTTGATAACGATAAAATAATATAAAATAAAAAATAAAAGAAAGTTGCACAAAGTTAAATTGTTTTAAATTGCGTGCTAAAAATATTTCTTTATTTCTTTGACAGAGATAAAAGTCTGCTTTTGTGTGTTGTTGACTCGGGGAGGGATAGAAGGAGGGAATCTATTTGTTGTATGGCTTCATCTGTGTAAATAAGAGCGTGTGTGTGAGAATGTGTACGGGTGAGTGGATGCTGGCGTGTGTGTGTGTTTGTGTATTCATAAAATTTCCTTCCGATTATTTTTTAAAGAAAAGAAAAAATTAACTTTATGCCACTGTAAAACGCTTTATGAAGCAAAATATCCATTTCAAAGGATCACATGGGAAGGAAACTGCTTCATATAATGAAATTAGACAACTCCTTTTTGTAAGTTAAATGTTTGATATCTATCATTAAAATTTGAATGTGTGTGTGTGTGTTGATTTTAAGCTTTTGTGTAAGCAATTAAGCTTACGATTTTCTGCAGAGTTTTCCTTTTTAAATTGTTAAGCAAATTGTCAATACTTTTTTGCAAATAGTCCGGAAGCTTAATGGCCATGATTTGGAACACAGCAATTGGCAGTGTTACGACTATTAAAGATGATGAAAGCTTAAAAGCTTTAAAATACATAAGAACAAATCTGGAATAATAATGGGTATTCGTTTTTCTTAGAATTAAGGAACTTTAACAATTTTCCGTAGACATCGGTTCGTAAAGGTTTGTAGTTTTCTTATTAAGGGTGATGTCAACGTCCAAGATTCGCACCCATATATGTTACATTCTTAATGATTCTTCTATGTTATCTGATAAATATTTTGTGCAGATT
Organism: Gymnocheta viridis; assembly: GCA_956483585.1. NCBI lineage: Eukaryota > Metazoa > Arthropoda > Insecta > Diptera > Tachinidae > Gymnocheta > Gymnocheta viridis. The sequence goes on from OY101444.1 coordinate 8,323,256, forward strand.
TCGAAATAATATGAAATAGAGTCCGTAGAGATTCTTCTATTACGAAAATGGTAAAATTTTTTTTAAATCGCAACAAACATCTAAATTTATTTAAATTGCCAAAAATGTAAAGAATTCTAAAAATTCTAAAAAATTGCAACTCCGAAATTGTAAAAACTCGCTAATACTGAAAAAAACTAAAGTCGGACATTGTGATTTTATTGCCTTCTTGACTTTTGTGCCCATCAAGCAATAATTAATTGACAGAAAAATAACTTGCTCTCAAGTGAACCCGTAAAACTTGAACAGCAATGTCTGAAACTAAATAAGTTGCCATCTATCACTGGGTAGACTTAAGAAAAATAACCCTTTTGGAGTTAAGATTCGTATGTTTATCCGTACATTATTTCAAGTTTTACTGAACTTTTGCCTGTTTTTATAAAATGAAAACAAAATTGTGAGTGAGAATATTAAAAACAACAATAAAATGCGAAAAATTATTTTCGTTTTCAAAATAAATTCTCACTCACAATTTTGTTTTCATTTTATAAAAACAAGCATTTAATAACAAATGAAAAAAGTCTGAAAAGTTTTTGAAAATAATTTTTAATAATTATTAATGATAAAAATAATCAATATATACTTTTTAAAAATGTTTACGATTGTAAATTTTTAACGTGCCACACTTTATCCTAAGATAAGATCTATTAATTCTGGTGATATCCTTGCACAATCACGTACGTAGCTTTTCCTGAAAGCAACTGAATTAAAAACACCACTTAAGTATCACTATTACAAACTGTTAACACACATTCAATTTACTTTTTACATTTATTTGATTGGAACTTCTCTCCTTAAATCAACATACTCTCGATTTGAATATTAAATACTTGAAACGAAAAATTTAAATTAAAAGCTAAAAAAAACATTAGATTGTCTAATAAAATATTCAATCAATATTGTAGACAAACTGTAATTTGCAAGAGATGCAAAAAAAATATTTAGTAGATATTTCGAACTTCCAATTTATCCTTAAATTATTATCGTATTTTAGAAAAATTGTTTGCAAGTGTTCTGTTTAGCTAAATCAAATCCTAGAGTGCTGGTTAATACCCACAGGAATTGTTCTTTGGCACTTTCTTTTTTTCTCTCTCTCTTGTGCAAACATCATATTTGCTTTGTTCGGCTCTGGTTTTATTTTATTTTTAAATTAAATTTTTTTTGTGAAGAATCAAAGGACACAACAACAACATCACATTTTACTCTTGATTTAATTTGGAGATTTTTTCTGTGTCTCCCTCAACTCTAAACAAACAGAAAGAATACGAAATTTCATTTTCCAGGATATTTTTTAAAGTTACGCAGCAGCTTACAACTCGAAGCGTATGGATGTGTGTATGTAAATATTGGGATATTTAATCGGTTAATCGTTACTTGGTTAGCATTGAGCTAACCAGGAGATTTTTTTTAGCAATTGGAACACAAATTTGTAGAAAAATATATGCATACAAAAGTTGTTGCCGCAGTTCAATTCATATTTACAATTCAGGCATTTAAGGGTTAAGAAACTCCAGGATTGGTTATCTAAAGGAATCCCCTTTTCGACTTGATTAAAGTACATGTTATGGTTATTTTTTCCCCAAAATATTGAGGACGACTCGTACTCAAAATAAGTAGAAAATACTTGCATTTTGTACGTCGTTTTTCTTTCTGTGTAGTATTATAGAATCAAAAGCATTCGACTAAAAATATTTTTTAATACCGCATAAGATATACTGCACTCTGTCTGATATCCAGATAGAACTCTGTTCTGGCGCGCTTCATTGGTATGTCTCCCATGTCCTGCCAAGGAAACACGGCCCACATTATGCTAGTGTCATTTGAGGAGTTAGTTATTTAAATTCCCCATTTCATAACATGGACTAGTTCTTCTGCTACCACATGCTTCATGTAAAACAGAAAGAAACCTTCCCGACACTCCCTACTCATTCCTGCCCATCAAAATTAAAATTGAGACTGAAGAAAAACGACAATTTTCAATCGTCACAAAATTATTTCTGTACAGAATCACAAAATTCGCTTTAGTCCCCAACAAAATTCATCTTTCTACTCTTTGGTCTATAATTGTTTTTGGGTGTGAGTCTTTATATGCCTTTGAGACGTTTTCCCTCTTTAGGTATCATATCTAGCTGGTTATTGGATTTTACCTTCGCACTGGCTGACTGACTGACTGACTGACTCACTGTTTGGCTTGGCTTGTCTGATAAAATGACTATTTATTTGATTTTGGCCATGTTTACTTTCTTCCTTATTTGTTTTTATTGGTTTTAAATTATACTGGTAATCCAATTTTAAAGAAATGAAATCAAAAACTCTTGTAGTTTTGATTGAGTCCCCCTTGAGTGGCTGTTGCCGCTGGTGCTGCTGCTGCTGCTGCTAACACTGCTACTGAACATTGTTGCTAAAACGTCAAACTTTTACAGACACACACACACAAAGGAAGGACTTAAAAGAGAGAAAAAAATGGAAGGAGCAAGTAAATAATGAAATCAAGTATAAAATAAAATATTAAATGAAGATGATTAGAAAAGATAGATAGAATTTGTAATTTCGTTTATCACAAAGTTTCAGTCGATAAGAAATTTAAACAAGCAGCAAAGAATCAAACTCTTTCCAATAGTTTTATTTGAACAAATTTGATTTTATTTATTTTAGCAAAGAATTATTTTTTATTATTATTATTATTATTCAGTTTAGATTTCTGCAACTTTGAAAACTCAATGCAATAAGTTGAAAATTTTTAAATCAATTTCTTATCAAAGGACAAATAGAAATGTGATTTGTTGTTTTATCCTTTTATTATCCTGCTTGTGAGATACACCTGTACACCCGTGGATAAGGTTGTAGTATAATTGTAGAGCTTCGCATATTTGTTTTGATTATTAGTTGTTTTAGGAAACGCTATTGTGCCACTATGGTCTGGGGTTATTACAGCCAACTGGATTATTTTGGGGTGAGTTCACTGAAGTGTTAAGGTTCACTGTCGCTTGGACAAAAATTAAGAAGAATAAGTGAAATACTTGCTATGTATTTCATATGAAAAAAAAACTTGATCCTTTCAGACATGACGACATGGAAAATTTATTTCTAAAAAATCTCCGCAAAAAAACAGAGAAGGCAAATATGTCTGGCAAAAGAAAATATAATTTATATCTAGTTAAATATATGAAAAACAAAGTATTAGTTCGGGCCCCCATATAGTTAATCGGGAAAGTAATGGAGTTATCGTTAATATGTGGATAAAATTTATTATTATTTATTACTTGTCACCAAAATTAAGAAATACTTGAACTTTGGAAAAAAGTGCAAGAGCATTCCTATCTCCCAATTATCCTTAACTATAAAATTTGATTGCCAATTACGGTAGCTATTTCTTAAATAAAATTTTTTTGTGTTCTCTGATGTTTTCTATTTCAGTCACTGGAAAAACATGCATACTTCTCATATACAGTCGACTCTCAATAAGTTAAAACTCAAGGGAGAAAAGAATAAGTTCAATTAACCGATAATAATTGGGGTTCAAATAATGGAGAAAAAACTGAAACAAGCAGGAGTTTGATTAAAATTACTAAATTTTCAATTCGAGCCTTTGCATAATTACTTTCATGTAAACGAGTACAGGGAGGCGCAAAATGAACTTTTAGTTTCAACATATTTTTTTATTTTACTTAAGATTTGTAGATAGAAGACTTGGAATATTTAAAGTGCGGAACTGTATAGAAATTTAAGATGGAACAGAGCACAAGTTGTGCAGAACGTCTCCTGGTTGATAATTTTGGATTTTCTGCCACAGTCTCACGTACACATTGAATATTTGCGGTGTTGAGCACCGCACGTATTTTTCAGGCACCAGGGAGACTCTTTATCAAACCTTGTTGACGAAAAGTGAGAAAAAGCCGATTCATTGTGGACACTACGGATCCACTCAGCATATTAAATTGTCGTCGATAAGCACACTACGCCAGAAAAAAAAAAATAAATCAAAATTCAATGACTTTTGTTCGTTGTTCTATTGAGTACTGTATCTTCTTAAATCTCGCAAGTATTCTTTTGCAGAAATCTTAAACAATAGAAACAAACAAATTTTAAATAAATAATTTATAAAAAATTTACACCGCAACGTTAGTTTTTGCGGCACCCTCTATAAATAAATATTTATTATCAGAAAAGAGTGAGTTATAAGTTAATTTTATCTGTCACCGTCCAATGAACATTCTTTCTTGTCTAAAAAACTCTTGACCAAACACATCTGCCCTGTCAGTTCCAAGCCCTATCAGATAGTTGACCGGTTTATCTAGGCTATTTAATCTCGGCCGGCAATACTCGAAGCTGCAGGCTCAGCCGAATTCGGTTAATCGGAAATTGACTTGGTTCAACAACGAACAGAGTTTTGGGTGGATACCTCCTAATCCGTGTCTGTGGATATCTTCATTAGAGATCATAAATGGGCCAATTTGGATCCAAGTAAGTAATTTCCCAGCAACGCATGCAGCCAGTGCAATCTAACCCAAACTTAGTTGTTACACACTTTCTAGTGAAGAAAACGTGTTTTATTTTGCACGTCGCTTATTCTATACTGTCCTTCACCTGGCAGTCCTGCAATATGATAATCAAGCTTAATTTACAATATATAATTTGACCCACTTAATGTTGCATTTTTTTTTCTTACAAAGCAAAAGTTAACACTCGTAATGTGATCCTAAATTTGCAAAACTATTTTCTTGCACACAATGTTTAAGAAAGAACCCATTCAATCGTTCAACTTGATTAACGTGCATTCATCAGTTTTGCATTAAACTAACTGATGAAATACAGAAGCAAAAAGAAATGCGAAAAGATTGTTGCTTTATCTCTCATGCAACAATTTGTAATCTTGTTGCGGGCAGGCAGTCAGTCTGCATGTCTATCAGTCAGTGCATGTACGTTTTTGTATAGACTTTAACGTGTGGTTGTGTTAAAGACAATAATAATAATAAGTGCACATAATTGATTTAATCTTTTCAACAAAACTTCAAACCAAACTCAGATCAACTCAACTACTTGAAGACAACTTTCAACTGGAAATTCTGTTGAAAAATCAAAACGAAAAACATTTAAATGTTGCTGTCAAGTGCTGTAGAGCAAAAACTTTTACAAAATCGGGGGGTTTTTTGTTAAAGTAGTTGTTGTACTCGTAGTTGTTGCTTTAAGAAATCATCAATCACGCGATCTCACTCACTACACACTACATATTTATTGAATAATGAAGCTAAAAGTTGGCTAAAACGAACAAAAAGGAGAATGAAACTAATTCATCTTTTTCACTATGGGTTCTTTAAGATGTGTTTTATTTTTTTTTAATTTGTTGCTGTTACTATTAATGAATGCTCTTGTTGTTGTTATTGTACTATTAAGTTCATAAATGACTCTGAATTGTCCCAACCAACACACGGTTTAATTTTCAAATTAATAATTATTTTGCGCCCCTGAGACTTGTCAAACGTTTTACTTAATAATAATTTTAAAACAATTCGAGAAATTAGTTCTCGTGCGCTGTCCTCCAGTGTTTCTCAAATGTGGATTGTGAGTAAATGTGGTTTGTGGAAATGATAGAATCTTGCAGCGGACCGTCGGTTTCTCCGGATTTGAAGCTGGGATAATTCAGCCATGTCCAGGGTCCACTTACATAAAATTCTTCACAAAATGAAACACCTTTCGTTGTATATATTTCTTTAGTTTTATTATTTAAAAATTTATATATTCATTTTACTGTCAGCTGGGTGGCCGTGGCGGCACGTGACCCAAACTGCTCTTCTTCCTCTATTTCCTAACGTTCTCGGGCAGATAAAAATCCAGCCCCTCTGCTAATCTGATGATAATCAGATTCCTTCGACTCTGGGAGAGTTATCGCACTGACACCCTCTGTATGTAAGATATTTAACAAGGTAATACTTAACCTTATCCACGAGCCTTTAGACACGAACCTCCGAAAAGAACAATCTGGCTTCCGCCCCAACCGATCTTGTGTAAGCCAAATAGACAGCTTTTTGCCTCATAATAGAACAATGTAACGAACATAATACAATTCTATTCTTAACGTTTATTGATTTCGAAAAGGCCTTTAATGCGATAAACAGAGAAAAAATATGGGGACCCTTAAGGCTCTTTTTCTAAAAAGAAAGGGCGTCCCACAGAAACTAATTAACCTAGTCAAAGTCCACTACAACGATGCAACAATTAGCGTATTACACCTCAAAAACAGCAGTAAATTGTTTAATACAGTAAGCGGCGTAAAACAAGGATGTCTTCTCTTTATATCACAATCCTTGATGTTATTCTTGCATATAGCAATGATCACAATATGGGTATCCAATGAAGAACAAACCAGCAATTGGAAGATCTAGAATATGCTGACGATATCGTCCTACATGCCACAACGAAAGACAACATGCAGAGAAAGATAGATGAACTGTCTATAAGAGCAGAACAATTTGGTTTACGAATAAACGCAGCAAAAAAAAAACCAAAATGCATCGCATTAAAAAGTAATCAACCAACAACCTTCACTCTAAACAACAACCCAATCCAACATCTTAATAGCTTCTGCTATCTTGGAAACAACATCACACCCGACGCACAGTGGCGCAATTGAGGACGCAGATATGCGAACGCATAAGGCAAGGGCAGCGTTTTACAATCTGAGGAACGTCTGGACATCTAACGCCCTCTCGCCAAAAACAAAGATACACATATACATGTAACTCCTGTATAAAATCCATATCTCTATATGGATCCGCAACATGGTTGGTAAACCAAACCATTAAACGTAAACTGCAATATTTTACAAACAGACGCCTGCGCAATATCTTAAAAATATGGTGGCCCAGAGCAATTCAATATGAACAACTGCTACAAATATCTGAGCAGAAAGACATCAACACGCAAATCGGTAGAAAAAAACTCCTGACTAGGTCACACACTCCGTAAGCCATACGACGAAATATGTCACGTAATACTACAATGGAAACCACAAGGTAAACGCTTGCGAAGAAGACCGAAGATCACTTGGAGACGCACTGTTTTCCTTGAGACAGGAATATCTTTCAACGAACTTAGACACATTGAAACAGACAGAAACGAATGAAGGTTCGGTTCTATGCAAACGGCTTATGTTCCTGATGGAATACGCTAATAAATATAAATTGTATATTCGACTCCGGGTAATAACCACTGGGAGCCCTCTATCTCTTGACCCTGAGCCAGTGCAACAACCTTCCTTCCCGACTAGATGAGAATCTAGTCCAGGCAAGTCGCGTTTACTTTCAAATCGGCCCCTTGATTTTTTTATAATTCATTTCTGACAATATCCATTTGGAGTTTTGGAGTTATTTTCGATTTTCTTTTTGACTTTTTTTATTCAAAACTTTCCAAAAAGGGGAAAAACTTTGAAGATGAGTTTCACCCTTAAATGCATGGGTTCTCAGATCTTTGCGAAAACTACATAACTGCGTTTAAATTTTTCCAAAAAAATTATTATTATTAATTTTTTTTTGTAATTAGTTGTATCTTTTAAGATACACTATGCACTCGCCGGTCCCCGATTTTAATTACAAAATATAATTTTTCATATATTTTATATAAGATATAAGTAAAAAATATACAAATATTTAGTTTTATTGGTTGTGAGAATTTAAAAAACTGTTTTTGTCAGGCGTAGGACATAAATTTCGTTCACAATTACTGCAAAACATTTTAGTTTGGCCTTTACAACGCAGCATTTTAGTGAGTGCGGATTCAAGATACAACCATTAAAAGTGATTTTAGCACTAAAGTTACGGTCATATTCGTTTAAACGTTTAAAACTAATTAAAATGCACTAGAATCCACAATATAAATATTTTTTGGTTAAATTAAATAGAACCAATAAAAAATAAAATCGGACTATGATTTTGACTATTTCTAAAAATGTAAGAACTTTGAAATTTTGAGTTTCCCGTTATATAATTGCTCTAAATTACAAGCTGTCGAATAAAAGTCAGTACGGAATGATAGCGAAAAGGGTTCTAAGCAGCAGTTTAAAATTTTGCTTACATAAAGAAATTACATTGTTTTTTCTGGTTGTATCTTTAAAGATACAGTATGCATTTTAGTGTTAATTTTGACAGTAATTTCTAACTAATATTCGATTAAAAAAATTTAGAACATTTATTTTGTCGCACATTCTTTTACAACTGAACATCAACTTGAATGCAGAACCTGAAGAAATATTGACCCCTACACATAAAATTAAATGGTAAAACCAAAATGTACAAACATTTGACTTTATGTTTGTTGGGTTGGAGTTGTTGCGGTTTTTTTTCATGTGACAGCGGAATTTTAATCAAACATTCAAGTTCATGTTAAATCAAAACTTTTCTTTTTGCCACAAACAGTGGCAAGTAGTAAATGTACACGCAATGTTGATGTTTTATGGCATTCATATTGACATTCCGGCGGTTGTAATTCACAAATACTTACAGACTTTTGTAGTTGTGTTTGTTCGAAACACATTCATTTATAATCTTTGTCCCCAGGCGGAAATTGATTCTTAGTTTGAGAAAAACTTTTTGCAAGAGTGTCGCGTGGGATAATGTTTTTTATTTGTATTTCTGCAACTCTGGTTCGTGTTAGTTTTTGTTGATACATGGGCTGATTGTTAATTATGTGATTTAATATTTAGAATAAGTAGAATAAGGCAGGGGCTTATTTATGTTAATCTTCTTTTTGTCATATCTTTTATTTGTTTTTTACCTCCAAACTTATTTTTATTGCACCTTTAACAGCGAATGAGTACTATCTCTCTCTGTTCACAATATGAATTCCAGCATAAGCTGAAGCGAAATATTATTATTTCCTTTCCCAAGATCCACGCCTCAGTTAACAATATGACACTTGAAATGCGAATTTGTGGTTGATCGATTTTCTTCCAAAAAAGATATTTTTCAATCCATCCACGTTGAATCAAATTCACATTAAAAACTTACAAATGAAGACATCATTTCCTTGCATTATTCAACTAGACAAATTTGTATGTGTTTTTGCTAAATTCCTTGTGGAACCAGATGTATGATTGGATAAATGGGTTTGTGTGTTTTGCGGCAGAAAGACAAACTAAAGAGCGCCTTCTGTAATGCCTTATTGAATAGCACTACTGGTCTCATTCCTTACCAGGTATGTGACAACTTCAAAGGACTCGTGTTAAATGTACTGCATGTTTAGTTCTCGTATTCCATATTCTCTGATATATTTGTTCTGCTCTGCTTGTGTTGTCGGAATAATTTGCCTTTTCTTTGCGTATTTATTCTTCAAAAACTAACAGCTGTTTAAAAAAGTCTTCTTAAGATATAAAATAATTTTTTTCTTTTGGTTTTTGCTTGTTTAATTAATATTATACTTTATTAGTTAGTAAATTTTTTATTCGAAATAATCCTTGATAACTTATTTCAAAAGTTTTTTTTTGTTTTGTTGTCAAGGCCGAGGACATAGAATCCTTCGTAGGTTATACGTTGCTTGTGCTGTTGGCTGAAGTAGTTAGCGCGTTTTTTTTTTTTTTTTTTTTTTTTTTTAAAGAGAAGTAACACTCAGGCAATTAGTATGCCTACCAACCCGTAGGTGTGTTACCTTCTTTGGGAAAGGGATAGTGAGAGAGGACAGATGGTGAAAGAGAGAAAGCTTAATTTTTACAACTCTGATATTGCGCGATGTGTTAGTTTTTAGATCAGTGTTGCAGCGCCTCTGATGTCAAGTAGGCGCATTAAATGTGTTTTAAGCTGTTGTAGCCATTTTTATTAATTATTTTACTTCGCCGGCGATTTTGCTACAATACCGACGAAGGAGGGCGCTGTGATGTCCGCTAGCATACACCAGTATCAATTGCTGCCAGAACTGTTCAGTGACCAGTGCTATGCCTTCATCACTTAAACAGTCCGACAACAACAAATACAATCGCATACTAATGCACATCTCAAAAATGCTGGATGTTATGACTTGTCTGAAGCTGGGCTCGAACCCACGTTCTTAGACATTATTTGCTTTGTAGTCAACGCGCTAACTACTTCAGCCAACAGCACCCTCAGCGTTGACTGCAAAGCAAATAATGTCTAAGAACGTGGGTTCGAGCCCAGCTTCAGATGTGCATTAGAGTATGCCATTGTATTTGTTGTTGTCGGAGTGTTTAAGTGATGAAGGCATAGCACTGGTCACTGAACATTTCTGGCAGCAATTGATACTGGTGTATGCTAGCGGACATCACAGCGCCCTCCTTCGTCGGTATTGTAGCAAAATCGCCGGCGAAGTAAAATAATGAATAAAATGGCTACAACAGCTTAAAAAAAACACATTTAATGCGCCTACTTGACATCAAAGGCGCTGCAACACTGATCTAAAAACTAACACAGCGCGCAATATCAGAGTTGCAAAAATTAAGCTTTCTCTCTTTCACCATCTGTCCTCTCTCACTATCCCTTTCCCAAAGAAGGTAACACACCTACGGGTTGGTAGGCATACTAATTGCCTGAGTGTTACTTCTCTTTAAAAAAAAAAAAAAAAAAACTTTAGTACTTTGCGTTGACGGAGACGTACGGAATGGGATTAAAGGCCCCTTTAGTTTTTACTTTTCGTTGCCGTTCTGTGCCGTTCTTTACTGTAGAAAATATTTTTGAATTACTTGTTCTGTAAAAGGAATCAGCTGTTTCGAAAAACAAAAGAAAAACATTGGAATTCTTAACAAAAAATTTTTCGTAAAGTTTTTTTTAATAAACCAAAAGAAACAAATTAATAAGTAAAAAAATGAGTATTTTGTTTGATTCTGACTCTGAACTTTCGGATGTGAGCGATGTAGTTACTTTATAGAATTCTTTAAAAGTTTGTGCTGTTCCCACAAACAATTTGTCAGTCAATATTCAATTGTTTTTTGTTTTTCCGACCTTTTGTTTCTTCAGAAACCGGGTGTAATTTGCTAAGATGTGTTGATGTGGTCAGCAATAACGACCCTTGACTTTCTAATTGTTCTACTTCTGTATCAAAAAAACTTGTATTTTGTATTGGCGACTCAGGTGTCAAGGTTTGAACGAATTTGAAACGGTTGTCATTTTCTTCAACAATATTTGCCGTAGAACGCACGCTAAAAGATAAAAAGATATGAATGCATTTCATGCTTGTAAATATGAATGTTTGTACATATAAATGGAATCAAATTAATTAAATATAAACTTACGGACGCGGAGATATATGAGGTATCAAAAACTCTAACTGGATCATCAAATGCCAACGATGTCTAAACGTTTTCCACTACAGACTCTTCCATTGTTTTTTATTTTAAAAAATATATAAATCGTTACAAAATCTTGAATTGAAACAAAATTGTCTGACTTTTAACAAAAAATTTTTAATATTTTACACCACAACAAACTGTCACTTAACGTTCTCTACAGAATAGTCTGCAACAGAACAGAATGAAAAAGTAAAAACAAACCACTCATACCGATTTTCAATTAAACAGAAACAAAACAACTGATTCGTAACAGAACAGAGCGTACAAAATAATTCTGTCTTAAGAATTTTGTTTCACTTATTTTTGAAAATAAAAAATAAAACTATTTTCATTCGTTTTGACTTCTTTATTTGGAATCTTCTCGTAGACTATCTTAATACTAAATTTTACAGTGTCACTCAAAATTAGGGCAAGTTTTTCATGCTTTCTGCATGAAAAATATTCGTTTGCACATTTTTAAAGTTTTTCCCAAAAAAAAGGATTTTTGATATAACTTGCGCAGGTCGGCATCTTTTTTTAAACAAAAATTGTATGTGATAACTGATACAGCTCGATATATAGTCTCCACAATGCGATCATTAAATATTCTTTGTTCCGAAAATGTTGATTTTACATGTCTGCCACAAGTGTGTTTTTTCGGCTGCATATTCTTGTGCATATTTTAAAGCTTTTTTAGGAATATTTGCATACATATTTGAATAGTTTTCGTGCATATTTTAAACTTGCCCTTCTTATAATTAATTGAATGCTTATTTTGCACATTTGCATAAAATAGGTTTTAATGTTTGCTGACCAAAAAGAATTGTGAATTTGGTAATTTCTCTGTTGTAATAATTTATTATTTTGTTGTTTATTGAACAAATGAAATTCAAAGAATTGTGAAATTGTTAATTTCTGTATTGCAATAATATAAAAAGAATTTTTTTAGTTTTATTATTACTAGTGTATTCAGCGCTCGACTCGATCGACCGCATTCTAGAAATTAAACACATACGATAAAGTGCAAAAACTAGAAACATTTTAATTATACAACTAAAAACTCTGTATAATTTCTATGCAAAAGCAAATTGGACAAACACACATGTACATTTTGTTTGTTTTTCAAGTTGATGCTGATACATGCATGTGTAATAAGTGTGCATGTGTTAGTAGTAACTTTAAACGCTTATAGCTCCTTAAATATGGAGCCGATTTAAATAAAATTTAGATTGTGCACATCTATGCAAGAAGCCATTTAAAAACATTAAAATCTTCTCAAATCGGTTCAGTATTACGGCCGTAAAAAGGATATAGAAAAACGTGTTTGCCTATTAATAATATAGATTGAGCAAATCTCGATTCAAAGAATTAAAAGTTGCTAAATAAATGTAGTCGTATTATAAAAAGTTTAATAAATTCTGTGTAAGCAAATTTTACGTTAAAACTTTGATTAGGGTGATTACAAATGTTTTTTATTATATTAAGGAGCTTTACCATAATAATAAAGCTCAAAAGAAATCCTGTGTTTCAACTTAGTTGTCGGTTGAAAATAGGGACGTATAACGTTTGACGGATTCTAGGGGCCCCGGCTGTTAGGTCATCCCTTTATAAACAAAACTTTTTGAAATCACGGTTTATGGGAAATTATTAGTTTAATTTAAAATAAATTAAATTAAAAACTAAAGCTTAATTTAACAAATAAAACAAGTTCTTAGTTTCATGGGATTGTTCAGTGTACAAAAATAGTAGATCTTAGAGAGTATTTATGTAGGCCTCCAATAAGGCCTGCTTACTGCGTGCCTCATTACATTTGCCCCTTCGTATGCATCTCTAAGTATGTACATGCATGTGTTACTACTACTGACTTTTAACATTGAAATTATGAACCAAAGTCAACTAGACAGTCTGCTGAGAAGCTTTTTTTGGAGTTTTGATTTTTCAGAAGTTTCTTTGTATTTTCTTTTTATTTCAATTTTACTGATTTGCTATTGGCTGTGTGTGTATGGGTGTGTCTGAATGTCTGAATTATATGTTTTAAGAGTTTTCAAGTGTTCTTTTGGCTTATTTGAAGAACTCAAGCGGAAATAAACTTTTAAAACGCAATAAAAGTTTACATAGTTGTTTGTAATAGCAAAAAAATATAAAAAAAATACACGAAACAAAAGACGAAAAGTACTAAATATTTATTTTCTTTTAGGAACACAAGTGTCCATGTTATTATACACTAATAGAATAATATTTGTCAAAGATCAGCAAAAATAAAATAATTTCTTTTAGCAGCTGAAAAATATTTACAAATGAAAATTTTTTTTTCGTATTCATATAAATATTCGCCTTAATATTGTTATTTGAAGGGTTTTAAGGAACCTTGTAAATTAAAGTTTAGGTAAATTTATACGTTTAAAACGAGCAAAACAAAATTGCAGATTTGAACAGATAATTTTTTTAGAAATTTAAATAATGCTGCACTACTATTTGACAAAACGATTAGAAAAATTTTTTCCAAAAAACACGACTACAAAATAATCAAATGTGGTTGAAGCAGAAGTGGTTGAATAATTATATTAATAACGATTGAGAGTGACACTGTTTACTTTCCTGATCATAAAGTTAAGTAGTCTCTGCACTTAAATCTTTTTGCAAAGTTTGTTAAAAAAGTTCGTCGAAAAAGAATATTTACTTTGCACGGGCGTGGAACTCTGCCTACTTTATTAATCATCATGTAGTACTGTAATGGATGATCAATGTGTATGCTAAGTTTCATAAGAGTTGATTATAGTTGAAAATGAATATGTATTTACTTTGTATGGGCGTGATACTGCCCACTTTACAATTGGACAAATCTGAAACGGCATCTTTTCATACCAAGAAAACAAATCCGAAATAGGTTCATAAATAGCGAGGTCAAAAGGAACCACACATTCAAAAAGCCCCAGGCAAACAAATAGCCAACTTTTTTCAGAACGAGATATTTCTATTCTAAACAATTTTTGCCGATCCCGCGAATCTTGTTACCACCGAACTCCATTGCACTTAGATACTTTGCTCGAAATCTATTTTCAATTTCTCGGTATAACATTTCTCAACGTTTAACGTTGCGTTTTACAAAATAAAATAATTTTTTTTTGCAATTTTATGCTTTTTGTGCAATATTTGAATTTTTGGTGAAATAAGAAAATATTCTTTGCAATTTTTTTGTTGTTATAAAATCGATAAAATAATTAATTTTTTCTTGAATAGCAGTTATTGGCTTTCTCCCATATCTGATCTACTTACAGTGTATCTGATATGTCTATATATATTTCGATACGTCGATTTATATAGATATATATTTTATATAAATAAAAATCATTTAAGGTCGTTGAAAAACCCATTCCAACGCCAGACGTCCACTGCAAATATACTTTCTAAAATAGCAAATTAATAATATAAAAAAATTATAAATGACATGACGTACAAATAAATATAGAGTGGACTTTTAGTGAAATATATACAACTAAAATGTAAGACATCCTTTCAACGACTTCTAATCCTTTTCTATGAGCGCAATCAAATTTGAATTTTTATTTTCGTCTTTATGTGTTAAAGTCGAAATTAGCTTTCCGTGTTTTCATCTTCGCACTATTTTTATTTATTTCTTTTATTTATTTTCATTTTAGTATAAGAAAGTTCCGTCTGTTACAAGATGAACTTCGAAAAACTTTGCGGCTAAAAGAAAGGAAATACATAACAAGAAAAACCTTTAAAACACCTGATTATTTTAAACATAATAAAAACTGCAGAGGACTAATATTTATTGTTTTGTTTTTTTTTTTTGTAATAAAAATTTGTTTTCTTGTGTTTAAGTTTTGCATACGAAATAGGCTGGTTCTGGTAATTTTTCGTGTACATTAAAAAGTTTGTTCGACAAGCAATATGTACTTGAGCAAAAAGAAATAAAAATGTTTATGGTTAAACTTTGATAAAGATTGCAAAAAAGGAATAATTTTTTTAAGCCATTAAAAATTCTGGATTTGGGCTGATGTATTATTAGTGATTTAAATTGATTTTCAGTTGTTTAAAAGGTACTTAAAGAAATATAAGAGCTTTGCATTGGAAAATGTTTCACACGAAAATTAAAAAATCTGGTTTAAATTCGAGTCTTCAATACGTTATTTCTAATTATACATAAAGTGTGAGTTTTTAGCAACTTTCATTTTGCCAACAATGCTTTTGGCCACTGAGCTGTTTTCGTGTAACATGTCACTGTTAAAAATGTTCACTTTGGTCTACAATTTAACAATGACTCCACTTACAAGCAAAAAACGCTTGCAGATTATTGAATTTTATTATCAAAATTTATGGTCAGTTTAAGCGACCTTCTGAGGCAGATATTCGGAATCTTGTAACTAAATTTCGCACAAAATTTACATTATAGGACATTAAACCTCCAACACGCATACGTAGCGTGCGGACAGAGGAAAATATCGCAGCTTTATCCGCCAATGTTGTTGATGGCCGTGAATTATCGATTCGACGCTGATGATGCGATGATTACAAATTTTTTTCGACCCGAAATGGAAGACCAGGGGGTAATTAACGGCATTCGATATCGAACGAAATCCCATACAAAATTTTTTTAATTTGTATGAAAATTTCGTCCGACATCGAAAGTCTTAATTTGCCCCCTGGACTGGGCTGTCATGTGGTTTCAACAAGACGGTACCACATACCACACAGCATGTGAAACAATGGCTCAATTAAGAGGCGAGTTCGGTAAACAGTTTATTTCACGTTTGGGACCGGTTTAAATACTTTAGACTATTTATTGTGGGGCTATGCTAAGGCGCATGTCTATAAGGACAAGCACACAACGGTTGAGCCACTAGAAGCTAATATTGAATAAATTATTCATGAGATACCGGCCGATATACTGCAGAGAGTATGCCAAAATTAGACGCAGAATATGAACCATTTGAGGCGTAGCTGCGGTCAACATTTACATGAAATCATATCTATTGAATTATATAGATATTCAAAATAAAAGATTTTATATATTTCTCTAAAGTTCATAAAAATCCACCACCCCTTATTTTGTTTAATTATTAGTTGATGTGGCGATCAGAGAAAACTATGCTTTTGTTGTTTTCTTATAGTGTTAATTAGCCTGTCCTCTTATTTTCTATAAAACAATTAAACTAAACGCTTAGCGAATGGTTTTTCTTATCGAAACAAGAACACAGCATCTTTTTTTAACAAAACTTTCGCAAGATGGACATTAATTAAAAATCTTTCCAAATCATCCAAATTAATTTACTCGTTAAAATTATAAGCAGTTGAAGTAAGATTAAATTTACAGTTTTTTATTTCGAGTTATCGATACTCTGAAATAAAAATAAATAAATTTGAATATATTCAAATTCGTTAACCCAACGTATTGTGTGCAAATTACTAGAGAAAAAACACTTCTCTTACTTTTAAAATAATGTCAATAATGTTCTTAAACTCTTGACCAATAATAACAAACGACCAGCTTCAAACATGAAAAAGTCCTTAGAAATCGGAATTTTTACAAAAATAAAGCTCCATTCTAATTTTTCATAAATCTTATAGTATGTTCTTAAAAAAGGTAAAGAAAAACATTGCTACTTTCTAAAGTTATTTAATACGTATAATAATATTTCTTTGAAATTGATGGCTCAAGCCCACGATCTTAGTCATTATTTGCTTTGTGGTCAATGCTCTCCTCTGTTTTCTTACTTTGTTGAATATGCATCAAATTTTCCATTAAAACAGCATCATGCACGATGCGAGTAGTTTTTCAGGCGATATGCCTTTGCCGATGAAGATGAGCTGCACTCTGAACAGATGAGCAGACAACAAAACTCGACTACAAAGAATCAGACGCATTATTCAATGATTCATGAAGAATAAATCTCAAACGGAGTTTGTAGTCATTGAAAGTTATTAAAGAAAAAGTTTCACGTGAATGAAATCCATTATTATAATTCACAAGGTCGAAAATGGAGTGGTGGGTGGTTCTTAAAAAGTGAAACAGAGCTTTGTTGAAATTTTGTTTATTTTTTTTTTAATTTTAAGAATCAAAATCAAGTGCAACAAATAATGTATTTTTACATCGGATTGCGAATAAGGATAGGAAATGAATATTCTACGGTAATCCATAGAAGAAAAAATGCACAAACAAACCATTGCAGTCGACTTTAATGCCAACACTAAAGTATTAATGATCTGAAGGTGTGGCAGGACATTGATTAATGCAACCTCGTAGACATAATTTATGGCAGATGTGTCCGAAAAATTTCTTAAAACTTTGCTTGACTGTTCGAATCCTCAGCCTTTCAAATCATAAAGTTCAAATAGTATCGGAATTGTCAAGAAGCAATTGTTTATACTTTCTCATTTAACCATGTTGTACTGATGTTACTTGTACCCTCAAACCATCGTAACAACGTCGGGCTAATTGTCTTTTTCTGACTCTATTACATCAAATTTAATCACAGGCTGTCTAAGGATATTTTGTGTATATTCAAATACTTGTAAAGCAGCACTATACAGGAAGGACGATTAACAAGGAAAAAAATCTAATGAAACAAGGATTTTACCCACACACCCTGTTCACGAAAGACTAGTTTTGAATAAATAATCTTAAAGAGCCTTCACAGACGAGAAAAATTTTTAAGTGCACAATTTTTGTTCTGTCCATAACACACGGTATGATTATTCATCTGGCATGATTTGTATACGTATACACAGTTTTATGTGAATTAATGTTTTTTGCAAGGCAGATCTACAAGGTCGTAGCGACTCTACAACAATACAAAAATTGTTATAAAAATATCTGAGCAACTGTCAATACTTGTACACAACCGGGTTAGAACAGCTGAACTTCTAACACATGTCAAACATCATATAAAACGGCGGTATTTGGCAGTTTAAGTACATTATCAACACAAATTTAATTTTACACAATTGACATTTAGACAGGTAAATCAGCTGTGCTATCGCTACTAACTTGTTAATCTGCCTTTTTTGTATTCATTTGACATTTGTGTTTTTCTTTTCTATTGTGTATGTATTGGTTTTGTGTTGCTAATGCGGTTGTGTAGCCGGTTAAAACTTTACGCCAACAAAAAATCATTCTGTTCGCCTTGCTCACCGACAAGCTGCCATGTTATGCCAGCACAATTCTTCTCGTGTGTGAAAGACCAAAAAGAGTAAATTTTCCAAGTTATCAATCCTAACAACATTTACAAATGCAGTTGTCTATTATCTATTTCAACAACAATGTTTCTTTTGTTGTTGTTGCTCTTTCGCTTTTTCTTTAAATGGCATTTTTGCTACCGCAGCCGCAATTGAAAATCGTTGAACGATAAAATAGGCGTGAATTACGACAAATCGATCACATGCAATAAGCCGCAAGCTACCTGTAAATGTGGTTACAAACAACTGTGTGGTTTCCCCGCTTTTGCTTAATAAATGAACCCCGGCGTACACACACACACAGCGCACAAATACAACAAAGTTGGTAAAATGTCAAACAAAATTGACGACCGAAGAATAAAGATAAAAAATAAAAACATGAGCTGAAACAGTAGCGGCCACAAGAATGATTTTTAAATTTAAGACAAAATATTTCAAGAGTTCTTTAAATGATAAATTTTGAATAATTTTTTGAATTATCTTGATTTCATTGATGGTTATCAATCTGGGCTCGAATCGTCACTTTAGTGAACGTAAAACATGCCACGTAAAAATACACTTTTCGGATTATGACGTGAACGTAATGTATTTTGTAAAAATCGAAATTACAACATCCGTGATCGTTTGAACGATCGTAAGAGTTATACGAACTATCATCCGTTAACAAAAACGCGTTCGAGTGGAAATAAGACCTTTTTTAAATTGTATACAAAATGTAAATTAATTGAAAATATTGAAATTATTCCTCCAAGATCAGTCAGTCCACTATTTGATGTTTTCTAAGCTTCTACTGGTATTCGCGAAAAGTGCTCCCGGACCAAAGACATTGTGAAAGCATGAGCAAAGCAATGAAAGGGAAAACTGATGATGACTTATGAAAATGGTTTCGTAGACCATTTAGGCCTCCAGACACGTTCAAAATGCTTGCTAAGCATGGTTATTATATAAGTGAAAATTTGATAGTATGTGTGACACCAACGACGTTTGATGGAAAATCAAAAAATTTAGATTTTTGGCATGCTTGCTGTCAGTTGTTTGAACATGTATTGTGCTAACCCATCAAGCACGAACAAATTTTCAGTAGAATTATATTTTCATTGTGAACAGTTGTCCAAAAAATCGGAATTAAAAGGAAATTAAAAGAATTACTCGCTCAAAAAAAATGTTAGAATTTAAAGAAAAACAAAGGAATGACTGATAAAGAAAAGATGAGTGTTAGAACTTATTAAACAATGTTTTTGTTATTAACATTTCATTATTTAGCGACATTATTATATTTTTTTAACTAAACGAACAGCACAAAATCAAAGTAAATATGAATGTTTGGTGGGTCGTCAAGCGTGGTAACATCAAGCTAGCAAGCACACGTACACGAACTTGACAGGAAGCATTTTGAACGTATCTGAGGCCTTTTAGAAATGGGAAGGTCAAAAATAATTTCACATAATCCAAAATTACCGTTTATGTTTTATTTGAAATCTTCGGGAACTTTTGGCACAAAAGCGGCCGCTAATAAGTTTTGAATATCGAAAATTAAGGAAAGAAAAGAAAAGTACTGAAAATGAAGTAGTCGAATTCATATTTTGTTTCTATAACTCAAGAGAAGTCTTCAGCATGAGAAAAATTATGTAATAATTTTTTTGGCAGGTCGATTGATAGAACACTATTTTGATTATTATTATGAATCGCTCCAAGGAAGGCACAAAAAATGCTATTTTTTTCACTCGTCAGCCCGTGTGCAACAGAATCACAATAATTTTTTTGATGCGATAAGATATCACACTAATTATGTAAGATAAACAAACACCGGTGCTCCTTTCCATAGTAAAGAGATAGAACAAGGTCCTGCTTATATTTTTTACAGAGACCACTAGTCCAACTTCAAGGATTAATTAACTCTGCTATGATTTCGTGAAAAGGAACTACAATCTGTATGCAACAAAATCAATTGCTGCTACCGAAACGACCAACGAAATGTTGCAAATTCAAGTCAATCGAGTATTTAAAAAAAATTGGTTTACATTTTTTTATGACCCACACCACCGTCAACAGCTATTGGACTTTCCACTGCCACTTATTTCCATGTATTGCCAGGGCTTGTTACAGTAAAAATGGCTGTTAACATTTGAATATAAATGTTGTTTTATGTACCCAAAGTTTAAGCTTTCAAACAATATTCTTATTTAGTGCAATTTATTGCAATTCCGTAAAAATAAGGAAAAATAAATTTTGTTGGTTGCATACACGAGTTGACTTATTGCTCTGCCTGTTGGGCGGCATTTAACCGCAGAAACTTCTGAATAACATACAAAAAAATGTGATAAGAGAAAAATCTGTAGTCACATAAAATGTTGTGGCAATTTGTTTTGTGGCCAAAGATGTGGGAAAATGTGAGTACTTTTCTACAAATTTAGTTCGCAGTTGAAGCTGAGAAATTTTCTTAAAACCTTAGAAGTCATACAAAGCTGATGGACTGGTAAACTTTAAGAATTAATATTAAATTATTTAATTGAATATTTTTTCTCAGCATAAAATTATTGATATTTTATCACACTTGTTGTAGCTGCTTATGGTTGTGTTTATTTTAAGCCTCCTCTTGATGCTATTTAATTTTACAACTGAATGTAAATATTTAAATTTTTCCTTTGTGTGAGTGCAGGAAAAAAGGAGCCTCCAGTGTATCAATTACGAGTATTATGGCCATAAAAAATGTTCAATATTTTCAGTTTTGTTGTGTTATTTTCGAACCGTATAAAGAACTTTTATTGCTCTCAAAGGAAACTTTAAAAGCAGTCTGGGCTTATGGCAACAAACGCTCATAAAAATGTAATAAAAGTTCAGGGTTACAGTTAATTGATTCAATGAATTTTTTATGTCTCAACATCAGCTTTGTACTTCATGTGCAAATGTGTCGAAAACAAAGAAGTAATAAAATAAATTATAATTAGAACATAATACACACATACATACATACATACTTACATATGCAAATGCACACTTTTGTATGTATGTATATGCGGCAGTAAGTAAAAAGTGCTTAAGTCATATTTTACTTTTGTGTTGCAGAGCACTTTTAAACTTTGATATTCGTCTTTAGAAATCTACTCCTTTGTAATTAAAGCTCGCTAACGCTTAAGCTATTTTCTGTTGCCAATTTTGATAATGAATAGGTTTCTATTTAAAACTAAGTTCTATAGAACCAGTGATATCCCCCGTCCTTGAGGTGTGCCATTCGTGACAAACTTCTTGATTACCCCCACACCCAGCTATGAGTTGATCACCCTGGCACACCTTGGTGCTGCTTGTAGATTTCTTGAAGTAAATTAATTTGTTATAAAGAATTATTTTGAAAAAATTTGTTTCTTTCAACAAAATATTATTGTTCTTTAAGTTAAAAAATTTTACCCTCAAGGAAGTGTTTACTTTTAATATATATTAAATAATAAAAGAAAACACTTCCTTGAACATCTTTTCAAAAGTTAAATTTATGATATTGAAGCAACTTACTTTTCGAACAAAATTTCGCAAAATTATTTTTATTACTGAATACGATGAACACGGTTATAGGTTATTCATTTAATCGGTCTTTTACTTTAATTAATTAACTGAGGTTCTTGTTTAATTAGTCAATAATTGGTTCATTTTGTTATAAATGGGTTAACCGACTAATAGATTTTTTTTATAAATTAAGTAATTTCAATCAATAAAAATGTATAAATTATTTATTATATGGAATTTTTTGTTGGAAAAAAATAACATAACAAACATAACAATTCTTGAACTAAAACGCAAAAAAAAATAAACTAAGAGATCATTTTATTAGTTATTTCAATAGTCTATAAGATCTCTTAGACTATTGAAATAATATTTTAGCGAAATAATTTGGTTTAAATGTTTAGGCTGTAACCGATTCTATTCTTTAGTTTTGATAAAACTTGACTTTGAAAAAATTCTTTCACTTATCGTAACCCTGCAGATAACGCGACTAGTCTATACACGCATGTAAAGTATACTCCCTAAAGGGCCAGGACTAGTCCAAAAGTAACCCAAATGCATGAAGAAAACGTGGACTATTTAACAATACGATGTCCTAGGGCTGCACCATATAGTCCAGATTTGCACTAAATCGGAGTAACCCAAAAGCTACTCCATGTCATAAAAAATGGACCACTCACAAGTAGTTTGTTCGGCACGAGTATTATCGTGAAAGCACGAACAATTGTCGTATAGCAATAAGCTCTTGTTTGACAATGACATCGTCCATGACTGCATTACATAGGACCATGTTGTAACTAGGCCGTTTCAGCTACATTGGACCACGTAGTCCAATATTATCTGCAGGGAAATGTTGGAGAAATCGAAACGACTCTGTAATACAGAATATCTAATTTCTCAGTCCTAAATATATAAAATCGTCCATTAAACAATTAGTATCGTGTTTTAATTTTTTAAATGTTTAACACTTCTAATTTTTTCGGTTCAGTAAAGTATCGAAATCGTCTTCAATATCACGCAGTGCCTCCCGAGAGATTAACACTTTGCAAGTTTTAGTAAATAAATGTCCCCGAAAATTCGTAGAACATCTTTTGATCACGGGCCATCGGAAACAACAATCTGTGGGCTGAAACATGTCGAATACCATTGCGTGTAGGAATAGAGAGAGAAATTGTAAATGGATTGGACACACACTCCGTAAACGATCAGCACCAATCTCGCTATGAATGCCATCGAATGGAACCCTCAAGGGATTTGCAGAAGTTTTTGACCAGCAAATACATGGCTATGGCAAATTGATAGCCCGGCTAGAAAAATGCATAAAAGCTGGAGTGAAATAAAAATTATAGCGATGAACAGATTTGAATGGAAGAAGTTTATTGAGGCCCTAAGCTCCTTGTAGGATCGAGGGGAATATGGCAATGTACGATTCCTCTATTTAGCATTTAGTTAAAAGATTTCGGGATAATTACTGTGTCAACCATAATGTTTAGAAAAATTTCCAATATGAGTTTCACTTGCAAAACTTTCTGACGTTCACCCATTACATTTTGTATCATTATAGAAAAATTTAGAAAGTTAAAGTAAAAGTTTTTATCAAATGAAAACCGATTTTACATAGAAGTAAATTTATATTTTCTTTCAAATATTGTCGTCTTTACATAAAAATGAAATGGCAATTATACCCCAACTCCTGGCAATTATTCTCATGTCAATGACCCAAAATGTGCTTAACATCATGTGTGTAATTGTGTGTGTATGTGTGTGTGTGTGTATGAATCTTTAAATAACAACCGGAAATTTGTTGACAATAAAGTTGTAATTTACAACTTTACCTTCATGGAAGGCCCATACTGTTGTTACCCAAAGGAATTATTAGTGAAAACTTTTGACGTCATGTCATGGTCCCTGTAAATGTGCTTTTTTGAGCATATTGTTGGGATTCTTAACGCACGTTTCATATCATAAGGATCCGTTACATTTTTCTTTATTTATTTTTCGTTTTTATTTGATAATACAAGAACCTGTGTTGCCAGGTGTGGGAGCAGTCAAATAGACATTAAAAATCGCAAAAAAAAAGATTTAAAAAAGGCTAAAAATTTTAGTGTTAAAATTAAAGTTTTATTAATAAAAATTTTGCAATTTTTTGCCAAATCTCGCTTTGTAGTAAAGTTTTTCCGCTGAAAATTTTAGAAAACGTTGTGATTTACAAATATTTAATGTTTTCGTTTCGCGTATCATGATGAGAATTATTGAAGGAATTAAATGTAGACCAGCCAAATTGGTTTTCAAAATTATCGTTTTAAAACGTTGTTCTCATGAAATAAATTTGTGTGTTCAAATTGTGTTAGTTTCAGTAAGAAATAAGTTGGATAAAATTAAATCAAATAAAACTTGCTTAATCCGAAATAATTTTATGAAAATATATTTTTTTACTCTCCTTATTTTCAAAAACAATACAGCAAAATTGGGCTAAAAAATCATAAATATAAAAATATATCTATTAATGACTCAAGCCTATTTTAAACTAAATCCAAAATTAAAAAAGGCAAAAAAAACAGAAACTTATAGCCTCCGAAGGGCTAAGCTGGCAACACTGACAATAACATTAGAAGAAACAAGAAAAAAATCATAAGCAGATTGTGAGAAAAGAACATTTAGAAAATCTAATAAGTAGGAGCAAGAGTAGCTTTGACACAATGTTTCCGTTTCCTTGATGAGTTTTTTCTAACTTTTCGGTTTGATTTCTATTTTTTTATTTTTTTTTTTTGTATGTGACAGGATTTATTTACAAAGATATTATCATACAAGATGTACATACATGCATACGTAAATATGTGGGTATATGTTCATGCATGCACATACATACATACATACATAAGTTGAGTCCCAGAAAATAAATAAAAATTTATTTTTATATTTTTTATCTTTTAAGGGATGCGCATATTGTTAAAAAGAAACATTTGCGTTTCTTTCCACTTTTGTTTATTTATGTATGCTTTATATTTATTTTAATTAAAGTTTTAAATTAAATCTAGGTACATTTTTATTTAATATAAATACATTTGTTTTTGGTTGTAACTGAATACAAACAACAAGTATGCAGTTTTTTTCTTGTTAATAGAAAAACGTGTTAACAGTTTTAAATTGAATTTCTTTATTCCCTTTTGTAGAAGAAAAATGTAAAAAAGAGATTTTAAGAAAAAGCAGTAGTCACTAGTTCAGCCAATCAGTCACTTTTGTGAACAAATGTAGGTCACAGAGCACAAGAGGTGTTAAACTATGTGGGGAACTGTTCGTGGGCGTATAAAAATTATTTAAATTTGTTGAATTCTTTTCGCTTTAAAATATTAAGCACCCTATTCATAAACGATTATTAAAGTAAAACATGCTTTAAAGCAGTACCGCCTTTAATATAAAGACACACGGGGCCTGCACCCCGGGCTCCCGACGTCATGGGGCCCCCTAATTATAAATAAAATGAGTTCAAATCAGGCCATAGCAAAGTCATCTTCAGATTTAGGCATCTCATTCTTACATAAACTGATAAAGTCCGATAAACTTGAGGAAACTTTTCCAAATGTTGAAGTTGCATAATGATTACTAATTGTAGTGGAGAGGGTTCATTTTCACACCTTCAGAGAAAATAAAATGAGTTACGAACAAAATGTTACAAAACAAAAATATAAATATTTGTTCTCTTCATTAGTTTTTTATTTTCAGTGGGCCCCGAATTACAGAGTGCCCGGAGCGCCGGTATACCTAAACACTGTCCTGTGCTGCTTAAAGTACAAAATTTTATATGGAAAATAATTCTGAATGCATAATTTACCCTTTACAATAGTTTATGTGAGGCCTTATGCTCCGATAGGAGTTAAGTGGATAGAAGAAAAATAGTTTATATATAATTATTTATTATTGTATTTTGCTGCATCGCCAACATCGACGAACATAATTGGAAGATCCCGAATTGCACTAACAACTACCCTCAATGTAAACAACACCGGCCGTTCGAGTGAAAGCAATTTCTGGCGAGGCGGAGGCTCGTTTAGTTTAATTTCATGTTTAATTCGCACATAAACTTAATTTCAACTTGCACTTAATTTAGATGTAAACTTATGTAATTTAAAGCATTTAAAGCTTCTGCACTTGACGTCATTCTTTTAGCGGTCACTTTTCAATCCAAACTTAAAGGGATAAGTAGCGAGTACTATTAAATCGGCCGTCATAGGAAACAGTGTTACTATTTGCAAATTCTTAAAGTCTCTAAAAACACCATCACATACATAAAACTTAATTAATTTATTCAATATAGAATTGAATTCATTCAATAGAGTTGAATTTACCTTTTAGTTACAGCAATAATTGAGCAAGAGAAAATATTTCCCATAAATATTGCATTGTAAACTCAACAAATCATCGCATTGACAATTATTGATTAATGAAATCTTTAAAGAAGCATAAATTTAACAATTTTCCATACATTCATGCGAGTAAATAAAGCAGCCACAAATATTTTCGAAAAGAAAATTATTAGGAATGTAGTGGCTTCACATAAATTTTAATGTCTGACCGAATAAATTAATGTTCATCCCAAGACATAAATAGTTTGCAAATAAATTTTTGCCACATCCGTATTTATTTAACACTTAAAATAAATAATTTTCAAATCCTTAAAAAGTTTGCTTTAATCTTTAAGCGAAAATTATTAAAATTTTAATAAGACTAAATGTTAATAATAATTTAGAAGATGTACTCTGAAATACAACAGCTTCTGCAAAAAAAAATTCCCGAGGGCAGACTGGTGAATGTTTTGAAATAAGCAAAGATTTTTATATGACCAAGAGGACGTGCATGAGAGATACAAGTCATTGAATAAGATTGGAAAGCATTTTCTTTATTCCAGGTTTTCGTTGGTCCGACGAGCAGTAAGTAGGCGAAGTAACAGAAATAACGCCACGATTATGCGTAAAAGTACCTTAAGTTTGTATCTTTAATCTTTAATTGAATAAAAACCAAAACTATTAGAAAAACGCGCACACAATTTAGTTCCATCTACTGGCTGCTCATATTGTCGGAAAAAAATAATTGTTCTATTTATGCACCGGGCTGTTTTTCACAAAACCCGAATTATATTTCAGAAATTTCTTCTCTCTTATTTTTCAAAGTATAATTGCATTTTATTAGAAAAACGCCGCACTCAAATTAGGTCGACTTTCTGGCTGCTCATTTTGTCGGTCTATTTTTCACCACACCCGAATTATATTTCGGGAATTTCTTCTCGTTTTTTAAAGTACAATTTAATTTTTAATTTGTTTCCTTTTCATAACTTCAATTTATAAATTGTTCGGAAATAAAAACAATTTTTCGTTTCACAATTTTATTTATAAATTTGAATAAAATTATAATTTGCGAAATGTTTAAAGAACTACGAACCTTTTCTGGTAGTCTCAGCGAATAAAATTCATATGGGATATAAAGTTTTAATATTTTATTTAAAATCAAATAAAATATGTTAAGCTTTAGATTTTAAAACATGTTAGACTTGTGAAACAGTCCACGCGTTCGCATATACATTATCTTAACACATGTAAGAGTGTAAAACGATAGTTGTGCTTTCATTTAATAATATGTACGTCTCAACATACGTATGCAATTTTAATCCGATTAAATTTTATATTGTAAAATATTAAATGCTGCTTAGAATTGTTTCCTTTTCCACACACACACACACCCATTGAACACATTGAAGGTAAGAACATACACTAAGGTACTCACACACATCCATCCATGCATTCTTAACCTACATACACATATTCTTACAGATGCAAACAACTCACACTTTAAGTGTTGGCTTTAACACTTTAACAGGTGATAAGCTCATTTACTAAATGAACATACACACGGCACACTTATCCACTTATACATTCAAAGACATTCACTGGAATCCATATGCATGTAAATACAAAGAATTTCTGTAAGGAATCATGAATTTACTAACTCATTGACACTAACAACCTGAACCATCATTTGTGAAAACCAGCACAACATTTTATTTAAACCTGAAGTATAATGAAAAAGAAACACGTGTAGTTTTTCGACAAAATCCAGATAAACTACAACTGGGTAGTTGTGTTTGTGTGTTCTTTCCGTTTTCCACCAAGTAGTTGGCTGGTGCTGGTGCTTTCAAAATCGTACAATTTTAAATTTGGAAATACCAGCGGCTGCTTCATGTTGTGTTTAGAGAAGAGATGGTATCGTGAATCACTTTACCCGTACGTGAATGCATGCTCATGATGTAATAATTGTTCGCAGGCACTCTCATACACATCCTTACTGATTGCACTCACGCAGACATGATTGTAGGGAAAGGTAAATCACAACTACGAAATCTCACGCTCACTTACGAAAAATAATGAAATTAACAAAATCCAATATGTGGTTTTATTTTTATGTGTACGAAAACATTAATTTTTAAGCGAAATCATCAAATATTTATTTACTGAATGGCCCACGATGGCCAACGAATCCTCTCTTTCGCACACTTTCATTTAAAACAAAAAAAAAAACAAAAAACAAATTATAAAATTTCGTTTTTGTTTCCAATGTAATTGTACGAAAGAACGAATACGTGCGACATCGTGGGCCTGGCAGTTAATTTTAATGAGGAGGGCAAGCCATTATGACAAACAATATCAGGTGAAAAGACGCCACAGCTACTCTTGCAGGACCTTATTCTTTTCGTGAAATTCTCCTTCACCAATTCGCACATTTGCGGCTGCATGTTATCGATAAATTCACAAATTCCATCTTTGAGGTCTTGGATAGATTGTGGGCCATTGACATAAACCTTATCTATTACGGAAAAAGTCTAAGGGTATTAAATCACAAGATCTCGTTGGCCAATTGTGATCGCTGCTTCGAGAAATTAAACGGTCAGGCAACTATTAACACAAGGGAGCAATGGTATCGTTACTTGTTTGACTAAAAACAGCACCAAATAGTCTCACGTTCAGGATGGAGAGACTTTTAAATAATAATTCTTGCTTTTTCCGAATCCCAACTGCGACAATTTTCCTTGTTATCAAAGACACGACATTGTCGATGATCAGTTCGCTTGAGTTTTTGCATCAAATGAACTTTAAAAGCCTCAAGACAAAAGTCTTTATTTAAATACAGTATAGTGTCGCTTAGGGAATGCCCAATCACGAAGATCGATAAAGATGGACAAGCCTGTGCATTCCTCAACACTATGGGTTATAGCAGCAATATTATCAGCTGTTCTTGAGGCTGCATGTTCGATTACTCAAATCACTAACTTGTTTTCACAGCTCAAATTCTGCCACCAGCTGCAAAATTTCTGGGCTTGAAGGTGCTTCACGATGACCCCAATCTGCTTTTATTTTGCAAACTGTAACCGCGGTATTTTCATCATTTTGCTAGTAAATTTGAATAATTTCAAATCGCTATTGATGCAAACATATATATTACTAATAGGCAAACACGTTTTTTAGATCCCCTTTACGGCCGTAATACTAGAATGCGGCCGATTGAGTCGACCGCTGGATACACTAGTTTTTATTAATTGCGTAATTTTTACTTGTCATCTGTCAAGTAGTTACAGGTTGAAACATGATAACTTAACGAAAAAGGCGGGCTTATGAAAATGAAGCGTCTTATTGAAACAATGTGTAAATGTTTCCCATGAAAACTAATCAAATCTTGTTTTCCGGAGACTTTCAGCCAATAATAAACAATTTCTATTTGAATTTCAGAATTTCCAAATTGTTTTTCTGCAATTTTTTTTCTAAGAAATATTTGGGTAAAGTTCCCTGATGATCTGCATTAGCAACAGTGAAATGCGCATAGGAACAAGCTATACCCCTCAATAAACAATTGCAGTTTGTTTTTAACAAAATTGCTAATGTTTTACTGAATAAGTAAAATATTAATTTTGGGAAAAAGTGCGAATAAAAAATTTGAAATACTAAAATTTTAGCAATTCCCGTAAAAAGCACCAATTATTTTTCTGCCACTTTAAAAAAATTTTTAGAACATTTCATTTACGAAACAATCACTCAGAGAGTGATTATTTTTATACTTTTGCTCTCTGGTGATTGTAAAAATGATATAATCACGAAAGTGATCTCATGATCATATATGATTCATGCAAACCACGCGAACAGTGTCCATCTCTAGTATAAATACACTGGCACTTGTGCTGTAGCATATATTTGTGTACCGAGCAACCTTTTCACCATTAAACTCAGCTGGGCAGATCTTTCAAGGACTTCTAAGCACTATACCAAGATCTTGGCAGTTAATTTCATAAATATAATATGGCCTTATTCATAAACGATTAATAAAGCTGACATATAAAAAACCTGTAATAAACCTACTATAACTAAATTAATCGTTCCGGAATAAGCCCAATATTTCCACCAAAAACAAAATTGTTTTAATTCTCAGACTATGAGAATGGATCGGTACTGACTTCGAGATGTCATTCTTCTTCTGATATTAACACTTATCACGGTAGATACTAATGACTAATAACATCAACTATTTCACCGAGTTATTTAACAAATTATACAACAAAAATTACTTACAAATTATTATTATCGATATTTCGCCTTGTTTTAAAAAATATTTTATTTCCTGGAGAAGCGAATCAATGATATTGGCGAAATAACGATAAAAAAATTAAATTAATTTACGTTTTTTTATTTAAATTTTAAAACTGACTTGAATAATCATTTATAAGTAATTATTGTTTTATAATTTGTTAAATAATTCGGTGGAATAGTTGATGTTCTTGGTCATCAGTTTTATTTTCCGCCTCAATAGCTCTGGTAGCACGCTGGTAGATGCGGTTCCAACTAACTATTGAAACTATAATTGTGTACTCCAAGCGCACGCGAGAGCTATAGAGGCTTTCGAAACAATTTTGAAATTCCCTCCGATGATTGCACTCTTTCAGTTACCTTTTTTATACATTTAATGCACAGTACCGGTATGCCTGTAATAAAGTTGAATGCATTATCATTCATCCAATGTTAGTAAAGTATGCAGTAATATTTTCTGGTTCCTGCTCTGAAACTTTTACTACGACTACTTTTTCAGCCTGGTTGGCAGGCTGACTGAGCTGCCGCCTGGATTCCTTTCTCTATTTCTGTTGTTGACTTACGAGTCGAGTAAAACCACTTGGGATATGAAAGTGAGTTTCATAAATAAATTTCCACAGTTTCGCGTTTGTGTATGAGAATGCATGTGAGTGTGTATTTTTTAAAATGAAAATAGAAACTTGTGTAGAAAATTTCCACATTAGAAAGTAAATGGAACAGATTTATTTTAGCATCATATACACTCACATACACACACCCTCACACACACACACCCTCACACACACACACCCTCACACACACACACCCTCACACACACACCACACATTTGCAGTATGGACTCGCAGAGTTGCTTATATGTTTATTAAATATAGTTTTAGTCATATATTTATTTTTAATAATGTGGGTGAATTGATATTAAAGTGGCATTTTATTTTTTTATTCTATATAAATGTAATAAAAACTATTTTAAAAGCGAAATTAATCTATAAGTCTATATTATTGCTGCTTTAATGATTTAGTTGGAGTGAATATAAATTGCATTTTTCTGATTGATTTATTTCAAAAAGATTTATGACTGAAATGTTTCTTTTATTAGAATAGCAACAAATAAATAAGTTTACACGATTATGGACTGATTAAATGTTAATTAAGCATTATTGAAGTTATACTTCAAATAAAAACAGGGCTCTAATCGTCGCTTTCGATATCAAGCTGATTCGATGGAGTTTTCTTAGTTTGAGATTATGACATTCGGTATCGAATAATGTGTTTATGTTATTTGCCATATTGAAATATTCAATGTTCTTCTGGTTTTAAAATGCAATTATTAATTATTTATGCAGCCAACTTGACAAAACGATTGATGCAGAAGTTCTTAGTTTTGGAGCTACTTTCACGTGCAATTCTCAAATTTGTGTCCCAAAGCTGAAAAATGTTTTGCTGTGGTATATTAAATGATGCATACGTTGTTTTTTATTTAAAACAGACATTTACTGGAAACAACATGTAATAAGTAAGCTAAACTGAAGTAAATTATTCTGAAATTAGTGACTGAAAGTTTACTTTTTTATTTTTAATAAGAAATTAGTCTAAACTGTTCAAACCCTTATAGTACGCATCCGTTGTAGTTTTCAAATATAAATTCAATGTTCGATTCGAATTTTCTACATCATTTCTCAAAGGCTACTAAAAAGTTCCCTCCGCCGAACCCTCGCCATCACTTGCCGTTCCGCTTATGATGGGATTCCCCGAATAAACAAAACTTAATTCAAAACAATGCACTTCAGCTGATACGTAGCAAATTACTTCGAGTTATAGAATTCATATGCATGTAATTTCGTGCGAGTTATGGAGAACTACGAGTTATTGAAGTTTGAGTTACGGAAAGAGAATTGTAAGCTATTTTTTTCTCTTAACGCTACTGACAATTGAATTGGACCGGATTAAAGGAAATTCGAGTTACAGAAGTTCGAGTTAAAGAAGATCGAGTATATGAAATTCGACTGTGATTAATTTAATATGTTATTAGTTTCCAACTAATTAAGTCTTTTATGAACATAAGTAGGAGATGCTCTTATCCTTACCTGTAAAAAATATTCAAAAGTAAAACGGTTAAAAAACATTGGCTCATCTGTTTTTTAACCGATTTGCTCCTTTCTATTGTGGTTGGTGGCCGTTGACGATCTTTAATGTGGATATTGGGTATTTTGAAAAATTAATTAGCCAGCAAATTTGCAGGCATTTTAAATATTCTATGATTGTGTATTGCCGCCTTAATAACAAATATGACAAATATAGTGAATTTAAAAAGTACCGGGTCCCTATTAAAATAAGTGCGGAACCCTGCACGCACAAATCGTACTCTTGGCGATTTAAAATTATTTTTATTTTAAGCTCAGAAAAATCTACCCTAAAGGAAAATTACATTTTTATTTTTATTTTTCGCATTACAGTCGCCATGAAGTCATATTAATCAAGTTAATCAAATTGAAATTTGGTTTTATTAAATAAATATCTTTTACAAAATGTTGCAAATACAAGCATTAACAAATAAAAATCCTTTAAGCAGTGTATTTAATATTCATAAAAAAAACTAAGCTTCAGTAATTTTTTTAGCCAGAGGCTTTAAATAAAACAATTTTGGACAATATTGAATTTAAAAAAATTTTGTTGATGCTGCCACGCGAAGGTATCCGTGTCTCGACAAAATGTGCATAGTCAACAAAAATTCATTAATATTTGACTAAATATTAAAATTATATTGTTGAGAGAATTACATGTCGATGTAGGTACAACTACATAGTTTTTTATTAGACTTTTTTACATTTTGTTAAAAAAATTGCTTGCACAAACATCAATTTTTATGTGCAGTCATTTTGATTCAATTTGATTGGGCTTTTTTTGTTGTTGTTGTTATTATTATAAAATGGTCGTAATTTTATTGTGGATTTTTATGATATTGAAAGTAAATCCTGAAATTTAAAAACCAGCACAAATGCTCGCACTATAAAACAAACAGGCAAACCAGACCAAACCAAACGAAACCATCAAAACAATATTTGTATATGAACAGGAACACAAACGAATGCAACTTTCTACAAATGAAATAGAAGAATAATTCCCAAAAATACTACGAGTTCATGCAAAAACTTAAAGTGAAAGAAAAAAAAATTGGGAACCAATTACGAGATTTCAAAAATTGAATTTCAGTTGTCATCACCAGAAAATCTGTGACGTTGTTGTTGGTTTTCATGTTTCACATGTTACACAGAGTTTTACTCATGCACACAAATACACACACACACACATACTTCAATGTGTTCGTATGTGCAGTTGCATCTCTGTGTGCGAGCGAAATCTATGAAAGGGACTAAAAAAGGATGCTAGAAAAAATTACTTTGATACAAAAACGCCAATAAGGTAGTAAATAAAATAAAAAGCAGCCGTAAAGAATGTTACAGTTTGGCTAACAAAATTTTAGTGACCTCTACGAAAATATGAAAAGCAGATTTTATTAGTAATATTCTCTTATTTTTTCGACCCTTTTTTAATAATTATAAAAGATTTATATAAAAAATGTGTACTATTTATTTTTTTAATTTTTTATAATATCAATATTTCGCCAATATCGTTGATTGGCTTCTTTAGGAAATTAAAATATTTTTTTTTGGAAAAAATTCCTGAAGAAGCCAATCAACGATATTGGCGAAATATTGATATTTTAAAAAATTAAAAAAATAAATAGTACACATTTTTTATATAAATTTACCTAAAGCTTGGAGAAATCTTTTATAATTAGATTTTATTAAGTTTTTATATTAATAATCAGCAGCCAGTACTCAGTGGTATTACGACAGGAGTATTTTGAGTTTGTCTTCGACATTTCGGTTCTAAATCAAACGAATTAAGGACAAAAATGTCGAACTCGAAGACGAAATACTTTCTGCCTTGTAATAAATCAGTCATTCAGCAATAGTAATTCTTAATATTTCTTTCTCAGAAGCACCATAAATGAAAACTTAAAACTTAAGATATGATGTACACATTCCCTATGAATTAATTGTTTTGTGTAGTAGTAAAAGGCGGGTCTGTCAGTCTGAACTTCTGTGGTGATTTTCAGAAATATAGTTTTACAAAACTTGCAATAAAATAGGGATCAATGCCGTAAAAAATCTATTAGTTGTCCGAGTGTCGATCTTCAGACCACATCTTCATTCCTTCTTATTTATCCATGATATCATATTACGAGTATTATACGAGGGGAACTATTCATATTTTGGGGAATAGTTTATATCTAGCAGTACCATAATAAAACATGACATTTTTTAACATAAATTTACTCACAACGTTCTGATGCACAAGTGCTATTTGTTTTGTTTGCAGTGAGTTCAGTAAATTCATTTGCTAAAAAAATGGAAATTTTAAGAGAAGGTTTTTGTTGGATTATTTTTCACCACTCTCGAAGTGGATTATCTCAACAATACTGCGTCGATGAACTCAGTTCTTTGTATGGCGATAAAGCACCATCAAAACCCCCAGTATATCGCTGGTAAATTGAATTCAGTAGTGGTCGTAGTTCCGAGGTCGAAGAAGTCCGTGAAGGTCGTGCAAAATCGGTTGTTTGTGCCACAAAACATCGATGCAGCACGTGAACTGATAATGCAAGATCGTGATGTGACATATTGTGAGAGAGGCATCCTTGCACATTAATTCCAATTCAATACATTCGATTTTGATGAACTTTTAGTTGTAAAATAAATTTGTTCTCTTTGGATACCCCATCATTTATCAATCGCTCAAAAAAAGGCTCGCGTCAAGTGGAGTACGGAAATGATTAAAAAGTTCAACCGTGGTGGTTCAAAAGACGTGTATAAGATCGTTACAGGTGACGAATCATGGATATATGCTTATGAGCCGGAAACAAAACAGCAATCGACCGCGTGGGTATTCCAAGACGTAAGCTCGTCCAACAAAAGTTGTTCGTGGACGAATCACAGCGAGGCAAATGGTCGCCTGCTTCTTCGGTCGAAGGGGTCATATGGTCACCGTTTTGCTTCAGCAATGTGGAACTGTCACTTCTGAGAGGTACACCACCGTTTGTTTTCCGGAAGTCTTCGGAGAAATTCGTAAAACTAACCCCCAAAGACGAATCATTCTTTATCATGACAATGCGAGCTCTCACACACATCTCGTCAAGCAAGTGATTTTTTGAGCAGTCAAAATATCAAATTTGTTGACTCATCCGCCGTACAGTCCTGACTTGGCACCCAATGACTTCTTCTTGTTCCCGAATAACAAAGGTAAATTGAGTGGTCAACGATTTACGAGCGCCGAAGAAGCAGTTGAAGCGTTCTAAAACCATATTTTGTAGGTGTCTCAAGAGGAGTGGAAAAACTGCTATGAAAAACGATTTGATCATCAAGGGGAATATTTCGAAAAACAATAAAGTCATTTCCATTTAAAAATATTTATTATTATTTACTATTCCCGAAATATAAATAGTAGCCCCCGTATTATTGCTTAAATTATAAAATTTTTTTTGCAACTTGTTGGAAATTGAGCGTGCATTCGAAAATACTGATTCTGATCACTCTGCTGTGAAATGGATCGATACTTGATAATCGGATAATAAGCACACCTATTTGTAAAAATAAAAAAATTTATTTGTTTAGAAATACAATTTGTTATTTTTATTTGAAAATGATTGTTAACTAAGCATCATGAAGAGATGAGATGAATTAATTGTGTTTAGGGGTAATATTGCTTTTTAGTCCTTCTATTGGTCTGTAGTCCATCTATATGGTCGCTTTTACCATGTACTGTCACAAATATACATATCTAAATATATACCTGCGAGAGTTAGACCCAGTCCAACAGATATAAATTTAATCTGCCAGAGCTACTGGACTTGCCAAGAGACCGAATCAAATATGAACTGAGTTGGGAGAGGAGGTTCAATTAAAATTAAGTGTAACTAACTAAATATACAAGCTAAGCCCATTTGAGACTCAGATGGCCATTTTGTATATCCAAGAATTCGAAGATGTTTTCGGGGCAGCTGAAAACCCCAAGATGTACTCAGACATTAATTAATTTGAAGCAAACTACATGTTGCCTCAAATGGTACATCGCAATTAATGATCTGTAATAGATCCAATGTAGGGTGCAGTTGAAATAAAAAGCAACGAAAACAGAAAATAACTATTTTTTGGCAATCGAAGCCAATTTGAAATTATATTTATAAGCCGTCATGAATTTAAAACTGCCAACCAAATGATCGTAAAATGTGTGAAGAAAAGAAATTTAACAATTTTGAATTGTTACCACAACGTACGAGTACATGGATCATAATGGGGAAATGCTTTTTTTTATATATCTACAGAATATCTGTGTGTGTATGTACATATATTATATGTATTAGTATGTGTAGATGACAGACAGCATGTAAAATAAGCCTAAATATGTCTTCTCAGCATATTTTCCAACTCTGCGGTTTCATTTAGTTCTTTTTATTTCATTTTTCTTTTGGAAAATCATTTGCAAGGCAATTTTACCTTTTTTTGCAATGTTTTCTTTTTCTTTCTTTTTTATTCCTTTTCGCAGTTTGCATACTGACACGGTAGCAGTCTAAATGCTCAGTATCCTTCCGTTCCCTGCGATGTCTCTCAGCATGTCTGTCTCACAAATTGCGAAGCAGCTATTTTGTGACAAAGTAACAACATTTTAAAATGCTTTACGAGGAGTTTGGGTTGTTTAACTTATTCTTCTGTCATTTTTCTTGCTTTGGCTTTCTATGCGAACAATAAAAAATGTATTTGCAGCAAAACGTATAAAAGGATTCTCGAAAATCGCCGACTCATCTAACAACTCAAGCCAAAAGGATGAACATTTTTAAATAATAAAACGAAAAGTGAAGCAAAAAAAAAGAAGAAGGAACAATGTCATGTTGCTTTTAGGAAGTTAACTAAATAGAAAATCCTCACACAAATTTAAAGAGTGAAAAAATAGTATAAGAAAAAACTTCAAAAGAACCATTTGAAATGAATTTGCAAAATTACGGAGAGAAAAAGTGAAATGGGCAAAATGAAAAACAAAAAAAAAAACATTCATAACAATTGCTCCAGCATTTGCATTGATGGCCAATTCGAAACCAAATGTGTGAGAGACGGCTTTTAAGTTTATTTAAGGAATATACAGGGTGTTCCAATAAGACGTTTCATATTCCATAGCCATCATTTCAACAGTTGTCATGTGTAGTCTTAGAAAGGCCTGTCAGAAATGACTTCTCAAAAAGAGTCAAGCGTAAGGTACCACTTTCTCCCGATTAAAGTAACAATCAATTGTGTATCATCTTCATTCGCGTGGAAGAGTCACAAAAAACTCAAATATGATCAATAATTTCATAAAATGCTGACTGGTTGATTATGTACTCGCTCAGTTAAATAGCTCAGCCATAATCGATTTGGCTTTAGTAAATATTTCATTCACACCCATAATATATTGGCCCTCTTGCGATTAGAAGTTTTGACATCAGACGATTCTTAATTTGTACAATTTGCATAAAATTTATTTACCACTTGTTCACAACAAACAAAAAAAATATGCACATAATAAACTTTTTATACGAGTATCTTTAAGTCTTTAACATGTAATTTGTTAAGAAAAAATTCTCAAGTGTTACTTTTTTGTACTTCAAAAAAAAAAAAAGTTTATTTTTGCAGGTGTCCAAGAGACAAACATTTCATTTATCTTTTTACACAGACTCATGCAGGAAAACAAACTACAAAGAATAACAAACAAACACATTGATAGAAAAGCATCATTACTTGCAGATTGTATCTCTCTCAATATAATTGATGATGGTCATAATAATAATCCGTAAGTATGTGAACAAAAGTTTACAATAACTTGAAAATACATACACATGCTCACACATAACTATAAAAAATACATACTACATACACATCTAGTCAGTTCAGTTATCTAATAGTTACATTGAAAAAGTACACTGAAAATTGTTGGAATAGAAAACCAAATTTAAAAAAGGATGCCATGACGCAAAAATTCCCATGACGAAAATGATCATAAGTGACATTTTGTAAACAAAATATGATTGAAATTAAAATTTGTAAGAACAAACATAAGCCGCACAGCCATTTTTGCTTGTCTGCAGAAGCACCCAGGGTCTAAGCAGGAATAGAATCTGCGACACCCGACTAATAGTCTAGTACGCTATCAACTATTCTACGGGGGCTCCCTTTTGGCAAGTACGATACGTATTTTAGTCGGTGTTATATGTTGTGTTTTTACTAGTGCACGAAGCATCGAAAAAATTCTCCCTGTAGCGGCATTTACATGATCAGACCAAGTTAGGGAAGAATTATAAATAACACCAAGATTTTTATTTTTTTTTTTTTTTACAATTTTGATGCGAAGGTTTCTTAGGATGACGCTAAGTACAATAGCGTTTTAGGATTAAGACAATTAGCATTTTTCCTACTTTGTCGTTGGAGTGCAGACCTTCCACACTCCCTTCTACTTGGAGGGATTCTAACAGGCTTCAGAAATATTGATTTTAGAAGTTTCGATATACAAAAAAAAGTTTCATGAAAGAAGGAAGATCCTCTGTTTCTAAGAAAAAAAGACATCATTTTAAATTTTCAACTTTTTATTTGTTATGCGTTGAAGTTACGAAAACAACTGTCGTGTAAGATGAAATTAATTGATGTAAATTTGTTGCTTGTAACTTTGGAATATTGTCTCATATCCCATTCTTTTTGGCTACAAAAATACTACGATCTTTAGCCAAAATAATAATCACTTTGGATTGCAGCCACTAACAACCAATTTAATTCGAAAAATAATCACATTAAACAACTAAATTAATTTTATTTTCATTGTTTATACTTTAATTAATTCCTTATGGTTTTTGTAACGGCTTTTGCATTCTTTACAAAAATTAAATATCAAAGACAACCAGTTCCACCTTTCATTCTAAGAAATAGAGATATTTGCCGTAGAAGTAACGATATCATCTCTCTTTCGCGTGAAAAGTTTCCTGACCGTGTGATTTCTCGATGAGGCGATCACAATTACTCAACGAGATCTTGTCATTTAAATCTTGAGACTTTTTCATTGCGGCTACGTGAGATCAAAGCGAATCGATTCAAGATCCCACAGATGGAGTACAGTGCCCCAAGAGTAGCCGTGGCGGCCATAAAATGAATTTACTGAATGAAGATTTCCTGCCTAATCGGCTTTCGATTGGTCTTGCGAATTTCCTCCGCTGTTTTCTTTAGGGTAAACATTTTTTGACCTACTAGTATTCGGTCGGACTTGAGAATTTTCTCCTCTGTGTATATGGAATATCGGCTACGCTGAGTACATCTTTTCTGCCAATCCGGGATTTGGCCGGGCACCTGCCTATCTTAATACAAGATCTCTGCCCAACGTTGTATTTACCCGAATAAGCAGAAGATTGCTGCTCAGAGAAGTCGCTTTCTGCATACCAGAGGGAAAATACTTAAGCCCGGTCCAAGATCGGCTAGGAGCGGCTAGAAGACATACAAAGAAAGTGTTCCAATTACACGTTTTAACTTTCTTCTTTGAGAGTACGTGAGAGTTAAGG
The DNA here is from genome assembly GCA_956483585.1 of Gymnocheta viridis. Classification (NCBI taxonomy): domain Eukaryota; kingdom Metazoa; phylum Arthropoda; class Insecta; order Diptera; family Tachinidae; genus Gymnocheta; species Gymnocheta viridis. Next base: position 8,363,511 of record OY101444.1, read on the forward strand.
TCTATGCTAAATATGCAAAATGCTTTTAGACTTTAAAGATATAATTCGTGAATGTGCGTCTTGGTGCTAGGAAATTTCATTAAACGTATATTGTACTGCATGCGTAGCTGTGGTGGCCATTTGGCTGCTGTTTCATTTCCATTACTAATGTCATACACTTCTCTTTACAACTAAATAAAGATCTTATAATTTCGTTTAAATAATATCAAAATGAAATCACTTATTGGAAGGCCATTTGTTTGATAAAAATCATCTTTACGTGGAAACTACCGCCAACATTTATTCAACATGCTCGAACAACTCATACAACAGTTTGTGAATTGCCCAATTTAAATGTGAATCGAGAAAGTTATTTTCTTTAAACATTAAAACATTAAAAAATTTTAAATAAGGTGGAGGCAGGTAGCTACCCTTTCCTAAGTTGTATTTAAATTAGATACTCATTTCAAACTTGAAAAGTTCACAGATGATTTAGCGAAAATGTGCAGGTTAAACACAAAATGCGCTACAATTTGACGAAATTCAGTAGCTCGTATGTGAGTATTTTTCTCAGTGTACAAACAGATTTTATTTTATCTAAGGATAAGCACAATATATCATATTAAGGAGTAGTAAATAGTTTTGTAAAATGTATGTATCGTATGTTCATTTTATTTCTGAAATGGTATTGCAGTTCTAATAAATCATAAATGATTTGTGTTACAAGAAGTAAAAACAAAACGAAAAAGAATTTTGCAACAAAATAGAACTTGTGTATCTTTTATTAAAGAAATTATCTTCGGAGATTGCAAAACAACTTGTTTTTCAAATACTTATTTCCTTGTAAAATTTAATACTAAAAGTTTTCAACAGTTTTTCAAGTTAATGCTGCTGATGACGATAGAATTTCGTAAAAATATTTGAATGTTCGTTTGTAATCATCTGTGCATATTGTTTAGTTTGCTAAGCCAATTTATCCTAATTTATCCTTGTCAATAACAATTGACTTTAGATCCCGGCAAATTGTTAATGTAGCAAAAAAGATATTTATGTATTTATTTATTTTAAAAAAGGAATTTCAATTCTGCTTAAATTTTGTTGTGAAAAGAAATCGTTTGCAGAAAAGCATTGATTTCGTAACATTCGTACAAGTTCAAATTACTTTTAATAGATGTTGTTTGCATTTTGCTGCTGTTTCTTTTGTTCATTTTGGTTGTATTTTCATTCATATGTATTTCTATTCGTTGGTTTGGCACATTTCAACCTTTTCTATCTCGTTTATATAAAAGTAGGTTAAAAACAATGAAACTAAATCCAAATATTCTGATAGAAATATGGAAATGCTGGCTGCTGACATTTTTCTATATTTTAGTCACATTTTATAAAAGATTGTTAAATGTTTTGCTTTATTTAAACTAGAGATGTGCAGATGTCTATGTGATTTGTTTATGACACGCGTGATCGTGGTTAAATTTAAAAATAATTACGCGTGAGTGCTTAGTTGAGTGTTAAAAATAGAATAGTGTGCGCGATAGTGCGTGATTTTGTAATTGTAATTCTCACCCATCAATAATATGGCAGTTATCTTCGGTATGGACCCCAGGACACTTGTCATCATTGCTGTCAATGACACAAAATTTTTTCTTGATTTTTTAAGTTTTGTAGATTAGGAAATCCTGTATTAAATTTTACCACTTGCAAAGACCTTTATTAGTATAAATACAAAATAGTCAAAGCTTTTACTAATGTTATCGTTAAAAAAAATTAGCTTCTGCCCCAAAAATAAAAAAATTTCACCTTAAAATTGACGCTTCAAGCATGAAACGTTGAAAGTGCTACTAAATCAGCGGCTTATGCACGAATTTTCTGTTTTAGTGTTTCTTTTTTGACCTGTTTTTGTCTTAGCGTTTTATTTTAACTAAAAAGAAGTCCAAACTTAAAGAAAATATTATGTTTTTCTATATTTCTTATATCTGAATCTATCTGTCATTTGCTGTTTCCTCCTGTAATCCTTTAGCAATACAATACATGAAAAATGAAGAAACATAAGGGCTTTAGTCATGTTGTATTGATAACAGTTGTATAGTCAATGGACTGAAATAATCGGAAGTAATTTACTTCAGTGAAAAAAAGGATAGATGTATATTAAAAGGATCTTTTCTCCTCACAGATATATTTATTTTATGCTGAAACATACATGATATAATATTCTCATCTTACTTCTCTCTTATCCTTCTTTACTCCTCAAAGGAGCATAGGGCTGCAACATGAGCTCTCCAATGGCTTCTGTTTCTTGCTTCGATTTCCGCGAGTTCATTTTTAAACGAGCGTCTGCGTGTGTTTCCAGAACTCCGAGCATTTCGTTTTAGTGCCACTCTCATGATATTTGTGGCATCTTTTCTCAACTTGAGACTTATTCTCTTTATTTTGGTCTGTTTTCGAAATTCTTATTCATCAGCCATCTGCCAAAGTCCATGATTGCATACAGTAGCGTGCCAACATATTGTATTATTTGCACGAAGGCACTTATTTCAAAAGAAGATACAAATCCTCCTGTTAGTTTCCACAGATTCCAACCAGTTTTCACAACCATAAAGTAAAATAGTATTTTGTTACTTACAACTTGATATTTTAATTTTATTCCTTAGTGAAGAGACTGAAACGACTCGCACTTTGGCATGTCAGTCAACCGACTTACCACGTCAGGCAAAGCACCCTCTTAAGTGTCAACAGCAACGTGAGCAATAAATGCAGCTTGACATGTTTGAGTTTTCTATTTGGTTTATATAATATTTTCTCTCTCCTGCTCTCCTTGTTTTTGATGATAGTGACAAAGTGTCATCAATATGAAGACGACGCGTGATATTCTCATGTTTTGTCTGTGCATGTGTGCATGTGTACTGTCTTTATTTTTAAAAAGGCTTTTAGATTTAAGAATGAATGAACATCTCAATGCAATGAAATTTTTTAAACTTTTAAAAACGCGTTTAAAATCTGATTTCATAAATAAAATGAATTTATATTAAAGTAAAAATAACAAACTTTTGGTTACAATTTACTATTTCACTTTTATACACATTTTGCCTGAAAATAATATACAAAATTTGGGATCGAATTGATGTCATTGCACTCATGGCTTAGATTTTACTTAAAATATGACAAAATTCTTTGATGATGTTAGCTTTCGTCTTATTAATGACATTTGTCATAACGTTGATGTCACAATTCTGATAACAGAGCGTCATCAATCTGAATATAAATTTTTTTATATGAGTGGAACTTGTTAAAACAATTTTTTTTTAATGTGAGTAGATATCCAGGTTTTTTCTTAATTCGGCCAAAAAAGTTCACAAGTTTCCGAAATCGTATTCAAAAACGGCCAGAAACCTTGTCAAAGCTTAAACGGTAGTGATGTAAATTCAGATATTCAAATTTAACGTTTATAAAAAAGATGAAAATTTTATGATTTATAAAAAAGGAAACACCTTTCGCTAGTGTACCATTCGCTCCTTTATTTCAACGTAGTCATATCTAAAAAAATGTGATTTTTGAGTTAAGAACGTAGAAATATTCTTCGTATCGATCTTTATTTTTTGTAAAAAATGTATTTAAATATCTTGTTTACTCACCTCTTGAGGGAAGAATAATTTTTTATTTTTTAATTGATTTGTGTGTAAATTAAAAACTTTAAACTCGTTTTCTGAAGAATGAGTTTATTCAGATATGACTACGTTTCAATAAAGGAGTGATATCTCTGCACATTGTTACCTTATTGGGTCTTTGCAGAAACTCATCACTGTATTATATCTGCTTTAATTATTATCAATAGTTAAAATTCCGTTCTTTATGCATATTAAAATATAAAATAAATAAATGGTTTAGGATTATTACGACGTGAGTGTGCATTTGCGTTAAGCTTTTTAGTGTTTGGGGTACTCTAACATGAGTGAATAAACAAATTCGGTTCGTTAGCGTGCGTAAATGTTTGAACTAAGGAAGTTTTCCATGTGTTAGCAAAAACAATTTATTCGTGATGAGCTTGCGTGATAGTGAGCCAAACAACACTCACGCTTACATCTTTAATTTTAACAAATGTTTGTATGGTCTCGTATGTGTGTTTAGACAATTCGTTTTATTTTTAGTTGAATTTAGCCAGCAAGTCAGTTGTCATTTGTAACATTTATCAAAACGGTCAAAAGTAAAAGTAAATATGCGAAACGACATTCACATATAAAATAGATTCTCAGTGTTTTATATTTGGAAATAATAAAAATTTGTTTTTTGGGATGTAAAGGAAATAACACTCAGTCAGGTATGAAAGGACTTGTTTGCATTTCTGCCCATTTTTAGATAAACATTAAAGATTGATTTTATATGGTAAAAATTAAAAAGTGTCCGAAAATTTTACAAGATTTTAAATTAAAAATTTTTAAATGCATAGCTTATTTAAAAAAAATTACCAAATTAATCTAAAGGATGGGCGATTAACCAATCATTGAATCATACTGATTAATCAAAATCTGTTAAATCGATTATTTGATTAAAAACAAATGCAGGTTGAATTAATTATTCCAAATCATGAGTAATCTGAATTTTTAATAATTTAATTAAATTGATGCCATTTTTTAATGTAACATTTCTTTTACTTTTTAGCAAAAAATTGCTATTCAAAGTTTTCTTAAGACAAAAATTTTGCCTCGTAAGCGATGCTACAATAATTTCTAATAAAGTCAATATTTAAAAAATCATTATGATGCAAAATTTCAATAAAAACAGTCAAGTAGTGATGCCCTTTTTTAATTGTTTTACTTTTTTATTCAACTCATTTTTATTTGTGTTTGTTTTTATTAAAAATATATATATTGTTCACTTAACTTTTTTATGAAATTTTCGTCCTTCTTCTACTAAGACTCTTTGATATTTCAATTTCAAAGATATTGTTACATATTTACAATTAACTTTCGTGAAAATTCAAAACAAATTATTTTAACATTGGAAGAATTCTTTTTATTCTCTCCTAGAAATAAATTATGGAGCGAATGTGATCATTATCGCAACCGAAAACATGTTGCCAGCATGTTGCAGCTGAAATCGGAAATATGTATGTGTATCTTAAAGTTCACGGTTATGCGTCACTTGGTAGGGGAATGAGTGGTTCTTGACTGCTCCATGAGAATTTATTTATTATTACATACGAGTACGACAATTATATCATTACTCATCAGCATTTCAGCAAAGACCTTGTTGGCCTCATAACTTATTTAAAAAATTAACAAAGAAGTCGAATAATATAAATGTCCTCTAAAATATCACAATATGTGTATGTGGATTGAATTGCTCATTCTGATCTGCAACAAAAAAGCTTCTGTTCTTAAAATGTCCAATTTGTTTTATTAAATATCAAAAAAAAGAAAAGACTCATACAAAAGATTTCACTATTAACATTTTTGTGTAACTAGATTCCAGAGAAGAACTCTTATATCGTAATAAATCCTGCATTTGTCTCAAAACAAAGCAAACATCTAAAGCACGTGACACATAAAAGTTGCAATAGTTTTTGACACACAGCAACACATATTCATATGCACACACACACACATACATCAACTCAATAATGATAAATATACAGGATAAGGAAAATGAAAACAATATGAAACAAAGAAAATCCTTCAGCTTATCCCACAAAAGTTTTTAGTATCCTCTGATTGATAAATTACTTCATGTTCACATGTCATTTTGATGAGAACAAAAAAATCTAAGCTTCCACATGAATCTTTTGCGATGTCTTTACTGATGATGTTACTCGAAAGCAGGAGCTTTGGAAACAACAAGAAATGAAAAAAAAAATTTAAAAAAGAACTATAAAACAGAAAGCAAAAGAAAAAAAATATGAACATGCATGAACTAGAAAAAAGTTATTTGTTCATTTATCCTCAACATTAGGATAAAATCAATATGCTTGCGAATGGTATAAGTAAAGTTTTATATGAACAGTGGGACAAAAATAATGTATAATATAAAAATTAAAAACATTTGTAAATGTATATTTAACCAACGATCTTTCTTAACTTCTACAATGTGATCAAGTGATTTTTCTAGCTTTGTCCTCTTTGACAGTTTTAGCTATTGTTAGGTAAAGGCCACAGGAGCAATTTCAGAATGCACTTTCTTTCGTTTTCAATGAAATTCTCTATTATATTTACCTTCCTAATTCTTGTTTTACTGAAAAAAATTCTCCAAATTGGTGTTTAATATTTCAAAACCATGAATGTAATTCAAGAACAGGGAGAGATGCGCGTTCTTGAAATGCTCGGGCTTAACAAATTTATAAAATTTTTTTTGAACTGTGCTCATGTTTATGATTATGACCTAATAATTGATGTCTCTTCATAATTACAACAATAAAACAATGAAAAAACAACAGGCATTTTGTTTGTGTATAAAATCGCAAAATTTTGAAAAACAATTGAAGAAAATTGTACAGGGTGTCCGCCGGGAAGGTATACTACGTTGTTCGCTTATAATTTTTGATTAAATGAAAGAGAATGGATCTTATATTTTTCCTTACATTTTTACACATTTGACGCGATATTTCATTTACATCATCATGAATATTTTGTTTGAGTTGCTCAAGCGTTTCTGGTTTGTTTGCATAAACCTTTGCTTTTCAGATATCCCCACAAAAAGTAGTCCGGAGCAGTCAAATCAGGCGACCGTGGAGGCCAATCAACATCACCATTTCTTGAAATAACTTGTTGTGGAAAGAGGTCTCGCAGTGATTCCATTGTAATGCTGGCTGTATGCGATGAGGCATCGTCTTGTTAATACCACATGTTAATCAAGCCCGAAGCATGCAGTTGTGGCGTTAAAAAGTTTTCAATCATATTACGATATCGCTCCTTATTCACAGTTACCGTTACGCCGTTTTCATTTTCAAAGAAATACGATCCAGTGATTCCTCCTGAACAAATTGCACACCAGACTGTCACTGTTAATGGATGCAAAGTTTACTGATGAATAATTTGAGGGTTTTCTATTGCCCAGAACTGACTATTCTGTTTATTCACAGATTCGCATTCAAATGAAAATGTGCCTCGTCACTCATTATAATTCTTTCATGAAAATCGGGGTTGTCATGGGCGAGCGAGTTGTAACATCCTATTGGCATAAGTACGGCGGCGTAAATGGTCTTGTGAAAGAAGATCTTGTGTCAACTGAATCTTAGATAGAAACAAATGCAAATCCTTATGCGAAATTGTGGCCAAAGTTGTTCTTTGAAGACCAGGCGCCTGAGCACGACGTCGAATTGAGGTTGATGGATTGTTTGGAACACTTTCTGGAGCAGCAGAAATGTTTTCAGCCGACCTTGCAGTACGTAGTGGTCCATGCTTGGGCCTATCAACTACAGACCCTCTTTCTTCGAAATCATCCCCTACACGATAAATAGTGCGTTTTGTTAGCACGTTGTTTCTCCCAAAAATTTCACGTAACTTTCTCATCGTCATAGTAATCGATGATTGATTCTGATAAAATGTTTTAACGATTAAAACACGTTGGTTTATCGAATATTTTTCGATAAAAAATTTGCAACGTGTCTACTTCACGACTGCCAAATATGAACTGTCAAGACTAATGTTTACCAAAATGGCGGCAAAACAAAGTAGTATACCATTCCGGTGGACATTCTGTACTTTATATGTTATTGGTGGAAAATTAAATTTTTCTTTGGTAAAAAAATATAACAAAAGAAAATTGTTCTTATTTCATTTCTGTTGAAATTTTTTGTACACGGTATTCTTTCACTTTTGTTGGGACTTCTGTCGTTGGGAGATATTTAATTTCTTTTGGAATTATTGTATTAGGAATCATTCAATTAACAATTTTTTTTTTACATTTTTCACTTTAGTTGTTATTTAATTTTTTCCCGTTGGCCCTTTTTTCATTTTGGTTGGAAATTATTTAATTTGCGAGGTATTACTGCAAATCGTTGTTAATTTGAGATCGAAATTGTTTATTAAATGGATATGTAGTGAGACATGTAAAAGTATTTCTACAAACAAGCTTAAGACGTTGTGCTCTTTTTAAATACTTTCACTATGTTATTATTGTTGAGATATACTGGAAAGCGATTGTTGCACACTTAGAGTATTCAAATTAGTTTGAAAGTCCTAAATGAACCAGAAGAGTAAAACGGGCCAAAAAGAAATACTATTTAAAATATTTTTTTATACCGAAGAAAAATTTAATTTTCCATCACTGATATCAAATCAAAAAATTTTGGCAGCGTAACAATTTTCGACCATTAAAAAACACATCACTTCAAAAATCAGCTCCATTATTAAACAAACCTGTGTTATTGGATCATGGTTTATGATAGACAGTGCTCAGATTAAAGAGGGTCAACTTAAAATTTTTAAATTTTCGCTTCTTGCAAGAAATCGATGTACAGTAGTCTCATCTACCCACTGTAAAAATCTTACATCATTTTATCTACTCTTTCGTAAAATAAAATACAGTTCTATCTGTTTTTTTTTCATAAAATTAGAATACAAAATAAACTGAATCAACTGAAAACTTCAAAATTTTAAGTTGGCGCTCTTTAGAGAAACAGTGTAATTGATGTTGATTTTAATTTTATTTATTTTTTAGTGGAAATTTTTGATATTTTCTGAAATTGGGATGGAAAAAATGTTTCTTAGCAATATTTGGTTTTACTTCCTTCAGCAAATTATTGATTGTTTTCTCATTTATTTATCTCTTATTTGATATCACTAGATGAGAAGTATCTAACATTCTATTAAATATATCTTCATTTGATTTTTCTTTAGAATTTTTCCGTGAAATTGCTGCCTAAAATTTTTCGCATACAATTGTTAATGGGCAAAAATGTGCAAAAAATTTCATCGGAAATTATTTAAGAAATGTTTAAATTTGACGGAACAAAATTGTTTTTATTTAATTCGGGTTAAGCCACAATAATTATATTTTGAATTTCGTTAGTGATATGGAATGAAGAGTACATAACTCTTACCGAGTGCAAAAATTTATCCGATTCTCAAAAATTTAATTTTAAAATTAATTCCCGTTTTTATTAACGAAACCCGCAACGTGTGCCGGTTGCAGGGATTCCTTGTGATGCTATAAATCACAGCTGCTTGTTCATTTATGTACTTTTTGTCAGCATTGTTATTTTTCAATTCATCAGTAGTTGTTTAAACATTTTTCTGTCACACTGTAAATAATAATAAACCTACAGATATTCAATGCCATTGATGATAATGAAACATTCGCATTCGTACAACTACAATGAAATCATATCAAATTTCAAATGCCAATATTTCTTTATCATCATCTATTTATGACTGTATATGTAAATGTGAGTGTGTGTACTCGCATTTGTTTGGGTTCGAATATGTGTACCAATAACCATAACTTTCGGTAGGCGTAGGAGTGTGTAGGACTATTTAACTTATTTACTCACACTAACAGCATTTACATCTGGACCCAGCATAACATAAATTTTGTGCACTAAACAAATACGAGTTAAAATAAAGTTTTTTATTTGCCAATTTTTAGTTTTTGTTTTTGTTTGATTTTTTCATGTTGATTTTTATTATTTACTTGATTTGTTTGTGGAATTTGGATCAAAAAATAAAATGTTTTAAAAAGTATTACACACATAAATATCTCTGTTAGTCCTTTTTTTTACATACGAGTACATTTAAAAAAGTGGTAAATTTTCTGAGTCCTTTGAAAAATAAAAATGAAAAAATTAACAATATACTCGAATTATTTTGGAGAAAAAAATTATGTTTCAATGATTACAAACAATTTGTGGAGTATTTAAATTAATACCATTGTATTGCTCTTCTATACGAGGTGGGTCATTTGTAAAGTTGCTAAAATAGTTGTTTAATACGCAATCAAATGATTTATAGAAAATCTTGTCATATCTGATAAAAAAAAAATTTGTTAGAACATACTCAAAGTAATTTCGCTGGAAGAAGTTGTTGTCCATTATCCATTCCAACAAGAGTTTATTGGTGCGCCACAAGAATGCGTTGAAGATGCATAACTCTCACATGTGAGCCACTTAATTTTCGTTCGCGAGCTGTCTGAGTTTCGCTTACGAGCTGCTTAAGTCTTTTTTTGATATATTTAACTCTCCTGATGTGCCATTTATCTGTCGCTCATGTGGTATTTAGTTCCGGCTTAAAATGTGCTTAACTCCTGCTGCCGAGCTGTTTAGCTGTGACTTTGGAGCTGTTTTTCTCCCGCTGGAGAGATGGTTTCAGTTCATATTTCAATTCTCTGACGCCAATCATATCATTAACACACATCTTTCATCCATCATAGCAGATCTTGTCAGAGATCACATCTGTAATTATAATTTTAATTTTGGTATTTCCCAGTCGAAGTTTTAATTTCTTTCCCTCCTAAATCTCTTTGCAAATACGCTCCTTCTAAAAATAATTTATAGCTAAGAAAATTCCTTACATCACTGTCTATATTAAAACATTAAAAAATTTCATTACAAGTGGCTAATCGTTAAGGATAACCGAAAGTAGAAAGGACCTCGGTGACTTGCTTGGGGAACGCCAGAGCTGGCAACGATTTCCTTATTTCCTTTATAAAAAAGATGATATTCAAAGTTTTCTTAAGAGGAAAATTTTGTATCGTAAGTGATGATACAATAATTTCTAATAAACTCACTATTTCAAAAAATCTTTATAATGCAAATTTTCTATAGAAAGGGCAAAAAATTTTGCACTTCTTTTGAGAAAAGAAAACGTCATTAGAGTAGTATCATATTATTAAAAAGAACATACTGCATCCTGCACACTCAATACGATTTTAACCAGCACAAAGTGTTGCAATTAGAAGTTTTTTCTCGCGAATTCTTAAAAAAATCGTTCATTTTCGTTTATGCGGGAAATCCCAGGATTAAAAATCGATTTTTTTAATATAAAAAAGGGTGCTTTTGACTGCAAAACCATTGATGAAGGAGAACGTGGGCTCTCGAGCCCAGTTTCAGCCAAATCGTAACATTCAACTAATGTACATCACAGCGCTCTCCCTCGACAATATCGTAATAATATCGTCGATGAAATAAATTAATTAATAAAATGTCTCATACAGCTTAACAAAAATTAATGCGTCTACTTGACATCAAAGCCTCTGCAACAGTGTTATAAAAAACTAAGAAAATGGGCAATAGCAGAAGTGTAATAGAATTAATTGGCACCGTCTGTCCTTTCTACACTCTTCCTTTCCAAAAGAAGGCAACGAATAAAAATGGTTGGTGGATATTAATTGCTCGAGTTGTTACTTCCTTTTATATAATTGAAAGAACTCAGAAATCTTCTTTTTCTTGAATTTAGTATGAATTCATCATGAAATAATTTTCCATAATTGTTAAATCCGATTTCTATTATCGGACGTTACTCTGCTTATGTGTTCATGGGTTTATTCGGACAAACTTATAAAGCACCATCACATATAACGCCGAAAAATCAACTTAAAGGAATAATATTAGAGGACCTAATGTCACAAAAAACAATGTCTTTAAAGAATTTAAATCTGCACACAATTTTCTTTATGTTGGGTACAACAATTTCGGTGTTAAAAATTTCATATTTGTCCTCACAAATTCGTGCTCATGATCTCAAAATTTTGTCACTTCAATATGGTGAAGAACCAGGTATTCAATTAAACTAAATAGGATAAAATACAATAGAATAAAAATTGCAATATCGCTGAAATGCTGGCAGTTAATCATACAATGAAACACACAATGAAATAATATTGTGCAAATATTTTTTATATTCTTTTATTTTACATTCCAGTACGGAAAAGTTAAGCGAAACTTAAAACAAAAAGTGTGTAAATAGTTAAAGTAAATAAAAAATATATTTGTTCTGTTTGAGGTTAAATTTGAAACGAAAAAGTACTAGAAAAATGCCACGGCTCAAAAGTATTTTTTGAATATTATCAATTGACCCACGTTTTTCTCATTGAAGGCGAAGTGTACATAAAACTAATAGCTTAACTGATTGCTGCTAACGATAAATATTGTCTAAAAATGATTTTGGGAAGATACAATTCCAAATAATTTTTCTTATTTTTATAGCGAAAAGTTTTATTTGTTTGTGCTACATTTAAATTATTTATTCTGTTTTTTACTTTAAAAATATTTGTTGCAAAGCTTCAGTTTAAATCGAAAAATGGTAAAAATTTAAAACCGTTTTTGCTTTAATATTTTTGCTAAATGCATATGATTTTCTATGTAAGAAGTTGTATAACATGAATCCTTTAGATATTTCTCTATTTAAGCGTTGGTTCCACACTGTCGAAATCAAAATGATTGAACTTCTGTTTTTTTTTATTTTAGAAAATTTTTCTCTATGTAAACTTTTAGGATGATTGGTAGTTTAGATATTGAAGAGTGTGTGTGCGAAGACCGAGTTAAAGGCCACTAGACGACTGACAGCTTGCGGATAGTGAACGGCCTTGAGATATAAAGGTTAGCTGCGAATAAGTGATATGGCTCAAATAAGCAGTCTCAGACAATCAGCGGGTGCAAGCATTTTATGCTTCACCGACGAGGCGATTAGAGGCCGCCCCGAACTATGCATCTCAACAAACTCCCTTCAACCAGCGTCTTTCTCATAAGACCAGATTTCATAAGAAATGCTGTGACTTTTCAGCTACATCGAAGACGGTTGCCCTTCCAAATTCTAAGAGACTTGGGTTAACAACCTACTGCAATAAATAATAATACTTTTCGGATGACAATTGAAAAGGCGTTGCCCTGGCTTTCCGAACATATACTCCATTAGTCTCTATGGTTTGCTCCGAAGAAACAGTGACGGGCTATCAGCCTCAACTGAACTCGGTACACATGACTTTTTTTATTGTTGCATCTTCCCTGCTGATGTGGTCGAAAACCACTACAATATTATTCAAAAATATATTCAATATGCCTACAAATTTTTGTGGTTCTGTGGTTTTGTGCTTCATCTTGTTGGTGGAAATAAAATATTTATTCGTTTTAGAAATTTTTTTGAATGGGGCACATCGATTTAATAGTGATTAATTTCGCTTGTTATACACTTTAAAGCATTTTTATGCATACGTCCGCCTTAAGTGCATATTTGCGGCCATTTTTCGGCATTATAAAACATATTCGACCCTTTTAGAGAGTTTTTTAATTCTATTCTTTATTGAAATTTTTGATTAACGTGCCTGCAAATGTATTCATAACTGAAGCGAAAAATCTGTTTTAAATTCTGATCAACAGATGTTTTTTCTATTGCTATTCTTGCAATTCAGTGGAAAAGTGTTGCTACTTTTTCGCCTTCTGCAACTCATCTCCAGACAACATTTGCTTAAACCAAAAGCACTCTTAAAATATGATATAAATGAAATATTATGTGTGGAAGATGGCTCTATTACATCCGTAGATGCTGAAAGAATGTTTTCATTGTATAAAAAGGTTCATAAGAACTATTTTACCAATAACAAGTTTGTCTTATTTTATACAAGATTTTTAATTTTGATATCGAGATCTTCTTAGAAATTGAAGTAGAATTTTTGTTTTTCATTCAGTTGCTTTATTTCTTTTGCTGTTTATTTTATTTTCATCTCGTTTTGTATGCAAATTTCATGTCAGCATTGAATAAAAAATATAAATATTTTGTATCTTTTCAATATCATATTGTATTTAAATATTTAAAACATATTTTAATTTTCTTACTTCATATTAGAAATGTAATGAAAAAAACTCATTTACACAGTTAGTAATGCGGTATGACTTTTTTCGTTTCAATTTAAAATGCATTTAGTTAGTTTTCTGTCAGCCTTTCTGCCTATTCGCCTGCCTAACAGTCACTTACATATCATAATGCACTTTGACTTATTAAAGCCTCCAGGTTCATGTGAAAGTCACGGTTTCATGTTTGACGTTTTAAACGTGTCTGGAAAAAAAATTTTATATTTAAGAACCACAACAAAATCCATCATTATTAAATTGGATTTTCAATACTTTTTCCCAATAAAGTTCACAACCTTTTTTTGTTTTATTCGTGCCTTCAGTCGTTTATTGTCTTTTTAGATAATTTTGATTTGCAGTTACAAAACTTATGGAGGACTTAAATATTGTAGTTATTTATAATAAATGGTTTTGTAGAAAATTTCTGAAAAAAACTACAAACTACTTTTGCGGATTATAATAATTTGAAAGGAGGGGAAAAAAATTTTCCTAAGGAAAAGTTAACAAGCATAATTTATTGTTATGTGAGTTGGTATGTTTGTAAAAAAAAAATATTTTTCATGTCACATCTATGAGCCGTATCGATTAATTTTGTCATTTCGTTGAGCATCATTTATTAAAGAAAAAGGTATTTAATAGAAAGGTACTCGTAGATAGATGTACTAAAATGCCAAGTAAGTTGTTAATTTATTTGATTGATAATGCAAAGATACCTTTTAATTAATGAAAGTCAAAGAGTAAATTAAATGAATAGCAAGACATTGGATTTATTTATAAGTACTTACATACATATATATTTCTGCATCAATATATCGACCCTTATGCGCGAAAATATCGTATGTTACAAAAACTAAACTTTACAGGGGAGCGTTGTTAATACTATTTTTATTACTATTATATAGTAACAAACAATAATTTCGCGCACAGAGATCGATGTATATATTTATCAATCAATTCAGTCGATATTGTTTTAACTTGTTTGTATTTCGTAGACATCAATGGCACTTATTATGAGTTGCATTCGATGTTCGATCTTAGCTGACTATCGAGCATCGAGTGTCGAATATCAAATTCGTATTTTGACCAGGCAGCACTATCAAAAATTTCGTTTTACAACGAATTTTCAATCGAACAAAAGTTTGCTTTCGATGCTATATGGCAGTTTATAAAACTTATTGAAAATATAAGTATTTGTCAGTCTTTTATTGTTTTTTGTGAAATATTTTATTTTAATTTCATGCAGTTTTAAGGTTTTAAGCATAAAATAACAATTGGAAAATCTTATTTCTCTAATTTAACGAAACCCTCAGCTGGTCCAGGGAATTTGTACAAAAGTTCAGGCGGCAAAAAAAATTGTAAATCACGCAGAAGTTAAATCATCAGACGAATCATCGATTAATTAAGTTTGCGAACTATTTATTATGAACAATTTAATTGAGAGAAGTTCATAACTGCACTATTTTTATCGAATGTGCATCATAATACAAAACGAAAATTCGTTCGATCAGTTCATTCGATCATACTCGAATTTCGAAAGTTACTCATAATACTTGTATGCACCAATATCCATTGAATTGGTTAATAAATCTATTTTAAAGGAAAAAAGTATACTTTAAAGGATTTCCATTTTGTACAGACTTTACAAAACATGTTTGATTGCTTAAGGTACGGTCACACTTGGCAAATATTTGCCCAAAAAAACGTAACCACTACAGTGTGACTTAGCTTGGTTTTTTATATCACATAATGAAGTCAATTGTCCGCAAAATGCTATTTTTATATTATTTTTAATGCGAACCAATATTTACAAATATTGGAATTAAAGAAAATTCAAATTTAGCTTGTCTGTTGCTTACGTTTTTTTCGGCAAATGTTTGTCAGATGTGACCGTGCCTTTAGACTCCTTTCAAAATTGCTTCAATTTATTTAAAAATTCAAGCATTTAAGTACTGAAAAATGTGTTGAGCCAATTGAAGCGATTTGCAAGAGTGATCCTTTAATGGAAATTAAGTGTTTTTTATTTTTTTTTTTGTATATAAAACTTTATTCTGACATCAATGTTTTCAGTGTAGTGAAGGGAAAAATTGTGACGATACATCGGCCGGTATCGATCGACATCGATATACATATAAATCGTGTAAGCGTATCGATATTTCGATATGTATATATAATTGTTTTGAATGATTAATTATACGGAATCACAAAAATTAATGTCAAAAATTAGGTACTCTATGGGAATGCCCGTTGCTCTGAAACCAAATGTAGAGTAGTAATCAGTACGCTCATATGTGTGCGATCGAAAGTAATGCCAGAAAAGATTATTTACACTGTTCGCAAACTAACGTAAGCAGAAGCACATTTTCTTTTCATACCAGTTTAGAGACTAGAAGATATTCGTCAGTAAAATACTCACTACCTTCTATCCCGAAAGCACAATCACAAGATGAGCGGGCGAGAGCACCTTATCAAGATGAATTATACTTCTGAGGAAAGCCTTGTCCTTCAACCATCCAATATATTTATAATCCACTCCTGTCAGCCACACAAACTCACGGACCAATCAAATGGGCATTGAAATATTCAAATGCGGATGTTGTATTGCTCGGTGTGATCTGCAAAAATTTATACTTATTTAGTTTAAATCAAATCTAATTTATTATAACATGAACAGTATATATATATATGATAGTACTTAGTATATAAAAATAATAAATATCAAAAAATATATATCGAGAGTACAAGATCCGTCTTCAGTGAAGCCAATTTTTGAGTTAGTCTACTGATATTTTTGTCATAATCTATAACAGAGTGCTTAGATTAGTTTGAAAGGTCCTTTTTTGTTACTTTCACAGCAGTTAATTGAACATGAACCTTATTTTTCTTTTCCAGCAGTTTCATTCGAAATCGTATCACAAATAATTCCTCTTTCCTCTCCTTTTGCTTTCATGTTGAGAACCAGGCCTGCCAGTAATATTTTTGTTAGAGAAATCGTCAAATTTTGTGAATTAGATCGTCAATATCGTTAATATTTAAAAAAACAGTCGTCAAAAAATCGGCTCTCAAAAATCTTCTGTTTTATACCAGAATCTTTCATTTAAAAATTAACAATTCAACAGATTTATTAAAAACAACAAAAACTTTAAACATTTTATTCAATTCAAAGCAAAATTTTGTGTCGAAGCAGTTAAAATACTTTCCAAAATAAACGTTAATTTCTTATATGATATGTTTTATATTTTAATTTAAATATAAATTCATAGAATATACTATTATACAGTTTTTCATAAACTTGAAATTCATGTGTAGAGTCGAATTAATTTTTTGATTTATTCGATTTTATACGCGTACAAACATACGTACATATAAAATACGAAAGAAGGACATATTATATTGATTTAAATTGGGTAATTAAAAATTAAAAATACTATGCATACGAGTACATATCATAGTTATGTTTCTTTTTATATTTTTTGTAATGCTAACATTGTAACATTCAAAGAAATAATTTTTTTAAATAATCTTTTGAAAAGAGAATCTCCTCAAGGGTTCCTCTTTCCAAAGAGTTTCTGATCTTGGTTTTATTAAGATTAGTTTTGCTAAATCTTTCAACATTAGCTGAGGAGTTTGGCAAAGTCATTAAATTAATTGCAAATTCACATAAATTTTGAAAAAAATTTCATTGTTTGGTGGATTAATTGACTTTCCTCTTTTCCAAAATATGTCTGCATTTAATGAGCTGTCTCCAAAATAGAAAAATCTTAGTTCGCTTATTTCATGCTCAATATCTTGGTATAGATTAGGGAAACCTTTAAAGAAAAGGAAGAACTTCGGATTCTTTTTTAAATTGAATTTTTTATAATTTTGTCATCGAAATCAAAACTTTTTTTATTTGGTAACACAATTCAACGGAAAATGATACACAATTATCAATAAATTAATTGAAAGTTTCAACGTTAATTCTTTATTGTATTAACATTTCTTTTACAAATACACCAATATAAACTTCTCCCTTTTTTAAACAAATTTTTACGGTTATGGAAATCAATTTGATTTAGAGGCGTATTTTTTATACAATCATCCACTAAAAAATTTATTAAAAGATTTAAAAAAATTTCGTCAATTCATAGTGCATGTTGTGATTTTGAATTCCTTCAATTTTTTAGGTTACTCTTTAATGTCATTAAAATTTTTAAATATTTCGATATTGGCCGCAAAAAAATATATATTTAGAGCTTGACATATTGTCATACGTAGAGGTCATGTTGAGCAAAAAGTAGCGAAGTCAAAAAATCGTCAAAGTATAAGGGATACTAAACAAAAATCGTCAAACGTCATTTTGTGAATTTCGCTATAAAAAAAATCCTTTAAATGACGTAAAATCGTCACGTTTGGCAGCCCTGCACAGTGGCCAATTTGGCTTCGCTAACGGCATTTAATTCATAGCTTCCAAAGAAAAGAAGATATCTTCAAAAATTTGACACAATTTTTGGAAAAAAAAATTAAATATTTTTTTTATTTTTAATTTTTTTTTTAATTTTAAATTTTTTATTTTTAATTTTTTTTTAATTTTTTATTTTGTTTTTAATTCAATAAACATTTTCCACCATATATTCATATATAAAATAAAAAAAAAATTGTCAACTCCAAGAGAAACCATATTAAAAAAGAAATATTAATCAGATTCTTCAGTACAATAAATTGAAGGCTCGCAGGTACTCGCAGTAAATTTTGGACATTTTGGACACACAATGGTTTACACATATAGGAAAATTTACAATTACACTGAAAGCACGTGAATTTTGTAAGTTCTACTCCACGAAAGGCAGGTGTACGTTACAATGGGCGAGTTGCTAATACACTTAAACACGATTACGTTTTATAAATAACATAAGTATACACAGATCACAACCACAGTTTTTTTTATATAATACATACCTTGGCGTTAGTATATAACAAAACTTTTAATGAAAATAATAAAATTTGCAAGTTTAGCAAAACGATGATCAAAAAGGCGGAAATATTTTGCACAACACTTGCAGAAACATATGCTGACTTTGACAGCTCACAGCTGTTCATCAGCTGTAAGCTGAGCTTTTAAAAATCGATACAAATCTAGTGAATGTATTTGTTATCGATTGTTAAAAAAAAATTAACGTTTTTTCAAATTTGAAAATTTGAATTAAATGCCGCTAGCGAAGCCAAATTGGCCACTGTGCCCTGGTGAGAACATCTATTGAAATTACAAAATCAAGGATCAACCAAAAATATAAAATTTTTATCCCATTGACCTAAATTATCTATTGTGTGCCCGTAAATTCTACAACCACAATATTGGCAACTAATGCGAAAAAATTACATAAAATTGTTGGACAAACAAAAGTAAATTGAAATGTATTTAAACAATAATCTTTGGTGTTTTTCCTTTTGCAAACAAAAGAAAATCCAATATTCAAGAACAACAAATACTTTTTCTTTATCTTTCATTCAAAATGTAATTAAATGTATTTGTGTGTTTGTGTAACACCATCAATGATTGTGTAAGGATAAATCAGGATTAAAATTATACTTCTTTTGCTTGTTGTATGCATGTGTTTTTGGGTCTTTTGAATTTTAATATGTTTTATATAAAATTCATATTTAAATGGACACTCACACCTTTGGCGAAATAATCAGGCTACTTAAGCAAGCAGCTTTAAGGTAAAATAGGCAAGAATGTGGGTGAATGTATGTATGTGCGTGTGGGGTCAGTTATTATCATAAATGTTTTTAACCTCATACATGTTAAAATAGTGTATACATGATAATTATTAGGATGCGCCTGTTTCGAGAAACAGCGGAGCCTTTAGCTGCAAAGTAAAAAATACATGAACTAAAAGTAGAAATCCTTTTTTGAAGCCAATTGAAAGCTACAAATAATCAAAGACTAAATAAGCTGTAATCAACGATTGTGCTTTTAGTGTCTGCTTGGCATTCCCAAAGCACAGTTTGTGAACCATATTTAGATATCAGCAAATTGGAATACGTATCTTCTGCATCCCTACAAAACTGATTAGTATTAGGTGCCTTGTCTACTTAAACAACAAGTCGGTCCGTTTTTAGGCCCATAAATCGTCTAATGATTTAAAAGAAAAATTTTAATTTTATCCATTTAATATGTGTGGGAAATAAGCTTCCTGCAGAAGACCATCCTGGCAAACTCAAATACCGAATATGTCCAAAAATACTACTAGATTCCCTCGCATGACATACATATTTTCCTAGATGCAGCCCAAAACATGAGGTCTTCCCTTGAGTGCGAAACAATTTACGATTTTTTGCAATGCAACACTTCAAGGACAAAATTAGAATATTAAACAAAAGTCCTTGTCCACATAATTGCATCTTTAAGCGCTCCTAATATTTTGAAATGTATGTCTGTGTGTCTGTTTAAGCAAATAAAAGAAAGTATGTTATAAGTCCTGGTGATTACAGTTACCATAAATCACAATTATAATGCATAATCCAGTAATATGAATATTTTACTCTGAAATCCCTTTGAATAATAAAGATGAAGAAAATAGCAAAATAATATCGTCCATGAAAAACATAAACGGCCACACACGCAAATACATTTTGTTCAAAGAGATGGAGAAATAAAGAACACAAAATTGTTTTATCCCTTCCAAAACAAACAACGCAAAAATGTTTAAGTTCTAATACACACACACACAAACTAAGAACGTAACACATGCACAAATTTTGCTTTCACCTATTTTATATAAACTGCTGATTATTTTTCAGTTTTCATTTACAGTTGTAGTAAAGAATTTAGGGACGAGCTTGATATTTTCTACGACTAAGTGATATCCTTGAACTTCATTGGAAGCGTGTTCCGATCCCCGACTCAATGTTTAATGTTGCGTGACCTCGTTATGAAATCTCCGATTTTGTCAAGCTTGATTGGAGCTGTCCCTGCTGGTGCTCTTCAGTATTATTTTTATGATACTCGGACCTTGTCAAAGCGACTTTTGTTTCAAGGCAAAGGAGGTACAAAGTCCTTGTTACAAATGCGAGTACCAATGGTTGAATGAAGCTTGACGATGCTATGACGAGCTAGTTTGGTTCAATCACGCCTCCAAATAGTAAAACGATGACAACACTTTGCTAGGCAGCTTTATTCGCCATCTTCATATGTGTTACAGAATATTTGAGGAGAAATATAAGAGTTATAAAATACTATCTGGTATCGGACAGATAGGCAGCACTCAAGGGCTTGGGGTGATATCGGACATAATCATCTAATTAGGCTGTATGCAATAATGCCCCATGAATCAATTCCCAACAAAATAACTGCCCATGAAATGGGGCCTTCAAAAATATATTTTTCCAATTCACAGTCAATTGTGTGAGTTATAAGTGGAATAAATGTTGTGGGTAATTTCCACAACAACATGTTTCTGAGCAAATATTTATATAGAAATTACCGACAAATTTTAATCAACAAAGAATATAAATTAAATGAAATGCGCATTTCTTACAAGAGCAGAGTTGGACCGAACGTTCGCATTCGGTATCGGAGTGCGGCAATAACTTACGTTCAATAGACGTTCTAAACACGAATGATACACTCAATCAAGATCTCGTAAAAATCTCGGAATGGGGACATGCGAATAGGCTCGATTTTAACACTCGTAAGGCCAAAGTGACA
The DNA here is from genome assembly GCA_956483585.1 of Gymnocheta viridis. Taxonomy (NCBI): domain Eukaryota; kingdom Metazoa; phylum Arthropoda; class Insecta; order Diptera; family Tachinidae; genus Gymnocheta; species Gymnocheta viridis. The sequence continues at coordinate 8,384,948 of OY101444.1, forward strand.
TCGAAGTGTTAAACCATTCTTAAGTAATGAGATGTTTACAATAAGATTTTTACAAACATATCCAATCACACATGCACACACACACACTCATATATACATCCATACGGACATCACTGTGAAATTTGTCAGAAATCAATTGTTTCTTTGGTTCGTAAAATTTTAATTTCAATCATATAATTTTTTCAAAATGTCGCTTACGATCATTTCGGGAAAAGAGATCGATATGTACATAAACGAAAGTTGTTGATATGCTCGACTAGTTCATCACTGGTTTGCAAACAAATTCAACTCAACCACTCTGGATATCAGCCTCTCTAGAGTCCAGTTTCGTTCTAATGATATGTCAAAGGCTTCATGAATGTTTATAAAAGAACATGTAAATGTTAGGGGTAAACTATGGTCAGCGGTCTTAGTACAATTGAGTATCAATTTCATTTTGCGCCAATCTATAGAAACTTAAGAATATCACAATTTCTGCTACTTTGTGCTGGCCATAATATTTTTACCACACTGCTTAACTGTTTTACTTCTGTTCTGTTGTTCCAGTTAATGTTTGTGACCAACATGTCCTTTATTCAATTTTTCACTTTCGATTTTTTTTTCTGCTACTACTTTTTAATTTTTTTCTTCATGTCAGAACGTACATCGACCAAAAAAAAAGGCAGTGGGGAAAAGTCAAAATAGAAAAACTAACAAAACAGAAAGTTGTCTTTATTGTTTGCTCTCTTTGACACCATGAATATAAATATTTTGGTATTGTCAGTGGGTATTTTGCTCTTGTTAACAACTGCCCGAGGAGTTGAAACAGCAGGCAGGAATGGAAAATAGAGATACTCGTACGTATCATGCATAAGCTAAATTTAAGAGGAAGCATAAGGATCGGTATGTGTGAAAAATGTTTAAGTTGTTTTTCCACATAAATGAATATGTGTGTGCGAGTGTGTGTGTGTGTGTATGTGTGTATGTGTGTGGTGTCTTTTTCATTCTAATGGCACATGTTCTGTATTTGATTTGCGATAAATGCTGACCTCATTGTCTTGTGATTGTAATGTGTAGTTGTAGCAAAAGACAACATTGAAAAAAAGAAAAAAACAGCGTAGTACAAAGTTTAGATAGATAAAGAATCCTCTAAAATAATAATAAAGAAAACGTATAAAATATGTACGTACATCGTCAAAAATCGTTGAAAAATGGTTTTTATTTTGTTAACTTTCCGGCTGCAAAATGTTTAAATCTTTTTTCTTAACACAATTCTCTCGTCTTTAAAATGAAAACTTTGCTCGCATGAGGAAAACAATTTAAAGCTTTTGTTTGTTGCGGCAATTTAACCAACCGAAAGGATTAAGGATAAATTGCAAATAAATTCCGCTCAAAACAATAAAACATCATAACAGAGAGTAACAAAAAAAAATTTTAAATTATACGTTGTTTACAGGGCTAAAGCAAATAAACATATAAATATACACACTTACATTCTGATACACACCACATGACCTCAATATGTGATTGCGAAAAATATAGTTATCCAAGTGCAGACAGACAGATGTATACAGATGTTTCCCTTTTTATGGAACATAGAACAAACACTTTAATGTTTAACTACAAAGAAAATACTGATATGGCCAACCTTGAAGGTTGGAATTTGGAAGTTTGTTTTGTTCGACAGAAAAGTTTTACGTTGAATCAAACTGCGATAATATAATAAATATATTTTTTAGCACTTCCCAACGGAAAATAAATGAACCGGTTCAAAATGATGGCAAATGTTATTTTCTACCATAAAAATCAAAAAAGTCAATTTCGAAAAATGCGACGATATGCTCACAAAAAATGTTATACTCCTGCGGTCTCAAAGGACCTCTGTTTAAAAAAACTTAAACAGGTTTAAACACAAGTGCATTTATTTTTTAATGCAAAAAGGTGTAACTTGATACACTCTTGTAAAAAAAATATGTGTTGCCTTGTCTTGTTCATAAATAAATAAGTTTCGATAATATTTAAAAAAAAATTAAAAGAATTGCAAAGAATACTTTATTGTTATTGAATTTCAAGCCTGTTCTGAAATCACGGCGATTTCAAACCACGTGATTTCCAAAAATAAATTCTTATTATTGCCGTTTTTTATTATCTTTTTTACGTTTTTAGTGTTCACAATAGAATATTTTATTCAAGTTACGAATCTCATGAATCGGACGATTTACAAAACACTAATATAAGTGCTTTTAATTTTTATAAATCACGTAATTTGAGATCTTGTGATTTACAGAACAGGCCTATTTATAACGTTTTTAGCTTTTCCTTTAAAATAAACAAAACTGTAGTTACGTCCGTTTGAATTTTAGATGGCGATATGTAGAGGTCCTGCCATAAGATATTGGTCCTACACAACAACAAGAAAATTCCCGCTTTTTTTTAGATAGAACAGAAGTTTCTATGTCGAAACAAATATATCCGATTGTATTCGTAGTTAGATGATCGGGCATAAATTCTTAAAATATTTCAAGGATAATTTCTTTTTAAACAAAAACTATCAGCAAACAAATTTGTAAGCTAATTTTTTATGTTCCTTTATCATTTAATCAAAAGCTTGTGCATTCAGATGGAAACGCGTACAAACAATAAATATTTAATTAAGTTGCACACCCCTCATTCGTTGGCATTATCATACGCCAAACATAAAACCAAATCGAATCAAAAATCATTTTAAATGCCTTTTCCGAGTCATCTATTTTATAAAGAAGCGCACATGAGAGCGAGTTAAATCTCTTGTACATGAATTTATTTATTTAATAAAAAAAATTGTGTGCCATTCTGATGAAACATTTTTTTTTTAAGTTTTTCTGTAAATAGGGAAAATATTAAACAACAGTTGAAGCATTTTGGAAGGGATATTTAAAGGAACCTTAAATATCTGTGTATGCATGTACGAGTATGTAACAGCGTAACAGCGCCCATTTATGCCCCGCATATTTAAAATGCGTAATATATTATACGGCACTATATGGTTGTCTGTCTGTCTGTCTGTCTGCCAGCCAGCAAGTCTTTGGATCTGCACATTTGTATGACAATGGCATTATAACGAGTTGTATATTTTTAAGACTTGTTCGTTATTATTCTATTATATTTATTTCATGAATTTTTTTTATTCATTTTATTCAGATATTCATACAAGACACAAATACTTTTATTTATTCTATGTACATTTCCATAGATATTAATACAGATCTCTTTGGTGCTGTTAAAACATGAGTGAGAATGTGCTTGATTGTATTCTTGCAAATTTATGTCAGCGGAATTTTATTATTTAAAAACAAAACATTTTTTCTTTTATTGTAAAATGCTTTTTTGAAATGAAATTTTTCTTTTTTTCTGTGCAAATTCAGTGCAAATATATTCAAAGAATTACTTTTTATAACCTTCATCGCAGGCGAAAAGGTTAATTTCAACAAAATTCGTTTGTGACCTGTTCGAAAGGATATTCTGGATTATTCTGCCATTTGTTCATCCATGAATCCTACGGGTCTATTTATTGATTTGTGAGATGAAAGGTACAAACATTTTAACAAAAATAGTGACCTGAGTCTGTATATTAAAGTATTTTTCCATGTAATTTTTTTATTTTTATTTTTTGCTTTGGCATGAACAATATGTCGATGGTCATACGTTGACAACACGTAAGTGATTTTTGCAAAGTTTTAGGTAATTGAATCATATTATAATTAGTAGATATGTGCTGTGGGAATGTTTTTTTAGCGTTATAAAGGCGGCTTTTTTTCCAACTGCTTATAAAGAAGTAGCTGGATTTTTTCTAGCCAAAAGATCTAGTATTTTTTTCTTTCCTGCCATTTCTCATTTCATTTTTATAATATTTTCTATGATAACTTTTGTTTAATTTTTCTTAAATGTGTTGTTATTACTTTGATGTGGATTGCCTTTACTACTATCAAATGCAACAATGTCTCATACGTACAAAAAAAATATTTACGAAACAAAAATAAAAAAAATGTTTTCTTTAACTCAATGGAAAATATTGTCACAATTATAAAACTTCCAAGGAGTGTTTAGATGTGATGCATTCTACTTTTTACATTTGAATTTCAATATTGAATACAAATATTAACGTGACATTTACACCAGAGCAAAAACTAGTACTTACGAAATCTTGAGTAAAATCTTGTTGATTTTGACTTGATTTACTTGATTTCGTAGTACTATGATTTTCCTCAATTGTACTGAAAAATACTACGCTGCTCAATAATGGATCTTTGAAAGGGGGGCACACATGTGTTTTTGCATGTGAATGATCATTTTTTGTACGGAGTTTGACATTTGAAAATTAAAATTCCAATCAACTGTTTTTGGCATGGATACGTAATCTTGACAAATGTCACGAATAACCTTTTTTCTTATGAAATTGGTCAACGTTAAATTGACGGATAGAAACCACACTTGATAAAAGATGCTTTAGAGTAGCCTTTCGGAACTGTCGAGCATGAATTTTGACATTCAGTAGCCGTTACGATCCTTCCCACATGGATGCAACTGTCTCTCACTCTCTAGTTAACTATCTCTCTCCAGCTTCATCTTTGACCACCCTGCTCTATTTTTCTCCACTCTATATTTCTCTTCTACGTCTACTTTTACCTTTTCCTCTCTTCCTCAGGTTAACACAAAGGGATCATAATTATTCTTTGAACCCGTGTGGCCTGGTACTCTATTTTTTCAGTTTTCTGCATTTCACCGACGACTGTCAACCTAATCTAATCTAAACACAGATGATCAGATACCTGCAGGGCTTTAATGGAACCATAAAATTAAAATAGCCTTCAACAGAGTCTGTTAAAAGCCAGTAATCATAATGTGTTGGATCTAACTAAATATTGTTGTAGACACAATAATATAGTTGTTGCATTCATACCACTATAAGATATTTTCTTTCTCACGTGCAAATAATTTTTAATTGCCTTTTCTCGTTTAGTGTGTAACTTCTTTTCTAACTTGAATACGGAAGTGTTCTTTTCTTTTATATGAAAAAGAAAATGTGTTTTCTTCTCAAAAGAAACCATATTTATGTTGCCTTTAAAAAAAGATAATATAATAATTGCAACCTTTTTAGTGTTCGGAATCTAATGTTAGCAAGAGTTGTTTCTTTTTATTATAGTAACAACAAATTAATTACCTTATTATTCCCCAATCCAATTTAGTAGCCAAAGTCACTGAAACTTTTAATTGTTTGTACAAAAATTTTTTTTCCCTAATTAAATACAAGTGCTTTCAAAAGGTCATAGAATTCTGGCTTAGCTAAATCATCAAAGAATCTTAAGTATGAATAAGCACGCCAGCGAACACTTGCAAAATTATTCATAATTACAGTCTACAATGGCACAGACAAAACGGGTTCAAAGTTATTGTTTATATTTCTGTTTAGTTGACAAGATTCTCAGAATAATTTAAAGAAAGAAATGACGGAGCGCTCATTCACCCACATATTCAGTGCATTATGCATTACTATTTTTACATTTCCATTTAGTAAACTGTTTTAAAATTAACCTTAAGCTGGAAAAGCCTGTAAAAATGTACGTTTGTGTATCACATGTATGGATACTTTTAATTTGTTTTTACAATTTGTATGACATGAATGTAAACTTGAATAACAAAAAGCAAAGCAAGAATAAAATATTATGTATCTGCATTTTAAGCTGCAGTTTAGTTTCGTTGCATTGCATTGTGTAGAGATTTTCCTTTGCCATGCACTCTGCTGCAACTGCAATTATGTGTTTCTTTTTTTTTGTAATCTCTTTGCATTTGAGCTAAAATGTTTAGCTTTGTTATATATTAAGGATTTTATGTTTAGGTACTTGTGTTAGCCAGATCCTTTGACAATATAATAATGTTGACAATGGCGATACTGCTCCAGCTGATGATGTTTCATGTTTTTTTTTTTTGTTTTTCATTCTCATTCATTTTATTTTTTGATTTTCTAGCAAAATGTACAAACGAAACACAAACTGCAATTCAGGTATCCTTTTTATTTTTTTTTTCTTCTACTGAAATGTAACTCACACTCATACCATTTTCTCTAACACGTCTACGCTTGACAAAAAAACAAACACATACGCTTGCACTGAGCTGTCATATGAATAGATGCTCTGTGACAAACTTTTGTCACTGCGTACGAGTGTAGGCGTATGTGCACTTTGTATTTAGATGATGATACTCATCGCAGTGCACTTCTTTTTGGGCTCTTCAGACTAAAATGTAAAATAAAAAAAAACTTGGTAAATGTAAATTAAAAAACCCTGTTCCTTGTAGAAAATGACAAAAAAGATACCGACACTCTTAAATGCTTTGACATGTAAAACCCATCCCTTTGGCATTTGACGAACTGCACGCAGTCATCAAAATGCCAACGTTCCAATTTGAAAAAACAACAACGAACAAAAAAACACACACGCACACACACACAAGAATTAAAAAAGAACGCAACGCAAAAAAAAATTAAATATTAAATCCCTTGATTTTTTCGTTACATCTTTCCAATTTTCTTTTTAGGTTTGAAAATGTTGATCTTAATAGTGTGCGCGTTTACACAGACTTCACAAATAAGGAATTCCAAAGCCAGCGGTTGCTTGAAAAATAAGTAATTAATTCATTTTTAATGTTTGTACATATATTCAAATGCAGCATTAGGTTGAATAGACAGTCTGTGCATTTAAAAGTCGTTGGGATCAGTGTGATGTAGCGAACCGAGTTTGATTTAGTTTTTATCTCTATTTGAAAGGTGATTTGACCGATAAGGCCGAGGCACATAAAATCCGTCATACGTTATACGTTGTTTTTTTCAACTGACAACTAAGTTGAAATACAGGTTCTCTTATGAGCTTTGTCACATTCGGTACGTCTCCGTCAACGCAAAGTACTAAAGTAGGGCAACTTTTAACGTATGTACGTTGAGTACTTTGAAAAATATATTTTTTTGCTTTGTTTTTATTAAGCTTTTTGTGTTGTGTGGTGACAAAATTAAATTAAATAAAAATTAAAATTAAAAAAGAAAAACATAATATCCTCGAATTCCATTGAAAATGTGTACTTTAATCAAATGAAGCTGATTTAATGTCCGTCAACAAAGTACTCATTGTGTCAACCTCCTCCGCCGATACTTTAATGTCAGTTGAAAACAGCAACGTATAACGTATGACGGATTCTATGTGCCTCGGCCTATAGTGATCTTAGATATGTTTCAAAATCTACGAACCCACCTGAAGTAGCCAAGAGTATTGGTTTCTAACGAACCGTAAGCTACATGAGCTAAAATGTCTCACAAACTTTCGAATGTGGACGATATAAATATAGTAATGAATTTTTTTAATGTTTGCAAAATATTTTTTATTTCACAAAAATATATAAATCTTTAATAATTTGAATTAAAAAAAAATATTCTGACTTTTGAAATAAAACTTGTAATATTTCACACCACAAAAAAAAATAATAATTACAAACTCATGGGTGTCACTTAACGTTATATTCTATTTTTTACAGAATAGTCCGCAACAGAACAGAACGAAAAAGTAACAACAAACCAAAAATACAGTTTTTCAATAGAACAGAAACAAAACAGCTGATTCTTAACAGAACAGAACGTAAAAAATAATTCTGCCTTAAGAAATATTTTCTACAGAAAAGAACGTCACAGAACGGCAACGAAGAGTAAAAAGTAATGAGGCCTTTAATCGACAAATATGTACACAAAAAATGGAAAAAAGATAAAAACATGCATCTACCACCAACCGCACCATATTTGATTTATATTCGCCCTTATTATGATTGCCGTTTCTCTGGCGAAAGTCGGACGTTTTTAAAAAATGGTACCGTAGTTGGCAAAAACGCCAATGAATACAACACTGTGTCTATTACAATCTGTCGGTAAAAATGGTAGTGTTTGGCGTATTTCAGTGTAAAAAGTTTCTAAAATTGTCTTTAAGAATTATCTTCACGACATAATTCAATTTAATTAATTTAATTTTAATTAATTATTTATATGATTATTTAACAAAAATTTTGCGGGCGAAAATATTACACGGTAGCATAAGATTTTAAATTCGATAGCAACTACGACAGTTGGCGTAATACAACTACACCAATCACAATAAGGTGAATTTTCTCTGAGAAACGGAATCCAACTCCGCTACTGAAATATTATAATTCTACCCTCAATGGTTGGAATCTTCTTATTTGTAAAGTGTACAGTCTTAGGTGTACAGTGTAATAATGAATTACAGAGAAGATTTAAAAATTTTTTAATACAATCGAACGACAGCCAAGGGCAAGAATCAAACAAATTCTAATTTTTATATATTTTTAATGATTGAACTCCTTCAAATGCTGATCAGCGACAAGCCGTTGTAATCGTAAATGTCATACAGACAATGCTGAAAAACCTTTAGAATTTTATTAAGTGCCAAAGTAAAATAAAGTGTGCTGCAATAACAAAAAATATTAGCAGCACAAAAAAAAAAACTTAAGTGTAAGAAAACGTTACAAAAATATTTAAAAAAAAGTTTACAAAAAATATCTCAAAACATAAAAATGAAGGTGTTTACTCGGGGTGTCAACATCTCTGCTTCATCCATCAGCAGTAACAGCCATTATCGTCATTACCACCAACACCATCATCACCTTTACAATCATTGGAACTTCATCTACGACTGTACTGAAGTGAGCCACCACACAAAAGGAAGTTGCAAGTCTAAGGCCCAAAGAATATAAGCAATTCAAAAATAAATATAACAAAAAAAAATTATAATGTCTGTCATTGATGATGAGGATGTCGTGACTACTTAGGCCGAACTAAAATTGTTGCAAGAGAGGGCGAAAGAACACAAAAAAAAACATTTTAGCTTGTTTCAAACACTCCCTAAATGCTCGAACTCCGTTAAGTGCCAATATTTAATAATAACGGGATGGAAAAGAAGTTATCTACATTTTTTGTTGTTGTTTTGAATTTGAAGTGAGAAGAGGTTTTTTGTTGTCGTTACTACTTCCGTTCAGCTCAAGATTTTCTGGTGTGCAACGGAAATTGCTTCTTTCTCTTATACATCTTATACTTTAAGCTTTTTTTTATACAGGATTTTTTATGAATGCAAACTCATAAAATTGTTATCACTCAAATGTAATTCAATCTGATTGTAGACGTATCGAGTTTTAAAAGATGCGACTTGTGAATTATTTAAAGCAGAAATTGTGAATATTAATTAACTAATGTGTTGATTCAGGCTTCAACTGAACTTGAAGATAAGAAAATTGATTGTAAGTACAGCTAAAGGACGTAAATATACAAAGACGTACCTTTGTTATTACGTTATGTTATTGGTAATTTTCACGGAAACATGTGTTAAACTTTTTTTTTTATCTTGGACCAGCACTCAGGGGATGACCCCTACACATGCAATGCATTGTGCTGGAACTAGTGGAAAGGGATAGTGATAGATATGAAATGAGGTGTAGCTTCATTCGTTCTTTACAACTCTGCTTTTTTCTGCACGTTTATTCGTAGAGTAGTGTTGCAGCGCCTCTGGTGGCGAGTAGGACATTACGAGTTTTGAAGCTGTGTTTAGTTTAGTAGCCACTTCTTTTTATTAATTTTATTTTACTTCGCCGTTGATTGTGCTACTCAGTACCAACGAAGGAGGGCGCTCTGATGTTACATTGGAAATAGTATGAGCTGAAGTTGGTAACTTCCGCCAACAACTGACACAAAGGCACAGCAATGCACATCAGAGAAATGCGTGGTGTTTTTATTTCATGACTCTGTCTGACACTGGGTTTGAACCCAGGTCCTTCGGTTTGTAGTCAACGTGCTTACTACCTGAGCCAACGCCACCCTGTGTTAAACTTTAATAAAAATGGCCGCGAAAACCTTCTGGCTTAATTCAATTTATTGGAATGACAATTTATGTAAAAGTTATTAGGTAGTAAAATTAATAAATTGCAGTGGAGTTTTACAATAGAGTGCTTACAAAATAATTAATTATATTTACATCGTTTGCACTTTGAAAAAATAATAGATGCTAATAAATGAAATGGGAATGTTTATATTACAACAACATGTTTTTAAGCAAATTTACTAAAACATTTGTACAACATACAACTCGTACAAAAGGTTGTGAATTGAACATACATATGAGTCTTTAGAGAATTATAACGGCTGCACATTTGCAACATCAGTGACGCAAAAGCCAATTTAAACAAGCAAATGATGTAACTTTATTACCAAAATAGGTCCCAAAAAAACGGCTTCAGAAAGCAACTCCAGGAATGCCCGGCGTAATGTCTATAAAATGATACGTTTTTTATAATTTCAATTGCAAGTTATTTCATTTTCGTTGGGTTTTATTTTAGTGAAGTTATTTCATGGTTGTTGCGAATTTTTTTCTGGTTGGGAATTCTTTTACTTTTGTTTTGCACTTATTTCATTAGGTGTTATTTAATTTTATGGAGCTTTTTACACTGCGAGTTATTTAATATTTTATTTTTATCACTCCCCTAAATTGAAAGCTGTTATTTATTTCATGTCGGGTTGGTTAGTTTGACAGGTTGCTGGTGAAAAACGGAAGTCTAGATACCAACCAACTTAGAGCCAAAAAGAAGTATGGTCGCTTCTTGCCAGTCCGGGAAGAATGGGAGACAGTAAAGAGAAGATTGAAGTGATATCATAGGTGTACTCTTGCGAGGGGAGTCGGAGATGGGGTTGAAGTGAGATTAGAGCCGAATTAAGAAAGAGTAGCATTCCGTGCAGGAAGGGTCGTATAAAATACGCCAGGGGAAGAATCAGCTTGAAAACCATCCACTGCGACCAACGAAGGAACTTATATATTTGAGTTCCATATCGCTCCTTCATTGCAAAATAGTTATATCTCAAAAAACGTGATTTTTGATTTAAGAATTCAGAAAATTTTTGTCGAATCACTCTTTAAGTTGTGTAAAAAATGTATATCTTGTTTACTCACCTCTTGAGGGGAGAATCCTTTTTTTTATTTTTCCATTGATGCGTTTGTAAATCTAAAAACTTTAAGCACGTTTTCTGACGAACGAGTTTTTTTTAGATATGACTACGTTGCAATAAAAGAGCGATATCTAATAACTAAGGAGGCACCTTTTGCCTAGAAAGCGAAAGTGATTAATTATTTCATTGGGACTTACTTCATTTAAGATGCATATCAAATTAACAGAAAAAAATATTTTATTAAATTTTGATTTATGTTTTTTTTTCATGGAACTTATACAAATTACAACAGAAAAAACTTTTCAGAAAATTCTTTTTAAAGTTTAATCAAAGAAAATGTATTCAAGTATAAGCATCTCTACAATTGAAACTTGAAATCTTCTGACTTTCAAACAAATTCCAGTTCAAATAGAAAAAAATTTTGTTTATTTTAATTTTTATGGAGTTTGACAAACAGATGCGTTGTTGTGGAGTTGCATCTACTTGAATAAATTTCCCTTTGAGTTCAATAATGTTTACAACGTCGAACTCAACTTATTTAAAAAAAACATTTTTATTTAAAACGTGAGAGAATTTGAGAAAACACAAAATTAAATCATTTTCATTATTAGGCAGGAAAATCATTAACTTAAGGAATTCGAATGCTTTCCAAATAACTTAACACAAAGAAATCTATTTTAAGAGAAAAAGCTTGGAAAAATTTTATTTATAATATTTGCTGAATTTTTTGATATTTAAATATTAAATTTAATTTAAAATACAATATCTGCTGATGATAGCGGGAGTGTGAGTAAGAAATTCCATTTGATTTTATTTCTGCTACACTTGATATACGAGTGCTTTAGAAAATAATCACTACAAATGTGTGGAAATATGTGGTGAGTCAACAACAACCACAAACTTAACAAATTGTATGTCCATGTAATAAATACATCTTATACATACACGGACATACATACATACTCGTACATCCATACGTAAATACTCGTATGTTGATATGGATACAACAAAATGTAGCATACAGTTGATAGCACTCCTAAGCAGATGTAGATATTGGTGGTACAACTACTTGTAAATATTCACTTAAATACTTGAACATTCACAGATATAACGCCAATATCTTTCCACATTCGAATTTGTGTTGGTATAACCGCACACGAAAAACGTTCATATACTTTAAGGATGTGTATATGGTTTAACTTTAGTATTTTATTCACACAGTCATTCACATACGCATCACAAGGAGGACCCCTACGAACATCATCGCAATTGAATGACTATTCTTCTTTTCTTATTTTTATTCTACGTTACTTATATTTTTCTAATTGCAGTACTGAAATCTTTAGAGGAAAATTCAGAAGAAAACTACCAGGTTGGAAATATAACGGGGGGCATTAAATATACAAATAAGTATGGTTCTTACTTTGCATGACTAGTTATACATGTATGGGTATTTCCGTAATCTAATGAGATTTGACTTTAATCCGAGTTCAGTTCGGTATCTGTAATTCACTCCTATTATGATAAACTAAATGGTCTGTAACGTATTAATACCACAAAAGTTTTCTCTCAATTATTCAAATCTCTCCTCCGGAAGGACCACCCATCATTGCAATTAAGCACTCACTCTTGCAAGTTCCGCTCCATACACACACACACACACACACACATGACAATTTCCTGTTGGGATGTTCAAATAAAAAACTAGTGTTATGTACAAATAAATTAGTAAGTGTATGCGTATTATGTTTATTAATCTTTATGATTATACAAGCAAAATAAAAAGGAGCCCAAAGTGATGATGATGATGATGACGATGATGATGATGAAGAAGATGGAAAAGGAAAACACTTAATTTCTTGGGTCAATGTTAAAGACTTAATTGATTGACGTCGGTGCAAATGAAGATAATGTAATAAAGAAAGACAGTGGAACACCGTTAACTCATAACCCCAAGGGGCCCGCCTTTTTTTGGCACAAATTGTAGGAGTTTTCAAAATAACGAAATTTCGATTTAACGAGGTGAAAATTAATTATACGAACAACCGGTATTTGTCAATTAGAAAAATAATTCGGCAAAGAAGCAATAAAATAATACATTTAGCATTTATATTACAAATTATGAGAGGTTGTCACAACAATCTTAGATTTTCAAAGGGCCGTATAAAACTTACAATGCGAAAAGAAATACAAATTTGCGAGGAGACCAAAACCGAAATGTGCGGAATTTTTGCGACTTAAAGCAATTTTTCCAAAGGAACAACAGATTGTCACGCATTAGTGAGATTTTCGAATGAACGGGGTTCACAAATTATAGGGATTCTACTGTACTATAAAAACTGATTCTCCTAAAATAATAGGTTATGCACACATACATAAATATTATCAGCACACATACATTTGTACTTATGAAAGTACTCGTATGTTTGGACGCATACACCACCCATATATTTAGTTTGTAAAAATATTGACAAAGCAATTTCCTTAGACCGACAATTAAGCTCATAATGGGATGAATGGTTGGATGGATGGCCGATTGTATGGTTGGATATAGAAATGGAATGTCTGTCGTCTTTTCTTTTTACTTTATTTATTTCCATTTCGTAGTTTTTCTTACATTTAGACGTTTTTCTTTTTGTTAGTAAAATCGCAATTTCATTTGGCACTCAAGTGTAAATAACAAACTATAAATGAAATCAACATACAACAACACATGCACTTACATATAAATTTCTTGAAGTTAGCGATACACATATACGAGGATGGTGTAAGACGAATCATATACTTACTTAGCAGTGTTGCCAGGTGCTGCAGAATAAATAAGCTAAATCAATAAATACAGCTGAATCGCTAGAAAAAAGAAATTAAAAAAGGCAAAAAAAATTAATTTAAAATTTTATTGCCAACTTTGATCGCAAAATAAACACATATTTCTCGTAATATAATTTTTCTATCAACTCTGGCAAAAAAAAGAGTCTAATTTACAAATACAGTAGTTTTTCGATTAAACGAACATTCGCTTTAACGAACATCGTACTTAACGAACACTCAAATATTTTCTACTGAGTATCTTATTTTACGAGCAAATATTTTATTTTGTACTCGTTTTAACGAACAAATGTAAAATATATCAGCTGATGATTTGAAAAGATGCATTGAAAATAAATCTTTACCCGATGATGAATGTAATGATAAGAATTTGAAAATGATGAATAGCTTGATGAAACAGAAATCTTAGAGCCCAAATTAAAACACGAAGATGTCATTAGGCACATAGAAGTTTTTATTAAATGGATTATGCAAAACAATATTATTAGCAAAAATTTATTGCTCTTGAGAAAGTTTCAATAAGGCATCCAAAAAAAATATTTTTGTATTGCAGTCTTTTTATGAATTTATCATTTTCTTTAAACATAGTTTTAATCAAATATTTATTTTAAATTACCATAATTTTAATAAAATTTAAAAAAAATGCTGTTCATATTTAGAGTTTTGAATAAAATAGACGACAATATTCAGTTTAAATTCAGTACTGGATATAACGGACAATTCACTTTAACGAACAAGCCTGACCTCAATTAGGTATGTTAAATCGGAAAACTACTGTATTTAATCATAAAAGTATTTAAAGACTCTAAATCTACCAAAAACTTTCTTTCTATTGAGTACAATAAAATTTTATTTCTAAAGCTTGTCGTCATAAATTGATTAAATGATCAAAAGTTCAACAATTCAATTAAAAGTAAATAGCTTAAGATTCAATTAAATAAAATGTATTGAAATTTTTGCAGTTTATTCTAAAACATACAGATGAGGCCATGAAAATAGGTACCCTGATTTCCTCTTGCAATGTCTTTGTTTTTTCATAAAAATTCAGATATTTCTTACAGAATTTACTTGATTTTAATTGTTAGCATTATTTTATTTTAACTTGAAAATATTCCGTTTTTATAATAACTTTTATTATCGCTCAAAGAAATATTCATTAAAAATAATAAAATGCTTGGGCCCAATAAAATGGGTAATTTGCTAAATAATTGGGCATTTTCCAAAAGATAAAGTCGAACTGAGCATGATTATTTTTTTATCTATTTATACTCGTAATACAATAATAATCTAATGTCGAGATCAGCATCAATGATAGATGCACAGCACGTTCGAAGAGTGGAGACTTGTTCAGCGGCCTCGGGAACTGAATAAGTCCTATAAATTTATAGCAGATTCAATTGCTGCGAAGAATTTTTATTGTTAATGCCTTTAAGTTCTGAAATATTTACAAGAGAAAAAGGGATTTATGTGGCTAAAGTTCGTAACATTTTTGTAGTCACAAAGAATTGGACATGAGACAATATTCCAAAGGAATATTGTTCTGCTGTGTAAGTTGAAATTAATTGTTGTTAAAATTTTCCCTTGTTCCTTTGCAATATTGCCTCACGTCCAACTCTTTCTGACTAAAAATGATACGAACTTTAGCCAAAATAATAATCACTTTGAAATGATTTTATACAAATCATGTTTTCACACTTTTTCATTTTAAACTCCAGTTCGAAAAAATTAGGCGTAAACATATTTTGCAAAAATAAATTAATAATTTTTGAGGCTAAATCCAAAATGAAAGAATCACGAAGCTGAAACATAAATTTCGAGGCTAAACAACGAAAAAAAGCTAAATCTAGGCACGAAAATCCTAAACCGGATGCGCTAATGCTTGTGCAAGTAACTAAGAAACTGTAGAAATTACTATTAAAATAAAAATTCAAAATAAAAATAAGAACTGCCGTTTCAACTGTTTTGCAACAAACAAGATGTTATTGTAAAAACTATAGATAAAAAATCCATAGAATTCTCCGATGCGTGTACCTCACCTGTCAAGCCAATCCTGTTTCAGTCAAGTGCGATGTTAAATATTTATTTATTTATATTGAATACAACCGAAAGTGATGGTTGATGTTGATGTTTTGTCTAGGAGTTCCAAATTGATCTAAAAATTATGCGCTGTATTATTGCTATTAAACAAGGTACCTCAAAATGCATCATTTGAGGTAATTTTCTAACAAATGTGCACACGATCTTTGATTAGACTAATTTTTATCACTAAAGACACATCTGCAGAAAAACAGGGAAAGCAATATTGTAAAGTTTTGTTAAGACAAAAACGACCAAAAAACAATTTGCAACTTTCATCTCAGACATTTCGCACAACCCTCGCACAGGCATGTAAGATTGTATATTTTAAGTTTCAGATTTGTGAACACAAAGTTTACATATACTCTTTCTTGATTTTAATTTTGATGTCGGTGCGAGTACGAGTACAAGAAAAGAAAACATGAAGCCGGGGACATGATTCTTAAGTCGGCAACAAAAGAAAATTGTAGACACAAAAGATTGATGTGGGAGTAGAAGGAGCGATAAGAATTATTGTTCTAATCACAGGCTAAGCAAAAGAAAATTAAAGAGCTTTTTGTGAGAAGCGATTGTTACAAAGAACACAAAAAACAGAAAATTTATATTTAAAATGGATTTTAAGCAATTTGCTACTGTTTTAGAGACTTGATTTGTTTTCAATACTCATATATGTATGTCCACCCATACAATTTATGGGATTTTAAAAAGTGGCTTTTGTTTGCTCAGCTAATGATGTTCTGAATATTGAAATTCAAATGTAAAAAAAAGAATGCAGAATATAAAAAATTTTAACTGAATTGAATTGAATTCCTCTTCAAAGTGGAATGTAGAACATACCCGAATATATAACTAGACCTTCAGCAACCTAAATTGAATAATAATTTGGATATTTCAACATCCACGCCTTTATTTCATAGTGCTCCAAATATTACATTTGAATAGAAACAGCAAAATTCAAATATGAATGATCAAGCTTCTGGTATACCGTTAATAAGCAACATATCTGACGTGTTTCAAACATATTAGAAAAGAGTTCCTGAACTTCTAAACCTACAAGCAATAATTTATATAAAAATGACTGAACGGATCACTTCTTGAATAACGTACAGTTTGTTACTGTATTAATATTGTGAGTGTTCTTGTGGCTACCTTACTACAGAGCTTAATACAATGTAGTTGCACAAATTGTAATTTCTTACTCATGATCGCCACTTTTATCCAAATCCCTAAAATTTTATTGATTTTGAAATTAATTTCTTTCATTTTTAAAGAGACATTTGGACCACTGCCCATGCAACTGAATAATGTTTGCAGCAGTAGACTTAAAGCAATTAACTTAACAATATATAAATTTTTACTAGAAGCTTCCATACACTTATTTTTATACCAGCCAGCCCAAATTTCTTTTGCATTATTGTTTTCTTAAAGTTGACAAAGTTTAACAGGCTGCAGCATCAGAAGGACAAAATAAAAGATTAAACTTCTCAAAAAAAAATTAAAATATTCTACTAAATCATTTTCAAATTATCAACAAATTAAGATAAGGTCAGCAAGACAATGCAACCACATTTATAATTGAGACCTCACACATCAAAATCTGATAATTTGTTATCGAACAATAAAAACAAATTTTCTATTGCAATTGAAAACAATTGATAAAAAGGTGCTGATCTAAGACTTCTCAAACAAAAATACATTCCGCCTGCATACGCACAATGGCTGGCTCAGACTTAATCTCTTTTTCTTTGTCTTCACATCTAATTCTATTGTTTTTCGTATTTAAAGGATATTAAGTATTTATTTTCTATGTTCAATTAATGTGTGAATGCGTTTGTGTTTGTGTGTGTGTGAGTGTGCCTGTGTGGGGTTTCAATAGATTTGAATACGAAGTATTGTGTTGCAAATCTACAACTGTCTGGTCTTAACTAAAACAATACTTAACGATAGGAAGCATTGTATTTTTAAATATACATTGTACATTGTAAGTAATTAAAGTATTAATTACGTATGTATTTACTGGTTGCCTGCTGTTAGATTCAATTGTTTTCAACTCATCCTTGCAAAAGCAAGATATTAAAATGTCTACTGTAATTTTTACTCAATTAACAATAGTTCGATATTTAAGTTGTTTGCGAATTGATTATTTAAAACATGCAGCAAAATTGTAATCTGAAACTGAAATAAAATTGTTATTAAGGCGCAGGAACGTTAGTGCGCCAGGCCAAGTTCGGGCCTAACTAGACACTCAGTGTGCATATGACACGAAACCATTCACGCTGTTTTAACCCCTCTCATGACTTTGCTTCACTTCATTATAAAATACTTAAGATAAAATATTGAAGCTTGAAATATAAGGACACTCCATGCAGGTTACTTCATAGATGCAGTTTGAAAGTTTTACCAAAAAAGCTTCCCGAGGTATGGAGGTGCATATTTCACTAACGTGATGGGTAGAGATGGGTATTCGATTAACCGTTTTTTTTTAGTTCAAGGTTTTTTTAGCAGGAAGATCTCTGAGTTATTCGATAAAGCGGTTTTTTTGGTCTGGAATTATAATTTAAAATTTTAAATCGGTTTATATTCAACTAAGTTATAGACATATAAGTGCATAGAAGTACGAAAACCGGGGTTTTACCCGTAACTCCAGACTTTGGGGGTGTCCCGGAAATTTCAAATACAGATTCTAGATCTACTCGACAGCACCTACAAGAAAAATAATATCACTTCCCAGGTTTTTTTTGTCGCACTGTGTTATTTGACACTAACGGAAATTTTTTTGTTAATTATATGTTTTTATGTTTAATTTAAGTGATTACTTTTAATAATCAAGCAATAAGCAATACTTTCTGCTACTGGAGACTTCGTAGGAGTGAAGCTTAAAGAGTTAAATAGGTGTCACAAAGATTCCTATTCTACACTCAAATTATTCTGTAAGTAAAATTAACTGAAATTGTAATTTAAAATAAATGAAAGTTCACTTAAAAACCAGTCTACTCATTTTTCATTTAAATTTAACCAAAAGTTCATTTAATTTTTAGTGTTAAAAAATTAATTGACTTAATCCCGTAAAAATAAAAGATTTTTCCTTTGTTTCTGATATTTTCTGTTAAATAATCAACCTCAAGTTCTCTAAAAATAAAAGATGTTTCCTCTATTTCTGCTATTTTTACCGTCACTCAAAATTTTTGTGTTACATATGTACATATATAAATGTAAAATAATAATAATATATAAATCTGTTAAAGGAAAATAATTAATAATTATTTTTTTAATAATACTGAATAAATCAAATAAAGCAAGCAAAGAAAAAAAAACAGCGTTTGAAAACAACAGACAATATTGAATGCAACCGAATATCCTTATTAATATGTCCTTAATTTTTTGAATGAATGTTATAATTAGTTAAAAATAAAATTGCTTACAATTTTAAATGTTTATTCTTTTAAAAATGACTGAACGGATTACTTCTTGAAAAACGTACAGTCCGTTACTGTAATAATATTGTCAGTGTATTTAAACTAACCTTCAAAAATGCACGGACTTATTTTTTTCACTGTATTAACTAAAACCTTTCCCACTGTCATTAACAATGAGTTTTTCTATCAACAATAAACTAGAAAAAAATTAAATTGTATTCGTATTGATATTTTGAAATCGAAACCACACAACAATTTAAATGTCTTCGCCATTCAATTTATTTTTTATGTTGCATTTATAAAGAGTTGAAAATTAAATTTAGTTCAAATGTCTAGCTGACGGACTAGTTTGTACGCTGGTTAGCTGAATGTTTGCCTGTTCGATTCGACAGTTATTGTACGGCGTTCAGTGTTTGGCTGGTGAAATGTGAAACTTTATTGTCTGAGCTTTGTCTAACTAACAACGTGGATGAGAAGTATTTTGTGTAAATAATCTGCAGAAAAACTAAAAGAAAATAAAGAAAACACAACAAAACAACATGCAACTAGAAATTATAAACTACTCGTATTGTGAGTTGGTTTGAAAACAGGAACATGATGTCTAATCATGTACAATGGCAAAACAATCATGTTCGCCTTCATGCCTTGACAACTCAATAAATATGTTTTGTCTGGCAATTGGATTTAGTGATTAATTGTATTAAATCTTAAAAGACAGAATAGAAAAACTCCGAACTCGTTCTACTTACTCATAGACAATGAAATAAAGTGAAATGAAATGAAATGAAATGTACCTGCCCTCCTTTTTTTTAATTTGAGTTTATTTATTGACGTCGAACATTTTGCGTAGTGGTCTCGTTTCCTTTTCATTTTCCAGTCAAGATCATGTCTTTGTAATTTAATACATAAAATGTGTTATTTCTTTTACTGGTTAATACTTGTGGCAGTTGGTAACATTCATCCGTATATGTCGAACCATTAAGTTTGTGGGAACTGTGATGGGTTTTTGTATTGAGTTTTTCAAAAACAATTGAAGCGTTAAATTATTTATTTGGAAAAAGGAAAGAGTAAATTTGCTCCTTAAAAATATCCATTACATAGACTATTGAATAGGATTATAGCAATTAGAAGATCTTGATGAGTTCTTTTAAATATTTTACAAAAAATTGTTTGCATGTTGAATTTGAAATTCAAAATTTAATTTATTGAAAACTTGAATAAAAATGGTAGAAGCACAGAATAAAATGGAATACAACATTCAAGAATAAAATTACTAATTTTGACCGCATTTGTGTTTAAAAATTTAAATTTTATTGATATCTAAATATCTATCTACACTTGACAAATATTTGTCTAAAAAAAACGTAACTAATACTTTTGCTTAGGGTTAGTGTGATTTATCTTGATTTTTATATCACAAATGAAGTCAAATATTCCACAAAATCCTATTTAAATGTTATTTTTAATAAATTCGAACCCATATTTAAAAAAAATATTGGAATTAAAGAAAATTCAAATTTAGCTTGTCTCTTGGTCACGTTTTCTTCAGCAATTATTTGGCAATTGTACCGTACCTTTACAGTTGTACTCGTAACAAGCTGCCAATAGCAGCGGTACAGTATATAAAGAATTCAAATCTTAACGTATTCCCTGAGAGAAGAAGTAAATTTACTC
Organism: Gymnocheta viridis; assembly: GCA_956483585.1. Lineage (NCBI taxonomy): Eukaryota > Metazoa > Arthropoda > Insecta > Diptera > Tachinidae > Gymnocheta > Gymnocheta viridis. The sequence continues at coordinate 8,405,945 of OY101444.1, forward strand.
TCACAACAGATTTCAATTGTTTGAAAAAGATTCGCAGGATATCGCAAAGTTATTTTATGAATCGTGCATGTGGTAGAAATAGAAGTATCTTTAAAGCAATAAAAAACAAAATGCACTAAACTTAATTTATTTTAATTCACTATGCTTTCATTTCATATAAAAAATACTTCCATTAACTATTTGTGGAATACGATTCCATTCTTGTGACTGCCGCAGCTGGCTTTGCAGTATCTTATCCTGTCAATTTTCTAAGACTGTTGAAGGTTTCTAGTTCTCATAAATGGCAAGAACGATATTATTTTTCAGACTGTAGATAGTTTCTGGATTATTTGCATATCATCTTTCTTGAACGGCACTCCACAAAAAATAGTGTAGAGTTGACACCGCTGCTTCAAGGGGCGGTCAATTGGGATCGTCAAGTCGGCGGACAACACAATTTTTCGATGTTTTTCCTACAAACTCGGTGTCAGATAATAAGTATGCAATATTTTACAACGGTGTACAAGCGGACCATTTTGGTACGCGTAGGTATGAAACTGGCTGATAAGATTTCGGAGAGAAAAATTCTATCAATGTCAGAGTAACATACGAAAAATATAGAACACCCGGTACATATTGCTATTTTAATGCAAGAAAGTGAAAATGATAAAAAAGTCTCGATCTCCATTTTGTGCAAAAAGTTCAGACAAATATCTTATATACTTACCTCTGAAGTGGAGAATATTTTTTTGGGGGTTTTCAGTAGACGTATAAATAAATTGAAAACTTTAAGCTCAATTTCTGAAGAACGAATTTTTTGAGATACATATATCTGCTTTGCAATAAAGGAGCGATGTGCATACACTAATGTTTTAGATACAATTAAATTTTTCGATATCTATTGCAAGTAAGAGAAATATTTACATTTCCATAAAACAAATATTATTAATTTTTTTCTTTGATTAACTGCTTTTTATACTCAGATAATTTAACCAATTTCCCACATAAGAAAAACTGAAAAACTTATTGTCTTTGCGACATAATATTTTTAACGATACGAATAGATTTAGTATTTACTGCCTGTTTTTGGAAAATGAAAACAAAATTTTGAGTGAGAATTTATATTGGAAACAAAAACAAATTTTAATATTTTATTGTTGTTTTCAATATTAATTCTCAGTCACAATTTTGTTTTCATTTTCTAAAAACAGGCAGTTAATATTAATTATCGGCCCTAAAATTCAAAGAAGGCAGTAAGTGTAGTTTACTGCCTTTTTCCGAAGAATGGCAGTATACCAAACTATAATTCAATAGTTGTTGACATTTTTATGCTGCTAATATAGAATATAATTAAAATCATATTTGACAAAAGAAATGACGCAGATCCAACTAAAAAGTAATCAATTTCCAACATTTAAAGGTTTTTCTAATACTGACTTGAAAATTTTCAAACGCTTTGTCGATGTTTGATTTAACTCAATTAATATCACTTGAACAAAGAAATTAATTTAATTATTAATAATTTTCCTACCACATTTGTTGTCTGTCAGTCGAACTAAAATTTTTGTGGAATAAACGGAATATTTAACAAAATACTTTTTTCGATTGGTTATTTTCACGAAACCCCAAATATATTCTCTAAATAATCGTCTTGGCGCATTAAATATGCTCTAAAAGAGAAAATATTCCAAAAGATTTTAAAAAATATACTCTTAAGAAGCCAAAAAATATTTTTTTTTAAAAGAAATAAATTTTTTACTAAACAGTTCAATAACACTTGCAGCAAACAACAAATCAAAATATTGACTTTAATTTGAAAATAAAATCCGCTGTCTGTTACATCTTAATATTTTTATATAAATTTAAAATATCTTTTTTCCAAAATATGGCATTTGATTTATCAATTCGACAGTAATTTTTATTCTATTTATATAATAATAATAATAAATTGTTGGCAATTTTGGATTTAAACTTTTTTCTGTGAGCTTATGTGAAAGTAAGCTCGTTGAATACCATTAAGAACAATTTGTTACAGCCTCTGCAATGCATTTGTTTAGAATTAAGTTGTTTTTTAACCACAAACTTTAAAGTAAACACATTTAAAATTCTTGAAAATCCTTAAAACATCTCGTCTTAAATGACCCTTTTAACTGCATCATTATAAAAAGTTCAAACATATAAAAACATTCACATCTTATAGATTGTCATTTGTTGGGCTTAAAAAGACAAAACATTTTATTTAATTTTATTGTCATCCTCCACATTCATCCTCGACATTGGTTGGCTGTTACGATGGATAATGATCCCATCATTGTCGCATCATCATTAGGGGCTTTCACTCATGTGATTTGGAGTTGAGTATAAATGTATTCATTTAATTTACCTCCTTCTCCCCAGATAAACTTCGTCTCTTACCCTAAAACTTTTTTTGTTTTTAAGGGCCACCCATTTAGTTTGGTATAATAATGAAATAAAACTAGAAGAATTTCGTCTGGCACTTTTAATGTTTCCTCGTTCTTTGCGTCACTACAAGAATCCACTTCAAATATTCAATGTGTCAAAAGACATTTTGAAAATTTATGTTTTATTTAAGTGTCGTCAATGTTTGTGTCTACGTTCTTTTTTCATTTTTCGTTTTTTTTTTGCTCTGCATTTAAATATTTATGTACAACACAATTTGAATCAACAACATTTGAAACCGATGGATAAGAATATATTTTGTGTGACATTTTACTTGTGAATTATAAATAACAATGGAAACGAAGAATAAATAAAAGTTCAAAAAATAATCATTTTTATGTGCAAGTATTTGAACAGAAATATTTTTATGTATGAACGAAGAAGGAGTATTTGTCATATCGGTATTGCTCGACATGTTGCACATGGTACGAGTATGAATCAACTAACCAACCAACCAACCAAGTTATCAACCACACATTCGTTTTCCTTTATGTTACTTAACAAGATCTCACATATTTACACATTTTAATTAATGCACAGATATTTTAATTATTTCTTAAATGGATATTTTCAAATTTCATATTGTTATGCAGCACCAAGAAAAGGTTTGTACGTGTTGTCCTCTCTCGTCTACCAAAGACATCCTGGGAGAGTTTCTTGTGTAAATAATAAAGCATAATTTTAATTAAATTACTGTAGTGTAAATCTTAATTCAAGTGTTTATTTAATGATGGGAAAATTTTCAAATATTTGTGCAACTTAATTTTACATACAGAGAAAATTAAATCTTTTCAGAGACGATTTAATATTAAAAGGAAAATAGGAAATATTGACATATCAATGATAAAATAGCTTTGTTCGCGCACTTCGCAATATGGAATAGTTTAAAAAAAATTATTACTGAATTTCACTGGTCTACTGCGTATGGATTACTTTTACGAAGGTTTTTCTTTATTTCATATCATGAAGTTATTTGAGAGTTATTCCTGGCGCTCCGTAGAGTAGTGGTTAGTGTACTAGACTATTAAAATATGGGTTGCAGGTTCGAATCCTGCCTAGACCCTGGTTTTTTCTGATATCTGATCAGCTGCAGTTTTCAATTCCGTACGAAATAAGTGGTGCTTATTTGTACATTATTACGCAGTTGAAAAATAAATGCTGCCAGAAACATTTCGTATGTTTTCACAAAATGAACAGAGTACAACTTCGACCATATTATTTTGCAATTATTTCACATAAATTTTTTTATATGGACTTTTCGTATGAAATAATGAACATAGTACCCTGCTTTAGTTGGAAGTATTCAATTGTAAATGGCATTCGTTTAGGCATACGTTCCGCAGAAGACCTTTGACATTGCAAAAACACATATAGGTTGGATTCTATAGAGCAGAACACGAAGAAGGGCCATCTGCGCAACACATGGATGGGCCAATTTGAATTGTCTATATTTAGAAGCGATCTTAAGTGGAGAAAAATTAAGCATTCCAGCAAAAAATTTTAGAATTATAGAAGCATTAACAAATTTGCAAGCCCAGTTTTCAATCGCTTCAGAGGATGCACAAAAATAGAGCAGAGATCTGTCAATTTATTTTGAAACACGAAATAGTGTAATCTCTCAGTTATTGAGTGGAAGAGAATGCGAACCAAGTTAATGTACACGATTAAAATTTTGTTGTATTTAAGCAACATCGGAAGTTAACGATGATAACGTTGGATCATCCACCTTGGACGTCGCAATAAGTCGAAGGGATACGATTTTATTTTTGATGCTTTCAATGAAGCGCAGACTTATGCTGAAAAATAGAGCTACAAAATGGGAGATCACAAACAAAAATCACTCCAACAACTCTCGCTTAAAAGCCTGCTTCAGGCGAAGTTGTGGGTTTTGCTGGGATATATTATTTAACAGAATTGCAATGAATCACTACGTAGTGAACCTTTACTTCTTGTGGGTCCCAGAGGACAGAATAACTGTTTGATACTTTCCCAGTCACTGCGTGCAATCTTCTTAAGCTAACAGCAGACATGAATAAAGTAATCCAGGCGGTATGTGTTGAAAAAATTTTTTGTTTTTATTGAAAGTCATTCCTACTTTTTTTTAGATAATATTTTGGTTTATTTTCGTTGCGATAAAAAATTCTCAGAATACCAATTCCATATATTTATGGCTTCGTTTAAAATTTTGTAGCTTTAGCGACTTTTATTTCACCATAAGAACAAATCTGTTAATTTGCTCACAAAGAACCCCCCATATCATATCCATGAACAAAGCAAACGAAAATATCAGAACTGTAGGACCAAACTTAAAAAGGATTTTCAACAGACATCTAACATTCCTCTGATATTGAAAAAAATTGTATCCTGAAATTTGGTGAAGTGGTCTTCAATCGAACGATCTGTAATGCATCCTAATCTGGCCTAATCTGCCTAACTTTTGTTGGCAAATCGCTGTGAAAAATTCATTGGCTTTTCATGTGACATTCAGGTAGCATTAACTCACTACTCAAAGATTAGAGTTCTTGTCGCCAACTAGGTGTTTTTATTTTACTTCTTTAAGGCGGTCGTTGCTAAAAATAGAATAAATAACTTTTTGGCAATTTTTTCCTTCCATCCTTGAGTTAATTTTTCAACCATACTCGTACCTCAAACATTTCAAAAACATTTTCCTTTATCATTGTAATGTTGTATGAGTATGTTTGTTTGACTTTTGTGCATAAATTTTGTAAGAACACAATCCAATGAAAATATTTAAAACAATATTCTCTGGCATTTATAACAATAAAATCTCCATTAAGTGGCTCATAATTATGCCGACACCCACAATAATTATTTTTCCCCCTTTTTAGAAAATCATATAAAAACGAAAAACCAAAAAAAAAACAAAAATTGTCGCCAACATGACAAATAGCAACAAGAAAGCGACCCCCACTCTGTGATACTCAATCACAGGGCCCACTGACTGAAATGGGACATTTTGTATATTTTTCTACAAGAGCATTTTGTTGTTGTTGTTGCCAACATGGAGTGCATGAGTGTGTACAAAACACACACACACACATACACTTGCAACTAAAAATGCTTTCACACAATTACAATTTGACATTCACAACTGGGAAATAATAATTTGTATCTTATTTGAAAATTTATTACAAGGGATACGGATGGACACATTGAGTTTGAAAAATATTCCAAATAACACGTTTGAATACTAGAACTGTTCAATGAATTAAACCCCACTCTGTGCATTTTACATTATCCGCACTTGTTCAAAAGCCAACAATTGTTTGGGGTCCTAATGAAAATTTCAAAGATAATTAAACTTTTTGACAAGCGTCAGAGCGGCCAAAAATTTCGTATGAATTTTTATAGAAAATTCACAAGAAAAACTCACACAAATCATACATCATTATGGTTTCGATGTGAAATGAATAGTTGAAGCGATTTTATGGCTCAGTCAATCCCAATAAGCCCACAGGGATTATTACATTCATCAATTTTAATGGCACATTACTCGTATGTAGTGGAGTGTGAGAGATTCACTGAGAATTTTATAATAATAAAAAAAATTTAAATCGCTTAAGCTGGAATTATATGTGTCAAGTGTATGTAGGACATTTAATTTTGGGATTTTATTTTATCGCCAACAATGTTTTCTCTTCCCAGTTGAATAGTTAATGAAACTGTAAAACATACAGGATTAATAAAAAATGCTTAAACAGGCAATAAACTTCATTGGTGCGTTAAAGTTGCCGGTAGATTATCTGCAAATCATACAATAAATGGAAGTATCTTTTTAAACATTAAATAAAATGAACTAAACTTAATTTCTTTTGGTAATTTTATGACTTTATTAGAAATAACAAATATTTCTATTATTTATGGAACACGATTTCATTCATGTGATTGGCGTATTTGGCCCCGCAGTGTAGCCTATGCTGTAAGTCCAATTTCCACAAACATTTTTGACAGTTTCTAGTTCCATCTCACGATTGGCTGGGACGATATTAGTATTAAGGATGTGGATCGGCTCTGGATTAATCGCTTAGTATCAGTCTTGAACGCCACCCCACAAGAAAAAGTCTGAGCGGGTCAAATCGCAGCTCCAAGGCGAGGCCAACTAATATTGCCAAGACGGCCAATTAAAGGACTACCGAACTTAGTACGCAAAAGATTGATTGATTAATTAGCTGCGTCACGTGGTCCACCATCCTCTGAAACCAACGAGTAGCCAAGTTCATATCTTACATTTTAGGCCAAAAAAAAATACGTAATAATGGCTGTGACTAAAGAGGCGTTTTCATCAGTATTTTCGAAAAAAAAATGTGACAATGAATCCGCCACTCCAAAATCCACACCAAACTATCACCCTATCTGATTCCATTGGCTTCTAGACAATAACGTGCCGACTTTTTTAATCCCCACATGCGTAAATTTTGTGAGCAAAATACGCTTCGCCAGAAAATAGGATTTTTCGACCACATTCAATATCCGATTGGAGCTTCAGTAAGGACGCTTTAAGTAAGAAGTGTAAAGCGAGGTATTATACTGACGGACAATCAATATTTGGGGTAGGAAAACCCCATCAGTGTCAAAATAAGATAAGCTTTCTGTAGATAATTGCAATTGAACCACTTCTTACATACCAGACAATTGCAAAAGCAACTTAATTTTTGAAAAATGGTTATAATTGTTTTTGTAATAGATGCAAAACTGAACTCAATATTTTTATTTTATTTATTTTCTTATCCTGTCTGCTGCCAACATTTTAATGTGGAGTGATGTAACCCGAAAATTTCGCAATAAAAAAATCAGGAAAAGTCAAGGGATGTCAGGTATTGTAGGGAAAGCCATTTTCAAAATTTGGAAAAATATTTTTCGAGATAGAGTTAACTCATTTAAGGAATATATCTATATTATTATTAGGCAAACACGTTTTTTAGATCCCTTTTATGGCCGTAATACTGAACCGATTTTGCAAAGATTTATATTTTTTTAAACGATTTTTTATTAAGATGTGTACAATATTAATTTTATTTAAATCGGTTCGATATTTAATGAGCTATAAGCGTTTTAAGTTGCTACTAACACATGCACACTTATTATACATTCATGTATCAGTTTCAACTTTTAAAATAAACAAAGTGCGCATGTGTGTTTTTCCAAATTGCTTTTGCATAGAAATGAGACAGAGTTTTACGTTGTTTATTTGGAATATTTTTGTATTTTATCGTATTAATTTCTAGAATGCGGTCGGTTGTGTCGACCGTACACTAGTTTATATAAATATATGTTTCTCTAATTTGTTTTGGAATGTTACAACCATACCTAAATCAGAGCGTTGAGCGTCACGTTAGCAACAGGATACGTATTTACAATATATTCTAAGAAAAAATTTACTCTGAATGTACTGCAAATACGTACTCTGTTGCTAAAGCGACGCTCACGCTCTAATTTCGGTATGGCTGTTAAGCAGGGTACTCTGTTCATCATTTCGTGCGAACTGCTGTCAACAGTCCATATAAAAAAATGCATGCGAAATAATTGCAAAATAATATGGCCGAAGTTGTACTCTGTTCATCTTGTGAAAACATACGAAATGTTTCTGGCAGCAATATTTTTTCCACCACAAAATGTTTCGGGCAACATATTTTTCAACTGCGAAATAATACAATCATCACTTATTGCGTGCGGAATTGCAAACAACAGCTGATCAGATATTTTTGGGCGTTGTGGTTTTAATTTTAAATTTGCTGCCCAGAAATAATTAAAATAATGAAAAATAATGTAAATTTAAGATAAAATGAAGGTGAGTGCTTTTTGCAGAACGTGTGTCAACAATGAGCTCCTCTGCAGCAGCTGCGAGATGTATTAATTGATACATTGCAGTACAAACTCTTAAAATTACTTTGTTGTCCATTTGTTTTAATTCTTTTTAATAAACACATTTCTTTTGTTTTTATAAGAAAAACAATGTTGTTCATTTCAAGGCAATAAAACCGAAAAATTTGCTATAAATCGTTGTATTGTCACCACTGATCAGTTGTCAAAATTTTCAAACGAAATAATAAATGTTCCTCAATATTTTTCGCAAATTCAAACAGAGTACTAAGCTTTAGTCGTTACTCGAACATATGCCCCATATTCTAGGAAACTTTAGTCAATTCGCAGCGCTTCAAATGGCTACTTACGCTGGAAGAATCCTACACTCGTTCGATGCTCTGAGAACTGTTTGATACCGAATGGCACGCTAAAGACAAACAGCACCAATGACTTTAGTTCCCCACCTGTAGCTATCTCTATAAGCACTTAAGTGGCCTGGTGAAGAACACGAGCCCATGGTGCCCTCATCACAAAATTCATATACAAAATCTGAATACTTCTAGCAGCAAGATCAAGATAATTATACAAATATATTTTATTAAACATTCATTAGCCCCCTTCGCGACCTACTGTGTTGGAGTTGTTAGTTGTGCAAATATCGTAGGTAATTTGTATATAAACATTTGCTTAGAAACATGTTTAATAACATTAATACAACTTACAACACCTACAATAGATTATGGCAATTGTTTGTTCCTAAAATAAATATTCGATATTACAAACAATTATGTAAATAGTTCAAGCAATCACTTATTAACATAATCATATTTAATTCATAATAATTAATGCGTAAAGTTAAGAAAAACAATAAAAGTGGTTGGTATTACAGATAAAATAACAATAACATTCATAAAATGAATTGAATGAAGCCAATGAATTTTAAAATAATAAGTTCTTACACGCACAAGCAATTTGTTGAATTATAAATCACTTCTGTTTATTGATTATGATTTTTTTTTTGCTTTAATAATAAATAAATCGGCATGTTATGATGATGACATTAAATTGACATATATTGGTCACATGAGTGTTCAATTTGTCACAACACACTCACTCAATCAATCGCTCACTCATGTACAATAATTACACACTGCAAAAATATTGAAGATTATATTCTTTGCCTCTGCAACAACAAACGTAGTCTCGAATAGAAAAATTTAATCGTATCATTTTAAATATTTATTTTACTAGAAAATTTAAGAAAATGATTGATTTGCTAAAACTATTGGCTTCGCAATGGCAAAGTGCCCATTAACAATTTATTGGCAGGATATAAAACCATTTGTAAGGATTTGTCAATAAAGAAAACCTCATTACTTTCTCAATGATGGATTACAAATAAATATCCGGTTAAATGTTGAAGTGTTTTAAGCAGATAAAATTTAATTTGACGTAATATTTTGTCTTTAAATTAAAATAATATTAAATTAGCAAGAAAACATATCAAGTGCGCCAAAAGTTTTGAATACCTTTTAACTTGTTAGCATTTCTTTTAGTTCATCACTCTTAATACGTGACTGGCTGGACATTCGCATACAACATGTCCTGTCGTATCAGCCTGATTACTTTCTTGGCCAGATCAATTTGGGAGCTTCTGGGGCTGACACTATGGCATTTGTTCAGTTTCTTTTAAGACACACATAATTATATCGAGGTGGTTTCTCTGTGATTTGAATGGAAAGATAAAAGTTTCGAATCGCAATACAAATTGCAATACGAATTCAAACATTTCCTTTTTCGAATCGAGCTCAGGTATTTTTTTACCGACCTACCATGGAACTTCTTGAGCATTACACGTGACTACACAAATCTTTTTTGTGTTTTTTTTTTAACATCAAATGAAATGTTCGAAAAAATATGATTTTTTCATATTTACAAGGACCCGTCTAATATCTATTTACATGCATAAACATTTATCCATTTATGTTTGTCTATTACCACCAAACGACTAAGATAATAAAACTATTACTCTTTATTTTATACGTATATCCTTTCGGAAAGACGCTTCGAATATCCTCATTGCTGTTGCATAATGTGCCTTTATAAATATTTTTGTAATAAATATTTACTACATCTAGTTATTCTTGATAGATCAAATAAATTATCAAAAACCATTTGTTAAAACAAAAGCAATTTTGATCCCTCTTATAAATTTATCATATATTTATATTGTAATAAAGCTTAAACATAATTCTACTATATGATTTTTGGCTAAAACAGTGAAATATATATGTGTACGTGTGTGTGTGTGATTAGCGTCGTAAACAGTGATAGACAAAAGTTAATGCCATTATGGGAAAAGCGAAATTTTATATATTCGATAAATGTGTGAATGCAGGCAACTACGTTCGAAGGTTCGAAGGTTGGCAAACAAGGATGCAGTGCAGATTACACATATTATTTCTGTTTGATGGTCATACTGTCCACTATTTTTGTGTGCTTTTGTGGTTTATACTCAAATTTTCAATTAAAGATGCAAAGTTATTCACTTCGCTGGTACCCACTGTAGCTTTACGTAAATACGTTATAAAGTTGTAAATCCTTGAAATGCACACGAATATTCTAGCAGATGTCTGCAACTGAAAATATTTATGCACATACGTAAGTAAATGAGCTGGTGCAGTGTCTGCATATTTTTAACACCGAAAACAACAAATAACCTACAACATTTTAATCAAAGTGACATTATCCATATTCATACACGAAAAGGAAGTGCAACAATAAATTTTTATAAATGCAGATCTGCCTGCATTGAAGACCGACCAAGGCGACAACGACGACACAGAAATCGAAGCTAAAAGAAACCGAAACAGTAATAAAATACAAACAAATAATAAAATCTCACAGGGATAAAGTTGTTTTAGTTGTACGTAACGTGAACGAACAACCCGTTCTAACGCATTCAATACAATTTATGAGAAAAATTTACACACACACACACACACACACAAACATGATGCAGTGGGTTTTTAAGGCAGTTTTCATAAAGGTTTTGTGAAGATGTATGTAAAAGTATGGATGTATGTTTACTTTGTTTATGTGTATGTGTTCCATGTGCACCAGATATAAATTCTATGGGAAAGTACGCCAAAGCAATCAATGGGTTAATACCGAAATAATTTATGATCTCTATAGAAACAATTCAAACAAATATACACACATACACGCACACATAAACATACACACAAACACACACACACATACACACACCATAGAAAAAACCTCATAAAAAACAGGCTGTATTTGGGGGGAAAAGGTAATAAATTTTCTGTAACAACGTTTACTCGTATTCTCTACTGTTTTTGCATCTTCAACTATTGAAAAGTGTTTTTATATCAAGAAAAATGTATGAAACCTCTTTTAATTTAACAAGGATAGTGCTACTTGAACGTGTGACTTTGTGTGCGCGTGTGTGTGAGTGCTGAAGCACTCAAACGCTTTTTCCACATCCCATCATTTCTCTACAAGCCCGAGCCAGGTTGCACACACTGGTTATTAAAAGTTGAAAAGATATTCGCATATGAAATATTTTTGCTGCTGGGGGAAACAGTGTTTTATAGAGCGTTTCCATATGCATACATACAGACATGTTTTGAAACAACACAAGTAAATCCCATATCTTTTTCATATACAAGAAAAATATTTCAAAAGCGTGCTTTGTGCTCCGAATCATTGGTGCAACACTGCGTTGCTTCCATGCTTAGAAATGCAACTCTGGGTCATTTACTATGAATGATTTTCAAACCTAAATAATTGAAAATAAGATGCGCATTTCATTAAATTAAACACGAAAACTCAAATTTAATGGAAGCACTTCGACATGTTTGCTCACAATAGCAGAGTTCCATTAAATAAAAGTAACAAATATACAGTGTGGGCCAAAAGTCACGCCTGCGTGTAAAAATTTAATAGCTTTTTTGTTTATTATTATTTTTTATTGTTGTTGTTTATTGACGAACTAAATTTTTTTTAATTTTGCGAACTCTGACTTTTAATGAATTTTTATAATTTCAATGCGCTGTTGAAGCGTATATCGGTCTATTATTATTTTATGGAGTAGTTTTCACTTGTCAAGTAGTAGTTACAGGTTGAGTCATGACAACGCTGTTAAAATGGCGGCCTATTGAAAACGAAACATCTATTGTGTTTTATAAAAGAATTGTTAATAACATAATTTCGAAAATTAGCACGTTTGAATTTAACAACATAAATGTCACTTTGTCTTTCTTTATTCCAGATGCAGAAATTATTTTCTGAAAAATGCAACATCTCTGGGTCTAATAGTTTCGTACGTGTTTTCAAAGGTAAGACATATTTTATTGAGAATTTATAAAAAAACAATACAATTAAAATGAATAACAAACACAAGAATGCTTAGGACTAAAAAGTAATATCCTAATTAACATAAAAACGAAACAGTAACCCCTACTTACAGTAATTTGCTATCTATAGTAATTATTATAAAATATTAATAGAGAATTACGCCCTTGCTCCCGGGGCTTAACATGATTTGAGAGAGAATCTCGTATCTAAGAATAAGCTTAAAACTAATTTAAATATTAACTTAAACCTAATTAAAAAATAAATAAATAAAATAAAAATAAAACAGGAAAGGAAAGGAATTAAAACAAAAATGTATAAAAAACAAGAAAAAATAAATAAAATATGTACGGACAAGCCGGACTAACCTCTGTGTGTGCCTTGAACACTTTTTGAGAAAAAGTAATGTCTCAAAGAAGTTGACAAATCGAAAGATGGTGCAGTGGGAGATACATAATTTATATTTGACCAACTAAAAAGTTTTTGATTTTCGTATATATGTGATATAAGTTTGTTTTCATGAAAACAAGATCTTGAAATAAATCTCCTAAGGATATCACAAACGTAAAGACATACAGGTGTTACTTTAGACTCTTTGTATACAAAACAATTTGAATACCGTTTGCAAAACGATTCAAAATGTTTTCCAATAGAGTTTCGCACAATTTTTCTCTCAAAAATTTCTATTTATTTTATAACATTTGGAGATACATTGAACCATATAAAAAATCCATATAAAATAATCGGTCTTAAACTCTTTTTGTAAAGCAAAAGTTTAGCGTTTACAGGTAGATGCTTATTACGAAGTATTTTCGAAAAAAACCTAATATCCCACATGCTTTTGACAACACCAAGCGAGCATGTTTGTTAAATTTCAACAGTTTATTAAAGGTTATTCCAGGGTATTTCATATCATTCTTAAAAGGAATTACAATATTATTTATGCACACAGCCTCAATTGTTTACTCTCTGGAACAACAAACCCCCTACATTTACCTGAGGCATTTCGTAAACAGATTGCCTCACACTTTGAGATGTTTAACTTAACACCCAAATCGACATAAAATTGGTCAATAATTTCCAAATGCTCAGAAACTTTTTCTAAGGCCAGACGAGGAGATTTATTACGAGAGTACTTTTTCAGTCATTGGATTTTACTTAAGAATACTCATTAGCAATGATCATGATTGTGCATGTCTTTATATAATATAATAAAGAGAACTGGGCATGCAGAATCATGATTTCTGCTTAACAACACAAACATATACTATCAATATCAAAACAGGTTTGTGCTTGCAGAATCGTGACCACTTCTCTTATATACATATTATATGTACGTAAGTAGATAGACATGATTGTGCGTGTTTGATCATGATCGTATTACGAAAAATATGACGTAGGAAAATAGTTACAATTTTTACGTAAGCAAAGCGCGACCGGGAGCTCATGATCAAAAGTGATATGTAGGCATCTATCTACTCGTATGTTTTTTTATATTTTAATATAATGAAACAAGTTACATTAGGGGCATTCACGTATTAGTTATATAAGTACACATAACTTATAATCCCATAGATTATAATACATTTTGCGCTACCCTGTATTATTATACCATATTACCATTTACTCTCAGTTTTCGAATCCGAAACATACACATGGGATATCGTGTATGGGCCACGCATATTTTTTTTTGCTGAGATTTTAAAATCGCCTAAAAATTTGTAGCCTGAAATTTTTGAAAATCCTTCTTTGTTTCGAATTCTCGATGTGTCTCGGTGGCCAAATTCAGCGGTATACTTTGAACTTCAACTGGTTTAAGAACTTTGCCTTCAAGTACATACATATGTATTACTTTTTAGATATTTTCAGTCACAGTCAATTTATTTCTTTGGGGATTTGTTCAAGTAATGAGTAGAAAATATTCAGGAATACCAGCGAGCTCCTAAGTAATTTCAAATACGTAAACTCACAAAACAAAAAATACTTGCGAACGTGTTTTTAAACGAAGTTAAAAAGGATGTAGGATGTGATGTTTCCGGTTTTTGTTTGCATAGAATACAATCAAAGTCTTGTGCATCATACACCCACACACATACACACACACACACAGACACACTCCCAAACAAAAGTCTGGCAAACGAATGAATTTAAATGAAACGGCTCGTGTGTGGCATAAATATATTTTCAATACGTTACCTTACACACACACACATTCATATTTACTCTGTTGCACGTTGCAGCAATGCAACCCCCCGTTTTTCATTAGGTTGCATTTCAGTTGGAATTGCTTTTAATGGTTTTTTTTCTGTCAAGTTTATCCCGCTTGTACGCGGTTATTTACATCTGGAATTCCGCTCGATTAAGCACAAAGGCGATGTGAAATATTCGTATGACTTTTCTCACTTTCATACTGCTGTGGGACTTGCGTATGTATGTGTACTGGTATTCTGAAGGACTGGCCGTCTTGTTATTTATATATTTCTATACATCCTTTGGTCACGTGCAGCAATACTTATGCATTGTAGTACTTCTTTTGTACCTAGAGAATTGTTGTAATTGTTTTTAATAGATACAGTTGCCTTTTATTTTCATTGACAGCAAAGTGCGAGCGTGTCTCTGTGTAGTTTCATCCGTTTTTGTATTTATTTATAGATTTATAATATTTTATTGTCTTTTCACTTAACGATGCTTAAGGACTGTTTTGTCTCCCTCTCTTTTTTTTTTGCTTTAATATTCAAAACGCTGGGAATATGCATTTTTTTCAAAACAAAATAATTACGAGTGATCACAGTCATTGTAATTTATTATCAAAAAAGTTACTCAACCATCATTTATATTGTGGCTTAATAAAATATTCAATATTTTGTATTTCTATGTTTCTAACGCTCTTTTGCAGGAGTAATAAAAATGGTAATAACGATATTATTTTGTATCCTTGACGTTGAATACTTTGTATTTTGGTAAAATTTTTATTGAGGGATGAAATATGCTTCATTAAAGTGCTGCTTTATAAATAGAAAGTACTAAAATGTGTTTAAAAAGTACTTAAGAATTGTTTCGGAAAAATATATAAGGGTGAGCAGTTTCATCACTCAGACAAGTAGCTGAACTAATAATTTGCAACATTAGAAAAGTTGGAGTGCCAGGCCACACACAGCGTGAATATTTTTATCTGGGATCTTCATACGTCTCTTATCAATCGGGGTCACCATTTATCACGGCTGGAGAGAATTTGATCACGTCTACGAAGATGGCAAGCTCAAATCCAAGGTTTATATAAGTGGATTTAACTCGGACTTTAGCGTTGAGGAAGGCTACTTTCAATTAAAAACTAAGGATAAGATATGATGAAATATCAGCCATAAAGAGAGCAGCACACCGAATGATGTACTCAGGATATTCGACAAAGCCAACAGTATAATTAGGGTTTGGTTGAGGAGTTCCTGATGAAGTATGAAAACGGTAAGAAGATACCAACCAGCCCACTTGGGTCTAAAGATAATTATGATCCTTGGGAAGAGAAGAAAAAGGAGGCAGTAAAAGGATATTAAGTTGATATCACAAAAGTATAGCGTAGGAGAGTCGGAGATGAAGTTGGAGAGAGATATCAGAATAAGGGACAAAGAGAAGGAGGAGGAGTTCCCCGTACAGGAGGTATCGTACATTCGAATACTATTTGTTTAGGTGTGGTTGGCTATTCCCATCTAATATTCTAAAGATTGGCTAAATCTAATGCCACAGTGTGGTTTGGTATTAGAGAGGGGATGAGCTAGGGATATGTCACGGACAAGGGAGCATATGGAGTTATATGCTTGATAAGATTATAGGGCAGGAAGGGTTACCTGGGTTCACGGGAGATCGGATTTCAATAAAAACACTTTCAAAATTCACAAATTCACAAATTTTTATTATTGAAATATTAGAATTATGGAAAGTCAGCTTAAAAAAGGTTTATACAAATACTTGGATGATACAATTTGTGGGAAATGATAAGGAGCCATAGGATGTCTTCTGTATTTTCTCTGAAAGTGCTGATACAAGAGTGCGTAATTCAAATCAAAAAATAGCGCGAAGAAAACTTTTGAGCGCGACAAAGTAAAGCCAACTTTAAAAAAGAAAACATATTGGAAATTCATGGTTGTATTCAATGAAAGCATGAATACAATACAAGTGCGTTGAACACTACTGCCCCCAATCAAGGAACTAATATTCTTGAGTTTCATATTTGACAGCTCCGAAAAGCTACTAAAGCATATTTTGCCTACGAAGCGAAAGCGATGGATGTTGAAGTGCGGGACAAAAGATGAGTGATATTCTCTTCTTCCTCCACGTCCAGACAGCTGAAGCAGTAGTCATTCTATAGAATACCAATTTGTTTTAGCGTGGGTAGCACCATCCCGTGAGCGAAACCACAAGGAATCGCAATTGTTTCCTTGAGACCGAGAAAAGTTGATTCGTTCTATCAGTATCGATGCGAGGCCAGCGTGAAATATTTTCCCATTTCTATTCAGAAAATGTGCATCACAATCTAATTTAAGTACCGTTCAAGATTTGAATATCTATAAAAAGTGGTTGAGAATTATTGTTGACCAAAGAACTAAAGCGAAAGACCATAATTTTAAAAGCCAAGCACTGTTTAACACTTCACTATTATTCTTCTTGAAAAAAAAGAAATCAAACCAAAAAAAAGGACCACAAACAAACATTCAGGAATAATCCTAAATGTTCTTCCCATGGAATCACAAAATAATGAATCTGACGACGACGATGACTATGATAATGATAATGAGGATGATTTAAAATGTTGGCAGTGATGACGATGATGCCCTTAAGGCCAGTCAGTTCGATTGTTTGTTTGTATTATTTTAATAACAAAAAACCAAAAAAAATATGGAAGATAAACGATGTTTTCTATTTCAACTCATCAGCAGTTTAGATTAAAAGTCTTTTCCATCTTTTTATCTTCTATCTCTATTTATTTATTTTTATTATTTTTTTTTTTTTTTTTGGTGCGAGTGTCATTAAGTCTGTCCGTTGAATTGTATAAACTGTGTAATAAAATTATACATGGCTTTTTTACCCTGGTTATTAACATAATGAATCCATTAATTAATGCTATTTGTATATGGAGTTGTGTTGTTGTTTTGTCTCTTTGACTGACACTCTCTTAGCAGGGTGACCATCCATCCATGGTGGCAGAGAGGCATTCAAAGAGGCTTAATTTAAATAATCCAAAGAAAACACACGTTTTTCTAAGGGAGTGATATACGAGATAGTCAAGAGTATAATTTTTGCATTGCTTCCTTTTTTTTTGCATCTCTAAAGTTTGTTAACAATTTTGTTTGCTCTTTATTCCTTTATTTTTTTTGTTCTTGATTAATCGTTTAATTGAAACACTTTGACAGCATTCATGGGGAAATTGCAATATGTTTATTTATTTTTCTTTTTATTCAAAAATTAAACACGCATAGTTAATGAGCAGTTTTTTCTTATTGAATACTGAATATCAAATATCAACCCTTATGATCTGCCAAACATGAATATAATTTATGCTTATTGATTAATACTTGAAGTTAGTTGGTTATTTATTATTTTTAATAACGTTCAATTGTTGTGGCACACTTCAGTCATGTTGTTTTATATCCGGCAGTATTATTTATCATTTAATACCTGGTATGTTCATTTGAAAAGTTGTGACACAGGATATAAGTTGAGAGAGGTATTGATGATTTTGTTTTTAATGTACTGGCGGTTTTCTAGTGTTTTGATTTAGAAAATGTAAAAGTTTATATAACAAGAATTTCGTAGCGTTATGATAATCCTTGAAAGTTCGAAATAAAATTTGAAGACTCCACTAATAAGTAGTCAGCTCTGACCAAAAGGCAGATTTGACATGCTCCTGGTATTAACTTTTTAGCTTGAGGAGTAGAAATGGTCTTAACACCACTCTGCGTATATAAAGGCCACCACTACTACACTTGCAAGTCAACTTCAGTGTCAGCTCAAATATTCTGCATGATTGTTGCTTCTACGGGTCATGTGCATATTCCTTCCTGATGGGTTAAAGCTATCTAAACTCCCACTGTTCTATTGTCAGAATGAAATTGTCGTCACCAACTAAAAAAATCAAATTTTTAATTTGCATTTGTAGAATCGCTCTTTCCGCGATTTGCATTAAAATCACACTTCTTTTTTTTATCTTGGACCAGCACTCAGGGGATGACCCCTACACATGCAATGCATTGTGATGGAACTAGTGGAAAGGGATAGTGATAGGTATGACATGAGGTGAAGCTTCATTCTTCTTTTTTTTACAACTCTGCTTTTTTGCACGTTTTATTCATAGAGCAGTGTTGCAGCGCCTCTGGTGTCTAGGAGGAGCATTACGAATTTTTTGAAGCTGTGTTTAGTAGCCACTTCTTTATTAATTATTTTACTTCGCCGTTGATTGTGCTACTCAGTACCAACGAAGGAGGGCGCTCTGATGTTACATTGGAATTTCTATCAGCTGAAGTTGGTACTGTTCAGTGACCAGTGACCCTGCCTTCGCCACTGAAACCTTCCGCCAACAACTGACACACTAATGCACATCAGAGAAATGCGTGGTGTTTTTATTTCATGACTCTGTCTGACACTGGGTTTGAAGCCAGGTCCTTCGGTTTGTAGTCAACGTGCCTACTACTTGAGCCAAAACAAATATTCCTCATTTTTAACTGTTATTAAAAGATTTTTATTTTAAAAAGCTGTGAATAATAATTCTTTGAAAATTTGTATAAATAAATATTGGGCATAAATGTTATGGCCCTGCCTTAGATGTATCAGGAGAATATTGTGTAAAAAAATCGGTTCATCTGAAATATACAAAAATGATTTACTCTGTGAGGAAGATGCAAATAATATGGTTGATGTATTGAATACTCTTAACTTGAATTAAAATATGTATATTAAAACTTTTTGACTACAAAAATTTCATCTCATATGTATACCATTAAAAGTTTTTATATCAAATAAAATTAATTTTGTATGTAAATATATTTACACAACTAAAATATCAAATAAAATTAAAGAAATTTAATATCAGTCAGTACCTTATACAAATAATACAAATTTTTTAAAAATGTACAGATATCTAAAATGTGAAAATTTTTAAACTATATTAATAAAAATCAATGTTACAAAAACTAGCACTTTTTTTGAAACGTAGAACATTTTATCACTTTGTTTTTGACAATCTAGCACCTTTAATCTGTGTTTTTCTGGCAAACCTGCTAAAAATGTACTGCTGCTATCCAAGTGCTGCACAACCAAATACACCTGCACATGGTCCTGCGCCAAATCCATTTTCTGAGTGGTAGTTTCAATCATGTAATGATTTTTACCGCCTTCAAAATTTGTAAAATATCACTGTTTGACAAAATTAGCTGCTGCTGTCACCCCTAGAAAATATAATTAGCTACGCCAATTTCATTCTAAAATTGGAAAATTGTTTCAATAAAAATAAAGTTGTATGTATGTAGTAAACAAATGTCCTAACTATTTACGCTTAAACTACTTTAATAAAAGCCACTTCCTTGTTAACAGCTTATCATCGATATCGCAGATAGTTTCTTAACTTAAAAAAAAAATATTATTAAAAATAAAAATTATAGCCCTTCGGGCGGGCTGTAGTCCGTCCATAAACAAACGTTAATCCAACAATAATGAAAATAAATTATAATTCTTCTGATGTACTCGTTTACTTGAAAGAAATCTTCAAAAAGTGAATACTCACTCATTACAGATAATCTCTTCATGTTTCTTTTTTAATGTTTAAAAAAAGCAATCAATTCGTTTGTTTATTTGTTTGACTGTAAATGGATTTATGTCTTTATTTGAAAATATTTATTCAATTATTTCTGAAGTTCACAACAAATAGAATTGAAATTAAAAAATTTTTATTTGTATTTTTTTTTCAAAATAAAACATCTTACTTAGACAGAAAGACAGATAAACAATCTTGAAAATATCACAACAATTTATCTGAACATTCATGTATTCACTTTAATATATTTCAATGCAGACAAAATAAAAATAGACCTAAGAAAATATTTTGATTGGAAGACAGACTACCCCACTCCACCGATGGTGGGAAAAAAACTTTAATTACAATCATTACACGCACACACGCTAATACATATGCATGCACTCACCCATACATAAAATACAAATAAGCATAGGTTTATATTAGAGATGCTATCGTGAGTAATTTTTCGCTCATGCTCATTCACGCACATTCACGCTCTCGATAAAAATGTTTTACTCATGCAGGCTCATGGACGACATTATATTTTTGCTTAACGTTTATGCTCAGGTGAGTAAAAAAGTAAGTTAGTCCTAATCGCAAAGACTCACGCTCGAAAAATACTTACGAAAAACCACTATAAAATAATTTGAGAAAAACTTTAGTGCTCTTATTATTAGTTTGTTATAATTTTAATTATAATAAATTTGAAAAATAAATAATAAATATATAAGAAATAAAAAATTAAATGAAAAAATTATAATAAAGCAAAATAAATCACGAAACAATTACACAAAAAATCTACTCATGCACGAGCACTCACACTCGATTTTTTTCTACTCACGTTCATGCAAGCTCTCGTGATTGAAACATAAAACTCATCATGGGAGCGGTGCCCATCTCTAGTTCATAAACACAAACTGACATTCAGTGACTAATGAAAGTGAACACAAAATAATGACAGCCGAGTTTGCCAGTTAGTAGATATAACCAACAACATGCTTGACGTTGCTGGCAACAGAAACAACAACAAACACAACAATCGAACGACAATCATTGGATAAGGAGGAAATGTAAACAACTTAACGGATTTCTTATTGAAAACCAAAAGTTTGTATTAATCTTTGCATAAGAGGAAAATCTGAAAATTAGTTTAAGTGACACTTACTTACGAAGAATAGCGCAGTCCCGTTAGGCGTTTCACTACACCAAAGCACACGCTGCTATGAGAATAAATTTATTTGATTTAATTTTTTTTTAACAAACACAAATCGCGAAGACCTTTCGGATTGTCTGCCGAAACACAAAGGGTCCCGGCAGGAAGCGAACCTGCAACTCCCAAACTAATTCTCTAGTACGCTATCTACTCGTCCACGGGGGCTGCCCCTTTACTTAACCGACGATTTTGCTACAATAACAACGAAGGAGGGCGCTGTGATGTACACTAGCATACACCAGTACCAATTGTTGCTATTAGTAGAAACAATATGCTTTAATTACTAACCGATACTGCGACGCCTTATGTGTCTTTTGCGATACAGATAGTTCTTTTCAGTTAATGAAGACCATTATGTATTAGAGCTCAATTAATTCAGCTATTTCTGCATTAAATAGAATTTTAACTTAGTGGCGCAACATTATTTAAAAGAACGAGAGATAAAAACACGCCACAAAATCCAGAGATTATTGACAACTATTCATAATGAATGCCCGATTTGTAACTTCTGTGATCTTAACCCCTTTCACTTTGTGTGAATTTTATATCTGCTATATAATTTATATTTTAAAGTGCCTTTCAGCCCATCCTCGTCTATAAACACACATTGTTTTTGTATGCATCTACATATATACATACATATACATATATATGAATTAATATGAGCGGGTGTTTGTTTAGCAAATGCGCTTTTATCCACACAATAATGTGAAGTTTACAGCACATAAATTTTTCCCTTGCAGAATCTTTTCACACGCACCAAAAGTATCGTGCGAATTTATTTAACTCACACTATATTTATCCTTCCACACTTATTAACACTTACACACACTCGCACACATACACACACACACATCTGTGCATATAAAAATCCACACACACGCTCTCGTATATCCGCTTAGTGTCTAAATGAAGTTAACGAGTAGACACTTGTGTTGCAGAGTCTTGTTTGTAATCAATGTAGCAAAAACTTAATTGCAAGGGCGGGTATCGACTGCAACGACCGCAAAACATTGCACGAGACAAAGTTGTTTGTTTTTTTGTATTCTTATTGTTGTTTATTACAATTATTTCTAGTATTGAATTTAAGTAGAAAAAACTAAGGGTGACCAAATTAAATTCTTCCAGAGGACAATTAAGTGTCAAGGTTTTCAAAATTCCAGTTTGGATTGCAGGGGATTTTGTACCACAAATTATTTGAATTGTAACGCAAGACTTTCCTTAATGCAGTTGTGTGTCAATAAATTCAGTGTGCAGCCTCCAAGTGTTTCCGCTATCCGAAAAATATTCTTGGATTCTTAATATTTCCCCCTTGATCTTTCTAATTCAGTATTCTTTTAACTTTAGAGCTCAAAATGTGTTTAAGGAGAAGTAAACGGATGCATTAGAAACCGCAAAAATCATTCTTTTTAGAGTCACTCATGTCAAAAAAATTAAATGTCGAAACATTTTTTCTTATTCAAATTATTTTGAAAAATCCAACTGAAACTGTTTCAAAAGTTGTTTTTTATCGTAGCAGACTTTTCCTGATCACTTAACGATCCTCTTCTCTCCACAGCGATATTTCTTTTTATAGAAAAGCAGGAATTGGGTTTGTAAAATTTTGTGTCGGTCATGCATGTAGGAGGACAACCCGAATGTGGCACTGTTTTTTTCTTAGAAACGATACACAGATCCTTGATTAATACATCGACGGCTCCATTTTAAAATATGCTAAGTCAAGAAAGCGCCATCAAAATACGAGATAGAACCTTGAAGCATTTTGTGTTCATATCATAATTGTAATAGAATTTTTTTATGTTTATTTTAAGTTTATAAATTTGTTGTACATCATAGTAAAAAGGGACATAGAATACTTTGGCATCTACACAAATATATTAATTAGTCGTTTAAGTGGACTTAGCATTTATTTGACGGTCCTTTCTCAATTTTATTGGTCATATAAATAGAGATACCATGTTTTGAACAAATTTTTAATTTAATATTTTTTACTACTTAAAACAAAAATTGTTTTAAAATATGTACTTAAATTAATAAAACAAATACTGATAATTTTTTTCCCAGCCAAACATGCTATGTCGACTTATCATATTTTAGAACGGAACATGATCTATGAGACAAAAAATTTCACAAGACATTACAGTGCCGCCCGCTTCTAATAATAATCTTAGTAACAGATTTAACCAATTTGAGTAGATTTCAGAACAAACACTCTTTATCCCAGATTCCTTGCAACACAAGTCTTAATGTCTGGTCACCCTTGACTTAAGTACAACGTTTAAATCGTATGAATTGTATGGAAAAAAGTTTGTATATTTAAGAGCTTAAGGGAAGATATAATAATCGCGATATAAGCTTTACGCAGTTAAATGTTTGTACGTTGATACTAACGAGTATTTATGAGATACACGTGCTTCAGCAACTTGAAAAATGATATTGTAAAGACACAAAATAAATAAACGAAATTATGCGAAATAAAGTCATGTTGGGAAAATAAAAAATACAAAAAAAAACATCAACAAAATCTTCTGTAAGGAGAAGAAAAATACAGCAATTTAATTCTTTCATAGAAGCTTTCAAACAACATTTTAAGAGCCATGAATTTGATTAGAAACTCATCATTGTTAATTAATCGCTCAAATGTGTTGATTAATGTTGAAAACATTTTTGAAAATTTTATTTATTAATTAACTTGATTGGAATTTGAAAAGAATTTTCACCGACTCAACCCTTTTTGCCTGCTCCACCACTTCAGAGAACAACTTAGGCTCATTAATTTTATTTTAAACAGAAGTCATAAACACTTTTCGTAACGTTTCACCTTTTATTTATTCTTTATTTTACCATTTTAGATAAGAAAAATACTTACTGCCTTAAGAAAAAAGCAAAAAAAAAATAAGAAAAAGCAAAAAATAAAGAAAAAATATGTGAAGAATAAAAAAAAAACGTAAAATATGTCGAGAAATAAAAAAGGTCCATAACAAGATTTATGAATCTAATCTGTATTTAAAATCGCTTCATTACTCCATCAGCTTTGTTTATTTTGTGGCAGAATAGGAAAAAGTTAAAATAATCTTGGCTTAAGATTAGAAAGAAGTCAGTTGTTAAAAGGAATGTAATTACAGGATGTAACAAAAAAAAAATAATTTAAAAGGTTTTAAAACTAATTGCTATATATCTTACACATGCAAGTATTGGCACAAATAAATTGATTAAAGGATTTAATAACTCAGGAAATTGTCTGCTTATAATTCTCAGTTTATCTCAGATACACTCAGCACGCATCATCCTCCTCGATCTTATGTTTTACGTTTTCGTTTAACGAAGTCTTTCAGCTAAGATTATATTATCTGAGTATCATTTTCGCTATCCTGCAGGATTGGGGCTCCTTGAACACGAGACTATCTTACGTACAAGTCAGTTTTGCAAGTTTTTAGGATTCCAAAAGATCTGAGCTTATCTTATTCCCAGAATGATTTCAGGTTCTGGTGGATAAACTGTTGCTCGATAATCTTCTTCTACAAGATTATCTACTACTTCGTTTCCCTTCACCGTTATGATTGAGCGAATCACTTTTGAAAAGTGTTTATGAAGCTGCAAGCATTATCATGTAACATCAGATTAACATGCGACAGAGATAGAATACAGGAGACATTTGTAGCAGAATACAGGAGACATTTGTGGGCATGGTCATGTCGCATGGTTAAAACAAACAACAAACATCAACAACATTCAAAAATCTTAAACACATTAATATGCTTACTTATGCTGCCTTATACATTTATTGAAGCATATTCGGTTTATTGCGCATAGAGTTTTTTTTCCCGCAATTTTTCATTTCCCGGGCAAGCGGGAAATTTTTTTAAATTTCCTGGGATCCCGGGATCTCGCTCCACGAAATAATAAATATTAAATTTGCTACCCATTAACAAAAATTGTATTAGAAAGTTTGAAATACACTATCATACACCGTCGTACGATTCATTCACTGGAAAATCTGACAGAATTTTGTTCCACTTTTATAAATAGCATTGAATTTGCCACACTATCATACAAAAAAGATGCAAACACATGCATACATGTGTATTTTTCACTCAAGTAATTTTAGATTTTATTGATTTTGTTCGCCTAAATAGTTGCAGATTTATAAAATAAATAGTTTTTGTTTAATTTTGCTTTTGTTGCAACTTAATTTCTTAAAAAGAAATCTATCATTTTATGGAAATTTTCATAATTATATGCAAGTCGGACTGACTTGTCAAAAAATCTACCTCACACACTTTTTGAACACACACGACTTTTTTTGGCAGATCGCATGACCAAGTAGGATAGTTTATCACGGCCTTTACTAAAACATACCTTATGTTTTAATAATACATTAATATGTTAATTTAAATTGGATATACAATTAGAAATATACAATTAGAAAATTCTGCAATAAAAGAGGAAAATTATGTTTAACTGAGAAATATACTTTTCTGAAACAACTTTTCATTTTTGAAATACGTTTTTTCAATTTTGATATATGGGTAATTAAGTACCAGACACGGTCCACCAAACAAAATATTTTGATAGTGATCCAACTTATTTGTTATCTTTTTTAAGGAATATTAGACTAGATATATAATTTTATAAATAAAATAAATGTATTTCGGTGATCATTAATGCACAAATTATTACCAAATCCTACCCTACCTCAGATCTTCTAATTTTATACCAGAAATTAACCATTATAAACTATAGTATTAGTGAAGATGGCCCGATCGAAAGCCATATTTTGGAAACATAGAAATTAAGTATGAAATTTCAGAATAGAAATATAATAGAAAAAATGTAATGTGAGTCACGTAGGGTGCGTCACAAGGGGTTCATGACTTCTGACAAAAAACGACAACATTTTTTGGCTGCAAAAAAGTTCAAAAAATATTTTTTATGTCAAAAAATATATTATCATGCATAAGTTGAAGGTACCTCTTTTGAAAGACCAAAAAATTTGTGTATATTAATGTTAAAAGGCGTACGAATGTAGGGTTCGTCACACAGGATTTACACATATGTATGTATGTATCATGCGATTTCAAATTTTGTAGTTAAAATTAAATTTGAAAATTGAATACAATTGAAAATAAAAATTTTCTTTTATTAAAAATTTTTGAAGTGAAATTTAAAATTATGTACATATTTAAAATATTTTTATTAAAATCACTAATTTTTTTGGTCATAAGCAATCTGTGTAAAATATTAAGGTTAAGTAGGATCTTGTACTTTAGCGTTAATAGATAATATGCAGATAAATAGATTTATGTAGAAATAAAATTATGTCAACATTTTTCCTGTGAATTCTGTTTCACATCTCTTCAAGTATTCTTACTGGCGTTGAAAAAACTCCTTCGTTTGTAGCTAAGCTGGATGGTACACACAGTATTTGTTTAGCCAATTTTTGCAGAATTGAAAGACCTTTAGCTTTTTTCCAAAAATCACGTGAGCGGTGCCCATCTCTAAAAATTATACGAAACAAATTAAATCAGCTGTGCTGACCAACATGTCCTATATTTATTCGTTGTCTTTGACGAATTCATTGTCTGAAACAATGACAATGATTTCAGAGTGAAATAAAATAAACAAAAATTAAGGTTTGAATCAAAACAATAATTTACCTCTCTGTTAAAACTTTTTTGTTGTTGTTGTTGTTGCCGTGTATTTTGTTTTTAATTGATTGTGTACGTGATTATCGGGACACATCTAACAACAAAAACAGCAACAATAAGAAAATCACGAGTGATTTAAACAATGAACATGAGCGAGTGAATGAACATTTTTTATTTTATTTTCTTTATTTTTCAGTTTAGTTCAACGGTGCTGTGTGGTACGTTTGTAGTAATAATTCTTAAACAGTTTATGTCTTTAGCAAACAACAACAGCAAGAACAAGAATGAATGAATACAATCGGTTACTGCGATAAAAATCTCGTTTACCTTTATTTTATAGTCACGTATGTGCGAGTACCGGCAGACATACACTTACGTTTATGCCTTCGATATTTTAAAAAGTAATTTCTTGTACGGAATGGTGCGGTTGCATGCTGTGACACTGTATGTTTTGTATTTGGGAGTTTTTTTTTTGTTTGTTAATATTTATTAGATGATGATCCATGCCTCCTCCCTCTTGTTTTCTTTATAAAGATCATGATGATAATTATTGCTGTATTTGCTTAGAGGAGAATGTATCTTAGTGCCGTTTTTGTTAGTTGCTTGTTGTTTGTTATTTCTTTGTCTTTATTTCATTTTAACTTTTGCCCCTACACGACTTTTATCATAAACATTATTTCTTGGTGAGATAATTTTATATATTTAGCTTAAGGAGTTTTTAAACATCGCAGCCATCCCAATTCATCCGCAGTAAACTACACCGGACCATCATCATCATCATTATGTATTTTAACCAATTTAATTTATAAAGACACAAGTATTTTAGATCTTATTTATTTGTACGAAAGTATATTTAAGGTTTATTGGTTGAAAATTTATGTTTGTATCTTATTACGGATTGTTTGTTTTCTTTAAAATGTGTTCGTTTTTGGTTGCTTCGAAAGTGTTTTAAGAAACAAGAAATCGAAGCCTTCTTTGCTTTTCAGTTGAATTTCAATGTTATACAATTTTTGTTTTCGTTTTGTTGGAAAATTCATTTAATGTTGACAATTTTAACAAATTCCCAAGAACATTAAATGTGTTTGACCAGACACTTTGATTGTATCAATAATCTCTTTCGCTTTCTTTACCTTTCCAATTAAATTAATTAGTAAAATGTCGAATTTTTTTTAACAAGCCATCAATAAAGTTTGAATATTTTATTTTTTGAAATTTTTACATTTTCAAATATCGAGTTTCATATTTTTAAAAATCTGTTGCATATAAGATTTCAGGGAATTCAAAAAAAAAGAAATCATTTCTTTGTCCCAAAATTAACGCAAGACTTGAATTTGTCGCCATTTGTGCAGCAATCTGTTGACAACCCTCAAACAAAAATAATTCGACAGCAGACAGTTTAGGGTTAGTAGAAATGGAACGTTACACGATAGAACAATATGTTCTCGTTATTGAAAAATATTTCAAAAATAATGAAAGCTTGACGGTGGCAGTTCAATTATGTGTTCAATTTTGTGCAAAATATGATCGGAATAAAACACTTCGTCAACTATGAAGAGATTACTTGAAAAATTCAGGGACACTGGATCTGTTAAAGACACCAAATATACTGATCGTCCAAAAACAAGCCCTTGAAATGTCAATAGTGAAGCAGTGCGTGGGAGTGTCAGTAACAATCCAGGGAACTCAATTTAGCGTCATAGACAAGAATTTCAAATTTAAAGAAGCCCTCTACTCACTAAAGAGCTTTGTCTCCATGCTTACAAAATTCAATTAACCCAACAACTGCAGCCTAATGACCACGCAAAGCGAAGAGATTTCGTTGAATTGATTATTGAACATCAACAAATGGAGCAAAGTCATTCTAAGCGATGAAGTACATTTTCACCTTGATGACTTTGTTAATCGTCAAAATTGCCGCTTTTGGGATTCTGAGAACCCACATGTGATTGTCGAAAAACAAAGGGATCCACAACATGTCACTAATTTGTGTGGACTTTTGGCTGGAGGAATAATTGGACCATACTTTTTTTGAAGATGAGGCTGGTCAAGGAGTGACTGTTACTGGAGCTTGATATCGCAACAGGATAACACTGTTCCTTCCGCCAAACTTGGATGATATTGATATGTGGCAAATATGTGGTTTCACCCCTTATTAGCAAAAGTCGAGGAAAAATATGTCAGTGTTGTTGGCCTGTTTTATGTTTTTGAAACATACAAAACATAAAACTTTAGTCAATTCAATATATCAACACACCTGCATATTTACAGTCCGGAATTAAACTATTTTCCCTTGTAAACTTTGAAAATATTTGTTAACTTTAGTAGAAGTTTATTTAAACTGTTGCAACTGATAATAACATTTTACCCCATTTTAGTCAGTTTTAAACTCTGAATAAAACCAAAAAATATATTGAAAATTTTACATGCATATTTTGTTTGGAGACAATAGAATTGTTCTAATACCAGCTGCAATTTTTTTTATAAACTTTTTCAATTTTACCTAACAAAAAAAGAAAACTTTAGTAAACTCGTAGAGTAAATAAAATATGAAAAAGTCATTCAACTTTTCACAGAATTTTTGGTTTTGTTTTTTTGGATGCGAATATTTGACCGAGTTTAAGTAACAATATTTCTAAGTGCATAAATTTACTTTAGATGAGTTTTTTTGGAAGCAAAAACTTTTCTATAGAAAGTTTATTAAAAATGTTTGCAATAAAACAACAGCGGCAGAGTTGAAGTTGTAGAGTGGGTGCAACAGCAGCAGCAGTGACAGAAACAACACACAGGTTGTTGCAAATTGCCAGTTTCCTTTTTTTTGTTTACACCGGACATGATGTTAGAAAAAAATAAAACTGTGCAAAAAGCTGAAAGAGCAGGAAGCAAAACAGGATGAATCTCGATTTGAAGGTGCGTTGTGAGAAAACATCAAGTCACTAACTAACTGCCCTTGAACACCTCATAAACATTTTACACGAACCCCCCAAAACAGACTCACAAAAAATGACGCAGTGTGCAATCATTGCCAACTGATACTTTTTCCTGCTCCTGTTGTTGCTGCTGCCAGCGTTGTTGTGGCTGCTGCTCCTGTATTTGGCTGGTAGGTTGGCAGACTGGCTGCTATTTATTTGGTAGTTCACTAGTGCTAATATGCAAAAAGTTCTCGAGTTAAAAAAGAGAAACAAAAATAATTCAGACGACAAGGAACAACATCTGAATAGAAACAAAAAAAAAAGTCTAGAAATAAATTTTTTCTCTTGAATGCTGCATTAGCAGAGTCGAAATTCTGTTACATTTTAGTTGGGTTATTGTTGTTTGAGGTGTCTGTTTGGTTTGCTTCAGTTCGGTTCAGTTCGGTTCGGTTCAGTTCACTTCATGTTTTAGGTGCAGACCAGACAGACTGACTGACTGACATTCATGTCTGGCCTGCAGCCAATGTAATGAATGCGATAATATACAGTAAACTTTGACACTTGCCAAGAACGAACAGTTTTGCCCCCCAAAAAAAAAACAAAACGAGAAAAAATTCCCATTGCTGTTGCAACTATTTGCTGTTGCTGCTGTGGCATTGTGTTTTGTTATTGTTACATTGTTGCTGGTGGCGCACTTAAGAAAAAAATGCTTAGGATGGCAAATACTAGTTTATTTTCGAGTTTACAGGATTTCAGTTATTTAGCATGTGCTAAAGATAAACATAAAAAATTAAAAAAAAAATACTCCAAAAAAGATGGACAAAAATTCCAATAAATACGAGTACAAATAAAAAACCCCATCATATTTGACTTAAGCTTTTAAGGGGATTTGCATTCACTAAACATGTTTTTTATGACAGGATACATTTAATTTGTTGCTTTTATTTCTGTTTTCGAAACTGATAAGAATTCTTCCACATCTGGCCTTTAATAATATTGGCCAAAAAACAATGAGTATTAAAGAGAGTTAAGCTTAAATGAACATTTACAGAAACGCATGAAAAGCTTGCATATTACAAAAAAAAACAGGAAAGAGTTTAACTGTTAGTAAAAGTAATGTGGATGCAGTCGTTGGCCACTTCCGGCATAATCACTGCAGTTGCTTGGCAATTGAAATGAACGTTTTCACAGCTCATTTGTCTACTTTTAAATATTATGCTGGCTACACACATTGCAATGTGTTGATGCAACACGTTTGTCGTTCATGTTTCACATTATGATACACACACTGCAACCAAGAGTGAAACCATGAACGCAACATCATTTCTGTATTTTGTATTCGCATTGAAAATCGGGCAAGAAAGAAACATAGTTGAAAAAATGAGCCGTGCGCTAAGTAAAATAGCAGCAATTATTATTATTGGCGAATTGTTTCATGAAGAGGAGGAAAATGAGGTACAAATAAAGAAAAAAAAGGATATGGTCAAAAAATTGGTATTTTATAAAAGAAAAAGCTTTCAAATGAAAGACTGTTGAAAGATTTAAAAGAAAATGAGCCAATAGATTACAGAAATTATGTACGAATAGACGAAAAAAAAATTTTCTTAAATTATTAGACATGATAAAACACAAAATTACACCTTGCTGGTTTTCAATGAACTAAACTAGTAAAATGAATAAGCACTACTACACACTATGCAAGCAACAGAAATGCAACAAGAAAACATCAAAATATTTTGATGCATGGTAGAATAATACAGGTAGTGTCGAAGCTACAACAACGTTGCTTTTAGGTTTGAAGCTGTCAAAAAGCACAAAAGAAAAATGGCAAAATGGTTGCTTTTTCTGTTCTATAAAGAATTTGTTTCTTTTCCTTTTCTTATTTGCATTTGAAACAAGTGATAAAGTGTGCTTTTTTAGCAGTGTGGGTGTGTGTTAGTAATACATAATCAAATTTTGACAGCTGCGAACCCCAAAAAGTCCATTAACGCTTCGCTACTACCTGTATTATTCCACCATGTTTTGATATTTATAAAACATCGAATGCAACACGAAATGAAACCATAAACATGACTACAGACTGTGTAACATATAATGAAACAAGCCTGGTTGCATAAACACGTTGCTTTGCGTGTAGCCAGCATTAAATACCACTTCTATGTCTGTAATTATTGAACACGAATGAGAATACTTTCCTAACGTAATATCAGGTGCCACTTTAATTAAAAGTTCCTTTTGCTTTTCCTCAGTTTGAGTATCTGCAATACCATCATAGTATTTTTTTTAAATACATACTGTTTTTTCACAATAATATTTGGCAACTGCGGAATAAGGTAGCGAGTTTACAAGACCTTTTTGTTTTTCATTTTTTTTTTGCTAAAATGTCTGTCTTCATAAATATTTATAATGTTCATTAAATCTATGTAATGTTCTACATTTTAGCTTCATCAGTCTCTGAACTTAATAAGTTGTCTTACAAATACATAAATATCAACTTCAAATAAATGCACTGATTAATTTTTTCTCATAAATGTTCATAATCAGGTATGTGATGGAAATCGGTCGGTTTCAAAAATATCGTTTTGAAGGCGTATGATGAATTTCAATTGATTTTGAGAATCAATTTTGTGTCAAATCTTAAAATTTTAACGAGGAAAGCGGGCCTGAAGATAAAACACAAAGAATGTAAAGGAAATTTAAAAAGAACTTGATGACAAGTTATTTAAAAATTTATTAAAATACATTGCAAAAATGTTCACAAAAGGAAAATAATGTGCACATCACAACTTCCTTCGAATCAAAAACGTTTTGTTTTTTAAATTTATTTCCATCACATACTTAAATATATTTATGAATTAGGGGTCAAAATAATTCTATTTCATCTTATAAAGTATGATCTCATAAGTATGTTAAGTTGCCAGTTCATACAGAAGATACTCACCAGAATCATGTTTGGAGTTAACTGAACACCCATCGATTCCATTCAGAACTAAGCGATCTCCAAGTCTGGATAAACTAGCATCCACTTCTCGCCAGCTCGGCATCCATAAACTATCACTACACATCATTTGAAGGTATCCAAACTTAAATCGGTTTGGGGAGAGCCACTCACAAAGCAGAAGCGATCATATTTTCAAATAAAACTTTTAAGCATCAAATCTTTGTTTAAAAATTTAAAATTATTATTCAAAACGAAGAGGGAAACTTACGCGTACTCCCAATTAATTTATGAATTTTTTCAAAGTTTATTTAAATCAAATCCAATTAAATTGTAATGAACCTGTTAGTTTTATTTATTTCCAATTTAATTCCTAAAATCGACAACAATTTAAAATGAATTTGTCCACTAGTTATAACAACAAAAGCTGCCTGAAAACAGTTCAAGAAATTGTATCCTTAATCTCTCAACAAAAACAACAAAAACAACAACAACATCATTGCAATTTGATTTCAATTTAATAAATAAGAAAATTTTCTTTACTTCTTTTAAAAGGGTAAATCAATTCTGAATGTATGTAAACATGTTGCGGGGACGGATGTTAAAAAAGGATTTATTTTATTTATAATTTGTAGTTGCACAAACAAAGAAAACTAATGAAGTGAAAATTGTTTTTTTGCGAAAATAAAATAAAATATTGATGCTAGTATTATTTTGTTTTCAACATATTCCTTTCATACAATATTTGAAAATGATTTTCTTGTCATAATGGTGCAGGAAAGATAAATTATCAGGAAGCAATTTTACCGTCTATGCATCCTCAATGGCAACCAACCCCTCCTTTCCTTGTAACAACAATGACCAACGTCTTAACAAGAACAAAAAAAAAAAGGAAAGAAATTTTATTAAAAAAAACTCTAATAATGTTTCGATATGTATTGAAAATCATATACAATTCCTTGGACAGTGATTTAACATGAATACGTTTCATATGTATATGAACATGTTCAAATGTCTGTGAGTCTGTTGTACAACATAAACAACAAGAGCAATAACAACATCGTCATCGCCATCAACAGCAACAATAAACAAACATAATCGTCTACTAAATAAACAGAACAACAATCGTATAAAACCAAAAAACATTAAACGACAGAATGTTCAATCATTCATTCATTCATTCATTCATTCGTTCGTTCATGTTCTCACTGTTTCATTACGACTCTCATCAATAGTTGTGTGTGAACTTTCATTTATTCTCTGATAAGAATGTGATTTCGATGAAGTGAAAAAGGACTTTTGCGACAAAATTTCCAAACTATTCACATCATAATAGATGAAATTAATAAATTAAAATAATTATTCCGTTTATATTCAGTTACGCTAAATTTTGCACTCAGGATACTCAGCACCGTACGCCTTCTCTCAGGGAACTTGTTTCCGAAACCCGCTCATTTTTGCGAATAACACGTTCTGCGTTAAAAGCGCATCCATTTGTGGTTGATATGCCAGTGGATCGCACTACGCATTACAGAGAAAATTCGTTCTTTAGCCGAACAGTTCGCATGTGGAATAAAGTACCTGCAGAGGTCTTTCCTGTTACTTTCAATTTGGGAAGGTTCAAGTCGAACGTCCACAAACACTAATCCCTTTAAGCTCCTTCTCATAACCAATTTTCCTAGATCCGGCACAATTCATTGCACATGTAGAGGTCATCCCCAAAGCGTTTGTCCAAGTTGAAAAAAAAGACACAACTGGTGGCTCAGCAGCAGATACATCCAGTCGCATAAATAAGGCATGGAGTGCATTTTCCCAGTTAAACCCAGTTTGGAAATCTTCTGATATTCCAAAACAAATTAAAATCAAATTATTTAACTACAACATAAAATCCACTCTGTTATATGGTTGCGAGACCTGGAGCATGACACCACGTGATGTAGAATGCCTTCAGGTATTTCTCAACAAATGTCTCCGCAAAATCTTACGGATTTTCAAACCTGTAACAATATCCAACAACCAACTCTGGATGGAGGGAAACCAGCAGCCTATTAAAACACGGAAATAAGTAAACCGAAATTGACTTGGATAGCTGACACCCTCCGTAAACTAAACGATGATACTATTGTCAAGAATTGCCGGATCGGAACCCCAGGGAAGCAGACGAGTTGGGAGACCAGCGCACAGCTGGAAGCGGCAATTGACAACAGAACTTTCAAAATTGCGTATAAAGTGGAACGAAGTCAAGCATCGAGCCGATGAGCGATTTTATTGGAAACACCCCATGCTCCCTCGGGCACACTAAACATTTCAAATACATGTTAAAAACTGGTGCTTTTTACGGGAATTCCTGAAATTTCAATGTTTCTACGGTTATAAAAACAATTTTGACAACAAACAATTACTATCAGCAACACTGTTTGTTTTGTTTTGTTGAATTTTGATTGATGAATAAATTGAAGCGAAATTTGATTGATGAGTATTAACTTTTTAATAATTTTTTTTATCCCGAATTTATCTTCAAGTATATCACAAAATCAAAAAACAACAGATAAGACCGCTTCTCCTAAAAGCTCAAGACTTGACGAGTAAAACCTGACGTATGTATGTGAACCGGGTCTAAGATGCTGAACTTGTGCTCTGGAAGTAATGCGAATTCAGATCATGTTATAATTTTTTTTTTTTATATAATGTTGAAACTTCAAACTCAATTTCCCAAAGAAAAATTTTTGGAAGATACGTGAAGACAACTTCGGGACCACGTAATGTAAACACAAAAATAAAAGGTAAAAGAGCACTCACTATCTTGACTTAAAGTAGAGTCTTAAGCCAATTATTTGTGCAACATATTTAGATAATGATGGCTTTTTCAAATGTTGCTTATTTTTTAGAATGGAACACGAATAATAACTAAATGTTACGTTTTTGTAAAAAAAAAACAAAACGCCATTAGATGTTGTTAATATTCAACGTTCTAGAAAGAAGGATTTGCTAGATTTTCTAAATACACACACATATTTTCTTACTTTTACAGGAATATTTAAAATACATTTATTTTGCGATTCTAATTCTTCTCAAACATAAATAAAATAAAAATTTCTAAACATAAATTTGCAAAAAAAAAAAACAAAAAAAATGTGCCCTTTTCTTAACAAACGCTTGAAAATTTCTAATTTTATGTGTAACAAATAAAATAAAACAGAAACTATAGAAAATAGATTTCTATAAAACTAAAATTTTTCATTATATTTCATTTGCTGGTAACACAAAAGCAATATTGCTTCAGATCGTTATGCTACAAAGATTTTCATTTGCTTTAAGGTCAGCAACATTTCATTGTTGTTGCTGTTATTTTTCATACATGAAAACCCAGTCATGCAGTTAAGATTTCTATTATTTTTATCTTCATATCGAAAAGAGAGCCTGAGGGCCAAGTACGTGCAGAATTTTTATTAACAATTTATTTTAAGACAAATACGAACGAAATGTATACGATGCTTATTTATTTGCATAATAAATTTGATATAAAATGATCTGCATGAATCCAAATTTAACGATTTTGTTTAAACTAATAGTAAATTGGTTTCTCAGGGCGTACATTCATTATTTACATACATAAACATATTTACATACTTTTAAAATACATATCACATTTTCAGATAAATCTCAAAGTTCAATCATCATTTTTAGTGGGCTCGAGTTCAAATGAAATTCGTTTTTTATTAGTAGTTGTGCTTCAAAGTGATTATTATTTTGGCTAAAGTTTGTAAGATTTTTATAAAAAGAATTGGATGTGAGACAATATTCCAAAGGCGCAAGGGGTAAATTAACATCAATTAATTTCAACTTACACGACAGAACAGAGACGTTGTTTTTCGGGAGCCGCTATACTCTCATCATTCGTGTTCATGTGTGTTTTAATGTATCCGCCACTGTTTAGCTGAATCGCTTGAATGTGATTTAAAATTTTTATTCATACAAATTATGACCCCAAAAAGAATTCGATTCTTTTAATGTTATCACTAAAGAAGATGCGAAAAAATTGGACTGGGAGTAACCTGCACATGTTATCGCTGCCACATCGCACCTCATCAGGACACGAGTCTATACACTTGAGCCGATATTGCTCAAAAATTATTACTGCTAACTCTTTCTAAAGAATGATTAAAAGATTGAACGAAGTTTGTTTACTCTATCGAATATTTACTTTATTTATGGCGCACTATTTGTTTGTATTATTTAGAGTAGTTATTTTCCATTTATGTATTTATTTATTTATTTATTATTAAATTTATTATTAAATTTATTATTCGAAACAGGTCTCGATATCTTTTTGAATTTATTTATTTATTTTAATTTCGATGTCCCATACAAAAGACCAGGGGTGCCAAACGTGACGATTTTACGTAATTTTTAGATTTTTTAGAGCGGATTTCACAAAATGACGATTAACGAGTTTGGTTTAGTATCTCTTATACATTGACGATTTTTTCACTCATCAGCGTTCTTTGTTCGATTTTAAAACTTTTGACGGTGGATGCTAGTAAATATTAATATCAACTATTTTAGCCGAATTATTTAACGAATTAGAATACGAAAAGTGCAACTTATTCATTTTATTACAAGTGAAATCAATTTCAGTTAGTACGAAATTCCCATTTCTACTGATTAATTATTATAAATGTTCCATACTCTTCCGCTTTGCCAGAACCATTGGCTGCTGAGATCAATCTATTTTCATTTTTTAATTTTTATTCGCACCTTTTCCCAAAATTAATATTTTACTTATTCAGTAAAACATTAACAATTTTGTTAAAAACAGATTGCAATTGATTATTGAGGCGTATAGCTTGTTCCTATGGGTAAAGTTCCCTGATGATCTGCATTAGCAACAACCTATACCCCTCAATAATCAATTGCAATTTGTTTTTAACAAAATTGCTAATGTTTTACTGAATAAGTAAAATATTAATTTTGGGAAAAAGTGCGAATAAAAATTAAAAATACTTAAATTTGAGAGATTCCCATAAAAAGCACCTATTTTCATTTTTGTTTACTTTATTTTTGTCTTTTGTAGGTGACTTTCTGAGTATTCAACCACCTGTGACAATGTAATCACGTAGTTTATTACGGGTGCCTTCGTCTTTAATAATTTGTTGAACTGTTAAATTTATATTGAAATTAATTTTGAATTAAAATATTAATGGTCTTATTCACAAACGCTTAATAAAGTCAATGTGTACATTAAAACCGGGTTTCCCATATAAAATCCAACATTTAACCTACCACAACTTTATTGATCGTTTGTGAATAAGGCGATAAACTTATCAAATAAAAAATTAACATTTATTTTGGAAAATGTATTAACTATTTCGACGCAAGATCTGTTCAAATCTTGCATTGCTTTGTTGAGTTTTCCATTATTTTGTGTTTGAAGTTTTTAATAAATCCGTTGAATTGTTAATTTTTATTTTAAATTAAAGATTGTTTTATTTATATAAAATACTATTGGTTTTTGTATAAAACAGAAGATTTTTGAGTATCGATTTTTTACGATTTTTTTTTAATATAACGATTAACGATTTTGACGATTTTATTTCCAAAAAAATACGATTTTTCGGAAAATATTACTGGCAGCCCTGCACAAGACTTTAACTGCTAGTCCCACGATGTCACACATATTCGTTCTTTCGTACAATTACATTTAAAACAAAAACAAAATTTTAGAATTTGTGACATCGTAGGACTGGCAGTAAATATGGATTCACCCATTTGTTTCGGACAAAATTTCTGTGCGGACAAAATTTAAAAAAAACACAATGCGGAATATCAAGGAATATGAAATTTATAAATAAAAAATAAAAATCATTGACAAATTGGGTATAAAAAATAATAAAAGAACAGTGCTTTTATTAATAGTTAATGAACTAAATCAAGTGAAATTATTTGAAACACATTTACGGAAAAAAAATTTTTTAATAAAAGAATTGCTGTAAAACCGCTTTTGAAACACTATAATGAAGCAACTCAGATCAATTTTGTCCGGACAAAAATTAAAATTAAATCAATTCAAGTTGAGAAGTTGTCCGAACAAAATCATTTCTCTCTCTCAAGATGAGAGACCTCAAACTACATATGTAAAAAATTTTGTCTAGACAAAAGTTTTATGGGTGAATCCAAGGCGTATTAATCAGGTGGTATCATTGCGGCAGCTGATTTCTTTGTCTTGCTTGTGTTTTCCACATTGAATGTCAAAAAGAGTGCCCTTAATATTTTTCTATATTTGTTTTCTGTAGAAGTTTTTGACAGAACCGATATAAAAAAATGCCTGTTGTTCTTGTGTTGTTGTACTAATAATTTCGCCTGTTTCATAGGCCTTGAGTGAATCCAGTTTAAGTCTCATATTGCAGTATGGAACTCAGTACAAGATACGAGTAGAGTTGGAATCGTGAGTAACTCACTCACACTTCCCTTGGAATATTTTCTCGAAAATAGTTCAATAAAAAAGAGTGCATTAGAGTTTTATATTTATAATTTGGTTTTTATTTATATAAATAAATTTTATTCATTCGCGATCTTATATTTTTGGCTTATGTTCATGTACGCTCACGTGAGTGGAACAAAAATATTCCGAATTTTCACAGAAATGTCTATATTTTGTCAAGTACGTTACCCATTTTAATTGCTAGTACAGATTTTAACCCCTTTAGGGGTACACAAAAATTTTAAGAAATAAAACAAAATTGAAGTCAGAAGGATTAATATACGTTCCCAAAAGCGAACTTTTCTATGGAAATGCCCATATGGTAAATTAATAATTCATTTAACGAATACTATAAATAATATGCATTTAATTTTGCTAGACATTTACTTACTAAAAAGAAGCAGAAAGCAGCTAAAAATTTTTTACAAAATACTTTTCATCATTATTTAGCACATTCTTTACAAACAAAATAGCAGCTGAAAATGCTCAATTATTTATTACTTCCTCATGATTGCAATCACAATTGAGTATAAGGAATCACAAATTTGTTTCGATAACATTTTAACACCTTTAAATTATTAGGGATCCCTTAAGCCGTTCGATTATTTGTCAAATATTTATCTGGCTTTGAAATAAACCGATAGAAAACATTTGTTTTTCTAACTGCTGCCTGTCTTCAGAAAAGTAAAATAAAAAAAAAAAAATAAAAATATTTCCAATACGGTTTGTATTTTGTTTGAAAAATGTGTTCAAATTTGTTTTGTCATTTCCAGTTTAAATTGTGTGTAAGTTAAAGTTGCATTATAATCTAAACGTTTGCTGAAACAAATGTTTAAATTAGGCAATTTAGAAAACAAATAAACAAACAAATAGACGGACGCACAAGTACATTGAAACACAAACAGTTTTTCCGACAGTAGGCGACATAAACATGTCAAAGTGCCAGAAAATAGTGAAACAAAAAATAACCCAAAAAAAAGGGAAGAACACTTTTTGGTTTTACGTAAAATCGTCGTTTTCTTTAATACGAGGGCGTTTGCATTGACAGGAGGACGGACCAGGAGAAATGGTCTAACGACACCCGTACACTTTGAAATGTTCATTCAGTACACGCATAAAATGCACATGCACTGTTCGTACTTTTACACTGACGGAAATGTAATGTGATATGAAACTAATCACCATGTTCGGAATTGACAAAATAGAAAAACACTATAAATTATTCAAATTTCTATTTAATTCATATTCTAAATACAAATACAAATAGAAATGTCTGGCCTGACAACATTCAACAGAAACGTAACATCAAGTCAGACACCAAATGTCAATATTTGCTGCAATTGTTTTGTTAATTTCAGTTGTAGTTTCTCTTGTCTTATTTTCTTTCGAAATTTATGATGTGGGCCCCATTGAGTTTTCTTTAATTTATGCAAAAATTACTTTAAAGCAAGCCACAGTCATTTATTTCGAATTCGTATTTACATGATAATTTAATGTTGTGTTTCTTGTGCCATACAGTGGTGGACAAAACGAAATTAATGAATGAGTATTTAAATACAAATCAACATTAACGATAGTGACAAAATCATTAAATAAATACTTATTTAAATTTACTTTTTTTAATTTCTAAAAGAAATAATAAAAAAGAAAATTACCGACTCCAAAACAGAACAACGATCACACGGGCACACGGACATTTTTGAAATAAAAAACTAAATAAAAACGGAACCAGCCGACTGCAGTCTAGAAGTAAATAAGTGCTTCCACATAAAACGGAAAATTTCCAAATCAATATTGAAATGGCGGAGTTCCAAGTGCACAAACTTTTAAAAAATGTTAACGAACTGCTAAACGACTACTTTTTTAAGTCGTTTAAGAAAACTCTAAAGACATTGAAATGTATTCAGGCAGCCCCGGACTTAGCTTAACCCACCAATCGTGACCTACTGGGCTGTGAGACCAGTTTTGTTAAAAAATTCGTATAACTTTATTCTCCGTTTTTATTTTTTTTTTGCGATTTCGAGAAGCTGCCGTATTTTACGTCCCCCACCATCAGTTCACGACGAAACTGCTTAGTGAGCACTATTTCTGTATTTTTTTACTAACCTGTTGTGTGAGATCGTGTGCCACCGTGTGTGTATGTAAGTAAAATAATCAAGGATTAGATAAATATTAAGGATACCAATTTTTGTTTCGAATGTCGAAACACTAAAAACCTTATTTTATGAACATGTTTTTTTTTATTTTTTTCTTAATTTTAAAAAAATGTATTCCCAAAAACATTGTTATTTTTAATAATCTATTTTGTGAATTTTAATATTTAAATAAAAGAGCTTAAATTGATTAAATGTCTTTATTTTATTGTCAAAGTGCAATAAATAAAAAAAGAAAACATGAACTATTAGCAACACGTTTCGAAAAATCTTCAGTTGAAAATCCCGATGCATGAGACCGGCGGTACCATTAATCAAAGTCAAATTTGCGTCACCATTGGCGGATGAAGGTTTTTCGAGCAGGAAACAAATTAACTGCCTGTTTTTGGAAAATGAAAACAAAGTTGTGAGTGACAATTTGTGTATATTAAAAACAAAAACAAATTTTCGTATTTTATTGTTGTTTTCAACATTAGTTCTCACTTACAATTTTGTTTTCATTACTTGCAGTAATTTTAGAATTTCTTTTAAATAACCTCCACCTGAATCTGCAACTT
Organism: Gymnocheta viridis; assembly: GCA_956483585.1. Lineage (NCBI taxonomy): Eukaryota > Metazoa > Arthropoda > Insecta > Diptera > Tachinidae > Gymnocheta > Gymnocheta viridis. Next base: position 8,448,269 of record OY101444.1, read on the forward strand.
TATTTTTCTGAACCGACTTTTCTTACCATTCTTTTTACTTATTTTGAAATGCAACTGAAGCGACGCATTTTTCTCCAACTTTACGGCAAAGCCGAGTAAGGCCCTAGAAAATAAGGCCCCAATACAGAAAGTGCAATGTAGATTAATAAATTATTAAGAAAAAACAAATTTTTTGATGAGAGTACTGATGAACCATATTGTCACAAAACCTTCTTACGCCTGCCGGTAAGCCGCCATCCATTTTCCCAACTAGTTCAGGGATGTCAGGGACCCACGACTTCCGGTGCAGTAATGGACAATAAAATTTATAAAAAAACAAAGGAAGAACAATTCAAAAATGAAATGAACAAAATGAAACGGAAATTTTTTTTAACAACTTCGGACGGAGATAAATACATTTAACCCCACTGCGACATTACGGAGACATAAGATGTAATTTGTCCCCCCTAGCTGCCCACCATACCTTTCGTAACATGCAATATAAATGGATTATGTCACCCCACTAAGAAAATAACTAGGTCACCTCACTATATACTTACATTAACACACCACACGAATATATTTAGCCGGACATTATCTAAGTATTAACCTTCAACCAAATGAAAACATAAATTGATTGATTGCTAAAGCAAACTTTATTCAAAACTCTTAGATACTTAGATTTATTTGAAACTTAGAATATCGCTGACGTGGGAACTACGCTTTCAGAATAACGAAATGTGTAAAGTTTCACACAAATTGGTTAAGTGGTATTAATTAAAAAGGCATATTCACTTCGTTCGGGCAGGGCACTGCCCACTTTTCTGATTATAATATTGTATTGTCACTGTAACTAAATGTACTTGCAGAGTTAGATAACCATCGGCATAGGGGAAGTAGTTGAAAAAGATTATTTATTTAGCATGGGCGTGGCATTTTCTTCTGGCATCTTTTTTTATTCATAATGTTGAATATAAAAAAAAGAACATGTATTTATTCATTTGTTTTGCCTTATTAAATACTTTCATTGTCACCCAAAGTTCGTCTGATTGTATGAAAGTTGTAAAAACAATAAAATAGATTAATATCGAATATAATTTCTTTGTTGGGATTTTTGAATAAGTTACAAACAGCGTTGCCAATTTAGCGCGTTTCGCGTTAGATTTAGCTCCTTTTTTTCAGTGCCAAACGCGCTGTTTTTCGTCTTAGCGCATTTAATAGAAAACTCGCTGAAAAACTCGCGCGTTTTTAGTAGTTTATAAATTCAAGTGAATCCTATAACAATTCGAAGTGTTACCTTCAATCCGTTTTGTGGCCAGAAGATGCGCCAGACAGTGTAAATGAAAGTATTTTCATGTTTATAATATTAAAAAGTTCCTTATTGATGCTTTTAATCAATGAAAATATTAACCCCTTATTTCTAATACTTACCAAAAGTGTATAATAGATTTATGAAACAAATTTTGTATGTAAAACTGTTTCATAAACCTTTAATAAACATGTGACAATTTATAATTAATAAGGCCCTAAAAGTTTAATATTACGAGTAAATAAAACAAGTTATTGATATAATCTTTGTAACGTTAACACGTATAATTTTATGTAATTTTTAAAAAAAATTTTATTGATATGCCAAAAGAATATTTTAAGTTTAGCTATCGTTTTAAGCTTCCTACGTGTTGAAAATAGTTGTAATGTACGTAATGTACTGTACCTTTTGTACCTGAATGATAAAAAAAAATATGTACCATAGATAGTTATTATTTTGTTTCAATAAATATTTAATTTTTTCTAATAAATGCAACGACTTTGGAATAGCACGTTTTGGTTATGAATATCTGCTAACGCCATGATTTAGCGGGCTTTAGCGCGTTTTGAGAAGGTGTATGGCGCGTTCTGATTACAACGCTGGTTTCAAAGCCTACTATACTTATAATTGTAATTTTTGAAATTCTCATTGGTTTTTTAAGTTTTCGTATAAGATAAGAGGTTTGAAACTATTCAACTCTTCAAAAATATGGTTTAAGGTTCACTGATGATTTGGCATTAACACCAACTAAATGCATGTATATAGACTAGCTAAACAAAATTTTTTGAATTCTTTAACAAAAAAAGATATCGAGACCTGTCTCGCATAACAAATTTAATAACATGTATTTACTTTATAAGTTCGTGACGCTTTACAACGGGACCAATATGCAAGTACAGACATGAAAAAATAAACTTCGAAAATATAAACGAATTGAGAACATTCTCCTTGTTTTAAAGTCGATTAAAAATAGTACATTTCGATTAACCAATAATCGAACAATTGATGTCAATTAGTCGATTAAAATTGATTTCGTAGTAAGTTCTTCTTTTTCTAATATAGTTTATAGTTTTTTATTTTTGTACAAACGCAAATTTTTACCATTCAAAAATAAATTTATACACTCCTATTTAAAATATCTCAGTGTTTGTTTTCAAACATTAAAAAACGTGTAAAACCCAAATATGCCCATCCTTCCAAACGAAACAGTGATGGCATCACAAGAAAAGTATCCAAATAAACGAAGAGTGCTGCGTGCAAGAATGACATACAACCATTATCCAGTTCTTTGTATGAATGGATGGATGTGGGGGGTGTCTGTATATTTTAGAGCGCCTCCAATTACGGATGTGTTAATTGTTTACGGTAAGTTTGTTGAACAAATACTCAAGCGGCGTTCATTCTCTCATTAAAACACACATAAATATTTAAAGTATTTTTACATTGAAAAGGTGTTCGTTCGTTCAAACACCCATTTCACGTAGTCAATAAGAAAATAATGCGAGTGCTTGTTAGCTGTTGAATTTGTCCGTAAATAGATGTACTCGTACATGGTGGCATGTATCTTTAAAATAAATATTTATTTATTATTTTCAATTTGCATTTTGAAACGCTTAAAGATTCTCTACGGCTTTTTGAGGTATTTGGTATTTAAATTAATTTTGTAGACAACAGCAGTTTAAAAGGTAGTTTATTTGTAATTGTTTTATGTTTTAAAATCACGTTTCATACGCTACAATATGCAGCCAATGAAAAGTACTAAAAATTTGTCAAGTCTAAAAGAACTCTTAAAAAAAACAAAGATTGAAACAAATTTTGAAAGTTCTTCAGTGTTTCCTGTAAAAGAAAGATATCATATATCGAAGTCAATGATTGTGGAAAACGACTAATTTGTATATTTCCTTATGAAGCCCCATCACTTTCTGTTTATCTACGAATGAAGTGGAGCTCTATTTAATGTCGTCTATAGTGCAATCTGTGTTCGGCCACTATCAATATCATTTTGTACCTTTCTTATTGCATTTTAAATGTTTGCGTTTGTAAATTCCTACAAGTACTCGTATTATAGTTTTAATGAGAATTTGTATATTTTATTAAATGTGTGTTAATTGATTCCAGTTAATAGTTAATTAACTTGTTTTATATTCGTACTTACAATAATTTAAACTTCACAATTATCTTCAGCAGCGTTTTCTCATTATTCAAGCGGCTTTAAATTGTTATGGTCGAATTCATAAAAAAAATATTTTGAAGCATTATGAAACAAAGTGACTGGTCAACGATGTCGAACGAATTCTTTCTTTCATGAAATTACATATAAAACAAAAAGAAATTCTAAAATATTGTTTTTGTTCTAAATGAAATTGTACGAAAGAAGGAATATGTGTGACATCGTGGGACTGGCAGAAACATCGTATATATGTATATCTGTTTTATAAACCGTTTATAAATCTAAACAAAAAAAACAAACCATAAATAAAGCCGCTTTTATATAAAACAAGCATTTGTTCTAACACTCGTACTAGAGTACAGGTAGACCTCGGTTAACACGTGTTTCATTGAGCACTTCTAGTTCTTCATGCACTCAAACGAGTATTAAACATATTTCATTTATTCCAATCAAAATGAAACACATACAAGTATTTAACTCAAAATATTTTTTATTGTATATTCCATTGAATTGTGAATGCAAAACAAGAATTTGTAAATAATTATGAAGTGCTGTTGAATAAATACAAGTCAAAAAAAAAATAATAAAAACGAATAATAAATAGAGCAAAAATAAATAAATAAAAACAATTTGTAATTATGTGCATGATGAAACATTAAGACATGAATAAATATTTCGACACCCTTTAAATTAAATTTGTTGCAACCTGCAACTGTTAGTCGGCACAAGGAACCTCAACACACCAACACACAGAGTACATATGCAACCATTAGATATAAACATTTGAACACATTGTGGCTGCAGTTGAGGTGAACTTTATTTTAAGTAGATCATTTTATTCACATTCTCAGAAATACATTTAAAAAATATATATATATAGTTGCACCCTTTATTACAGCCATCATGTTGAAGATAATATTTAGTCTGACATTAAATTTGAGTGTAAGTACAGGGTGTTCTAATATGACTGTTAATAAACATTGTTTGCTGATACATGATACTTTTGTTTGTATTAGAATTCGTTATTTTGTCGCAACAGTGTGCAACGTAGCAAATTAAATCAGCAGCCAATGGCGCTGAATAAGCGAGAGGGACTGGAATATATGGAGTAGTTATTCATCAGAGATGGGATTTCGTACTAACCGAAATTGATTTAACATGTAAAAATGACTAAGTTTGTACTATTCGTATTCTAATTTGTTAAATAATACGGTTAAATAGTTCATATTCCTGATCACTAGTATCCACCGTCAAAAGTGGTAAAATTGAACAAAGAACGCTGATGAGATGGTGTAGCGACCTCGAAATCAGTACTGATCCGTTCAGCTAGTCTGATGAATAATATAAAAAAATAAAAAAATGGTTCCATATATAGTACTCTCTTAATAAAAAATAATGAATTAATCCAAAAAATTTTCTAATAATAAAAATGAAATTAAAATAGTCTATATACATGCATTTCATTGATGCTAATGCCAAATCATCAGTAGACCTTAAATCATATTTTTGCAATTTTTCAAACATCTTTTAAAAAACCAATGAGAATTGCAAAAATTACAAAAGTATAAATAAGCATAGTAGGATTTTAAAATTTATTCAAAAATCCCAACAAACAAATTATATTATTCGATATGAATTTATTTTATTTTCTTTTCAACCTTTATACAATTGGACGCCCTTTATGTGACAATAAAATTATTTAATAAGGCAAAAAGGAAAATAAAATCAATTTTGAAAGAAAAATAGAAAAATTTTAGCTGTTCGGACAAGTTAATGATGTCAAGAATCGAACACTTTGCAGGCACTCAAGAACAACTGGGAATATTGCTGGTGCTGTTGCAACCCAAAGTGTTGAGGAATAGCCAGGTTTGTCCATTTCTCGTCGAACTTTGAAATTGTACATTCCGAAAGTGACATTACACCGTATTATCCCAGCAAACATTAGGACAACAAGCAATTCATTCGATTTTAAGAGGCAAATTTTTCAGTTCTATTCTCGAACGTAACTTTTATTTTTTGACAACTTAATTTATTATTATAAAATTCAAAATGTTTCAAATTGCAACACTGTAATGTAGTTCACATCACGACAATTAATTTTCTTTTTCTTATTTTTTTTTTTGTAATTATTTTTAACTAATTGTATACTCGCACTTCTGCTATTTTAAAACTCAAGTTTTGTTGTAGAAGCCCACACAAATAAATTAATAATTTGCTTAAAAACTTATTTTTTAAGGCATCTAAAGTTCAGTTTATGCAAAAACTCACGCCTACCAATCATCAATATCATCGTTTGTTTGCTGATTGAGTCCTTGAAATGCATCAAACTGATCCGGAATTCGTATAAAAATTTTGATGACTAATGAGGACTATTTTCACTTCGGAGGCCTCATTAACAAGTAGAATTGTCGCATTTGGGGCTCGATAAATGCAAGAATTATTATTGAAAAGTCACTCCATCTTGAAGGTGTGATTGTTTTGAGCAGTTTTCGGTGTGGCGGAGTCGTTGGGCTTTACTTTTTCGTAAATGAGGTCGGAATTGGAAAATATTGATATGAATAACGTTTGTTGTCAACAAGGTGGAACTACGTACGACACAAGTAACGACATCATCGCTCTTTTGTGTGAAAAGTTTCTTGCCCGTTTGATTTTTCGAAGAGGCGATCACAATTTACCACCGATATCTTGTGATTTAACAATTTTAGATTTTTTCTTTGGGACCACGTGAAGGATAAAGTCTATGCCAATAGCGCACAATTAATTGAAGACCTCATATATGGAATTCGAAAACTTATCGAGGACATGCAGCCGCAAATGTGCGAAATCGTGATCATTGGTCCTGGAAGCGCAGCCGTAGCGGCCATTTGGCTGATATTGTTTTTCATTATTAATGTCACACCCTTCTCTTTATAATTAAATAAACACCCGCTGATTTGGCTTAAAAATGTTCGCTTTTTTTTACATATCAAAATGAAACCTCATATTGGAAGACCCTATTTATAGATGAATTTTTTTGATGCCAAACAGAAATTTTCAACAAGTTTATAATTTAAATTAAAAAAAAAACATACAAAACACATTTACGAGTACATATATTTCCTGAGATTTCAAAGCAATTAAAAATGTTTAAATACTTCTAAATCAATCTTCGCATGCATAAAATTGAATATGTAGTTTAACTCGAACACAATAAATAAAACTCTGTACAGGAAATGTTCAAGGAACTGGCATCTTTCATACATTTCAATTGCATCATTACTCGTTTATAAATATTTCATATACCCAATAATAAACTGCCGGATATTTGAAAGAACCTAAAAAGTATTTAAAAAAATTCCTTTGCAATTTATTGGCATTAACTCGGGTATCATCATTTAGGCCTTCTTTTTTGTTTGGTGATCATAACTTATTCAATGTTATTAAGATGACCATTTTGTCATTGAAATTGCATCTTTAGCGCAAGTTTTTGTCATTGAAATTTACGATATTAACGTTTAATTTTTCCTGCAGTAATATGAACCTTTTGAATTGAAAATTTTTACACGTACCGCATATGAAAATATGGGGATAAGTCTAAAAAAAAACTTTATTAAATATTTTACCGAATCCATCCATCTACGTGATACTGGGTATGGTGGACTTTTCTAAAATCTATATTTCATTCTTCTAGTTCCACGCTAAAACAATTAATTTTCAAATCGCATCTCCTCACTTACTATTCTACTGTTTAAACAACAGTCAGACGATGTAAGTAGTTTTGTGAATGCAGGAATGGTATTGTTTAAATATGATAGAGAAATTTTGCGTTGAATTCAGTTTTCTAACACAAAAACAATATAAAAATTTTAATTAGTTTGTGAATGGCAGCAAAAAAAATATCGTCGTTGAAAGTCACGTTTTGCAAACAACAAAATAGAGAAAATGCAAACAAAAAAAATATAACAATAATGGAAGGAGAAATTAAAACAGAAGGAACCCAAAACGGAGCCAAAGTAAAAGGAAGACAAAAAGTAAATAGAACAATCCGGACAAAATCAACAAACCACAAATGAAATGAGAAATGCATGAGGACAATGACTTGACAAATTAAATTGCTCGAGGCATATTAAGTTGTACAATAATTTTAAATTCATTTCATCTAACTCATCTTAATGTTATAATCACGTATGTACGTTCGTATATGTATGTCTGCCTAGTACACGTATGTCTGTAAGTATGCAAATACATGTAATCCTGCAGGATCTTCCAATGAGAGGTTTAATTTTTATATGTGAAAAACGAGTATGTATTTTTAAGCGGAATCATGAGATGTTTTTTTAATTTTAAAGAGGAGGGTATGCCATTAATATTGGAAACAATGGAAAACAATATCACGGTTACGCCTGCAGGACCAAATTATATTCATGAAATTGTCCATCACCGATTCACACACTTGCGGCTGTATGTCTTCGATACGTTCGATAAGTTCCATCTATGAGGTCTTGAATCAATTGTGCGTTATTGGCATAGACTTTATCCTTCGCGTAGTCCCAAAGAAAAAATCTAAAATTGTTAAATCACAAGATCTCGGTGGTAAATTGTGATCGCCTCTTCGAAAAATTAAACGGGCAAGAAACTTTTCACACAAAAGAGCGATGATGTCGTTACTTTAGCGTGGCAAGTGTTTGTTGAAAACAAACGTCGTTCACATCAATTTCTGTCAATTCCGGCCATACAAAATTATTAATTATCGTTCGATAACTCATCCAATTCACCGTAATATTTGTTCCAGCCTTATTTGCGAAAAAGTAAAGTCCAATGACCCCGGCACACCAAAAACTGCACCAAACAATCACACGTTGAGGATAGAGAGGCTTTTCAACAACAACAATTCTTACGTTTTTGGACCGCCAAAGAAGGGAATTCTGCTTTTTAACGAAGCTTCCGAAGTGAAAATGGTCTTCATAATTCACCAAGATTTTTCTAGGAATTTCCGGATCAGTTTGATGCATTTCAAGGACCCAATCAGCAAAGACACGACATTGATGTTGATCGGTAGGGCTGATTTTTTGTATCAACTGAACTTTAAAAGCCTTAAGGCGGAAGTCTTTATGCAAAATTCGATTTGCTGCCTGTTCGACGATATCGAAAGAAAATTTTCTTTCTTATAATTACATTTAAAACAAAAACAAAATTTTAAAAGTAGTTTTTGTTTCAAATGTAATAATTCGAAAGAAATTTTTCTTTCGATATCGACGAACACGCAGTTAATGTCGGGAAATCGACAAGTCTGGGTATTCCACAACACTAAAGACCGGTGCACATACATAGAATCCGTCGTACGTTATACGGCATCAGAAGCATGTGTACACGCATTGTTAGTTTAGTTTGGACGTTTTGAAAAGGAAGAAACAAACAACATTACATAATTTTTTTTTAAGAAACCACATAAATCTTTGATGAAATCTTTATGTATCTTTTAATCATATTTTCCCCCCAAATTCGTCATTATTGGGCGCATTAATCAGACGCAGCTGTTAAGCTAAACTGTTGTGAAACTGTTGTTAACTGTTGAGCTTAGAAACGGCTTGATGAATAATTGGATAAACAACAGCTGATCAATGTAAACAATTGAAAAGAAATAAAAATACTGCAAAAGAAGTAATTTAATTTGCTAAATTAATTAGTTTGGCTTATACTTAAAAGTATGGACACCGCAGAATTTGCAATGGAGTTTTTCTTGGCAGGAATTTTCCATTTTTATTTTAAAATCTGCACCACAAATTCTCATATTCAGAACACAAAAATGCACAGCAAAATCCTCCAGTAAAATAATAAACCTGCGCCGATTGTATATATATTTGTTCGCCGCTAAGCCGCCACTGTGTTCAAAAAATCTTTAAACCATATATTGAACTAAATATATATTTCAAATAAATAAACTCCATAATAAATCTTCGTATATTTAATAAAATTAGTTTTTTAATTTTATTTCTTTATTTTCGTTACTTTATGCAAAATTTAACAAATTAATTTGCAGTCGCCACCTAACAAAACGGCGTTGTATTAGAATATAAAAGCGCATAACTCACTTGATCAGCTGTGGAGCTAAACGCAACAAGTTGACTACATGTAGCGAAAAAAATTTATGATGAAAAAATTGCAGCAAATACTCAACTGTTGTGTGGAGCGGAACTACTCAACTCTGCGTTTCTAAGAGAAAAACTTAACGGTTGTGCAACAATTACGTCTTATGAACGCAACTATTTTCTTGTATTATTTAAACATTTTTATAAAATGTCTGAATAAATGAATTACAAACGAGTATAAATAAAATACGTTTATAAGTACAACTCGAAATTGTTATAAATTAACCGCGAAAATCAATTATCCAGAATGCTTCTACTCCTGAACATTAAGAATAATCGAGGTATCACTATAATTTAAATATTTTTTTTAGACAAAATATAATTAAGTTAAAAACAAACATTTCAAAATTCAAAACCACATAATTGTGGAACTATCAGAGATGACTTTAAGAGATAAAAAAATTTAGTTTAAATTTGTCTTCTTATAACCTTTTTAAAGAAGTATTAAGAATTCAATAAAATCGGTCCCTATTTATAAGAGTTAAGACTTTGACACCCCGTCGCGCATCGTGTATACCAAAGGGGTGGCCAATAGTTTGATTTTCCAAAAGCCGACGTAATTCTCTAAAACTTTTGATCGAATCATTCTGTAATCCGAAGCCTTGAAGATATAAACTCTGCTGAATATATTTGCTCTTAATATTTATCAATTTTTTTATTGTAGGAAATCGTTCGAACATTTAAATTACAGGACTATTTAATATATAAAATACACACACAACAAATAGTACAAAAAATTATAAGTTGAATTAAATATTATCTAATGGGATTAAATATAAATCTGAGAGTATTAAAGTTAATTTTTTTTGGAAAAACTACATCTAAACATGAAATCTAAAATAAATGTACGCATCCTAATAAAAACACGCATTTACATAAATAAATAAATATGCCCAAAGAATAATAATGCGTAAATATATTAACCCAACATACACACGAATTGAAGAAATTGCAAAGAAATTAGAAATTACTTGCATGAGGATATTTATTTTTTTATACCAAGAAGCTTAAAAAACATCCTTTTCGTATTGAAAATTTTAAAATGTATTATTCTTGATTTCAGAATCAAACGTTTACTGGGTTCTTAAAAAGCTTTTGCACACACAAAAAGTATATTTGTTTGTTTTAGTTAAAAAAGATTTGCACACACCATGACATCAGCCACAAGAATATTGTTTATGACAGCAGTTTAGGTTGAAGGACAAACCACACAATTCTTAAATATAAAATTACATTACAACAGTATGTGTAGATAGTATTTGAAATTTCGAAAAACAATTGATTTAGGTATTATATAAATAAAAATAAAACTTCATATATTTGAAATTTTCAAAGACAATCTGATATTAAAGTATTTAAAAATAAATTTCATATAAAGTACAGCAAGCACGATTTAACAAAAAATACTGTCTTGAACTACTGTTTTTAAAGAAGTTCTGTATAATATTTATTAATCGATTTATCTGTCTTTCATTTCATATTTGAAAATGTAATTGCACATCTTTCTATACAAGCATTTCAATGGGGGTGTATAAGAACATAAAAAATATGTTTATTTATGTAAAACACATTTCAATAAATTCACTTATTTAAATTTTGCATGACAGTAAAGGACATAGAATGGCATATTGCTTTTCGCAGTTTTAAGACTCATATCTGAAAGACTTCGAAATAATGTGGGAAGAGAATTTACAAATAAATCGAAAGGGCATCCTTTTTATTGGGAAACTTCGTTACAAAATCAAAATTTTACCGAAAAAAAAACATGGAAAATTACAAAAATGTTTATCAACAAATAAAAACTTTATTAACACCCAATCGAAACTCAAGTAGAAATTCGAAATACACCCAAAACCAGCAAAAATGCAATAATAAAAATTTTACATGAAATTGATATTTTGCGGAAGAATATAAATTTTTTTCCAGCAAAATTAAAAAATCGCAAAGAGAAAGCTGGAAAGTCATTAATTGAATTTACACAAAGTTCTTAAACAAAATCGAAAATTCTCCAAAATATCAGAATTGTATACAAAAATCGGAAGCTCGCTAAAAACTTAAAAATTAAAAAATTTAAAAATTATACTTAATGAAAAATAATTCATATTCGATCTTCGTTTGTGGTCGAAAGTGTGGATCATACGAATTTTAATTTGATATTCTGAAGCACGTTCCATGAAGAGCAGCGCTATTGTGAATTTCACTCTTTCGGATTATTCACAATTGTATATTTTTATCAGGGCAGATCAACAAGCTAGTAGCGATGCCACAGCTGATTAAACTGACTAGATGTCAATTGTGTAAAATTTAATTTGTGTTAATAATATACTCATAACAACATGGCTGATGTCAAGTTGCCAAACAACACAGCTTTATATGATGTTTGACATATGGTAGAGGTACAACTATGCTTACAGTGCCAATCGGGTTTGTTTGAGTTTTGACAGTTAATCAGGTATTTTTACAACAAATTTTGTATTGTTGTAGAATCGCTGCTACCTGGTAGATCTGCCTTGATTTTTATCGTATGACACCAAATTAAAAACGATTTGTTTGCAAATTGACACAAATCAAAAATAATAGAAAAATATGATATGTATCCTTTTTCTAGACATTATTTGTATAAATACAAATTTGAAATCACATTCAACCGAGCCACCTAAACAGTGGCGGATACATGGAAACACACATGAACACTGATGATGGGAGTGTAGCGGCTCCCGAAAAACAACGTTGTTTCTGTTCTGCCGTGTAAGTTGAAATTAATTGGTGTTAAAAAATTTTCCCTTGTTGCTTTGTTATCTCATGTCCAATTCTTTCTGACTAAAAATGTTACGAACTTTAGCCAAAAATAATAATCACTTTGGATTAAAGAAACCATTAGAAAAATATGACGATGTCGGAGTTATGCTTCGTTGATTCAGTAGATGAGCATGAAAGCTTACTGGAACTGGTCTGAATTATAAAACACTCAAGGAATACTTCCAACCCTGTTAAATGGATTTTAAGTAAGTGCATGCTTTCAAAAAGATTTCAACGTGTATTACAATCAGGGAATAGGGCCATTAAAATGAGAAACAAATGCACAAAAGGAATCAAAAATTTACGTAACAAACAAAAACAATCACCCTTATTCCAGTTGGCGACATCGACGTCACATTAACACAATACCAAAAAATTTGAGCTTCTCTACTCGCTCTCGAAAACAATTTTGTGCAACTGACAGTCTATTTCTGTTCTCTAAGGTGTAGAAAATAACTCAGTTGTTTTCGAGAGCGAGTAGAGGAGATCCAATTTTTTTTTAATCTTGAATTTTGTTGCTTTCTTTTTGTACGAATAATTTTACTTTACTGAATGAAGATTTTCGGACTAACCAGCATTCATCTGGTCTTAAGGATTTTCTCCGCAACTTATGTCAAATAGTGGCTTCGTTGGGTAACAATTTTTTCTTACCGGTATTCGAACGGACATGGGGGTTTTCTCTTGCTTTCATATTGATCATCGGCTTCGATCATACAGCTTTGCAGCCTATCCGGGCTCTAGCCGGGTACAAGGATTTTCTATCTTCAAATTGTTATTACAAAATCTCTGCCTAACGATGTATTTACTCTAGAATGCCAGAGAGCACTGAACAAGCAGAAGATTGCTACTCAGAGAAGTCGCTATTCTGCATACCAGAAGGAGAATATTTAAGATCGGTCCAAGCGTGTTCCAAAAAGACGTTTAAACTTTTTTTCTTCGGGGCTAAGTAAATGATAAGGTCTCTGCCAGTGGCCCGCAATCGATTCAAGACTGCAAAAATGGAATTCGTGAAGCCGCAAAGTTACGAATTGGTGATGGAAAATTTCGTGAAAAGAAAATGGTCCTGCGATTGTAGTAATGGCAAGCATTTTGATGATATTGTTTTATATTATTAATTGCATACCCCCTCTTCATTACAATTAAACAAATATCCGATACCCTTTTTTGCATATCAAAATCAAACTTCTTATTTCAAGAACCTTCTGTAAAACAAAAACATCTCTTGGCATGAAATTCAAATATTTAGAAAGCTTTCGTTATTTTGGGTTAAGATTTCGCTTACAAAAATATGGCGCCCTAAATTTGAAATCATTTTCAGTTTTGCACTTTGGGGTATCATTTCGCAGCGCCTACAAATTTATATAAAACATGGAAAATTAAAAAAAAATACATATTCTAATCCTAAAAGAATCATTGTAAGATCAGCAAAATTGCAACATAAAATTTTAGAATTTCAAGAGAGCAACGAAATTCGTTAATAAATCTTAAATTTAGAAAATAAACTAAATACATAATCCCACCAAGTTAAGAAAATTCGTCTAAAAATAGAAATTAAATTTTAAACAATATAACATTAAATTAAAAAAAACGCAAACATTTCCAAAAAAAATTCTTTGGGCAAAAATATATATGTATGTACATATATCACAAAATACACAATTGAAGAAATTTTAGTAAGTGACAAAAAAAATTAAAATTGGCAGGATTAATTTCATTTTACAAAGTTCAAAATATTCAAGTTCATGTTTCTTTCTCGAAACTATTTAAAATTATACTTACGGCATAATGGATAAAGTCCTTCGGGGTTTCCTTTCAAATAAAACTAATTTATTTATTTGTCGGACGTTAAAATGTTTGAATTTTTTTTTATTTCTTTATTATATTTTTTCATTTAAATTATTATTATTGGTTTTCATATGTAAGTGTGTTTAAGTGTTTGATTTTTTTGTGATTTAAATCTAGTTTTTACAAGAAGGATACACACATTCAGTGGGAACTTATATTTAGGAAATAAAGAAAAAAATTAATATAAAATATTTAAGAAATGAAAAGTCAAAGTTGCAAATATGTACTTTTAGGGCGGACAACTAAACCCGAGTAAGAAGGGTTGCTGGGTTGCTGGGTCAGAAAATACTTTAATAATATAAAATAAAAATAAAAAAATAAAATGAATGAAAAAAAAAATAAAAAAAAATAAACAAAACAAAATGAAGTCAAATAATATAGAATACAACAAAATAAAATAATATAAAATAATAATAAATAAATATAATAAAACAAAATAAAAAATTAAAAAAAACTTAAGTAAAATAAAATAAATTAAAATAAAAAAAAACATAAATAAACATAACGAATAAAAATTAAATTTAAAAAATTGAACAAAACATAATAAAGTCAAATAAAATAGAATAGAATCAAATAAAATAAACAAAATAAAATAAAAAATCTAAAGTAAAATAAATTAAAATAAAATAAAAATAAATAAACATAACGAATAAAAATAAAATTTAAAAAATTAAACAAAACATAATAAAATCAAATAAAATAGAATAAAATCAAATAAAATAGAATAAAATCAAATAAAATAGAATAAAATAAAAATAAATGAATAAAACGTATGCAAAAAATAAGATAAAATAAAATAAAAACTAAACAAAACAAAATTAAGTCAAATAAAAAAGAATCAAATAAAAAAGAATCAAATAAAAAAGAATAAAATCAAATAAAAAAGACTAAAATAAAAATAAAAAAAAATTAAAAGAAAACTAAAGTGAAATAAAATCAATTAAAAAATAAATGAATGAATTAATAATTAATAAAGGAATGAAAATAAAATTAAAAAAAATTAAGTCAAATAAAATATAACAAAATAAAATAATATAAAATAATAATAAATAAATAAAAAAACTAAAATAAAAAAATTAAAAATAAACTAAAGCAAAATGATATAAAATAAATTAAAATAAAATGAAGTGAAATATAACAAACTAAAAAATGGTAAATTAAAATAAAATATAAATTTATATAAAAATACAAAATAAACTACAGATTTAAAATAAAAAAATACTTAAATCAAATAAAGAAAAATAAATTGGAATAAAACCAAACACATCAAGTAATAAAAGTTTTTTTTTCATTTTTATTATGTACAACTTAATTTCTTTAATGCAACTTAAATTATTATAAAAAAATATTTATAAAATTTTTCAAAATTTAATTCAAAAAAGAATTAATTTGTTTGTATGGCATTTTACACATTAACAGTTTCTCATACTCTTTTTATCTTAAGAGAGTTGATAGTTTTTAATATTTATTAAAAACATTTAAAATTAATAATTTCTTTTGTAGTGGAAGAGTGTAGAGGAGAGGTTCGGTTTGAATACTATCTACAAACTACAAAAATAAATAATTTATTTAAATATAATTTTCCATAGAATCAAGGTTTTACTTGTTTAATTTTGTCATTACTTACTTTTTTTAATGCTTATTTACACATGTTATTGTTATCATTATTTAATAGTATTAAGATAATTAAAATGCAAAAAAAAATAATACCTACACAATAATAGTAATCAAATTAAAAATTAAAATATGCATATTTATATAAACTTTGTATACACAGAAATTAAATTAAATAAAAAAATATTTATAAAAAAATACTTAGTTTAACAGTGAAGGTCAAAATTGGTGGTGTTTATACATAACGTGTGATTTGTGTGTGGAATTCCGATAGACAAACTTGCAGTTGGCTAAATGAGGGTCGTTCTGTGGGCAGAGAGGCCCAACAATAAGCCATAATTGTAAATCTGCAAAAAGAAAATGAAACAAAAGGAAGAGAAAAATTATTAAGTAAAAACGTAGCGCTCTCTTCAAACTCTTCAGGTTGTTGAAATAATAAAGTCTGCAGTTTCGCCTATTGAAATCATTTTAGAGAAAGCAATGGAATAAAAAATTCAGGAATAATAGATATTATTGGGAGTTTAGCATAGGAAAAATGTCTCGTTAACTGACAATGCTGAATCTTTTAAACACAGTATTCTACAATTAAAACTCCATTATATTGTCTATATACTTGCATTTCATTGGTGTTTATGCCAAATCATCAGTAGATCTTAAACTATATTTTTTAAAGGTTTGCAACCTCTTAACTAATACAACAACTTTCAAATAAAATGTGATCATGATGGTTTTGTAAGAACATGTCCTTTGCGGTTAAATTATTTTGAGGATAAATGGGTCAAGGCAAACGACTTGGGTATTAATCCTATCAAGACCGAATTGTTACTATTTATGAAACCATGAGAAAATCCAGAGTTTAGACCACCACCACATTTGGCTTAAATATTATAAATTTTAAAATTTTAATTACACTTACAATTCATCAGGACAATTGAATGGTTGCGCCAATCGATAGCCATCCTTAAGATAATGTTCCATTTCATAGGGATCAATTTCGGCATAAGGCATTTTTGCTAACGTACACATCTCCCACATGAGGACGCCAAAAGACCACACATCACTACCCTCATTAAAATGCTTCTTTTGTATCGCCTCGAGCGACATCCATTTAATTGGACGATTTTCACCATCGCCCAGACAGTGGTAATCATTGGAAAACAGATCACGGCTTAAGGAACTGTCACACAGTTTCACACGTAGTTGATCATCAATCCTGTAAAGGAAATAGACAAAAAAGATATATATGTAAATAAACTCGATAACAAAATCTGCAAAATTAGTTTGTTTACACATCTGCTCAAAATAATAGACACATCTTTGTTTGTTTTAGTATAGAAACAAAAATAAAATTTAGTTTTTAATAAAATTTAAACATAAAACAAAAGCACTGCTTAGATAATATTATTATGTATGACGTTAGTTGATATGCCGAACGTTTCTGATCACGTGCCTCTTGGAAAGTACACAATTTAAAATAAATCCTTATTGCTTCGCGAGGAATGGAACTGTTCATCTAATGTACGATAACCTTAAGCTCGACTTCTGCGCCACTTAGAGAATAATTTACTTTTTTATTTAATAGTAAGTAATTAAATAACTACTGTAAAGGTACGGTCACATCTGACAAACATTTAGCGAAAAAAACGTGACCAACAGACAAGCTAAATTTGCATTTTCTTTAATTCCAATATTTGTTTAAATATGGGTTCGCATTTATTTTAAATAATATAAATATAGCATTTTTCGGCATAATTGACTTCATTTTGTGATATAAAAACCAATTTAAATCACACTAACCCTTAGCAAAAGTAGTGGTTACGTTTTTTTGGGCAAATGTTTCCCAAATGTGACCGTACCTTAAGATACTGCTGACGGTACATATGAAAATCATGTAACTTAAACTTCTTAAACTTTAGAGGAGAAAGAACAAACGAAATAAAATAGTTCAAGTGACATCTTTTTCTTTTCTTCTTGAACTATTTTTTTTTTATATTCGTTTTCCTGTAAAGTTTAATAAAAGTGGAATTTTTAATTTTGTGTTTGTTGCGTGGCCTTGCATTTCAGCTCACGATATGTAGTTTGTGTTGAAAAGTATGTCGTTCTTAAGGAAAGTCATTACCGAGCTTCCGCTGGGTACTTTTAAAAAAACCGGTTAACCGCTGTTTTTGCGCGAAACCGTATTCGAAACCGGGTTTTCAAAATAATCTCTTTTTTGATTAATTTGAAAACAGATTTCTCGAAAAATCGTTTTTCTTGAATACTCTAGCTTACAGTTTAAAAATAACTGAAATTTATTTAACTAGGACCTCCTCAATAGCGATGCCGGTTGGGAACCTTTGCGAAGGGTTTGTTTGGTTTGTTTTTACAGGCTGTTCAACAACGGCTAGTGCCTAAATAGTTCGGACTAACATTCAGTTAACTGATCTTTGACTTCCGGATTCCAAAATAAAGCCTAAAAATCGCTGATCGGATTAAGAGGGAGTTTTTTTTGTGTTCAAAAGATGAATAGATCGATACTGTTCTTAGCTGCATTTTAAAGAAATCCCGTACGAAGCATAGAATTAATCAATGCGTGGTTTCCAAAGTACTCATAATCTTATTAATACTTACACGCAATTCCTGGCAGCAATATCTTTATGTATCACACCATGATTATGCAAATGTTCCATGGCCATGGCCAGTTGTGACGACATCAAAACCGTCTGTATTGTGGTCACACTGCGCGCATATGTTGGCTCCTGCAAGAATAATTTCAAATTTCGCGTATTATTGCCAGCCATGTAGAGAACAAACGGTGTGGTGTAGTCTTCAATCGAAACCCCCAAAATGGAGAGCACATTGGGATGGGCAGCCTCGTACAACATCATACCCTCTTGGAGTAGCAGGGTAATTTGCATTTGATTGGCCTGTTGGGCAACTGTTTTAACTAAAACTTCTTGACAATCGTTGTAAGTGCCACGATAAATACGGCCGTATGTGCCCTCCTGCACCAAACAGGATAAGCGAATACGACACTTTTGCACATTCAGTTCATTGAGGCGGCGACTGAACTCTTCTGGTTCATGTTCGTACTCGCGGAAGGGACGTGTCAAAGTGGCATAAGTGGGCGTAATGGTGGAGGGACAGGCATAAATGGAATTGTGAGCCGTGGAGGAGATGGTGGGCAGACGTTGAAAACTTGCTGTTTTGATCAGATGAACACCATGATTGGGTCGTTTGGTGGGTCCCTTCGCACAGTAGGCAATCAATATAAGTGTTGTGACTAAGATTAAAGCCAAAATGACACCAATTATTAGTGTTATTAGACCACCGGTGGGCGGAGCTATTGTCTCCTTTAACATGGGATCAAATTCACTCATAATACCCACTGGCTGCTCTTCTTTATTATGTCTGTTATTGTTGTGGTTGTTATTGTTGTTGCTGTTGCTGTTTTGGTTGATGATACTATTCCGGTTACGTGGATGATTATGATTATTTTCTTCGGCCGAATGCTCTTCAATGCGATTTTGTTCATGTGTTGTGTCAACTACAGACGATGTGTCATGCATAAAACCATTATTGCTTACACCGCCACCTCCGGCCATACTAGCAAATTTATGTTCCTGTTCTCCCGTACTATAAGGCTCATTGTTCACATGACGATTGTTGCTTGTGTGGTCCTCCTGTAAGCCGGCTAAACAAATTTTCTTGCGTCTAAATACTAAATCAGTAATGTTGTTGGTCTGCTGGTCGAGTATTATTTCAACGGCAACGGTCACCTCAACTTCAGCGTCACGCACACCCGAACATTTCATGCCAATGGCAAATGTCTGCGGTTCCAAAGGTATCTCGCCAATACGTGAGATATTCACCGTTGGCCGCGGCAACACAGACGGATCCGAACTGATTATGTTGAGACTGTAAGGCAGGGGATTATGTGCCAGGCTTTGCCATGTAAATGATATTTCGTTAATGTTTGCCGGCACTGGCACCGCAAAATTTAAAGCATAATCATTGACTTGTCCTTCTCTTACGTAGTACAATTCCGCCGAAACACCTGCAAACAAAAGAAAATGAGAAACACATTAATGGCAGGGCAAAAAACAAATTTGGAATATTAATAAAATGTCAGTCAGCCACTCGCTACTACAAGGTTTGATTACAAACTTAAAAAAACAAAAACAAAAACGAAAAAGACGCGTAAAAATGAGATGAAAAAGGAAGCAAATAACTGTCTACAGAGAGTATTTTGTAGACAGTGCTTAAGTCCTGATGCAAAATTCCAAATACCAGCACAACAGTAGATTGCAAATAAAAGGCAACAAAGAACATCCAGTATTAGTCAAACTAAAATTTTCTGCTGGAACATAAAAAACGGGGGGATTTACAGACAAGGATTTACGTGGTATCCTTTGTATTTGCATGAGAAAGTATAAATAAGTTGGGGAAAAAATAACAAAGATAGTTAAATTCAATAAACGTAAAGTTACAAAATTTAATTTAATTTTTTTTAACGAAATTGAATTTAAACGGAAGCTAAACATTTTAAGAAATTCTAAAAATTTTAAGATAAAGAAAGCAAAAAACTAAATTTACTTTTATTTTTTTAAAAAAGAAAGCTTTGAATTTTATCACAACTGGGCTGTAAACAACAAGTTATTCAATCCAGCAATCGATAGAAACAGAATACGAGAGAGACAATTGGTTTCTTTATACTTAATAAAGAATAAAAACGAGAAGTTTAATTTAACTGAAATTATTCATTGAATTATAATTAATAATACAGTACATATCGGATATAAGAAACTTTAAAAATTTCAGAAAATTGTTTCTTATATGCGGTTTTTTAATAACAATGCTAAGGTAAATTCAATTCGATTAAACACTTTCTTTGCATCTCAATTTTGAATTACATTTATTTTCAATATGATTTTTATGTTAAAAGTTTATCTTTTGTGCAGAAATCTTTGGCGATTGTGAAGCTTAATTCATAATTTAAAAGTTTGTTTGTTATTTTGAAATACCTAAGAATAACTTGACGTTTTGTTATATTTTGAGTGACAAATCTCTGTCCTTCATTAATCGTTGTCTTAAAAGAGTTTCAAAATAGAAATTTTTTTTATTTGTCTGTAATTTCCCCACTTCCAAATTCAATTAAATTGAAAATGCAAACAAAATGGAAAAGGAAAAGATTTCTTGGTGTTAAAACTGTTATTGTTGCTGTTGTTTTTTCTATTATCAGCAAAGAACAACAAACAAATTTTAAAATGAAAAAAAAAATGAAAGAAAACAGACAAAAAAGTTCGTCTACTTTTTTTTATATATGAAAAACGTTTAAACATCCATCATTTTTAGGGGGTACATGGAGCCAGTAAAAGGACACAAAATCACTCTTGAATGGATAATAAAAAAGCAGACGAAAAGTATATTTTACTAGCAAATCCCCCCTAAAGGATAATGTTTCCACAGCATAAATAAAAAGTAGAAATTTTTGTTTGTTATAAATTTTAAGGTATTTTTTTTGTGTGGCTTAGCTCTTGTTTGGTTTTAAGCCTGATTGTTAATGCTTAACCGGTGGAAAGACTCTTTCAAAAAGAGACTTTGTGAGGGGTTTAGAGTTTTTTTTTTTACTTGACAAGCTGGCTTGATTAATTTGATTAAATTTTTATATTTCGTGTGTGTATGTCGTGGTGTGAAATGTTACAGGTTGAAACTCTTAGAGTAGGGGAGCTGCTACCGCCACATTTATTTCTTACTCTCACTGGCCATGCCTGACGACTGATGGACAAATGTTTGCATTTTAAGGATTTATTACTTTATTTTTCCAACATTATTTTTGTTGTGTGTTTATTTTGTCAAAACATAATTTTACAGTCTATTTAATTTTTTATTTTGTCTTTTGCTTTATAGGAAATATTTGCTTTATAAATTGAAAAACTTTTTCGCACATTTTTTCTAGTTTAACATTAAAAAAAAATTGTTTAAACAAAGTTTTTGCTTCAGTGTAATAAATACAACGTGGTACCCATTAATAATAACAGGAGTGTAATAATAATAATAAAAAGCCTGGCATACTCGTATTAGTTGTTACCCCTAGTCATGACTGGCAATAAATATGTTGGCAATAAAGCAATAACCGCCGGCAGAATAACTGAACAATATTACTTATTGCTATGGGTAATTGTATTTATGTTAACACACGATTTACAAAATTTCAAACAGAAAGGTTCGATAATAAAGAAGCAGAAACTGAAAGACTTTTTGAATTTTCATCTGAAAAACGTATCCTGAAATAGGAAATTTTGCATTTTTATGCATTTTAAATATCTTCTATTAATTTATAAAATTTTTTTTGCAAAATTTTCTTCTTTTTGTTTTATGGCGCGACTTTTTTTTCTTTTATTTGGAAATGTCAAACTGTTTATGACGTTTTATGTTCACAATAATTGTCAACGAAAAACTGTTCACAACTTTTTGTTCCCTTTTCCTCCCCCTCCACTTTCTCTCTCAAGATCAACATTTTGAACTCAAGTTAACTGAATTTTTTTTCTCCCATCTATCAACCTAATTTATTAATTCTACAGGCAGCAAATGGGCCACTGAACACATCCGCAATCCTATTCTAATTTTAGAAAAAAAAACTTACGGCGCGATTTGGGAGCCCCGGAGACTAGTAGATAACGTACTAGACTATTAGTCGAGAGGTCGCAGGTTCGATTCCTGCCTAGACCCTGGGTGTTTCTGCAGACAAGCCAAATGGCTTCGCGGTTTGTGTTTGTTATTTAAAACAAAAATTGCCAACAAGAAAACAGTTGGAAAATCGTAACCGCTATAGTGTGATCCCTGGGAAAGAAAAGTCGTTAATTTTGCTGTCACTGATTACGATAAAACTTGATAGAAGTATACTATGCCGCACTCTATTATATTTTTTGTAGATATCTAAAGCCTTTTCTTTACTTTAAGTGAAATTGTGTACGGTCTAGCATCATCTTTCCGAAAGGAAAGTCACAGCCAGTCTCCGTTATCTATAGAGTTGAAACTTTGCTCAACCGCAAAACAATAATTATGGGATTTTATCAATCCAGCGAATATAAAATATGAAACAGACGAATCTTCAGGGAGTATCTTGAACGATCTAAAGAATACATATGCCAAGAACTTATGCTTCCGTAGGCCTTGAAGATCTAAAGTTAGAATGAAAAAGGTCTTTCCTTTTGATCGAACCTTAAAAATATGTACTGTTCAGTGTTGGTAGCTCAGACAGTTTGATTGGGATGTTTCAGCCATGTATTCGAGGCCATTCTTACAATTGTGGAACCTTATTTTGTTACTGGTTATGAAATTCTGGAATGCTATTAAGATTCTGGCTAAAAAGTTCTTTAGATAAACGCAAATAAGCAATTTGCTTTGCATGGAAGGCTCCTACAAAAAAGACTCGTCCTCCGTTCATGTGTTATTTTTCAAAAGATATATCGATCTGTTAAGCCTTTTACAAGATTGGTAAGAGTGTCTAAGATATAATAAATTCTTCTTAACCGTTTTTCCCAAAAAAACACACACGCATACGCTCGCAAATACGAATCATTCAGTCCTTTGTGGGTAAAACTAAAGCTTTTTCCATGTTCCTGTCGTATTCTCTTGATATAAATTATCATATTAAATTCAAATAAAATCCAAACATAACACAAGCAATTCTGAAATTTATCACATCAATTTCAAATATTTATTCCATTAATTAAAAATATTGTTTTCAAATATGCATTTGCTTTAAAAACTTTCAGGAGCTTTAGCAACAATGTGTGTTTTTATGTGTCCTCAACTATTTATAATATATTGGAAATAAATTCATAGATAAAACGACCAACATATTGAATTTGTTAAATTCTTTCAAGTCTTATCAAAAAGCAAAAAAAAACAAATGCAAACAGGCATCTAATAGATTTAGTGTTAGACAAAGTTTATTTTTCCAATTAAAAACGCATCACCTTAAATGACATAAAAATTCCATAAACAAGGAGAGGCGACAAACAAACAGATGATGATGAAGAGACGAACGGCCGTACAGATCACAACAACAAAAAAGCAATAAAAACATTTGCAGAGATGTAGAAAGACATTGATGCTTTAAGCCAACACTTAAATTATTCTACCACAACTTGTATGGGCAAACAACCATACAAGTTCAGTCGTATGCAACCATATGAAAATGCCGTGAATGATGATGAGGTGGCAGGCAGGCATCAGACTCTGATGTGTATGTGAATCTAAATGATAAAACCATAAGGCTTCCTCTTTCTAGTACTGGTTACGAATGAAAATATTGGTGCCAAAGAAAATTTACACTTCAATGGTCATTATGGCTGCAAGAAAAACCAAATCCAACACCATAAAGCAAAACCCACACATGCAAAATGCACGTATATATGTATGTGCTTGTGAGCATGTACAAAACTGGGAGTAGATGCCAGCAACAGCAAATACTTTCAAAGGAAAAGACTAAAATTCCTCTTACTGATATTGATATTAACTTTTGCAACCATATTCCATTTTATGGACAAAACCAATGATGTGCTCCTGCTCTTGAGTTGGATGAAAGATTTTTGTGCTTCTTTGTTTTTATGTCGAAAAATCATCAATCCATCTTTAGAATGAGTTCATAGTTGGGTCTTAAAAGTTAAACAAATATTACAAAAATAAAAAAGATATTGATGTTCATATGAATAACAACTACACATACACACACATGAGTGCAACAACTTCTGGACAGAGTTTTGAAAGAGCTCATTCCAAAAAAAAATCCCATTTATTTTTAATAAGTTTGAAAGCAGACAATTCCAACAGTCACCTAGATAGCCGTCATGACGCGTATTCAAGTTAAAGTGAATAAGAAAAACATTCGAGACTTGTACTTCCACTGTCTAGTTCTGTTAATAGGGACTACCCATAATTGCTCCAAAGCAAGGCGAGCACAGAATTGAGGTTTCAAAGAAACCTACAATAGATGATACAACAAATAATGCGCACAGTGGGGCCTCTTGAGTTTTTTCGTTGCAAAAATCATAAGTTCAGACATGCACCTTTATTGCGATTATCGTAATAAATACTACTATTGAATTTTAATTTAATTATTGTTCACTAAATATGAAATTGTTTTAAATATTGAATAAAACTTTAAATGCAACACTGTTCACAATTGTGTTTAGTGAGCAAAACTATCTGCAGTGAGTGGCAAATGTGAAGAAAATAGAACAACAAAAAAAAAGCATTAAAAAATCGCGAGTCTAGTGAGAGGCAAGTTTATTAATATTAAATTTATAATAAAAAACAAATAAACTATTAGTATAAAAAGTAACCAATTTCTTTTTAAATAAATAGGTGTAAAAATACAGAAGAAGAGAATGGGCTGAAGTATCACTGGCATCACTTCAGCCTATTCTCTTTTTATTGCGGCCAAGCAAAAAGGATGGACTTCGTGAACAGTGAAAAACCGACCACATCTACGCAGAGATAGCCGATGAGCACAGTCAGCAGGGTTACTCTTGCAGCACACGAGTCATTCAAGTGAGTAGCTCAGAAGCCACTCTGTACTCCCCAGATGAACTGAGTGTAAATATAGCGATAGATACGCGCTTTTGTAATGTTCTTGCATTTTTCCACTTTGTGTCGTCGACCTTATTAAACTACAGAGGATGTGAAAACTGGTATATGTAGGTCATACGAAAATGTCATATCCAAATACTGGTTCATCATTGCAATGGCAATTGAATTCCCAGAATTTAGATTGGCGATTCTTTAGTCTCCTACTTGAAAACCAACACTCAATCGTACTAAACGCAACTGTTCGGCATTTATATTATATATTAGTAATTTCTTTTTAAAAGAAGAATATATTTCAATTTTTATAAACTGCGAAACAAATTTTCGCTTTCAATATAAAAATAAAAACTATATTATTTTCCATCTGTCAACTGGTTATTGAGTTAGATAAATTCTGTATGTTTGAACACTAAAATAATTTCGTCAATAAACTGAATATTGATTGACTCAATTAAAGATGCATGTCTGAACATAGTATAAGGGCCTTGTTTTGTAAAATGTAGAGTTGTGTCGTTCCGGAACGACCTAGTTCCATTAAACGATTCCCTAATTGGAACGATTCGGACCAATCCAAACGTTCCTTTTTAATCGTTCCGCGTTCCGTAAATGCAAACCGTCTTGAGGAATCATTAACTTGTTCGGATAAATGTCAAAATCAATATGAAAAGCAAATTGCTGACTCTTCACGACTGTTTGCTACAATTATTTCGTTCACATATCCTGTACATTTGGAACAAGGTTGACTTTTTGTATAGAGATCAATGTTGAAGACATAATGGACAATATTATATTTACAATTTATTACAAATATTTTACGAAAGCACTTGTAGAACTTTTTTATTATATCCAATAAATGAAAACAAAAAATAACACATGTTTGTTGACGTTTTTAGGAGCGACATACAATTTCTCTCGTTCCTCGTTCCAACACAGTCCAAAGTAAAAAAAAAGGAACGATCTAGCTCCTTTCATCTTTCGGATCGGTCGGAACGATTCCACAATAGGAACGATTTTGCACAACTCTAGTGAATTGAAACATTTCCAAAAATTTGAAATTTGTTTGGCAAATATCATGTTATAAGAATGCTGTCTCTTTTTATCTGACATACTACCTTTTGACAATAAAGGAGATCTGACTTACAAGTTAAAAATCTTATTGTATCATTTCTAAATCTATCGCTTCTTCTTCTTGTTTTTCCATCTATCCTGCGGAAACATTTCATCTCTGTTACTTGAAATATCTGATGTGATTTGATCACATCAAACTAAACACATACCAACAAATGTTTGTAAATATAAACAAAGTTACTTAAAACCCAATTTTCTTGTCTGGATCACATTCCTTTCCTCTACGAGTTGTTGTTTTGCATCATTTGATTGGCTTAGTTTGTAAGTTATAAGTATGAAAAGGAAATAAAAACTAAAAAGAAACCTTCTTTTGTGTTAAACATCAAAAAGTTGTAATAATACAGATTTGTTAGAAAATTTTCCAAACAACAGCAAATCCAGCAAACTGATTTTATATGCAGAAATTACAAAGCATACATACATACATACGTGGGCACAAATATTCAATTCCGAATGAAAACAAATTTATATTTGTTAAGTTGTGGTGCCTGTGATCGGTTATAGAAGTTGTAGTTGCCTTAACCTGAAGGCATAAAAGGCAACACAGCATCATCATGTTTCCCAGAATGAGAGTATAAACAGAGTCAGTCTAAAGCCAGCAACCAGCTTAACACGGTAAATGGTAAAATATGTTGAACATGTTACATATTACAATCTATGCCACATCATTTTTAAGTTGTGCGGCAGCAATAGAAACTGATATAAAATCCATGGTAGTAGTACTCGTATTATCGCAAAAACAACATGAGCAGCTTCCTGATGCATGATGCATTATAAGTTTAACGAAGACGTTGATGTGTATGAAACAAATCTGTACATACATATATAGCAGTTTAAATATGCAGTCAAAGGTATAGAAACACCCATGACCATGTATGTAGGTCGATGCGTATTTGCTTGTTAGTTTAAAAAGGCAGGCAAAACAAAAAACGAGAGAGAATTGAACAGAAAATAATACCAGCAGCATCAACAAACAAAAGGCAAATAGCTGTCATCAAAAGAAGTTTTAAGGTGCGCTCACACTTGACAAACAATTGCCCAAAAAAACGGAACCACTACTTTTGCTTAGGGTTAGTGTGATTTAACTTGATTTTCATATTACAAAATGAAGTCAATTATGACACAAAATGTTATTTTTATATTATTTTTAATAAATGCAAATCCATATTTAAAAAAATATTGGAAGTCAAGGAAATGCAAGTTTAGCTTGTCTGTTGGTCACGTTTTTTTCGGTAAATATATGGCAAGTGTGACCGTACCCTTAGTTTAATATAAATATTTTTATTGTTAGGGGGACTCAGTTGAAGGTGCAAAAGGATTTCTATACATGCAGAATTTTCATAGGAAGCCCAATGAATGATCCACCTAGAAATGTCAAGCGAGACTGGCTTTTTTTTACCCGGGGAAATGGGATTTATTAATTCGGCAATCGTTACACAAGAAATCTATTTCGTTTGGTGTGATTGAAATATTTACTTGAATAGACATTTTCTGTTAAATATGAGGGGGCTGTAGATCGAAGTAGTTAGCGCGTTGACTGCTAACTAGAGATGGTATCTTGATTAACTTTTCAATCACACACGTTCGTGGTATTAAAATTGTACTCATGTGTGCTCGTGCACAATCTTATATTTTTGGCTCACGTTCATAAACTCTCACATGAGTGAAAAAGGCGTTAGTAAAAATTACGAAAACGTTCACAAAATACTCACGAAAAAAATCTTTAAAATAAAAAAAAAATTATATAAAAAAATTATAATAAAGCAACAATCATGTTAAATATCTAACCAGGCACGCTCACTCACGGTTAATTTTTCATGCTCACGCTCATTCAGGCTCACATGATTGAAACAAAAAACCAATCACGATCATACATGATTCAAGTTAATCACGAGAGCGGCGACCATCTCTACTACAAACCAAATAATGACTGAGAACGTGGCTTCGAGCCCAATTTCAAGCAAATCATAACACCCAGCATTTTTCGGAGGTGCAATAGTGTGCCATTATATATCTTGTTGTAGGACTGTATAAGTGACGAAGGTAATACACACTGGTCATTGAACAGTACCGGCAGCGATTAATACAGGTCCAATGTACTTCAAGCGCCCTCCTAGATTGGTATTATATTATACGGGGAGCCCTCGTAGGCTAGTGGATAGTTTACTAGAGTATTAGTGTCGGGGTCATAGGTTCGATTCCTGTCTAGACCCCGCAAGTTTCTGCAGCCAAACCAAAATGGCTTCGCAGTTTGTGTTTGTTTTTGTTTAAAAAATAATCGTCGCCGGAATAAAATAATTGATAAAATGCTTATCAATGCTCCTGCTCGACACCAGAGACGCTGCAATATCAATTTGACAAAATTAACAAAACACGTAATAGCGGCGTTGTAAAAGAATAAACCAAGCTTTCTCACTTTCACAAAGAATGTCCTTTAGAACAGAGCCTTGTGGTATACCTGAATTAATCGTGAACTCATTAGAAGCCATCTATAATGACTCCTGGAAAATTTAATATTAATCGAGAGCAGCTATCACCGAGACTAAAAGCAATAAGTGCAATTAAAATATTATGCGATTAAAGGATGATTATATTATCACGAGTAAATTGTATACTTTTAGGCATGCAAACAAATAAAGCATACATTAAGGTAGCTATAAGCAACTTATGTTACTAGTGCTGCTTTGTTGTTATTCTAAACTATATTTAAAAAAAAAAAAATCTTAAGTTGGTAAGTTCCTCTTTAAGAAATAAAGCTTTTCAATCCAGAACTCCAATTATGTTCTTGTTGCAGGTGCTTTATGCCATTAAAACATTCACCAGCCGAACATTGACAACGAACGAGCATTTGTTCTTCTTTTATGTTTTGGTTGGATTAAACATTTCTTTTTTTTTTTTGCTGTCTTTGTTAGCTTGTTATTCAATATGCAGCATGATGATGATGATGCATGTAAAATCTTAAGCTTAGCTGGAAATGTAGAATTTTAATATTAAAATATTTCACATGTAAGGAAGACTTAATAGAAGTTGACAACGAAAACAGTGTCTAGTCGTAACATTACTCGAACATTGTAATGTTGCAGTGGCAATTACAGTTGTTGCTACATGCGTATGTATGTATGTATATATTAGTTTAAAAGGTATTATTGTCTTTGCTAAGTATTGCTCTACTATTGAAATTTATTTTGCCGTATTTGGAGATATTATTTTAAGTTTTCTTGGCTGCAATGTTGCATTTGGCATGTATTGCATAAACATAAAGATAATTGCCCAGAATTACAAGTACACGAGCAACACTAAATTGCCTTGTTTGTTTCCTTCTTGTTATTCTAAGACTCTTTTATTTATTATTGAACATTGTTATTAGTTGAGTAAAATTTAAAATAAATTCATTTGAACAAATAATGAAGCAAAGGTTTGGAATTTAAATAATTTGAATTGCGATGAACAAGTTATAGTGAAACTTCAATGGGATTAAATGGGAAAATAAATGTATAAATGCACAAAGTAGATACAGTATTTGGATCTGAAAATAATCTACAGCATAATGTTTAATAGCAAATAAAGGAAAAGCTGATTTTTCCGGTAGACGGAAAAGGAACGATACAAAACTTATCATGTGACTGGTTCCTAAATGTTAGCGAGTTGTTCTACACTGAAAAGAAAAATCAATCCATCCGTACTTAAGTCAATCCCAAGCGGTGTTAAAAGTACAGTAATCCGTGATTTACTAGAATCGAGTACAGAAAGATTGATTTAAGTACGGACGGATTTAAATGCTCAATTTAATTTAAGAAGTTTTTAGTTGATTCAAGATTTTTCAAATGATTAAAGAATTTCGTACTCATTTTAAGAAACTCCAGGGTTGGTTATATCAACGAATTCCGTCTTTGGATTGACTAAAGTACATTTTTCTGTTATTTGTACTTATTAAGTACGACTCGTACTCAAAGTAAGTAGAAAATACTTGAATTTAGAACGGCGTTTTTCTTTCTGTGTAGTTACAGGAAAATAACATTACAACATAGTTTAACCCGTATGCCAGCTCTTTTTTTATTTTCAAAAACGTAAGTCGGATGTCAAAAAAAATTTAAGCCCACGACCAAGGCAGATTTCCTTGTTGGTCTCAAGTAGAAAGGCCCTAACTCAAATAATAGTAATTTTACAGGAGAAGGTAAAAGCATAAAAGAAACTGCACAACTGTTTTGTATAACTGCTTGTAAAACCTTTATTTTTTACACTATTGCAATAAATTTTTGTGACGAGATGTATTTATGTGAAATGTATTGGAATCACTGAAAAACTAAATTTCGTAAAAATACGAGTTAGGGCCTTTCTACTTGAAGCCATCGATATGAAAAAAAATTGTTATGGGTGAATCCAGCTTAAAAGCTATTTCAACTTAATGATATATTTCACCTAAAAAATATCAATAAAATTAAAAAAAATATTTTCAAATTAAAATAAAAAAAATCGAAAATTGGTCTAAAAAAATTGTTAAAAAAAATAATTAAATATTTTTTGTTTATTAATCGAGATTGCGTCGATATCTTTTTTCAAAGATTTTCAAAATTAATAAATATTATCAATAACAATTACCCCACACCGCCCATAGATCGGCTCGCACGATTTTGATAAAATTTGGAAATGTGTGGCCGTAAGATCGTAGAAGTTTCTTGCCGCAAGTACAAAAACATGCCACCAATGCTACAATTCAACTTTCGAGTGGAGGTATGCGAATCAATTATGATCAAGTCCGGGTAGAAGGTCGGCTTCTGGGGTACAACTGTTAATGCGTTACCACCTTATCGATCGGAATTATCGGAATACTCAATACCCCGTCATCGTTGTCCCCAATGGGCGGTGGGAGAACTGATTGCGGTTGTTTGAAGTGCAAAATGAATTTGCATACCGCTCTTTGCATGCTGGATTATCACAACTGTGTTGCACCAGATCATGAGAAAATTGTGATTTATTTCTTTAAAATATCATGCTTGCTTAATAAAATTAGAAAGTATTCGATTTAAGTATGCTTTTTATTAATTTTAAACTATTTTATTTTATATAGCAAAATATGGGCATTTTTAGTAAACACCATGGAATATCGAGTATATAAATACCAGGTTTCATAATTTTACGATTAAGTGAAGCAAAGGTATGGAAGGCCAAATGGTTTCGTGTAATATAGGGTGAGTTTCAAAACGTCATTGCAATGCAACTGAACAAAGTCATGCGTTCCTTAACACAACCATGCAAACATTGACTATGTCACACATCCCTAAATGCAAATTGTGTATCACTAATCTCGTTGCGCGTAAATAATTCAAATGAATTTACAAAATATTTAAAATAAGCGGTTCATAGAAGAACTAAGACTGCAGCAGACTGCAGACTTTGCATTGCAAAAGCATTCACAAAATTAATACTTTTAATGGGATCTAAGGCCAATATTTCTTAGCTTTAGGTACAAAAGTGCCTGCTTAAGTTTATAAATTGATTCGTAGCAAAATCAATTTTATGCTTGCAAAAAATGTGAATTTTGTTCTCTTTTCAATTTTCCCCAACCCCCATACAAATGCTCTGTAAACAAATTAATTAATGATATTTAAATGAAATTTTCAAACAATCATCTTTTAAAGTGCTTAAAATTAGTCACAGATAAGCATACATGATGCAAACGGTCTGCTCACTCGTATTATATAACGAAAAGTATTCCCTTTTAAGCCACTTAGTGAATTAACAAATACATATGTGAAGGTCTCTTAATTATTAAACATTTCCAATGAAAGTAACAAACACACACACATATAAACATACAAACGCGCACACACAAAGAGAAAGAGCAAAATGTGTAGCACT
This sequence comes from Gymnocheta viridis, assembly GCA_956483585.1. NCBI lineage: Eukaryota > Metazoa > Arthropoda > Insecta > Diptera > Tachinidae > Gymnocheta > Gymnocheta viridis. The sequence goes on from OY101444.1 coordinate 8,480,676, forward strand.
AAAAGGAAGTTAGAAAACCACCTAATCATCCTTTTCAACAGAAGCAACAATATGTGTGAATAAGTGAAGTGAAAATGCCATATAATCCGATTAAAATTAAACTAATTATTATTATTATTATATGAAACGTCCTTTTTATAAAGTGCCATAAGCAACATAAAAATTTCACACTTTTAATTTGATTATCTTCACATGTCAAATTAAGAGAAATTAAAAAGGGCTCCTAATAAAAAAAAATTTAACAAAAAAAGATTCCATAGCACACACATACGAGTAACCGTGTACAACGATCCTATTCTGTGTGAAATTTTATTGATAAAAAGCCACACAGAACCGGCCAGCAGCGTTGCCAGTTTAGGAGATTTGCCCTCAATTCGTAATTTTTATCGAATTAATATGTTATTGTGTTAGTTGTTGTTGGACTGTGTAAGGGACAAAAGCATAGCACTGGTCACTGAACAGTACAGGCAGCGGTTAATACTGGACCATGCATGATAATTTACATCACAGCGCCCTACTTAGTGGGATTTTAGCAGAATCGTCGGCGAAGTAACAGGCAAACACGTTTTTTTAGAATCCCTTTTACGGCTGTAATAGTGAACCGATTTTGAAAGATTTAAATGTTTTTAATGGGGTTTTTACATATAGTTATGTGCAAACTCTTAATTTAATTTAAATCTGTTTAGTATTTTGGGAGCTGTAAGCATTTAAAGCTGCTACTAACACAAGCACACTTATTACACATGCGTGTATCAGCTTCAACTTGAAAAATAAATAATGTGTGGATGTGTGTTTTGTCCAGTTTGCTTTTGCATACACAGAAAAAAATAAAAATCGTATTTGACTAAAAAAAAAACGCAGATCTGATTAAAAAATTAGTCAATTTTCAGCCTATAAATATTTTTGTCATATTGATAAATAAAATTGTAAGTAATTTGTCAAATTTTATTTGACTAAATAATATAATTTGGCAAAAAAATTTGTTGAGTTATGAATAGTTTTCCAACAATACTTTTTGTCAACTCGACTAAAATTTTAGTCAAAGACAAAAAAAATTTTGACTAAAAATTTTATCAAGCCAACGATTTATTTTGTTGAATAATAAAAAATATTTGATTAAATATTTTTTCAAACCAACATTTTTGTTTGTTGGGTAATAAGAAATTTTTTACTAAAAATTTTGTCAAACCAACAATTTATTTTGTTGAGCAACAAAAAAAAGTTGACTAAAAATTTTGTTTGTTATATTTATTCTCCCTGCAATCACCACTAAAAAAAACTACAACATAATGTACAGAAAAGAAGTAACACAAATAAAATATGTGTATTATTGTTGTTTTTTTCGAATAAAATATTTTTGAAAAAAATTTTTTTTGACAAATGAACAATTTTTTTGTCAAAATCAATTCTTAAACTGATTAATTATTTGTCAAATTTTTGACAATTTTTTTTTATTCAATTGAACAATATTTTTTGTCAACACTTTCTTCATTTTTAATAAAAAAAATTCAATTTCAGAGCTACATTTTTTCTGTGTATAAATGAGACAGAGTTTTAAGGTCTCTATTTAGAATGTTTTTTGTTTTTGTATTTCATCGTATGTGTTTATGTAAATGCTTAATATTAATATCTAGAATAAGGTCGATTGAGCCGACCGCTGAATACACTAGTAATTAATAAAATGGCTACATAGTTTAAGTAAATTTAATGTGTCTAGTTAACATCTGAGGCGCAGAGTTGTAAACGAATTAAGCTCGCTCATTTCATACATCTGTCGTATCTTCACTGCGCTTTTTCCCAGAGAAGCCAACACATCAAGTGGTTGGTCGGCTGTAATTGCGTGATTGAAACTTCTCTTAAAAATGATGCAGTTTTTAAGTTATTTAGCAAAATATGTAGAAAAAAATTAGAGAATTTTTCCCCCAATAATCTTAAATCTTGTGAAGTTATTAAATCTGGATCGATTTCAAGGCTGGAAATTGTCAATTCAATTTAATATTTTTGTTGCTATTAAGAGAGGAATAAAAATAAGGGGATTACACTAGCAGAACGGAAAGTTTATTTTTATAGAGAGGAAAATAAAAGACCTGGCAACCGTTACCCATTATAAAGGACTTTGTGAACTTCGCCTTGTAAACATTATCTACATAAATCTTTTGAGCTCAACAGTTTCTTTTTGTTCGACCTTAAGTCATAAAGTGTTAACATTTATTTCCCACTTGCTGGCATTCGTTACTAATTAAACATTTTTTTCTTTCTAAATTTCTAGCTTCAGTTCATTTAATAAATGCTTTTTTTATTCTCACAATTAAGTGTTGTCCATTAAAAAATTGAAATTATGAAACAGTAATGGTTCATAAAATTTCTTCTTGCATTAAGTTCATTTCTTTTTCACTCTCCAATTGATTTCGTTGATTAGAATTGTTTTTTTTTTGTTTCTTCTTAATAAATTTCATTTATTGTATTTTATGGTAGATGTATTAAATTTCTTTTAACAACAGCATCTGCAAATTGATTTAATTAGACTTCCCAGCACATCGTCACTTGAAAATGAAACGGAAAATTGCTGGAATTTGTGATAAAATGTGTAAAATGATTACCCTCATAAAAAAAAAATTGTATGTGTGTATTTTATTTTTTATCACAATTCTTGTGGTTCGAGTAATTAAGTTTAAAATTTAATAGACAAAACAAATGAACAAAGCTATGCCGAAGGGAAGATAACGTTAAGCGGCGACTACTAACTGTGTCAGGATCTCTTGAACTGAAATTTCATAAAGCAGCTTTGAAATGAATGATAAGAATTTTGCTTTACAGATAAAACTTATATTTTTCGCCAATCATGTATAATTAAGTGCATACAATCTTGTTGTTATGTATCTTTGCTACAATCTTAATGGCGTAACAATTATGTCCCGCTTCACATACTTTAACTTTTTATTTTGTATGTGAAAGCTGTGATAAAAAAATGCAAAATTTTATTCCTTTAACTGCCTTGTTCTAAGCTGAATTGAGAATTAAGCAATAAAAGTTGAAGAGTGTAAACCAGGACTAAAAGATCTGGTTCATACGGGAGAAGTTGTTCTCAGCAGGCTTAAATTCAGCTGAAAAAAAGGGAGAGAGTCATAAGTCCTTTGGCCGAATCATAACTTGCTGTGTGTGAACCAGGTTTATAGGGACAACTTCAGCTACAAGTTCATGTTTTCTTTGCAAATATTTTCAGAGAAATGTATACGACTGTATAAATTAAAAACCTGAAGGAAGTAATCAAACATTTCTTTTCTGTCATCAGGACGAGTAATAAATAAAGTTTCCAGAAAAATAATCTAACAATTGCATTCATCAAAATAGCTACATAAATAAGTAATAAATTCACCAAAACGTAACAAATTCGCTATCTAAAAATTAAAAGTTTTATGAAAATAAATTTTAAGATCAACAGAAAAACTACGAAAAATTAACAAAAAATCTTACATGCAGTTTTCACAGTTCAGACAGACGACTCGAGTAGAAAATCAAATAACTAATGTGCTGTTGATAGAGTCTAAGCAATCGCATTGAGTGAACAATTTGTATAAAAACCGCTCAGTTATTCGAGTGGTTTCCAAACAAGTCAATTCAATTGCTTGGATTCTATGAACAGCCCATAAGTAATTTTAGTATATAAATTTTCTACTCAAGTTGACCGTAGAAAATCAAAAATTGAAAGTCTATTTGGAAAGCACCCAGTTATTTGAGAGAATTCACACTTAAATTATTATGTAAAAAATATAATTCCACTTCTCTCTTCGGCAAAGAAAATTGATCGAAAATTTATTAAATTTAAATGTAAATATATTTCATGTAAACATATTTTGCAGATAAATTTGTATATAAATATAAATATACATACAGACAGCAATACATATTTTACTTTTAAATTTCCAATAACTTTTTATATGTTAAAAAAAAAACATTGATTTGCTCCTTCATTTTGTAGCAGAGCGAACAATTATTTGAAGAACAATTGACAACAATACAAATATTTTGTATGTATTTAAATGCTTTTTTCTCTTCTTTCTTTTTTATTTTGTTTATTGTTATGGAAAACATACAAAGGAAAACATACAAATTCGAAATGTCCACAAATTTAAGGAAAAATAATAAAAAAAAATTATTTTAAATAACCCACATGTTTGGTAACAGGAAAATACATAAATAAACGAGTAGCAGGAATGAGACGATTTAGAACAACAAGCATTAAATTGCCAAAACAAATTTATTTATGATTATTGAATTTCACAAAAGTAATTTTAAATAACAAAAATTCAAAGAAAGAAGCCAACACAGACACACACACACACACACACACTCATGCAGTAACTTAAACAAATGCCATAAATAAATAATAAATTCAATTGCTTTATTCTTATTCTAAGGGAAAGAGAGTCCTAAAGAAGGAGCTAGATAGAGTACAGGATATTTTGCTGACTGAAAGTAATTTATTATGATGGCATTTGTGTGACATAAAGAAAGTATAAATAATAGTTTACAACAACAGCAACCACATCTTAAAACATATTTAACAGCAAAAAGAAAATCAACAGCATGACATCCAAACAACACAATAAAATATTAATATTACAAGAGTAATAAAAAACATATAAAGCTTTTTAAAGTGATATTTTGTGCGAAGAGAAGGCGATTCCTTGAACTTTCAATAATATATCAGGATCTATCCTTTTCTCCAGAGCAGGGCAGCATGCGTTAGTGTGAAATAGGACAGGCCTAAGGCCTTATAGCTGGGCTCTCTAAATAATATTAATTTTAAGGTCCAGTATGAAGTTCTGGATGAGATCAAATTATTTAACACAGTTCGTCTTCTTCACCATCTGACATAGACATGTTTTGGTTGACTTCTCTCTCTCTCTCTCTATCGAATATGCATGTTAATGCAACGAAATCAGCATTTGATCAATAGTCCTTCGGGTATATTAGTCTAAGGTCCTTCGGTGTAGTATGAGAGTTTTTAAAACAAAGTAACTCAAATATTAAATTATTTTCACATATATATTCAAATATATCTTTGCAAAAACATGCACATCAAACAAATGGTAAAAATGCAATGACAACAAAAAAATTATATAAATAAAAGCAGATGTGTCATCATGGCTTGCAGGGATGGATGTAAAATGCATATGGACATTTCCACAGAAATTGCCACTTTTTGTCATGTACATTAACCGCTTTAATCAGCGGAAAACCACAGGAACAGTTGAATTTTTTTTCACTTCTTCATATCGTCATATGATTTCAAAAAAGCCAAAATCTACTTCTTGATTGATTACGATGCACCATATCAAAATACAAGTGTCTGGAAAATTTTAGATATTAAAACTGCACTAATTCCATAATAAAAAATTAACTTACTGCCTGTTCATCGATATCGATAGAAAATTTTATTTCGTATAATTACATTTAAAACAAAAACAAAATTTTAAAACTTGCTTTTGTTTCAAATGTAATAATTCGAAAGAAATTTTTCTTTCGATATCGACAAACAGGCAGTTAAACTGAAAATTTTTTTAAAATGTTGGTTAACTTTTCATATTAAAAAGTTTTTGGCTTGTCCTCTAAAATTTGTCCAATGTAACTTAGGGCTTTTATGAATTCATATGACGATATGTGGGTTTGTGTAGAACGTAAATAGCTCTTCATTGAGTAAAGGAAAAGAAAAAAAATTTAAAGTTTTTTAAATATCTGCCAGCAATTAAAAGGATAACGTGCGTGACAAAAAGTTGGATTTTCTGTGGAAATGCCCATATACTAGAAATACAAAATATGTATTTCATAAAGGATTTGTATTGGAAGTACAGGGAATGGTCATACATTGCCAGTTCATACAAAACCCGTCCCTTCCTCTGCCCATCGTAATCATGATGTTGACGATGATGATAATGATATTTTTGATGTTGACAATCATGATGAACGCATGCAACTGAAGAAAACTTCAGTTGCTAGCTGCTGCATTAATATTTTTTATTTTTTTTCTCCACGTAGAAATTCCTTGTTTATTTTAGTTTTATTTACTGCATTTGTTTGTCTATTTGTTTGTTTACTTTTGCTTGTGTCCCTGATTTTTACTTGAATTCTATTTCCTGTAAACCGTAACTGTTTTAGGAATTTTTTGGTTCCTGGTTTGTTAAGTAGAAACTGCAACCCATATTTTATTTCTTTCTCGGGTTGCACAAGTTTGTGCCACAGTGTGTTCGTTTGAGTGCAATTTAGTTCATGCTGTGACATTTTTGTAGTTAAATGACGTTTGTTTATTAATAATGCGGGTGTCATTATGGTTTTTAGTTTTTTTTTTGCTCTTTTTTACGATTTATTTACTTTCTATTGTTGTTGAACAAAGAATGCGTTTTGTTTTTAGTTATTGGAACGTGCTGCTCATAAACATGTTCCATTGTCAATGTTTGTTTTTTTTATTCAATTTAAGTCAAAAAATTTTTGGTTAGCCATGGATAATGCATTTTTAGAAATGTTTTCATGGTACAAGTAAAGGTAAAAAATCGTAAAAGGTGACCAAAGTATACAAAATATTTTGCGAACATGCAAAATTATATTAAAAGAAAATAATATTATAAAAAAAGTTTAAAACAAAATGAAATAACATAAAATAAATAAAATAAGAAATATTAAATAAAATAAACTAAAATTAAATTAAATAAATAATAAATAAATTAAAAAAATAAATATATCTGAATGAAATAAAATAAATTAAAATAAAAAAATTTAATATAAATTAAACAAATAATTTAGTAAATGTATTACTTAAGATATTCTCTCCAAAAAAAAAAATATTAAATAAAAATAAAATACACTGAAATAAAATAACATATGTATAATGAAAAACAAAAAAAAGTGAAATGAACTAAAAAAATCTTAATAAATTAAAATGTAAATAAAACCAAAAAAGTGTATAAAAAATTAAATAAACTAAAATTAAACAAAATAAAAAAAATTAAGAAAAAAATTAAATAAATTTTCTAAAACAAAGTAAAACATCTAAATGATTGGTAGGCATTAATTGTCTGAGTTGTTCCTTCTCTTTAAAAAAAATATATAAAAAATATATTTAAAAAAATTAATCAAAAACTAAATTAAATTAAAAAAACTAAAATAAACTAAATCGACATAAAATAAAACAATGTAAAAAATAAAATAACTTGAAAAAAATAAAATGAAATGAAATGAAATCAAATAAAATAAAAAAATTAAATAAATAAAATGAAATGAAATAAAATAAAATAAAAAATATATGATAAAATTAAATGCATTAAAATAAGATACAAAAAAATAAATACATCGGCATAAAATCAAATGAATTAAAAACAAATAAAATGAAACTCAACCAAATGCAATAAATCAAAATAATATAAAATCAAAAATGATTATAAAATTTATTACTGAAGATATTTAATTAAAAAATTCAATAAAGTGTAAAATAATTTTAAATAAAATAAAATATAATGAAAAATAAACTAAATGAAACAAACTAAAAAAATCAAAATAAAGTAACATGTTAATAAAATAGGAATGAAGTATAAAACAAAAACTTAAAATATATCATTAAAAAATAAATAAACTATAATAAAAAATTAAACAAATTAAACGAAAAATTAAATAAAAATAAATAAATAAATTTAACTAGCAAAATAAAATAAAATTATATAAAATAAAATAAAATTATGTAACATAAAATAAAATATAATATAAAATAAAATAAAATCAACTAAAATCAAAAACTAAAGTAAAAAATTAATTAAATTAAAATAATGAGATAATTGAATATAAAATAATAAAAATAAATAAACTAAAATAAAAAAGCGAAGTAAATAATTAAATAAATTAAAAGCTTAAGTAAATCAACGAAAATAAATAAATTAATTAAAGTAATATGGTATAAAATATATAAAAAATTAAGTAAAATAATAATATATAATAAAATAAAGCATAGTAAAATAAAATCAAACCCAATAAAATAATATAAATTAAACTAATATCAAAGAAATTAAAATAAAATAAACTAAATGAAAATAAAATTGAAGTAAATTTTAATAAATGAAATAAAAAAATATATAATAATATATATAAAACAAAATCAAATAAAACCAAATAAAGTAAACGAAAACAAAGTGAAAGAAAATAAATGAATATAAAAATAAATTAAACAAAACAGAAATATATAAAATAAAATTAAAAATAAAATTATATAGTATAAAACATTATAAAATGAAGTAAAAAAGTATAATAAAATATTACATAAAGTAAAATATGTACAATTAAATTAAATAAAACTACTAAAATAAAATAAATTTTAATCCCAAAAATAATGTATGTATGTTTGCAAACTGAGTATCAGAAATCTTTAAGGATTTAATAACTTTCGCGAAATCACTTAGACGCAAAATAATAGTTTTTGACTAACTATTGATGGCGGTTTAACCAATGACATTTACATATATGAAAAATCATTAGTTAAACCTCTGTCGTTAGTTAACTGAAGTCTGTAAATATGGACCTTAACGCATCGACACTATCAACAGCAACAATATGTCATTACGATTTCAATTAGCAAAATTTTAAACTGCATTGTCAGCTAAAATGTCTAATCAAATTAACATCTGCATAAATAAATTCACAACAATTGTAGAAGTTGCAAGAAGGGCACCAAATGAAGATAGACAATATTGCAATTTAAATCAAATTGACACTTATTAAAGTGGAATGTTGCAACAACGGTACGGTATATTAGCAAACAAATAAATGAAAATTCAATCGTATGCCATGAATAAACGTCTGAAAGTGCTGCACAAATAAACTGAGGTTAAATGAAAGAAGAAAGAAAAAATATGAAAAGACAAGGCAGACATACTGGACTTGTGTCTGTGTCCAGTTTAGCAAATTTGCAATATGCTGACAGAAGGAGGACAAAAGTTGAGAGAATATTTTGTCTAACGGCAGAAAAATCTAGCAGACAGACAGAAAAAATGGAATGTGACACGTGCAAGTCGTTTATTTAAAAGCACACGACATATTGTTCATGAAAGTTTAATCGAGAACGTATGAAATGATTAGTTTGCAGCATGCATTATTCATACATGAAACAACAGCCAAGCACTATAATACATATGTGTGTGTGCACATGGGTATGCTTTCATATACACGTACACATGTACACATGTGGTGAAGTTAAATTTCATAGGAATTGCAGTGTTAAAGATAAATACATATAATTGGTTTCTAGTGGCAACATAAACGTACAATTATTACGATGATATTAATAGCCCTCACTCACACCTACACATTGTTGCTTATATCACTGTTATTATGAGTAACACACACAATTACATATTTTTAATTATAACAAACAAATCTGTAATCAGTGAGCATCAAGATTATTGTAATTGAAACATATGGATTATAAAAACAATTAAAGGGTTTGTCAATAAGTTTAGGTCGATATTGTGCTAAGGGAATTATTTCTGTTGTTATTAAAACTTTATTCAAATGTTCAATGTGGCATCATATGATGCCAATTACCCGAGAGGTAAAATTTTCAATGACTTGGCCTTATAGATCCGGTTTAATTTTTTAGGATGGACTGGACTATATTAATTGTGATGACGTTGATCGATTGCGGCTTGGAGTCTGTTTACAATGATATTTTTTAGGAACACAGACCTTGCAGGTCGTGGCCACCACCGGACTGATCGTTCTGCCGAGAATATCGCGGCTGTGGGGAAGAATCATCTACTAGACGCTACGTGGCCATTATAAACGACTTCTACTGCCGGAATAGAATGAGCGGAGCTTGCTGAACAAGTAGTTTCAAGAGACGGTGCAACCGCACAAACAGCAAGAACCAAATACTGTGAAGTATAAAAGAATAGTTTTGCTATACCCTGTACAAAAACAAAACTAATCGCAAGTTATACACTTCAAGTGGATCACATTTCGTTTATGTATTTAAAAGAACAAAAATGTTAATTTAACTGCGGATTCTATAATCCAGTTCGAACGTCTGAAAAATTTATATGAGAAGCATCCGTCTTTCTTTTTATCACTTGGATTATTTAAACAGCACTTTAAAGTAAACTGCTGTAGTGTTTGGCTATAAAAATAAAATTTATTCTAAAATGATAATGAATAAAATATCATACATACGTCTCCTTTATATCAAAGTTACTAAAGAATGACACCAAATTTTACCCCTTGAGAGTTCAAATTACAATTACTAATATTATGCCATTTAATAGTTTGTTTGAGGGCGCAAGTGTGTATCCTTTTGTGCATTTGTTTCATAAATTCAATCGTTAGTGTTTTTTCTCGACCTATTTAATGTTTACCTATTTTTCCATTAACATTTAATTTACCAAATAATAAATAAAACTTCAAAACTTTATTCATTTATGTCAAGTGTTGCAGAACATTATTATTATTATGAGTTTATATGTAAATACATATGTATGTATGTATGTATGTATGTATGTATGTATGTATGTACGTATGGATGTGTAAATGGTTTAAAAAATGTGTATGCGTGTGCGTGTGTGAGTAGTTTTGTTTCTGAAGAAGAAATAACCGGAAATGCATTTAAACACATATGCGTCACTTAACGATATACGATGTTGTTATGTTTTATTATTGCCGGTTCGCTTTATTGCTGCATTCTACATTGTGTTTGTTTAATGGTTACACCCACCCATCCATCCGCCTCCTAAATTAATCACAAACTAAATGCATCATCAGTTGGTTAAAGTCTTTTATAATGCAGCAACAACAACAACAAGAACTACACTTGGGTGTGTGTGTGTGTGTGTACGGCACTCATGAGTGTTAAAAATCTGTAGCCATGTTTGAATGTGTGTTAAAATTTACAAAGGTTGTTCTTTATGGCTGGAAGAGGGGAACTGAAAGAGTATCTTCACACCAAAAATTGATTCATTTTCCAGCAAGTTTCGCACTATGTTATGTGAATGTGTGTTTGAATGTTTTTAACTGGTTTACATTAAAGCTTTTAGTTCATTTGAATGTGTGCATGTGTGTGAAAGTGAGTGAGTAGTGAGTACTTATATATGTGTCTCTCGGTTAGTGTACGTTTAATGGCTGTAATTAAGATTTTTTTTCTTTCTCCCTGTACAGTTTTAAAAAGGGGAACTATATATTGTTATTTTTGTTGTTTTTAATACTCCACGACAAGTTGTATTTCATATAAGTGGGTTTGTGTATGTGTGTGTATTTTTTGTTTTGTTTTGTTTTTATTAAAAACACTTTTGCCATCATGTTGCTGCTCCTGTTGCAGTTGTTATATTTTAATTTAGCTTTTTAAATACATACCAGTACGTATGTAGGTACGTCTGTAAGTGGTATGAGTGTAAGTGTTTGTCATGCAAGTATTTACATGTGTATGTATGTGTTAAATATCCCATGTTGCACATTTATTTACAAAAAGAATTTCGACAAGGATGTTGCTAGTTTGTTTCTGGTTGCCATAGTTGTTATTTGCTTGGTAATAAATGTTTCTGCGTGTGGATTCATGTATGCATGTGTGCGAATAAAAATAAACGTGGATTTATTGAAAATGAAATGAAATGAAGCAATTAAAAATACATTTGTATGTTTGATATTTCGGAAAAGCTAACAAATTTACAGCGATCGGTATAGTGAAAGTTTTGAAATTAATTATCATAATTTTGAAGCAGCGTCGGACGTTCCCCTGCGTTTCATCAAGAAGTAGGACATACACGTGGCCTTAATCCAAGAAAGCTTGCTAATAGCCATTAAAGTTCGAGGATTTCGTTTACGAAACTATACTCTACGCTCTCCAAGCCAACAATATAAATTTAGAAACTGTAATTTGAATAGAAAAGGTATTTTGCCTAATCATAGCTTCTGTGTTATAACAAGGGCCTACTGGCATCGGCTTATCTACCGTACAACAAAGAAGAACATCCTCCAATTTCCGTAAGCAGTTCCACAAGCTTGTATGTTGCAACAGGCATGTGGCGATAAAATGCACTACATTCTGGGAATAAGCCACGTATCCAGAATTCGTGACAGAGAGGAACACTGCAGAATAGTGTTTTTACTCTACTCTCATGGAACCTTAACTTAAATTAAACGCCCTTCAAAATTAATGGAGTACAATTACGACCAGGTAGGTGCAGTACAACAAAAATGTACAAATATTTTTAGCTGGGAGTTCAGTTACTGACTATTAAAAAAATAACTTTTACATTGTCGTTTTGACAGTCAGTAACAAAACTCCCAGCAAACAATATTTTTTTTTTGGTACTGCACCTACCTGGTAATAATTGTACCATGGGAGTTTATACTAAGCTGGAACTTTATGCGGATAATGTTATGCTCTTTATCAAAGATAAATTTCTGCTAACGACAAGTGGACACATGGGATCGTCACTCAACAAAATATTATGATTGGCCAAGAAAACCCGTCTAGGCGTCAATCAATCCTATTGTTTGATAAAAAGTACCAAAAAATGCAAAATTTCGGATTTCACATCATCAGATTTGGTTGGTGTTACACTGGAACTATCAAAAGAGACTAAGTACCGCAATATAAGTCCGAACTACAAGCTGTTGCGGCAACGTAACATCGATAAAAGTAAATACGCTTCCTGTGCGGCCTAGACAGTCTTTGTGCAAATATGAGAGCTCAAGCCGACCATATAATATTAAATTTTCACGGCACTGAGCAGACACTAATTAATTTCAACTTCCACGGCAGAACAAAAACAACGTTGTTTGTCGGGAGCCGCTAATTGGAGCCGCTAGTGGAGACGAATTGCTGTATCTTTCTACACTGGTGAATGTGCAGAGGCTAGCAGCAGGTCTAGATACAACGGTCGTCTGACATATTCGTGATTTTTATATTAAATACATTTATGCCAATTCGAATCTTCCATCCTGAGGGGTTTCATTACTTCACTGGAAGGGAAAGTCTTGAGCACAGTTTTGGTATTTATGAACGGCTACAAAATGGACGGCAGTATTCTTTGAAGGTCTTGACCTTTCGGTATCACTCAGATTACCACGATACCTGCCCCGAAGCTGCGAAAAGAATTGAGAGACTCATCTCTGTGTCCAGCAGTATCGACATTTTTGTGGCCGCAATCGGGACGCTTAATTCGAAGTTAGTGAAGTCGAATCGTGAGCTTGCACGCATTCAATCGTTGAATCTACTTGATTGACATCATATTCGGATAGTCTCTGGATTCGAAGTGGGAACAAAATATCTGATGAATGCGCGTTCGGTCTTTTACTTACTAGACTCGCAATTGAATGTTTATATTTCCCAGGTTGAGCTGTCATATATGATTAAGAAATTGATGCTGAGGAAGATGACACCCTGACAAGATAAAAGCAGCAGAATCGTAAAGGAGTGTTTATATTTCCTTGGCTGAGCTGTCAAATAAGATTAAGAAATAGATGCTGAAAAAGTTGAGACCGTGACAAAAAATCTAGGCAGTTTGAACATCACTCAGCAAAAATGGGACAAAGCAACATTTTTCAGATGTGCATTAGTATGCCATTGTATTTGTGGGCCTGCAGTACTCCGTGTGTATTCGCTATTTAGTGCGGTCACTCTCCTATTCTATTTAGCTCATATCAATCTTCTTCTTTTACATTTTGCGAACCCTTTTCTCCTCATCTTTTCTACCGGTTTACGCAGTGCAACTCGTCTCACCTGAAGCCTTGAAATCCTTCATGGCTTGTCGTTTCAATAACTTTGGGTCTCCACAAGAAAGTTTCAAAAGCATTCAGTGATTTATTTTTTGATTGAAACAGTAAATTGAAAACTACTGTAGAAGAAGTGAGTTGAGCTCATAAGAGGCAATTTATAGTTTTATGGCCGCTGTCTAAATTGTTTACCCAATTGAATTTATCGTTGACTTTTTAATTTGACCTCGTAAATATTTTTCAATACGTTGCATGAGTAAATGAGTGCAATTGGTAGTTTGTGTTAAAGCGTTTGAAAAGCGGAAACAAAATTTTCCTTGCAGCAGTAGTTTCGCACTTAACATAGTACTCGTATATAGTTGTGATGCAAATATTGTTTGTAATTACATTTTAATTATTAAATTTAAAACTTTTTGCCACGATGTCAGCAGCATTTCCATGCCAACCAGGCTCATGCTAATGTAAGTCAAGAGGTTTATGGGAATTTCAAATAAAACTTTTTCAAACAAATTGAAGATTAAATTTGATTAATTAATTTTAAATTGCTATAAATCACTGTTGATTCAAAAAATATTAAAACATCTACTACAATGACATACATACAAATATATTGTGTTGTGGATGGGAAAATTTAAGCCAGGGGGTAATTAAAAATTTATTAATCCCTGTTCTGTACACCCAAATCCTCAGATACTGTTGCATTTCTCATGAAAGCATATTGAATTGAAACTTCCCAAATGCGTTATGCAGCCAACCACTCTGTAAAATAAACATTGAAATGCATTTTTAAAGGTTACTTCTACTACTGGAGTAAATTGTTTACAATGTCATCTCTCTTCCTCACAACTTTCAAAATAGAATATCTAAAAAAAATTTATAAATGAAACCTTTATAAATGTGCGTAACTCTAATGGTGTTGGGGTGAAACAAACAAGGACTGCCAGCCATCAGTTGAACAGTATCAGAGTGAGTTTATTTCCGGATTTTGTTTGCATTCCTACTTGCAACTTTTGTTGTTTTAAATCAATGTTTGTTTTTTCCCCGTTTAATGTCACTGACACAAAGATACATTTTTCCAAATAAATACACACACAGTTAAGTTTATTGCGATCCTTGCCAGCACTCTTATTATTTGTAGGTATTCGTATGTGTATGTGTAATTGTATTTATTTGAACAAATTTCTTTGTGTAATGCAAACATTTTTGTGTTACTTCTCAGCGGTAAAATGCAGGAGTAAGGAAGCCTTCTAAAAGGCCTTATTTAGCAGACACAAGGACATCACTTAGCATTACATTCTCATATCTTTTTTCCCTCGTTATCATTGCAGCGCAGACTTTGTACGCTCGCTTCTACTTGAAGCGATTCCAAAAAACTTGAGATACAAAGTCTTTCAGAAGGCCTTCTGTAGAGGGTTTCAAGGGAGAGCCAAATAGAAGGAAGATTTTGTTATGAAAACCTAATAAAAGGTCTTTAAATTAATGTTCTATTTTAGAGCAATAATAAAGCACATCAATGAGTAAAAGTTGTAACAACACGTTTTTCAAGCTTCTAATAAAGTGTGTCCTGAAGGGCTTATACATATATAACTTAACCCATTCATGACCAACGCGATCAGACTGCGGATGTCATAAATTAAATTATAAATCTTAACGAAATTAATTTATTGCATTCAAAAATACACCGAAAAAGACCTCAAATCCACCAGGAACCCTTAATTTCCCTAAGAAAAAAGTTACTCCGAAAAACTAAAGAAAAATTTATATATCATAAATATTCTAAAATACACCAAAAATGCATTTTATTCGCCAGAAGCCCGAAAATAATAGAAGATTTTCCAATAACTAGATATTCAACACATTTCCGAAAGTGTACTAATACGAATAATATAACTAAAGAAAATAAAAACAAGCAAAATATTTAAGTTACTCCGAAAACTATTTTTCGCACATCGAAATTCGATACAAATTTGATTAAAATTAATTAATAAAAATTGTATTTCATTAATTAAAGAAAAATGTAAACTCAAAATTTTCAAAAACATCTGCGGCAAAAAGTATTAAATGCTTAAGACGACATAAGCTAAATGTGAGTTAATCTTTTCTTTATAATATCCACATTCAGAAGTAACCCTGGACAAAATCCTTTTGCAGGATTTTTTAGGAAGCTATTGAGTTATGAATTGCTTCTTGTATTTTTTCTTCTTATAATCTCATACGAAATAACAGCTTAACCTAACATATCATTTAGTATATTTCATGTTAAATATATTAATTAATTATAGAGTTTAGAACAATTGTTCAATTCACAAGTTCGTATTAACGTCGTATGTGTTATGTAATCGTCTAATTATAAAATATTGTAGTATTTTTGTTATTGGTAATTTTCATACAAAAGTGTGTTCTAATTATACGTTTGGATTTTATATGTCTATTTGTAACGCAAAATTCCGCCAAAAGTTGCAAAATTCAGAAGAAGCCGTAAAATCTTCTAAAACGAGCTACAAATGCAAGAAATGTGGAAAACTCGCAAAAAACTACAAAAATGGTGAAAATTCCCAATAACTTCCAATCATTGGGAAGATTAAAATGTTTAATATAATTTAAAAGTCGATGAAACAATAAAAAATAGAAAAAGTCACCCACATTGCAAAAAACGCGAAATTCCGCAAAAAGTTGTTGATTTTTGAAAAAGCCAGCGACATTTGTAGCCATGTATCCGTGTAGCCTGGTGTCGTGAATATGTTCATATCTTAATTTATCTCGATTTTGTTCTTGGTAGATTTTGCAATAGCTAGTGATATTTCCTCCGGCGACATCATTTATGTTTATTTTTATTTTTTATTTATATTAATAAGTTTTATTGCAAAAGTTATATGAATAATAATTAAAAATTGTTGTCAAACTCACTAATTTCACAAACTACATTGAATTGACATTTAAAATACGAAAAATTACGATACAAGAAATTTGTCTATTCACAAGCAAATGTATTACTAAATTATAAGAAATGAGAAAGGAGTTTGGTAACTTGAACTTTAATAGAATCAAATTTCTAAGACTCGACTTGAAAGGTAAAAAGTGCTCTCAGACGAAACGTTAAAAAATGACAAGCACTTTTTCCTTATTACTTTATTGTTTTCATATAAAATTTTCAGGCACGGAAATGAAATTTTAATGCAAACGAAAACAAAATTTATTAAAACATGAATATCTTTATATTTTTTTTAATTACTTTAAAGTTGGCCCCCTTATATATGGATGTGCTCATGTGTGTGTTTATTTACCAAGTATTGTATCCAATATTCATTGTATTTGCTAGCTTCACCAGTCCGTTGTACTTACATGCATACACACCCATATATGCACATGAAAGTACTCACTTGTTCTACGTTTGCGTGTGTGTGTGTGTTGATAAGTATGACTGACATTCCCAGTTAATTTTTTCGTTTGTGTTTGTTTACACTGGGTATTCTGCTCGATTAAGCAGAGTATAAGATTGGCAAAAATGTTGTCAAAGTTGTCAGACCGTAGACAACTTTTCTCACTTTATTGTTAGAAAACAATTCGATGTGTACATAAAAACATACATATGTATGTATGGGTATTAAAGAGGTACATACATACAATTATTACCTCCACACAACATACACCGACACTTTAAGGACATTTGTTGTTTGAATAATAGAAATTGTTTTTTAAAGTATGTAATTTGAGAAAAATAATAAACTTAACGGCTCTTAAAATCCATTAAGATTTTTTCAAAATTCTTTTAAGGTTGATACATATACATATGAAACAAACTTAAAATTTAGGTTTCACATACAGCCTGGACCGTTTTTATTACAGCATCTTTTTTGCAAAGTTTTTGAACTTTGACAATTGTTTCTGGTAGAGGAGACCAAAAAAAATATATACGGATATCGGCGTTTGTAAAGATCACATTTGAATTTTTATTTTAAGGGGGGATTTAAAGATTCCCCTCTTATCAGTATGTGAAACTATGTATTCTTTACATCTGTGGCGTAGGGTATATTAAGCAACTTTGTAAAAAAACTATTAAGGTAAATATGTTTATGGAACCCTCTAAATTCCTCACATAATGGTAGTTTTTTGCTCTATTGCTGGAGATACGAGGGCGGCTCAATAAGTCTGTGACTTTTTGAATGAAACACTTTTTTTTTGCAAAACAAAAAATTATTTTTCAACATAATCTGCTTTTAACTCAATACACTTCAACGTTTCTCCAGTTTTTCTATCCTTTCCAAAAAATAGGATTTTTCGAGGTCCTTAAAATAAGCATTTGTTTGGTCAATAATTTCTTCGTTGGAGCTAAATCTCTTTTCACCGACCCATTTGTTTAGGTCTGGAAATAGGAAGTAGTCACTAGGGGCTAAATCCGGAGAATATGGCTGATGAGGTACCAATTCGTAGCCCAATTCATAGAGTTTTGTCATTGAGACTGCACACGTCACACGTTTACGTTTGTGGTCAATTGCGAGCAAACGCGGCACCCATCTTGCAGACAACTTTCTTAAGCCCAGCTGATCACTTAAAATCGAAACTAACTACACTGCCATATAAAATGCCTATGGCATCAACAATATCACGCATTTTTACTCTTTGATCGGTCAATATCATATCGTGGATTTTTTTGACATTTCCGGGTGTACTGACCTCAGCGTCATTTGTACTTCTTGTGCGACCACAACGAAAGTCAGGAAACCACTTTTTTGCATTGAAAACGATGGTACAGTGTCCCCGTAGTATTTATCGAGCTTTTCCTTGGTTTGATTGACGGTTTTTTTCGCAAAAAATAATGTTAACTAGCACTCGAAATTCACTTTTTTCATTTTTAGTAAAATACACGAGGTTGTATGTTTTGAACAGGTGGTGCTTGATAGGAACAGTGTTACATTTCATATAACTATGAGAGAAGTTCGAAAAGTTACGGACTTATTGATCCGCCCTCGTAGAACAAAAAAATTTTAAAAAGCAACTCTTACTTTCGACAAAAAAAATCGGATTTGCCTTCCAAAAATATTTTATATTCGAAGGTGCATTTATTTTTTTATGAAAGAGTTTAATAGACATACATGCAAACTACATCGCTTGAGGACCCTAATGGCAGCTTAAAAAAATATCAAATTTTTCGAAACAGGTAAGCCTTTTCTTTTGTTTTTGTTTCTTCCATCTCTCGCTTGCAAGAATACAGCGTGTGTATTACAACGATTTCCCAAGTTACACAAAATTTATTGGTTTTAATTGTTCTCCTTTCAAGTGTGTATTTTTCATCTACAAATCACGCCTTTTTCCAGCAGATTTGTAAACCAATGTCTTGTTTCTCTCCCTTACAAAACATCTGCTTAGGAATCTCATACAATCAGTATACATTACTCGCTACTATACGCTCTAATATCTAAAATATTTCCCTTATATATTATTATTATAATAATAATGAAACCAAAAACACAATCCATTAAATTTTTAAATCGATTTATAATTACATTACTCCACGCACTTAATATTTTACTAAATGATATGATTACATTATCATTAATTTTATTTCATTTCTTATTTTCATTTCATTTCTTATTTTCTTTTATATTTCTTTTTTTTAATTTATTTTAAAAGCTTTTCTTCTCTAATAAATTACAATAAATAAGATGAAGGAATATAAATATATAATTTAATATAGGTCGGGCATACTTTAAATAAATTCATTTTAATTAAAATCAATTGGTTGTGTCCACTCAATGTGATTTATGGCCATTACTCACGGACTGAACAGGAAAAATAAGAAAAATAATTGAAGAGAGAAAAAACTATATCTACAAATAAAAAAGAAGATAATGGCACACACAATGGGTCACCAGAGGCTAAAATGTACATTTATATGTGCATTATTGTTATTATTTCGTTTTGTGTATTCCTTTTTTTTCTTTTTAAATTCTGATACATTATGGATTACTTTATGTTGCTGGTGTTGGAAGTGCTCGCACAAATAAAATTTACGAAGGCAATAAAAATAAATTTTAAACTTATTAAAAGAAAATTGTATTTACAAAGTTTACTTAACAAAATTGTTGGAAAATCGAATGGATTTTTTTTTCTTAATACATATTTTAAATGTAAATGCTAAAATAAAATTCTGTTTTGTGTGTACATTAAATATTAACAACTGCAGTAACAAATAATTGCAATCAAATTTAATTAGTTGTTTGAATAATATTTCATGCACAATAATATTAAAGTGTAGAATTTTATTAGACAATCTATTTGAATATAATTATTGTAAACTGCATTTGAAATATATTAAAATGACAAACATTTTAGTTTATGCTTTTAATGCTCTTATTTATTAAATGCCCAGACAGTATGTCAAAAAAGTAATCGAATAGTTAAGAATGTTTTAAAGTTATTAAATCCTTTTAGTAGTGCAGAACTTGGCTCATGTGGATGTCTCTTTTGTAATACCTAAAGTGTGTTGCTTTAAGGTTGCTGGAACTCCTAAGCAGACTCGTCAGCTTCTGTGTGGCGTAATTTTTTTTATATTTATTTCTGCTAAGATTTAATCATAAAAAAAACTGGGGGTAAACGATGTTTTCCATTTGTTTGTTTGACATAAAATTTTGTCAGACAATGCGGTCGTGAAATAGAATCTATTTCATTTCAACAGTATTTTTTCTTATGCTCTCAATTTTAGACACTCTCATTCTCTCAACAATGTTACGGTGCTCAGGGGTGCCAAACGTGACGATTTCACGCCATTTTGACGATTTTTTATAGCGAATTTCGCAAAATGACATTTGACGATTTTTGTTTAGTATCCCTTAAACTTTGACGATTTTTTTACTTCGCTACTTTTTGCTCAACATGACCTCTACGTATGACAAAATGTGGAGCTCTAAAAATATATTTTTGTTTTGCGGCCAATATCGAAATATTTAAAAATTTTAATGACAATAAAGAGCTTAACTTTTGTTTTTTAAAATATGTGCTTAATTTGATGAATAATCTAAACTGAATTGAAGGAATTCAAATTCTCAACATGCACTATAAAATGACGAAACTTTTATAAAATGTTTTAATAAAATTTTTAGTAGATGATTGTATAAAAAATACGCCTCTTAATTAAATTGATTCCCATAACCGTAAAAATTTTTCTAAAAAGGAAGAAGTTTATATTGGTGTGTATGTAAAAGAAATATTAAGACAATTGATGTTGAAACTTTCAATAAATTTATTGATAATTTTGTTGAATTAATTTTACGTTGAATTAATCTTAATAAAACCAAGATAAGAAATTGATTGGATACAGGAAGCCTTGAGGGGATTATTTTTTCAAAAGATTATTTAAAAAATAATTTCTCTGAATGTTACAATGTTAGCATTACAAAAAATATAGAAAGAATCATAACTATGATATGTATGTATAGTATTTTTATTTTGTAATTACCCAATTTAAATCAATATCGTATGTCCTTCATTCGTAATTTATAGGTAAAAATCGAATAAATCAAAAAATTAATTCGAATCTACACATGAATTGCAAGTTTATGAAAAACTTTATATTAGTATATTCTATAAATTTCTATTTAAATTAAAATATAAAACATATAATATAAAAAAATTAAGGTTTATTTTGGAAAGTATATAAACTGTTTCGACACAAAATCTCTTAGAACCTTGCTTTAAATTGAACAAAATGTTTAAGGTTTTTGTTGGTTTTAATAAATGTTGAATTGTTAATTTTTAAATGAAAGATTGTTGTATAAAACAGAAGATTTTCGAGTGACGATTTTTTTCGACTTTTTTTAAAATACTGACGATTATGGCGATTTTATTTCCAAAATTTAACGATTTTTCTGAAAATATTACTGGCAGCCCTGTCGGTGCTTTCAGGAAATCTCATTAAGGTTTCAAACGAAAAATGCAAACAAAAGAAAATCAAACAATAATAATAGATTATTTTAATTTACTGCCGTCGATTTTGTTATGATGGGCCATCAGCGATTGTTCCCGAAGTTGCAGACTTTGTTCTGTTTCATCATTTAAAGCAACTTCAATATTTAAGTTCAACGTTAACATATTTACCGCGCCCACTATAAATAATATTTATAATATTTTGTCACTTCACATTGTAAGTAAATATGGACATCTGTTAAATAATTTATTTAGCATAAACCATCATAAAATTTTGCAAATAGTATGTGTGTACAATATTTTAATATAATTTTTTATCTGTTTTCTTTTCTGCATACAATTTTGGATGCTAAAAATAATAGTATCTACTAAATATGTATGTAAAGCGCCTGCAGCAGAAATTTGCACAAAATTCATGCGTTCACATGAGCATAGTTTTAACCGCAGACAGACAAACTAAACCACACTATAAAATAAAGCAAAAATAAAAATCTGAGAGAAAATTGTTAAATTGCGAGTGAAATTTTACCATTATAAACTGAAAAACACACTGAGGCTATTATTATTAACACTCTGGAGGGTAGTTGCTACTTTAAATATTAATAATTTAATATAACCTGGAATACACTTTGTAAGAAATTTTTTTCAAAATTTAATAAGGAGAAGGTCACTGGGATGGCATTGTGCTTTACTTCAATAGATTTAAATAAGTTAAGTCAAAAGGTAATATTTGAGTCAACTTCAGCTCCAAAAAGCTGATTCGAAGACAACTTAAAGTCAAGATGAATTCCGCTGAAGAAAATCAGACGAAAGTTTATCCGGAACTACAATCATACGGGCGTACAGCTTTGCATATTAAGAAGCGAGGCTACGACTCGGAAAAGCAGGGAGTGCTAAAGAGGTTCAAAAATGAGAGCTCATGAAGCTTACTCTCATACCTTTAAAAATGTATATTTAAATGTGATAAAAATTTGGTTGTGGTCCAACCATGTTCCATCTGTAACGGATGGTAATTATTAAATGATAAAATTAAAAAATATGTATTTATATGGTATTTAATATATAAAAAAGCAACAACAGATTATTTGCTATAAACATATGGTGTTTGTCACAACCATAATATTGTTGCCCCATCCATACATTTTCCCTGCGAGTAAGCTGCAACACATTGTATGATTATAGCCAACAGACCACCTTAAATTACGGCGACAAGCATTTACCAGCGCCCAGCTTTTACGCTGAAATATCTTACTAAAATAAGAGCGTCAAGGATGTGTCATAAACAGTAATGTTAACTTATCTTATGAATTGACAAAATATAAATAAATAAAATATAAATGGAGACAAAACCGCCGACCTAAAACAGCCATTAATTACTTTGTGGCAATAACAAAAGAAAATAGAAAAACAAACAGTTTATAAGAGCAAACTTTACTACATAACGCGCTGTCAAAGTTGGAATTTCCTATTGCAAAGCGTTGACGCCGTGCTATTTGGGTTTGCTTCATACATTTTGTATGAGCATGAGAATTTTTGACAGATAGAAAACGCTTGATGCGCTAATCATAGTTGGGCAAAATACATGGTTTGCGGTATTTAAAATACAAAATACTTCCATTTATTGTAAGTATTTCAAATACAAAATACTTCCACGTCATGTATGTATTTAAAATAAAAATACACCATTTTTATTCAATCCAAAAAATACATTAGATAAAACTAATCAACAAAACAATTGTTTCCTGTCATAAATGTCAGGTTTTTGAATGTAGCATCAGACAAATTGTTTCTTGTTGGAGAATAAATAAAACCTGCTGAAGAAAATAATCTTTCTACAGGTCCTGATGAGCACAAACTTGTATTCAATTTTATGAATACTCTTTTTATATTTGGATAGCTGTTAGGAGTGATAATGTCTTTGCTCTTGTCACTGAGGCAACTGACAAATTCCAACTCCAAAGTTTATGTCCTAGATTCGCCATTATCTCTATCTACGAAAACAACAAAATCATCGTCTTCTTTACTGGTGCTTCTACTTCTGATATTTCTATTTCTGACATATCCTACTCGTAAGTTTTTTTTGTAATTTTCCTCCAGAGCATAAATTATTTCCGGTGATAGTTTAAAAAACTTACTTACTTAAAAAATATTGCCATTTTTTGTATGTATTTGAAATACAAAATACTTAAATTTATTGTATGTATTTAAAATACAAAATATAAAATACTTGCCGGTCATGTACTTAAAATACAAAATACTTCCACGTCATGTATTTAAAGTACAAATACAAAATACGTGTTTGTATTTTAAATACGTATTTCAAATACTGCCCACTCTGGCGCTTATATAAGTTGGTTTAACATTAAATGGTGGCAGGAGACAACTGCTTGTAGGCGAGCTCAAATGCTGCTGGGGGGATCCCCTTAGAAAGCTTTACTTGAATGTAATTGGACAACCACAAAGTGGAAACCTACATTACCGATAGGTCACAGAAACTTCATATAACATCGTCTGGGTTACACGCAATCAGATAAATTATATTTTTGATCTATGATCAGCATTGGACTGAGAAGCACAAACGGTCATACTGATTGACGGGTAGATCGACTACCATTTGTGAACTAAGCCAGAAATTACTCATTAACGTAGCAAATCAATGAGGGTGTCTAAACTTTCACTTCCAACTGCTGTAAAATGTCCAAAGTTACCAATAAATATTCCTAAAATCTAGCGGCAAATTACAGCATTCGATATCGAACGAAATTTCCATACAAATTCAAAAAATTTTGTATGGGATTTCGTTCGATATCGAATGCCGTAATTTGCCCCCAAAATTCATATAAAATAGAATTTAATGAATTCACAAGTGTTAGAATTCACACGGTTATACATGAATTCTAAGTAAGCAGATTGTAGCGTGTGACTCATGCCTCGTATCTCAAAGAAATTGTTAAAAAATGTAACTATAAGAAAAACCAAAAGCATCTCTTTAAATTATTTAATTCAAATTATGTTCGTAAGGTACGAGTAAATGATTCTTTTTTAACAATATTTACATCCCTTAAAAGATACAAATATAAAAAAATTGTATTCATTTTCCAGCACTCAAATTCTTTATACAGAGTAGTCAAAATGCAAGTATCTTTTTAAATCATATGTTAATCTTTCTGTCCATAATATTAATCATCAGTCTGTGTCATACCTCCGCAAACCAAAATGAGTCGCCTTTCGCCTGAACAACGCTGGACAATATTGCAAACTTATAATCGAATCTCGCAATTGGCCGAAAAATCTTGTCATCAACCGTCTTGGCGATGTTTCAGAAAAAATGGAAATATTTTTTATTTTTAATAAAGCCATAAAATACCAAAAGAAATTAAATTTATTTCATTTCTTTTAGTATTTAAAAATATACTTGTATTTGGAACACCCGTTAAATGAATATCAGGCTGCCGAAAAGAAAATTTGGAAAATTGTATGTTTCGTATCAAATTTCGCCCCCTAAATGAAACCTAAACTAAATCTAGGAGGAAACCCCAAAGCTGGCAGCTCTGCTACTGGCGCAGTTTAGTTTCAATGAAATTTCATGAACTGGCAAATAATTTAAGCAAGAACTTTTTCTCAAAACTATTAAAAATTGTATTACTATTTTTTTTTGTTCAAAAACTTGCTTCATTTTACCTCGATGTAAGTGAAGCTCATACGAAACTGTCAAATGAAGTTATTACATGCTATCACTTGTTATCACATTTTCTATCAACTGTACAAAGAAAATCTGTTACAAGTTAATTTTATTTTCATATATTAAGTTGTCATATGTTGTTTGATATCTCAAGGTGTTTTTGAGTTGAACAAGTAAGTACGTGCTTTACAATTATCGAAATGTTTTATAAGTTAATATTAATATGAAAAAGTATAAATATGCTGTCACTCTACCTCTCTCACTTAATATATTTATGTAATAGAGCCCTGCCAAGGTGTCTTGGTGGCGTGCTAAACATATTTGTTGTGTTGTGTTTTAAATACTTGCACAACGGTAATGTTGCCTCGAACAAATACTGGAAATCCATTCTATAAATTAAAAGAATTGGTAATACAAAGTGATTATCTATTATTGGGCGTTTTTAGTCATTCCATTACCATAATTCAGATCACTATCCGGACTTTGATAATGTATCTATCTATATTATTAATAGGCAAACACGTTTTTTTGAGATCCCTTTTACGGCCGTAATGCGGAACTGATTTTGGAAAGATTTATATGCTTTTAAACGGGTTTTTGCATAGAGGTGCACAATCTTGATTTTATTTAAATCGCTTCGATATTTTAGGGAGCTATAAGCGTTTAAAGTTTCTACTAACACATGCACACTTATTACATATCCATGTGTCAGGTTCAAATATGTTTTTGCATAGAAATCAGACAGAGCTTTTTCTAAATGTACTTTGTAATAAGATGGAGATAAGTAAGAAAACTAATGAGTTTTAAGTTGTTTATTTAAATTGTTTTTTTGTATTTTATCGTATGTATTTGTGTAAGTGTTTAATATTAATTTCTAGAATGCGGTCAATTGAGTTCACTACTGTATACACTAGTCTATTTTAAACGCAGAAAATAAATATAAGTGTCGTTATCTGTTAGAGATGTTGCAGATAGTTAATGTACCGTCAGATTTAAGAATTAATTTTAGAGCTGATACTTATAGTTTAGCACAGAATTATAGGCATTTAATATACAAGGATAAGGGGGTAAATATAGAATAAAATAAATTAAGACAATGTTCTCAAATTTTCAGAATTAGTTTATTATTTTCAAAAAAATTTTCGAACAAATTTTTCAATTGACAATCAATTTTTAAACCAAAACGGAAAAACAAATTGTTGATTTGTAATTTGTTAATTTTTTGCTATTACTCCCTGCAGTCACATCATCAAAATTTTTTTCAATTCTCATTCAAGCTTTTTACACATACAGCTTGTCAAAATTCACAAAAATTGAAAGCTGTGACGTAGGCTGCTGCACTCAAATTTAAAGCAAATTTTTTAGCAAGATGCCATATAGAAAACCACTTAAAATACATTTTTCCCTACAATTATTAAAGGAAATAAACAAAATCATAGAAACAGAAAAAAAACATACAACAAAAAATTTTTTTTTGATATTTGACTGTAATTTGAAACATTTTATGGAATGAAAATTTGTAAGCAAATTCTCGTCAAATTTTAAAGGTGTGGGTGTATTGGTAAGAAAAGTGAGAGAGAATTTAAAATTTGAATGAAAATTTGATCGTGTGACTACCAAAAAGTTAAACAGTTTATCGATTTTTTTTTCTCTTGAAGAAATTACCCAAAGGGTAAATATATTGAAATATTGAGAAAGAATAAATTTGGATGTTTTTTATAAAAAAGTGAACTCAAGCTCAATTGAAAGAATAATATAAATATGTTTTTAGTCAGAAAAAATTGTCTCAGAAATAATTGTATATGGTTCTATTTTGCCGTGCAAGTTGAAATTAATTAACATTGATTTTTCCCATGTTCCTTAGGAATATTGTCTCAATACTTTGTGACTAAAATTGTTACAAACTTTAGCCTAATAGTAATCACTTTTTACTAACAACCAATTTAGTTTGAAAACTAATCACATTAAAAAAATATGTTCTCTTAGTGATTTCTTTACAACAGCTGATCTGAGCGCACATTTTATTAGAATTTTTTGCAAAAAAATATATTTAAAAGGTAACAAAATTGCAGTTTGCAATATCATTTAAATTTTTCTAATGTCAGAAGGTTTGCTAGATCAAAATAGAACACGCTCTAATTGAAATTTTTCCAGATGACTTTGCACAAGAGTTTTACAGAAACAATTTTTTAAACACACCACATGACATGTACGTATTCTACAGTATGAAATTTGACAAGTCAAATGTAAGAAACATGTCGTCTATGGGTGCCATTAATTAATTGATAGAAGCTTCCTCTATCTCGTAACAATTTCGCAAAATTTCAAAAAGAACTTGCTTTGGATCTCCTGAAAAAATAGATTTTATGTCATGGAGTACATGTACGTCTTTACTGCTGAAAACCACAGAAATGACTTTAAAATGCCATCAAGATTCTTGTGCAGGGCTCTAATATGCATCACTGTGTGTATCTACATACATGTGAACGTGCGTGCATATATTGACTTTGATGATATTCGTATCTTATAGATCTCAATTAAAAGTTTTCAAATCATTACAGCAATCACGTTTTAAACTTTTGCTGACATCTTTCCCCTTTTTAATTTTCTTGTATACACACACTCATACACAAACACACACACACACACATATGCCCATAGCAGTCTTAGCCTGAAAGTGTCTGTCTGCTCAATAAATTTTTGAGTTTGAGTACGTTTGAGTAAGTAACGCACCAACAACAAAAAGTTTAACCTCGAATAAAGTTTATTATCGAGAAAAGTAAATCTAATTTAAATGTATAAAAGGAAATAGGATTTTGATTAAGTGACAGTTTGTCTACATTAATATGAAAAATACTTTGTACGTACCCTGTAGGAAATGTCAATAGTGAAATTATACTGATTATATATTGACGATGTCAACAGTACTACTGACTAATTGTACCCCAACTAATGCTATTTATTATTGATATTTAACACAGGCTTGTCCTAAAAAATCTACCAGTAGACTGCGGCAATACTAAATAGGTAGTTCAATAGTAAGATTGTACTGACTTACTATTGACGATATCATCACACTGTGAGAAAAGTCCGTAGTAAAACTGTACTGATTCACCACAGACGCTGTCGCCACCTGCAGAAAATTTCAATATTAAAATGATACTGACGATGTCACCAATATAATTCTATTTTAATATAATTGAAACAGGTACAAGTATTTATTTAAAATAATATTTAAAGTAAAATAAAGTATAAAATATTTTACAGTCTTCTTTAAGGTATACTTTTCTTGTTGTTAATAACATAAAAAGATTCGTTTCATTTTAAATAGTTTGTTTTAAGCTATCAAACATTTTCGGTACCTATTAAAAACAAAAGACAAAAAAAAAACATATTGTTGACACTGTCACCAAAAAGACACCATAATTGTTGACAAAAATATTGACATGGATATACGTAACCCCATGCTTTCTTCAGGGTATGTATGTATGTGTTACACATACACAGAGACTTGAGGTACGGTCACAATTGGCAAACATTTGGCAAAAAAAAAACGTAACCACTACTTTTGCTTAGGGTTAGTGTGATTTAACTTGGTTTTAGTATCACAAAATGAAGTCCATTATGCCGCAAAATTATATTTTTTATATTATTTTTAATAAATGCGAACCCATATTTGAAAAAATATTGGAATTAAAGAAAACGCAAATTTAGCTTGTCTGTTGGTCTCGTTGTGACCGTACCTTTAGTATTTCTTTTATATATACATGCCCAGCGAACTTAAAGTTTTGAACTCAAATTGAGAATGATTTGAAATGAAGCTTAATCTTAAACAATGAAAGCTCGCAAATGATTTCAATGTATTTTTTAAAAAACAAATTCTCAACAAGAAGCTTACTTTATTCTCAAATTATCAAATATCAAAAACTGTTCTCAAATGTTTTTTTAGTAAATCACACGGCACACAATCACTGCTTCCAGGTTAATTGACGATAATTAATTTATTCATATAATTTAAGGAATATTAGAGCAGACCTCACAATCGATTAAGGAATTTCTGAAACCTCTTTACAGTGGCTAACAATAACTTTGACGCACTTAATTACACCTGCGGACGGCAAATTATGCTACTTTCTGTAACACATTTCATATCTATATTCTTCTAAGTAGTATTTTTAATAAACGTTAATATTAGAGAAACAAATATTTGTTGTGCATTTTTACAAAAACTGACACTTTTCATAATCCATCATGAATAAATGCTTATGTGTCAGTCAGTGTGCTACAGAAAATCATAAAACTATCAAACAAGTTATGGGCTTGATTAAAAGTCCAATAGATATTAAATAATTTTGAAAAAATTAAAACCCTACAGTGACAATAAAATAGGAGAAAAAGCAAACATTGAAAAACAAACATAATGAATAATGATTGATCGATGATGGTTTGTAATGATTGAATTAAAGTATAAGGGAAATAAGAGTCAACGGTTTTGTCAGTTTTATCTGTATGACGTACTGACTGACTGGTTGATAAAAGAATATTATGAGTGAGTGACATAAATATTTATACACATGACAAAGCGATGTTGGCGATGATTATAAAAATGATGACGTTATTAGTGATTAGTGTTTGATATAAATTTGAAAAGGCATTTTTTCCATTTCTAATATCCAGAATATTTTTCAGTTTTATCACTAGAAAATCTCATGGAAAAAGAAAAGTAACCATACACATGGACACACACACATACACGCAAACACATACACACACACACAGAATGACATAAAGAAATATTCATCACTGTTACAAATGTCAAGACATTAGTTATTTTCTGATGACATATTAACGATAATGTTTAGATTGTTTCATTATTCTTAAATTAAAAAACAAAACCAAAAAAAAGATAAATTAGCACTGGCGCTTATTGTAACAATAGTAATCATTGTTTTAGTTACAATGGGGAAAGTGTTTACGAGGTATTAGATTGCATTTGTTTGCTTTGGAAACCACTAAGCAGTAGATCAACAAGACGCCATAGATAACGTCTATGACAACCACTGCACTTTAAATTGCACATAAGTACACAATACACATGCATAAAGTGTACAATATTTGTTTATTTTGTATTTATGGCAGCCTTGCGCTATTCCTTTTATTCGTAGTATTTTCGATATTAAATAGAAGATGTAACAGCTGAGAAAATTGGATATGAAGGCAATTTGTTGAACCCCAAAAATTATATATTTGAATAATGACAGCTTGTTGATAGAACACCGTCATTAAAGATTATAATTTTCTTAAATAAAAATAGATCAAATTTTCTATATAAAAATTGTTTCAAATAAAGAAAAATTTTCTGTAGAAAAAATGCGTCAAAAAGAGAAAACTGTTGTATGGAAAATTTCCAACATTGGAAATATTGCCTCAAGTAGAGACAAATTATATAAAATGTCTCGAATAAACTGTCTACAGAAAAATTGTCTAACGATAGAAATATTGTATAATTCTCTAAAAAATTAAATTTTCTATGGAATCATTTTCTCACAATATACATATCTTCAATGGAAAAATTACCTTAAAATGAGATATATTTGCTATAAAATATTTCGCATGAAAAAATTGCCTGAAACAGTGAATAATTTTGTATGAAAAATAGCCTCAGAAATCAACAAATTATCTATGGAAAAATTGTCTCACGAAGAGGTAAATTTCCTATAGAAAAATGATCTCACAAAAAGCTAATTTTCTATAGAAAAAATTTCAGGAAAATAGAAAAATTTTCTTTGTAAAAAATAGCCCCATGATAGAAAGTTTGTTTAAAAAACTTACAAATTTTCTGAAGAAAAATTTTCTACACAAAAATAGTTTCGAAAATAAAAAATTTTCTATGGAAAAATTGTATAAAGAGGTATATTTTCTATAGAAAAATTGTCACAAAAATAGAAAAAAAATTTTTATGGAAAAAGAGTCCCACAATTGATTTTTTTTTTTAAATCTACAAATTTTTTAAAAACAAATTATCTTATAAAGAGACAGAAAAATTGTCTTAAAGATTGACTAAAAATGTTATTGAAAACTTGTTTCGGTAGAGCATTTGCGTTAAAAAATTACAAATTTTCTGTTGAAAAATTTCTTAAAAGATAGACAAAATTTCCATAAAAAACCCATCGAAAGAGACAAATTTCTATAGAAAAATTTTCTCAAATAGAGATAAATTTTATATATAACAATGTTCTCAAACAAAGACAAATTTTCTATAGAAAAATGTTACCAAACAGAGACATATTTTCTATGAAAAAATGTTCTTAAGCACATACAATTTTTCTGTAAAAAAATATTCTAAAATATAGACAAATTTTCGATAGAAACATTTTCTCAAACAGAGATAAATTTTCTATAGAAAAATGTTCTAAAACAGATAGAAATTTTCTGTAAAAAAGCGTTCTAAAATATAGACAAATTTTCTATACAAACATTTTCTCAAACAGAGATAAATTTTCTATGGAAAAATTTTCTCAAACAGATACAAATTTTCTCTAAAACAAATTTTCTAAAATATTAAAATATTTTCTATATAAACATTTTCTCAAACAGAGACAAATTTTCTGTAAAAGAGTGTTCTAAAATATAGAAACATTTTCTCAAATAAGGGCAAAATTTCTACAGAAAAATTTTAACAAACTGAGACATATTTTCAATAAAAAAATGTTCTCAAATAGACAATTTTTTATAGAAAAAATGCGTAACATATAGACAAATTTTCATTAGAAAAATTTTCTGAAACAGATATAAATTTTCTGTAAAAAAGTGTTCTAAAATGTAGAAAAATTTTCTCAAAGAGATAAATTTTATTAAGAAAAAATTTCCCAAACGGTGACAAGTTTTCTTTAGAAAAATCCTCTGAAAAAGAGAAAAATTATCACAGAAAGAATCTGACTCTTTCAACTGCTCTAGTTTTACTACTTGGTTGATCTGCTTTAAATGAAATTATTTCCAAAACTTATTGCCCTTTTCGTTTATTTTATTTTTACTGATTGCAAACTTTCGAATGTAAACAAAATTTGACAATTTGGGAGAGATCAATCGCTAATCAGCTGACGAAGTGAGTGCATCTTGAAATTTATATACTTTGAGTAAAACCTTTTCGTGAATTGTGTTTTGTAGTCCCTTTTGACTGTCAACTCTCAGCTACAACCTTTAGCAGATTTGTGTTAAGTGTCACATAATTTTGATAAGTCTGACCTGCCGTTTAGCCATACATTTTGACTTTTTTATTTTTATAAAAAAAAGTGTAACTAAAATAAACAGTATTACAAATATATCAAAATCTTTATGTTTTTGCTTTTTCAAAGTAAATAATAAATAAATGTTAAACAACATGCATACATAAGAGTACGATTGTTGACAGGCAACATTGTAAATAAGTATAAGATAAAATTAAAAATACTTTCTAGTCACAATCCAAAGTCACTACACAAAAACTAAACAAATATTATAGTATTTGAATACGATTTGGCTTAACGCCGATAACATTGATGACAAAATAAACATTGATGTAACAACATTAGGTGCATGCAGGTAGTTCTCTTGTATGACACACGACCGTAAATTAATTTTACAGATAAAATGAATACGAATGCGTTTTTTTAGTACAAGTTGCTGCAAGTGACTCTAGCTGCGCCACCCATTACTTTGTAAATAAACACTTAAAGTGTTAACTTTTTAGTGCTACAACAGACAAGCTTATTTAGACATGGTCAGTCAGACTGGTCAAATATTTGACGAAATGAGTGTAGACATTATTTTTGGCAAATATTTATTTAAACTTGCACAATATATGGAAGATAAAATGAAGTAAAATAATGAGTTAATTGGCGGCTTGGCTTATTGCCTCTTATTTTAAGTGGGCATATGCTTCGGTGATTACGATTCTTTCTTAAAACATTTTCTCACTCTGCTGTACCTTTAGTCATCGTATTTATTTAGATTTTTAGTCACCCAAAACAAAAAGTGAAGTAAGTGAAATAAATCAGTCGAACTATCAATCGATCAATCACATTTTTTTTATTGCAATTGTGGTTTTATAATTCTTTACTAATTTCAGAATAAAAATGTGTATGATTGAAATAATAAAACATTTCTAGAGAATTTCAGCGACGTTATTGCAGATTGGTAATGAATTACGAATTTTTATATTAACTTTATTTTTTCTTCGTTTGCTTAGAGTGTGTTTTTAAAGTGTCATCAAACACGTCCCATTCGTCTAAGGACGTGATTATATTTAATTAGAATGAATATCGCTCGAATTCATAAAAATTGCTTATTTAAGATTTTAATTAAGTTCACATAAGTTATTAAAAACTTTTACTTTTATAAACCAATAACAAGAGAGTTTATTTATAAACGTTTAATAAGTCCAAATTAACTAATAACGTTTTATTAGTCCTATAAATGCATATCGTTAGGTGAAATTCAATATCACATAACTAAAAAAAAATACTAAAACTTTTTTACACTTTACAGGAGAAAGAAAAAACGAAAAAAATAATTCATATGACTGAACTAAAGTCTTGAGAAATCGTATTTATAAACGATTAATAAGACCAAATTAACTATTAAACGTGTTTATTAGTTGCATATCGTTAGGTGAAATGCAAAATCATGTAATAAAATTTTTTACACTCTTTTTACAAAATAAAACAGTTCAAGTGACTGAAGTAATAAAGACTTTTTATTTTTATCTATAATTTGGGTGTTTTTTATGATAGAAGTTAAAACATTTTTAGGAAGCAAAAAAATAAATATTTGTTCCACAGCATATAGTTATTTTTTTTTTAATTTTGTGCTGCTTGAAATTTTGGTAATAGTTTCTGTCAAAAATGAAATAATTTTTTTTCTTTACAATTCTTCTTATTAAATGCAACTTTTTACTGTTGCTTATAATCTAATTTATACTCCTGACTTTAAGGCGGACTTAGACTTACTGACAAACTTCTCTTGTGACTTTTTCATTTTTGGTGATTTCAATGCACACCACACACATTGGAACTGTTTAGATAACACAGCCGGTAATGAGCTTTACACACACTGTTTGCTTGCAAACTATTACATTTACTTTCCATTTTCATTTACCCGATTCAGTCAAAACTTAGCCCAGGGGTAGCCCTCAACAGTAGACATTTTACTGTCCAATTCCAAGATCCCCTTTTCAAACTTAGAGTCACACCCAAATATTTTACAGTCAGATCATGTTCCGATTTCCTGTTCCATTTATGGACAGTTTCAAAATAAATTAAATACAGTAACTTCGTATAATCGTGCAGATTGGCCAGCAATTAGAACTTGGGTGGAAAGTGAAATTAAATGCCAAAACATTGACCAGACAGAGTGTATTCCAAGGAAATGGGCTTGAAGGCCAACTTTAAGGGGCGGACGCACCCCCTAAAACACAACTTATCGCTATGAAATTTTTATGTATTTTTTTTACAGAAAACTGAACCAAATCAGAAAAAGAAAATTTCCATACAACTGACGGCCATGCCAATGGACATCATGGCGAAATTAGTTAGAATCGACCCCCAGGAGTTCGAAACGTCTAAATCTGATGAAAACGTGATTTTCGAAAATTGGAGTAAAATCAGTAACTTCCTATAGCGGGAAGTTAAAATTAAGTTGTGTTTGATACGAGTATGTGTGTATTTCAAAGAAAATTTTTATGAAAAATTTTTCTTAAAAGTAAATGTTAAAAAATTAAAAAAAAAGTTATAGTTTCATAGTTTTTTCATATAACTTCATGAATTCCACCTTTGAACTCTTTAATCAATTGTGCGTGGTCCAAAAAAGTCTAAAGCTGTTAAATCTCAAGATCTTGGTGGTCAATTGTGATCACCTCTGCGAGATCACATGTCAAGGGCCCACTCAGCAAAGACACGATGTTGTTGATGTTGGGTAGGCGTGATGTTTGGCATCAACTGAACTTTAAAAGCCTTAAGAACAAAGTCTTTATGCAAAATACGGTGTAAACCTGGATTTTCCTCAAGTTTAAAATTATCAAATTTAAAATCTTAATAGAAATTAAGATAAATCATTTGTTAAAAACTGAAACTGGAATGTTTCATAGTTTTAATGAAAAAATTCATTGGATTAATTATGTATATCTCATATCTCTATCTTAATAAAGCATCATCTGTCTCACATAAGAAAAATAATGAAATAAAATGTTAATTCTATAAAAAGTTCTGGAGTTATTTGGCGACTGACCTCTCGCGTAATGTTCCACTGTGCGGCAGTGTTACGATTATAGGGGAATTATATTGTTAAAATATTTATTTTAGTTCCATGTCATGTTGTTGATTTAAAATATGGAAAATTCACTTATATTTACATGTCGCTTCTTTACTGCAACATAGTCATATCTCAAAAAACGTAATTTTTGAGCTAAGTCTAGAGAATCATTCATCTTGTGCGAAAAATTCATAAAAATATCTGCAGGACAGAAAATTTTTAAATTTTTCCATTGAGGTGTGAGTAAATTGAAAACGTTAAACTCGTTTTCTGAAGATATGACTTCTGTGCAATAAAGCGGCGATATGTATTTATATTTATAAATTTTACTTTTTTACTTGAGATTTTCGAGTGCAATATTGTATGTTTGATTTGGAAAATTTCGATTTGAAAAGTACGAGTATTTAATTATTTCCATAAACATTTAACTATTTATGTACATTTTTATGCATGGATTGATGGACCACACATTTGTCTTAATATAAATATAAAATTTATATAATAAATTAACGATAATAAAAACCAATCATCACATTATTTATTTAGTTATTTTATTTGCCTGTTGAAGTGTACGTTTGTACTCGTATTTGTACATTCCTAAATATTTATGTTTATGTAATTTGCGGTCGATGTTGCATGCAAAACACGCACAAAATAACAACGAGAACAGCAATCAGTAGCAGCAGCAGGAACTACAATAACACCATCATCATCATCATCATCATCATCATTAAACCAAAAACATATCTACAACATTGACCATCATTGTACCAAAACATCATCATGATTATCATCGAATGATTATTGTCATCTGGTTTTAAATGTTGGCAATCATGCATAATAATGATTATTGTTGTGGTAATAATATTTAACACTTGTATATTTGTTTAACTAGAATTAATAACACTGCTCGACAAATTTTAAAGTTTTTGCAGAACCTCTCATTGTAAGACACTCAAGTTTCGCAAAGTCAAACAAGACATTCTTAGGAAACGTTCTAAATAACATAAAGGCGCGATATTTTAGATGCACGAGTATAAGAAAAATTTTACTATTAGAAATAGTCTATTATAAGTAGATTTGTGTATGCTGTCGAATAGTGTAATTAATATATACTCGTACATTAGGATGGGTAAAAAAATGTATTAATTTTAATGAACTCCTTGCAAAAAAATTGGTTGCTAGACATTTCTAGAAAGCATTTACGACATATGAGCTTTTAATATTAAGAGTATTCACCAAAAGATTGGCTAAAAGTATAATTTAAAACAGAAGGCACAGTCAGGCAGGCAGAGCAAATATTTGACGAAGGAAGCTTAAATGATAGTTCAACCTTGTACAGCATTTGTGGGAGCATCATAGACTAGTGGATAGTCTACCAAGCCATTACTGAGGGGTTCCCTAGAACCGGGGTGTTTCTGAGGACAAGCGAAGGAGGCTTTTAGAAAACCACAAAGACAAAATGAAGTCAAATGCTGTTGTATTGTTTAATGAATATGTTCTTACAATATGTTCCCTCTGATCATACTTTCAAGCCATTTTCGTTATGGAAAGACTTAGTCCGAGACGTTGATAATCGTTCGCCGTTCGCTTGGCCTCTTAAATCATGCATTTCTCTAGAAAACAATTTATTTTAGAAGAATAAATGTCAAGAATAGTTGAAAAAATAATACATACATACGTACATGATAAGAAAACAAAACTTGCAAAGGTTACCCCAGTTATTAGTACAAGTTAATCGCAATAACATTAAAAAAAAGCAAATTAAAAAAAATCCTTATCTGATGACATTTTAAGGGGTTGACTGAGCTCTTGTCCAACTAATCAAATAGAATTTCTAGTTGCTTTAAAAAAAACTTAACTCTTAGAGATGAATTCGAAGAGAAGACTACTTCTCAGTCAAAAGAAAAAACAAGAAAACTTGTTAAGCACATTTTATTTGCTGCATAAATTTTCCCTTTTTACAATCTATTATTTTTTTATTAAACAAAAAACTAAATACTCCTAAATGTATGCGAAATATTAAAAAGACTTATAAAACCTTGGGGTATGCTAAAAACTACACAGTAAAGTTTAATTTCTTTTATTTTTATTATTTGTAAGACGCAGGGAATCTCTATGGCTGTTAATCCTCGGCAACAAAAGACATGTTTCAATAACTTTTGTATGGTAAGGAATTCTTTCAATAGATATCCTTTACTTTTGTAACAATAATCTACACAAAGAGTTCTGGCCAAGACAAAGTTTAAGTTTAGATATATGAAAAACTTACCTATAAGACGCATAACCTCATGAAGATTAAGATAGACATTGAGGTGACTCTGTGTAAATGAGCATAAAGCCAGGAATATTAATCCAATTGTAAAGCAGGCTGTGTTGTACATTGTGGCAATCTTTTCTTTTATTTTAATAAACTAATTTATTTTTAAAAACACTATTCTTATAAATGCTATTTCTTATATATTATTTTAATTTCAATTTATTTCTGTATAATACAGTTATTTATTGTATTATTTAAAACATTTTTTTATTAATTTTTTTTTTAATATTTTTATTATTGTAATCCATATTTATTTAATTGTATTTCATAGTAAATTGTAGGAAAAAAAATCTATGCAATTTCTTTCAAAATTTTAGATTAATTTCACATAAAATTATATATTTTTTTCTTAAAGAAAAAACTTCACTAAATACGTACAATACAATACAATCACTTTAGAATATATGTACATATGTAATATCGACAACTACATTAATGGAGCCTGATGACTTTATAGTCGTTATTACTTCGAGTTGCTTTTTTCAACTGCATTAAATACGTTTTTTTTACTTTGTTTCTCGTTTTCGGCTAAAAACAAATTTTCGATATTTTAGAAATAATTTTTTATCAATTTTCATCTTTGCGATTATCCGAACTTTTAATGTGCGCACCGTGACGAGTTTCCAAGAACTGTCAACTGGATAAATAAACAAATCGCATCTGAGCCAAAGGCAGAGCAGTCAACCAGCCACCGAAAACGAAAAAAATAAAACTACAACTCTATAGCGCCAGCTAGCAAAGGGAAGAATATCCACACCACACCACCACATGCACGCATAACAATACTACTAGTGTTTGTGTGCCTGATTTCTTCTTTCAGTTTGTTTAATTTGTTATTGCGGCAATGGAAATGCATCCTAAGCCCAATAACTCTCCCCTCTTTTGTTACAATGTTATTACAAATAAAAATTACTCTCTCAATTGAACGACTCTCTGTTGTAAACTTCATCCTTGTGTTACAGCAACATCAAATTTTAGTACTTTAAGCGCCATCTTATGTAAAAAATATATATAATATGGGGTAAATTATTCGTACCCCTTTTTGAAAAATGGAGAAATATTTGCTCTTAGTATAACAATTAAAATACGTATAACACATTTATGGAAGGTAAGAGCAATTGAATAATATTCCACAGATTCTCCTTAAGATTTTCTCATTGCAGCATAAATAAGCAGCCCCTTAAAAGATATCATTAGTATGAAACTTATTAAAAAGAACAAAATTTGTACTATTACTTTACATTATTACAGGGCAAGCAAAAATATGATAAATAAATGCTTTATTCTTAAAAAATAACGTTAAAAAAATGTTTTAAAAAGGTAAAAAATTTCCTCTAAAAACCATATAACTCTATATAATTCATGTTCAAAATACAAAGTTAACAAATACAGTATTTTTTATTATTAACTAATCAAAATAATCCTTTATACACAAACTAGTATTTTCTATGGCATTTACATAAATATTATCGATAAATAAAAAAACAAAAAACATTATAAATAAACAACTGAAAACCAGTGATGCCAAGAGTAGGGATTTTTCCCATTTTGTAGGGAATTTATTGGAAATTTTTCAAGCGAGGGGAAAAGAGGACTGATTTTTCATTTTAAGGAAAATGTAGGGAATTTTTAATACTTTTCTTTTTTCCTTTTTTATTACGGTGCAATTGCGTAAAACACCACACAAACGTGTAAATATTATACATATCAAAATTTTAATTTCAAATTTTGTTACAGTATTACGCGAGATATTTCATACAGACAGAGAACATCTTTAGTTAAGTAATATCTAGAGACAACGAAAGGAAATGTCTGATTTGTCTAGAAGAATTTGTATGAAAAAACAAAAACAAATTTAAATTTTTGTTTTTTTTTTAATATATAAATTAAGACTTTTTAAGTTTATATATTAAGCTATTTTAATTATTCAGCCCTTGGTTCATTCTACCTTTTCGGGGTCCCGCTTTTTTAACGTGGTCAAAATTTTATTAAGCATTTAGAATTAAGATTGGATTAAAATTTGAATTAAAAAACCTCAAATTCAAACCGAAACTTCAGCGTTCTTCTTGTTCTTTTTGTCTTATTTAATAAGTATATTTATTATGCTAAATCTATAAATATAAATAAAAATTTAAAGTTAAATAGTGGTGTGTTTTTATATTAAGTTTTTAATGAAACTTTTCGGTGAAAGCGACAACCCCGATTTCTTTTCGGGTGCGCATATCGAGCACGTACTGTATTTTGCATAAATAATTTGATTTTTATAACAGTGAAATATTTGAAAATCGCATCAACGAAATAGTATGCATGTAACAACAATTAGACAGGGAGAACTTACTTTGCAAAGTCTTGAGTTTAATGGAGAGACGGGAAAAGATAATAGAGGTGGAGTACTGACTTTTTAGCACTCGCGGTCGTTTTGTTTTGTTCGTACCTTACGGATTTTTAATAGAGATGGGATCATGAGTAACTTTTCACTCACGCTCATGCATGCTCACGATAAACAAATTTTACTCATGCACGACCTTAAACTTTTGGCTCACGTGAGTAGGAAAATAATTAATGCCTGACCCACGATGTCGAACGATATCGTTCTTTTGTGAAATTACATTTAAAACAAAAACAATTTCTAAAATTTTTTTGTTTTAAATGTAATTTCACAAAAGAACGATATTGTTCGACATCGTGAGCCAGACAGTTAGTCATAATCACGAAAACTTACGCTAACGAAAGACTTACAAAAAAAAACTATTAAATAATTAGAAAAACATTAAAAAATTAAATGGAAAATATTACAATAAAATATTAAAAAAATCACGAAACAATCACGCTCAATCTAAAATTTTCATGCTCAAGTGCATGCACGCTCGCGTGGTTGAAAAAAAACTTATCACGATCATGTGTTATCACGCTTAATCGACTTCAAAAAGGTGTAGGTTTGCAATTCGCTGTTTTATTTTTATTTCTTTCCTCGTAGTTCGGAGATCATTTTTTTATATTATTATTTTAAACGTTAATCGCTTGTTTACAATTTATTTACGATTTTTATCCAATTTTATAGCTTTTCCCACTTTGTTACAATAATTATTCCTGAATTATATTTAGTTTAGTCTGAAAATTATTATTTTCTGAATTTCGTTCTTTAACCAAAATTTACTAAAACTGTTTTCCTTATAAAGTTGATGATCTCATGAAAAGTTTTAGTGAATTTACAAATTAAACGAAGTCATTCCATCCCTACATTTGTATTGCTATTTAATTAAATTATTAATTAAAACTGCTTTAAAGATTTTGCATTCATAATTTTTATTTAAAAAAAATTTTAAAAGTATCAAACATAAATTCGTAGCATTAAATACAAAAAAGGATAATTGATGTAAACTTAGAAAATCATTAAAGAGCTGCAATAAAACTACAAGATAATAATTAATGTGTACATATGTATGTGTGTATATGCACTAAATATCAACTTAATTGTAGTATAAAAATATTAATAAAATTATAAAATAAATAGCCTCACAAAATAATGCGATAAAAAATAAATAGAAAAAGATTAAAAATAAGAAGTTTTTCTTAAATACTATTAATATTAATACTATTAAATATTAAGTTTTTGTGATTATTCTGTAGCACAATAAGTTAAGTAGAACAAATGGCA
Organism: Gymnocheta viridis; assembly: GCA_956483585.1. NCBI lineage: Eukaryota > Metazoa > Arthropoda > Insecta > Diptera > Tachinidae > Gymnocheta > Gymnocheta viridis. The sequence continues at coordinate 8,522,292 of OY101444.1, forward strand.
CATGGGATCTTTAATCGACATTTAAATGATCCATGGATGACACTGTAGTTTCAATAAGTAAATTGTAGTCCAATTCATTAAGACTTGCTTTGGCAGTTAGTAGATCCAAAAATGAATCCAATGGTGACAGCTTTTCAGCGGCAATGCCTACGGAAAGAAAGAAATATATAATAAGAATACTTTATTTTATCTTTGCATATATCGACCCATTAGCGTCATATTATCAAAATTTTCAGTGGAAATTTCGCTTACGACAATTTAACGCTAAGGGGTCGATATTTACATATAACATGTAATTTAACTCAACATCATTACAATATTTCTACAAAAAATGACATTAATATATATATTAAGGATGTATTTTCAACTATCTGAGTTCTCATCTGGTTTGAATTTCTAACTCATAAGCAAATTACAGTTAAAATTCAGAGTTCAAATAAATTTAATACGAAAAAAGTTCTCCTTGCAAATGAGCTCGGGCGAAATATTAAAGCTGAAAGTCCACACCATGCGTTCTACGCGTCATGCGTCCTACGCGTCTCTCAAAGAAGTTGAATTAGAGTATTTTCATACAGCGAGTTACAAAACAAAAGTTTGTAACGTTTGTGACACGTGAAAAGTTAAACAGCTTTCTACTTTTACGCGTCACAAGCGCCGTATACAAAATATCTGTTAATCCTGCCAAGTTTCGAGTTTAAAATTTATTTGAGATTGAACATTTAATTATTAGAAAGCTATTTTCGTAAGCAGTTGATGAAGAACGAATTAAAACAATTTAAAGAACATAAAACAAAAAAAAAAGCTAACAAAAAGTCTGCAAAATTTACTTGAAATTTGATAAGCGAAAACGTGTATAAAGCGTGGTGTGTAACTTGCAGTTTTTAAAGCGTCAAAATCTTAAAACGCAGGAAACGCAAGCGCGTAGAACGCGTGGTGTGGACTTTCAGCTTAAGTGGACCATTTAGTTAAATCTATACGAAAAATAAGATGTTAGTTTTGAATTGAATTCAAATCCAAATTTTTAATTTTAAACAAACTTTACTACTTAACTAAATGAGTAAGTAACTAAATTATATGAGCACAACTTTATATCACAAATATGTTTGATGAGCTGCTAATAACAGGTGTATTTTTCTATTGTATACGAGAGATAACAAAATTTAATTTTCTTTAATTTGGTTTCAAGCTTACATTCTATGATTTTTTGAACATTAATGGACATTTCACACTTCTCTTACCCACAAATGGTTTAAAGATACTCGCAATTTCTTGTTCATAATGATATAGACATAAATGATATTATGGAAAATACTATGGAAACTAAAAGTGCAACTATCATTAAAAATAGTGCTAAATGGCACAATAATAAAGTTGTTTTTTTAATATCTAATGAAAAAAATAAAAGTAAATAAATAAATAAATAAAAACTTTGATGAAATAAATGAACTTAATTTAGACTAGAAATGTGCGCTTAACAAATTATTCAAATATTCGGAATAATATAAATTTAACTACTCTGATTATTTGATTAATCACAAAGCTTGATTATTCAAATTCATGATTTATCAATTAATTCTGGTTTTAATTATTCGAAAACATAATTACATACTTGATTATTTATTTAGTATTGTGAATAATTTACATTTTGAATAATAATGGAGTACAGTAGTTTTCCTACTAATTGCGTGCGTTACTTCTCTTTAAAAAAAATTAATGGCATCGTCTATTTCATTCATAACTTTAAATATGTGTTGTATGTAGTATTATTTTAATATTTTATTGTATGGAATGTTTATCTTTTTTAATTGCATCTTTTTGAAGGTGTCTCAAAAGCATTAAATTTGTGATACTAATATTGTTTTGCTGACCCCTATTTAATACAAATATCGAAATGCTTAATCCTTCGTGTTTTATTTTGGCCTCTAGAATTTCAGTTTCATCGAACTCTTCATTATTTTCGTTTTGTTAATCTCATTCATCTTCGGGTAAAGGGTTATTTTCAAATCATCAGCTGATATATTTTACATTTGTTCGTTAAACCGAATACAACACAAAAGACTTGTTCGTAATATAAAGTACTCAACAGAAAAAAAAATTGGGTGTTCATCAAATCGAAAAACTACTGTAATTTGAATTACGTTTTTAATTTTTTTTTTGTTTTTTACGTTTTGATTTTTGTTGTTTTTTCGTTTAGTTTTTTTTTGTGTATTTATGTTGTGTTAATTTTATTTTATTTAAAATTTTTGTATATTATTTTGTTTAATAAAATTTTAATAAATGAAACTGAAAATATTTCATTAATCTGCATTTTGAGTAATCAGCACAATTGATTAATCGATTAATTTATTATTCAGTATATTGATTAATGAAAAAGTTTGATTAGTCGATTCATCGCACATTCCTACTCAAGAAATCAATAAGAAAAAATATGTGATAACAAATTTGTATTTTAATTCTAAACGAAAATTTTTAATTTTTTCATTATCCAATTTTTATATAATACAATAGAAAATGTTTTAAGAGTTTACATGAATTTGGCAACACTGTTTAATAGGTCTCGATTGCTTTAAGTTTAGTTTGGTGTGGGAATGCTCGGCTGATTTCCTACAGTTATAATGTCTACTATATTTGATAGATTGTGTTATAACTTTTTATTAAGGGTTGCATTTACGACCAAGTTGTGATGTGTTACCACAAAGGAACATTCATTTAGGAAGTCACAACATCTTCACTTAAGCAAAAGCAGTTGTGTTTTATATGTGTCACTGGGCTTATTTGTCTATGTTCTCAAAACTGATAATACTAAGAAGGTGGCTGTCAAGGGTGAGAACAATAGCCACTTTTTCGTGCCTCAATTGGATGGCATTTTCAGCACGGTAATGCTCCAATCCACACAGCTCGATCCGTGAAATCGCAGATTTACAGCCAAAAAGTTGTCATCTTTGAAATTCCATCACACTCGCTCAACCTAAATACCATTGAAAACGTCTGGAGATGGTTGGCTAGGAAAGTGTAAGAGTCTGGGAAACCATACAACACAAAAACCGAGTTAATCGAAAGCATCAAATAAGTTTGGTCCACCATTTCATTGAATTATTGTGAAAAACCTTACAATTTAATTCCCAATCGAATTTTTGAAGTGATTTCAAGCCAAGGCGGCACCACACATTACTAATTATCCTTAAAACTGTTTAAAATAAAATATCTGAGTATTAAAAATTTACATAGTTGCTCAAAATACTAATTAAATTTAAATTATCGCAGATGGGTGTTATATAAACGATAGGTGAGAAATTGTAGTTTGGAGGGGTTCTCTTATCTACTAAATATCTTAAACAATTCATTATTATGGGGATTACGAAACAGGCGTAATATTCTCAACTCATTAAAATCTTCAAATGAGAAGCCAAGAAAAGAACAAAAAGAGAGACATGAGCCTCGAGTTATATGTTCTTTATCAAAACCGATTGTTTAGCCACTTGCTGCGAATATTGTATCGCTTCTGCTGTAGAACTTCGCAATCATGAAGTACACACTCTGTATAAGGCCAAGCAAAAAGGAAATATCGGTATATCAAATACAAATCCATTATCACATTAATTTCTCGCATAAAATGGAAACTAATCAAATTAAAATATTGTTTTGGAAAATGAAATTTACTTACCACTTCTTATATGTGAACGAACTTGGGCATTTGTATTACAACCGCTACCCTTTCGCTGCTGCACCGGATTACCGGACAATATATTGGCCGCATGTTCGCGTCCTCGTATCATCAAACTTTCTGGATGATGCCAATTTTTCAATAAACGTTGAGCACGCTGTTTCGGCAGAGCAGACAATAAAGACAATTTCTTTTCAATGCCCTCTTCGGAATCATCAATACCTGTGTGTATGAAAAGAAACCGAAAAATGTGTATGTATACATATAAAACATTTTGTATGATTCACATGGAAATATACCATTGATAATAGTTTTCATGACATCCACTTGCAATTCAAAAACATGATTTTGGACATATTGCAAGAACATATCGAATGATAAAGCACGATAGCCCAAATAGGTAAAGAAAGAAGCAAAACCCTGGGGTAAAGGAAATGCTATAGAATCCACTGCTAAACAATAACGTTCCAATATAAGGAATAAAGAATATTGTTGGCCATTGCTCATTTGGTCACTGAAATTAAATGCGAAGATTAATATTTTTTTTATGGTTTAACGAAATAGCAATTATTGTTTTTTACATTAATTGAAAGCCTCTGGCTGTTTCATGGCGGGCATCTAAGCCAGCTGCTCTACATACTAGAGAACACAGCGATCGTGAAAGATCCAATTGTGAGGTAACATATTGAGAAGCCACAGCATGAACATGAGCAGGTGCTTGTGATCTTTCAAAGAACGTTTCCTTAAGCCAACGAAAACCAGTATTTTGTTTGGACGAGTTCTTAACCAAATGCACACTTAGCTCTCGTAAAGTCTGAAAAGAAGAGTATTTGAAAAATCTGGGAATAATTTTGTTGCAAAGGAAAACTAACCACCGACATAACATGCTCTTGCTTGGTAGCCGTACATGATTCCATTTCTATAAATGGCATAACTTCACTGCAATTACGGCGGCTGGCAGAGGAAAATTCGTTTAAACTATTACCTACACCGCTCGGAGTTTGTGGCGTAGTGCAACGGGAAAGTGCTTCTGGCTGATAACAGGCCAAAGAAAACATTAATTTTTCACTAACTTGTTCCACAGTGAAACGTCTGTTGACACAATTTGTATTTTCTTTTTGACCAGCTTCATTCAAATGCTCCCACAGTCGTGTCCATATATCAGCTTTGTATGGCGAGAGCCTCTGTTGGGGCGACAGCAACATCATGCTGGTATTGTATAGAGTTTCGTGTGATATACCCACACTTATGTCAGTCACTCGTGCTTGTATTGGTTTTGAAGCATCAGCTGTAGTTAAAGGAAGAAATTTGCACATTGCCAAAGCCTCTGAGGACAAACCACGTAAGGCCGCTGCATAACTACCAGCTACTAGAGATTCTTTTAATAAGGCTACCGTATCCAATGACAGGGGGCGTTCCATTATAATGCTTAATAACTCCGATAAAACATCCAACTGATCATTGGATGAGTGCACCAAAAAGTGATGTATAATACTGAGACGATTATCTACAGAAGTGTCATTGCGAAATGCTTCTATTAAATGCGATCGCGGTACCGATAATGAAACTAAGTCCAAAGTGGCCGTATCATAAGCTAACGAGCCCCACTTACGGCAGGGTATAAGCTGAGTCAAAGGATTGCGATTGTGGGCCGGACATACCATATGGCAACAAGGTTCATGAGTCAAACCTACATCTAACAGGTGTACAAAGAGATCTGGTTGAAAAACCAATAAGTTATGAGCACCATGTAAAGCAAACGTTGGCTTAAGTAGACGTGCCTTTTGCCAGGGCACTCCTGGCATTACACAGTGTACCACACAGCCATGATGCAGCAATGTCACAGAGTAAGCAAAATGAACATCAACTTTGCGTGAGCTTGACGCCGAAGAAGCCGACGAACCTGTGGTTGAGCTACCCGCCGATGGAGTTTCACTTTCGTCTACATTCTTTGGCTGTATGGGCTGATACAAATAGTAATGGCATACAAACAGCATACCACTGGGATCTGCCAAAATAATAAGATTTAGGGATGTATCATGTACGCGAAGAGGCATAACATCGTCCTCATAGTTGGGATCATCGTCATTAAAAGATCCTGTTGGTAGTTTAGGCAAATTTAGAGGAATATTAAGCTGTAATAAAGTTGTTTTAATTAATTTCTTCGGAGTTCTACACGTATAAAATTATTTCATACTTACCACAGTTTCAGTAGGCAGTTTATCGTTAAACTGAAAAGCCGACAATGTGGGACTCATTACATTCTCAGTTACCTCATTTTCACTTTCATGATCTAATAGACTAATGCTTTTTGCTTTTGGTTTCATGTGTATATAATAAAGAGCTTGATTATCACTGTCCCATTGGGCCCAGGTAAAACTTTTTGCTAAACATTCTGATATTAATATTGATTTATCTAAATACCAGCTGTCTTCTTGGGAAAAATCAAGATTTGTTGCTGCTGGGTCTTTCAATTTAATGGTACAAGTAAATTGTAGAATATCTTTCAATTAAATAAATTTCACATGAAATTAGTACTAATGAAAAATGAAAAAGATTAGATGTCTTAGCATATATGTACTTACTTTGTCCATGTGTCATTACCAACAGCTTGTCTTGCCACACTTTATCAAAATGATTTTTGGAACGCCATAAAAACTGTGTCATTACTTGACGCCGACTTGGCTGTTTTAGCAAAAAAGTGGCCTCTTGATGTTCACCACCATTTATTTCCACAATATATGGAAAGTAGTGCAATACCGGTTGTTTGCCATCCATTTGTTCGTTATCCTGTGACCAAGGCCTTTTTGCTACATACGAAAGTAAGCTTAAGGAACTATTAACAGTGGCTTGCACAACTTCCATATGTTCTTTAAAACGATGCACAATTTGCAGAGTTTTCTTAACAGCATTGAAATGACCAATACATGTTTCTCGGATGTTGGTGTTCACGTGTTCAAATTGCCAAGAAGTTAGCATGGAACCATCTTGTTCTTGGCCCAATACACGCCATTCTATTGCTTTATCTGCCCACAAAAAGAACGTTTATGTGCATTAATGTATGTTCAGCTGAAAGTTGCTTATTAATACTTACCGGTATGACCTTGAGTTGCTAATAAGCCACAAAAGTTTGCAGCCAAATTTTCTTGTCGCAACATATTTTTAAACAATTAATTACTAAGATTTTTCATTTTGATGTAGACATAAAAGGTATTTTAAAAAAAATCAATAAACTGCATCATGTCACAGGGTATAAAAGTATCGGCAACATGTTTACGATAGTGGTCAATCACAATAGATATTAAGACACTTGTTTAAAAACAGCTGTTTGGGAAACCAAGCACAATTTAATATTAGCTCTACGTGAACAAACTAACTTAATTTTCTTATTTCAAAATTTTCTATCTCCCCATATATATGTACTGCACAGTAAATTTAAATACAAAAAGATTAGTGCGTTTGCAAATGATCTAACGCTGTCATTTGATGAAACAATAAGAAATTTACTAAAGTAAAAATAATCTTAAAAGTGATCGTTTTAACAAATTCTACTCGGCTCAATCGACCACATTCTAGAAATTCATATTAAATCACAGGGTATACATTAAACATTTACAAAAATGGATACGATAAAATACAAAAAACATTCTAAATAAACAACTTAAAACTCTGTCTCATTTCTATGCAAAAGAAAATTGGACAAACACACACGCACACTTTGTTTATTTTTTCAAGTTGAAGCTGATACATGCATGTGTAATAAGTGAGCATGGGTTAGTAGTAACTTTAAAAGCTTATAGCCCCCAAAATACTAAATTTAATTATAAATATATGTAAAAACCCCATTAAAAACATATGAATTTTCCAAAATAAAAATACCGTTCGTCATTAAATCAATGTGCGATAGAAATTAAAGAAATAGTATATTATTAAAATTTATGTGAGTGTGAAATAAAATGTGTGAGAGTGCGCCAAAAAAAAAATATTAAAGCAAAGAGGAAGGAAAAAAACAATCACAACCAAATGTAATGCTGGTTGGTGTGCTACCAGATAAATAATATGGCAATACATATAGTTCCAAGAATGGAGTAATTACATTCGGGTCCACTAATGCAAGTGTGGCAACTTCTTCAATTAGTTTGTGTTGTATTGTAAAATGGTTAAAATGCAGTTGTCAGTAACTTCGCAGTGAAAGTGTTAAATTATTAAAAACTATCATGTTTAATTTGTGAATATATATATGTGGTGCATACAATCAAAGTGTTAAATATGATTAAAGTATGTAATATGTAGTTTTCTTTCGAATAAGTAAAAAATCTTTAAAAAGTATAAAAATAGGCCAAGAAAAAAGTGTTAAGCAAATTTATTAAAATATTGTGGAACAATAATAAAAATGCCCTTGGTCATTAAATCGATGTATTGCTATATCTTAAGTGTAAGAAAATGCATAAAAAATAAATAAATATGTGTAGTTATTAAAATTTATGGGAGTGTGAGAAAATGTGTAAAAGTGCGCCAAAAAAGTAAAAGCCACCAAAAGGAAGGAAAAGAAAACACACAATTGTTGTTGCCAGATATTCACAAATTCTACAATAATTAACAGGGTAAGTTTTAAAAATTGTTTTCTGGTTGTTGCGATGGCCGTTAATTTAAATTGTTTTACGTATGAAAAAGTTAGAGGTTAAGGTTAGTTTCATTTTATTAAGGCAAAAATTTTATTAGTATTTATCAATACAAAATCTTTACTAACATTGCCTACATACTTAACTTATTGTAATAATAATAAACGAAGATTGCATTGTCTATTTGCCAGTTTCCTTTAAAATAAACTCGTGGAATCTATCTATCATTTCTTGATTATCTTTAAACCCCACAATTTCTTTAGCAGCTTCTTTAGTCAGCCATTTTAATTCAGTATGCTCTTCGGATAGAACTGGTTCTTTAGCGATATTTTTGAGTTCAGCTAACCAATATATTACAATTTTAGGATTTCCTTTGACTTTGTAGTTAAGAGATATTGGATTATCTTTGTATATAATCAAATCATCTTCGGTAAATCTGAAATAAAAATGTATTACAATAATAAATTTTAAGATAAAATAATATGTAACACAAATTTAAAATATTTAAAGAACTTTTCAATATAAAATATACATATATTTATGGCAAACATAAAAAGAGGCATAGTCAATTCTGATAAATGCCTAATACTCTAATACATACTTTTCCGAATTGGAATCAGAGATTAAATCAACTTTAATCTTTGTATTTACGAGTTGGCACATTTTTACTTTTTACCATAGTTCTCTTATTTCTTTCTATATTGTTGCACTCTTTTATTACATAACTTATTGCGGTTTCGCACCGCAATAAGGCATACCGATTTCCAAGTGTTAAGTAAAACATGCGATTTTTAAAAACACGAGTGTTTGTTGTTCTTTTTAAATGTTCTTACTGAGCGCATCAACAGATATTTTAAGATTTGCGTGTTAAAGGAAGAAATAAAAAGGAATATGTTTCTATAACTTTTCACAACAGTGTTAATACGTACAAGCATTAAAATAGTAATCAATCGTTGGAAGAATAAATGAATAGTGTGCTAATTAAATGTTATTGTGTGAATTTGTTGCTTACCCGGATTCCTCTCTTGTCTCTCGGGCAGCTGTAGTATAGTCATCTTCACCTGGATCAACATGCCCTTTTGGTGAACTCCAATGACAATCACCATATGAAGCTTTTAATAATAAATATTCTATTTCATCTCGGAAGCGACGGAATATAACAAATCCGGCAGCCCGTTTGCCCATTACGATATTATTGAATTATAACGAAATTGTCTTCTTCCGAAGACCGAGTTAATACATAAAATTCCAAATCCAATTAAAAATGTGAACCAACTCGAGACGATAATATAAAACTGCTGTTAAGCTATTGTGAATTATGTTACTTTTTTATGTTAGAGATGAGAATTGAACAGAAGGCTAATGAAAAGCAGATAAGAACTAATTTTAGAATGAAATAAAAAAACACGAATTTGGAAATTAAAACAAATAGAGCGCAGATATGTAAATAAACAGAGTTTGATGATAAGAACTCACGGCTATTGCTTTAAAAATATACCACAACAAGAATGTATACATAAGTAATTCTAAATCGGATTTCAAGCTTTGTTGCAAAACTCGCTTACGGCTGAATATTATGTAGTTTAATGAATCAGACATTTTATCCCACCTCGAAGTCGCGTACAAAAATGATAAATTCTAGTGTTAATAAATGGAAGAAAATACTATTTTTTATTATCCTACTGGCGGTGCTTGTGTTTATAATAGGACAATTATTGCAAGATCCTGATGAGAAGAATCACTATAGCGAATGGCAAAGGGCAAATGGTGTACCGCTAATAATATGGTGGAGCCCTCTATTGAGTGGCTATACGGAGAGCCGCGTATGTGATAAATATATTTGCAAATTTACTACTAGCAGGGAAGAAAAGGATGAAGCAAAGGTAAAGGCTTAAGCAATACATATTAAAACAAAAAATATGTTTCTACTAAACATTTTTAAGGCTTTTATATTTTATGGATCAGACATTAAAATTGATGATTTTCCGTTACCACGTCTATCCCGTCATATATGGGGATTAATGCACGAAGAATCTCCCCGAAATGTTGCATTTATGCCATATAATGAATGGTTACAGCATTTTAACTTTACCTCCACATTTAGTCGTTACAGCGACTTGCCAATGACTACCTATTATTTACCAAATATTGATAATTTAACTACTCCAGATTACACTGTCCCTATAGGTGAGAAGTCAAGACATAAAGATCAAGCACTTGTATTATTTATGCAATCCGATTGTGACACAATGTCGGGTCGTGATGATTACGTTAAGGAGTTAATGCAACATATAAGTGTGGATTCGTATGGCGCATGTCTGAATAATAAAAAATTGCCAGAAAGGTAAAAAATATTATAAGTTTTTAGCTAATAGCAAAAAAGTTTTTTTTATTTGTTTTCGAAATCTAGTTTGCAGAAAATACAACACGATTATCTTAACCATTTGTATGCTCCTGAACTTTTAAAATTTATGGCTCGTTATAAGTTTATTATAGCGTATGAAAATGGCATTTGTGATGATTATATAACAGAAAAATTTTGGCGCCCTCTAATAGCTGGATCTATACCCATCTATTTTGGTTCACCTAGCATCAAAGTAGGTTTATCATGTTTGGATTTGTACACACATATATTTTTTTTCAATTTGTAAAACCTCCTCCTTACGACTTTTCAGGATTGGTCGCCAAATGAAAAATCTTTTATCGACATATCGAACTATAGTACTCCCGAAGCGTTAGCAGTATATTTAAAGGAATTGGATACTAATGATAGAGATTATAACTCTTACTTACATCATAAATACAACATGTTAGAGCCTATTACAAATAAAGGGCTCCTAAATGAATTAGCTCGTCGCAAATCTGCCATGTACAATGATAATCAGTTTCAAAGTTTTGAATGTGCCATCTGTTCCTATGTACATGAACATTCTAAAACTCAAATACACATTGCCAATGAGCTGCATTACCAATGTCCTCCGGAACCAGTTTATCCACCAATGAACAATAAGGCATCAAATTATGATGATTGGCGTTCGATAATGTCAGTTGGAAAATGTAAAGCAGTGGTATTGGATAAACTTTTTAAACGTAATAAAAATTATACCAAATATGATTTCAAAGAATTATTGACTAATAAAATAACATTGGGAACATGTTAAATATATCACAAGCATGTGCTATAAGATTATTTGTAAATTCAAATGTAAAAACTTTATAGAAATATAGAGTATAAAATATGATGTTTTCAGCGTTTTCTTAAGCAATTGGTTTATGATATATATACATACATCCAAGCAGGCTATTGAATGATATGCATAGCCATTTTATTAATATACTAATGTAACCGATTAATCGCGCCACAATTAATATGCCTTACAGTCTATAATTAAAATATTTTTAAATATGAGAGATATGCTAGTCTCGCAAAACCAGTTTTACTATTGTCATACAGCTTAAAGCAAATTAAAGGTTAGTATATTGGCTACTTTAAGCTTACTTATGATAACGCAAATCGAATAATCTGATCGATAACATCTTGAATTTAGGGCAAATAATTGACTTTCCATTTATATGTAATAGGGAAGTTATAAAAACAAGCATATTTTTCTTGGATTTTACGTTCGACTAATCGTTTTTTTTAATTTACACACACAACAGTGGAAAAATAAAAAAGTATTTTCCCCTCAAGTGGAGAGAATTTTTCACACAAAATGAAGAGTGATACGAAGAATATTTCTGCATTCATAACTCATAATTCATGTTTTTTTAGATATGACTACGTTGCAATATATGTATACATATATGAACATATGCAAACCTCCATGACTCTATCAAAACAACAATGTAAGTGTTTTTTACAGTTTAGAACTAAAAACCCATGATCTCCAATATGAATCTCGTTTTCTGTTAAATCGCAAAAAATATGTAGTTCTATTATGATGGAGGGACACACAATTAAAAAAAGTGGTACTAAAATCAGCAAGGCAGTAAATAAAATGAAATGCCAATTTAGTTACACGACGGTCACTCTGATCACAGCTGTCTTGGCACATGCTTTCGTTAGTTTCTTTCTTTTGTTTTCTGTGAGACGCATTCCTGTATAGAAAATACATATTTCCATAAATTATATAAAATTAACAATTATAAATATAATATAACAAAAAGACATGTTTAATATATGTGCGAAAACTTTGTGGAGGTGCCAACCATTCAAACAAACATATAAAATTGTAGCTCTTCAGAATTACGCAACATTTACTGTAAGAGATATTCTGCACGAAACTTCTGATGAAGCCGGAACATTGCTAACGCGTTTTTCTAAGCATGTAGCTTTGGAGCGACAAAAGATTTGTGACCAAGTTCCCGGTAAAGTAAGATATGCCGATTATTTTCCCATAAGTGATTTAAGATATTTTCAAGAGGAATTGAAAAAAACGGATAAGGAACAATTGCCGGCCGTTGTAATTTTTGCATTTACATATCGATCAAATGCTGATCCAAATAAATTTTCCGTCATATTAAACGAACTTGACAGGCATGCTACAGATAATGTTAAAGAAATGAATACAGATACAATATTAAGAACATTGTATTCCTTTCTATTTCTCATACCAAATTGGATGACGCGGTTGGATTTCTATGGACAGGCCATGCAACGTTTATATGAAGAGTTCAATAAGCAAGAAGTCCAAGCGAAGGAACTGTTTGTACAGTTGTGTTTCTACATGGGCTTAAGTAAAAAACAAACAAAATTTAATGTCAGTAACATGCTTAATTCTCTTTTGGACACACATCTTGGTCAACATATTGATAAAATGAGCACCTTAGATTTGGCTATAGTTGCCAATGCTGCTTTTAAGACATCTGTTGTCATCAAAAGTGAAGACTTCAATCAGAGATTATTGAAAGAAGTATTGGACATTTCAAACACCTCGGATGGTAATGATGGTCTTTTGGTTAGCTTTATAAAATCTATGCGTTTACAGCGTCTACGCTCTTCCAAGGTTTGTAAATATATTGAAAATATATGCCAAGATGCTGAAAAACTACAACAATTGCAAACCAGAGGCCAAGTACATTTGTTTGCGTATTTGGCTGAAAATCTTTGGGATAGTCAGGTCTGCACACAACCTTTAATAGAAACAATGACCGAGCAATTGACGCGTTCGCGCACAAGCAATGGATGTTATAGCCAGATTATAAGGGGCAAAGATATTTCCACATTTTTGTGGTCATGTGCCCAGTTGAATTGTAGTCTGTCGTCTGCACAATTTCGAACAATAGAAAATAGTCTTTTAAAGAAATTTGATGCTGGCGAATTCAACTACTTTCCCGATCAACTAGTTGAAGCTTGCTTGTCTCTATGGGTATTGGGATACAAATCTAAGGAACTGTTGCAGTCAGCTGTTAAAATCAAATCCGAATCAACTGTTAAACGTAAACAACCCAAGGTGGATGGCCGTCTAACCGTGCTATTGTCGGCAGCACAAATTGAAGAACCTTCTTGGTGCTCAACTGTGGTAAAGGGCTTTGAAGCTTTTAATCTTACAGCCAAAATTCCTTCGCATATTTCAAACAATCAAGATATACCTTATCAACAAATTATTGATGAGTTATTAAAAGATGAAACAGTTGCATCTGCAAATCTTACGTGCCCCATTAATGGTATTAATATACCAGGCATTTACGTCAAGCTATCCACTTCCAACGAAACTCAAGTATTTTTAGAGTTTATAACTCCAAAGCTAACTTTGCACTTTTCTCAAGAACCTGTTGCTATATTAAGGTTAAAGATGCGATTATTGCAGTCCTTGGATTATAAAGCCAAATTGGTAAGTTTTTTGTTTTAGAGAACTAATTTAAACTGTTATATTTTATTATTATTTTTTAAAAGATATCTTCAACTGATGCCCTTAATCCTGAGAGTTTAAAGAATACTATTATCGACTGTTGTGTACCAGACGAACATGTCAACGAACCTTCAAAAAGTAGTATTAAAGCTTAAATATTAAAATTAAACAGATGATAGTATGTATGTATTTAGAAATATATGTTTCTGTAGAAATTGTATTCAGTATGCTTAATATAAGGAAGGGAGTTTATTAATAAAAACATTTTATGGCCTGCCACAGGGTGTCGACCGAAAAATAACTTATTTGCCTTTCGCTAACAATCTATTATACTTATTCATGTAAGCATTTATTTACTTAAAAAATAAATAAAATAGTTTGCAAACCGCTTGTTTTTGTTAGTTTCTTTTTTACTTTAAAAAATTATATTTCATGTTTTTTATTTTGATATCTTTTTTGGAAATGTTTAAATTTCTGATCAATATGGATTAATAAGCTTTTTGAGTCGGCGAATTATAGCCGAATTGCTGTTATTTCCACTATCAAATACCATATAAAAAACATATTTTTCATGTCACAATGGGAGGTAAAAGAGAGAAATATTTTAAAGAATTAAATAAAATCTCTTAGATTTAATTTTTTTCAAAATTTAAATAAGAATCTAAACAGGAAACTCTTAAACAAATTTTTATTCAAGGTTGTCACAGAATCAAATGTAGTCGGAATTTCGGCATTTAGTAACCTAATTCTAAAATACATCAACCTAAAAAACCCTCAACAAACAAAAGATTAATAAATTCTAAAATACATCTAAAGAAAAGTTTTTTACGTCTTCACTTGCATGCAACAAATGCTTTTGCAAATATCCGCTTGTAAGCAACAACTTTTCGCCATTTAATTTCAAAAAGATAGCATCACACGGGCTCAGCGTTTCCATTAATGAAGTTGATGGCTTGCTAAGATCACCTTGGCTTAGGTGGTTAAGCCATAATAATTCGGGTCCTTAAGAAGACTAGTCGCAATATTAGGGTTTGCAGATTTTAATATGTTTTTTAGTTAGTTAGTTTTATCATATATATATTTTCTGAGTGTCAAACTCAATATGAAAAAACAGAAACATGGAATTTGTTCGACAGTCAGAAAATATCAAGTTGTTAGTTGTACTAACGGGTTTACCCTGCTTATTTCTTAAAAAAGTTCATTCCTTTGCATACATGTAATATTTCACCAAATTAATTATTATAAAACGACGACTTCTTTATCTTAGTGTTTCACAAAGCTGGAACAAAATATATATTTCAAATATATAGCAAGGAATTGTATATTACAGAAAGAAGTTATTTAGAAAATATGTAACTAAAACTAACCTTCAGCGACAGAACGGAAAAACTTTGTTTTCGGAGGACGCCACAACCTTCATCATAAATGTTCATATATTTCACCAATTTCAATTAACGTTAACTTTTCCTTTGTTCCTCGGAATATTGACTTATGTTCAATTCTTACCGCATGAAAACTTTACGAATTTTAGCCTAATGTGAATTAGTTTTGATTAAAAACCAAATAGACTACGAAATTAAAATGAATAAATAATATTACACTTGATAATATGAAAATTGTAAAGACTTATTTCTTATGTCAAGTTTTTGTTTAATCTTCTACATCTATCTGTTAACGATATGCCAGACAACTTATTTAATTTATGTTTACCATTTATATTATAAACATTTATTTACTTAATAAATAATGAATACAATTTCAAAATAATATAACTATAATAATGACTTACAAGCATTAATTGTTTTATTAATAGTACAAGTTAAATACACACAGATACAACAGTTTAAATATAATTGCAAAAATTCAATTAAAACTACAAACATAATTACACGCGTATGTAAATTTAAATATTACATTAACTATTTTATTACACGGGTATTAAAAAATAATAATAACAAAAATAAGCCGGTAAAAATTAAAAAAAACAAAGTTACTTAACCGATTTTATTTTGGCTCGGAGTATTATAAACGAAGCTATTCTAAATATAAGAATAATTATGCACAAAGCAATAATGTCATTCCAAAATTGATCGCCACGTATTGTAATTTCTTGTAAAAATTTAGTGGGGTAACTGTGAAGGAGAACAGTACAGATATATGAAAATAAACATATCGCTGAATAATTTGTTGTCACTTACCGATAATGGCAATAGGCTTCCTCTTCACACTCCAAACGTTCTCGGTTCTCGCCATAAATAGCACCCACAAAACCTTCTAACCCATAGCGCAGATAAGATATATGACTGCCCCATTTTAAATAGTAGGGCATATCACGCAGTGTTACACCAAAGCCAGCAAACATCATCATGGGTATAGTTAAAACGGGTGCCAAGAATGTACCATTCACCACATCAAACCAGGCACCAACCATTAGACCAAAACTTTGGCCCACAAAAACGGTCAGAACACTAATGGAAAAGAACATCCAAAAACGGAACCACTCCATGGGTTGATAGCTCCACAGGTAAATAATGACCGTGAATAGCGAGCTGCCAACAATCTATTAAAACATTTTATATTTATTTAATTTAAAAAAATCAAAAAAATATCGAAAAAGAGCTTTTACCGATATGGGAAGATCGAGTAAAGTTATTGATGTATAATAGGCTTTTAAGGAATACCAACGATTAAAGTGCTCCTTCAGTAAAATTGACATTTCAATGGGGACTGAAAAAAAGAAACGGGAATTGTGTTTGAATTTTTGTTCCAACTTTGAAAAACTAGACAAAATTTTTACTACAAACTTTTATTGAGATCATTTATTTTACTCTTTTAACACACATTTTGGGGATGGATAACATCTATCGATCTAAAACTAACTAATAATTTATAACAGTTTTTTCTCGAAATCCCAACTGGTATTCGGTTTTGAGAAAATTCTTAAAACTAAAATTATCGCGAAGTGTAAATCGACAAAAATTGCCATTGCCTAAAAGTTATTGTTTTGTAAAATTAAAAATTTAGTATACGTATTTCTTTGAAGTTTCGAACACTCTTCAGCATTTTTATTTTTGTACTTCTTATGAAAAACACATTTTCTTCTAAAATTCGAAAATTTAAAATTAGTGTTGAGCTTAAAAAAAACTTTCTAATAAATTAAAAATGCATTTGTAAATAAAGACATAGCAAATGTTTTTCGAAAAGAATTAAGCAAAAGTGTGTTAAAAGTTGCACTGCTGACTTAAATCAGCTCTAGACTTCTTGGTTGTTCTTAAAAAGCAGTTGGCAGAACCAACTCTTTAAGGAAAACTTTAATCCTTAAATCCTACTTTGTACTTACATGTTAATACAGTCAACATCATGGTTGTCATGGAATGATGAATTAAAATCGCAAATAATAAATTGTAATTGTCTATCACACGCGAGCCCTCTTTGCCGGAATTGGCATATACGGCCCCCAAAATAATGGCCACAAACACATTGACAACAATACGCAAATGTGTTAAAGTTGTATCACGTTTAGCTTTGATGTAACCACGATGCATAAGCACCGAGAGCTGATTGAAGAAGCTGGTATCCTCCAATGAACGTTTTTTCGTCTTTTTCGGAATGGGATATTTGCGCATTAACTCTTCGGCTTTCATGAGACTTTCAGGATTATCGAACCAAGCTAAACAATTGCCATTTTCAGAGGCTGATATTAATGATTCAACTTTATCCTGGCCATATTCTCCGCATGCTAATTCAATAACTATAATTAGGAGAAAGAAGTAATTAAAAAAAAATACATATATCTTTTTCAATTTTAGTTTTTCTCAAACTTACTGTAATCGGCAGGATTATGATACAGAGGACAGGGTAAATCGACAGTGTGTAAAAATGGCACCAATCTTTCAGTACTGCCCTGATAGACACAATTACCAGCGGCTAAGACATAAACTTGATCGAAAATTTGAAATAATTTGGCAGTGGGTTGATGTATAGTACAAATAATAGTTCGTCCTTGCTGAGCAAGTTTTTTACATAATTCTAAAACTTTGGTACAGGAGCTGCTGTCAAGACCTCTGAAATTGAGAAATAAAATGGAATTGGTAAACAGATTTTTTAAAAGAGCAACAAATTGTGTAGCTCGTGTGATATATAGTGTTTGCTGATATATAGTACACTCTAGATCTAAACACCTTCCTCAGCAATTTTGATTGATCAAGGGTTTAATTAGCGCGAGGTTGTCGTGGCTCATTCGCAATGGTCCACGGAAATTTAAATGCAAACGCAGCCAGTTTCCACGGGCCAAGTCAGTTTAGGGCCTAAACGACTCTCTTTTTATGGGAACATCGATTGAAACTGGCTAGGAAATGAGGTTTCCTTATTTTGCATAATCGGCCACAGTTCCCTAAACCTTAATGGCCCAAGACATTTTGTCACGTCACTTGGCCAACGTTCACTTCATTAAAAAGAAGCAAAGAACTGTTGGTTCAGCCAAACCATTGATCACAGCCTTCTCTAAAAAAATAATTCTGACACTGAATTTTAAATGATCTACCACTTGTTACAGGTTTTCTAGCTGATCATTTTCTAGTTGAGTTGATATAAATAATTAGATTCGCTTCAAGAAATAATCGGGTTGGTTCCTCTTTGTGTTGTTTATGCCTGGTTGAGGATCAAACATTGGCACAAGTTTTTTTTATAAATATATTTCATAAATTTGTATGACACCTTTTATACAGGGAAAATTTACTTAGACAAATTGTTTTTTTGAATTCTATTTACAATTTTCTTTTTCTTTTCAGACAGAGAAAGTTTAGTTTCGAAATGCAACAATAAATTACAATTGCAGCCAACTTCAGGTATGAACTGCGAACAAATCAAAAGGACTTAAACTCAAGACTTTGCAAAGGAAACTTTCCCTGCCTAAAAGGTGTCATACAACATGCAAGCCTCGCAACATTAATGTTGCGGTAGTGTTTCAAATGAAAGAAAAGTTTGAAACACATGTTTAAGTATGCTTGTGCAGGGCTCTAATGTATACAACTTACAACTCCTATAATACATTGTGAATTGGACAATTGTTTTTGTTAAAAGTGGCGTTGTGTTTTTCTTTCCGAAGTTCTGTGTTTGCGAGATATTAGACGGGGTCCGCAGACTTTTGTACGTACTGAGCTTAATTAAGATTTAATTGATAATCTGTGAAATTAAAGATCCTTAAGTCTTCGGGGTCGTTGGACCACATCGATCGTATTAATAAATTAATTTAAACTTCGTAAGTTTTTATCATTAAATTGGTAAAACTCTGCAGATCCTTATTTACTCATCCGCTCCTTTAATGCAATTTAGTCATACGTAAAAAATTACTCCTGGTATCATTCTTTATAATGTGTAAAAAGTGCTCTCCTCTTGAGGTAAGAACACCTTTGCTCTTTTCCACTGTGGTGGAGTTAAATTAAAAAGTTTAAACTCATATTCTAAAGAACGACATGACCATGTTGCAATAAAGCGATCTGTAGGTGTTTATAATGGACAATCTGAAAGGAACATAAAATAAAATCCAAAAAAATACAACTTACGTAGTCGGTTCATCTAAAAACATCACAGTTGGATTATTTATAAGTTCCATGGCAATAGAAAGCCTCTTCTTTTGACCACCAGATAAACGATTTGTCATGGTCTGATCGTGATCATACAGGCCCAATAATAATAAAATATCTTCGATCTAAATATGTACATACATTAAATATAAGAAACTACCACTTCGAAAAGCAACAAAAATGAACAATAATAATACTAAAACTAACTCTGGATTCTTTTTCCTGATGAGAAACACTTGGTCCCAATTTTAGATCGGCTGCAATATGCATATTTTCATTAACTGTCAGTAGAGGTTGTAAACGATCATCTTGTGTTATGTAGCAGGACATGCGTCTGAAAGTGGCTGTTACAATTCGAGTTTAAATTATTTACACATTTCTATTGGGAACAATTTTACAAAAATAAGTTGCTTAAGCTCACCCAAATCTCTGCGTCTGCCGTTAATCAATAGGGAGCCGTTAACACCCGTTGTTTTAAAACCGGATAGGGCATCTAAAAGTGTTGATTTACCAGCACCAGAGGGTCCCATAATAGCAATCAATTGACCTCCAGGAAATTTTCCCGAAATATTGTGTAAAATTTCTTTTTCTCCTAAAAATACAAGAGAAAAATTGAGATATTAATTAAAAATAAATGCCATAAAGATCTAGGGATTACTTGCGTATCACGGAAAAACTCCAAAATGGAATAATTCCCAAGGAAATATCATTGGGAGTTATTTCTTTTTGCTGTTGCATATGTACTTTTTTATGGGGCTTTTTAAATTGGGGAAATATTGAGATTCGCAATTATTTAATTTTTGGTCGGGACTTATTTCATTTCTTTGGGAGTTATTTCATTTCTTGTAAAATTACATTTCATAAAACTCTGCTGTTCTGATCAAAAACAATATATTTTTATTATTGCTTTTTTGAATTTGCCGGTCTTTGTTCGTGAGCAAAAATTTCCTCCTCTGAGATATGACCAAAAATGGTTTCGTTAGCTTCAGGTTTTCATTATGAGCGATAATCGAGATACTACTGTAGTTTAAATGAGTGCCCTTAATGTTTTCTATACGACAATAATTTTTTTAATAAAATATCGAAACTTATCAAGATTTATTAATATTTTATTAAAAAATAAAACAAAAGCTTTAATGTATCAAAACCACGCGGTGAAGTGTGAATCTTCTTATTCTCG
The DNA here is from genome assembly GCA_956483585.1 of Gymnocheta viridis. NCBI lineage: Eukaryota > Metazoa > Arthropoda > Insecta > Diptera > Tachinidae > Gymnocheta > Gymnocheta viridis. The sequence continues at coordinate 8,543,195 of OY101444.1, forward strand.
AATTTAGTTTTTAGGGGTTTTTTTCTAAACATGTTGAACTGAATTAAATACATAGTTAATGAGCACAAAATTTCCAAATCACTTTTTTATTATTTATTGAGATTTTTCGTATATAATTAATTAATACGAAAATTTGATTACTCTATTGTTTTTTTATTTTTTCAATGGTTGTTGTTAAAAACAATGTAAACTGTTTATGGATTTTTTTTGAATAATTTGATTTTTGATTAACACGTATCGATTATCTGAAATAATGATTAATACATGAAACCCGGTTCTTACGGAAATTAATTTTTAACGCAGTTCTAAATGATATAAATGAACTGCGTCCCAGCCTTAATTCAGAAGAGCAGGAATCAAAAGTCAAATTAAATGAAGAATAAAAAGACATATCGAGTCATAACTGAAAAAATAGATTTACAGAAATCGAGCTTTAAGTTTTTGTTCTACTCAAAACTTAATGGAACAATAAAACAAAATTCTCAAGAGTTGGGCCTATAAATTACACTGTACAACACAAAAAAAAATAATAGAGAGACTAAAAGTATAATGGCCTTATTCACAAACGATTAATAAAGTTATAGTAGGTTTAATATTGGATTTTTATATAGGAAAACCGGGTTTAGTGCACAGAATAACTTTATTAATCGTTTGTGAATAAGGCCATAAGTATGTACGTGTATCAGCGTTTTGAAAACTTACATATGAGCCCTATTTGAAGATTAGTTAAAGTTCGCCTACCTTTTTGCACATTGTTGTATTGAATCGGCATAGGAAGTCTTGTAATCCCTTAATTTATTTTGTTTAATCACAAGCTCAGTCGTATGGCTTATCGTTTAAAAAATACGATATTTTTTTATGTGCATGTGAACAGACAAATTTGTTGCACCGTCATTTTTTCGTATTTTAAATGTCAATTCAATGTAGTCTGTGAAATTAGTGAGTTTGACAATAATTTTTAATTATTATTCAACTTATGCACTTATACGTATAATTTTTGCAATAAAATTTATTAATATAAATAAAAAATAAAAATAAACATAAATGATGTCGCCGGAGGAAACATCACTAGCTATTGCAAAACTTACCAATTACAGAATCGAGGGAAATTAAGATATAAACACATTCACGACACCAGGCTACACGGGTACATGGCTACAAATGTCGCTGGCTTTTTCAAAAATCTGCAACTTTTTGCAGAATTTCGCGTTTTTTGCAATGTGGGTTACTTTTTATTTTTTTTATTGTTCCATCGACTTTTAAATGATATTAAACATTTTAAGCTTCCCAATGATTGGAATTTATTGTGAATTTTCGCCATTTTTGTAGTTTTTTGCGAGTTTTTCACGTTCCTTGAATTTGTAGCTCGTTTTAGAAGATTTTACGACTTCTTCTGAATTTTGCAACTTTTGGCGGAATTTCGCGTTACAAATAGAATTTTTCAATACAACGATTTGAAAAACATATAAAATTCAAACATATAATTATAAAATACTTTTTTATGGAAATTACCAATAACAAAAATACAATACGATTACACAACACATTCGACGTTAATACGAGCTTGTGAATTGAACAATTGTATTAGGACATTTTACCTCGCTATATCGCTGTCTACGGCGGGTTTTTTGTCCCGTTTGCAAGAAAGTTCCAAAAAATGTTTCGCAAAAATGTTCCTCGTAGTCTTTTACATTAATGTGTGTGAATTTGAATTTAACGAGCAGAGACACGAACCGAATTTTTTAACATAGCTCATTTTGCAGTTAACAGAGCTCTGTAAAACGGGTAAAACAGCGGCCGCAAATTTGACTAAGTAACCAAAAACTAGGCATTCGAATCACGTCCATGTAAAAAAAACTAACGGTAAAAATGCTCCATTAGCTACCAACTAATAATATTAGAGTAATAGGATTTGGGACATATCGCTCCTTTATTGCAACGTAGTCATATCTCAAAATTATGATTTTTGAGTTAAGAATACATAATTATTCCTCGTATCATTTTTCATCTTGTGTGAAGAATTCATACAAATATCATATTTACTCACTTCTTGAAAGGAGAATACTTTTTTTTTATTTTTCCATTAAAAAATGTAAACTCGTTTTCTGAAGAACAAGAATTTTTGACATATGACTACGTTGTAGGCACTACAAGAATTGAGTAAAAAAAAACGATTTTTAGTGAAATTTCTGGAAAATATTAGTAAGCATTTTAATCAAATATGGATAGAGGTAGTCAGTCCAAAGGGCATCCAATTGGACGCATATCTGGAATAGTTTTATTAGATTTTCTTCATTAATGAAATTTGCGATTACTATTAAGCTTTTTACAGCCCACTGTTAACATGAATCTGCTAAAAAGATGTTAGCTACTATCGTAAAATTAAAGTATTATAAGATTTCCTATACAATGCACAAGATGAACTTCCCCTAAAATAAGACTCAGATGAAAACTTTCAGAACACTGATACACAAGTATTTTTTTTTGGTCTCTATTAATGATATATTTATTTCAAATTACTATAATTTTAAGAAAATATTAAAAATACTCTATAAATATTTATTGCCGTATTCATAAAAAAATAATTTGGATTTGAAATTCTAAAATATAATATATTCTTAAAATACATTTCAAATACAAATTATTTTTTATGAATACGGGCCTTAAAGTTTTGAATAAAATAGACGCCGCTATTAATTTTTAATTCAGTACTGGATATAAAACATAATTCACCTTAACGAATAATTAGATTCGTTAAGTCGGAAAACTACTGTACACATACATATATTTCATCTTGCTTAGTCAATAGTCATGAAACAATTCCTGGCATTTTCAAAAATTAGTCGCGAAAATCTATTAAAATCATCTGGGGCCCGGAAAAAATCCTGACAGACAAACAACGTTATGTCAACGCCATTAACCACTTACAAGAAGATCCTAATATTTGCATACTTGTATGTACTATTTGGGTTTAAAATTACACGAGGGAAAAACAAACTTATAATCACATCTTTCCAATTTCTTTGACTAGTACAACAAAATAAGGAGATTATGATTGTCACCTGCCATTTGTTAAATTATGGAGAGGTTTTTTTTTAAAAATTCGGGCGATAAGATAGCAATTGAAATTTTTTGTTAAGTAAATTTTTAAGGTACTTATAATTATAAATTATGTATGTATATACTTACATACATATAGACGATAGTGTATATATGCAACATGAACATGGCAAATATTTTTTTCCGAAATAGGTCAGAAAGTTTGCGCTATTTGACGAATTCGTGTGCGATATAACAGAAGTCAATCTGAAAACGTACCGAAAGTCATGGGATTGATTGATAAGAAAGCAGACCTCTTTATATGGGGATGTTAAATGAAAAGATCAGCTGTAAAATATATTTAAAAGAAACATACGCATGATGCATACGATCATTAATGTCGTATTGGCATTGAGAGATAAACAGTCGCAATCCAAAGAGAGGCAATATAAAATTACTTTTACAAAATTAAAATTTTCAGAAAAATGTTGCAGCATTAATTGATAAATTCTTTAAACTCGTCCACCATTTTCTTGAATACACACACCCTCTCACTCACTATTGTGCCGATCTAAGCTACTGGTCGGCGGCAGAAAATTGGATCGATACTCGGAAAGTTCCAAAATATGAACAGTTTTTGCCTACTCGAGATTTCTGCTGCTTAAATAATAAAAGAAAGAAGTGATCAGTTCTAAACAGTCATTAGTGTAATAACCAAATTTAAAATAAAACGGTGAGAGCAAAGTTGCGCACCAGTTTTAAATATAATTTATATTAGTTTATTTCTAAGTCCATTTAAAGATTAGATATAGTTTGAAATATTTTCAAGTAAATATGTATGTATGTATGTATGTAGAAATACAAAAATGAATTATCACTTACGATCAAGCAAGTGGCAAAATGAGCCTTCGGATATGAAAAATTAATGCAAAGGAAATTAATCCCAAGGAATTGGATACTGAGAATAGTGATGTCATTTCATAAATTAAAGTAGGATGTTATAAATGAATAGAGCCAGATGGAATTTTCCCAGCTCTACGGTGAAAAAAGGTGAACAGAAGAAGATAACTCCCTGGCTAATATTCAAGGGCTGTCTCAGATTAACTTATTATAATCTTACCAAAGGCATCCAAAATGTATCCAAAAGACTTTAGGCCCAGCAGTCTGACGTTCCTGCTCCTCAAGACACTGCAAAGAATCTTGATTTTTATGTAGAGCTGTGTAGCTCATGAATGAACGGGTTCAATTGAACGAATCACCCAACTGAACCAAGTCAAATTTAATATCGTTCATGGATCGTTTTTATGTTGTATTCTTTTGTTTCATATGAGTTTTGAAGTATTGATCAGAGTTATTTTAAAAAGTTTGCATAAATATACATTTCTTTAGAGCAAAAACCCATAAAAAGTAAAATAAAAAGTCTAATATTCTAGTCAAAAGAACAAGAAATTGTTTCTAAAATGAACTTAACTATGATTTTTTAATTCATAAATCCATTTTTTAATAAATTCTTTAATTTAATTACATTGGTCGAACCGATTTTCTTAAGAACAGAATGAATTGAAAAAAAAATAGAATTGCTGCCGTACTGTCGTTCAGTTGAACGACTGAACGAACGGGTTAAGTTTTGGTAATTGAACGAAAATAACCGATCACTGAAATGAACGATTTGGCAAAGCTCTATATGTATGTACATCAAGGAATCCGTACATCCAAATATTCTATATCTAAACAAAAGGCACACATAAAAAGGAAATCGATCTTGATATCACTTCATTATGCTGTCGAACAGATTGAAAAATCGTTAGACAATAAGGATTATGCAACAGGGTCTTCCAGGACCTTGCAGATGCCTTCATCTTGCGGATTGGTCTTCAGTCGCAGGTTAAGAACTGTATTGGTAATCGTTTGAAGTGCAGAATAGTCATGCTACAGAATAGGGTCATGCTACTGTAAAAAAAGAAGCTTATAGAGGAACCCTCGAACGATTAGTTCTACCACCGCTTCTTTGGATGATGGTTGCTCACGATATTTTCATTAGACTCGAGGGTAAAGCAACTAACATTACGGCATAGGCGACATATCCATTATAATAATTGATAAGTTTCTCGAAGCACTTTGTTCAATCATGGAATCTACGTATATCCGCACAAAAACATACATAAATAAATGTGAAAAATAAGGAAAAGTTCCTATTCAAAAACTTTGACCATTAAAAGTAAAATTACATTCCATTTCTAGGGCAACTTGGCAAAATCTTTTTCGCCATAGTTTTTTACGCTTTTAGATAGGTAAATCTATTAAAAATAATAATCCATTTTTTTGGAATAGAAATGTATTTTCCTACCAGAAGGCGAATTTTCACGAACAAGAACGCATTTTGTTATTGGAAGTGGCCTTTAAAATAGCACAGATTCATCAGCATTAAATATTTACGGCCTTATTCATAATCACTTTATAAGAGGTTAATAAGCAAAAATCACCAAAGGAATATTCATAAACGTTTAATACCGCTATGAAGATGTAATTAGTCAGTATTAAATTTCAAAAAATTTAGTGTACCTGTTTTAAGCGTTTGATAAGTTGTCATTTATATTTGTTAAATAATAACAAAGTAGTTTACTTGATTAAAACATACTGCTTAACAAAATCTTTACAACATGTTTTCAAAATCTTTTTTAATTCATGCAGGAAACCGTTAATTTAAATTGATTTAACAAATGTTAAATGTGATTAGAGTAGAGTCTCTTTTTTCTAATCATTAGAGACTACTTGGCTAATCGGTTATTTTATTATATTCAACACTGACAATAAAAATAATACAATATTGTTAACATTCAATAACAAAATTTAAAAAATCGCTTAATAGTAAATTTAGCTTTATTAAACGTTTATGAATGTTTTTCCTTCTTAATGATTAATAAAACAAAAAGTGATAAATAACTAATGTGAACATAACTTCTTCAATAAGAATTTTTTATGAAGGCCCTTAATTTTTACCCATTTCTTCTACAGTTTAAGAAAAGAATTATAAAATTTTTAGACATCTAATTCTGTTTGGAATTAAAAATTTTTTAAATCAGCCATTACTCGTTGAAAAATTATTGTTTCCAAAAATTATTTGTGGTATCTTGCGGGCACAAAGTACGCTGATGAACTATGGACATCACCGCTTCCTCTAGCTACCGATTTTCACATTGTTTCAGAGTTCCTCTTTCTTTTCCCTAAATAAATGTATTATTTTGATTACTTTATATGCCGTACTAGCGAGTGTCCGCATTATAAAGGTTGTACTGCACATTAAAATAATAGGTCGATTATGGATAGCAACCAAACTTCAGATGCAACTACAAACCTGTGATTACCAGAAAAACATTAAATAGCAGCCGAAATTTACAATTCCGATTGTCAGTTGTTACCCGTTATATCGTTTCCAATAACTAGCAACCCAACTGAGTTTTGGTTGTCGTCCATAATCGACCCCTAAGTTTTTTACCCTTAAAAATGTAAGTCGCCAATAGCTTATTGGGTAGAGTATGCGTGCAAATACAAAAAACGTGAGTTGGGACAGTTTTTAAAATGATTCTCTTTTGTGCAAAAGAATTTCGTATAATATACGAAATAGTTTCGCAATAATAAGGTTTCTTTTATATGTTGCATTGTATGTATTACAATTCACTTACCTCTTCTAAATCCCAAATTTACTGTCAGCGATAAATTTTTAAACTCCATATCGTTGGGTTCACGGGCAGGTAAATTCGAAAAACGTTCACCATCTTTAGATGCTTCGTATTTAATTGTTGGCGCTTGTACTCCAACTGGTGAATTTGTGGGCGTCCTGCCGCCATTTGTGTGATTAAGGTGTCCATTTGATGACAGCAGTGACATTGTAGTGGATTTGTAAACTGGTTGCTGTGTTTCACCGATTACTTCAACGCACAAGCCCATAGCTGCTGTTGAAGGCGCCGTACCGGTAAAGAATTGATCTCTGGCTGACAACATGTGTAAATTTATAAAATACTTTAACGGCTAAACTACCAGGATGAAGGAAACTTATAACTAAGGCAAGCAGCTGTGCAAAATTCCTTTGGTTCTGCAATTGTAAAGAAAAAAAGAAGGGTCAAACTATAAAATCTTACAGAAATGAAATATGTAGACATGAAATATCCGCATTAACAGGGTTCTTTTACAATAATAACATGGCGCATGCAAAACCCGAAGGAATATTTTCCAAATGAACAAAAAATAGAAGGTAGAAGATAATTTTATTGTTTTTCTGTGTATCGAAACTGTAATTCTGTTACATATTCTTTAAAGGAAAAATCTGAACTCCAGCCTACTGGACCTTCCTGGGCGAGTAAGAATAGACGGAGTTTATAGATATTATGGTCGCTTATGACAATCAAAGGTAAGAACTCTTAGCAGTAGGATTTTCAATTAGAAATCCATTTGCAATATATACATATATTGCCTCGGGTTTTGCCATGCCTCATAGCGCTATGTTATCATTGCAACAGAACTCTGTTAATGCGGAAGATATGTGTTATTAGGGCCATTAATTTCCAATTCTATCTTTACACACATGAAATATGTATGTATGTATTAAATAATTATTCGTGATGAATGTTTCAAAACAAGATATTTCCTGTAAAAATAAAAAAGCAGCCAATTTACAACTGACCTTAAATAGTAAAAAGGTCAACTGTTATTAAATTAACTTTACTTGTTTGCTATTTCTTGATTTAAATGCAAAAATCTAGTTTTATTAAGTTGTATTGGAATAAAATCTTAATCATAATGTAACATTCCATGTCAATTAGCTTTTACTTTAATAATTTTTAATCACTTTTATAATTATGTGGTTACTTGATATAAATTATTAAAATTTTCTAAACATTTTTTGTACCCTTCATCACTAGAGTATTAAGATAAACCGATCATTTCAAGAAACCGAGTTTCGAATTATTCGAAAAATAGCTTTTTTAAATCCGATTTTGAATAGGGGTGTGTCCGAAAAACCGGCTATACAGTTTTATAGTTATACTTTTTATAGTTACACAAGTACATAACTATTTTGTTTTAAATTAACAAGGTCATGCCGTAAGCACAACTGATCTACTTGCATCAAAAGTTGTTTATGGTTGCAATTAACTTTTGACACAAAAACCAACCAACAACAGCAACAACAAAAATTGTTTTAATTAAATGTACCTGTATTATTGTGCCATGATGGTGGTCTTAAGGTTCGTGCACAATAAGACGATCGGAGATTTTTGTATATTTTTTAATGATTCGATTTTTCAAAAACAAATAGCTCAACCGTCGCACAGTGGCTCAAATTGCAAAAAAATGGGTAATAAATCTGTATCGTTGAAACTTGCGATCCTATTACAAAACGAAGTACGTATGTATATAAAAATCATATAGGTGGACTTACGCTTTAGGAATAATTTGAAAGGTTCCTGTTAAAACACACGGTAGGCTAAAGGGTATCAAAGTTGACTATCTCGGGCATGGACAATTTTGTTGACCTCTTAGCTTTTACAAATATTGTTAGATTTTAATGAATTTATGCTTGTTTTTAAGCATAATTCATGCAGGATAATGAATCAAAGTAATCCTTCAAGCTAAAAAAAGATATCTTTAATGGACTGACCCTCTCAGTATTCAGACTAAAATCCGACTGAGCATCTTTGGGGAGTTATTAATAAAAAAAAGTGATAAATATGAATGGTAATTCAACTAGATAATAATATGTATAATGTAACTGTTTCTAGAGCTTAAACTAATTTAAAGAAATATATTGTTCTTATTATTTTTATTTCGAGGCCTTAAATAGTTAAAATATAAAAAAAACAACAACATTCCAAGTAACAGTTACTGGATGAAATTCGTTGCAGCAGTGATTAAATTGCAGCTGCAGAAATATCAGCCATCTCTACTTCTTATGCTTGTTAACATTTTAACACATAACTTTGCCGTTAAAGTTTTTGCTGGGCAGTTAAATAAATTTCATGTCCGGATTTGATGTGATATCTATCAAACTCGTTTCAAAAAAAAAGCAAAACAAAAAACTAGCAAAATTAAAAATCTCAACAGGTACAGACCTTGACTTTGAATAAAGTCGTTAAATTTGCAAAACACTTCAAAGTGCAACATCTAACTTCATTGCCAATATGCATCACATTATTATGTATGTGCGTATGTATGTATGTGTACTCATTCATATCTACACTATGTTTCTTAATGAATTTGAAATTAGAGTTCAAGCAAGTCAAGCAAGGTGGAAGTCATAAATTTCAGTTGGGTTTATCAGTTGCCCCCCGAAAAATCTCCGCCTGGAAATCCCCAATGCGGGACAATAGCAGAACAGATGTTCGGACTTTTCATCATCAGCTCCGCAGAATCGGCTTATCTTGGTGCTTACATTTCCCATTATAAACTGTTGATATCTAAAACCACAGTGCCCACTAAATATGCCTTAGTTCTGCCTTTTCAAGTAGTAATAGCCTACCTGACCTGCCACGGGACAGGGTTACAAATCTCTTGGACTGTCTTAACCCAGAAGCGGACGCCCATGTGTGAAGAAATTCACCTTCGGACCATGCTTGTAAGGTCCCTTTATGTGATCGACAATGACGCCGAAGAAACCTTCAGGGCCAATAAATGGACGTCGCGCCCAAGTTTGCCAATTATTCAGCCCTTTACAAGCCTTCTTGGCAATGTCAATTGGCCACCGCGAAGCTGCGATTTGACCATTTTAGACTCTTTCTTTTGAGGTGCTGTTAAAGACCGATGCTATGCGAGTAATCTAGAACCATCCACAACCTTAAGTCTCACTGCAGTCCCACAAATGAAATCGTGTTCCATAAGTAATGGAAATATTTGTTATTTCTAATACAAAGCCATAATATACCAACATAAATTATTTATAAAAAGATACTTGTATTTGGACCATCCCATATTTAGAATTTATACTTTGCCAGTTGTAATTAAATTCTATAAGAATGTATTAGTTGGGAAATACCCTCAATCTAACGTTTCTTTGTCGTCAACAATATTTATTCTGTTGATTATTTTAATCCGAACTTTGCACCCTTTGTATGTATACACACTCATACATACATACATATTTATGTAAAGTATAATAAAAATATCAAATTTGCTTAAAACTCATTTGCTTTCGTCATCTAGTTGGAACAGTTTGTATCAGCAACCGTTTTAATGAACTGTTTGAATGTAATTTAATACAGACGTGTCATTTTATAAATCGTCATTTTTATCGGTATTTACAGCGTTTCACATTTGGGCACTCACATACTTATAAAAAATTAATTCAATTAAAAAATTTATGGCAAGCAGTTCTAATTTGAAAAGCCCCACTGTACATTGGACTTTGGTTAATATTTATCCGACAATAAATTGAAATAATTTGTTTTAAGTTTTAAATGAATTAGTTCAGTGACAAAAGGAGATTGGGAATACAATTGCTCGCTAACGATAACGAGATAACAAAATCAACTCTAATGGGTCTTAAAAAATATAATATGAAGAGACCTTGAGAGTCTAAGGAAAATATAAAATAAAAACCGAACTACAGGGTGATCAAAATACAAGTATATTTTTATAAATCAATTCAAATGAACTAAACTTAATGCCGGGTCTATGATGTCGAACGAATCATTCTATTGCACAATTACATTACATTACATTACAAAACAAATTCTAAAATTTTTTAATTTTTGAAATTGCGTAAAACACCACACAAAAATTCTAATATACATATACATACATATAAATATATAAATTTAAAATTTATTTACAGTATTACGCGAGATATTTCAAACAGAAATGTTCGACCGATTTTCTTGGGAATAGAATTTGAATGCAAAACAAATTTGAAAATTTTTATTTATTTTGTTTAATCTATTAGTTAAGACTTTTTAAAAATATATATTAAGCTATTTTAATTATTCAAATGCACTCTTCCAAACAAAAAAACTTGGTTCATTCTTTCCATTCCAGGTCACAATTTTTTTTTTAAACTTGTAATAAATGTTATTAAGAATTCAGAATTAAGATTTAAATACCTTGTATGTGGAGATCCTTATTGTAAAAATTTAAGAAATTATGTAAAAAATGTTTAAAATATAAATAAAATGTTCGTTTTTTTCTAAAATCAATAAATTTTTTAGAGTAGGAAAAAATGTATCGAACTCTTTTTTGTGTGTAAGGAAAAAGGATGAAATTTTTCGTGACAGGTTGGGATTGTGTTAAATTGTTCCTGGTTTCAATGGTTGTGCAGTTATTCCAAATAGAACCTTGCTTTTGCGCTGTCATATTATGCGTTGTTATTAACGTTACCAAATTTTTTTAGAAATTCATAGAAAGAGCCATAAAAAGTTTTTAAAGAAAAACTTTTAAATCAATAATAAACATGGGTTTTGTCTTACCATTTGGGATTTTTAAAACTAATTATTTAATACTTTTACAAGTGTGCCCTTACTTTTTTATTTTTTTATATTTTATTTAAATTTTAATTCAGCTGGGAGGAAGACACAGTAAGAAAATTTTCGCTTCTCTGTCTTTCTCCCAGCTGAATCAAAACTTTGCAAAGTAAAATTTGATTGTGGAAAAGCCGTCCTTGCGTTTTTTTGATAAAAGTTTGCTTTTTTAAAGAAACACTAAAAACAAGTTGCTGTATCCTTAGTTTTGCGGTCCACTGTATATACAAGTTAAGTTAATTTCGTTACGACTATTTAAAGATTTGATTACATTGTTAGTTTTTAACAAGTGACGTTAACCAAAGCGTTTTAAAAGAAAGCAAATACACTTTTTGCTTAACTTTGAGTTTTTATATTTTCAATATTTATACATATGTATACAAATATGTATGTCTGTATGGAAGTATGTATTTATGTATGTATTTAATATGAAAATGGAAGGTGAATGAGCAAAATATTTATAGATTAAACTAAATTAAATATATTTATTAAACTAAAAACAAATTCCCTTTAATGAGAAATTTTTCCAAAAATTTGATTGCTAAATAGGTATTTCAAATTTAACTATTTTAAAATTAAATAAAAATTTTTTTAATAAATTATGTAAATTTTTATATTTAAAAAAAAAATTTGAATTTTTAAATATTTATTTGTTTTTTTTACAAATTTTATTATTATTTTTTGTTAATTACGTGCGTAGTTTTTGTTTTCGCATACAAATTCATAACGAACACTTAATTCTGTTAACGTAACAGTATCTGGGATAGAGAAATGTTAACTTAACAGCAATGGCTAACTTCACACAGATGAGTGGGCCTATCTTACATTTTGTAAGTTCGTTCAACTTGTTACTTTGGAAACTTTGATACATTAAACAAAAACGCAAACACATTATCATGATAACTCTTGATTCAATTTTTCTATTTTAATATTTTCATTTTAATATTTTCTATTGATCAAAAAATAGGAGCGTTACAAGTTTTTAAAAAATTACAGAGCTTAAGCCTTAAAATCGTTTTAGAAATTGATGTGTAAATTTCAATAAGTGATGCGAGGAGTTTTTAAATAGCTCGTTCTATTCCGAAAAGAATTGTTTTTTAATAGTAGGGCGAGAAACGCTAAAATTAATTGATTTCAAAGAAAAGCTTGTAAAGAAATTAAAAAAATGATCGGCAAAGCCTTACTACACAAAATGTAGGCGGATATCATCAAACAAGATTCAAAAGAATCTCAATTAGAATTGTTTGCTAGGATCGAATGAAAAGTACCATTGTTGACAAAGAAAGAGGCAAATGCCTGCTTAAGGTTTAGTCAGGAATGGAATGTGTTGGATTGTATAGTGGACTGCAAGCCTTATTCTATAATTCTATACAGCTAAAAATATGTAAAGTCGACTTTAGGCAAGAAAATTAGAGAATATGGCTGCTGGTTGGTAACATTTCCTAAGTGCAAAAGCACCAAATTTATTGCTCAAAATAAGAAAGCAGTTCAATTCAATATTTACTGCTTTTACTTATTGAAAAATATAAATACTGTCCATTTAATTTTTATTACATCTTGTGAATATTTTTTTAAATTTATTTATATATAAAGAAATCTGCCAATAGTTTTAATAATATTTTTTATTGTAACAACATTTTGTTTTACAGAATATGAAGGCAGTAATTGGTATTTCACTTTTTGATTTACAACCATTACAGGCAGTACGTTCATTAATAATTATATTATTTAATTATTAATTATTCTTTCTATGGCATTATGCTTTATTTTTAATAATTCAATTATTATTATAAAAGGATTATGTGACTAATTTACCTTTTGTACTTTGCCGTCTTTTACTTAAGCACTGTAATATGTATGTATGCATGTACATACATAAATGTTTAAAATTTACATACCCTGTAGGGAATGTACATAGTGAAACTATAGTGTCGTACTAGTGACATTATCACCTAAACTTCTGACCAGCTATACCCCAGCCAATGTTTTCTATTTTGGACACAGGGTTTTCATTGGAAATCCACCAGTAGACCTTATCACTACAGACGAGGTAGTACTTTTAAGATCGTAGGGAGAGATTCGAACCAATTATTTACTAGTACTCTAGTCTACATAGCTGGTGCTTCTCAATCCATTCTCGATGTTGTTTTTATTATAGCGGTTGGGTCAACATACTTAAACACATATTTTTTATTAAAGAAAAGCTTAAATTACAGAGTTTAAAGTAGAATCTTATGTAACTATAAATTATTTAAAACAGTCTGTTTTTAATAACCAAGCTATTGACACATTCGTTGACAGTGTCACTAGAAATATACTAGATCTGTAGTCTGTACCTAATTTCTACTATTGCGTAGAAGGAAAGTTATCGACAGTTTCATTGGTGCAGTTGCCGCTGGAGAATAGTGTTGACAAAGAGGCACTTGGTCCCAGGCTGACTGCAGGGTAAATACATCGATACGCATGTATAAAAATTTAATTAAAAAAATAAAAACGAAAAAGATTAAATAAAAATTAAAACGATAAGCTTTCTTTTTGTTTTTGATTTTTCATTTGCCGCACCCAGCAAACACACTGGCTTGATATTCAATTGAGAATTATTTGAAATCAAATTCTTATCTCAAAGGATAAAGCGCACTCGTGAAATAATGTTTGATAATGGTTTGGATATCAAATGTGTCATTAATAAGAATGTGTTTTACATATTTAGTAAATACCCTGAAGGAAGCATGGGGTTAAGTGTATCCATATGTATTTATTTTACTGATTGCAAATGGTGAAAAGGAGGCAATTTAGTTTATTGTTTATTGTTGTTGATAATATTTACCTTGATCTTTTTTCATTAAAAATTATTGTTGCTTTTTAATTAAAAAATAAAAGAAAATACAATAATAAATATACATATGTGTGTATGTATGTATGCATGTGTGGATGCAATTATATGCATATGTATGCTTGTATGAATGTAACAACTATATACACATTGACCTGTAATCTTATGGCGTATTTTAAAATATTTATTTTTATTTATTATTGTTTTAGTTTGATTTAATTAATCTGAAACAGTGTTTCCCAAAGTAAGACAAAAGAAAAACAAAGTTCAAATATCGAAAACTTGAAGTTGCCTTAATGATCACACAGAGAAATCTGTTTCATCTAAATATCGATCTGCGTTAATTTCGTATAATATTTGGAATGACAAACGAAAAAAGTACAAATTGATGGTATGATCAATTCTGTACCCCTCTCCATTATCTTTTCCTATCTCTCTCTCTCTATCTCTCTACTAAAAACTTAAGACTTGACGAATCAAACTTGACATGTGTGAAACGGGACTAATGAAATAATTTTGTTAGAAGCACTTTCAAATATGTGTAGATCTGACCGTTTGATTTTAAACTCAATTCTATTTTTCACTTGTGTTATTAAGGCATATTGCTCCTGTCTAATATCTCTTACGGCTTAAAAGACCCAGATCTATGTACATAACACTTATTATCAATGCAGCACAATTTATTTTTAGTTTATTATTTTTTTTATTTTTTTTAGTGTTTGCTGTTAAATATTATGTTTTACCCACATACCTTAAGAGAATTTTAAGTGTTTACCCAAAGTATATTTATTCCAGTGCACTCACTACGGCAGCTGATTACCAACTAATATCACCTTAATTGTCAAATTTTATTTACATTTTAATGTTTATTTACAAAAAAAAATTTTTTTTCAAATTAAAACTTTCAATAATTGAAAAAAAAAACAATAAAAACGTAAAGGGTAAATAAATTATTCAAATAACTTGTTTATTTGTGTGAGAATTTACAAAATGAAATTGCCACGAACGACACGAGTTTTTCGTTGCGATCTTTCGTCATCGGAAATAAAACAAATTTGTGCATATGAAAATTAACACAACAGCGCCGTCGAACGAAAATCGTCGAAATTCTATTTATTACGCCTACGAACAACAAACAAATTAGTACAGAGTTCCGTTTTTTCAATTTAGTTTAACGAACTCCCCTCGAATTAGTGAATAAAGTTCATTTTTACTTTAATAATTGTTTAGTTTTTAATATATGTACATCATTTAAGTTAAATATGCACAATTATTTACCATAAAATAGCTTTTTAATGTTTTTTTCTTTTGTTAATTTTTTCAAGTAAAGGGCCAAATAAACTACACAAACCCTTAATTTGTTTTTTATATGGTAACACTATCAGCTTTTATGTGAAAACGGTATGGATAGAAGGGAATTAATAATCGAATGAGTGAAAAAATATGTTTAAAAGGTTTAAATTTCGGTTTAAATTATATGTACATATTTTTTCGATTCAAGACCTCAAAGATGAGATTCGAGAAGTTACCGAGGACATTCAGCTGCAAATGTGCGAATCGGTGATGGAACATTTCATGAATAGAATATGATCCTGCAAACGTAACCGTGGCTGTAAGTTGGCTGATATTGTTTTCCATTATTAATGGTATGCCCTCCTCCTTACATTTAAATAAAGATGCGATGATTTCGTTTGAAATACTAATTTTTTTATACATTTTTTTATAAATTCCTTGTATTATTTTACATTGTGTATTGTTTTCTTAAATTAATTATATATATGTACATATATATATTTTTTTTTGTTAAAAAAAAACTCTCTTATTGTTCTTTATGATTAAAACACATTAAAAAAGATAATACCAACCAACTATTGGATTTTTTAATCAAACGCACAAGTAATTTGGGTCCAAAGTCGATTAACCTAATTTGCAAAGGAAAATCGTTATCAAATTACATCACTACCATTTCTAATAATTGCTGGACCAGCTTAACAAAACAGCTGCGATATAAAACAATACATACTTATGTGTACATAAGTGTATCAAAGTTTATGGTACATACATTATATGCCTGTATGATTAAACTTGACAATTAGCCTGAGTAGACAACGAGGCAACGAAATAAATACAATGATAATGCTTAAATAAAAAAGATGCAGCTTTTCCTTCCTATAAGGCATATGGAACCAAGTCTATTGACTAGAGTTAATTCCAACTCGTTTAGTCGCTCGTTTTAGACAAAAACCTTTCATCGAACCCATATAATTTAAATAGTTTTGATCAAAGGTTTTTGTATAAACGAGCGACTGAACGAGTTGGACCCAACTCTACTACTATAGACCATATTTAAGCCTCAAGATAAATATATTCGAAATAACGTTCGATCAAACCTTGTTTCAAAAATAGATGTTTTGACTTTGACTTGGATACAAGTAGTTTTTTTGAACTATAACGATTCTAATATACATATCGTCGGTCAAATGTTGACAACTCTTAACTCGCAAAAAAATCGAATCGGGTTTTTGATGCCAAGATACTGTGTTTATCCTTCTGCATGTTAGTACGTTTCATTTATATTTTAAAAAAATTGCCTTCCCTACTTCTCCTACTAATTTGGGTTTTTTTATTTACTTCCAACACGGTTTAGTAACGGAGTAATAACGTTTCCTGAAAAGTACGAAAAACATGTTAAGAGTTGTCAACCTGTGACCGATGATATGTATGTACACTTTAATTACTACTGAACATATTAAAGAAAAAAACTTTTGCAAAGTTTATTGTTAAATTCTATTTCAAAATAAAGTCCTAAAGTCTTTTTTTGACGCTTCCATTAAAAAAGAACGGCATCTTTTGGAATTCGAAAATATTCCTTAAGGCCGAGATGAACAATTGATCATTGAAAAGTGTTCTTAACATAAACAACTACCCACAGCAGAGATTGTATTTCTAAGAGGTGAGCTATCTCGTAGATTCTTCTTCAACGTCTTGCACGTCTTGTTCGTCATAAAAGAAATAGTTGCACTGAGAGCATAGTATCATTAAAAATTGAATTTTGTTATTGGAAATCACTTTTTTTTAAATTTAATTATTTGATTGTTTACAATTACATTAGTTGCTGAAATATCAAAATAAATATTTATCGATAACTTTACGGCAGCTAACAAAAGTTGCCAAACATACGAGTAATGTTGATTTAAAAAACCCGTGGCGCTGCCAGTTCTCAATGCAACTGAACTTTGGTGGCTTTCCGTAATAGACCCTCCAATTAATTAAATTCATGACTCATTTTAGATACGAGTATATACGTATGTACATATATACATACATATGTATAATATTTCAGGGTTCATATAACAGAAACACGTATATATGCACATGTATCTATTAGTGATGGGCACCGCTCACGTGTTTCGCGTGAATCATGCGTGATCATGCAAATCCCGATCATACTATTTTGTTTCAATCACCTGGACGTGCATGAACGTGAGCATAAAAAAATTTAGCGTGAGTGAACATGTATGATTAACATTTTAGCGTTATTTGCTTTTTGCTTTGTTGTCGTTTTTTCATTTAGTTTTAAAAATTTTTCAAACTATTTTGTAGTTTTTTCATGAGCGTGAGCTTTTGGGACTGTGACTAACTTTGTTTTAACTCACGTGAGCATGCATGAACGTAAGCCAAAAATATCAGGGCTTACATGAGTAACATATGTTATCGTGAGCGTGCATGAGCGTGAGTGAAAAGTCACTCACGATCCCATCTCTAGTAGACATGTATGTATGCACCTACATTGCACTCTAGATTTTCATTGTTTCTTTCAGTTTTGTACCTTGACCACATATTGAGCAACTAATAAAAATAAAAACGTTTATCTTTGAAAGTACGAGTACATTTAATTAAAACAAATAAATGACTTATCAAACTGCATAATTGTTTCTTTTTTTTTTGTTTTACTCACTCTCTATAGCAACTAAAAATTTCGACAACTTCTTCATATAACTTGATTGTGCCAAATTATACTTTAAGTTATACAAAGTACTTGGCTAAAATTGTTACCTTGGAACTAATAAAATTATAAATTATAATAAACTGTGTATTCATTATGTTCCCATATTTTAATCTGATTCAGTATAAAGTTATATATCAATTAATATTTTAATGCAAGTTGCAGCTGCGAATATAACCACTGTAACCGGAAATATGATCTAAAAAAGCTATTTAATGCGTCTTAAATATGCAGTAAAAAAAAATAAAAATGTGCCCAAAAAATAAAAAAAAAATGCTTTTAAAAATAAACGCCTATTTTTTAAGAATGTTGTCTCAACCGGAGGCACGTTACAAATGGCCCCCGAGCAGGGACTTCTAAGACTATTATTGTCAGCTGGAAGAAATTTGTTATATACTTCATGGATTTACTTGTTGAAGAAGGAGGAGCTACTCCAGCATTAAAAAATTACTCAACTATAAGCGTTCGTATTCTATGCTCCAAACCACATTCTTTCTCCCAACTTCTGTAAATTATTCTACCACTGTTAAAGCTGGAAAAGTGGAATATCATCTTCATTGGTTTTAGCAGTTTCTTTACCTAAATAATCAACATTCACATTTCTTAAAGTTTATGTCGCTGTGGCTTGGACTTCTAACTTCTTCATATGCACTATTTTCCTCACTAGCAATACAATTTTCATGAGTTATAACAACGTCAACATCATTCCAAAATTAATCATTTTCGATTATATGCAATATACAAATCTTCAGTGATTAAGAATCTAAAAAATGTCCAATGAAGAGTACATTGTTCCAAAAACGAAAGATTTTTTTAAGCTATTGCATAGCTTTTATCACGGGCTTTGATCGCGGCGACCGAATCAAGAAACTCCGTAACGAAAATAAAACCTAACACTAAGTTGGTTTCTTAAGTCTTTTGTTTTTTGAAGTGTTTGAATCGCCTAGCGTATGTTAACCCCTAAAGTATGCTATTGATTTCATTAACATACAGTATTGCAAGAACAGATTTTTACATGTAGGAAAACACAAAATGGCGTACTTACGAGCAATCGTGGTTGACAAAAAATTATATACACAAACAAACAAACAGACAATTCGTAGGTTTTTAAGCTATTGTATTGCTTTTATCGCGGGCTTTGAGCGCGGCGACCGAATCAAGAAATTCACCACGCTCAAAAAGTGTAACTTGAATTAATATCAAAGAAAAAAATACTGCATAAAAAATAAATAAATAATTATAATTGCATAAGTTGATAAAAAAAATGGTATGCAATAGCATTTTCCCCGGCAGTCCCCGAGTGCCACACGTCTTTTTTTTATCAAAAAACACCCACTATTTGATTTCTACAAATTTTAGAAACACTTAAAACACATAAGAAATGGAAATGCCTATTTTAAGGGGGTAAGAGAGGAAAAGTTTGTATACATACAAGGTCACGTAAAATTAATCATCCAATTTAGTTTTTAATAACTTTTTTACTAAATAAAAAAAATATTTTCAGTGATGGAAACTTTGAATTTGGACCTTTACAATTTTTGTTAAGTGGAAAAGATGGCATCTGCCAAATGGCTGTCATATCAGTGATTATAGACATTTGTGTCCGTTTTATCGCATTTTCCATTTTCTGTTAAATTTTCTTTGATAACTGCTCGCATTCCTGTCGAATATTATCCTTAAGGACTGCGATTGTTTGGGGCCTGTTGGCATGAACCTGCCACTTCAGGTAGTCCCAAAGAAAGAAGTCTGAGATGGTTTAATCGGGCGATTTTGCTGGCCAAGTCGCCAAAACGGGAGATTTCGCAACCAGGAAACACTTCGACACAATTAGTTCACGGTCTTGCGGAGTGTAGCGCTCCATTGCTTGTCTGTTTGTATTCTGCAGCTGTCTAGTTTACAAATGTTAAATATGATTGACGTACGACGCCATTTGCAAAAATTATAACATCTTCTGATAGGGTGATTCATTTTGCGCCACCCGTAGTAATTTTATTACTAGAAATTATTTTTCTTGCAATTAATTTTACTCATGGAGAACAAAGCTATCAGCCATATTTTTAAATAAATAGTGGCTGGAGATTCCACTCCTAATTATGATAATATTTTTTTATAAAATAATTACCAAAAACGACAGAAGTGTCTGACAATACCGCCATTGTCAGATGCATAGATAGATAGATGGTAAGGGTGTTCACACGATCGTCAGATACCTAACAACACAATTGGTTGCTCGCTGTCTTACGATGGACTGACAATGCTTTTTCTGACAACGTTGTCAGACAAAAATTGCCAGTTCAACGCTTGTAATATATTTTCAACACATTTTACTGACAATATGATAAAATCTGATAATCGTTTGTACAGAGCTAAAATGTCAAATCTAATTTTTTATATTACTAAAAAAAATATATACTAACATGGATATAATACATGAATTTTTGAGAGGAAAATCGAAATGTACCAATATTGTCACAACGAGAAAAAATGGGTTAAATTTGCTCTACAGCTCACTGCAATCTTAATCATTTACTAAATTTATTGTATTTATTCTATTTAAAGCTGTTCTTTGTATTCAAACACAGTTAGATTTAAATTTAAAATAAATAAGAGATATGCTTCGCACGGATTCACTTTTGTTAATACAGATTATATTTATATTTTGCTCGTGTAAGCAAAATATAAAAATAATCAATTTAATTACCTTTTTCCTTAATTAATTGATTATTTTTTCGATTAGCAATATATAAAATATATTATTTCTCTGATTTAATTCATAAGAAAATATTGTATATGTAAATACAGGGTCTGCCAAAAGTTCTCAAACATAATGTACTAGAAGAAATACACACACACACACACACACAAGGAAATAAGTATAAGCAGCAACTGAAGTTTTTGGTTGCTATCCATAATCGACCTATTAGATCGATTCATAAATATGAATACCGCCGTTTTTAATTACTTCATCATATCGCGAGTGTAATTTATGCTTTTATGAATAAAAAATTCGGACTCGGCTTCGGTTTGACCGAATTTAAAAGCTTTGATCGAACAGCGGCTTAGAAAAGTGACTTCGGTCGAAAACTAATAAAAGGATTAAAGGAAGTTATCAACATTAAAATTTAAAAAGGCAGTTAGTGGAGCTTACTGCCTTTCTACCAAGCATGGCGGTATACATATAGTATTAGATTAGATGCTCTGATTTACCCACTATGCTTATTGTAATTATATTCTATGGTTCTTAAGGAGACATAATTTTTTACGTATCGAAGCTGAACTTCACATATTTTTTTAATTTATTTTCCTTTTGTTTTTTTTTATTTTATTTGTTTGCTCGTAATTATATGTATTTTTTAACACACATAAATTTCAATAATTTTTAATATTGAATTTATGTTATAAATTATGAGAATTAATATTCTTCATCATAATCGGGCTCAGTGTTGTGTTCAAAGCAATTTACATATTTTATTCATTTTTAGTCGATTTATTAATAGGTTCCAAAAAAAAAGAAAACAAAAGTTTATAATAACTTTTTCATAAAACAGCTGATTTAGATTTGGACGAGTCATTTTAGCTGCATAATCAGTATAAATTAGCAATGTTTTTATAACTTTATTTCTTGTTTGACCACTGATGCTGTTAAGGCTTTCAATGAATTAAAAAAAACTGGATATTTTGCACTTGAGAATGTGTATGTATGTTTGTACACTAGGGTGGTTCAAATTCGATTGAAGTGTTTTTTTTATGTACTATTTTTTAAATTTCAAATGCTCTGCTGGATGCTACTATGGGGCTGCTGGACAGAATTTCACCTCCAAAAACGTCAAATTTTGGAAATAAAAATTGTCAAAATCGTCACACAAAATCATAAACTTGTCCTATAGAACGAAAAACAATCGGATTTTCTAGTAGCTAAACTATCGTTAATCTGATGGTAGGTACACACTATGCAACATTTTTCAGCAACCAGGCATGTTTCGTTGTTGGTTGCATAGTGTACAATCGTGTTTATGGTTTCATTTCATGTTGCATTCGAGGTTTCCAAAAAACATCAAAATATTTTGATATTTTATGGTTGAAGTGGTGTCAAAATATGAAACATGAATGAGAAACAGTTGCAGGAGCATGTTGCAAAGAGTAAAAATTACCATAACAGTAAGGAAGCTAAACCTTGGCTTAAAAAATCAACAAGCTCTTCAAAATTTTTTTGCCAATTCAATGCAAGATTACATATTGTTCATATTGTATGGTTTCAAATGATTTGATACTTTAGCAGTGCATAAAAACTTTATATTTTCCAAAATAAATTTAAAAAAATTAGCGTTTTTCATATTTACCACAATAAACATTACTTTGTTCATTTATGGAAAGGGTTTAATGTTGCAATAACACCAGGACGTTGAAGGAATGCGTGTCTGTACTGAAGAGAATATCGCAGCTACAAACGAAAGTGTGGAAGAAATTTAAATTTAACGATTCGTCGTCGGTCATAGGAATTGGGGCTCTGTCTGTTAACTAGTGAGAAAATTTAACGAAAAGTTCTCGGTCTACACGCATTTAAAATCTAGCAGCTGCTGGAATTAAAGCCACGAGACCATCATATTCGTCGTTCTTTCGCCGATTGACTAGTTGGAAACAGATCCCATGTTTTAATACATTTTTTTAGATCCAAGGCCGTGCGATTTGACACCTCTTGATTATTTCCTGGCTGAGGCTGGAAGTCACTGGCTTACGATGATGATAAATCAGCAACAATTGACGCCTTGTAGGCCGTTCAGAATGGGGCCATATGCTCGAAATAATTTTTAAATATTAATTCCATGTATTGATCTTTCGAGATTCAAAACGTATTAAAATTTTTTGTACAACTTAAAGATCTATCGAGCTTCAAAGAACACCATTTATTAGAAGGGTTTGCATTATTAGAAGATTGTTAGTGCAAAACTCTAGTAATGCGAGAACAAAACTATTTTTCGCTAAGCTTCTGCTTGTAGTTGATATAAATAAAATATATTAATGTTTTTTTTTTTTTCTTTTAATTTCCTCTGATTTGAAATCTGTTTGAGTTTAATGTAAAATAAAATGTTGAGCATGTAAATTTATGTCATTCTATGAACGTAATTAATTTTTAAAAGACAGAAATTAACATTTTTAGTTTTTTTTATTTGTTTTAATAAAAAAAAATATTTAAAACTCAATCCTTAAATTAGCCGAAACCTGGGGACAGATTACGGCATTTGATATCGATCGAAATTTCCATTTGAATTCTATGAAATTTCGATCGGTATCGAATGCCGTAATTTGAATCCTGCTTTTCAAAAACCAAGCTTTTTAGAATTACATATTTTAAAAGCGGGTTTTTTGAAAATGGCGAATATTTGATAACTCTGGTCTTAAAGCTTTTACTAAATCTTCCAAACGTTTATACTAAGCGATTAAAACTCTTGTTTTTTATTATTTATTATAGTATATATAAATGGAAGGAAAGGAATTCGATAGAGATTCCCCTTTTATATATTTTCGAGACAACTTAAAACTTAAAGTTTATATTTTATCTCTAATCAAATGCACTTTTGCAATGTCGTAAATGAATAAGTGTGGAAAATTCTATATCGATTTCAATTTCGCTGTAGGTTAGGTTAGGTTAGGTTGTACAGGCTGCCGATTTCAAGCAACCGGCCCACTTGGGTCCAGGAGAATAGGTCCCTTTGTGATGCCCGTTATGGATAGCGAGAAAAAAAAAAATAAAAAATATTGGCTATCCTATATTCTGGTCAGTATTGAACCAACCGGTTTTCCGAATAAACTTGTTTATTCCCTTCAGATTGCATTCCGTAAGGTCTGCGAGTTCGGGTAAAGTTGAGTTACCTAGATACATGGCTCTGTGATGGGACAGAGCTGGACATTGACAGAGGAGGTGCTTTACGGTTTCTTCCTCCTCCTCATTATGACAACTTCTACAGAAGTCGTTGAAAGGGAGATTTAGTCTATTTGCGTGGGCACCTATGAAACAGTGCCCTGTTAGGACAGCCACAAGTATACGTAGCTGATGTCGAGGGATCCCCAGAATGATGGCTGATTTTGCTCGATCATAATGGGGCCAGGTTAATCTGGAGACAGCACATGTGGGTTCATTGAACCATCTAGCTTGTGCTAACCCTATAAGTTTCTGTTGAATAAGAATTTTGCAACTTTTTAGTGGGGCTCCCACTAGCCGGTCGGTGTCCCATTCTTGTAGACGAGATCCCTCCCTGGCTAGCTTGTCCGCAATTATATTGCCAGGCACATTCGCATGCCCTGGTACCCAGATTAGCTCGAGGTTGGAATGTGACGCCATCTCGTTTAGGGATGTCCGGCATTCCTTTACCAGTTCGGATGTTGTGTAAACACCCGATAGAGCGTTCAATGCAGCCTTACTATCGGTACATATACGAATATCCTGCCTATATACCCTATTGTACCTTAACCAGTTAGCTGCCCTTTTTATGGCCGATATTTCGGCTTGAGTAATGCTACAGAGATCTGTGAGCTTGAAACGTATCCTCTGCTGAAATTGAGGAATGTATATGCCCCCTCCCACCCCTACACCTGATTTGGATCCGTCAGTGTAAACCTCAAGCACTTCCCCTCGGTAATTAGGATCAATGAATGGAGGGAGAGTATCTGAGATTGACACTGCGAATCTTTTCTCGGGCATAAGGTAGGGAGAACGGTAGTCAATAAGTTCGGGAAGGTTTTCGAACTGTCCTATAATGTTCGCATGTCCATCACCTAGTGATTTCCATGTTCCGGCGGCACTGAGTCTAATTGCTGTAACTTCCATCAACTTCACTTTCTTTAATGTCTCCTATAATTTTGTTGAAATTTAAGATAAAATTTTAAAGAAAAATATAAATTCAAGTCCATATATTTAATAATGTATACTTTTAATATTCTTCTTGTTAATTTTCTCGGGAATATGTGTGTGTCTTTTCATGGTGTGTTTTTCCCCGATTCCCAACTTTGGTGCGGCATCAAAAATTAAAATAACATTTTCAAGAGATATATGTAAATAAACATTCCTTCAAAATCCTCCAAAAATCAATTCAATATCACGACAAGCTGCAAAGCCTGAGAAATCTCGAAAAGACAATTCTTTAAATAATTTTCTGTTTGGAAATAAAATAAAATTGAAATAGCAAGTACTTTGGGATTAAAAATATAAGCTGTTTTTTGCTGTGCGTATATTACAGATTCCTAATTTTCTTGTGCACTTGAAAATAATAAATTTGTTGGCAATGAACTGCCCTAATGTACATACAAACATTCATACATTCATGCATACACGCTCTGTATTTGTATTGTTTTATTATTTTGACTATTGGCAATTTACGGGAAACCGGTTTAAAACGAAATTTCCACCAAATTTTGTTGAAAACATCGCAAAAAAGTGAAACGTGATTGTTGAAAGAATAATTTGCTGCTGACCATGAAAACGTAACAACTTCGCAGACACTCAATCTTCTGACACCCACTCCAACTCCTTTGCAAATACACACAAACACACACACGCACACCCACACACATTTTTCTCACGCATAGAAATGTTGACAAACAGGCGTTACATTGTAATATCCTTTATTATTTTATTTTAACACAATTAAAACGACAGTTACTTATGTATGTATGTAGAGATATACAGTATATTTAATATAAATTATTTATGCAAATATTTGAAAAATAAATTAACAAACTTACTGTATTTTAATTCAAAACAAATGTTTAACGTTATTTTTTTATTTTTTAATATTTTTAAACACAACAGAAATTGTTTAAGCGTTTGCGCGGTACGCGCTGTAAACCGTGGATGTTAAACAAAATGATTAAGTAAATCAGGATTAAATAAATAACTGAATCGAACTCCAATCCTATCGCGATTGAACTCAAACAAAATATATCAGAAAGAAAAAAAAAAAACACGAAAATAGTCCAACCTTACCGATCGAGAGTAGTAAACACTTTGCTATTTCTTGTCGAAGCGAAATAACATGGAAGTACTGTTTTACTCTAAAATCTACATCTACAACAACTGTTGTCGTTTCTTGCCATTGTTGCTGTAGCTGTTGTTTTTGTTGTTGTTATTATTATTATTATTATTTGATGATTGGACATGATCGTAACGTGTAAAATATACAAAAAATATTTGACATTGTATGAATGTGTGTAAGTGGCTGTGTGAGCTCGTGTGTGTGCTGTGGTTACATGTAGTATATGTAAGTATTATTTTCTTGGTTGTTTAATTGTGGTTGTTGTTACTTTTTAATTCATATCAGTTATTGCAATAGCAACAACAAATATAACAATAATATTCTTTCTTCGCCCAATATTTGCTGTTTTTGCAGCTAGTACGAAAGCAGCCCTAGAAGTACTTTGAAAATTTAGTGAGTAAGAAAATGTTTTGAGTTGGAGTTTAACCCAATGGGAACAATTCAAGACGTTATTTTATTTATTGTGTTCATCTTAGCGGCTGCTGGCGGCCCCAGTACCACGATCGGATGTATTACGACTACATACAGTCACTAAAGTATACGGCGCCATTGTCAATATTTTTGTAAAAAACGCAAACAAATTTTTTGGTTTAACTAACTGCTTTTATTTTTTAAATTATTAAAAAGAAAATGAAATGAAGCCAAAGTAAAAACTCTTAAAAAAAAAATCATAGGCATTCATCTTTTTACATTTGAATTTCAATATTCAATACAAATATACTCTCTACTTTTCCAGAACGTCAACCATCAAAAGTTTACTTTTCATATTTTAATTTCACTACTTTTGTAGAACATGCCTGTTTGTATATTTCACTTGGAGTCATATATTTCACTAACAGTCACAGAGAATATGCTCCAGCCTTTCTTCTTGCGTTTCCCAGAGTCTAATAGCTTAGTCTGAGAATTGCCAATGATAAACTAGTGTCGCCTGAGACATCAGTGTCCGGTAAACCACCCCGTTAGTAATCTAAGGTAATTTCTGTCCATTAGCAGTAATTTTTGGGATTTGCTTCTTAGTGGCAACTAAGTTCCACCTGAGCCCAAGAGTTATTCTGTTGCTTTTCATATCCTCTTGAGATACCAAAGAAGGGATCCGGTCCTATAAACCTACGTTAGCTAGGTAGGCAGTCCACCCGTTTATTTTCTGCATGGCCTTCATGGCCAGGCACCCAGCATAACGTCAGTTTATTTTAAGCGCTAATTTCATTTAGATATGTAACACGGTCCATCACAACACCCGACCTGATTTAATTAGAGATTATGGGCATTCTCTAGCACAAATGGCATTGACTTCCGCTTGGGTATTTACCCATGGGAATCGCTTTTTGGAAGTTAGGGCCATATATGCATGTCCCCGTATCTCCATTTTGCTGTTCGGAGCTGCCACTGAATCAGATCTGGCCGAAATCTTCGTGCCATGGAGTGTGGTTCAACCATTGGCTCCTTTAAGCAATTAGAACTTCAAAGTTTTTGTTCAGAGCTAATGTAGATTGTATTTGATCACTTACACTAATGTATGGGTCATTCAGAAAATGTCCTAGTATGCCCATGTGTCGAACCAGATCCCCAGTTTTTTTATTGGATATGTTTGGTAGCCGAAATGGGCTCCTGGGGGGCTACTCCTTCAGTATGATATGTAAAGGGGAAATGTGCATAATAACACGCAGGGTATGTGTAGGACATTTGCTTGTTGCCCCTGTGATCGAAATACGAACAAGGCAGTAAGATTTGTCGAGAAGTGCCTTAGTAGTAACTTATTCATGTTTTGACCACCAAACTAATGGGGCGTATGGTACTTAGTGAGACTCAAATAGCTCATTACCAGTCTTGCAGACTAGACAAGCGATCACCACATTCTCTTAGCAACTAAGAGTATTAAGATTGCTACCATTAATTAACTGAGTTGATGAATACATGTGCTTAGAATGAAAACGGATGCGATTACTACCTTAAAAAGATACTAGTCATCAAATTTTCGTATCGCAAATGAATCATAGTTTTCGAAATGACTTCTTTGTCCACCCTACTAAAATAATAGCAATAACTAACTACTGCCAACGATAACGACAATGATTAATTAATAGATTTTATTTCAAAAGATTTCGAAAGCAAAAAGGAAGCAAATAAAATAATTTTAAATAAAATTCATATGAACATATTATTGAAGCTGAAACGATTAAATAAGCTTCCACCGCCTCGAAATGGACGTTAAGTAAATAACGACCCAGCAACGAACGGCGTTATTTACAGTCTAGAGTCCAAACTTATCGAATTCATAATTCATTATTAAAACAATAAATTCTATGTTTGTATATCAAATTTTTAAATGTTTTATTTGATAAAGTGTTGCGTGTATGTGTGTGTGTGTGTGTGTGTGTAACACTATTTCAAATAATTGCAGTGCTTAACAACTAACTTTATTTATACAGGATGGGCCAAAAGTTAACATGGGCTTAACAATTTTTTTTAAGATTATAAAATTACAAAACGGAAATTTTGTTTCGCATTTATGGGCTCTTTTTAGAGCATTTTCCATAACTCTTTAAAAATTTGTGGCTGTAGCGATCGAATTTCTGCAACAATGTTGGCCTTGAGTTCAAGCATTGTCTCGGGCTTTTCACATATACTCACAAGTGTCATTGTGTTTGTGGCTCCATCCTGCTGCAACCACATCTAAGGCCTGTTTTCAAAAGCAGGACGTAGAAAAGATCCAAATAAATCCGATACCGCTCTCCATTTACGGTTACAGCACTTCTATCTTCATTTTCGAAGAAGTAAAGCCCAATGATAATTTAAAATGGTGTGCAATTGGCGTTGATGAATAGCTCGAGGATTTTCAGAACCGCAGAACCACCTGCAGCTCTGGTTAACGAACCCATTCGAATGAAAATGAGATTAATCATGATTATGACCGCACTCATAATTACATTTTCAATAAAGTTGATTTCATTTCTCGCCTACTGTTGAAAATTAACTGGGAAATTTAGACGTTACCGATGATCGGTAGGTTCACTGATTCACGGTTCACTGGGATCAGTTACTCGTCTGTAATGTGTGTGTGTTTGTTTGTCAGCAAACATGATTGTGACGTCACAAAGTGACTTACTACTGTATTTGATAACTCAAAAATTAAAAAGAACTAAAAATGTAATTGCCTCTGTTTTATGTACGATCACTGTATTCGTAGTACTACTTTGTTTTTCTTTATGCTAGTAGTAGTAGTAGTAGTAGTACATATTTGCTATAATTACTTTGCGGTTGAATTCGAAAAACAAAGAAACGAACAACAGCATTGACAAATTTTATTAACTGATAAGAATTTAGAACAAATTGATCCCACAATTTGTTGTTACTTAAAAGCTTGTTGAACCGATAGATATTGCGCGGTTTAAATTTTAATAAATTTGTTCGCGATTTTGTTTTGTGATTTTGTAGAAATGTTTGGTAAAATCAGAAAGAATAGGTCGGTTTGTTTACTTTTACAATAAATTACTGAATATACTGAAAAATTTACTCTTAAAAAAAGCTGTTGCCCAAAAAAGTACGCGATCGGAAAAATTGCAAAAATTAGTGACATTAAGGAAACGGTTGATTATAAATAAATTTACTGTTGAAATATATTTACCCTTTTGACTACTCAACTCTTTTTCTTGCAATATTTATAATAACACGAACGAACGTTTTAAGAAAACATAAGAAAATAATTTTCTGTAATCTTTTCCATATGCTTACGAGTATTTTTATTTTATTTGATTTTGCTAATTTGTGTCTGATTAAATTTATTCAAAAGTATGTGATTATTTGTTTTTGCTATTGATTGTCTTAAAAACAAGTGCATTACTAAATAACCATACACTTAGCACTTTTACTACTCCCAAGAATTCAAATCATACAAAGAAAAGAACGTTCAAAAGTTGTTATGGAGCCCAAAAAAAGAAAATGGGATGTAAATTAAATCAAAAACGAATAGTTTTAAAATAATCATTCTCTTTTTTTCATTTTTTTTATTTCAATTTCTTTTTTTTAAATAAATTTGACCAGGAGTTTGCCTTTTGAATCATATATTTTTTGGCTTAACTAAACTTTACTGACGAATATTTCTGCAGTAAAAATTTGTAAATACCATGAACTTTAGGCTCTCAATTTGTGTTCTCATTCACTATATTTTGTGTAAACGAACGTAATTTAATAAATTGGAGTAAAGTTCAATAAAAATTTTTAAAAATACTGAACGAACCTAATATCGTCGTATTTAACGAGCAATATTGATTTAACATAAAAATAACAAAACTAAAATTAATAGGAATGAAGTAAATCGATAAAATTTTGAGGAAGGATACACACGCTATTTAGAAAAAGAAAACATGCTGGACAGCCTACTTACTAGTAAGTAGTTATATAATTACATTAAAGCAATTCAGACGGTATGTAGTTTGTGTGGAGAAGTATGTTGCTTTTTATATCAATCATTACGAAGCTTTTTCGGGATAGCTTGTGAAAATTTCAATTGCGTATCTATTATGGCTCATGAGATAGAGCCGTGGGGAGATGGACAGAGAGAAAACAGAAGGCGTTCTGTTTGCTCCTTGTGTATGGAACCCTGAAAACGGCACTAGTTTTCAACAAATTTCAATGACGGAAACGTTATTGAAAAAACAACTTCACAAGGAAATTTCATCTAAAGGACATGGTCTCGATATCTTTTTAATATTTGGCCTTTTCAAAGAATCCAACTCGGATTGGTTTGGCAGCACTCTCTCAATAATACCGGCTGATTGCGCTCTTGAAAAACGTCTTGTGATTGATCGAGAAAAAAATTTGAAATTTCTATTCGAAAACGAAATAAAGATATCATAAATTGAATTGACTACACAAAATCTTATTTTATTACTTTTCCTGCTGCAATTGCTCCAAATACAACTTTGGAAGCCATATGTTTAACCGCTAACGAATAAAAACGATTTCGTTATGTTTTCATGAACAAAATCATGATTGGGATCGGATTTGAATTCCGTTTTCTCAATTCAATTTCGTAACGGATTCTATGAATTGATGAACTATGCTGATTATTTGGTTTATTGGGTTAATTAATGCAAATGTTTTGTTTTAACTTTAAGTTATTGTTGTTGTCGTTGTTGTTTTTGTGGCTTTCAAAATATCAAAAAATTTGGACTTTGGTCCAACGATTAGAAGTGACGCACCACAGTGCCACCAAGGAAGCTTTGTATCAGTGTTATTTAATTGCTTTGTTTTTATTATTTATTTATTTCTTATTTTATATAAATACAAAAGTGATTACACAAATACATCAGGCGGGGAAAAAGGAACCATCTTAAGCTTTTTGAAAGAAACAATTTTTAAAATTTTTTTTAAATATATAATTTACCAATTTGGTCAGGCCGATGGTGGTATTATTTATTTTATTTACAATCTATCAATCAAAGATAGTGAATCAATTTTATCTAAAGGGGAAAATAATCCTTTTTCCTCCCCTGGTTCCGCAGCCGTTATACATACTTGTGTGTGTGTGGGTAGGTGTGTGTGTGTGGGTGTAAATGCGTCTAAGGTGGCTATTACACATCGAATATGTTGGTCGTTCGTGAGCTACACGTATTACAATGTAGAAATACCATTTTAGCGAACATCAGAAAAAAATTTTTAAAGAAGACGCTTCGAAATGACTCAAGAATTTTATTCTTGAAATTCTTTTAAAAATTTCCGGTTGCCAGTTGCCATCTTTTCTATTTAACATTTTTTATGAAATGCGGATTTGTATGTGGACGAACAAGAAATTGCCCAAGATGAATGGTTCGATGACGAACCAAAATATCAAAAGTTTTTGAAAACACGCGAGAATGCTCGACGAATTTTTGCCTTATTAAACGAGCAACTAAATTGGTCCAACATAAATCTTTGACATCATGTTCGATGGGAAATAGCCGCTTCAGAAGGTGTACGAAAACATATTTATGTATGAATGTATATCGCTTCTATATTGTACCGTAGCGACATACAAAAAATCAAACTTGGCAATATTAGATTAAACTTTAATCATTAATATTTAAAGTGATTATTTTTCGAACAAATTGGTGGTTAGTATTTTTTAATCCAAAGTGATTATTATTTTTGGCTAATGTTCGTAACATTTTTAGTCAGAAAAAATTGGACATGATACAATATTCCAAAGGAACAAGGGAACATTTTAACACTAATTAATTTCAACTTACACGGCAGAACAGAAACAACGTTGTTTTTCGGCAGCCGCTACACTCCCATCATGATCGTTCATGTGTGTTTCCATGTATCCGCCACTGTTTAGGTGGCTCGATTGAATGTGATTTCAAATTTGTATTTATACAAATAATGTCTAGAAAAAGCATACGAGAGTTATTTGTATTATTAGTTGTTTTTACAGTAAACACTGCTTTACCACTATCAATATTCAAATTTTACGATCACTAATTAACATTAAATTAGCCCATGCTACAGGTTTGTTTTTATATCATGTACCATTTTTCTTTCTAATTTTTGTTTTTACTTAATTTAATCATTAATGTTTTCAAAATGTTATCAGGTAACAGTGATGGAAGTTGCGGCACTATTGTGCGCATTTTGGCACTATTGCATACTGCATGGCACTGAGGCACAATTAGCCATGATACAATAAACAATGTAAACCCGTTAAGCAGCTGATCGCTTATGATATATTGCCTGAATGTCAAACTCAATATGAAAAAAACGTAAACAATATTTTTTATGTATGCAATTTCTTTGACAGCCAGAAAATATAAATATTTTTGTTGTACTCACGGATTTACCTTGATTTCTTGCGATTTTACTTTTATAAACTTTTTTCCGTTTTCGCGCATATCAAGGGGTTTGTGAAATACCTCGATTTCCGAAATCTGTAAGTGTTTCATTCTTATTGATCATAATAATTGCATTACGAGTACAAGTCTAAATCTATTTTGTCTGATATGACATATGATTTGATTTATTTTGTTAGTACTCTTTTGAGTGTCATATAAAGCCTTTCTTTTTTTCTTGAATATATTGTTACAAAATTTAAATACAGCTTAAAATTTAACGTACATGAAATGACAGCAATGGTTAATTAAAAGTACAGTTTAATCAACCGTGTATGCAAGATTGACAGCACTAAATTATACAACAACATGAAATTCAAAATAACGGAAATAGAACATTCACGAAAATTCTAGAGACAGCAACGAGAATTGATTGATAGCAATTTAAGTTGACATGAATTGTTTAGTTAATTCAGCATGCACATTATAAAAGAGCCTCGGCCATCTATATGCGAATTGTGACTTAATAATGGGCCCCACAACGTCCAAAAGTTTTTATGTACAGCTCCTAAACTCAGTGCTTTAGCCCTATGCTACGAATGAAGCCAATTACCCTGCTCAGTGAAAGATCATATACTTTTCTTTGGATGATGAAGCATGCTGCAAGCAACTGCCAGGAGGTTTGTTGCGGCATTTTTTTAATAGTTCTTCGCAATGTATTGCCCCTATGGATTTCTTATATTCGGCAGAAACATGGACGATAAAGACCTCAGATGAAAAAAGATTAAATTCGTTTGAAATGTGGATTTTCCGGTGAATATTAAAGATCCCATGAACTGATCGCGTTTCAAATGAAGAAGTGCTGCGACTTATGAATGTCGGACGTGAAGTAATAAGAAATATAATAAAAACACGTGACACATTTTATTTGGGTCACATAATGCGAAATGAAAAATATAGAATTCCCCAAACCATTTTACTGGGCAAAATTGAAGGAAGACGCCCGAGAGGAAGAAATGAAATAACATGGTTGAAAAATCTTCAAGAATGGACAGGTCACTAAGACGAAAGAACTCTTCTGAGGGCAGCCAAAAACAGATAACTCTCTATAATTTAATAAAAATATTCAAAGATTGTTACTATACAATAATTGTGCGATCGCTAATATCCGAATACGTATTGGCGAATAATGAAGAAGAAGTAGATTTCTTAGAAATCATACAAGTTAGTCAAATCCTAATTCTGATTTCTTAATAAAATTTTGTCCAAGTTAAAAAAAGATATTGTTATCCTGATTGGAAAGAATGAACCAAAGCTTTTTTTAGTTTCGAAGAATACATTTGAATAGTTAAAATAGCTAAATATATATTTTTTTAAATCTTAATTTATAGATTTTTTTTGTTTTTGTTTTTTAAACAAGAAAAATTCAAAAAATTTTCAAATTTGTTTTAGTTTTTCATACAAATTCTTTTCCTACGAAAATCGGATGGAGTTTTCTTTGCCTTTTGTTGTCTCCATATATTATTTACCAAAACACAACTATACCGTTATATCAAAGAAAAAAATGTTTTAAAAATACCCTACACTTTTCTTAAAATGAAAAATTTGTCCTTTTATCTTTTCGCTGGAAATTTTTCAAAAAAATTCCGTACAAATTAGAAAAAATTCCCTTCTCTTGGCATCACTGCGAAAACTAAACGTGATGTTAGAAACTAAAAACGAAGTCATAATTTGCATGCAAAAAACTATAAGAATCACTTGTCTAAGTGTGAACAATTTTCAAAAAGTATGCAAATGTAGGCCTGTGTTATCTGCGTAACTTCGGAAGATATCGAAGGTGTATGATGTAAAAATAACTTTAGTTTTTTTAAGGTTTTCTAAACATCTCCGAAAGTATTGAAAAGATTTAAGGAATAATGAAAGTTGATTTAAATACTATTGCAGCAAATCAATCAAACAGTTCTCCATTTATGCAAATATACAGAGATCGTGTAGTGTAACATTCTTAATTTTTCATATAACGATATGTTCCATGAACTAGATCAAATTCAAAAAATGCCATTTATAGACTGAGAACTCTTTTATTGCACGTATCTTAATTGAAAGTTACGCTGCGGAAAGAAATGCTTTTTGTCACCTTGTGTTATTGAAGGATTCCGCTCAAAAAATACAAATTTTAGCTGACTACGATTTTATTTGTAAGCTCAAAACAGCCGTCGATCAAAATTTACAAACTTTAGCCTAACACAAATTACGTACTTTGCATTAAAGAGTTCTTACGCTTTACAGATTCGTTTGTTATTACCAGAACTTTGCAAATACATTATAACACTCGCTCGTTCATCACATGTTGAATTCAAGATACATTTCTCACACACCTGAAATTTTGCTCAACCGGAAATGAAATCTCTATAGAAACGGTTCAGCAAGATACAGGTGCGAATGAAATAGATCGTTATAACTTTTTTTCTTAACATTTTCTTAAAGTACTTTCGAATATTTCTGTTACATTTTCAGTCCAGCTTTTGAAAATCTTTTTTTTTTCCTTTATATTAGTAACTTAAGGTAACTATTCTCCCCAACACGTATAAAAACACTGATGAACTGAACTGGCTGAGTTTAGTCGTTGACTTGAAAATAGGAAAATGGCAGACGGACGAAATTCAAACTAAAACTTGCGCATCTTTTCAATGCACATTGTTTTTGTATGTTTCTTTTTTAATGAAAATTAAAATTAGTGAATACTTTTAGTGGATGACCCACCCACCATAATACAAATATGTAGTATATATTTAATACAAATGTATACGCTATGCGAAACGAGCATTAGAATTATTACATATATTTATGCCCACAGTCCTGCCACACTTGGATTTTTAGCCCCAAATCAGGGGATTTTAATTTCAACTGAGGGACTGCATACTTTAGTTGTTGTTAATGTTTTGGGAATTGTTGAGCTTCAATTTGAATAAATTTGTATAACTACTAGTTACTTTCGTTATATAGCGCTATATATACCCAATCAGTATTTTAAGGAACATAATTTTTGTGTGCCCTGACCCTAAATACGAAACATACAATAGTTCTAACTCGAAACCTTCTGGAAAGGTAAACTACTATATTCAAATTTGTATGTTATTTATATTGCAGCATAGCACTGTGGTCTCTATGGCGTCAAAACAATCGTTCTCATATGATCGACCGTATTCAAATTTTGACAGATTGTGGTCGGTAGCCTGCTGTCGTCTATGTGTTTAAATTAGATTACCGTGAATCATGCGTTTTGGTTTCAGTCCCTTGAGTGTACATTACCGTGAGTATAAAAAAAATTAAGCAGGAGTGGGCGTGCATGACTATATAAAAATTTTATAGTGATATTATTTTTGATCAAAAATAATAAAAAAAAATAATCAGGGCTGTCACAGAAGCCAATGTAGTCGGAATTGGATTTGCAAAGACGACAAAAAATACTTTTCTATAGTGAATTTCAATGTTATTGCTTTTACGTTCAATCCAAAATTACAATCTGTTTTAACATAAAACCGATAAAATTAAAATTCATCATAAAAAAGAATTTTTTGTCGTCCTTTTAAATTCAATTCCAACTACATTGGTTTCTGTGACAACCCCGAATAATTTCAAAAACTTATTAATCCTGATCGTCATATCCGGAATTTGAACTTGAGTCAAACGATATAATTTCGTTTAAAACGCAACTTTATTTTAAAATTGTATGTGTCATTTTTTCATTAAAAAAAATATCGTGAACACCGCGACTTAAATCGACTTAAATCGTTGAATAAAAAAATCAAATCGAGTCCATTAGTTGGAATCGCTGCCGCTTCCATGCAATAAGTGGGAGATTAAATTATTTTGTGCTTAAAAACAAATAAAGATATCTGCCTTCCTTTTGCGCATCCTCCCTCGGAAGTACTTCATGATAGCATATTTGAAAAGCGTGCAAATTTTGTACCGCTTCCAGAAACCTCATATTTTTTAGTTAACATAAGATTTGGGGAAAACTACAAAAATAGTCCGGCAGCCTTTTATGCCATCAAGTTTTTTTTCTCAATTTCACGTAAATTCGCGGTAATAGAAATTGTTAATTGAAATGCTTTTAGAAAATATCAAATGTATAGTAAGTATGTCTCTCTGTCAGTCTATTTATTATTTAGTTTAACTATTTATGGGTTTGAAATTTTGCTGTTGTGCTTTGGCGCATGCTTTCTTTGTGTTCTTTAAATTTTGGGAACATTCGAGCCGTCCATCTATCTATTCACCTAAGTATGCATGAGTATTGTAAAATGGTCGCACCTTCTTAACTGACATCGACTAACTGACTTTGTTTAATACGAAAAAAAAATAATAAAAACAAGAATAATAAAAATAAATTGTATTCGAGTATCATCATGTTCTTTTTTTCAACCCCGTGTAATGTGAGGCGCCAAACCCTAGTTTTAAATGTGACACTTATCGCCTTATTCACGTACATATGTATGTATATGTATACATATGTGTAGTGTGTAGTTTGTGCTGTGTATTTTTGTATTT
Organism: Gymnocheta viridis; assembly: GCA_956483585.1. Taxonomy (NCBI): domain Eukaryota; kingdom Metazoa; phylum Arthropoda; class Insecta; order Diptera; family Tachinidae; genus Gymnocheta; species Gymnocheta viridis. The sequence continues at coordinate 8,580,964 of OY101444.1, forward strand.
TCGTATCCTTATGATATAATAGTTTATACGCTCCTTATCCAATTTTATCGCATTCAGAGGACAATGACTACGTCATCATGAGCTATAATTTACATACAAGACAGAAACGTTGTTTTAAAGAATAAAAAAACACCACAACTATGAAGAATATTGGAAATTAATAATATTTTAAATTAAAGCGAATGTCAGTTGTTCAAAATCCAATATGCTTGCTGCCAATTGGATCAGTGTTTTTTAGGATATGGCAGCCATTTGTAGAAACTTTGAAGCACGAAGGGCAATTCTAATAAGATGTCTTGTCTGCTTTCAAATGAATTTTGATTTTAATAGCTGATCACTGTAGCCTGCAGTATTTGTAAATGATCGGCAAAAGGAAGGGGTTTTTTTAATTCAAGTTCTATAAAACTCGAATTGAGCCAAACACAAAACCCGAAACCAAAAGCTGATTTCCTTGTCAAGTTAAGATGGATAAGACGCAACCGTTACCCAGCAAAAACTACTCCTTCAAGTAAAGCAAGTTTGGAAGCGAGGGCTGGGGGTTGTAGTTGTATCTCCTGCTTCGAAATACGCTTCCAAAAGGCATATCTCTTAATCTTATTACGTCCTCCAATTGTATCATTGATAAACTTCGATGTTGCTTATATGAAATCGTTAAACAACAAAAAATAAAATCCTGTGTTTTACTTTGAATCTCTTTCTTACGAAAGTTAGGCCGAATGGGTCGCCCGTCTTGTGGCGACTTCACATGGGGAAACCTATTGGCCAAGGCGAATTCATACCAGATGAACTCAACAGCTCAGCTGACTCAATGTGTCTCTTAATTTTTCTTTGTCAAAATGTGCTTTTTGATAAAATTTTCTGGCTTTAAATTCGCTTTGAAGTATTTATTTTCACATCCAAGGCGAATTCTCTTGCTCTTTTCTGTAAATCTGAGAAGGTTACTTGGAGTTACGTTTGCCAGCTCTTCCAGGACTTTATTTTCTTTTGTATATTAAAGCTAACGACACGCCTGAGGGATGAATGCTTTTAAATACCGTTTTAGGGACGCTGAAAAATAGAAAATTAATATATTCTTTATAGAGATCATTTATTTGATGCCTTACTTTTTACTTAAAATTGTATTTTTTTCAAAAACCTCTTTTGTTTGGCGCTAATGCCAAATTATCAGCAGATCTTAAACCATATTTTTGAAAAGTTTCAAACCTCTTATCTTATACAAAAACTTTTAAAAAACCAATGAGAATTTTTTTTTTAAATTACAAAAGTATAAATAAGCATAGTAGGCTTTAACACTTATTCAAAAATCCCAACAAACAAATTATATTCGATATGAACCTATTTTATATTCTTATTATTGTTATTTATTTTATATCGAGGCAATCTCGATTAATAAATTTAAAAAGTTGTCTTTTTCTAATAAAAATTTTTAATGCGGAAACAATTAACTAGAAATTTCTATAAATATTAAAATATAACCACAAAATAGAGTGACTTTTTTTCAAAGGACTCAAAATCAAGTCTGAAAAAGCTGCATTCATCTATAAAATTTTTGTCCGCACAAATTTTATTCATATGTATATATATAGTTTCAGGCCTTTCTTCTTGAGAGATAGTAAAATAATTTTGATCGGACGACTCTCAACTTGAATGGGATTTCACACACGAGATGAATTGTGCTGGCATAACATGGCAGCTTGTAGATGAGAGGGGCCAAGAGAATGGATTTTTGTTGGCTTAAAGTTTCAACCGGCTACCGCATTAGCAGCACACAACCAATACATACACAATTAAAAAAAACACAAATGTCAAATGAATACAAAAACCACAATAATGTGTACATTTCATGCCAGATGAATAATCATAGCGTGTGTTATGAACAGAACAAAAATTGTGGGCTTAAAAATTGTTCCTCTCTGTGAAGGCTCATTGAGCAAATGGCCATACGAATTTTTTTGTTCAAGGCGCATTTTTATCACTTTTTCTATATTTTAACACGGTTATATCTCGGTATACCGTACGTATACTTGTTATTTTCCATATTGAAATATTCAATGTTCTTCTGGTTTTCAAATGTACATTAAATTACTAATGCAGCCAGCCAACCTGACAAAACGAATGATGCACACGTTTTGTGTGAAAACAACTAAAGATATTTTTAAACTAGTTTAAAATTTTAATACAATATGACACGGTAGGGATACCATGTGAATACCCCAAATAAGTATATATACAAGCTTAATATGTACTTTAATTATACACTGGATAAGTTCAATAGGTACATAGACAGTGTATAACTTATTCAAAAATATTTTAAGGATTGAAAAAAATGGGTAACAAAAACTGCATTAAATAAAATACAGAACATTGTTATGTTTTGCACTTAAGAATAATTTACATAGAAAAAATCTCGTCACATCCGTGAATGTAAAACTTGTCACGTAAAAATACAATTTTCGAATTAACGTACTATATGTTATAAAAATCGAGATTACAACATCCGTGATCGTATAACCGATCGTAAGAGCTTTACGAACTATCATCCGTTAACAAAAACGCGTTCGAGTGGAAATAAAACCTTTTCAAATTTTATACAAAATGAAAATTTATTGGAAATATTGCGAGTAATTGAAATTTTCATGATCCAAGAACTAATTACAATAAATTAAATACAAATCAAATGCAATTATAGTATAATTATATTATATATATATAATTATTATACACTCAACGCACTAGCATCAGTTCCTTCTTACACCATGTTCACCCTTATTCCAGTTGGCGACATCGACGTATTTATAAATAAATCTTCCCAGCTATCACTTGAAGTTAAAAAAAGAGTAGTGTCTGTAGGACACCCGTTTAGAACTATCTTTCTTAGCTATATGCATTAATATTGTATGTACGAAATAAGAATGCAATTTAGTTTACCAATTGACTTTTCTCCTGAGGAACATTTTACCATAATATTTTCTGCCAACACTGATAACCAGTGATGCCAGTTTAGCATTTTGGAGGCTAAATTTATCCGTTTTTCTTACCTCTTTTTAATTTAAATTTAGCCTCAAAAAGGCTAATTTATTTTGTACTGAACTCATAAAAATCATCTTGAAACATTAACAAATTTTCCCATTTCACACTGAAGACAAAAATTATATTGATTGAAATGCAGTGGCGAAAGCTTTTAAGTTAGAAAATGGGCAATTATTGGGTTGAGTTCTGGATGGAGGCGTGACAAATTAAGAATTCATTTATTGATTTGGTGTATCTACTATTTAGCTATTTATAGGGTTTTCCAATAAGATGCTTAATTTTGATACCTAAAGAAAAGAGTATTTAATTGTAAATAGGAGGGTAGACCACTCATAATGGAAAACAATATCAGCCAAAGGACCGCCATGGCTACGGCTGTAGGGTCATGTTCTTCTCATGAAGTTCTCCATTACCAATTTGCACATTTGTTGCTGAATATGCTCGATAACTTCACGAACTCCATTTTTGAGATCTTGAATCGATTGAGGGCCATTCGCATAGACCATATATTTACGTAGCCCCAAATAAAAAAATCTAAATATTTAAATCACAAGATCTTGGTAGATACTCGCGACGGCCTCTTCGAGAATGTGGAATGCTAAATTCCAAAGATCGACAAGAAATGGCCAAACCTGGAATTTACCCAACACTATGCGCTACAACAGCAATATTTTCATGTCTAAATAGAAATATTCTGTTATATTTTTGATCCAATGCTGAATTGAAGTGAAAAGAAATACCTGATATTTGGTATATATGAATTTAAAAAATATGTAGATCTTAATTTTAATTGCATAGCTTTTATCGCGGGCTTTGAGCACGGCGACCGAATCAAGAAATTCCGTAACGAAAATAAAACCTAACATTAAGTTTGCTTCTTAGGTCTTTTGTTTTTTAACTATTTGAAACGCCTAGCGTATGTTAACCCTTAAATTATGCTATTGGAAAACACAAAATGGCGTACTTACGAGCAATCGTGGTTGACAAAAAATGATATACACAAACAAACAAACAGACAATTCGTAGGTTTTTAAGCTATTGTATAGCTTTTATCGCGGGCTTTGAGCGCGGCGACCGAATCAAGAAATTCACCACGCTCAAAAAGTGTAACTTGAATTAATATCAAAGAAAAAACTTGAATTAATATCAAAGAAAAAAAATACTGTATAAATAAAAAATAAATAAATAATTATAATTGCATAAGTTGATAAAAAATAGCTTTTCCGCGGCAGTCCCCACGTCTTTTTTTTTTTTTTTTGTTTATGTACCTGAAGTGCATTTTTTTAATATTTTTTAACATGTTTTATGCGTTGAACGTTGAATTATGAATAAAAAATTTTTAACTTTTTTTTACTTTTATTTTTGGGTGATTTAGCTCTATCTGCCCTTTTTAAAAAGCCAATTTAGCCTTTTTTGTTCCACCTCCTGGCAACACTGCTGATAACGAACATATAAAATAAACACGCCTAAAGTATGCTTTGAATTTTTTTACAAAAAATTTCAATTCGCTTGCAATCGTAAGCCATCATATCATTCAGTTCATACGAAATCTTCTTTCGTACGATTGTCGGCCGATACGATCACGGATGTGACGATTCGTGCCCAGTGCTGTTCTGTAATAATACAAAACGGATGGTCACCGTAACTGTGTACATATGCATGTATTCTATTGGAGAAAAAACACAATCAACTTGCTGGACGGCCGGCCAATCCCATTTTTACATACATTCAAACAAATGAAACAAAATAATTGAGTATAAAAATGCAAAAAAACAATGCTAAAGAACATTATAAATTGTTGTTATTGTTGTATTGTTTGATGTTGTCATTTGAAAAGAGCACCTCTCCCTTTTAATACAGATTAAGAACCCAGCGGTAAATGAAACGAAGTATGTACTGACATATGTAGATAGTAATAAATTTTGACATTGTAAGCGAGACATCTAAGCACTTAGATTGTAATGCATACATATATAATCTCAAATATCATGCACTACTTATGTATAACCACGACAGTGGCGTAAGCGAGGAGTCAGCCTTTATTCAATATAAAAAACTTGGTATAATTAATTGCTAAATTGGAATCACTTACATCTCCGCTTGCAATGTACAAAAGTGCAACGTTAGTGATAGCTAATGACCTCTGGCTTACTTTCTTTGCACATTTAGGATAAAAATAAGAGAAAGAATCACCACAGATTGCTACTAAATAGTGCTTATACTTATCAGCAATTGGCAACTGGGAACATTGAAATAGTAGAAGGGGCGCAAAATATTAATGATGAGCAGCAAAACTAAGGCAAATAAATACATACATATGTATGTATGCTTCTAATCTATAATAAATATTTTACACATATAAAAATACAGTGTCGGAAAAAATAATTGGGGCGATATCTTTTACATTGCTCTTTTACCAATTGGTAACTAATCTCCCAGCTAAAAAAAATTACATATCCTTTTGTACTTCACCTATCTGGTAATAATTGCACCATGAGCATGTCATTTTTTTAATTTTATATTTTATTTAATGAAACTCATTCATTGTCTAATTCTTTCAAATATATTTCTTAAACTCGTGTTAAAATTAAACATTAGAAAAGTTTTTATAAAAATAAATACAAGTGACAGTGACTAACTTAAATAGAATTTGATGCGTTTTGAGTTTAAAAAATGGGTCGTGGAAAATATGTGATTCAAAATTCAAAATACGAAGGACTATCAATCAGACAAATTGGATCAACAAACAAAATTATCGTCGTCTCGTTTCGATAAACTTTTGATTTGTTACTCTTATGGGTACACTCAAAAGAAAAATCAATCCATCCGTAGTAAAATCAATCCCAAGCGGTAATCCCAGATTTACTAAAATCAAGTACAGAAAGACTGATTTAAGTACGGACTATTAAGTGCTCAATTAATTTTTTTATTTGATTCAAGTTTTTTCATGTGATTAAAGAACTTTGTACTTATTTTGAGAAACTACAAGATTAGTTAACTAAAGTAATCCCGTTTTCGGCTTGATTAAAGTACATATTACTGTTATTTTTAGTAAAAATTTTGAGTACGATTTGTACTCAAACTAAGTATAAAATAATTTAATGTAGTACGGCGTTTTTCTTTCTGTGTAGGAGTACCTCTACTTAGCTTTGCGATTTAACGAACCTCTAAGTTGGCAGGGTTGTTCATTAAACTGAAAAATTCGTTATGTACAGTCTTTATTTAATATTATCTTTTTTTCTTTTTAGATACATAATTTTTTTAGATTAGATTTTTTCTTTTTAGATACATGATATTTTTCACTACAGATGGAAAGCACTTTTACGTCGCAAAATCCAGTTTCCGTTATGGAGTGGCCATATCAATCTCCAGATTTGAATATCATAAAACACCTATCGGTTATTCAAAACAATTTAAATTGGAACGTATAAATCTACAAATAAGCGCCAATCCATTGGGTTTAATGAAGCGAAGATGCGAGGAAGTAATTAAAATTAAATAAAAAATTTTGGAAGTTACTGTTATTATTTCCGACACTGTATATGTACATTCATATGTATTTTCATTGTACTATACATATGTATGTATGTATTTTTATTCTGTGGTGTGTTAGAAAAGCACGAAAAATTTGAAATAAAGAAAAGGAAAGAAGCTCCCGTTACAAAGGACTATTTAGAAATTACGTAATGCAATTGTTTGCTGTAGCAATTCCGATGGCCACGTAAAGCGAGCTCTCATCGACATAAATATATAGATTACAACGGTCTTTTTCGAAAAAAAAAAGAGTTCGAAATTAAAGGAAGATATCAAACTCGGCGTACAACTAGAAATTTCAAAAGACCTGCTATTGCTAAGCTTCGCTAGCATGGTTCAAGCTGTACTTAAATGCGTAGCGAAATTATCGAAGCAGACCATTATTTCCCTGGGTCCACTTCTGTCCCCTTCGTACGTCTGTGATTGTGTGCTTAGTCAACCGTTAGGTCAACATGCCTCTCAATCGCTGCGGTTTAAGTCTGCTGTTTCTCATTTAGAGAAAATTAAAAAATAAAGTTTTTAAACATTACAGTTTTAACATTAATTCTTTACTAATGGATGTTGGTTTTAAGACCAACCCAAAACTGATTTTAAACCCATACTTAAGCTGTGCAACGCATGCGAAAATGCTTACGTTGCACTTCAACAAAATGTGGGAACATTTGATACTTTGGTGTTTCGCCTAGCAGTTTCTAGCATCTGCCTTATGCTGAGTTCCCCTATATCATCCTGATCTAAAATGGGTTAGATTGCTGTTCACAGTGTAATGGTAGTCAAATGATATCTGAAAATTCTATGCCCTGTAACTATCGCAATTATCCAGCTCAAGGTACTCCCGTTATATCTAAATAAATTTTTCTCTGACCTGTCCAGGAGCTCCTTGATCACCATACGAGTTTGCCTATATGTTCTTATATCCGGCCATATTTTTAAGTTTATGGAAAATAAGGACTGTTAATGATACCTAAAGTCAGAAAATATTTTATTAAGGTCTTCTAGAAGCCTGTATTTTACCGGTGTGTGCATATGTAGTGGTAGCATTTTGTTCGGTTTCATATACCGTTATAAGGTTCACAATCACATTCTTATTTTAACGGAAATAGCGTAATTTTTTTTAAAATAAAATATCAAAATGTCAAAAAATAACTCCACTGAAGAAACATACTCGTAAATGTGAAAATGTGCAGTGTTTATTGCAAGTTCTAACATTGTATGATTTTAATATCTTTTTAGAATAAAATACTTTCTAATTGTAAAAAAACACACACACACCAACAAACATACATATGCATGTACGTACATGCATACAAATTTAAAAGGCAAACTAAAAACAAGAAAAATCAAAGATACATTTATAATTATTTTTGCTGTACGACTATTTATGGTATAATAAAATTTAATGACCTCTTTCCTTCATCCCCAATATTCGGATAGTTATAGTAGTAAATACATTCATTATGTTCTTTATCCGCTTGCGTTTAGGTGTATTGGAAATATTTTATTGGATGTGTGACTTGAGTTGATGTTTCTAATATTGATGTTTATTTGTTTGGCGATTGCCTTTTTGAGCTCTTTAATAAATTTTTAACGCGGTGTTGGTGTTGGTTCATTTCTATTTCCTAAATAACCCCTATTTGGATGGTTTGTAACACACCTCGTTAAGGCCAATCCTTAAAAAGTCATCCATTAACACATACATACATATATACACTCATGCAATTTCTGTTTTGTCAATTTAGGAGAATGTTATAGTCCTTTTAAGCCACTTCTTTACATTGTATGTACATACGAGTATGCATGTGTGTGTGTACCAGTTTAATATTCATTTTGTAATTTGACATCAATACTATGACAAGTATCTTCGTTTTGAAACCATGAATCATTATGCTGGGAACACAATCGGGATGAACGACGAATTCATAACAATATAATTTTTGTATTAGATCCAATTAGGCACTTGATCAACAAGAACCTTGCACTGAACCAGATGATAATTTCTCTGATATATTACTCTACTGCTACTCTACTAAGAGGTTTTTGCGACCAGTTTTACTCAAGACAGTGTTATTAATAGTTTCCTTATTGAATTATTAGATTTAACTGTTGTAGTACGTTTAAGTAAAGTCTCATAACATTGTACCTAATTAAGCTTATAAGATTTGTAAAAAAAAGTTTACCATTTAAAAAAAATATATTTTTTTAATTTTAATTCCCCTTTCCGCTATCGCCTGCCCACAAAGCAAAAATTGCAGCAACAAAAGTTGGAAAGTGCAATCATGCATGAAAAATTTAATGTTCAAATAATATGTGCTCAACCACAGTGCAAACAGACGTAGTAATTGCATAAGAATTATAATTAACTATTAGAAAAAAATAACTTTGCGACAACACTTCTAACCGAAATTCTTTTGTTTGCTTTCTGAATAAAATCATACTTGAAGTATTATTTATATGGAAATGTCGTGTCAATATGCTAGTAAAGCTACCATTAACAATTTTTTGGAAAAGTGGATTTATTCCACTTTCTAATGGAACATTTCATTTGTCGTTTTTTGTCAAATATTTCCCCAATCTGACCGTACATTTTGTGAAGAATATTGATTAAAAGCTCGATTTTCGAGTTAATTATGCAAAATTGATCGCCATGTCGTTCTTTATATAGTGTAAAAATGTCATACATACATGCAAATATCTTGTCTGCTCACCTCTTGAGAGGTGAATTATTAAAAATTTTTTTAAATTAAATTGCTAGTAAATTAAAAATGTAAAACTGGATTTCGTAAACTATTATTTTTGTTTTTTTAAGTTATGTTTCTATAGAAGCAAATTATTTTTTGCATTTGAAATTTCCCTTTAAAAATAACCGTAACAGTATATTATGATTTGGTAACTTGACTGAGAACAGATATGCTTTTTTCCTTTTTGAAGTATGTTCAGTGCAAGTGTATTAAAAATTGTTCTACAATTGTTTTGTTTACATTTTTTATACAGCAATCTTTGGAATAGTTCTCTAAATTTATTTTTATTTTATAAAACCTTTTGTTACGCTAATATGGAAGAGTATGAACTACAGGTATTTTACCAGTTAATCTTTTAAAACACAAGTAATTACACATGTAGCCTTATAGCTGCTAACTGTAGAACAAGCGCTGTTATCAACACAGGACGAAACAGCACAACACGATTTGCAAGCTTTAAAGGACAATCTTATTGAGCTAATAGCATTGACACAAGTTACACAAGAAGAAAAGAAAAATGACGATGAAGCTGCCGACGATGAAATGCAAAGATTTATGAAAGAGATTAATGAAATCAGCAAAGATGATTTGCGAGATGATAATTCAAAGCTACTAGAGTTGAAGCATAAATTTGAAGCAATGATTGGTGAAAAGTGTTCTGCTCCTCATAAGCATTCATGGGGTGCGGTGACATATCATAACGCCGTCATATGTGGCATAGAGGACGAAGCGTACATAGACGAGGAGGGCAATACTGATGTCAAATTGCGCATTCTATTTACAAATCCAACCCATCGTGAAATGCTGCCATGTAATTACTACTTTGAAGGAAGTTGCAGATTTGATGATGCCAATTGTCACTTCTCGCATGGAGAAATTGTACCAGCAGCTGAATTAAGAGAATATACCGTCCCAGATTTTGCACGCTTATCTAGAAATTGTGTTGTTTTGGCCAAATTAAACGATCGTATGTGGCATCGAGGCAGAGTATTATGTGCGAACTTTGTTGAAAAAAATTGTCGTGTTCGATTAGATAATAGGGAGCATAAAGAGCGAGAAAGAGATTTTAACTTTGAAGATCTTTTGCCAATATTCCATGGTAAGTTCTGAAAATGTTTATTATGTCCGTATGAAGAAAACTGAAAAGCTTTATAAACTATTACTGAGCAAAGTTCCTTAAAGTTGCATACAAAACCCATACATATGTACCTATATGAAAATCTTAAAGCTGCACAAACCTATTTTACATTAGATAAACAGCTCACGCGTTAACGTCATTATTTTTTATTGTTTTATTTTCTTTCGAGAGCTTTGTGGACTCACTCTCTAGCACTAGTGTAATTCTGATTGGCACTCCAACACGGTTGTTTATGTTACGGTCCTTGCTAAAAAGTTTTAGAAACAAACAGAGACCGTCATAACAGTACTTTCCGTTCTGCTTGTGTACTTAGCTTCTCCACATTCCACTCTTAATAATAATAATTTAATATAATATCTGAATTTTTTTAAATTCAGTCCTCAAACTCAAGCTAAATTAATAACTTCCAGTATTTGCATGAATACTGTAACGAAAATCATGGACAAACATCCATACTCGTCAGTTTTCGTGTTTGTCGTGTATCTCTGCTGATTAAAAGGAAAACAATTATTGGTTAGGCTCATATGCTAAATAAATTATTAAAACACATATGTATGTACATACATATGTATATGAAAACTAAATTATTTTAAAATTCAGATGAAGATTTATCTAGTGGATCATCAAGTGGTTCGGACAGTGATTCCGATGAATATCAGGCAACACCTATGGATTCTAATATAAGTTTCAATAACTTATTTACTTACCAGCTAACACAACCCCTGGGAAATTGGGAGAAATATACCAGGGTAAAGTATAAGCTATCGCTTAGTAACTACAATGCACTGATAATATTTTTTTAATAAAGGGCATAGGATCTAAACTAATGGCTAAGATGGGTTATGTTTATGGAACCGGCTTAGGCTCTGATGGCCGTGGCATAATAACTCCAGTTACAGCACAAATCCTACCACCTGGTCGTTCTTTAGATCACTGCATGGAATTACGTGAGGCTGCAAACGGGGATAAGGATCTTTTTAGTGTCGAGAAAAAATTGCGTAAAGGTCAAAAGAAACAAGAACAGCTGAATGCTAAAGCTTATGAAAGAGAATCTCGAAAATCATCGGTTGATGTTTTCTCTTTTATAAACGGTACTATTTTAGCCAACTCTAAAATCACTAATACTCCGCAAATAAAACCATCTTTGCAAAGTCATTCCTCGAAGTCATTAAATGTGGAAAGTGTGCGTTTGGCCGATGATATACGGCGTAAGGAGCGTGAAATTAATGAAGTGGAAAAATCGTTGAAACGCAACACTAGTGGCTCTCAGATCCACGATCTACTGAAACAAAAGCTCCATGCAAAAAATGTGGAATTAAACGCATTGCAGCATGAGGAAAGGTCACTATCAAAAGAACAAGCCAAACGAAAAACAAAGGAAAAGTTAAGCGTTTTTTAATTTATTTACATTTGTATTATTGTACTTTAACTTAAAAGTACTTAAGTTTATCGGCCTGTCCCACGTTGTCGACCCAACTCAATTGTTTTTCGCTTAAAATTCCAAGGAACGATGGCGTTCCAGATCCCGAGATGTGCAGTGAGAATTTATTTTAAAAACTATGAATTATACTAAATATATGTAAATTGTTAGCAAATTCTTGAAGTTAAGAATTAAAGATAATCTTTCGAATATTTCCATTCAATAAAAGTGGGTCTCAAAAAAGTTTGCCTATAAAAAGTAACCAGCCCTGTCTGCCCACTGGGTAAAATAGACACCCAGATTTCATTAAACAATCAATATAATTTTCTTTATTTACCCAAACAAAAATTAAAAAGTATAAAGTTGAAAAATGTGTTTTTGTTATCCTCTCAAATTAAAAGCCCGCGTGTTTTATGAGGACGTCCAAAACGTTATGGCCGTTCGTGAGCTGAAATATAAAATATCTGAACATGTTATATGTATTTGTGTAGTTTTGTATTTTGCATATCTAATTTCACTGATATAAATAATCTACTTAATAATATAATTAATATACCAGATGGTTCAAACACAAGTATATTTTTAAATCGTATGTTATTTTGACAATGAAATTTGTTCTGTCCGAAATATATCAGTCAGTCAGTCCGCGGACCAAAATAATTTACTTTAAGCTTGAACACAGTTGGGATATATTGGAAACTTTTTATTTGATATCAATTTGGCTAAAAATTCTGTTATCAGACATTTTAGCGATATCAATTGGTCGCCTCGGAGCTGCGATGTGAAACCTTTACACTTTCTTTTAAAACCATCCCATCCCATCCCTAAATATTCCCAGCGCTGAGTTCCCTGGGAAATCATTTTTCCCGGGAATAAAATCTTCCTATTCTAAACAGACGGGGAGAAGAATGACAAGGAAGAGAATTTCAAATATTCGGAGTTTTGACTAAAAATTTTAAAATCTTTTTAGAAATAGCAAGTGTTTAAAGTGAATTCAAATTAAAAAATCTTTAAAAATATTAATACTATTGGATTATGGTAGCTGTTGTGTTTTCTTTTTGTTTTACTAAAGATGTAAAAAAAAGAGTTTTTTATTTGCATAAATATAATAGGTCCAATTAGCTTATTGAAAGTCCTTAAAAATATTTTAAATATCTGCCAAATAATAAACAAATCTTACTAAAACTTAACTTTTTGCACAACTTTTTTGCGGATTTATTCCCAAAATTAGTAATCACTTTCTCCCTTTAATTGATATTCATAATACCTACTTTTTCCCGGGGAATAATTTCCCATTTTCGAAGTTCGTTCAGAATAGGGGAATAGGGAAAATTTTGCCAGTGAATTGGTATTCAGAATTGGGCTGGACATGTAATATATGTAATAAATATGTGAAACAGTCAGATGAGTTCTGTAGGAAGGCTTTTTTGTATTAGGGGTAATATTTGGTTAGTAATACTTTTATATCTCTGCAACAAAGTCAGCTGTGTTAGAGGTGATACCTGATTGAGTGTGGCCGGAGGAAAATGTCGATGAAAAATAAGCGGCGGTCGGTAAAATAAATATGATTGTCGCCGGTATCCATGTGCAATCGGTTAACACCTTTGGCTTATATAATAATAAATAAATATTGACAAATACCGCCTCTTTCTATAATTTTTATGTAAACAAACGGATAATATTGCCACATTTTCATCAAATTCTTTCGTTAACTAACTGAAGGATCGTGAAACGGAAATCGGTAACCGTTGATTAGATAGTTCCAGTTGGCCAAACCAGCAGATAGTTAATTTTTTGTTAACAAAGATTTTGCGGAAGATAGTGAAAACGGGCGTTAGTCAATTATAGTCGGCACTCTTAACCAGCGCCGAAAAAATGGTATGTGCTTGTCGGCTTTAAACCGCCGCCAAAAATATTTTTGTGGCCCATGCCCTTTATTTTACATCGGCCTCGCGCTCTGTATGTGTACCATAAACATAAACGCTAAAAAAACATCAAATTTCAAGAAATTTAATGAAATTTTATTATAAATACGAGTAAAATATTTATAGATTTGCGACAACGCAATGATGGTGGAATCTGATGGTAATACTGACGCCACTCGCAGACTCAATGTGAAAAAACAAACCTTGGATGATGCATATGCGGTGCCAGCAAATTTTTTGGAAATAGATGTTGTGAATCCTCAGACTACTATGACGGCTGGGAAAAAAAGATATACTGATTATGAAGTGAAAATGCGGACAAACCTTCCAGTATTTAAAGTAAAGGATTCTAGTGTTCGTCGTCGCTATAGTGATTTCGAATGGCTTAGAAATGAGTTGGAACGTGATAGCAAAATTGTGGTACCTCCATTACCTGGTAAAGCCTGGAAGAGGCAAATGCCATTCCGAAACGATGAAGGAATTTTTGACGAGAGCTTTATTGAAGACCGTCGCAAAGGATTAGAGGCATTTATCAACAAAATAGCCGGCCATCCCTTAGCGCAGAATGAAAGGTGTCTTCATATGTTTTTACAGGAGAGTGTTATAGATAAAAATTATGTTCCCGGAAAAATACGTAATACTTAAGAAATGGTGAACATTTTAAGTGAGTAAAAACATATGTATGTACATATTATATACTTACATACATATGTATTTAATTAAAAAATGTTAGATTTGTAAATTTATTTTAAAAATGAGCAATCATTGAATATTTTTCTTTATTTAGGATGTTCAACATATACATACTACATTTTATATATTTTCGAATTCCAATGTTAAATAAACTAATTATATTTGTCTTAATATTAAACATGCATGCTGGTTTTTTATTTAATAAAAATGTTCAAATGCCAAGTCATTTATAAATATGAGGATTTCTTATAATGATAATGAACACTATAAGGGTTTTTAGATAATTAATTAGACAACAATTTATGACGATAAAGTTGTTGAATAGATGCTTTCATAATCATTAACGAAAATAACTGGCTAGGTTTCAAATGAGATCTCAAAACTTCCTGCGGAAGATGTACCGCCCTGCTAGACAACATTTTCTCTGAAAGTTTATGAAATTAATTTTTTAGGGCATTATTATCTAGTTTATATCAATATATATTTTTTTATGTCTATATATACACTTTAGTAGCCGAGTTACTCCCACAAAATTTCAAAGCTCTCAACAGTTCCCAAGACATTCAAAAATACAGTGGACGTCCAGTAGTATGAACACTTACTACAAAAGGCATATGTTTTGCGTTATCTATTATATAGTACGAATGGATGGATATTTTTGCTATTCGATAATACGAATAACTGTATTTTTGATAGAATTTTACTTTTGCTATATGTGAACCATATTTTTGTTTCCTTTTGATGTTTTCAACTACGGTAAATTTAAGTTCCAAAAGTGTTAAATTAAAAATTTATAAAACTTTTGAGATTGATTCCAAATTTAAAAGTTATTAGGTATTGTTATGGGTAAGCTAACCTATATATGTACGTACATATATGTGCATAAATATCGGCCTTTTATTGCAACGCAGTCATTTTTAACTTTTGAGATATGACATGTTGCAATAAAGGAGCGATATGTACATACATATATAGAGAGATAAAGTAGCATTATATATATTATAGTACAACTGCCAAATTCTATATATCTGTTATTAGTGCATTAGTTGCGACCAAGGCAAATTCATAACAGGTGGTCTTGACAGCTCAGCTGACAATTTTTTTACCTCCAGCATCTCCTTGCATTTTGATCTCTTTTGTTTGTCAAAATTTGTTTATGTTAGATTTTTATATATAGTGTTTAAAGTTGATTTTGACAAAGAAAGCAGGTATGAATTTGTCTTGCCCTGCTGCCATTTTGTTAAATGAATTCGCTCTTTTCAGCATTTACTGACTAATATCACAAAGCATACTGACTATTATCACACTTTTGAGATATGACACGGTGCACATAAAAGATAAAGTAGCATTATATATATTATAGTAGTCTGTTTCAACTCTGAAAGTCGATAAAACTGACTTCGACCATTTTCAACTGTCATATACATATCTGTTTTAGTTGCGGCCCTGCTGCCATTTTGTTAAATGAATTCGCCCTTCTTTTCAGCATTTACTGACTATTATTATGCCATAGTAATTTACAACCCTGGCTGAATAGCATTGTTACGAATATGTACAGGTAGATAAGCAATAAATTAACTTGAAAAGTTTCGAGTTTTTAAATTGTTTCATCCACTGTGTTGCAATTTTATTCATTCATATTGCGCATTTTGTTTCTACATCTACGAATATCGAGGACATTGTTTGGACAACCAATTTCATTATTAACACTCACGTGCAGAACTAGCAATTAGTAAAGAAAAACAAACAAAATTGAAATTATATAGAGAAGTTAAAGCTAAATAGTTCAAGTGCCATTGTTAACATGGGAAATTCATCATCAAAGTCGGAAGGTGAAGGTGGTGAGGTTCCGGACGGGAAAGCTAAAGGCAAGAAATCAAGTACGAATTATCAGGCTAATAATCAAACTAATGACGCGGGAAGTGCCACCTCGGCAGCTATGCTAAAGGTCGAATCCACTATGAGTCGTTCTGCTTCTGGATCAGATGTAACAGAGAAATATTTCACCCAATTAGTACCAATTGAAAAACTATCGGAAATTCTAAAAGAGAAAACATCAGCTAAACTTGGCATTAACGGCATAGCTTCGGAGGTTTTTGTTGTAAGTTGTTCATCTGTGAAAATGTACATATACTACACGTACGAATGTAAAAAATACTTTTTTGTGCATTTTGGCTTTACCAATCTTAATATGTACATACATATGTATATACACACATACTTATATATTAGTTAATTTATATTTATTTTATTGTTTTAATACCTGTTTTTTTTCTAATATCTTCAAATACAAGTCGCAAGTATTCCCCCGCTACACAGATTTGGGTGAACGCCTTTTTAAATTAATGCACGTAACATCGCGAGCAACTACTGCTCATTTGGGAACTGTAGCTTTTCGCCAACAGTGTGAGCGCTATTTGGGGATAATGGATGATGCTAAGGCCCTGGAATGTTATATTAAAATGTACGCTGAATATGACAATCCTGATTTTATAGATAAGAGAGGTGTAACACGGCTCTTGCACATTTGCTATACAATTGCCATGCAACATTCGGGTAATTCAGTACTATGTCCAGCGGTAAGATTTCTAAATTTTCTTAAACTATTTTTGTATTACGTTTTCATGTAGTATTGATATAATTCATACAACTTTGTATATTCACGGTCAATACGTAAAGCTTTAAAAGTTGGTTGGTAAAAATATTTCCGTCAAAGAAAAAGTTCACTCCTTTATTTTTAATCTAATGTACATACATATGTACATATATTGCTGTGAATATTAAATCGATTTCAATTTCAGCCGTTAATCGATTTATATCGTCAAAAAATGATTTGTTCGCCGTTAATCGACAAATTTTAGACGGCTTCTTCGCGAAATCGCTAACGTGTGGAATTAGAGTTAGTAAATCGCTTAAAAAGTAGATTTAATTTTAAACTATATAAATAAAAATGTATTTTTTAATGTAACAAGTTCAATTTGGCTAAGCTGCTTAAAAAAATAGGCCTAGGTGATAGGAAATTGAAAAATAAATGAAAATTAAAAAAAAGAATGGCTGTGACTCATATTTTTCGAGATAGGTTTTCCAACGTACGCGATCAATATTGGTATTTAAAAGCTTTTGGAAATATTTTTAGGCACTGCTAAACAATTTTAAAATTTCTTAGTCTATTAAGAGTCGAGACATATTTAATTTTTTTGTCTCAAATATATGTAAACAGTCGTGTAAAGGGATCTAAGAAGTGATTCTAATTACATTTTATTTACTCATTTTAAATTCCTTAGTTTTAGTATTAAGTTAATTGTAAAGAAAAGCAGTTTTACTTTTATTACTACAGATTCTTTGCGTAGTCCACCTTCGCATGGGATCCAGGTTTTTTTCATCGTGATATTTCCCGAAACGGAACTGCCTACTAGATTTTCTGCATAGCAATATTGGCCATGTTATACTATGTTCACATTTGTAGTTTTCAACGCGTTTAAGCGGATGATTAACTTGATATTTTTACAAATTTATTGTAATAATTAAATCATAACCAAATTTATAATTCTGAACATTGTCGAAAACGGAGAGAAATATTATCATAAATGTTAAAATTTGAGCAATTTAATTTTTTCTTTTACCTTCAACAAATACCGCATTATTCTTCTTTTGACTACTGGATACTTTGATAACTGAGTATTGGATAGTTCTCATTGCTTTAAATTTTTTTATTGCAAAATAAAAATATTAATTAATTTGATTTTATTATTACAAGTGTACTTCATAACAATTCATAGATTAAAAAATTCAATAATGCATTTATCTAACTAAACGGCAGAAAATTTATAAGCAAATAAAATATATTATTTTCTTTTTTGAATCATTTTCGTTTCCAGATCAATCGCACATTTGGCTCTGTTACAAAATCGATTTTTTTCAGCCACGATACTCTCAGTATTGGCTTTGTTTGCCGTTGGTTCGAACAAAACCTTATTCGTTTAGTATTATTGGTGCACAAATATTGTGTTCATACTCTATCAACCGCATATCGTGGTCTCGAACAAGAAGGCCAATCATGCGGTATTGAATTGCAAACACCTGTTTTGGAACAACGTAGTCCATTTACTGACAAGTCATCATCGTCATCGTTAAATAGTGGCAATAACGAACCAGCTGATATTGTTGATGCCTCATCATCTTTAATGCCATTGTCACAAGCCTGGCTACTGGCCGGCGCCTTGCCACCTCTCTATTCGAAACCACAAAAAGTTACATCACCCACAGCAAATAAAGCTTCAGCATCTCAAATTTTCATTGAAAAATTATCAATGATGCCTTCACATTGGGCACTATTGTATGATTCGAATGAGCATGGGCTGGGAGCGAATCGTTTCTTGCATCATGTCCTCGGTTACAGAGGGCCTACATTAATTTTAATACATACTAAAGATGATCAAACTTATTTGGTCGCCTCGCCAGCAGAATGGAAAGAAACCCATCTGTATACCGGTGGTGAGGGCAGCTGTGTTATACAATTATGGCCTAAGTATTTGTTTTGCTATGCAAGTTTTTTTTACAAAAGTTATGTTTTGTGTTCTCATTTAGATTTTCAATGTTGGAAAAAAAGCCAAATATTTTATATTTGAATACAAGTATAAGAGGTTATCCGAAGGGTTTACGTGCTGGTTCAGATCCTAGAAAACCGATTTTGGCAATAGACGAACATTTTGAAAATGTTGATTGTAAAGGTATTGCAGCTGTTTTGCTTTCTATTGAGGTAAGTGCGTGTTTAAGTCCGTGTATATATTATATATCGCTCATATACACAAACAACGTTATAACTGAAAGAAATGTAGTTATTGAGTTAAGAATGCAAAATTACTCTTCGTATCGTTCTTCATCTTGTGTAAAAAATTAATGCAAATATATTGTTTACTCACCTCTTGAGAGAAGAATAGCGTTTTATTTTTCTATTAAATTGAAAACTAATCCCGTTTTCTGAAGAACAACAATAAATATTTATGTATGTATATTCATGTATGTGCATATTATTACTGTACATATTTCTGTAGATAGTGAACATACTTTTTAAAAATCCACATGCTTGAGCGGCCATAGGTAGTTTTTGCTAAATAGTTTCGTGATTGGAATATTCTTATAATAATATTATTATATTACCGGTTTTCACTCCTGGCAGTAAAGTACCCTTGTAGATTTTGTTAATACAGTCGAAGTACTAATATTTATAACACTACAACAACAAAGTGTAATGAACTGCAACTAACAACGCTGTCATTAAAAAAAACAACACAAAAAGCTGTAGAAAAACTTGTGTTAAATTTACCAGAGTAAAACATAGATGAAACAAAAAACAGTTGGTTCACTAATTTACAATACATATGTACATATGTAAAAGAAACTTACGCTTTGTAGTGTAAATTTGTAATAAATATAACAGAGAAGTAAACATAACTCAGAGAGTGAAAACCTCTATTGATAATGATGAAACAGAACATTTAAAATATGTCTAGTGTAGCTGTCTTAAAATAAAATTTATTTTGTTTTGAGGACCTATTTTGTTTTGCTTTTATCTTGAGACTCACTCTCGCAAACAAGTTATTACATTTTCATAAAATTTAATTATTTTATTAATCGAAAACATGATTTGAGCTAAGAAAAACAAAAAGCAATAATTCAATAAAATTAGTATGAAATTTGTCGTTACCGTCGTCGTTTTTATTATGAGCCTTGCTTCTCTCAGTGTGATTTTCGTTACAGTCATGTTCTGTTTCATCATATAAACAACACAATTTTCATTTATGTATTTATTCCCCGACATCTTCACTATTCTTCTGTTCTGTGTTTATGAAAAACTTTAATTAATTCCTGTAGCGTTTGTGGCGAAAGGTATTTATTTAAGATTTGGTTTGGAAATCGAAACACGATCGCTCATAATAAAGCTGATTATATGCCTATTCCAAAAGAAAGAACTTCTTAAGCAATGTTTCAAAATTTTATTAATGTATATTTTAATTTATATATTTAGTTTATTAGTTGTAATATATTTTGTCTTTTTAAATATGTATACGCATTTATTTGTCTTACAATTATATTAAATTTCGTTAGTTTTTTTTTTGTTTTGTAAAATTTTTTTTCACAATTTTAGAAAAGTTAAACTAAAATTTATCACTCATGTATAAATAATTTATTTATTGTATATAATTAGTTTCTACGCATCAAAGCTTCCATAACAAACAAAGCCTAAATGTGTGTTTTTAATTAATTTAATGTTATTTTAACTTTATTGGTATTATTAACAAAAATAATACACGGTTTTTTAGGTATGGGGCTGTGGCGATAAGACATCACGTGAAGTGCAGTTGGATATTAAGAAATGGCAAATTAAAGAGGCTGAACGACAACGCACAGTTAAATTAACAGCCGCTGATTGGATGGATCATCCAGATCGTTTTCTCCTGGAATTGGGTGGACGACAAAATTACAATAACTAATGAAAGCGTTAGTGACCAGGAAGTGAGTGTTAAGTGAACAACAATCAGTACACAAGAACCAGTTAGTTACAAATTATATATTTGAATGAATGGGTGGGTGGCTTATCTGGGTTGGGTTTGTATGAAATGTACTAACTAAAATAAAAAATATAATAAATACATAAACGATAGTGAAAATTCTAATGCTAATGAAAAAAAGTTAAACAAAATTGTGCCTTTTATATTTTTGTAAATTAAATTTTAAATTATGTTTGTTAATAAAAAAAGTTGTTTGCGTATTTGTTAACAAAATACCTACACATACGTTTCTTGCACATTTTTTTTATTGAAGTAAATATTTCATTTAAGGTTATTTTACGCAAACGGCAATACATACATTTATATATTATATGTCGAGAAATTGTTAATATTGTACTTAACCCTCCCAGCAATAAACATAACGTGAGCTTAAATGGAAATCTATGTAACAGTTACTTATTATTATATATGCTATCAAAAATTATTGTTCCTACAAATTCATAAGCTTCTAAGCTTCATAAGCACCAAACCCATATCGGCTCAAACGACTTAACAAGTTTTTTCTTCCTTCCGTGAAATTAAAAAAAGTATAATTAAATGATTTTCCATCTAAGCTAACTAACTATATGTATTAGTATAATTTTTATAAAATGATCAAAATATACACACTGAACTTTATTCAAAATGAAAAAAAATAAAGTATTAAATTACGAAAAAGAAAATGAAATCCTAAAATAAAATAAGATTGGAACTCATAAGAGGTAAATATATGAAAGAAAATTTACATTCCCTTTCTTTTACAATAAAAAAGTTATAATAAAAATAAAACAAACATCAAATAATTATTTTTTATTTATTTTTTAATTAATAAAAATATATTTTTAAATAAATACAAAAATGAAAATAAAAATTTATATAAAATAGATTTTCAATCTTAACTTAAAGCTAAGGTAAGCTAAAAAAAAATTGCTAGATATACACGACTCTTAAGTTTTTTATATAATTTAATTGTTTTGTTATTTTGTAAACGATAATTTTCTTTTTCTTCGCTTTATGTAGAGACTATTTATACAAAAGAAGTTATTGTTTTTTAGTTTTCTTTAAAAATTTTCTTAAGAAAAACTTGAAAATGCATCTGTTAAATACAAAAAAAAACAAAATTTGTCTGACATTCAAGATTAAAGCTGGTAAAAATATCGTTTGTCTTACAGACACTTCAATATAATAAAACTTTTAGTTCTTTAATGGAAAATTTTATAATAGCTAGAACTGTTAAATTTCTAACAAAGGCCACTAGTACTTAATATTAAGAAGAGTTGAATTGTTAATGAGCAAAACTAAACATTTTTAATTTTTGTTCTTTAAACGACTCCTGCTAACAAAATGGGTGCAGTTCGTAAAAACGTTAATAATAACATATTTCATTTTAGGGGCAAATACTTGTTAGTTATCACAAAGGGATCCAAATGGGGCGGTTATTAGAAATTGGCAGCCTGTTGGTCAAATAAATATTGTCTAAGTAATAATTTAGATTTAACCGGTCAGCATGAATCTCAAACCCAAGGTAGAACCGTCAAAACAAAGCATCTGAAAAAATAATTCGGCACGAGAAAAGAAATGGCATTTTTTTAAAATTAAGCAATATGTAAGACTTAGAACCGTATATATAAACGATTAGTAAAGTTACAGTGGATTTATTTAGCGAATTTTGTATAAAAAAACTGATTTTAATGTACGCATTAACTTAAACTTAATCGCTTATGAATGCGAGTGTTAAACTTTAACTTTTGAGGTGGTACTTTATGAAATATTAACCATTTTAACAAAACATTTTTTTTAGTTATTTTTAATTAAAGTAAGTAAACTTTAATATTTTTAGGAAGCTAGATAAAAAATTATTTACAAAAAGAAAAAATAAAAAGAATAAAAAATTAAATTGCTAGAGTGCAAAGTTGGAAGTGATTCAAATAACTAAGTCAGTATGAAATTTGTCACCAGCTCCGCAGCCAAAGGTTAAAAAAGCTCAATTAATACTATGATGAATTATGTATTTGAAAGAAAACAAAAATGCATTTCAACCGATTTATAAATGTAAAAAACAGTTTGCATTTTCTTTAAATTTAAAGTGTTGCCTAATATAAGTTACAAATTTTCGGGAATGCTAGCAAAATAATCAGCAATTAAACGACGTTTGAATTTGTTTCTTGATTAGGTTAGGTTTACAGGTTGCCAGTGGAGAAATAAGAAAAAGTACCAGCCCACTTGGGGCTAATGTAATTATTATTCCTTTGTGTTTAGTTTCTTGATTAACTAAAGCGCATGTTTAAGTAGGAACTAAAAACCAGCAAATCCCTGTCTCATATTTGTAATTAACAAATAATAACTTTGAAACTATCTAAATGTAAAACAATAGCTTGTTGTAGGTTTCACGATTACTAAAACCATATTCAACTGATGAAAAAATCATTCGTTTTTTATCTTGCTGTATCATTATGTTGCAATATCATTGTTCTTACAACAAAGCTTGTACATATTTGTCGAAATTACATGGTCTCTAGTAGTTTAAACACCCAATTTTAAGCGTTTGAACGTTTACTGGCTCAAGCATACTTTAAACCAAGCCCTTAATGTGACTTGGTTTATTGGTATTTCAGCATTTCAACAGTATTTCCATATAAAGTTTGACATTCATAATAGAAACTACATTAGTGACCACAAAATGCCTTTTTTAATCTTTTTAGCTGAATCGTTTCATTGGACAAAATTGTTGAAGTTTCTTTCATTTACGATTCAACTCTTGTTAATTTTTGTATTATTTTTTTAAAAACCTACACATAATTTATGTAAAAAATAAGTCTTGCTTTCTTAAAACTATTCTTTTTTTCTGCTTGCTTTGTTTAGTTTCTCAAAGTCAAATCTAACAAATTTAGCAAACTTAAATGTTATTTTAATTAAAACAGATGCGATTAAACAAATAACTAGAAAAGGATATAAAAATATAACATATAAAAAATTTAAAAAAATAACAGTTGTAATGAAAACCAGAAAATCATATTTTGAAAAATAAAATCTGAGAAGTTTTTGTTTTAAATATTATTTGTATTCTGTAACTTAAACGTTTCAAATATACTAATTCTAAAATATATTCCCACTTTATGTGGTTGGCGAAACCCCATAATTTTTAATGGAATTGTGATTGGCGTAAATGCCAATTATGTTTTTATTGACGTTTTTTGCCAACCACGGCAGCATTTTTAGAAACGCCAGTCTTTCGCTACAAAAATGCCAATCACAATGAGGGTGATTAATTAAATTAAGCTGTCAATAAGCTTTAAATCACTGGGCTAATGAACTGAAAGAAATATTGATACATCAAAAGAAAATTTCTTATACCAGCCAAACACAAAGGAACATCAGTTGTAAAATGTGTAGGAAACCTGGTTAAATGACTAAATACAGACGATGGAACTATAAAGGAAACATCAGTTCGGTGTTCATAGTCAATTTTTTAGTTTTAAACTAGTTAAGATGCAACTTAAATTTAGCTACCAACTTTCACTTCACTTCTATTCATAGTCGATATCTTGACATTTGTTTTTCGATAGAAAAAAACAATATTGCTAGATATGGGAAAAATGAACTGTGTGTAGAAATACTGATACTTCTTTTTTGAAATGGATAAACGATAAATTTCTCTATAAAGAAATCAAATTCTATTTTCAGTTAATATCTTTTTGGTGTTTTAAATGTATTAAGCAAAAGAAATTTTTTTTCTTTTCTTGTTTTTCAATGTTTTTTGAAGCATTAGAGCTGCTTATTAATATCATATTGTAAAATATCACATCTCTAGATTTTTGCTGCTTATTTTAAAAACTGTATATGTATATATATTTATAATGAATTTTTCTACATGCTTATTAAATCCGTATCGTGCATGAAATTTATTGCAAACCATTTTAAATAAGTAACTTTGCACTTATAAATCTGTAACTAACTTTTTGTTTGCTACTTCGCATATAAGTAGAAACTAAACAGACCATGAATAACTTGTGCAGCAACTATGAATAGATCTTACTTAAGTTGGAGCTAAAAGCGACCATGATTATGTGTAATTTAAATTAATTATTGGGGAGAATTAGCGCATTTCACCGGGGCTAATGCAGAATCTTTACCCAAATGTTTTTGGAAAAACTAAAGAAATTCTATTTAAACTAAATAGTACTTCAATAACTAAAAATAAACTTAAAGTGTGCTGGACTTGCAGAATAATCTGTGCAGTATGGTGTATATTAAACATAGGGACCAGCAAAGTATTCAAAAATAATTTGAAGGTTACTAATATGTTGTTCACTCGAATTATAAATGTTGCATTTCATATATTTTTCGCAGTTAATTTTGAATATATTTTTGACGTTCAGTTTTGGATTAGACGTAGAGTTGTCAAGCCGTTTTCGAATTATTTGAAAAGCCGATGTTTTCCTTTTTGGTCTGTGTGAAATCAGGTTTTCAGAAAGGACGGTCTTCGGATTATTCTAGAAACATTTTTGAAACGCAACGCATAAGGAATAAAATGCAAATGATTTTCTTTTCAAATCGAAATACTCCGGCTGTTTTCGAATTATTCGCTCATATCGAATATTTTGTTTAGCATTTATTAATTTGTTGTATTTTACACGAATACTTTTAACAATTAGATCAGATTTTTTAACAGACGTCCGACTGGACGTCTATATGAAATAAAGCCCCATAAAAAAGAAAGAAAAACTAACATCAATAAATAAAAGCTTTTGTAAATATTTTTTTACTTATTTACGGGCTATGAGAGACCTTGAAAGATCAAAAACAAAACATTTAAGTTACAAAATTCAAAGATTATTTAAAGAATAGCAATTGCTTTTGGTATTGCGTTTAAGGAGTACAGCCGTACGATCCGTTCGTTTTAGTTTGTATTAAGTATTTTTTTCATTTCGTACCATTCGTAATTATTTATGTAGTTGTAATTAAAAATGTAAATAGATTGTGGTGTTTTTTTTAGTTGTTTTGATTGTTAGTGAAGTGAATTCAAGTGATATATTCTGTAGACTCAGTTTGTGGGTGGCAAAATCGTTGGTGTTGTGTAGTAGAACTTGTTGGATCTATATCACTATCATCGTCATCGTTATCATCATCTAGAGTCTTTCGACCCGCACCCTCGGCAGGCGAATTTAACCAATCAGATGAATTATTGCTGTTGTTACTGTGGCTGCCTCCCGTTGACAATTTAAGACTACTGGAAAACCCTATAGAAATCGATTCACTAGCGGATGGGTTATAATTTTGACTATTACTATCATAACGCTGTCATCTTGAGGAACCGATAAATGAAGCAAAATCATCAACGGACTCTGGAATGGGACTGGGAGCATGAGTTGTCGTTACATTACGAGCTTGAAGGAAACTAGTACCACCCGCCACGGGCGCGCCATAATGTGTGTGAAAGTCTCTAATGGTCGGTTCACGTTTTTGTATACTAATGCCGCCAAAATTGGAGTGTGAAGCCGAGGTATGATCGTTAGTGTTGGTAGCAATGATGGCGGCAGGATTGTTTGTGGCATTAGTTGTTGTTATGGAAGCTTTAGAGGTGGTGGGACGGTTACCTGCTAATTGGGATTGAGATTGAGTATCATTGGTTATTGCAGCATCAAAAACGGGTAGCACAAGACTATCTGTAGCTCCATAGCGATTGGCCTTGGCCAGCGGTTTAGCATAATGAGTTTGATATTGATTTCTTTTATTACCTGTTTTATTATTAATGTCGCCATCTGAAACTAGTAACTGGCTACCACCTGTGCCTTCACCATCAAGTCGTTTATTTATTAAGTACTCGGACTCGCTGATCGAACGTCTGGGTCCCCTCGATAGTGGCTGATACGTACTGCGTCCTTGAAATCGTCGACTTATCGAACCGGTGACAACACCCAAATGCTCGGACACATCTTCCTGTATATCGGATATATCGATCATAGACAAAAATGCTCGACACCAGTTATTATTAGGATTATTCCAATATTGTGGAGAATTAATATGGAATGGATAATGAGGAAAGCTATAAATATGTGCCACAGCTGCTATAAACATTTCAATGCATATAATGAAATTCTGCGAAAGAAATATTATTGAGATTGGAGGCTTGTAAGAAAATAACATTCAACAATAAAATAACAATTCTTAAACAGTAAAATAACAATTCTAAAAATACATAATTTCTAATATATATACATACGTACATACATACATAATATGTACATACTTACTATGAACGCCAAGTTCAAATCTGGTAGAAGACTGCATATTATTCTTTACTTTTATTATCACAGTCAAATTGATTTTAACCCCCGCATCGAAGCTAACCAAACGTATAAACCTGTTATAATTTACTTTTTTCAAAGAGCAGCTTAATCGAATGTTCTCAGCTATGTTTCGAGAAAATAGGTTCAGCCCTTTTGGGAGCTACGGTCACAGATAGAAATCGGAGGATTTTAGAACTAAAAATTGCTTGATACTCATATGCATTATTCCATCCACTAATTGCAGCTGGTTCAAATAATTTGTTTTAAAAGTAAAGATTCAATTGCGTAGGGTACAGTAAGAGTTATGTATGTACATATGTACGCTGAATTGGCTTCATTCGGTTTAATTACACTAAGGGTATTCACGTTAAAAATTTTAGTCTAGCAAAAAAAACACACTTTGCAAAATTATAACAACGAGAATTATTTTGCACAAACGATGCGAAATCGACAGAGTATCTATTATTAAGTGCACTTATTAAAACGTTTCGAGATTTCACACTTTCTTCACCCAATTTGCGCTCTTAGTAATAATCTATTATTGCAAAAGTAAACATTTATAATTATTAGTACAATTTATAAAACATAATTTTAAATTACCCTTTAACATTTGGTGTTTGAAAGAACAGCATACATTAGATCTGTTCGACCACAAAATAAAGCACGATTCGCAACAAAACTCAAGGACGGGTTTTATTCGATATCGCGAGAAAAGTGCAAAAAATCGTGATATTTTTATAAGTACTACTATAAGCAAGAGAATACACAGGGTATTAAATTTAAATAAAGCCGAAATACTTTTGATTAATTTAATTCAAAAATTACATATATAATTTTTAATTTTGTTTCTTGCTCTGTTTCTTTCCACTGCACATGCATCGAAAAAATTAAAATTAATATATGCATTTCAAAAATTCCAAATCCTACCAGATTTGAATTCAGCGTGTCTTCTACATGACGTCAGCTTATTATTGATTTGGCGCATATTTAGCGCCATATGCCCCAAACAAATGATTGAAGTATATTTACAATAAAGAACGAAATAATTCCTGTTATACTAATGTGTAATTAAAGAACGGCCGTCGCCGTACAATTTTTGTTACGGCTTCTTCCATTTTTTGGCATTTTTAGGGTTAATTTTATTTCGCTTTCGTTTTAAATACTTCGTTTATGGAAATGAAGCAAAGCAAGGGTCAGTTATTCTCTACATTTTTGTAAGAAGAATTTGTTGCAATCACCAAACTACGGCGTGTACAGTAAAACAATACTTATTTAACCTTAAAATTGTTGATATGGAGCAAAATGATTGATTCGTACCTCAGAAACTATAAAAAATTTCGCTAAAAGGGGTTGGATTCAAAAAGGGGATATTCAAAATATAACTTACACTATTATTAACCTAATTTTTTTAAAAATGGTCCGTGCGTCAAACAAATAATAAACTGAAATTATACCCTTCTGAGCATATCATATGTATGTAGCCTATAGTGTTGGCAATTTCTATCACTTGTAATTACTCAATAAAGCTCTATATTTTTCATCTGGGTACTAAATACTATACGATACTTTTAACGTATAGTTAAGTTACACAGGGTCCAAATGTGTTTTAGGCAAAAATGTAGTTTTTGACGGAAAGACTATCCTGAAAGTATCGAGTAGGTACTTTTTAATAATGAGTACCTTTTCTCAGCACTACTAAAGTTCATGAGTCCAAAGGATTTGATTTTAAATTTAACTAAAAGCAAACTTTAGGATTATATACATACATTAAAATTAAAAATCTTAAAAATCACTCCTAAGACTGTGTTTACACGCGTCATGTCTTATTGACATGATTCTTTCTTTTTATTCTTTAAACTTTCATTGTTGTTTACACAAATCATGTAATGTTGACGAGATTTACTTGCAAATACCTTTAGGCTTAAAATTACGAATATGAAAGCAAAACGTAATGACAGTACATGCATGTGTGTAATCGTTTCTTCTCCCCTCGTCACTCTCTCTTATAAAGTAGCAATCATATCAATAAGACATGACGTGTCTAAACACACGGACTAAATAATATTTTTTAATTAAATAAATTTAAAAAAATTTCATATACATATGTAGTACATATTATGTACATAATAAACTTTTACAAACAAAACTATGACAATACTCACTTGCAACATTGATGCCAAATTTCCAAATTCGCCTAAATCATCAGCTTCAAAGATTTTTATAATTTTAAAATAAACTAAAATATTCAATAACACTCCTTGGCTAATAATGAAATTCATAAAAATTATTAAAATTAAATTATGCTTATAAAAATT
Source organism: Gymnocheta viridis (assembly GCA_956483585.1). NCBI lineage: Eukaryota > Metazoa > Arthropoda > Insecta > Diptera > Tachinidae > Gymnocheta > Gymnocheta viridis. The sequence continues at coordinate 8,610,598 of OY101444.1, forward strand.
ACAGTAGGGGGCTGTTCACATATTTCGTAGTGCTCTTAAGCGGCAGAGGAGGTGTTGAAAATGTATTGCAGAGTAGGCTATAGCCTTTTCTTTTGGAGCGTTACTGATACGCCAATAAAAAAAGACATGTGGCACTCGATTTGTTAAATAATACGGTTAAATAGTTGATATTCCTGATCACTAGTATCCACCGTCAAAAGTGGTAAAATTGAACAAAGAACGCTGATGAGATGGTGTAGCGACCTCGAAATCAGTACTGATCCGTTCTGCTAGTATGATGAATAATAAAAATTGTTCTATATATAGTACTCTCTTAATAAAAAATAATAATGAATTTATCCAAAAAATTTTCTAATAAAAATTAAAAATAAAAAATTAGAATAAATAAATGGGTAAATTCGGGTTTGAACTTGAGCCAAAATTAATCGTTTCAATATATAAAAATATTAATAAAAGTTCGACTAATTACTTATAAACATTAATTATAATTTTTTTTAATTATTAGAAAAGGCTATAGCCTTTTCTTTTGAAACGTTACTGATACGCCAATAAAAAAAGACATGTGGCACTCGAGAACTGCTGCGGCAAAGCTATTGCATAGCATTTTGTTTTCAATAAAATGTATTAAATTAAAAAAAAATAACTAACATAATTTTTTTTAATTAATAGAAAAGGCTATAGCCTTTTCTTTTGAAACGTTACTGATACGCCAATAAAAAAAGACATGTGGCACTCGAGAACTGCTGCGGCAAAGCTATTGCATAGCATTTTGTTTTCAATAAAATGTATTAAATTAAAAAAAAATAACTAACATAATTTTTTTTAATTATTAGAAAAGGCTATAGCCTTTTCTTTTGGAGCGTTACTGATACGCCAATAAAAAAAGACATGTGGCACTCGAGAACTGCTGCGGCAAAGCCATTGCATAGCATTTTGTTTTCAATAAAATGTATTAAATTAAAAAAAAATAACTAACATAATTTTTTTTAATTATTAGAAAAGGCTATAGCCTTTTCTTTTGGAGCGTTACTGATACGCCCATAAAAAAAGACATGTGGCACTCGAGAACTGCTGCGGCAAAGCCATTGCATAGCATTTTGTTTTCAATAAAATGTATTAAATTAAAAAAAAATAACTAACATAATTTTTTTTAATTATTAGAAAAGGCTATAGCCTTTTCTTTTGGAGCGTTACTGATACGCCAATAAAAAAAGACATGTGGCACTCGAGAACTGCTGCGGCAAAGCTATTGCATAGCATTTTGTTTTCAATAAAATGTATTAAATTAAAAAAAAATAACTAACATAATTTTTTTAAATTATTAGAAAAGGCTATAGCCTTTTCTTTTGGAGCGTTACTGATACGCCAATAAAAAAAGACATGTGGCACTCGAGAACTGCTGCGGCAAAGCTATTGCATAGCATTTTGTTTTCAATAAAATGTATTAAATTAAAAAAAAATAACTAACATAATTTTTTTTAATTATTAGAAAAGGCTATAGCCTTTTCTTTTGGAGCGTTACTGATACGCCAATAAAAAAAGACATGTGGCACTCGAGAACTGCTGCGGCAAAGCTATTGCATAGCATTTTGTTTTCAATAAAATGTATTAAATAAAAAAAAAATAACTAACATAATTTTTTTTAATTATTAGAAAAGGCTATAGCCTTTTCTTTTGGAGCGTTACTGATACGCCAATAAAAAAAGACATGTGGCACTCGAGAACTGCTTCGGCAAAGCTATTGCATAGCATTTTGTTTTCAATAAAATGTATTAAATAAAAAAAAAATAACTAACATAATTTTTTTTAATTATTAGAAAAGGCTATAGCCTTTTCTTTTGGAGCGTTACTGATACGCCAATAAAAAAAGACATGTGGCACTCGAGAACTGCTGCGGCAAAGCTATTGCATAGCATTTTGTTTTCAATAAAATGTATTAAATAAAAAAAAAAATAACTAACATAATTTTTTTAAATTATTAGAAAAGGCTATAGCCTTTTCTTTTGGAGCGTTACTGATACGCTAATAAAAAAAGACATGTGGCACTCGAGAACTGCTGCGGCAAAGCCATTGCATAGCATTTTGTTTTCAATAAAATGTATTAAATTAAAAAAAAATAACTAACATAATTTTTTTTAATTATTAGAAAAGGCTATAGCCTTTTCTTTTGGAGCGTTACTGATACGCCAATAAAAAAAGACATGTGGCACTCGAGAACTGCTGCGGCAAAGCCATTGCATAGCATTTTGTTTTCAATAAAATGTATTAAATTAAAAAAAAATAACTAACATAATTTTTTTTAATTATTAGAAAAGGCTATAGCCTTTTCTTTTGGAGCGTTACTGATACGCCAATAAAAAAAGACATGTGGCACTCGAGAACTGCTGCGGCAAAGCTATTGCATAGCATTTTGTTTTCAATAAAATGTATTAAATTAAAAAAAAATAACTAACATAATTTTTTTTAATTATTAGAAAAGGCTATAGCCTTTTCTTTTGGAGCGTTACTGATACGCTAATAAAAAAAGACATGTGGCACTCGAGAACTGCTGCGGCAAAGCCATTGCATAGCATTTTGTTTTCAATAAAATGTATTAAATTAAAAAAAAATAACTAACATAATTTTTTTTAATTATTAGAAAAGGCTATAGCCTTTTCTTTTGGAGCGTTACTGATACGCCAATAAAAAAAGACATGTGGCACTCGAGAACTGCTGCGGCAAAGCTATTGCATAGCATTTTGTTTTCAATAAAATGTATTAAATTAAAAAAAAATAACTAACATAATTTTTTTTAATTATTAGAAAAGGCTATAGCCTTTTCTTTTGGAGCGTTACTGATACGCTAATAAAAAAAGACATGTGGCACTCGAGAACTGCTGCGGCAAAGCCATTGCATAGCATTTTGTTTTCAATAAAATGTATTAAATTAAAAAAAAATAACTAACATAATTTTTTTTAATTATTAGAAAAGGCTATAGCCTTTTCTTTTGGAGCGTTACTGATACGCCAATAAAAAAAGACATGTGGCACTCGAGAACTGCTGCGGCAAAGCCATTGCATAGCATTTTGTTTTCAATAAAATGTATTAAATTAAAAAAAAATAACTAACATAATTTTTTTTAATTATTAGAAAAGGCTATAGCCTTTTCTTTTGGAGCGTTACTGATACGCCAATAAAAAAAGACATGTGGCACTCGAGAACTGCTGCGGCAAAGCCATTGCATAGCATTTTGTTTTCAATAAAATGTATTAAATTAAAAAAAAATAACTAACATAATTTTTTTTAATTATTAGAAAAGGCTATAGCCTTTTCTTTTGGAGCGTTACTGATACGCCAATAAAAAAAGACATGTGGCACTCGAGAACTGCTGCGGCAAAGCCATTGCATAGCATTTTGTTTTCAATAAAATGTATTATATTAAAAAAAAATAACTAACATAATTTTTTTTAATTATTAGAAAAGGCTATAGCCTTTTCTTTTGGAGCGTTACTGATACGCCAATAAAAAAAGACATGTGGCACTCGAGAACTGCTGCGGCAAAGCCATTGCATAGCATTTTGTTTTCAATAAAATGTATTAAATTAAAAAAAAATAACTAACATAATTTTTTTTAATTATTAGAAAAGGCTATAGCCTTTTCTTTTGGAGCGTTACTGATACGCCAATAAAAAAAGACATGTGGCACTCGAGAACTGCTGCGGCAAAGCCATTGCATAGCATTTTGTTTTCAATAAAATGTATTATATTAAAAAAAAATAACTAACATAATTTTTTTTAATTATTAGAAAAGGCTATAGCCTTTTCTTTTGGAGCGTTACTGATACGCCAATAAAAAAAGACATGTGGCACTCGAGAACTGCTGCGGCAAAGCCATTGCATAGCATTTTGTTTTCAATAAAATGTATTATATTAAAAAAAAATAACTAACATAATTTTTTTTAATTATTAGAAAAGGCTATAGCCTTTTCTTTTGGAGCGTTACTGATACGCCAATAAAAAAAGACATGTGGCACTCGAGAACTGCTGCGGCAAAGCCATTGCATAGCATTTTGTTTTCAATAAAATGTATTATATTAAAAAAAAATAACTAACATAATTTTTTTTAATTATTAGAAAAGGCTATAGCCTTTTCTTTTGGAGCGTTACTGATACGCCAATAAAAAAAGACATGTGGCACTCGAGAACTGCTGCGGCAAAGCCATTGCATAGCATTTTGTTTTCAATAAAATGTATTATATTAAAAAAAAATAACTAACATAATTTTTTTTAATTATTAGAAAAGGCTATAGCCTTTTCTTTTGGAGCGTTACTGATACGCCAATAAAAAAAGACATGTGGCACTCGAGAACTGCTGCGGCAAAGCCATTGCATAGCATTTTGTTTTCAATAAAATGTATTATATTAAAAAAAAATAACTAACATAATTTTTTTTAATTATTAGAAAAGGCTATAGCCTTTTCTTTTGGAGCGTTACTGATACGCCAATAAAAAAAGACATGTGGCACTCGAGAACTGCTGCGGCAAAGCCATTGCATAGCATTTTGTTTTCAATAAAATGTATTATATTAAAAAAAAATAACTAACATAATTTTTTTTAATTATTAGAAAAGGCTATAGCCTTTTCTTTTGGAGCGTTACTGATACGCCAATAAAAAAAGACATGTGGCACTCGAGAACTGCTGCGGCAAAGCCATTGCATAGCATTTTGTTTTCAATAAAATGTATTAAATTAAAAAAAAATAACTAACATAATTTTTTTTAATTATTAGAAAAGGCTATAGCCTTTTCTTTTGGAGCGTTACTGATACGCCAATAAAAAAAGACATGTGGCACTCGAGAACTGCTGCGGCAAAGCCATTGCATAGCATTTTGTTTTCAATAAAATGTATTATATTAAAAAAAAATAACTAACATAATTTTTTTTAATTATTAGAAAAGGCTATAGCCTTTTCTTTTGGAGCGTTACTGATACGCCAATAAAAAAAGACATGTGGCACTCGAGAACTGCTGCGGCAAAGCCATTGCATAGCATTTTGTTTTCAATAAAATGTATTAAATTAAAAAAAAATAACTAACATAATTTTTTTTAATTATTAGAAAAGGCTATAGCCTTTTCTTTTGGAGCGTTACTGATACGCCAATAAAAAAAGACATGTGGCACTCGAGAACTGCTGCGGCAAAGCCATTGCATAGCATTTTGTTTTCAATAAAATGTATTATATTAAAAAAAAATAACTAACATAATTTTTTTTAATTATTAGAAAAGGCTATAGCCTTTTCTTTTGGAGCGTTACTGATACGCCAATAAAAAAAGACATGTGGCACTCGAGAACTGCTGCGGCAAAGCCATTGCATAGCATTTTGTTTTCAATAAAATGTATTAAATTAAAAAAAAATAACTAACATAATTTTTTTTAATTATTAGAAAAGGCTATAGCCTTTTCTTTTGGAGCGTTACTGATACGCCAATAAAAAAAGACATGTGGCACTCGAGAACTGCTGCGGCAAAGCCATTGCATAGCATTTTGTTTTCAATAAAATGTATTATATTAAAAAAAAATAACTAACATAATTTTTTTTAATTATTAGAAAAGGCTATAGCCTTTTCTTTTGGAGCGTTACTGATACGCCAATAAAAAAAGACATGTGGCACTCGAGAACTGCTGCGGCAAAGCCATTGCATAGCATTTTGTTTTCAATAAAATGTATTAAATTAAAAAAAAATAACTAACATAATTTTTTTTAATTATTAGAAAAGGCTATAGCCTTTTCTTTTGGAGCGTTACTGATACGCCAATAAAAAAAGACATGTGGCACTCGAGAACTGCTGCGGCAAAGCCATTGCATAGCATTTTGTTTTCAATAAAATGTATTAAATTAAAAAAAAATAACTAACATAATTTTTTTTAATTATTAGAAAAGGCTATAGCCTTTTCTTTTGGAGCGTTACTGATACGCCAATAAAAAAAGACATGTGGCACTCGAGAACTGCTGCGGCAAAGCCATTGCATAGCATTTTGTTTTCAATAAAATGTATTAAATTAAAAAAAAATAACTAACATAATTTTTTTTAATTATTAGAAAAGGCTATAGCCTTTTCTTTTGGAGCGTTACTGATACGCCAATAAAAAAAGACATGTGGCACTCGAGAACTGCTGCGGCAAAGCCATTGCATAGCATTTTGTTTTCAATAAAATGTATTAAATTAAAAAAAAAATAACTAACATAATTTTTTTTAATTATTAGAAAAGGCTATAGCCTTTTCTTTTGGAGCGTTACTGATACGCCAATAAAAAAAGACATGTGGCACTCGAGAACTGCTGCGGCAAAGCCATTGCATAGCATTTTGTTTTCAATAAAATGTATTAAATTAAAAAAAAATAACTAACATAATTTTTTTTAATTATTAGAAAAGGCTATAGCCTTTTCTTTTGGAGCGTTACTGATACGCCAATAAAAAAAGACATGTGGCACTCGAGAACTGCTGCGGCAAAGCCATTGCATAGCATTTTGTTTTCAATAAAATGTATTAAATTAAAAAAAAATAACTAACATAATTTTTTTAATTATTAGAAAAGGCTATAGCCTTTTCTTTTGGAGCGTTACTGATACGCCAATAAAAAAAGACATGTGGCACTCGAGAACTGCTGCGGCAAAGCCATTGCATAGCATTTTGTTTTCAATAAAATGTATTAAATTAAAAAAAATAACTAACATAATTTTTTTTAATTATTAGAAAAGGCTATAGCCTTTTCTTTTGGAGCGTTACTGATACGCCAATAAAAAAAGACATGTGGCACTCGAGAACTGCTGCGGCAAAGCCATTGCATAGCATTTTGTTTTCAATAAAATGTATTAAATTAAAAAAAAATAACTAACATAATTTTTTTTAATTATTAGAAAAGGCTATAGCCTTTTCTTTTGGAGCGTTACTGATACGCCAATAAAAAAAGACATGTGGCACTCGAGAACTGCTGCGGCAAAGCCATTGCATAGCATTTTGTTTTCAATAAAATGTATTAAATTAAAAAAAAATAACTAACATAATTTTTTTTAATTATTAGAAAAGGCTATAGCCTTTTCTTTTGGAGCGTTACTGATACGCCAATAAAAAAAGACATGTGGCACTCGAGAACTGCTGCGGCAAAGCCATTGCATAGCATTTTGTTTTCAATAAAATGTATTAAATTAAAAAAAAATAACTAACATAATTTTTTTTAATTATTAGAAAAGGCTATAGCCTTTTCTTTTGGAGCGTTACTGATACGCCAATAAAAAAAGACATGTGGCACTCGAGAACTGCTGCGGCAAAGCCATTGCATAGCATTTTGTTTTCAATAAAATGTATTAAATTAAAAAAAAATAACTAACATAATTTTTTTTAATTATTAGAAAAGGCTATAGCCTTTTCTTTTGGAGCGTTACTGATACGCCAATAAAAAAAGACATGTGGCACTCGAGAACTGCTGCGGCAAAGCCATTGCATAGCATTTTGTTTTCAATAAAATGTATTAAATTAAAAAAAAATAACTAACATAATTTTTTTTAATTATTAGAAAAGGCTATAGCCTTTTCTTTTGGAGCGTTACTGATACGCCAATAAAAAAAGACATGTGGCACTCGAGAACTGCTGCGGCAAAGCCATTGCATAGCATTTTGTTTTCAATAAAATGTATTAAATTAAAAAAAAATAACTAACATAATTTTTTTAATTATTAGAAAAGGCTATAGCCTTTTCTTTTGGAGCGTTACTGATACGCCAATAAAAAAAGACATGTGGCACTCGAGAACTGCTGCGGCAAAGCCATTGCATAGCATTTTGTTTTCAATAAAATGTATTAAATTAAAAAAAAATAACTAACATAATTTTTTTAATTATTAGAAAAGGCTATAGCCTTTTCTTTTGGAGCGTTACTGATACGCCAATAAAAAAAGACATGTGGCACTCGAGAACTGCTGCGGCAAAGCTATTGCATAGCATTTTGTTTTCAATAAAATGTATTAAATTAAAAAAAAATAACTAACATAATTTTTTTTAATTATTAGAAAAGGCTATAGCCTTTTCTTTTGGAGCGTTACTGATACGCCAATAAAAAAAGACATGTGGCACTCGAGAACTGCTGCGGCAAAGCTATTGCATAGCATTTTGTTTTCAATAAAATGTATTAAATTAAAAAAAAATAACTAACATAATTTTTTTTAATTATTAGAAAAGGCTATAGCCTTTTCTTTTGGAGCGTTACTGATACGCCAATAAAAAAAGACATGTGGCACTCGAGAACTGCTGCGGCAAAGCTATTGCATAGCATTTTGTTTTCAATAAAATGTATTAAATTAAAAAAAAATAACTAACATAATTTTTTTTAATTATTAGAAAAGGCTATAGCCTTTTCTTTTGGAGCGTTACTGATACGCCAATAAAAAAAGACATGTGGCACTCGAGAACTGCTGCGGCAAAGCTATTGCATAGCATTTTGTTTTCAATAAAATGTATTAAATTAAAAAAAAATAACTAACATAATTTTTTTTAATTATTAGAAAAGGCTATAGCCTTTTCTTTTGGAGCGTTACTGATACGCCAATAAAAAAAGACATGTGGCACTCGAGAACTGCTGCGGCAAAGCTATTGCATAGCATTTTGTTTTCAATAAAATGTATTAAATTAAAAAAAAATAACTAACATAATTTTTTTTAATTATTAGAAAAGGCTATAGCCTTTTCTTTTGGAGCGTTACTGATACGCCAATAAAAAAAGACATGTGGCACTCGAGAACTGCTGCGGCAAAGCTATTGCATAGCATTTTGTTTTCAATAAAATGTATTAAATTAAAAAAAAATAACTAACATAATTTTTTTTAATTATTAGAAAAGGCTATAGCCTTTTCTTTTGGAGCGTTACTGATACGCCAATAAAAAAAGACATGTGGCACTCGAGAACTGCTGCGGCAAAGCTATTGCATAGCATTTTGTTTTCAATAAAATGTATTAAATTAAAAAAAAATAACTAACATAATTTTTTTTAATTATTAGAAAAGGCTATAGCCTTTTCTTTTGGAGCGTTACTGATACGCCAATAAAAAAAGACATGTGGCACTCGAGAACTGCTGCGGCAAAGCTATTGCATAGCATTTTGTTTTCAATAAAATGTATTAAATTAAAAAAAAATAACTAACATAATTTTTTTAATTATTAGAAAAGGCTATAGCCTTTTCTTTTGGAGCGTTACTGATACGCCAATAAAAAAAGACATGTGGCACTCGAGAACTGCTGCGGCAAAGCTATTGCATAGCATTTTGTTTTCAATAAAATGTATTAAATTAAAAAAAAATAACTAACATAATTTTTTTTAATTATTAGAAAAGGCTATAGCCTTTTCTTTTGGAGCGTTACTGATACGCCAATAAAAAAAGACATGTGGCACTCGAGAACTGCTGCGGCAAAGCTATTGCATAGCATTTTGTTTTCAATAAAATGTATTAAATTAAAAAAAAATAACTAACATAATTTTTTTTAATTATTAGAAAAGGCTATAGCCTTTTCTTTTGGAGCGTTACTGATACGCCAATAAAAAAAGACATGTGGCACTCGAGAACTGCTGCGGCAAAGCTATTGCATAGCATTTTGTTTTCAATAAAATGTATTAAATTAAAAAAAAATAACTAACATAATTTTTTTTAATTATTAGAAAAGGCTATAGCCTTTTCTTTTGGAGCGTTACTGATACGCCAATAAAAAAAGACATGTGGCACTCGAGAACTGCTGCGGCAAAGCTATTGCATAGCATTTTGTTTTCAATAAAATGTATTAAATTAAAAAAAAATAACTAACATAATTTTTTTTAATTATTAGAAAAGGCTATAGCCTTTTCTTTTGGAGCGTTACTGATACGCCAATAAAAAAAGACATGTGGCACTCGAGAACTGCTGCGGCAAAGCTATTGCATAGCATTTTGTTTTCAATAAAATGTATTAAATTAAAAAAAAATAACTAACATAATTTTTTTTAATTATTAGAAAAGGCTATAGCCTTTTCTTTTGGAGCGTTACTGATACGCCAATAAAAAAAGACATGTGGCACTCGAGAACTGCTGCGGCAAAGCTATTGCATAGCATTTTGTTTTCAATAAAATGTATTAAATTAAAAAAAAATAACTAACATAATTTTTTTTAATTATTAGAAAAGGCTATAGCCTTTTCTTTTGGAGCGTTACTGATACGCCAATAAAAAAAGACATGTGGCACTCGAGAACTGCTGCGGCAAAGCTATTGCATAGCATTTTGTTTTCAATAAAATGTATTAAATTAAAAAAAAATAACTAACATAATTTTTTTTAATTATTAGAAAAGGCTATAGCCTTTTCTTTTGGAGCGTTACTGATACGCCAATAAAAAAAGACATGTGGCACTCGAGAACTGCTGCGGCAAAGCTATTGCATAGCATTTTGTTTTCAATAAAATGTATTAAATTAAAAAAAAATAACTAACATAATTTTTTTTAATTATTAGAAAAGGCTATAGCCTTTTCTTTTGGAGCGTTACTGATACGCCAATAAAAAAAGACATGTGGCACTCGAGAACTGCTGCGGCAAAGCTATTGCATAGCATTTTGTTTTCAATAAAATGTATTAAATTAAAAAAAAATAACTAACATAATTTTTTTTAATTATTAGAAAAGGCTATAGCCTTTTCTTTTGGAGCGTTACTGATACGCCAATAAAAAAAGACATGTGGCACTCGAGAACTGCTGCGGCAAAGCTATTGCATAGCATTTTGTTTTCAATAAAATGTATTAAATTAAAAAAAAATAACTAACATAATTTTTTTTAATTATTAGAAAAGGCTATAGCCTTTTCTTTTGGAGCGTTACTGATACGCCAATAAAAAAAGACATGTGGCACTCGAGAACTGCTGCGGCAAAGCTATTGCATAGCATTTTGTTTTCAATAAAATGTATTAAATTAAAAAAAAATAACTAACATAATTTTTTTTAATTATTAGAAAAGGCTATAGCCTTTTCTTTTGGAGCGTTACTGATACGCCAATAAAAAAAGACATGTGGCACTCGAGAACTGCTGCGGCAAAGCTATTGCATAGCATTTTGTTTTCAATAAAATGTATTAAATTAAAAAAAAATAACTAACATAATTTTTTTTAATTATTAGAAAAGGCTATAGCCTTTTCTTTTGGAGCGTTACTGATACGCCAATAAAAAAAGACATGTGGCACTCGAGAACTGCTGCGGCAAAGCTATTGCATAGCATTTTGTTTTCAATAAAATGTATTAAATTAAAAAAAAATAACTAACATAATTTTTTTTAATTATTAGAAAAGGCTATAGCCTTTTCTTTTGGAGCGTTACTGATACGCCAATAAAAAAAGACATGTGGCACTCGAGAACTGCTGCGGCAAAGCTATTGCATAGCATTTTGTTTTCAATAAAATGTATTAAATTAAAAAAAAATAACTAACATAATTTTTTTTAATTATTAGAAAAGGCTATAGCCTTTTCTTTTGGAGCGTTACTGATACGCCAATAAAAAAAGACATGTGGCACTCGAGAACTGCTGCGGCAAAGCTATTGCATAGCATTTTGTTTTCAATAAAATGTATTAAATTAAAAAAAAATAACTAACATAATTTTTTTTAATTATTAGAAAAGGCTATAGCCTTTTCTTTTGGAGCGTTACTGATACGCCAATAAAAAAAGACATGTGGCACTCGAGAACTGCTGCGGCAAAGCTATTGCATAGCATTTTGTTTTCAATAAAATGTATTAAATTAAAAAAAAATAACTAACATAATTTTTTTTAATTATTAGAAAAGGCTATAGCCTTTTCTTTTGGAGCGTTACTGATACGCCAATAAAAAAAGACATGTGGCACTCGAGAACTGCTGCGGCAAAGCTATTGCATAGCATTTTGTTTTCAATAAAATGTATTAAATTAAAAAAAAATAACTAACATAATTTTTTTTAATTATTAGAAAAGGCTATAGCCTTTTCTTTTGGAGCGTTACTGATACGCCAATAAAAAAAGACATGTGGCACTCGAGAACTGCTGCGGCAAAGCTATTGCATAGCATTTTGTTTTCAATAAAATGTATTAAATTAAAAAAAAATAACTAACATAATTTTTTTTAATTATTAGAAAAGGCTATAGCCTTTTCTTTTGGAGCGTTACTGATACGCCAATAAAAAAAGACATGTGGCACTCGAGAACTGCTGCGGCAAAGCTATTGCATAGCATTTTGTTTTCAATAAAATGTATTAAATTAAAAAAAAATAACTAACATAATTTTTTTTAATTATTAGAAAAGGCTATAGCCTTTTCTTTTGGAGCGTTACTGATACGCCAATAAAAAAAGACATGTGGCACTCGAGAACTGCTGCGGCAAAGCTATTGCATAGCATTTTGTTTTCAATAAAATGTATTAAATTAAAAAAAATAACTAACATAATTTTTTTTAATTATTAGAAAAGGCTATAGCCTTTTCTTTTGGAGCGTTACTGATACGCCAATAAAAAAAGACATGTGGCACTCGAGAACTGCTGCGGCAAAGCTATTGCATAGCATTTTGTTTTCAATAAAATGTATTAAATTAAAAAAAAATAACTAACATAATTTTTTTTAATTATTAGAAAAGGCTATAGCCTTTTCTTTTGGAGCGTTACTGATACGCCAATAAAAAAAGACATGTGGCACTCGAGAACTGCTGCGGCAAAGCTATTGCATAGCATTTTGTTTTCAATAAAATGTATTAAATTAAAAAAAAATAACTAACATAATTTTTTTTAATTATTAGAAAAGGCTATAGCCTTTTCTTTTGGAGCGTTACTGATACGCCAATAAAAAAAGACATGTGGCACTCGAGAACTGCTGCGGCAAAGCTATTGCATAGCATTTTGTTTTCAATAAAATGTATTAAATTAAAAAAAAATAACTAACATAATTTTTTTTAATTATTAGAAAAGGCTATAGCCTTTTCTTTTGGAGCGTTACTGATACGCCAATAAAAAAAGACATGTGGCACTCGAGAACTGCTGCGGCAAAGCTATTGCATAGCATTTTGTTTTCAATAAAATGTATTAAATTAAAAAAAAATAACTAACATAATTTTTTTTAATTATTAGAAAAGGCTATAGCCTTTTCTTTTGGAGCGTTACTGATACGCCAATAAAAAAAGACATGTGGCACTCGAGAACTGCTGCGGCAAAGCTATTGCATAGCATTTTGTTTTCAATAAAATGTATTAAATTAAAAAAAAATAACTAACATAATTTTTTTTAATTATTAGAAAAGGCTATAGCCTTTTCTTTTGGAGCGTTACTGATACGCCAATAAAAAAAGACATGTGGCACTCGAGAACTGCTGCGGCAAAGCTATTGCATAGCATTTTGTTTTCAATAAAATGTATTAAATTAAAAAAAAATAACTAACATAATTTTTTTTAATTATTAGAAAAGGCTATAGCCTTTTCTTTTGGAGCGTTACTGATACGCCAATAAAAAAAGACATGTGGCACTCGAGAACTGCTGCGGCAAAGCTATTGCATAGCATTTTGTTTTCAATAAAATGTATTAAATTAAAAAAAAATAACTAACATAATTTTTTTTAATTATTAGAAAAGGCTATAGCCTTTTCTTTTGGAGCGTTACTGATACGCCAATAAAAAAAGACATGTGGCACTCGAGAACTGCTGCGGCAAAGCTATTGCATAGCATTTTGTTTTCAATAAAATGTATTAAATTAAAAAAAAATAACTAACATAATTTTTTTTAATTATTAGAAAAGGCTATAGCCTTTTCTTTTGGAGCGTTACTGATACGCCAATAAAAAAAGACATGTGGCACTCGAGAACTGCTGCGGCAAAGCTATTGCATAGCATTTTGTTTTCAATAAAATGTATTAAATTAAAAAAAAATAACTAACATAATTTTTTTTAATTATTAGAAAAGGCTATAGCCTTTTCTTTTGGAGCGTTACTGATACGCCAATAAAAAAAGACATGTGGCACTCGAGAACTGCTGCGGCAAAGCTATTGCATAGCATTTTGTTTTCAATAAAATGTATTAAATTAAAAAAAAATAACTAACATAATTTTTTTTAATTATTAGAAAAGGCTATAGCCTTTTCTTTTGGAGCGTTACTGATACGCCAATAAAAAAAGACATGTGGCACTCGAGAACTGCTGCGGCAAAGCTATTGCATAGCATTTTGTTTTCAATAAAATGTATTAAATTAAAAAAAAATAACTAACATAATTTTTTTTAATTATTAGAAAAGGCTATAGCCTTTTCTTTTGGAGCGTTACTGATACGCCAATAAAAAAAGACATGTGGCACTCGAGAACTGCTGCGGCAAAGCTATTGCATAGCATTTTGTTTTCAATAAAATGTATTAAATTAAAAAAAAATAACTAACATAATTTTTTTTAA